>JAQQTO010000048.1:40087500-42487500 GCA_029884595.1 Ormosia semicastrata | reverse complement strand
CAAACACATATCCTAAAATTCTTCTATCAGTTCCTTCTCCTTATTCATCATAACAGAAGCATTAAGCATTTTTCTACTTAAAGCATCCGCTATAACATTTGCCTTTCTAGGATAATACTGTAACTGAAAGTCATAGTCCTTCAGAAACTCTAGCCAACGCCTTTGTCTCATGTTCAACTCTTTTTGGTCAAACAGATACTTTAAACTTTTATGATCACTAAAGATAGTAAACGTTGCCCCATAAAGAAAATGTCTCCATACTTTCAATGCAAACACTATAGCTGCCAACTCCAAATCATGAGTCGGATAATTCCTCTCATGCACTTTCAACTGTCTCGATGCATATGCTACAACCTTACGGTTCTACATAAGTACACAACTCAATCCTTGGTATGAAGCATCATAATATACTTCGAAAGGTTCATTCGGATCAGGTAGAATCAAAATCGGTGAAGTAGTCAGTCACCTTTTCAACTCCTGGAAACTTTCTTCACATGCAATGGTTGATTCTTTCATGTAAGTTGGGTAAGAGCTCCTGCTATCTTCGAAAACTCCTCAATAAACCATCGATAGTAACCGGCTAATCCTATAAAACTACGGATCTCCGATATAGTCTTCGGCCTTTCCCATTCAATAATTGTTTCCACTTTTGAAGCATCAACTTCAATTCCTTCCTCCGATATGACGTGTCCCAAAAATTGAACTTCGCTTGACCAAAATTCACATTTGGACAACTTGGCATACAACCTATTCTCCTTCAGAATCTGGAGAACCACTCTGAGATGCTCAACATATTCCTCTTGACATCGAGAATAGATCAAAATGTCATCAATAAAGACAACAACAAACTTGTCCAGATACGAATGAAAAATCCTGTTCATAAAATCCATGAATATGGCAGGTGCATTAGTCACACCAAACGACATCACTTGATATTCATAATGCCCATAACGTGTCCAAAACACAGTTTTGGGAATATCCTCCGCTTTCACACGTATCTGGTGATAACTAGAACGTAAGTCAATCTTGGAAAATATTACAGCTCCTCGCAATTGATTCATCAGATGATCGATTATTGGAAGTGAATATTTATTCTTAATCGTAATCTTGTTCAACTATCGGTAGTCTACACATAGACGAGAAGTCTCATCCTTCTTCTTTACTAACAATACTGGAGCTCCCTATGGTGATACACTTGGTCTCACAAATTATTTTTCCAATTAATCCTCCAGCTGTTTCTTAAGTTCTACCAACTCTACTGGCGACATCCTGTAAGGCGCTATAGATATAGGTCCAGCTCCAGGTACTAAATCAATAGAAAACTCAATTTCTCTTTTCGGCAGTAGTCCAAGTATATATTCAGGAAATACCTCAAGAAATTCATTAACTACGAAAATATCCTTCAAGACATCTTCACACTGAACCTCCAAAGAAAATATCAACAAGTACCCCTGATCTTCTTCCTTCAAACAAACTTCTACTTGAGTAGCCATTAGGAATCTAGAATCCTTAACCTCAGGAAAAACTAACGTCTTACTGGAACAGTCTATCAGGATATGGTTAGAAGACAACTAATCCATTCTTAAGATTACATTAATCTTGGAAAGAGGCAAACAAATCAAGTTCACATAAAAGATTCTATCCCTAACACATACAGGGCAATTCAAACATACTTTTGTAGTTATCACAGGCTTATCAGTAGGAGTAACAACACTCAAATCATAAGGCAATGTAGTTACAGTCAATCCCAAACGCTCCACATAATCACATGCAATGAAAGAATGTGTTGCTCCTGAATCATATAACACTGTTAAAGGATTACCTTCGATGGCATACTCCTCCATAATCAAGTCCTCAGATTTCACGACTTCTTCCCCACTCACACACGACTACCTGTCTGTGGCCTCGCAGTACGAACACTCCCCATCGATGGTTCCGCCTTCAACTGATCATATTCTCTGGAGAAATGTCTAGGCTTTCCACATCTATAACAGATAACTCCTTTATATTGACAATCTTTGGTGAGATGATCTTTCCCATACTTGAAGCATTTAAGTGTAGAAGTTCCAACTTGACTTGCCTTACTGCCACCAGAATTTTCTCCAAAAGATTGCTGTCGATTCTGACCTCCTAGCGGTTTGGTATACGGTTTCTGCTGATAACGGTTGCCACCGCTACCCTTTCCTCATTGGAACTGTGTAGGTCCAAAGTTCCTATTCCTTGCCTCACGTTGACGATCAATTTCTTCAACCTTTCGACACTTATCCAATAATATTGTAAACTGGTCAATGTTCAAGGTTGTTACAGCTTGCTTAATGTCAAATTTCAACCCCTCCTCAAATTTTTTGCACTTCCATTCCTTATCCGGGTGCATTTGAAAATACCTCGAAAACTTAGACAAGCTTTCGAATTTTGCAGCATATTCACTTATGGACATCACCCCTTGCCTCAAACTAAGGAATTCTATCTCCTTAGTATGACGAACACTAGCAAGAAAATACTTCCCCAAAAATTTCTACTTAAAGAGCTGCCACATCACAACTCTTCCCTTAGCTTGAATCGATCTTCGAGCTCCTGCCCACCAAAATTCTCCATCTCCTACTAACACAAAAGTTACAAAAGTAAGCTTCCGTTCATCAGTACAACCCATACCTTCAAATATCTTTTCTAGTTCTTTGATCCACAGATCAGCTTTCTCTGGGTCAAATTCTCCATGAAACTTTGGTGGATTGTTTCTACGAAATTCCGACAAACTCTAAGCATCCTCAGTTCCTCTTTGGTTTTGCTGCACAATGACATCAGCCACCCGTCGCATTGCTGCTACAACTGCAGCCATGTTTTGGTTATCGTCGCCCACATCCTGCTCTAGTATTTACGCATCCTCTTCCTCGTCTAGCCATTACGTTTTCTTAAATCAAACTAAACTACACAAAGAAGATTAAAAGTCAATCTTCAAACAGTATTGTTTTCTTTCGAAAAACAAACATAGAGAATCACACAACTTAAGCAAGACAGACCTAACCACAAACCCAAAAAAAACTCTAACTTGGGCTTTGATACCAACTAATGTAACACCCATCGTAGGGTATCACATTTATGCTACTTAATTACCAAATTACCCCTTCTTTATAAAATATGCTTTGTAATGTAAATACGAGTTGTAAAATTTCTTAATATTAATAAGATAAACTTAGCGAAAAATACAAATGTTACAATATCATCACAAATAATTTACATCATATATACATAAGTCTTAGTACTATCATACTTAAATATTTATAGACCAGGTTCTCAAAGTATTTGAACATTATTTAAAACTAGCATACTGCCCAAGTACTACTAAACAGCAGAACCCTCAAACGAGTCCTCCTTAGATTCCTCAGCAGGTAGGAATCCAACTTGACGTGAAGTCCTATAGACAGATGTCCGCGCAGATGACACGATACTAATCTCGCTAGGAGTACAGTAGTAAGCTCCCCAGTACTGCCTAATGGACAATGGAAACTCTAAGTGTACATAAACATTTACACCGAAATAAGGATTCCCTCGATAAAGCCTACTTAGGGTAATCTTCAAGTCTCCTATATAGTAAATACACGCTCTATCTAGGTTAACATGTCACGCTTCCGGTCCTCCATGAAATTTCAACCTTATATATCCTAGGAAACTGGGCATCGCCATCTTCTTAGAATTCAGTTTCCTCCACAGGAATCTGCTCCTCTTCGTCCTTTTGTTCAATTCCTTGCTCAACGTCTTTAAATATAAATACAACACAAAATAAGCATACAAAGAGGTGAGATTACCTACGCCAATACCAACATGGTAGTATGGAGATAACACATACAATATACCATACATATACATCATACCATAATTATAATTATTCCATCAACATTATTTATCATCACAACAGATGTAATAAATAATAATTACGATCATGCCCTTAATAATATCCAAATATTCAATAATTCAATTATCATAAACAATAATTACGATAATACCCTCAATATTTTCCAAATATCCAACAATTCAAATATTACACCGATATCAATACTCAGTAATTATGCATGTGCACATAGACTCAATTTCCTACTCCATTGAGCTAAAACTCAGGTCGAAGAGAGTGATTGAAAAGATCTGTCTGTACCAACATGCCTCAGACCACGTGTCACAATTCTTTTATATATTTGCACATCAAACATATACATGATAGTCTTTATCAGATCTTGATTAAGAATAGTGTCTCGGTCTGGATCATCGGTGTGTTGCGTCAGTCAAACCCACGGTACAGAAGAGCTACCAACCGCCCATTGCAGGCAACCCACACCCCAATGCCCCCAAGGTCAACAAGTGACTTACACTACACATATCACACCCACTCAAGAGGTGTATTCTCTCCTAGGCAATTAGCCTCATACAGTCCATCGGACCTTTCCAATGCATGTACTTTGCATCATTCTCAGTTTAAATTCATCATCTCATATTCATGGTTCACATATTGGTCCAACAATATCTTTACTGTATTTCATCGCGTAGCTAAAATTACTACTTTTAAATCACATAAAATATTTCTAACGTATTTTAAATCCAAAATAAGATTTTTCTCATTTGATATAAAAAATTAACCTTATTTTCATTATTTACCTGTTAGTCCTTCTAAACTATAACATTTACATAATAGCCCCTCTTTATAAAATAATATTTACATAATAGCCCCTCATCAAATAATATTTCCAAAATAGTCCTTCATTAAATAATATTTGCAAAAAAGTCCAATTTTAAAGAATATTTTCAATATAGTTCCTCTAAAAATATAATTTCAATATATTCCTTCTAAAAATCAGTATTTCTACTGTTTCCCAGAAAATTGTATTTCATAGTTTTACTTGGGATATTACAGCTCAAAATTTCCTAACGCGCTTCAAAACCCAGAGGGTGAGCTATACGTCAGTAAATTTCAAGTTACCAACGTATTCTTCTTAATTCTCAAAACAATTCTAAAAATCAATCCTCTTTAAAATAAATTGAGGTTCAAACACTTTCAACCTCTATTTTCCATTCATATACGAAAATTTCATTTTTCAAATGAGAAAACGCTTTGTTGTCATTTCTTTAATCCTTGTACTAAATCAATTATATTTCCATTTTGAAATCACTTTGTCTCCCAAAATCAAGGCAAACCATCTTATATTTTTCCTTTCAAATCAACTAAGTTCCCTTCATATTTTTACACAAACCAAAACCATTAAAATTCCTCCAAAAACGGTGAACACTTGGTCTTTGAAACCAACCCATCTTTTCTTTTTCCTTTCCTTTCTAATCATTCAATTTTACCATTTATGAAAATTTTAGTTTGGAAACACCTATTTTAAGGTGTTGAGGCCGAACCTTCATGGTCATTGGAACCAAAACTTTATTTTGCTTTCCTCATCAAATCATGGCATACATGTATATATTCATCATATCATATAATCAATCACATCTTAAAGCAATAAAAATCACATAAAGCAAGCAAATACAAATAAATAATTTAAAGTACATAAACACCCATAAATAATTACACAACCAAGGATATGAATCCTCACATGGATTCACCATCCATCAATTACAAAACTCATCTCTCACCACCATACTTGGTTGGTGAGATGGATCTCCCTCTTACCTCTTGAAGAACCTCTCAAGCTCCTTGGTTTGCTCCTTGAGTAATTGATTCACCACTAGAAGCTTCTTAAACACAAAATAAAACACAAGTTTATTAACATATCAAGCTTGAACAAGGAGAACCATGGATCAAACATGGCTTAGAACATGAAAATAAGACAAGTAGTGAAGTTTTCTTACACATCACCTCAAAAACCTAGAACTTGATCTTGAAGAAAGTCCTTGAAGATAAAAGATTTAAAGCTTGAACTTAACTATAAAGGTTCTTGGATTGATGTAAGGATGCAAGATATGTGGTTGGTTAAAATTATAGAGTGATGGAAAGTGTTTTGGGTGCCTTGGCCGAAACTAGCATGAAGAGAGGGAAGAGAGAAAATTTTGTAAATGCTTTGGGATTTTGGAGAAGACAAAGATGAATAATAAAGTGGTCTTGAAATTTTTCTATGGCCTTAAGCCATAAAAAACCATCCCCCCCTCTTGTACACTCAATGAGTGACAATTTCACTAGCCACCATTTTGGGCATTGTTAGCCTTTGATTATATCAATGGTTTATATTAATGTAGCTTCTAAGTATAACTTCTATATTGATAAGACCAAATCTAGGCCATTGGATCTTTCTCCTTGAAATCCTAGCCATTAGATGTATCTCCAAAATGAAGGGTTAAGATCTCATCTTCATACTTTACATCCAAGGGTTACAAATGGTCCTAGCCACTTTGTTAGACCAAATCTCCATCCTTGATTAAATCAATGGTGGATATCTAAAGGCTTCAACATTAAGCTTGCTTCTTATTGGTCCGTCATAAAGTCGTCATAACCACTAATGTTAACTAAGTAGTATAATGTTTATTTTTATCTGCTATTACCTTACGGACATAGTTAATTATAGTTTTTATCTCCTGATAATTAAATACAGTACAAAACACAGTAAAAGAAAATTTCTAAAACTATTTTTGGTTTTGAGTTTAGTAAGATCCTCCGTCCCCATCTCAACAGTACAGAATTTTCTGGTTCTGAAAAAATTTTCACTTTTCCTGCCCTGCTTGGGCCCACATACAGCCCCTTGGGCCCACAACAGCCAAGAATAATATTAAAATAATTAAAAAAATATAAAATCTCATAATAATCCACAAAATCATAAAAATTATAAAACTTATGAAAATCAAATCAGATTAGTAAAAAGAATTAAGAATTAACAGCAATAATTAAATTACATAAGATTTTCCTCGGCTCAAAATTTATTATTTTCCTGACACGGAGTAAATCACACTAAACGATCAAATACATTCACTGAATACTCAAAATAATTTTACAGTACACAGAAATCACTAAACAATAGAATTTTGTTATTACTGTTAAATAGTTAGAAAATTTGGGGTGTTACAGGATAAGTATTCCTAACCAAGTGCTAGGGTTACATGTAGTGTGGAGATTTCAGTTTTCCTATCTACAAGAGGTAAACATGAGAAGCTAGGGTTCCTAGTAAAACATGCTTAGGTATTAAATGAGCTAAGTATGTAAGAATAAATGTATGTATTTTTAACTTGGTTTATCTAGTTATTAAAGTTAGACCTTGTAAAGAATGTAACTTGTCTTATTATTAATTGTTAAGACTATGTTATTATGTTATGTACGACTAATTTTGATTACTCATACTAAGAAATGTTATTTTTCACCCCGTTGTGTTTGTGGCATCCTAATTTTGATATCCCGTTTGACTTGATCTATGTAAGAATATTCTGTACTAGCAATGGTACCACTAAAAACCAAACCCATGATATTCACATAAGTAAATCATTATGGAGAGCCATGTAGCACCCCAATTCCTTTTCTTTCTGGCTTTTCAGTTATTTGTGATTTTTGTAGATTTTTATGAAGTATTTGACTTATTTTGATTATTTTTAAAAAAAATTGGACTGTTGAAATAGGGCCAGGGGATCTTACTAAACTCCAAATTTGAGATAGTTTTCAAAGTTTTCTTTGTCTGAGATTTTATTTGGCAAAATAAAATTTGGGTACGTTCTATTATCCATTGGACAATAGATACTAGTTTTGTTAACTATAACTTTTGTCCATTGGATAATAGCTTTTAGTAAAGATCTAGTAGATGGTTCTAGATATAAAACTAGTCACCTTTTTCTAGAGGTTTCTCTTTATGACATCATCCTTGGGACCCATACCTTTATGTCTCATCAAATATGGACTAGTAGAAAACTAGCTTCCTAAAGAAGCTTTGAGGAAGCTTGTTGGACAAGCTTGTCTCCCTCTCTCCTTGGGAAGTCCACGGCTAAGCCCACTCAAGAAGGTTCTAGGACTTTATTTTTCAGTTATTCACTTCTCTTAGTTTTACTTTCATCTTTCTACCAATAACCCAAAAGCAAAACTCTCTCTTCTCTCTCTCTTTGAAGCTCACGGCCACACCCCCAAAACCTACTCTCCAATGTTCTTTAATTCCAGCCATCCATATTTCTTAAATCCAAACCTCATTCTAAAATATTTTGGTGTTGTGATCTTGACCTTGTTCATCCATTTTTCAAGTGTTTCTTCAAGTTTGGGTTTGAAAGCTTTTAAGGTAAAATTCCTCCATTTCCATCTTTCTCTTCATTTTAAATTTCTAAGACCATGATTTTGATCCATGGTCATTCTTTTCCAAGTCTTAGATGTTGACTCTTTTGCATATTATTTTCATATTTCAAGAGCCTCTTGGAAGAGACAGTTTGATTTAAGAAGGCACCCAAGAAGTGGTTGATCATCATCTAAGGTAAGAGGGAGATTACTCTCATCAACCTCTCATGGTGGTGAGAAATGAATTAATGTATGGAAAATGAAGAATCCATGTGAGGGTTATTCATTTGATTGTATTGACTTTTGGTGATTTGTAATTATTTGCTCTATATGGTTTTATGGCTTAATGTTGTGCATATTCTTGGTAGAATAGAAAATTTTGATGATTGAAATATGTTGTTTGCTTGGAATCATGTTATTGAAGATGAAAATTTTGAGGTCCAAAGACCTTGGGGTTCACGGCCAAGTGACCCTAAATAGGGTATCCAAGACAAAACTTTTGTGTTGATTTGGAACTTAGATGCTTAGGTGAAAAAGGAATTGGATTAGGATTCATAAAAATGAAGAAGTGATAAAAATAAGATTTGGTCATTTAATAAGAGAAGGATTTCGGCCTTGAGTGGAAAAATAAGCTTGAGAGTGAGATAATGAAAACTTAAGGTACTTTTAGGGTTTAGGGAAAGGATAAGAATTTATGAGATTAAGATAATGTGGTTTCCATTTTATGCTCTTCGTGAAAAATATTAGGAGGTATTACCTAGAGGAGCCTAGCTAGAAGAGTATTGGAACCAAAGTTAATTTCTATATTAAGCCTTGAAAGTTTAAAAAAAAATTAAGCTTAAAAGTGAAATAAAAGTTTTACATGTTAGAAAAAAAATTGTGATAATGTTTCATGTAATTTAAAAATGATGATTCATGAGCTTGCGCGATAAAGATACCTTGTGACTGAAAATAACAACAGTGTGCTGTTGGGCTCTCGAATGGGACCTGGAGATGTTAATGACTGGCTTGGGTTATGAGTAGCTCATGTTTATGAAAAATCATGATATTAATATGTGTATATGCATTGAGTCATTGTTCATGCATTATACCAGCAGTGTCAGTTGAGACTTTTTCCCTAGGAGTTGAATTACACCTTAGTGCGGGTGTGAATTGTGTAGTGTGGTTCACTTGTTGAACTTGGAGGCGTTGGGGCGCGGGTATCCCACAAGTGGCCAGTTGGTAGCTCCACTGGGCCGTGGTGACTAAGCAATGCACTGACGATCTCGACCAGACACTATTCTATTCATGATCTAGTGTAGACTATCTTGTATAAGCCATGATGCGCAAATTGAGAAATTATAGCACTAGACTTGAGGCTGACGAGATACAAGCATGTCTTCTAGATCATTCTCTCTGAAATTGCATTTGGCTCCATGGAATAGGTATTAGTCCATTGTGCATATGCGTAGTCTGTCCACATATTATCGTGATATTTTATATCTGCTAAACTATCTGATGCTTCCTGCCATAACTGCAATTGCTATTTTTTATTATTTCTATGCTACTGTGTTAATATTGATGTAAGAAATCTCACATCTCTGCTATATTATTCTGTTTTATGTGTACACGTGATAAAGATTGAAAAGAAGACGAAGAAGATTGTAGCCTCCTGTTGTTTTATTTTCTGGCGACTAGAAGAGAGTTTGTTGGTTTTGTTAGAGGTCAGTTACATGGAGGTACGAATGCTTGGCATATGGACTGGAATACTGAACGAGTTAGATATGTAAGAGATGTGACCCTATCTGTTCATAGGACCCATGATAGGGACCCTTTCTTTTCTCTTGATGTCTCAGTATGTTTGGAGTTCATTGTGCCGATTAGGGAGTTGTGAGGTGATTTGCATTACACCTCGAGGGAGGATTAGGACTCTATGGTGTCATCTGCTAGGACACTTGTCCGTGAGATCTTGCCCTGGCTAAGGGATCTATCTGGTCAGGATTCTGAGGAGGAGGACCCGATGAAGGATCCAACAGAGGATCCAGTGGGGGATCTACTCCCTAGGCATGTAGACTTGAGCTAATTTATGTTTTGTCAAATAGTTGTATATGTCTTTTAAGTACAAACCTTGTGTATTTTAGGTGGATTGTGATCCATGCCACTTATGTATATATATTCTTTTTTATCTGTATTATTCAGTAATTACATCTTGTGCTATTTATGTTTAGTTTAAGTTTATGCCTTTAAACAAAAAAATTGAAATTCGTGTTTTTTTTAAGATTAAACCTTTACCGCGTTTTGTTTAAGATTTTGATTTTTAGTGTGTAAATGTGGTACCTTAAGGAGGGTGTTACAAACCATGTTGCCAACAGATACACACACACACATACACACACATACACACACACACACACACACACACACACACACACATACACACACACACACACACACACACACACACACACACACACTTCACAGCTACAAAAAGGCATATTATCATACATAACTCAAAATAAGCTAAGCAAATATAAACTATATACAAGCTCAGTCTAAAATAGCATCTATGCTATGCTAGTCCTCATAAATCTTCTTATTCCCTTTTGAAGAACTTGTACCTAGATTTACATGGAAACACAAATAGGGAGAGAAATCATAATTCTCAGTAGAAGTATTCTAATACCAGCATTTATACAATCATATAGATTACACAACCATTAAGTTAACACTTCAATCACAGAAGTATGAATTGTCTATACAATTGCAATGTCATGAGTTCATGTCATGGCAGCAACCGCCCGTACAATTGCCATACTATGCCTAATTATGTCTAATATTTATGTCTATGAAAGTCCTAAGAGTGAATGTAATTTAAGGATGTCATGAGTCCTCAAACATATTGAGAATATTACCTACCTCTACTACTCTAGGATATGTTATGGTATGTCATAGATTATTAAGCATAGTGAGGATATGACTCACCTCCACTACTCATCAACACATAAAGAGGATATTACTCACCTCACTACTCAATCAACATGAAGAGGATATTACTCACCTCACAACTCAACAAACATAGGGGGGATATTATTCACCTCATTACTCAACAAACATAGGGGGGATATTACTCGCCTCAATATGTTTCACAATCTCATCATGCAAAACAATTACTAATTACCTACAATAATTAGCACCACAATTGATTTACATGCATCTCAAAATTTACTTCATCAAATACTCCTAAAAGAGTCTCATTACTCATTAAGAAGCATAAAATAAAGCATCACACAAGTGAGCTCCTTCATTTCCACCAAAATAAGGCTCTATTCTATTTTTCCCAGTGAAGAGCGCTCAGGAGCTCCATGCCTATACGCTCAAGTGCACGTCGTATAGCATAAAGTGCTCTCAGTCTACCTTGCTAGCGCCTAAGTGCCTAAGCACTCAGTGCTTAAGAACTGACTGGGTAGAGTGAAATATGCAAAATTCTACAGATGAAGTTACTGTTCTATTGAGGAACAAAGGTGCTCCACACCCTCAAATCTCAATTCCACTTAGTTTCTCACCTCAAGTGAGATTCATTAACACACTACAACTCTTAAACTACTTCAATTTCACTCAATTATGCAACTTTCTGAATCAAAATTCAACCTTAACCTAAACCCCCAAATTTGGCCTATAAAGGAATTAAGGCATCGAAGTGATGAAAAATTCATCCTAATACATCCACAAATCAGTTTTTTACTCAACTAAACTATCCTCACCAAGATGCAACTCAAGAAACACAAAATCATGCTTCAAACCTCCATTTCCTCATCAAGCCCCTCAAGAACCAAAATGAAAGAAATGAAAACAAGAAGTCCAAACAAGGTTTCCCCCTACCTCAATGGCCAGAAATGAAGTTTGAAAGCAGCTCCTCTCTACCACTAAGCTCTTCCTCCTCTTTGGTTGATGATGAAACTCCTTTTGTTCCTTTGTTGGTTTTCCTTTGATGCTCCCCTGCTGTAGTTGTGAGAGAGAGGTAAGAAATGAGAAATTATCTCACTTTGAAGTCTTATAAAAGCCAAGGCAGAAGCAAGCCTAGCTGTGTGATCACTTAGTCACTTAAGTTGCTACACTAATAAATCCCGATCTGTTAAGAACACTTGAATTTCACCAAATCTAGTTTTCTAACTTCCAACAAGTTTCAAATAAATCTTAAGATTCATCAAAACTCTTGTTTCACTATTTCCATAATTTTTCATATCTGCTGGTAGTCAATTCAATATTAAAACACACAACTAGTATGCTTAAAAATGTTAAACTAACTCCAATTAACCTCAAACGTTAACCACATCTTCTTTTGCACATTTGTGACCTAAAAAAATTTATTCTCACTTATTTCTATTAACTAAGTAGTTTAAGCCAAAATCAGGATTAAAAATAACTATATTTCAAACATAGAGTTATAGCAAAGTGACTAAATGTGCTCAGACGACCACAAAATTTTATAGGAATGACAAACTAGTATTAGGCTACCTCTATAACCATAAATAAGTTTATCATGTTTTCACGGGTGTTACAATATTATCATGTAATTTCAGGTGTAGGTTCTTCAAAGAATAAAAAGAAAAACGAAGCTAAAGAGTAGATTAGCTTTATAGATTATGTTACAATTGCAGCATCTTTTTATACCTCTCTTGTAATGTAAAGAATATGTAATACTTCAAGCTTTTACTAAGGTTAATGTTGTACATGTATATGCATTTTGCTATGATGTTTATGTTTTCTACATTTCATATGATTCTCTATAATGTTTCCAATGAACATTATGGATATATATATATCATATTAGTTCGTAAGTAGTGACGTTGTAATGCTAAGTATCTCCTTGTACACTATGTATATTGGGACATTAGTATTAGGATGTTACATTATAGTATCAGAGTAGTTTACCCTATTGAGCCGGGGTATGGACTGACTATGCTTAGGCAAATTAAGAGTTCCTTATTAGAAATTGTGTTTTTCATGTTTCATATGTTAGATGTGATGATAGAATTGTATGATTTGCCTTAAGTTAGTTTGTTGTTAGGTACTATTACACGGTTACATGATATTGAGACTGCAGCTCAATATATGTTGTTTCTATATATACAGGAAACTATGACACCAAAAAGGTGAACTAGAGAAGCAGGGAACTCGACCCCACAAGGTCCAAATATGGCCAAAGCTTTTATGACTATAGCCAATGTTATGACAAGAGTGCTTGAGATGATGGAAGCAAATCCACCTCAGCAGCCTCCACCACTAGAGCAGCCAGTTCAGGAAGTTTAACAAGTCAAAAGGAATCATAATTTCCTAGACTTGATAGCTTTTTGTCAAATGAACCATCCATCGTTCAGAGGCGAGTTCAATCCTGCCCAGGCTGAAGAGTGGCTTAGTGAGATAGAGAAGATCTTTGACGCAATGGTTTGCTTAGAGGGTCAAAATGTGGCCTTCGCCTCATATATGTTAAAGGGTGAGGTGGAGCATTGGTGGAAAAGTACCAAGAGAGTACTTGAAGCTGCAGAAACCCTGATGTCATGGAAAGTTTTCAAGATAACTTCTCTAAAGAAGTTTTTCCCGCAAAATCTACATGATGACAAGGAAGTGGAGTTTATGCAATTAAAACAAGGAAGCATGTCAGTAAGCCAATATGTGACCAAGTTTGATGAGTTGTCAAAATTCTCTGCCTATTTCTATTACCATCCGGTTGAGAAATGGTAATGTTTGAAATTTGAAACGGGCTTGAGAAGTGAGATCAAGAGTATGGTGAGACCTATGGAGATTAGGGACTTTCCTGCCTTGGTCAACAAATATAGGATTGTGGAGTAAAGTGCTCATAGGCTCCAGTCAGAGCAAAAGGTACAAGACACCCAGAAGAGAAAATATGATGATGATAAAAGTAAGAAGGGTGCTTCGAAGACAAGCAACCCCAAAGGAAAAGACAAGACGAGCTCTAAGTTTTCAAGGTGACCTAAGTGTAAGAAAATGCATAAAGGCAAGTGCTTGGTAGGCCAATCCGTGTATTTTATGTGTGAGCAACCAAGAGATTTCTCTAAGGATTATCCTCAGAATAAGGAAGATGCACCTACCCCAAAGTCGCTAGCCACAGGACGAGTTTACACTCTAGGCAGAACTAAGGTGGCCCAGTCTTCTGACCTCATCCAATGTAAAGGCATAATTCTTAATCATCTTTTAAATGTCATGTATGATTCAGGAGCATCCCACTCCTTTGTTTCTTATGAATGTGTAAGGATGTTGAATTTGCCTATATCAGAGTTACTATGTGACTTATCTGTTTTCACACCCACTAGTAATCCAGCCATAACTTCTAAAGTATGTCTCGACTGTTGTAAACTTTATTTGTAAACCTTATATGTTTACCCCTTGTGGACATAGATGTCATCCTTGGTATGGATTGGTTGTCATCCAATCACCTGATTTTGAATTGTTCAGATAAGACCCTAGTTTTTTTGTTTGATATTCCTACCAAAGTTGTTTCTTTCGAGTCTGCCTATCTCAATGCTAATCAGGTCAATCACTGTTTAGTAGAAGAAGCTCTAGGATATGTTCTTCTTTTCATTTTAGATGTAGAGGTTGGGCAGAGCCTAGATGGTATAGCTGTGGTGAGGGAATACCCTAAGGTGTTTCTAAGTGATGTAGCGCAGTTTACACCAGAGCAAGAAATAGAGTTTACTATAGATTTAGTGTCAAGTACAGGACCTATATCTATAGCACCCTATAGGATGGCACTTCTAGAGTTAGCAGAACACAAGAAACAATTAGAGGAGTTATTAGACAAACAATTCATTAGGCCTAGTATTTTTCCATGGGGAGCACTAGTATTGCTAGTGAAAAATAAAGATGGTACCATGAGGTTATGTGTTAAAAACAGGTAACTGAGCTAGGTAACCATCAAGAACAAGTATCTGTTGCCTAGAATAGATGATTTGATGGATCAATTAAAAGGAGCTTCAGTATTTTCTAAGATTGATCTAAGATCTAGGGACCATCAAATTATAGTTAGGGGAGAGGATATCCCTAAGACTGCTTTTAAAACTAGGTATGGGCATTATGAGTATTTTGTGATGTCCTTTGGGTTGACGAATGCTCCAGCAGTGTTTATGGATAACATGAGCAGAGTTTTTAGACCTTACCTAGACAAGTTTGGGGTAGTTTTATTGATCACATCTTTATCTATTCTTGTAGCACCCCAAATTCTGACTATGTGAATAGTAATAGTAGAATTATACTATTTTACATTTTTTGTGTGTTATAAACATAATCTATTTGTTCTGAGATCATTTTTGATCATTTTGTGTGATTTACTTCGAGTTAAGAAAATAATAATTTTCTTAGTCGAAAAAATATTAATTTAATTAATTAGAGCTGGGGGATCTTACTAAACCCAATTCTGATTGATATATATTAATCGTATAATTTTTAGGATTTAACTGTGCAATAAAATAATTTTATATTATTATAATATTATTTTATTCAATAGTACCTACTGTCTCAAAAATAGTAGAAAAATTGTTTGTGGACCCGAAAAAGTTCATGGGGCCTACATTTAGTGCAGTAATCAACGATTCTGACTGGACAGAATTCTGAACCAATCAGAACAAGTCAAAATAGGTGGCTTGAATTTTTAAACCAATAGGAAGGAGTCAAACAAAGGAGCATAGACTTCAATATGGACCCTTGGATACAAAGCATGATTTAGATGCTTTTGATCCTAACCGTTGATTCGATCAATGGTGTAAAACGAATCCTGATAAAGCCACTAAGTAATATCCACCGTAGATGAGATCAATGGATAGGAAACTAAGTTAATTTTCAATGGCTAAGATGAAGTCAACAATAGTGGCTTGAATTTGATTAGTAACTAATTAAACCTAATTTTGTTAATCTAATGGCCTAATTAGCAAGTTAAGTAAACTAACTTAATAATTAATTAGTTATAAACTAATTACTAATTAAATATCCTAATTATTATTAGAGGATAAAATATATATAATTATATGTCTAATTAATCAATTATGTAATTGGAAAGTTAATTAAGATTAGTTAGGAAACTAAACCTAATTAACTAGTGAATTGATTAGCAATTAATTAGGCTTGAATTAAAAGAAAATTGAGTCCCTAAATGCCCTTGTGTCCCACGATTTTCAGCAGCCTTGGGGAGGCATTGACATGGTTCTTGAACCATCCATAATAGTCATACAAGTCAAATTGATGACCTATGCCATGTGCTACTCCATGTGCACTCAAAATGGGATATTTTCTTTATGCTAATCTCCTAAAATTCTCTACAATTCCACGGCAGCAGCACTCACCAATTCACTCTCATAAATTTCATTTTCTCTCACATCAAAAAGCTTACAATACTTTCTCTCAAAAATCCCAAGAACCTAAGCACTATTTTTCCTTCCTTTTTTCTCCATTGGTTCGGCCAAGCACCCTACAAACACCATGCATCACCTATAATTTTCACTCTCACCATTTCCTAAAGCTAAACAATATTCTAAACACTTTCCATTTAGAAAGTTTTCCCAAAATCACATCCTAAGTGCTTCAAAATCCCACTTTTACCTTACTTCCCTAGAGGTAAACTTGGATTTCTATGGTTTAAATTCATGTTTATGATTTTCTAAGCCATGATTGTTCCATGGTTTGTTATTATTAAGCTTTGTTTGTGATTTTACTAATTTTTTTAGAATTGTTAGGAATTGATTATGGTTCACATGAAAACAAGGAGAAAGAGAGGAGCTTGAAAAGCTTGTCTTCAAGAGGTAAGAGAGAGATTTAACCTCACCAACCAAGTTTTGGTGGTGTGAGGATGGTTTTGTATGGTGAAAAATCCATAAGGGTTCTTCACCAATTATTTGATGTGCTTTGATTGTGTTTGTGTTGTGTTTGATTGTGTTTCTATGCTTGCATGTGTGATAAAATGCTTAAAGCTTTGATATTATGTGTGTATTGTTACCAAGTGGCCTCAATACTCAAGAGAGAGGTGAATTGAGTATAAAAACTAAGTTCGCAAATCTTTCACAAATCATTTGATAACTTATTTTTGTTGAAGCTATTGAATGATTAAAAATAATTGGAAGGACGAGATAAACACTTTTACTTATAACAGAAATAGTCTACGGAGACAGTATCCAAGAAAATCAATAAAATAGTATACAAAATAAATAGGGGAGGGTTTAGAGATAACAAACACAGTTGTTTATCCTGGTTCGATCACCAATCCACTTGTGATCTACGTCCAGTCCCCAAGCAACAACTTGAGATTTTCCACTATATCTTCAAGCTTCAATGGGTGCTTGACAACCACTACAACCTTGAGCACTCAACTCTTTTGGGATACCTCACCCTTGGAGCTTGAGTCTCTTCAACTAAGGGATACCTCACCCTTTACACTTTTGGAGGGATGCCTCACCCTCTTTACAAAGCAATAATGATAAATAGAATGAAGCTCTCAATAGAGCAGATGAATACAAATTGAAGCTCTAATATGCTCTCAAAGATTTTTCACGTTTTTGACAGAAAATAGAGCAAGAAAATGATTTGAGGATTAATTCACGTTTGGACGTATTGGTAATTAGTTTTTAGTTCAAGATCAACCTCAAATAAATACCCAAATTTGGTATTTATAAGTTTCTCATTTAATAGAGCCGTTGGGGTTTTCTGGACACGCATTAAATGCATTAAATATAGCCGTTGGACGTTGTCAAGATTCTTGTAATCGATTACACTGCTCAGGTAATCGATTACATATGTTATTCCAACGTGTTCTTGACTTTCTGAGCTCTGTGTAATCGATTACATTCCTTATGTAATCGATTACATGGCTTCTGACTTGTGTGTAATCGATTACATTCTTGGTGTAATCGATTACATGGCTTCTGACTTGTGTGTAATCGATTACATTATCTGTGTAATCAATTACATGACTTCTGACTTGCTGTGTAATCGATTACAATATCCATGTAATCGATTACATGACTCCTTGAACATGTTCATGCTTTTCTGGGCTTGATGTAATCGATTACATATATTGTGTAATCGATTACATGGCCTCTGACTTGCTTGTAATCAATTACATTGCTCATGTAATTGATTACATGCCTTCTGTTTGCTGTGTAATCGATTACAAACATCATGTAATCGATTACATTGACCTCTGAACACATTTTTCAAGTCCAATAAAGCTTGTAAGTCATTTCTAACACCTTGAGACAATTGTTTAAATATGAATCTTTTTAAGAGTGTTAGTTTTAAGATTGAAACATAAGTTTTCTTGAAAGCCATGTTTATCTTTGAAATTTCCCATTAATTTTGAAATCATATATTGAAAAACCATTTGAGAAATCTTGAGAGCATTTAACATTAGTATCCTAAGTCTTATAACTAAATAAACCTTCTTGTCTTCTTTCTTTGATCTTGATTTTTCCTTTTGCGCTTGATCTTCACTATTGCACTTGATCTTCGCTTTTGTCTTTGTTATCATAAAAAACTATTTGACATGCCTTAGAGACATAAGCATTCACATTCTCCCCCTTTTTGATGATGACAAACTGATCATTAGAAAAAGAAAGAATTTTTGCAATTTTATATAATAGACATTTAGGCGCAATGCTCCCCTGGAATTTATGCATGATATTGGGTTAGATTTCATATAAAAAGCTTAAGAGCGCAAAAGCTCAATAACTCCCCCGTACTCATGCAGCCTTAATTACTCATGCAACCTTTATTTCATTTTTCCTTATTTTCCTTATTTTCTCCCCCGTTGGCATTATCAAAAAGACATAAGCATTAAAAAATGGACAGCATAACAGCTATAGTTCATGATTTCCTAAATTTTGCCAGAACAACAATGCCAAGGATATCAATCAGTTCATGCAATATTGACAAACAGCCAAACATTCAAAGCGGAAACAAGTTCATATTTTATTAATCAGCCATAGACAAAGTAATGTTCTCACAGCCAGTATACCCAATAATCAAAGAACACCATAAATGTATACCAATGAAATATAATCAGAGTCAAAACAAAATAAATATATGGTGTTTATCAAAATAAATATCAAGGCAAGGAGCCATGATCACTGTCAGTGGCCTCGCTGTCACAAAAGACATCACCCTCTGGATCCGCAGCAGTATCATCGTTATCATCATTGTCATCGCTGGGCATAAGATCATCGTCAGAGTCCAAACGCTCCTCATCATCAGCAGGAACTCCAAATAGGCCAGCGAAGGAGAGGGGAACCGGAGAGGTAGGGGATGTGCGAGGTGCAGCAGCAGCGCTCTAAGGAATAGGAGGTCCACCCAGGAGAGATCGGATAGAGGCAAGCTCCTAATCAGAGTAGTCCATCCTCAGCTCAAGATGGTCAATCTTCTGCTCGATATGATCCATGCGTGTGTTTACATTAGCGCTCAGGTTGCGCATTTCTTGGAGCAGGAGATCAAGAGTAGTAGGAGTGGGAGCTGGAGCAGGATGCTGAGCCTCCACATCCTCGCCACTATCTAGGTCGTGATGGATATGGCCAAAAGTGCCATGAGCGATGTAATGCCGTCTGTCATCCACCTTATAGAGCTGGAGCTTCCTTAGAGTATGCAGCCCAATTGATTGTGGTCCCTTGGAGCTGGTGTCCGTAGACTCTTCAGCCAGCGAAATGCGATAGTGCTCAAGTATAGTGGTTACCAACATGGTGAAGGGGAGAGCAGAGTTCTTCTTTTTCTTGACGTCCAGCATGTGCTCTAAGATATAATAACCCCAGTTAATAGGCCTCCCTGTAGTCATTGCCCATAATGCAATCATATCATCCTTGAGGACTTGGGAGTAATTCCCTCCCCTGGGAATCAAGCCACGGACCAAAAGATAGTGGAGAACCCTGTTCTCCATGGTGAGGCCAGTAGCCATAATTCTTTGTTTAGGATCACTCGGGGGGTGGTAGCCAATCCTAATCAAAGAGAGAAGAGCAGCCTTGTGCTCAAACTCATGTCCCCATACATTGGCATTCCCACAGAACTGAGCTCCATCTAGAGTGAGCTTTGTCAGCCTATACCACTCTGCCATTGATAACCTGATTTGTTGCTTTTTCACTTCAGAAATGATATAGTTATCCTCAACCTTCAGGTTTGCATAAAAGACACGTACAAGATTAGGGTAGATGACTTTCTCTATGCTCAGGAATCCCAGCAAGCCTAAGTTTTCTATTGTCCTAAAGCTCTGTAATGGTTCACTCTCACAGAAGGTGATGGGTAGATACCTGGGAGAGATGATCTTGCGAAGCTGGAAGTTCTTCCAGAACAATTCAGCTCGTTTCATAGTGGAGAAGTGCCTCGTGAGGTCCAGGTCGGATATGTTACATGAAGAACCACTAGAAGACCCTGCAATGGCAGCCCCTGTTCTTGGGCGCTTTGAACGATGAGAAGATTCAGCCATTGAGGAGTAAGAGTGGAGTGGGAGGAGTGGAAATGGTTGGGGATGAGTGAGGAGAGAGAAAGGGACGAAATTAGGTTAGAGAAACGGAGATGGGGTTCGTGAGAGAAGGTGGGGAGATTTGGGTGAGGGATGTGAGGAGATTTTGAGAGATGGGTTGTGTGGAGAGGGATTTACGAGATTAAGAGAGGTAAAATGAGGGATTTCGATGGAGATTTGAGTGAGAAATGAGAGATTTTGAGGTTTGAGAGGTTTAGGGTGCTTGGGAGCAGAGGAGGAGGACGAAGAAGATGAACAGGTTCTGAAAAAAAATGAGCTCTACGCGCGTCAGAAACCTTTTTAAAACACTCTGTGTAATCGATTACATTGAGTGTGTAATCGATTACATGAATTTTGGTGGGTGTGTAATCGATTACATTTTGGTGTAATCGATTACATGCTTTCTGGGAACCTTGTAATCGATTACATGGATATTGTAATCGATTACCTAAGTTCTGAGTTGATTGTAATCGATTACAAAAGGTGTGTAATCGATTACATGCGTGACAGAACCTGTGTAATCGATTACAAAGGCATTGTAATCGATTACCAGATCTTTAACTTAGATTTTGCATTTCAGACAGCATATAATCAACTTTAATCAATCCAAATTAGTTTCAAAACAGCTCAGATCAATTCAAAGCATCATTCAACCACATAATCTAATCATATTATGGTTCAACTCACGTAATTGATCAAAAATTACTATTTTTACCAAGATTTTTACCATTTTTGGTGAAATTTTGAGAATGTTGAGTTGCTTGTGAGTCTTGGTCATGAGGGAGCACCTACAAAATAACTTAGGGGAAATCTCCGATGCTCAAGTCAGTATTGGATTCAAATATAATGAAAAAATTCAGAGATTATGCAGCAATTTGGCGTGATTATTCAGAAAAATGTAAGGTTATGCATTAGATTCAGGATTATGCAGCAAAAGTTAATTTAGGCATGAATGATCCAATATACCAAGTTCATTTCTTATGTAGAAAAATGCTTCTTTTGCTAGGGGTTTAGTGAAAATGTCAGCTAGTTGCTTAGTGGTTTCTACAAACTCAAGTATACAGTCACCCTTTTGAACATGGTCTTTAATGAAATGATGTCTTATTTCAATATGTTTAGTCCTAGAATGCAAAATGGGATTTTTAGACAAGTTGATTGCACTAGTATTATCACATCTTATGAGGATGTGATCAAGTTCAAGACCATAGTCCAAGAGTTGTTGTTTCATCCAAAGGATTTGAGAATAACAACTCCAAATGCATATATTCAGCTTTCAGTTGTAGACAATGCCACACTATTTTGCTTCTTGCTATGCCAAGAAACTAGTGAGCTTCCAAGTAAGTGGCATGTCCCACTAGTGCTCTTTCGATCCATTTTGCATCCAGCAAAATCAGAATCAGAATACCTAATAAGACTACATGAAGTACCTTTAGGGTACCATAAACCCATTTGTGATGTGCCTATTAGATATTTCATTATTCTTTTAACAGCACTCAGGTGTGATTCTTTAGGATTAGCTTGATATCTAGCACACATGCATACACTAAACATTATATCAGGCCTACTTGCAGTGAGATAAAGGAGTGAGCTAATCATACCTCTATATTTTGTAATTTCTACCGACTTACCTCCTTCATCTTTGTCCAAATAGCAAGAGGTGCCCATAGGAGTAGCCATATGCTTGGCATTGTCCATTCCAAACTTCTTGAGCAGCTCCTTGCAATACTTGGATTGGCTTATAAAAGTTCTTTCCCTTGTTTGCTTGATTTGGAGACCAAGGAATAAGTTGAGCTCACCCATCATAGACATCTCAAACTAACTTTGCATAATATTTAAAAATTCTTTACAAAGAGAGTTGTTAGTAGCTCTAAATATATTGTCATCAACATAGATTTGAACTAGAAGTATGTCATGCATTTTGTGTTTTATGAATAGGGTAGTGTCAACCTTGCCTCTAGAGAAACCTTTTTCTAAAAGAAATTTGCTCAACTTTTTATACCAAGCTCTAGGAGCTTGTTTCAAGCCATACAAGGCCTTTTTCAGTTTAAAAACATGGTTGGGCAATTCAAAATCTTCAAAACCAAGAGGTTGTTCCACATACACCTCTTCTTGTATAAAACCATTTAAAAAGGCACTTTTAACATCCATTTGATAGAGTTTGAAATTCATGATGCAATTATATGCAAGTAACATTCTAATGGCCTCTAATCTAGCTACGGGAGCATAAGTTTCTTCATAGTCTATGCCTTCTTCTTGATTATAACCCTTAGCTACAAGCCTAGCTTTATTTCTTATTATTAACCCCGTTTCATCAAGTTTGTTCCTAAAGACCCACTTGGTGCCAATTATTGGATGATCATTGGGCCTTGGAACTAATTCCCAAACTTGATTTCTCTCAAATTGGTTTAGTTCTTCTTGCATGGCCAAGATCCAATGTTCATCATTAATGGCCTCATTTATGTCTTTAGGTTCAACTTGAGAAACAAAGGCTAGGTGATTACATGCAACTCTAAGTGAGTTTCGAGTGATTACCTCTTTTGATACATCACCTATCACCTTGTCAAGAGGATGATATCTTGAAGTCCTCCATTCTTTGGGTAGATCCAAGATTTCTGAATCTTTTTGCCATGTGTGATCAAGGTGTCTCTTTTCTTCCTTCTTGGACTCTTTCTCTTGATTTTCCAAGTGCGTCTTTACCAAGATTTCTGCAACATCATCAACAAGCTCCTTTCTCGGCTCATTTGGGTTAGTTTCATCAAATACAACATGTATGGACTCTTCTATGGTCATAGTTCATTTATTATAGACTCTAAAGGTCTTACTATGAATAGAATAACCAATGAATATTCCCTTATCAGATTTTGCATCGAACTTCCCCAAGTTATCTTTTCCATTATTCAAAACAAAGCATTTACATCCAAAGACATGAAAATGTGACACATTTGGTTTCCTTCCTTTGTACAATTCATAAAGGGTTTTCTTTAAAATTGGCCTTATTAGGGCTTTATTCATAACATAACAAGCGGTGTTAACCGCATCCGCCCAAAAGTACTTAGGAAGATTGGCCTCATTGAGCATAGTTCTTGCTATTTCCTCTAAAGATTGATTTTTCCTTTCTACAACACCATTTTGTTGTGGTGTTCTAGGGGCATAAAAATTATGTTCAATGCCATGTTCATCACAAAAAGTTTCAAAATCATGATTTTCAAATTCACCATCATGGTCACTTCTTATGGATGCAATACAAAAACCTTTTTCGTTTTGGATAACTTTGGCAAGTTTTCTAAATGATTGAAAAGTATCATTTTTGTGGGCCAAGAATAATGTCCATGTAAACCTAGAAAAATCATCCACAATCACTAATGCATAGTAATTCCCACCAAAGCTCATAGTTCTAGATGGCCCAAAAAGATCCATGTGTAAAAGTTGTAAAGGTCTAGAAGTTGAGACTATGTTCTTAGCTTTAAAAGAGACCTTTACTTGTTTTCCCTTTTGACATGCATCACAAAGTTTGTCTTTTTCAAATTTGAGCTTTGGAAGACCAATTACTAGTTCTTTAGAAACCAATTTGTTTAAGTAATCCATGTGAATGTGAGCAATTCTTCTATGCCATAACCATGAATCATTTTCTTTACTCATAAAGCATTTAGCATCATTTGAGGAGATATCATCAAGACTAATCATATATATATTATTGACCCTATGACCAACAAACTTAACTTGCTTATCATCCTTTCCCTCAATTATGCAACAAGAAGAATCAAATATAACTCTATTGCCTTTATCACACAATTGACTAATACTAAGCAAATTATGTTTAAGTCCTTCAACAAGCAAAACATTATCAATAGATGATGAAGGGATCTTACCAACTTTGCCAATTCCAAAAATCTTCCCTTTGTTGTTATCACCATATGTGATATGACCATGTTTCTTGTGTGTAAAGGAGGAGAACTTGGAGCCATCACCGGTCATGTGCTTAGAGCAAGCACTATCAAGATACCAACTTGAGCTCTTGGTCTTCAAACACACCTACAACACACATTCAAGTTTTAACTTTTGGTACCCAAATTGTATTGGGTCCTTGTGTGTTAGAATTAGGCATGGTGCCTTCAGGAACCCAAACTCTTTTTATTTCAACCTTAGTGTTTATGTTCTTTCTAACATTACAAGTTGATGCACTATGCCCTTTTTTACCACAATGAAAACATTTGACAAAGGGACTACTTGAGGTATTTGAGGAAACAAAGAAATTTTTATAAGACTTTTGATGATTGTTTGGATTAAATCCCAAGCCAGCTTTTTGAAAAACACATTTTTGTCTCCCTAGCAACACATTCAAGTTATCTCTTCCAAAAGTGAATTTTGCAAGAGTGTTGTTTAAGTCTTCAATTTCTTTTTCAAAAGCTTTACATGATGAACAAGGTAATGATATGGATGCACTATCATGTGAGGAACAAGTCATGCATAATGAATTAGCGTCTATGAGTCCTAAGGTCTCATTTTCGATTTTAAGTTCATTTATCTCCTTGGTTAAAGTAGAAACTTTCTTTGTCAATAGGGAGATTATTTTATTGGAAGACAAAATCATTTTTGTGAGCCTCAAAGATTCATCATGCAATTCTTGAAAGGCATCTTGCAATTCATCATAAGAAGGTGAAGGTTCTAGGTTAGAGGAGGTTACCTCGGTGTTGCTTTCTTCACTTTCTTCTCCTTGAGCCATGAGGCAAAGATGGGCTTCTTCATTCTCCGAATCGTCAGAAGAGCTTAAGTAATTGTCCTCCCAAGCTATATATGCTCTTCTTCCTTTCCTTTCCTTAGAAGGCCTTTTCTCAAACTTCTCCGTCTTCTTGAGATACATAGGACACTCCATTTTTATGTGTCCCAGTTTTCCACATTCATAGCATTTTGGAGGAGTAGAGGATCATTCTCCTTTGTGATATGCTTTCTTTTGAGGAAAGGGTGGCCTTTTTTGAAATCTCTTGTTCTTTAGAAATCTTTCAAAATTTCTCACAAGGAGACTAAGATTCTCCTCACTTAGCTCCCCACTTTCACCATCCTCTTCACCATCTTCATCATCATCTTCAATTGTAGAGGAAGTAGCTTTGAGTGTGATTCCCTTCTTCTTCTTGTCATGCTCTTCATTTTGGTTGAGCCTATTTAGTTCTAGCTCATGTTCTTGAAGCTTTCCAAATAAGGTGGCTAAAGACATTGTTGATAAATCTCTTGATTCCGCAATCGCCGTCACTTTGGGTTGCCAATTCCTACTTAGACATCTCAATACTTTGTTAATAAGATCCTCATTAGGAAATGTCTTTCCCAATGAGATAAGATGATTAACAATATGAGTAAACCTCTTTGTATATCTTGAATACTCTCACCTTGGTTCATTCTAAACAATTCATATTCATGAGTAAGAGTGTTTATTCGAGATTGTTTTACCTCACTAGTACCTTCATGAGTTACTTGTAGAGTATCCCACATTTCTTTTACGGTTTTACAATTTGACACCCTAAAGAATTCATCATACCCCAAAGATGTGGTGATGATGTTCTTGGCTCTCAAGTTGTATTGAACCTTCTTTTTATCATCATCGGTCCATTCATTTCTAGGTGTATTAATTTTCACACCATCTTTAGCTTGTGTTGGGACAAAAGCACCATTTTCAACGGCGTCCCACACATCTAAGTCAATAGCTTCAATAAAAATTTTCATCCTTTCTTTCCAATAGGCATAACCATCCCCATTGAAATAAGGAGATCTATTTATAGTAGAACCTTCATTTGAAAACCCATTTGAAGCCATTACTTCTCTTGAAGCTGCTAAGCTCTTTATACAAGAGTCTAGCTCTGATACCACTAGTTACCAAGTGGCCTCAATACTCAAGATGGGGGGTGAATTGAGTATGAAAACTAAGTTCGCAAATCTTTCACAAATCGTTTGATAACTTATTTTTGTTGAAGCTATTGAATGATTAGAAATAATTGGAAGGACGAGATAAACACTTTTACTTATAACAGAAATAGTCTACGGAGACAGTATCCAAGAAAATCAATAAAACAGTATACAAAAAATAAACAGAGGAGGGTTTAGAGATAACAAACACAGTCGTTTATCCTGGTTTGATCACCAATCCACTTGTGATTTACGTCCAGTCCCCAAGCAACAACTTGAGATTTTCCACTATATCTTCAAGCTTCAATGGGCGCTTGACAACCACTACAACCTTGAGCACTCAACTCTTTTGGGATACCTCACCCTTGGAGCTTGAGTCTCTTCAACTAAGGGATACCTCACCCTTTACACTTTTGGAGGGATGTCTCACCCTCTTTACAATGCAATAATGATAGATAGAATGAAGCTCTCAATAGAGCAGATGAATACAAATTGAAGCTCTAATATGCTCTCAAAGATTTTTCACGTTTTTGATAGAAAACAGAGTAAGAAAATGATTTGAGGATTGATTCACGTTTGGACGTATTGGTAATCATTTTTTGGTTCAAACTCAACCTCAAATAAAGACCCAACTTTGGTATTTATAAGTTTCTCATTTAATAGAGCCATTGGGGTTTTCTGGGCACGCATTAAATGCATTAAATATAGCCGTTGGACGTTGTTAGGATTCTTGTAATCAATTACACAGCTCAGGTAATCGATTACATATGTTATTTCAATGTGTTCTTGACTTTCTGAGCTCTGTGTAATCGATTACATTCCTTATGTAATCGATTACATGGCTTCTGACTTGTGTGTAATCGATTACATTCTTGGTGTAATCGATTTCATGGCTTCTGACTTGTGTGTAATTGATTACATTATCTGTGTAATCGATTACATGACTTCTGACTTGCTGTGTAATCGATTACAATATCCATGTAATCGATTACATGACTCCTTGAACGTGTTCATGCTTTTCTGGGCTTGATGTAATCGATTACGTATATTGTGTAATCGATTACATGGCCTCTGACTTACTTGTAATCGATTACATTGCTCATGTAATCGATTACATGCCTTCTGTTTGCTGTGTAATCGATTACAAACATCATGTAATCGATTACATTGACCTCTGAACACATTTTTCAAGTCCAATAAAGCTTGTAAGTCATTTCTAACACTTTGAGACAATTGTTTAAACATGAATCTTTTTAAGAGTGTTAGTTTTAAGATTGACACATAAGTTTTCTTGAAAGCCATGTTTATCTTTGAAATTTCCCATTAATTTTGAAATCATATATTGAAAAACCATTTGAAAAGTCTTGAGAGCATTTAACATTAGTGTCCTAAGTCTTATAACTAAATAAACCTTCTTGTCTTCTTTCTTTGATCTTGATTTTTCCTTTTGCGCTTGATCTTCACTATTGCACTTGATCTTCGCTTTTGTCTTTGTTATCATCAAAAACCATTTGACATGCCTTAGAGACATAAGCATTCACATGTATGTGTAATTATAAAAGCATGAGATTGTATGTGTAATTTAGGATGTGAACAACATGATGAATCGATTGTATGAGTGCTCCAAAGAGCACAGAGGCACACAGTTATACTATGGAAAAGAGGACCAAAGTCCTCAAACTGATGAATTAAAATGAGAACTGAGAGATTTACATGAATTTGGGAAACATTTGACTATAGTAAAGTAAAATGATTTTTATGGGTAGTAAGGAAAAGAAATAACAATTTTTGAAAAAATAATACAATTACTGATTTTTAGAGGAGTTATATCGCAAATTTTTATAAAGGAAGGACTAAATTATAAATATTATGTAAATGAGGGGTCATTGTATAAATACTTGTTTTTAGAGGGGTCATATTATAAATATTATTTTTAGAGGGGTCAAATTATAAATATTTTATAAAAGAGGGACGATTTTATAAATATGAATTTTATGAGGAACTATTGTGTAAATATTAATTTTTGAGAGACTATGTCGTAAATATTCATTTTTGAGGGACTAATATGTAAATATGAGTTTTTGAGAGACTAGTGTGCAAATATAGAAAATAAAGTCAATTTTAGTATTAAAATGAGAAAATTAGTATTTTTGATTTAAAACATAAGAAAAATATTTACGCAATTTGAAAACGTTAAAAAATCGCTACGCGATTTGAAAAGGCGACAAAAATGAGTCGCAATTGAGAAAATGCGAAAATATGACTACGCGATTAAAATACAGTAATAATATTGCTAAATTATTATATGGACCCCGATTTTGTGATATAAATTGGAAATGTGAATAGTGCATGGCACATGCATTGGAAAGGTCCGATGGACTGTAGGAGGCTAGTTGCCTAGGAGAGACTACACCTCCTGAGTGGGTGCGATATGCGTAGTGTAAGTCACTCGTTGACTTTGTGGGCATTGGAGTACGGGTTGCCAACAATGGGCAGTTGGTAGCTCTTCTGTGTCGTAGGTTAGACCGACGCAACACACCAATGATCCTAACCGAGACACTATCCTTAATCAAGATCTGATAAAGACTGTCGTATATATGCTGGATGTGCAAGATTAAGCACGTGGTCTGAGGTATATTGGTACTGACAATTCTTTTCGATCACTCTCTCCGACTTGAGTTTTAGCTCCATGGAGTAGGAAATTGAGTCTGTGTGCATACATATAATGATAGATGGTATTATCATAATTTTTGTTTATGATAATTGATCCATTGGTTATTTGATATTTGATAATGGCATGATCATAATTATTGTGTATTACATGTTTTGTGATGATAATGATGTTAGTGGCATAACTGTAATTATGGCATGATAACTGTATGAGATACTGTATGTGTTTATCTTCATTGCTACCATACTGGTATTGGTGTAGGTGATCTCACCTCTTTGTATGTATGTTCTGTATTATATTTATATTTGTTAAGACGTCGAGCAAGAGATAGAGCGAGAAGTTGAGAAGGAGCAGATTATTGCTGAGGACATCGAGTTTTAAAGAAATGGAGATGCCTAGTTTCCTTGGCTACCTGAAGCTGACATTCATCGGAGGAGATGAGGCATGGACTGTAGATTTAGAGAGAGAGAGAGAGTATCTACTATATGAGAGACCTAAATATTAGACTGAGTAGACAACATTTAGGACATCCTTACTTTTCTGTCAATATTTATGTACAACTAGAGTTCCCAATATCTATTAGGCCTTATTGGGGAGTTTACTATCGTACTCCCAGTACGGTTAGTATTGTGTCGTCTGCTTGGACACCTGTCCGTAGGACTGCACATCATGACGGATTCCTATATGCTGAGGAATCCGAGGAGGACCCGTCTGAGGGTTCTGCTGTCTAGTAAGTCTTGGGCAGTACTAGTTTAAAATTAAAGTTTAAAGTTTAAATAGTTTGAAAGTCTAGTTTGTAAAATATCTAAGTATGACAGTACTAAAGGCTTGTATGCATATATGATGTAAATTATTTGTGACAATGTTGTTATGTTTTTATTTTCTGCTAAGTTTATTTTATTATCATCAAAGAAATTTTATAACTCGTATTTATATTACAAGCGCGATTTCTAATGAAAGGGTAATTTGGTAATTAAGTAACATCAAGTGTGGCGCCCTAAGGAGGGTGTTACATTAGTTGGTATCAGAGCCCAAGTTAGAGTCTTTTGGGTTTATTGTTTGGTCTGTCTTGTCTAAGTTGTGTGATTCTCTATAATTGTTTTCTGAAAGAAAAACAATATTGTTTGAAGACTGACCTTCACTTTTATTTGTGTTGTTCAGTCTGATTAATAGAATGAAATGGCTGGACGCGGAAAAGGACACATGAATGCGAGGGCAGCAGCTGGAAATGCCAGTGACGACAATCAGAATATGGCTACAGCTGTAGCAGCAATACAATGAATAGCTGAGGTTGTTGCACAGCAGAATCAAAGAGCAAACGATGATGCTCACAGCTTGTCGGAATTTCGAAGGAACAATCCACCGAAATTTCATGGAGAGTTTGATCCAGAGAAGGCTGATCCGTGGATCAAGGAACTGGAGAAGATATTTGAAGGCATGGGTTGTACTGATGAGCGGAAGCTTACTTTCACAACGTTCGTGCTAGTCGGTGATGGAGAGGCTTGGTGGGTAGGAGCCCGCAGATTAATTCAAGTTGAAAGGAGAGTTGTGACATGGCAGCTCTTTAGGCAGAAGTTTCTAGGGAAGTATTTCCCAGCCAGTGTTCAACATGCTAAGGAGATGGAATTCCTTAGTCTGAGGCAAGGGGCGATGACTGTTAGTGAGTACGCAGCAAGTTTCGAAAGCTTGTCTAAGTTTTCGAGGTACTTCCAGATGCATCCAGATAAGGAGTGGAAGTGTAGGAAGTTTGAAGAGAGGCTGAGGCTTAACATCAAACAAGCTTTAGCAACAGTAGATATCGATCAGTTTCTGGTATTGCTAGATAAGTACCGAAAGGTCGAAGAGATTGATCATCTGCGAGAGGCTAGAAATAAGAATTTTGGACCAGCACGGTTCCAAATGGGGAAGAGTAGTGGTGGCAACCATTTCCAACAGAAACCATATACCAAACTAGCAGTAAGTCAGAATCGGCAACAATCATTTGGAGGAAGTTCAAGTGGTAGTAGAGCAGTTTCAACTGAAACTTCTGCACTTAAATGTTTAAGTGTGGGAAAGGACATCTCACCAGGGACTGTCAGCATAAGGGGGTGATTTGTTATCGATGTGGGAAGCTGGGACATTTCTATAAGCAATGTGATCAACAGAAGGCAGAGCCATCAGTGGGCAGTATTCGTACTGCAAGGCCACAGGCAGGTGGTCGTGTATACTATGAGCGGAGAGGAAGCCGCTAAATCCGAGGACTTGATAATAGAGAAGTGTGCTATTGAAGGTAATCCTTTAACAGTATTATATGATTCGGGAGCAATGCATTCTTTCATTGCATATGATTGTGTGAAGCGCTTGGGATTAGCTGTGACTACATTGCCGTATGATTTGAGTGTTAGTACTCCTACTGATAAACCTGTGATAACTACAAAAGTATGCTTGAATTGCCCTGTATCTGTTAGAGATAGATCTTTAATGTGGATTTGATTTGTTTGCCTCTTTCCAAGATTAATGTAATCTTAGGAATGAATTGGTTGTCTTCCAACCATATCTTGATAGACTGTGCTAGTAAAACATTAGTTTTTCCTAAGGTTAAAGATTCTAGATTCCTAATGGCTACTCAAGTGGAAGCTTGTTTGAAGGAAGGAGATCAAGGGTACTTGTTGATGTCTTCTTTGGAGGTTCACTGTGAAGATGTTCTGAAGGATATTTTCATAGTGAATGAGTTTCCTGAAGTGTTTCCTGAAGATATACCTGGAATACCGCCAGAAAGAGAGATTGAATTCTCTATTGATTTGGTACCTGGAGTTGGACCTATATCTATGGCGCCTTATCGGATGTCGCCAGTAGAGTTGGCAGAGCTTAAGAAGCAGTTGGAAGATTTATTGGAGAAGCAGTTTGTGAGACCAAATGTATCACCTTGGGGAGCTCTGGTATTGTTGGTAAAGAAGAAGGATAGGACTTCTCGTCTATGTGTAGACTATCGATAATTGAACAAGATTACGATCAAGAATAAGTATCCATTACCAAGAATCAATGATTTGATGGACTAATTGCGAGGAGCCGCAATATTTTCTAAGATCGATTTACGTTCTGGTTATCACCAGATACGTGTGAAGGTGGAGGATATCCCAAAGACTGCATTTCAGACACGATATGGGCATTACGAGTATTAAGTGATGCCTTTTGGTGTGACTAATGCACCTGCGATATTTATGGACTTCATGAACCGGATTTTTCGTTCATACTTGGATAAGTTTATTGTTGTCTTTATTGATGACATCTTGATTTATTCTCGAAGTCAGGAGGAGCATGCTTAACATCTCAGAGTGGTTCTCCAGATTTTGAAGGAGAATAAGTTGTATGCCAAGTTGTCCAAATGTGAATTTTGGTTGAGTGAAGTACAATTTTTGGGGCATGTCATATCTGCGGATGGAATTGAAGTTGATGCTTCAAAGGTGGAGACAGTTGTTGAATGGGAAAGACCGAAGACTGTATCGGAGATCCGTAGTTTCATCGGATTAGCCGGTTACTATCGATGATTTATTGAGGGGTTTTCGAAGATTGCAGGACCTCTTACCCAACTTACACGAAAGAATCAACCGTTTACATGGACTGAAGCATGTGAGGAAAGTTTTCACGAGTTGAAACGATGACTGACTACTTCACCGATTTTGATTCTGCCTGATCCGAATGAACCTTTCGAGGTATATTGTGATGCTTTGTATCAAGGATTGGGTTGTGTACTTATGCAGAACCGTAAGGTTGTGGCATATACGTCGAGGCAGTTGAAAGTGCATGAGAGGAATTATCCGACTCATGACTTGGAGCTAGCCGCAGTAGTGTTTGCATTGAAGGTGTGGAGACATTTTCTCTATGGGGCAACGTTCACTATTTTTAGTGACCATAAAAGTTTAAAGTATCTGTTTGACTAGAAAGAGTTGAACATGAGACAAAGGCGTTGGCTAAAGTTTCTGAAAGATTATGACTTTCAGTTACAGTACCATCCCAGGAAGGCGAATGTCGTAGCGGATGCTTTAAGTAGGAAAGCGCTTAATGCTTCTGTTATGATGATGAAGGAGAAAGAACTGATAGAAGAATTTCAGGATATGCGATTATCTGTGAAGCTAACACCGGGGAAGATATGTTTGAATCTGATCACTATTTCGAATGACTTGATGGATAGAATACGAGAAGGGCAAAACAATGATCAGTATTTGCAAGAAGCAAAGGAAGCAAGAAGTCAAGGAGCAGAATTGGAATTCAGTGAAGGTGTTAATGGAATTTTGAAGTTCAAAGGGAGAGTTTGTGTACCAAATGATCCAGAACTGAGAAGATCGATTTTGGATGAAGCTCATAGAAGTAAGTTGAGTATGCATCCAGGAGCCAAGAAGATGTACCAAGATTTGAAACAGTTGTATTGGTGGCAAGGAATGAAGAGGGATGTCGCAGAATATGTATCATCCTGTTTGATTTGTCAGAAGGCCAAAGTGGAACATCAGAGACCATTAGGAATGTTGCAACCTTTTCCTATTTCTGAGTGGAAATAGGATGACATAGCAATGGATTTTGTCACGGGACTACCGAAAACTCGAAAGAGTCACGATTCTATATGGGTAATTATTGATCGGCTTACAAAGTCGGCGCACTTTTTACCGATTAATATTAAGTACTCAATGGAGAAGTTGGCTCAAGTGTACATCAATGAAATTGTCAAACTTCATGGTGTACCATCCAGTACAATTTTTGATCGAGATCCGCGATTCACATCAAGATTTTGGAATAGTTTGCAAGAAGCAATGGGAACGAGGCTACGTTTGAGTTCTGCTTACCATCCACAAATAAATGGTCAGTCAGAAAGAACGATTCAGTCATTGGAGGACTTGTTGAGGGCTTGTGTTCTAGAGCAAACTAGTTGTTGGGATGAATTTCTACCGTTGATAGAGTTCACCTACAACAATAGTTTCCATTCGAGCATAGGAATGGCACCCTATGAGGCATTATATGGGAGAAGATGCAGAACACCGTTTTGTTGGTACCATGATGGTGAAAGTACTATGGTAGGACCTGAATTTATGCAGCAGACTACTGAGAAAGTGAAGATAATCCAAGATAAGATGAGGACGACTCAGACGCGGCAAAAGAGTTATACAGATAAAAGACGAAGACCGCTTGAATTTGAAGAAGGTGACCATGTATTTTTACGTGTGACGCCTATGGCTGGAGTTGGACGAGTAATCAAGTCGAGAAAACTCACTCCGAAGTTTATTGGATCGTATCTGATACTCCGTCGAGTAGGTCCAGTAGCTTATCAAATTGCACTACCACCGTTCTTATCAAATCTTCATAATGTATTTCACGTATCACAACTACGAAAATATATTTCTGATCCGACTCATGTCATCGAACTAGACACTGTACAATTGAAGGAGAACTTGACGTATGAGACGTTTCCAGTCAAGATTGAAGATCGAAGGGTCAAGCAGCTTCGAGGAAAGGATATCACATTAGTTAAAGTGGTATGGAATGATGTAAGTGGTGAAGCCACATGGGAATTGGAAGAGAAGATAAGAGAGCAGTATCCATTTTTATTTTGAATCTGTGTCAAGTTTCGAGGATGAAACTTAATTTTAGAGGGAGAGAGTTGTAACACCCCAAATTCTGACTATGTGAATAGTAATAGCAGAATTATACTATTTTACATTTTTTGTGTGTTATAAAAATAATCTATTTGTTCTGAGATCATTTTTTATCATTTTGTGTGATTTACTTCAAGTTAAGAAAATAATAATATTCTTGGCCGAAAAAATATTAATTTAATTAATTAGAGCTGGGGTATCTTACTAAACCCAATTCTGATTGATATATATATTTATCTTATAATTTTTAGGATTTAATTGTGTAATAAAATAATTTTATATTATTATAATATTATTTTATTCAACAGTACCTACTGTCTCAAAAATAGTAGAAAAATTATTTGTAGACCCAAAAAAGTTCGTGGGGCCCACGTTTAGTGCAACAGTCAACGATTCTGACTGGACAGAATTCTGAACTAATAAGAACAAGTCAAAATACGTGGCTTGACTTTTTAAACCAATAGGAAGGAGTCAAACAAAGGAGCATAGACTTCAATATAGACCCTTGGATAAAAAGCATGATTTAGATGCTTTTGATCTTAACCGTTGATTCGATCAATGGTGTAAAACGAATCCTGATAAAACCACTAAGTAATATCCACTGTAGATGAGATCAATGGATAGGAAACCAAATTGATTTTCAATGGCTAAGATGAAGTCAACAATAGTGGCTTGAATTTGATTAGTAACTAATTAAACCTAATTTTGTTAATCTAATGGCCTAATTAGCAAGTTAAGTAAACTAACTTAATAATTAATTAGTTATAAACTAATTACTAATTAAATATCCTAATTATTATTAGAGGATATAATATATATAATTATATGTCTAATTAATCAATTATGTAATTGGAAAGTTAATTAAGATTGGTTTGGAAACTAAACCTAATTAACTAGTGAATTGATTAGCAAGTAATTAGGCTTGAATTAAAAGAAAATTGAGTCCCTAAATGCCCTTGTGTCCCACGATTTTCAGCAGCCTTGGGGAGGCATCTACATGGTTCTTGAACCATCCATAATAGCCATGCAAGTCAAATTGATGACCTATGCCATGTGCTACTCCATGTGCACTCAAAATGGGATATTTTCTTTATGCTAATCCCCTAAAATTCTCTACAATCCCACAGCAGCAGCACTCACCAATTCACGCTCACAAATTTCATTTTCTCTCACATCAAAAAGCATACAACACTTTCTCTCAAAAATCCCAAGAACCTAAGCACCATTTTTCCTTCCTTTTTTCTCCATTGGTTCGGCCAAGCACCTACAAACACCATCCATCACCTATAATTTTCACTCTCACCATTTCCTAAAGCTAAACAACATTCTAAACACTTTCCATTTAGAAAGTTTTCCCAAAATCACATCCTAAGTGCTTCAAAATCCCACTTTTACCTTACTTCCCTAGAGGTAAACTTGGATTTCTATGGTTTAAATTCATGTTTATGATTTTCTAAGCCATGATTGATCCATGGTTTGTTATTATTAAGCTTTGCTTGTGATTTTACTAATTTTTTTAGAATTGTTAGGAATTGATTGTGGTTCACACGAAAATAAGGAGAAGGAGAGGAGCTTGAAAAGCTTGTCTTCAAGAGGTAAGAGGGAGATTTAACCTCACCAACCAAGTTTTGGTGGTGTGAGGATAGTTTTGTACGGTGAAAAATCCATAAGGGTTCTTCACCGATTATTTGATGTGCTTTGATTGTGTTTGTGTTGTGTTTGATTGTGTTTCTATGCTTGCCTGTGTGATAAAATGCTTAAAGCTTTGGTATTATATGTGTATGTGTAATTATAAAAGCATGAGATTGTATGTGTAATTTAGGATGTGAACAACATGATGAATTGATTGTATGAGTGCTCCAAAGAGCACAGAGGCACACGGTTATACTATGGAAAAGAGGACCAAAGTCCTCAAACTGATGAATTAAAATGAGAACTGAGAGATTTAAATGAATTTGGGAAACATTTGAGTATAGTAAAGTAAAATGATTTTTATGGGTAGCAAAGAAAAGAAATAATAATTTTTGAAAAAAATAATATAATTACTGATTTTTAGAGGAGTTATACCACAAATTTTTATAAAAGAAGGACTAAATTGTAAATATTATGTAAATGATGGGCCATTGTATAAATACTTGTTTTTAGAGGGGTCAAATTATAAATATTATTTTTAGAGGGGTCAAATTACAAATATTTTATAAAAGAGGGACGATTTTGTAAATATAAATTTTATGAGGGACTATTTTGTAAATATTAATTTTTGAGGGACTATGTCGTAAATATTAATTTTTGAGGGACTAATATGTAAATATGAGTTTTTGAGGGATTAGTGTGCAAATATGAAAATAAAGTCAATTTTAGTATTAAAATGAGAAAAATAGTATTTTTGATTTAAAACGTAAGAAAAATATTTACGTGATTTGAAAACGTTGAAAAATCGCAATGCGATTTAAAAAGGCGACAGAATTGAGTCGCGATTGAGAAAATGCGAAAATAAGACTACGCGATTAAAATACAGTAATAATATTGCTAGATTATTATGTGGACCCCGATTATGTGATATAAATTGGAAATATGAATAGTGCATGGTACATGCATTGGAAAGGTCTGATGGACTATATGAGGCTAGTTGCCTAGGAGAGACTACACCTCCTGAGTGGGTGCGATATGCGTAGTGTAAGTCACTCGTTGACTTTGGGGGCATTGGAGTGCGGGTTGCCTACAATGGGCAGTTGGTAACTCTTCTGTGCCGTAGGTTAGACCGATGCAACACACCAATGATCCTAACCGAGACACTATCCTTAATCAAGATTTGATAAAGACTGTCGTATATATGCTAGATGTGCAAGACTGAGCACGTGGTCCGAGGCATGTTGGTACCGATAATTCTTTTCGATCACTCTCTCCGACCTGAGTTTTAGCTCCATGGAGTAGGAAATTGAGTCTGTGTGCATACATATAATGATAGAGGGTATTATCGTAATTTTTGTTTATGATAATTGATTCATTGGTTATTTGATATTTGATAATGGCATGATCATAATTATTGTGTATTACATGTTTTGTGATGATAATGATGTTAGTGACATAACTGTAATTATGGCATGATAACTGTATGAGATATTGTATGTGTTTATCTTCATTGCTACCATACTGGTATTGGCGTAGGTGATCTCACCTCTTTGTATGTATGTTCTGTATTATATTTATATTTGTTAAGACGTCGAGCAAGAGATAGAGCGAGAAGTTGAGGAGGAGCAGATTATTGCTGAGGACATCGAGTTTTGAAGAAATGGAGATGCCTAGTTTCCTTGGCTACCTGAAGCTGACATTCATCGGAGGAGATAAGGCATGGACTGTAGATTTAGAGAGAGAAAGTATCTACTATATGGGAGACCTAAATATTAGACTAAGTAGACAACATTTAGGACACCCTTACTTTTCTGTCAATATTTATGTACAACTAGAGTTCCCAATATCTATTAGGCAATATTGGGGAGCTTACTATCGTACTCCCAGTACGATTAGTATTGTGTCGTCTGCTCGGACACCTGTCCGTAGGACTGCACATCATGACGGATTCCTATATGTTGAGGAATCTGAGGAGGACCCGTCTGAGGGTTCTGCTGTCTAGTAAGTCTTGGGCAGTACTAGTTTAAAATTAAAGTTTAAAGTTTAAATATTTTGAAAGTCTAGTTTGTAAAATATCTAAGTATGACAGTACTAAAGGCTTGTATGTATATGTGATGTAAATTATTTGTGACAATGTTGTTATGTTTTTATTTTCTGCTAAGTTTATTTTATTATCATCAAAGAAATTTTATAACTCGTATTTATATTACAAGCGCGATTTCTAATGAAGGGGTAATTTGATAATTAAGTAACATCAAGTGTGGCGCCCTAAGGAGGGTGTTACAATTCTAAGATAAGGGAAGAACATGAGCAGCATATAAGGATAGTTTTGGACGTCCTTAAGGAAAAGAAACTATTTGCCAAATTATCTAAGTGTGAGTTTTGGTTAACTGAAGTTCAGTTTTTGGGCCACATTATTTCTAAAGGAGGAATTACAGTGGGCCCTAGCAAAGTGGAGGCAGTGTTATAGTGGGAGAGACCCACCGCTGTGACTGAGATCAAGAGCTTTATAGGCCTAGCTGGGTACTATAGAATGTTCATCAAGGGTTTTTCTCAGTTAACACTGCCATTGACTAGGTTGACTAGGAAGGGTAGTACTTTTGAGTGGACTCAAGACTATGAGAATAGTTTCCAAAAGTTAAAGGAGAGATTGACTTCTACACCAGTGTTGGTGATTCTAGATCCCTACGAGAACTTTGAGGTCTTTTGTGACACTTCAAAGTTGGGATTGTTGGTGTATGCCCTAGAGGCTAATACATTTTCTATATTTGCATATATTCTATTATGCTATTTTATATATGAGGCATTTCATTTATTGTGTTCTTTTTGATAAACATAATAAAGTCCTTAGAATAGTAAGATTGATGCCATAGGACATCAAGTGGATGACTTGATCGTGAGATCCTTTTGGTTACAACACTATTCTTAAATGTCCCTAGATGGGATTTGTCCCTCCTACATAACAGGAGTGATATCTTCGGGCCCCCTGATTGAGTGAGACTATGAAATGCATGGCCATGCTCAAATGAGTCAATATGAGATATTGATCTCATTTGTTATTACTATGTCTACTCGGGAATCGTTGAATTAAACAAGGGTGACACGTTCCATGCCTTGTGTTCAATCTGGATATCTGGACAAAGGGACTAAACTACACGAAACATTGATCACGGATAGGTTATGTCAAATCACGACATTCTCATTACTTGGGTAGCGATGATGTGTTGCTAGATACCGCTCACTTTGTTTGTAATATTAAAATGAGATTTTAATATTACTACCAACGTCATGAGAACCCGCAGGTCGCACACTTAGAACAGACTAAATTGGAGCAATAAGGATCCAAGTTGGACTCGGATTCAATTGTGGGCCTAACTCATGACGAGATGGGTTTTAGGGTTGCACGACTTACCTTGCTACTTTTGCTCACACTCACTTAAGGCAGCCACTATTATAAATAGTATTGTTAAGGGGCTGCTATAGATGTTACATCACAACCCTAGCCGCACCTAAGAAAGTGAGTGAGAGATAGTGAAAGGTTCTTCTCTTCTATTCGCACTAGCACCGCGAAATAGAGGCGTGACTCCTTTTGCAAGTTTCGTGTGGATACCGCGAAACATCGTCGCTATTACGGTGTTGGTGATTCACCTCGCTTGTGTTTATCACGCTTCAAGAGGTAATTTTTAAAACTCGGATTATGGATTTTTCGCATGGATCCTGTGTGGGAATCCTATTATTCCGCTGCGAGATATTTTGATCCGCAATTCCCAACAGGGATTAGGGTGTGTTCTGATGCAGAATAGCAGAGTAGTTTCCGATGCATCAAGGTAGTTAAGGCCACATGTGGAGAACTACCCTGTGCATGATTTAGAGTTAGTAGATGTAGTGTTAGCCTTAAAGATTTGGATGCATTATCTCTATGGAGTTGGTGTGATACGGATTGATATAAAATTGAGATAAAAATCAGTTGCCAAGTTCCACCAAAAATATAAAAACCTTGCAACTAGTTGTAGTTAACAAGGGTCGATCCATAGAGAATCAATTCAATTGACACTATTAATCTAATTCTTAAATTAAACTTTGATAAACAATAAACAGTAAAAAGGGGGTTTTGTTTATTAAAACTAATAACAGAAATTGAATCTAAAGCAACAACAATAAACATGATTTGATTTACCAATTTAAAGACATTGGTTAAGAGATGGAATATACCACTAGATTTATATGATAATGCTAACCTACATATCCTTTATATCAACTTGATCAATTATGTTCTTATGTGATTGTAAGATTAATTCTCCGTTTTCCCTAAGTTTTGGTCAATTTAGCAACCGCTCAAATTAATCCATAATCACTAGTAAGCTATAAAGCAACCGTTCTTATATCCTCCTATTGACAGCATTAAGATTTAGAAAACCAATCACACTAAGGTCCAATCACACACTCGAGATTAAATTACTTAGATCATATGTCTCACTAGTCATACCACTACAACCGCGCATAGCAATCCTAGTTTTACCACTTTCAAAAATAGCAAAGAGTATAAAAACCTTTATACCGAATTAAGAACAGAAGCATATGAATAAGAACATAATTGTATTGAATATAAAGGAATATAAAGGATTCACATTATCAAAACTAGGGTTTCATCTTCCCTTAACCAAATAAGAAGTTTAGCCATACATGGAAAATTCAAAATCAAATGAAAAACAGAAAATAAACATCATCTGAAATGAAAGTGCAGAAGAAAACTAAAGATCAAACAAGTTTTCAAGGATTGAGGATGATAGATCTCCGATTGCTCGAACTCGAGACTCCAATCTTCGATCCAACCCTCCTCTCTCTATTTCCTGACTATTTCTGAGCTGGCTCTAGGCCAGAACTCCTTCTTAAGAGCCTAAGCACTCTTATTTATAGGTATTTTGACCTAACTATTTGTTAAAGCACAAAATTTGCCTTCTGATGCAAAAACACGGGCCGTATCATTTGACACAGCCCACACCCTATCCGAGTCTATTAATAGATTTTCATAAAATTGTAAGTCAAAGAAGGACACGACCCACCCCCTGTCAGTGGACATGGGCCCTATCATTTGATTCCTTCCTTTTCGACCCAGATTCTTTACAAGACTTTTCTTTCATTGCTTCAAGAGGTGATATTGATCTCCTTGAATCCTTAGCTATTTCTTCAAGTGGATAGGAGGCCTAGTTTGAGGCTAATGGACTCCATCACTCATAAATCTCCTAAAAGACATAAATCAATTATAAGCACTAATAAACACATTTAAGCAAAGTTTCGCAATAATGTTCCAATTAAGCTTGATATCAGAAACTTAGCTAAATGATATCAATTAAGCATGAATGGAAACCAATTTAATTAATTATAAGGCACTCAAGTGTAGAAATAATCGACAGATCAGGAGTCCAGTTTGAGGTGTTCAGTGATCATAAAAGTTTAAAGTACTTGTTTGATCAGAAGGAGTTGAACATGAGGCAGAGAAGATGGATGGAATTCTTAATTATGACTTTAAGTTAAAGTATTATTCGGGTAAGGTCAATGTAGTGGATGATGCAATAAGTAGGAAATCACCACATGTATCCCGAATGATGGTTCAATAGAGTGAACTTCTCGAGAGTTTCAGAGATTTGAGTCTAGCGGTGACTGTGATGCCACAAAGTCTCTTTGTGAGTAGAGTGCACATTGAAAATGACTTAGGGACTCAAATTTTAGAAGCTCAAAAGGAGGATGAAGCTTTAAAGGACATTAGTGAGCATATCTTTTTAGGAACCCAAAAGGATTTTGATATGACTAATGATGGAAAGCTAAAGTTTAGAGACAGACTTTGTGTTCTATGAGAGTCAAAGATCAAATAGAGGATTATGGAAGAAGCTCATAGTAGTAAGAATACCATTCATCCCGGAACCACTAAGATATATCAAGATTTAAGAAAAATGTTTTGGTGGTCTGGAATGAAAATAGGCATAGCAGAGTTTGTCACAAGGTGTTTAGTTTGTCAAAAAATGAAAATTGAACACCAGAAACTAGCAGGACCATTACAGTCTTTGGGAGTCCCAAAGTGGAAATGGGATAAGATTTCTATGGACTTTGTAATGGGTTTACCCAAGACTCAACAAGGTTTTGATGCAGTTTGGATCATAGTGGATAGATTAACCAAATCTACCCACTTTTACTAATGAGAGCTAGCTATCCTCTAGAGAAATTAGCTCAGCTATATCTAAAGGAGATAGTTAGGTTGCACGGAGTCCCCATAAACATAATTTTTGATAGGGATCCAAGATTCACATCCAGATTCTGGGGAACCTTGAAAAAGGCTTTTGGGACTAAGTTAAGCCTTAGCACAGCTTATCACCAGCAGACAGATGGGCAAATAGAGAGGACTATCCAAACCCTTGAAGATATGCTTAGGGCATGTGTTTTAGAATAACAGGGTAGTTGGGACAAGTTATTACCTTTATCAAAGTTTGTCTATAACAATAACTACCATTCCAGCATAGGTATGGCACCCTATGAGGCTTTGTATGGAATGAGCCGTAGATTGCCTCTATATTGGTATGAAGTAGGTGAGAGAACCATCCTAGGTCCATAGTTAGTCCAGTAGACCACAGAGAAAATCAAGATGATTAAGGATAGTTTAGTTACTGCTAAGAGTTGGTAAAAGAGCTATGCTGACAAGAGAATGAAACCTCTTGAGTTTGATGAGAGAGATCATGTGTTCTTAAGAGTTACTGTTACAATAAGTATTGGTAGAGCATTAAAAACCTAAAAGTTAGATCCTCGTTTCTTAGTCCCTACCAAAGTCTGAAGAAAGTTGGACCCATAGTATAATATCCTAATACAGATATCTAGATATATCATAGATATATAAAGATATATAGAAATAGAGACGTCACTTCTACAAAATACATACTAACATAAATCCATAATCATAATCGAGTAATTATAGAAAACCTTGAGAGATTGTGAAAATGTTAAACTCATACTTATATATACAACACTAGCCACAGAAGGGGATGTTGTAATACATATATTTAAAACTTATAAAGCAAATATAAACTTTTTACATCAGCTTTGTCTACTAAAGCATATAAAAACTATACTAGTCTTCATACTTCACCTTCTTTCCCTTAGCAGGGTCTGTAGCTAGATTTACATGGAAGAAGAACTAGGGTGAGAATTACAATTCTTGGTTAAAGTAATTCCAATACCAGTTAGCTATAACATTGTATAACAAAAATAACAATTACTATAACTACCATCATAGGAGTTTCCTCAACTAATTCTTATAACTGCACACTACCTTGTAGTGTGGTTTAAACCGATAGCCTACATATTATTAGATATAAACAACTGCCCATACAATTGTAAATACCAACAACAATAGATAATTGTCCATACAACTGCCTTAAAATGCGATGTTGATTAAGTACAATATAGTTATGCCTAAGAAATGTCCTAAAGATATGCTTATGTAAGGTTTTCTTTTGAAATACATGCAAAGTTTTATTTTGATAACCAAGAATACCTACTCAATCCAGGAACCTGAACGTTCCATGTAAGCTACTATGGTAGGGAGGAAGAACTACAACCCCTTTCTACTTGTAACCCTTGGCTCTTGGTCAGGAATAACTTGTCCCCAAAGGAATGTTTAATTCTATCCCTTCTGGATAAATAATAGTACATCTATTGTACACATCTCAGGTTACCATACATTGGAAGAGGGAAAGCTCATCCTCACAATACATATATCCTGGCTCTATTGAGAGATTCAAGCTTCATCTTTGCTCAAAAAGCGTCTCTTGGATTTTTCACTTATCTCCCTAGGCCTTAATAATGTACACATCAAAGGATACTTACAAGGAATAACCTTACCAGACCATTCCCCTTACATCTATCTAAACACCACCTCATCACTCATTATCTTTTAAGTGATTTCTATGCAACACTAAGTTGCTAAGGTGTTAGATACTTACCTATGGCAAACCATTACTCTTGGTTGCACTAAGGTTCTTAGCTTTCATATACATACTAGACTAACTAACTAGTGTGTGAAAAGCATAGTGTTATGTTTACCTCTTACATAAACACCACCTTAACATTCCTATAGACTCAACTTATCAGAGTGAAAGAGTCTATCTTAACTAATGCTTCATTCCAACCTTGTTTAAGGAAACAAATGAGCATTTCTCTAGAACTTTGCATATCCAACTACTCTCATGGATATGACAAGCTTACTAGTCTTAACTCATCCTTTTATGTATTCGACAATGTACAAGGTCTCATTTAACTAGAGACTTAGTACATAATATTCCTTCTTCAGAACTAAATACACAACATTATCTCCTCTCATGTAAATCTAACTCAGGAGTGCTTCTCACTCACAACTCTTTGTTGCTTAAGGTTTTAGGTACCTTCCCAAGGTGATCCACTACTCTTGGATATCCTGAGGTTCATACATTCCTTATACTTACTAGAGTGAATACTATAAGCCATCCTAGTATACTCATCTTTAATGCACCATCTCATCACATCTTGAGTGATATCTAATGCAGTATTAGGTTGCCTAAGGTGCTACATCCTTACCTAGGACAATCCTTCACTTTAGGATGCTCAAAGGCTTAAGCTTTCTCATACTTACTAGGTGATACTTTTCCTCTAAAAATATCCCTATTTGTGTTCTCACACACCTTAGAAAACATATATAAATGATTCTATCTAGCTAGGCACTTCAAAAACATCAAAAATGAAATTTTGACAAGTTCCAGGGCCTCACGTTATGGCACAAGACTGGGCACGCAGCGACGCCCTAGCCTCGCCTCTCAATTCCTCAGCAGACCGAGAGTAGCACGCCGTGACACACTATGAACATTCAACCTCATATCGCGACGCGCCTTGTAGAAATTGGGTTATGTAGAATTTTTAGAGATCTGGGGACTGTTCACATGGTTCTTTTCTCACTTCCAGTCATCCAAGATCGATTTCTTTATGATTTCTAGTACCAATCTAGACCCCGAAACTTCTTATAACTCTTTTACAACCTATGGATTCACTTAGGCATAAATTTATGTTCAAAATCACATAACTCCAACCATTGTCCAACCATTAAAGTTGTTGGAAGTTAGAAATCTTGAATTGGCTAAATCTAAGTATTTTTAGCAAATCAGGATTTATCAGCTTTGTCCTAAAGGTCATATGAGTCTTTTATTCCTTCTTTATAAGCCTTCACTCAGCCATTTTCTGCTAAAAAACTAGAAACATAAAATGTAAGAGAAGGAAGGAAAGAAGAGGAAACAAAAACCAAGGAAGAGGAAGAGAAAAAGAGGAAAGCCAAAGGCAGAGCCAAGGTGTGATCATCCAGAGTTTGATTTTTCATCTCAGCTGCCCAAGGTAGGGGTTCTATGCTCATTGTCATCTCTTTTCATCATTTTCTCCATGAAGACACCTATGGTGTTAATAGGTCAAAAATGATTTCTGAAGGTGTTTGATGTGTTTGGCTTGCATGTTTGTGTCTCTTTAGTCGTTTATGACTTGTTCATAGCATAAGTTGAAGCTAAAAGCTTAGAACATCTCATTTAGGCCCTTGATTCACAAAGAATGGTTATAGGTCAAGCAAGAGGGGTTTTGGTTCATGAATTCAAATTAAGATGCTTAAGTTGGTGATTGATGATTTCTAAGTGTTTAAGAACTAATTAGGGACCTAAGATTACCTAGAAACTAGTTTAGAATGGCCAAAAATCATAAAAAGTTCTAATAGAATAGTGGCATAACTCTGCAAAATTATGCAGATTTTCTGTCATACAGTAAGCGCCCAGATGCCCTACATCGAGCGCTTAGGCGCTAGTGTGCCAAAGATAAATGTTCGTGTAGCAGGGTGCAGAGTGCTTAGACGCTCAGTGCAGAGCGCTTAGACGTTCAATGGCCGAAAAGTTTTCATATGCATCAAAGTGTAGAGGCACTCAATCCAGAGCACTTAGGTGCACGATGTGAGATAGCATAGGGCTGTTCTTTGCTTAGTGAGCACTCAGACGCTTAAGGAGAGGGCGCCATCACAAAATTCAACAAAGAGTTGTTTTAGATTTTAGAAGTCCTTGACTGGTAAAATCATTCATTTATGCTTCCAAAGGTGTGTTAAGGCACAAATAGGGATATTGTCAAGAGAGGAATTATCACCCAGCATAGATGAGAAAGTCTAAGCCTTTGGTCATCTAAGAACAATGGATGGTCGTAGGGTATGTTTAGTATACTACTAGAGGTAAGTCAATGAGAGGACGATTATTTGGTATATATAATTTTATATACAAGCTTTAAGCAACCTAGAGTAAGGGTTTGCTATAGATAATTATTTGACACCTATAGTAACTTATTGTTACTTAGCTTCACTAGAAATGTGATGATGAGGGGTGTTAGATATAAGTGAACTAGGATAAATTAGCATTGTCTACCTGTAAATGTTACCTTGTATAGAAGTTGATGTTATTTGGCCAGAAGGAAAAGAGTCAGAAGTTCCTAAGGAGACAAGTATTCCTAATCATGTGCTAGGGTTGCATGTAGTGTGGAGATTTCAGTTTTCCTATCTACAAGAGGTAAACATGAGAAGTCAGGGTTCCTAGTAAAACATGCCTAGGTCTTAAATGAGCTAAGTATGTAAGAATGAATGTATGTATGTTTAACTTGGTTTGTCTAGTTTTAAAGTTAGACCTTGTAAAAAGTGTAACTTGTCTTATTCTTAATTGATAAGACTATGTTATTATGTTATGTATAACTGGTTTTGATTACTCATACTGAGAAATGTTATTTCTCACCCCCACTGTGTTATCATATAATTCCAGGTGTAGGTTCTTCAAAGAATAAAATGAAAAACGAAGCTAAAGAGTATATTAGCTTTATAGATTATGTTACAATTGTAGTATCTTTTTATGCCTCTCTTGTAATGTAAAGAATATGTAGTACTTCAAACCTTTGCTGAGGCTAATGTTGTATATGTATATGCATTTTGCTATGATGTTTATGTTTTCTGCATTTTATATGGCTCTATAATGTTTCCAATGAACATTATGGATATATGTATCAGACTAGTTCGTAAGCAGTGACATTGTAATGCTAAGTATCGCCTTGTACACTATGTATATTGAGATATTAGTATTAGGATGTTAGAGCAGGACTACTCGGATTTGTTCCTTGTAGGTGAGCTATTTTGGGGTCAAAATTTTAAAAAGGAGGGAAGAAATGTAATACCCTTAATGACATGTTAGACTTGTGTATGTGTACAAAAGGTAGAATATGACTTGCTTAACATGTATGTTTAATTTTATGACAAACAGAGTTAGTTTAAGCACTTTGTTGCAATACAAAGGTGATAAGTAGCTTAAAATGACTTAGATATTAGCATAAATTGCTTAGTTGAGGGAAATAAATATGAATACTTTATTTCTAGGTCACAAATGTATGAAACAATATGTAGTTAAAGTTTCAAGGTAAACTGAGTTAGCTTGGCATTTTTAGGCATACTAGTTGTCTATTTATAGCCGAATTGACTAGCAGTAGATACGAAAAAATAAGATAATAATGGAACAACAATTTTACTTAGTATTTATTTCAAAGTTATTGGAGGCTGGAAATCTTGACTTCTCTAAATCTAATTGTTCTTAACAGATCAGGATTTATCATTGGTGGCCTAAAAGCCTTATAAGTCTTTTGTATCCTCCTATTTAAGCCCTCATTCACAGTTTCCTTCCTGCAAAATTCAGAAACATAAAACGTGAAAGAGTAAGAGAAAGTAGAGGAAGGAAACAAGAAAGAAGAGGAGGAGAAAAAGAGGAAGGCCAAGGGCAAAGTCAAGGTTTGAGATCAACCAAGTTTGAAGCTTCAATCCAGCTGTCAAGGTAGGGGATTAGAGCTCTTTTCATCTCTTTTCATCATTTTCTTTATAAATCCACTTTTGGTGCATAATAAGTCAATGAATTCTAGAGGTGTTTGATGTGTTTGGCTTGGATGATTGTGTTTTTATGGTTATTTATGACTTTTCATAGTATAAGTTGAATATAGAAACTTAGAACATCTCATTGGAACCCTTGATTCAAAAAATGAAGTCTTAGGTCAAGTATATAGGATTTTGATTCATAATCTAAATTAAGAGGTTTAAGTTAGTAATTGATGATTCCTATGTGTTAATGAACTGATTAGGGATTTAGGATCACCTAGAAACTAATTTGGAATGACCAAAATCCATGAAAAGAACCAATGGAATAGTATCACGATTTTACAAAATTCTACAGAACCTGGTTTCTGCTAAGCGTGCCGTGGCGTGAGGAGGCCACACCGTAGTCTGAGGTTGTTTTACATAGTGTGCCACGATGTGGAGAATGTCACGCCGAGACGTGAGGTGCATCAGTATAGAACTCGAGAGTTGGGCATTGCAGCGTGCCCAGGTTTGTGTCGCGGCTTGGGGCCCTAGAACTCCAAAAATGTCATTTTTGATGTTTTTAAGTTCTTCACTTGTTGGAATTCTAGCACCCCCTTTAAGGCATCACATTTGCAGATTTCAAGTAACCAAATTATAACCAAGTTATAATTACTAATAATAATATACGTACATTTTTCAAATATTTTTCTACGCGAAAATTTAAAAACTAGCAAATTAAACAAAATACAGAATATACCAAACCGAAATAATTTATATCATTTACATACCAAGTTTTAATACTTAAAAACATCCAGCTGTATCCTCAAAATAATTATACAGATAATATAGCCCAAACATAAATTAACCTAGTACCCAACATCTAGTCTGAAAGGTACTCATCCGGATCCTCTTCTGGATCTTCCTCAGATTCCTCAATTGACAACAACCTCGGATGGGTCATAGGGCTACAAACTGGTGTCTGTGTAGAAGAAACAACTGAGTTCTCCCACACGACGACTACCCCATAAAAACTCTATAGGCATAAAAAAACTCAAATGCACATAAGCATTAAAAGTAAAAATAGAATTCCCATCATGAGTCCTTCTTAGGGTCACAGTTATATTCCCAGTATAACTGATACAATCATTATTTGCGTCAATACGCCAAGTGTCAGCGTCTCCCCAAAACTGAATCCTCACGAAACCAAGGAAACCAGACCTCGACGCCATTCCAAAATATAGATAAACTAACACAAACAGAAGTGAGGCGATCCTTCCTTTTCCTCTTCACACTCTTTATCAAACATACAAATAAACAGAATAACATAGCAAAGAGATGAGATCCCCTACATCAATACCATCATGGCAGTATAAAGACAGTAAAACTATAACGCCCCTTTTTGGGAGGGCATGTCACATTGTCATTTACAATGCGAAAAATAAAAATAAAAGTTAAGACCCGGTTCATTTTATAATTATAAATTTACTTGGTTATAATCGTGTAATTAAATTAGCGAGTATATATTTTTTTTTCTTTATGATTAATAAAAATAGTGATAAGACATAATTGCAATGAAGAATAAAATAGAAGTAAAGCATACGTCAAACCAACATACATGTACAATGATATATCATTATATTAAACTTGTTTGATTACAGCGCCTGATATACAAAAAGCAAAATTATACATATATGCCCTAAGAGATTATAAATATATAGCCCACCAAAATAATGACACATCAGGCCCCCCAAAATAAATATTGATAGCCATCAGCGGCTATCAATGGCATCAATCCCCAAGAGGAGAAGGAATCGTATCAAGATCCTCCTCGGGATCCTCCTCGGGGTCTTCCTCATCCGAGGAAACCTCCATCGGAGCCATCCAGTTTCGAGTTAGAGCTCGAGTAGTGGAAATAAAAGAATCCTCCTGTGGGGTGTAATAACGATCACCCCACATCTCCCTGATGGGCAAATAAAACTCCAAAAGTAAACTGACGCTGCAAGTGAAGATGGGAGGTTCATAACACCCCTAAGCTAGTGAAATCGACATGTCTCCCTCGTAGATGAAACGATCATAATTTAGGTTAATATACTAGCAGTCTAGCCCTCCGAGGAAGGTTAAACGCACATAACCTAGAAATTCGTGTGGGCGTGCCACCATGATCCAACAGTAGGTGCTAGTCACGGTCGGGCCAAAAGCCGAAGAATTCGTGAGCTTCACCCTCCTTGCCGACGTCTTCAATGAGAACATATTTACAAACGGGCAGAAATAATGGAAACACAGGAAAAAGATAAGACATCCTACCATCATTACCAATTATGGCAGTAGAGAAACAAAATGGTGCAAAGCGCCCACATAGCATCTCAAGAGGTAATAATAATAAACATTAAATAACAGCAATAAATAGTTAAGCAGTTCCAGGCAATTATACATCAGTAAGGTGATAGTTCTAATATATCATAAGAATTAAATGCCAGATATTACATGAACTCATTACATACATGCGTACAACATTAAGATTCTGCTCCATGGAGGTAGACACAAACAGTCAGAGAGAAAGATTAGGAGACATGTCTGCAACTCGACTGTCGCGGCCAAAGTGCTATAATTCATCAGTTTATCCATGTGCACATCAAGGCATTGTACAGACATTCTACACTAGATCATGATATAGGACAGTGTCTCGGTCCGGAACGTCGGTACGTTTGCATTGGTCTGCCCAACAGACAGAAGAGCTACCAACTGTCCATTGAGAGGTACCCGCACCCCGACGCCCCCAAGGTCAACAGTATGACTTACACTAGTCTACTCGCACCCGCACTAAGGTGTGTTCAATCTCCTAGGCAACTCAGCCTTAACAACAGTGCAACGGACTTTCATAATACATGATGACTCAATGCACATATTATGTATATTCATCACATACTTTTTCAGAGTATGCCTCAATTGGTCAATGTGAGTATTAACACACCATTGGTCTCTTACATGGACCCACAACATCATATTATCATAATTTAAATGAAATGATACACTTTCAAGATTTATTATGAATTCTTACTTAAATGTAGCATTTCTTACAAAGTTCGTCTCTAGAGGAATTCTCTTGATTAATTGAATTCTCTATTGTAATTTATTCACACATACACTTAGAAAATTATTCTAAGGGTCTCAAAGTCTCACACTCTCTTGTTCTTTCTTTAATTAAAATTACCCTAAGTCTTATCAAAATTTTCATTCTTAGTTCTTTCCAATTTATGAATCCTAAATTATTTTCTAATCTTCCAATTTACCAATTTTTCCACCCTATTACCAATAAATTAATCACTTGATTATTTAAGTTCCAAGATTACATAAAGTTACATAATCAAGCCCTAAATGGTCCTAGAGGCCATGGCCTCCCTAGGGGACTAAGTCCCTAAATTTTTCATTCCATTAATTTCATATTGTACACTTGATTAGCTATGTCTTCCACTTGTTATGATTGTTCATCAAGAACCCTAATTTTGGGCCCCAAAACCGTGAGCCTCCTAGAGGTAATCTAGGTCATTTTCTTCCATTTTAAGTTTTCCAATCCATCCAAATATATCAATATACATAAACAATCACTCAAATAACTCTAACAAATTAAGAACAACATGTAATCATACAAATCATACAAACAAAGAGAGTAACCCTAATAGGGTTTTCTCACAACCAATCACAAAACAAGGTTCCTTACTACCAATAAAGGTTGAGGAGGAGTATCTTCCTCTTACCTAAGAGAAGAACAAACAAAAGAACCCCCTTGAAGCTCCTTGAGATTTCGGCTACACCACCCAAAAACCCTAAAATTCCAACTTCAACCAATCAATACCAAGGCTTGAAAAAGAATCAATAGATGATCACAATGAAGGCATTGAACACGAAAATGAAGAGAAAAAGGTGAGGAACCAAGAACCTTACCCAAAAGCTTGAAGCTTGAAGCTTGAAGAAAGTGGTGAAGATGAAAGCTTTTCAAGGAATCACCAACTAGAGAAGTATTTAGATGATGGAGGAGATTAAGAAAATATATTTGGTTGGAATTTTTGTGATGGTGGAGGCATGGGAGAGGGGCTGGCCGTGTGGTGTTCTAGAGAGAAGAAGGAGAAAAATGCAAAGGAAGATGAAGGTAGAGAGAGAAGTGAATAGAAAAATAAATATGATAGCTTTTTAGGATTTTTGAAAATTTGAATAGATTGATTAATTAAATTGATGCACAATTTTGGCTCCCAAGAAAGTGCAGCTGCCATGTGGTTGAGAGAGGAGAGAGGGAGTGAGTAGCTTCCCTGAGAAGCTTGGGAGGAAGCTTCCTTGAGGCTTCCTTGATAAGCTTCGCACGCTTTTTGATAATGTGAAATGTAAGGTTGTCTCCTAAATGAACAGTCTAGAATATATGATTAATTACTCTGCTAGAATTATTTTCTAGTAAACAAAAGTTACAGTTAAAAAAAATGGTATTTACTATTCATTGAAAAAAAATTTGGTACAGTGATTTTATTTATCAGATAAAATCTTGAAAAACGTGAACCTCGTAAACGTACTCGGCCTCGGGTTTAGTAAGATCTCCCGTCAACGTTTTCACAGTTCAAGGTTTACCAGCCTTAGAGAAAATATTTTATTTTTTCGGCTTCGCTCAGTGCACACACAAAACGAGGAATATACTAAAATATTCGACGGTTCTAGAAAAATCTAGAAAAATTTCTAAAAATCACAAATATTAAAAAATGACTATTCATCACAAAACAAACAATTTTTGGGGTGTTTCACTGACTCTGCTCATTGTGCACGTAAAATGAGAAATATATAAAAATATTTAAAGTTTTCAAAAAATTCCAGAAAAATTCCCAAAAATCATAAATATTATAAAATAATTATTTATGATGAAATAAATAATTCTCAGGGTGTTACAACTCTCCCTTTCTAAAAAGAAATTTCATCATCGAAAATTTCATACCTTAAAATAGTTGTGGGTGTTGCTCCTTCATCTTGTCTTCCAGCTCCCAGGTGGCATCACTCTAGTTGTTTCATTCCAGATTACCTTCACCAATGAGATCTCCTTGCCTCTTAGTTGCTTTATCCTTCTATCCTCAATTTTTACAGGAGGTGCCTTATAGGTTAAGTTCTCTTTTAATTGTACTGTATCTGGTGCTATGACATGACTTGGGTCAGGAATGTATTTTCGCAGTTGTGACACATGGAAGACATTGTGAATGTTTAAGAGGAAGGGGGTAAGACTATTTGATAGGCTACTGGACCTACTCGGTGAATAATCTGGTATGATCTAAGAAATTTTGGAGTAAGTTTTCTAGATTTCAAGGCCCGGCCCACCTCAGTCGTGGGTGTGACTTTCAAAAATACATGCTCGCCTTCCTCAAACTCAAGAGGTTTTCTTCTTTTGTCTGCATAACTCTTTTGTTGGCTCTAAGCCGTCCTCATCTTCTCCTGAATCATCTTAACTTTTTCAGTCATTTGCTATATAACTTCTAGTCCAATAGTGAGGCGCTCGCCGTCTTAGTACCAACATAAAGGTGTCTGACATCGCTATCCATACAGAGCCTCATAGGGTGCCATCCCTATGCTTGAATGATAACTGTTGTTGTAGGTGAATTCTATCAATGGTAGAACGTCATCCCAACGTCTAGTCTGTTCTATGGTGCAAGCTCTAAGCAAATCTTCCAATGATTGGAATGTCCGCCATCGGTTTGTGGGTAGAGGTGGCAAAATGGGCCAACCCGCCCCGACCCGCCCCGACCCGCTTCAACCCGCTAAAATGCGGGGCGGGGTGGGTTGGCCCATTTTAAAAAATGGGTTGGAAGAGCTAACCCACCCCGCTTTAAGGCGGGTTGGTGGGTTGGCGGGTTGGCCCGCATAAAAAATAAAATGAGAAAAAATAGATGAGTTGGCGGGTCAACCGGCTTAATCCGCCTAAAAAATAAAAAAAAATTATACAAAAAATCAATAAATACTATAAAAAATAATAAATAATAATGATAAAAAATTATAAATCACATATCTAAAATATAATTTTTAAAATAGTCTAATTAAGTATTCAAACATAAATTATATAACATAAAAAAAATTTATTTATAGTATTAATTATCATTTTTTTTAAAAAAAAAGAGTCAACATTGCGAGGCCTGACCTCGCTTCGCCCGCTTAACCCGTGGGTTATGCGGGCGGGTTATACGAGTTGAAAACAAAATATGGGTTCAATTCTTGAACCCAACCCGCAAAAAAGTGGCGGGTTAACCCGGCGGGTTGAACCCGTTTTGCCAGCTCTATTTGTGGGTGATAAGCAGAACTTAGACGTAACTTTGTCCCTAATGATTCTTGTAGACTCTGCCAGAACTTTGAAGTGAATATTGGTTCCCTATCTGAAACAATACTTGTAGGCACACCGTGCAGTCTAACAATTTCTCCAATATACAGTTGGGTCAGTTTCTCCAGGTTGTATCTTATATTGATCGGAAGGAAATGCGCTGATTTCATGAGTCAGTCCATAATTACCTAAATCGAGTCATATCCTTTTCTTGTCCTTAGCAAACCCACCACAAAATCCATTGCAATGTTGTCCCACTTCCATTCAGGAATAGACAATGGTTGCAGCAATCCTGCAGGTCTTTGATGTTCTACTATAGCTTTCTGATAAACCTGACAAGTCGATACACGTCTAGTGATGTCACTCTTCATTCCATGCCACCAAAATAACCTCTTCAAGTCTTGATACATTTTTGTTATGCCTGGATGCATATTCATCTGGCTTGTGTGAGCATGGTCGAGAATATACTCTCTAAGCTCTTGGTCATGGGGAATATAGACTCTACCTCGGAATCTTAGAATTTCATCTGCTCCTTCCGTAAATGCTGTTTCGTTGCCTTGCTTCATTAGCTCTCTCACTTCTTGCAAGAACTTATCGATTTTCTACTTTTTCCGTATGTCCTCCATCAGCTCACTTGAGATGGTGACCATGTTCATACAGATCTTTCCTGGTTCTAATTCCACAAAAGTCCATACATCTCTGAACTACTCTATTAGATCCTTTTCCTTGATCATCAGGGCAGAGATATTGATCATCTTCCTACTCAACGTGTTGCCATGACGTTTGCCTTGCCAGGGTGATACAAAATTTGGAAATCATAGTCTTTTAAGAACTCCAACCACCTCCGCTGCCTTATGTTCAACTCCTTCTAATCATAGAAATATTTCAAGCTTTTGTGATCACTAAAGATGTTGAACGTTGCTCTATAGAGGAAATGCCTCCATATCTTCAAAGCGAAAACCACAGCCGCTAATTCCAAGTCTTGCGTCAGGTAGTTCTTCTCATGCACTCCCAATTGCCTAGAAGCATAAGCCACCACTCTTCCATGTTGCATAAGCACAGATCGTAGTCCTTAGTATAAAGTGTCACAATACACCTCGAAGGGCTCATTTGGATCAGGTAGCACTAACACTGGTGAGGTAGTTAGCCGTCTTTTCAACTCTTGAAAACTCTATTCACAATTGTCGGTCCACTCAAAAGCTTGGTTCTTTCTTGTGAGTTAAGTAAGAGGTCCTGCGATTTTGGAAAATCCCTCAATGAACCTCCGGTAATATCCGCCTAATCCCACGAAGCTAAGAATCTCCGTCACTGACTTAGGCCTTTCCCATTGTAGCACTACCTTCACTTTTGATGGATCCACCGTAATCCCATCCTTCGAGATTACATAACACAAAAACTTAACTTCTTCCAGCCAAAATTCACATTTTGACAATTTGGCATACAGTTCTTTCTCCTTTAGAATCTGGAGAACTATACTGAGGTGTTCAGTATGATCCTCCTAATTTTGAGAGTATATCAGGATGTCATCGATAAAGACAACAACAAACCTATCTAAGTAAGGATGAAAGATCCTGTTCATATAGTCCATGAAGATAGCAGGCGCATTCGTCACACCAAACGGTATCACAAGATACTCATAATGGCCGTATCGGGTACGAAAAGCTATCTTGGGTATATCCTCCGTCTTCACTCGTATCTGATGATACCTAGATCGCAGGTCAATTTTTGAAAATACCGTTGCTCCCTTGAGTTAGTCCATTAAGTCATCAATTCTTGGGAATGGATACTTATTCTTGATTGTCACTTTGTTTAACTGCCGGTAGTCCACGCATAACCTTGATGAACCGTCCTTCTTTTGAACTAATAGTACTGGTGCTCCCCAAGGTGACACACTCGGTCTGATGAATTACTTTTCCAAAAGCTCCTCTAGCTGCTTCTTAAGTTCAACTAATTCTATTGGTGACATCCTATAAGGTGCTATAGACACGGGACCAGCTCCCGGTACAAGGTCAATAGCGAATTCTATTTCTCGCGCCGGTGGTAAGCCAGGTACATCCTCAGGAAAGACTTCAAAAAATTCATTTACCACTGGAATTGTGTTCATATCAACTTCACTCTTGACTTTCAAAGAAGACAGTAGCATGTATCCGTGAGCTCCTTATTTTAAAAGAGCTTGAACTTGGTTGGTCGTCAAGTATCTAGAATCCTCATCCACAAGGAAAACTATGATTTTTCTAGAACAATCTAACAGAACATGGTTGAAGGACAACTAGTCTATCCCTAAAATTATATCTAGCTGAGAAAGGGGTAAATAGATCAAATCGACAAAAAAGATTCGACCTTCAATAATCAAGGGACAATTTAAATAGACTTTGGTAGTAACTACCGATTTATCAATGGGGGTAGAAATAGTCAGATTAAAAGGTAAGGTAGACACTGGTAAACTAAGTCGTAGCACACAGTCATAAGATATGAAAAAATAGGTTACCTTAGAGTCATACAGTGCAGTCAAAAGGTTACCTTCTATGGTGCCTTCTCCTTGAATCAAGTTTTTTGACTCGGAGGCTTCGGCTCCGCTCATGGTATAAACATGTCTTCCTACTTGCAGTTTATTGGCCCTTGCAGTATTGACTGAAGGTTCAGCCTTCGCTTGGTTGCAGTCTCGGGATACGTGGCTAGGTTTGCCATATCTGAAGTAGATAATCCCCTTTATAATGCAATCCCTCGTGGGATGATCCTTCCCACACTTCAGGCATTTGGAGGGATACGCCACATTTTGGCCAGTCTAGTTCCCAATAAAACCTCCACCAGAACTTCCACCCGCTGTCTGTTACTGGTTTTCCGTTGGCCGGGAATAGGGCATCTTTTGGAAGCCATTAGAACTGTTGCCACTGCCCCTTTGAAGCCTTGTAGGTCCAAAGTTCCTGCTCCTTATATCTCTAGTTTGCTCCAAAGCTTCCACTTCGCAGCACGTATCTAGCAGCTCTGAGAACTCGTTGATTTTCAGTGTGATAACAGCTTTCTTCACTTCATATCTTAGTCCTTCCTTAAACTTCCAATACTTCCAGGTTTCGTTTGGTTAGTGCTGAAAGTACGTTGAAAACTTTGACAAGTTTTCAAATCTCACTGCATATTCACTAATAGTCATGTTCCCCTGCCTTAGGTTGAGAAACTCCATCTCCTTCGCGTGCCTTGCATTCGCAGGAAAGTACTTATCCAAGAATTTATCCTTGAATAAATCCCAAGTGATCTCACAATTTTCAGCCTCGAGCATTCTTTGTGCCCCGTACCACCAGTCCTCAGCATTGCCAACCAACATAAAGGTAACATAGGTCACCTTCTTATTCTCAGCGCAATTCATGCCTCGAAAGACTTTCTTTAGCTCTTTGATCCATAGACTGGCATTCTCCGGATCGAACTCTCCTTTGAATTGGGGAGGATTGTGGCGATGAAACTCCACCAAGTTTTGAGCGTCAGCAGTAGCTTCGAGCTATTGAGCAGCCCTCTCTTGTTGTTGAGTAGCTCGTTCAGTCTATTGTGCGATGACCTCAGCCATCCTTTGCATTGCTTTTATAGTAGCCGTCATGTCTCCACCTTGTGCCATCTTGCTTCTTCAATTTAGATTAGCTGGAAAACACAAGGAAAGTCAGTTGTATCCACTAGGAATACGAAACACAGAGATTGACACAGAGATTCACACAACACAAACAAGACAGACTTAATCACAAGACCTAAAGAAACATAAACTGGGGTTCTGATACCAACTTAATGTAACGCCCCTTTTTGGGAGGGCACGTCACATTGTCATATACAATGTGAAAAATAAAAATAAAAGTTAAGACCCAGTTCGTTTTATAATTATAAATTTACTTGGTTATAATCGTGTAATTAAATTAATGAGTATATATTTTTTTTCTTTATAATTAATAAAAATAGTGACAAGGCATAATTGCAATGAAAAGTAAAATAAAGGTAAAGCATACGTGAAACCAACATACGTGTACAATGATATATCATTATATTAAACTTGTTTGATTATAGCGCTTGATATACAAAAAGTAAAATTATACATATATGCCCCAAGAGATTATAAATATACAACCCACCAAAATAATGACACGTCAGGCCCCCCAAAATAAACACTGATAGCCATCAGTGGCTATCAATGGCATCAATCCCTAAGAGGAGAAGGAACTGTGTCAAGATCCTCCTCGGGGTCTTCCTCATCCGAGGAAACCTCCATCAGAGCCACCGAGTTTCCGGTTGGGGCTCAAGCAGTGAAAACAAAAGAATCCTCCTGTCGGGTGTAATAAAGATCACCTCACATCTCCCTGATGGGCAAATAAAACTCCAAAAGTAAACTGATGCTGCAAGTGAAGATGGGCGGTTCATGACGCTCCCAAGCTAGCAAAATTGACACATCTCCCTCGTAGATGAAACGATCATAATTTAGGTTGATGTACCAGCATTCTGGCCCTCCGAGGAAGGTCAAATGCATATAACCTTGAAATCCGTGTGGACGTGCCGCCATGATCCAACAGTAGGTGCTAGTCGAGGTTGGGCCAGAAGCTGGGGAATTCGTGAGCTTCACCCTCCTTGCCGACGTCTTCGATGAGAACATATTTACAAACGAGCAGAAATAATGAAAATATAGGAAAAAGGTAAGACATATTACCATCATTACCACTTATGGCAGTAGAGAAACAAAATGGCGCAAAGCGCCCACATAGCATCTCAAGAGGGAATAGTAATAAACATTAAATAACAGCAATAAACAGTTAAACAGTTCCAGGCAATTATACTTTAGTAAGGTGACAGTTCCAATATATCATAAGAATTAAATCCAAATATTACATGGACTCATTATGCACATGCGTACATGATAACTCCTTAGAATGCAGTTATTTGTGCCCTATCTTTATGCTGGAATGAATGCTAAGTCCTTGTTTAAATGCATATTTGGAGGGTTTTGTACTTATATTTGTCATATTCTGATTCAAAGCCTTTCTGATGTGTTATTGTGCAAAACTGTGTTTAATTGTTATGGATTAAGTAAATTTATATATGTTACTGATTTGGTGTTTTCTCTATGTTAGGAAGGGCTCTAAATAAGGTCAAATATGGAGCAATTGAGCTTAAAGAGGAAGAGGAAGCCAAATTGGCAATTCAGTGGTAAACACCGCGGCGCAAGGTGTAAAGTGTCGCGGCGCTGAGAGGTTTTCAGCCAGGCCATACTTGGACCCGAGGCTAGAGCGCCGCGACCCAGATGAAGTGGGCATCGCAACGTAGATTAGACCGACACATTAGGCATCGCGACGCGCGTATATAGGCGCCGCGGTGCTGAGGCAGCCAGCTGAGCTTATAAATAGATTTTACTCATTTTTCTCTGGGGGCTGGCCATTTTTGGGCCATTTCCATTTTCTCCCTTTTTAGGTTTTGTAGTTTAGGTTAGTTTTAGGTTAGATAGTTTAGCTTGATCTTCATTTCTGGTGGATTGGAGTCAAGGATCAAAGGAATGAAGGAGGATTCAAGCTTCAGAGACAAATCAATGAGCTTCTTTCTCTCTTTTCCCTTTCTCTCTTCTCTTCCTTATCTGTTGTATAGCTAAGCTTTGTTTAGGAATATTTTGGATCTTTTTATATATATTAATGATGTGTTCTTCTCTGAGTTTGTGTGGATGTTTGATTATGGTTCAATCATTATCTGTGTTTAATGCTTGTGGTTGGTTGATCACTAATTGCATGATCCTAATATTGACAAATGAACTAGACATAGGGATTTAGTGTGGTTGATACATGTTCGGCGAGTTCAATTGGCTTGGATGAGTTGATTCATTAATAGGATAGAAATATACCTATTGACCATGTATAGTGTGTGATTGAGAATAGATCGTTCATGAGTGGAAGTTGAGCTAGCTCTCAAGGAAACTTAGTGAGTTGGGCAATTGAAACCAAGGTTGATTGACCTAGACATAGGCTTTTGACTACATCAGATTCTCAAGCTAACCTAATCAATGCATTTGTGTTTATGAGGGGGATTGTATGTTGTTGATAGATGTAGGGGGTGAAGGAAGATTTTCTGAAACCTAACCGCTTTTATGTTTATTGCTTTTGTAGATTAGGTTTAGTTAGTTTATTGCTTTCTTATTTTTTTATGTCCTTGACTAGAATGGATTAAGCTATTGGTTGATATTTAGCTTTATATCGTAATATCCTCATGGGAATGAACTTTTACTCTATATCTGTATTACTTGAGCGATCTGTGCACTTGAGGTAGCAATCAAGTTTTTAGTGCCGTTACCGGGGATAGTTTTTATATTGCTAATATCAACAATGAGTTTGATTAGTTGTAATTCAAGTTGTATATAAAGTTGTATATAATCTATCTTTCTTTTATGTTTTGTTTTAGTTTCAAATAAGAAGCTGGGTGATGTCAATCATACAAGGCCCTTGAGGGAATTCGCGACTCCTGGAAAGGATAACCCTTGGATCAAGTTCTTGAAAACTGCTCATCCGCAACACTTCAATTTTGGTGACAAAGTCCTGCTGGGACTATAACTCAGGCCCTTCGTGGGAGGGAACCCCACGTTTATGTTTATGTTCATTTATTGTTTTTATTTTATGCATAAATACATAGTATATTGTGTTTTGTATGTTTGTATATATATGTTTGTGTTTTGTTAGTTGTTAATATGTTAGTAAATATATGTGTTAATTAGGTTAGTTTTATGTTTTTATTTGTTTTAAGGTTTTAAGTTTGTTTATGTTTGTATATAGGTTAATATGTTGTTTTTGTGTTTTATTATGTGTGTGTTGTACATTTTTGTAATTTAGCTTTTCGAATAAGTTTTGTTGCAGCTAGAGACCCATATGAGCCAAACCCAGCAGCAAAACTGTGTTTGCTGCTAAATTTAGCAACTTAGGTATCTGCGTTGCGGCGTAAGGTAGTGCACGTCGCGGGGCAGGGGGTGTTTTTCTGCAGAATTCTTCAGCTTTTTGTGAGGTCCGCGGCCCAGGCATAGGGGCGCCGTGGCACTGACCCCCTATTTTTTGTTATTTTCTTTGTTTTTTAGTATTTAATAATGCTCAGAACTAGTCTTAAGTTCCCTATAGACCATGTTCATTAAGGATACATTTCATTTTGGTTTAGGGGAGTATCTTTACATGTTTTGTTACTTTTATGCTTAATATTAACATGTATTGGTATTTTGAGTATGCAGTGGTTTTAGTCATTATATTTTCATGATTATATCTTGTTTTGACTATCACTGATGCCCTGGTGACAAAAATTTCAATTTTTAACTTTTTGCAAAAGATGTTATGCATGCTTGAATGAAAAAGTTGAACCTATTTGAATGCATGACATGTTGTAAGGATGCTGGTGTTGTTTTTGGTTGTCCATGATTTGAAAGGTTGCTATTTGCCCCCTTTTCAGTAAAACCTTATGTGATCTGATGCATGTGAAACAATTTAGTTACTTTTGATGCATGATTTACATCTCACTTAGATGCAAGTGTAACTTTGAAAATGATAAGAATGCATGCTTTGAGAATGTTTATGGATGTACATGTAGAGTTTTGATTATCCTAGAAATTCTTTTTGAACTTTCTTGAGGCGAAATCCTAGGTTATGCATGATTGAGGAAATGATTAGGGCATTGTTTGGACCGTTTGAGTCTTAAAAAGCTTACCCTGATATGATGATATCCCTAGGTCCCTTTTTGAAGCCTTAAATTGTTTGGCCTTGTTTGTTTTTCACCACCATTGCGATCGTTAACCTGTTAACCATTCTAATGCATGCAAAAGCATGTCATTTTCTTCCTACCATCATTGTTTGTTGAGTTCATGGTATGCTATTTCTTGAAATGAGTCTATTGATTAGTGGTATTAATAATTCAATTCAAAATGAGCCTGAAGGAACCAGATGTAGCCAAAAGAAAAGAAAAAGCATTGCTTTGCAAAAATAAAAATAAAAAAATGGAAATAGAAAAGAAAAGCAAAAGCAAAAGAAAAGTAAAGTTCAAAAAGCATCGAAATTAGTTCTGGCAAGTTTTCTGATCTCACTTTTGAATACCCTGCTAGTATCAGTTTATGACTCAAATCTTGAAATAGTATGTTGTGTGTCTCAATGATTGTATTGTATCCATTTCCTATTCATTTCTTTCGCCCATACCATTGGCCTAACATTATAAGCTGATTAAGTCCCTTTTGATCCTCAATCTTGTGTGATTTACATTAGTGGAGAGAGAGTTGATTTACAATCTTGTGGATTCTGTGAATCATATGCATGTATGCTTATAAACTTATCTGACTGTGTATGACTTGATTAGGATAAGTTTGTCTTGCATGTTTGTGATAAATGTAAATTGCATGAAGAGTGTTTGGATTGATAGCATGTTTAGGATTATGTTTGTGTGGAGTTGTATACGGGGCATTTGCACTTTTTGAGAATTGATGCAGTCATTACACATTAGTATTTGTTTATAAATGAAAAAAGAAGATTGAAAATATATTTTCTAAATGAAAAAGTGATTTTAATGTTTAAGTGATTTACTTAGTTCTATTTTGTTTTGCTCGAGGACTAGCAAAATGTAGGTTTGGGGGTGTGATAACTCCTTAGAATGCAATTATTTGTGCCCTATCTTTGTGCTAGAATGAATGCTAAGTCCTTGTTTAAATGCATATTTGCTTATATTTGTCATATTCTGATTCTAAGCCTTTCTGATGTGTTATTGTGCAAAATTGTGTTTAATTGTTATGGATTAAGTAAATTTATATATGTTACTGATTTGGTGTTTTCTCTATGTTAGGAAGGGCTCCAAACAAGGTCAAATATGGAGCAATTGAGCTTAAAGAGGAAGAGGAAGCCAAATTGGCAATTCAGTGGTAAATGCCACAGCACAAGGTGTAGAGTGCCACGGCGCTGAGACGTTTTCAGCCAAGCCATACTTGGACCTAAGGCAAGAGCGCCGCGACCCAGATGAAGTGGGCACCGCGACGTAGATTAGACCGACCCATTGGGCCCTGCAACGCACGTATATGGGCACCGCGGCACTAAGGCGGCCAGTTGAGCTTATAAATAGATTTTACTCATTTTTCTCTAGGGGCTGGCCATTTTTGGGCCATTTCCATTTTATCCCTTTTCAGGTTTTGTAGTTTAGGTTAGTTTTACGTTAGATAGTTTGGCTATATCTTCATTTCTGGTGGATTGGAGTCAAGGATCAAAGGAATGAAGGAGGATTCAAGCTTCAGAGACAAATCAATGAGCTTCTTTCTCTCTTTCCCCTTTCTCTCTTCTCTTCCTTATCTGTTGTATAGCTAGGCTTTGTTTAGGAATATTTTGGATCCTTTTATATATATTAATGATGTGTTCTTCTCTGAGTTTGTGTGGATGTTTGATTATGGTTCAATCATTATCTGTGTTTAATGCTTGTGGTTGGCTGATCACTAATTGCATGATCCTAATATTGGTAAATGAACTAGACATAGGGATTTATTGATATGGATATGGTGTGGTTGATACATGCTCGACGACTTCAATTGGCTTGGATAAGTTAATTCATTAATAGGATAGAAATATACCTATTGACCATGTATAGTGTGTGATTGAGAATAGATCGTTCATGAGTGGAAGTTGAGCTGGCTCTCAAGGAAACTTAGTGAGTTGGGCAATTGAATTTAGGGTTGATTGACCTAGACATAGGCTTTTGACTACATCAGACTCTCAAGCTAACCTAATCAATGCATTTGTGTTTATAAGGGGGATTGCATGTTGTTGATAGATGTAGGGGGTGAAGGAAGATTTCCTGAAACCTAACCGCTTTTATGTTTATTGCTTTTGTAGATTAGGTTTAGTTAGTTTATTACTTTCTTATTTTTTTATGTCCTTGACTAGAATGGATTAAGCTATTGGTTGGTATTTAGCTTTATATCGTAATATCCTCATGGGAACAAACTTTTACTCTGTATCTGTATTACTTGAGCGATCCGTGCACTTGTGGTAGCAATCAGTATAACATCAAGATCCTACTCCATGGAGCTAGACACAAACAGTTAGAGAGAAAGATCAGGAGACATGTCTGCAACTCGGCCGCTGCGGCCAAAGTACTATAATTCATCAGTTTATCCACGTGCACATCAAGGCATTGTATAGACATTCCACACTAGATCACGATATAGGACAGTGTCTCGGTCTGAATCGTTGGTGCGTTTGCATTGGTCTGCCCCACGGACAGAAGAGCTACTAACTGTCCATTGCGAGATACCCGCACCCCGATGCCCCCAAGGTCAACAGTATGACTTACACTAGTCTACTCGCACCCGCACTAAGGTGTGTTCAATCTCCTAGGCAACTCGGCCTTAACAACAGTCCAACGGACTTTCACAATGCATAATGACTCAATGCACATATTATGTATATTCATCATATACTTTTTCACAATATGCCTCAATTGGCCAAGGTGAGTATTAACACATCATTGGTCCCTCACATGGACCCACAACATCATATTATCTGAATTTAAATGAAATGATACACTTTCAAGATTTATTATGAATTCTTACTTAAATGTAGCATTTCTTACAAAGTTCGCCCCTAGAGGAATTCTCTTGATTAATTGAATTCTCTATTGTAATTTATTCACACACACTTAGAAAATTATTCTAATGGTCTCAAAGTCTCACACTCTCTTGTTCTTTTTTTAATTAAAATTACCCTAAGTCTTATGAAAATTTTCATTCTTAGTTCTTTCCAATTTATGAATCCCAAATTATTTCTAATCTTCCAATTTACCAAATTTTCACCCAATTACCAATAAATTAATCACTTGATTATTTAAGTTCCAAGATTACCTAAAGTTTACACAATCAAGCCCTAAATGGTCCTAGAGCCCGTGGCCTCCCTAGGGGACTAAGTACCCAAATTTTTCATTCCATTAATTTCATATTGTACACTTGATTAGCTATGTCTTCCACTTGTTATGATTATTCATCAAGAACCCTAATTTTGGGCCCCAAAACCATAAGCCTCCTAGAGGTAACTAGGTCATTTTCTTCTATTTTAAGTTTTCCAATCCATCCAAATATATCAATATACATAAACAATCACTCAAATAACTCCAAAAAATTAGGAACAACATGTAATCATACAAATCATACAAACAAAGAGAGTAACCCTAATAGGGTTTTCTCACAACCAATCACAACACAAGGTTCCTTACTACCAATAGAGGTTGAGGAGGAGTATCTTCCTCTTACCTAAGAGAAGAACAAACAGAAGAACCCCCCTTGAAGCTCCTTGAGATTTTGGCCACACCACCCAAAAACCCTAAGATTCCAACTTCAACCAATCAATACCAAGGCTTGAAAAAGAATGAATAGATGATCACAAGGAAGGCATTGAACACGAAAATGAAGAGAAAAGGGTGAGGAACTAAGAACCTTACCCAAAAGCTTGAAGCTTGAAGCTTGAAGAAAGTGGTGAAGATGAAAGCTTTTCAAGGAATCACCAACTAGAGAAGTGTTTAGATGATGGAGGAGATTAAGAAAATGTATTTGGTTGAAATTTTTGTGATGGTGGAGGCATGGGAGAGGGGCTGGCCGTGTGGTGTTCTAGAGAGAAAGAGGAGAAAAATGCAAAGGAAGATGATGGTAGAGAAAGAAGTGAATAGAAAAATAAAGATGATAGCTTTTTAGGATTTTTAAAATTTGAATAGATTGATTAATTAAATTGATGCACAATTTTGGCTCCCAAGAAAGTGCAGCAGCCATGTGGTTGAGAGAGGAGAGAGGGAGTGAGTAGCTTCCTTGAGAAGCTTCGCATGCTTCTCGATAAAATGAAAAGTAAGGTTGTCTCCTAAATGAACACTCTAGAACAGATGATTAATTACTCTGCTAGAATTATTTTCCAATGAACAAAAGTTACAGTTAATAAAAATGATATTTACTATTCATCAAAAAAAATTCGGTATAATAATTTTATTTATCAGATAAAATCTTGAAAAACATGAACCTCGTAAACTGTGCCCAGTCTCGAGTTTAGTAAGATCCTTCATTGACGTTTTCACAGTTCAAGGTTTACCAGCCTCAGAGAAAATATTTTATTTTCCCAGCTCCGCTCAACGTGCACATAAAACGAGGAATATACTAAAATATTCGACGTTTCTAGAAAAATCTAGAAAAATTTCCAAAAATCACAAATATTGAAAAATGACTATTCATCACAAAACAAATAATTTTTGGGGTGTTTCACTGACTCTGCTCAGTGTGCATGCAAAATGAGGAATATATTAAAATATTTGACGTTTTCAAAAAATTCTAGAAAAATTCCCAAAAATCATTAATATTATAAAATAATTATTTATGATGAAATAAATAATTCTCGGAGTGTTACAAAAACAATATACTATTTATACACAGTATTTAACTGATATATTCATAGCATCATATAATCTTTGCATCGAGTAGCAAATAATTACTACAACACACACACACACACACAGAGATATATATATATATATCACAATAAAATGATGATTGACTGTGCACATACACAATGAACCAATTTCCTACTTTATGGAGCTAAACTCAATTTCGGAGAGAATGATCTAAAAGATATGTCTGTATATCGGCCGCCTCAGACTAAGTGCTATAATTTATCAATGTGCACATTAGGCATTGTACAAGACATTCTACGCCAAATCGTGAATAGAATAGTGCCTGGTCAAGATTATCAAAGCATTACTCAGTCACCACGGCCCAGTAGAGCTACCAACTGTCCACTTGTGGGATACCCGTGCTCTTACGCTTCCAAGTTCAACAAGTGAATTACACTACGTAATTCGCACCTACACTAAGGTGTAATTCAACTCCTAGGCAACAATAGCCTTAACAGACACCGTCTGTCAACAATGCATGACTATTGACTCAATGCACATTAGAAGTCACTACCGGCTACAATCACACAGTGATATATCTGGGTCCAGTATATTGGCCCGACAACATAACTTGTTGTTCCTCTCAATCGCGTAGCATTTTTATTGTGTTTTCACAATCGTGTAAACCTTCTATTACGTTTTCAAATTGCGTAATAGTTTTTCAATGTTTTCTCAACTGCGTAGAGATTTTAAAACGTTTTCTTAATCGCGTGGCTAAAAATCACCTTTTTTAAATCGCATAAGAGTTTTTTTTGCATATTTTCAATCACGTAAAATATTTTCTTCATATTATATGCTGAAATTAAAATTTTTCTCATTTAATATAAAAATTGGACTTTGTTTCCATTATTTCCTATTAAATCACTTTTAAATAATATTTTTAACATTTTTCTCATACTCTACCTTATTTTAATTTTAAAGAAAATGTTTTTCCATTTAACTTATTTATATCATCATAAATAAAATACGTTAAGTCTCCAAATTACTTTTTAGTCCTAATTTCACTATAGTGGCCAAAAATCACATTTTAATTAGTGATGAAAATATATTCATTTTCATTTTTATTTTGTAATTCCTTAATTAAATTTATTACCACTAATCCTCTAGGTTAACATTTAATAAAATATTTTGCATTCGATTTCCCCTTTAGAGGGCTTAGAGGCCGTGAGACTCTATGGCCATTAGAGCCAAAATTGTTTTCCTTTCTAATACTGTTATAGCATGCAACATATTTTAACATCAAAATTCTACTTTAACAAGTTCATGCATAATATCAGAGTAATAAAATTACATAAAACAATTAATTACAAACCACACAATCACACACAAATTTCGTGTCCTTCACCACCATAAGTGGTTGATGAGGTTAATCTCCCTCTTACCTTAGATGTAGCCTCCTTGCTCCTAGTAGGATCATTTGTATCAACTTCCTCCACCAAGTAGCTCTTAGAATCAAAGTAAACACAAGTATATTAACATTTAAGGCTAGAGTAAGACAACCATAGATCAAATATGGTCATAGAATTTCAAGAATCAAATAAGAAATCAAGTTTCAAGAACTTTACCTTAGAACCCTAGAACTTGAACTCAAAAATCAAGCTTGAAAATGGTTGAACTAAGGCTTGATCATAACACCAAAGTTGCTTAGGATGATGTTTAGAATCAAGTAGTATGCTTGGTTTGAATTATAAGACGTTGGATGGAAATTTTCAGCACCTTGGCCGTGGGGTTTGAGAGAAAATGGAAGAGAGAGTTTTTGTGTTTTGCATTAGAAAATGAAATAGAAAATCTATTTTGGTCACTTTTGAGCCATAATGGCTGTGGGCTTCAATGAGGAGGAGGAGTGATCAATTTGCTCACTACAACCCCTCACATCCATTGATTAGATTAAGGGTGGACATCCAAAGCTTATCCTCCAAGTTTGTTTCTAATTGGTTATTCATAAAGTTGTCATAACCATCATCTTTGACCAACCTAGATCTTTTCCAATAGTTATTATCAAATGGACAAAGGCTACGGTTATTTATTACCCAATGGATAATAGAATTGAATAGAAACTCAGATAAAGAAAATTTTTGACAACTGTTTCCGATTTTGGGTTTAGTAAGTTTCCCCAGCCCCGCATTAACAGTCCAAAACTTTCTGGTCCAAGAAAAAATTTTATTTTTTTGGGCCTGTCTTAAACACACATACAGTCCAAAATAATATTAAAATAATCAAAATAAATTAAAAATTTCCAAAAATTCACAAATATTGTAAAACTCATAAATATCAAGAAAAATAAAAAATCGGGGTGTTACAGGAATCATTTGTATATGTTTCCTAAAATGTGTTAAGACACAAATTGGTGTAATTTCAAGAGGGAAATTGTTACCTAGCATAGATGAGAAAGTTTAAACCTTTGGGCATTCAAGAGTTATGGTTTTGCTTTAGGTAAGTATCTAGCACCTTAGGCTAGTTTTGTGGTAATAATATATCACTTGAGAGTAATGAGTGATGATGTGGTGTTTAGATATATGTAAAATGGGAATGATTGGTAGTATTGATCTTTGTAAGTATCCTTTGATGTTGTGCACCATCATTAAGGCCAAGGGAGATAAGTAGGGAGTCCAGAAAGTTCTTTTGAACAAGGACTTAACCCGAACTTCTCGATAGTGTCAGGTTACGTGTAATGTGAGGATAAGTTTTCCCTCTATTTACCACAAGATAATACACTAAACCAGTATTCCTAAGTTTAACATCTTGGTTCTAAGTTGGACTAAGTTTGTATATATGAATGTATGTTAACTTGGTTTATCTAGATGTTAAAGCTAAACCTTGTAGTTGCTTTAAACATATCTTTTTAGTATGTGTTAAGATTATGTTTAATATATTATGTATGGCTGGTTTTGGTTTACTCATACTGAGAAATGTTATTTCCCACCCCACTGTGTTGCTATGTAATTCCAGGTGAAAGTTCTTTAAAGAACAAGAAGAAAAAGGAAGCTAAAGATTAGATTAGTTTTATAATTTATATTACAACTGTTGTATTTACTAGTACTTCTTTTGTAATGTAAAGAGTTATGTAATACTTCAAGCCTTTGTTAAGGCTAATGTTGTATATATATATATATATATATATATATATATATATATATATATATATATATATATATGCATTATGTTATGAGATATATGTTTTTCACATTTCGTATGGCTCTCTATAATGTTTCCAATGAACATTATGGATATATGTATCAGATTAATACATAAGTAGTGACGTTGCAATGCTAAGTATCTCCTTGTGCACTATGTATATTGGGATATTAGTATTAGGATGTTACACACAAGATATTTCAGTTTTCCTCCTTTCCACCGCTACTTTACTGTTTTATTGACTTTCTTCTTTTCTTTCATCTTATCCTACAGTTCACTCACTCACACACCCTCTCTTCATGTCTGTAACTAGAGAAAACAGAGGAGGAAGAGAAAAAGAAAGAACAGCAAGAAAGGAAGAAAGGAAGAGGAAGGCAAAGGGGAAGGAAAGCAAGGAGCATCCATAGTGTAACATCCTTAATACAATTACTAATAACGTATTAGGAATTACGCAATAGTAATCAGAATTAAGCATATCATGTAATACTAATAAAATAATCTAAAAATAGATATAAAAGATGTACAAAATATAAGCCTGTTGAAGGTTATGATAACATACTTATATTATGATGTACAATATAGAAAGTACATTACAGTACACATTATCTACATAATCTATTACAAGTACTAAATATGCAACACAAAATACAAATGATATCGAAAATTGTTCTACATCTTCGTATTCTGTCTCCTTGTTCAAGGGCTTGTACTTGTAAATTTTATGGAATACAAATAATATGGGGTGAGAATTCTAAGAATTCTCAGTAGTACTATTAAAAATACGTGTCATCAAAATACTTTCAGCTGTTTCATGGAAAAACATATTTCAAAAACTTGAACTTTAATCATAAAGTAGAAAGGTGGAAAAAAGCCAAATCTGGTCCTTTATCTTCCCGAAATAGAATTCTAATTATTTTTTTTCTAAAAACATTTATTATCAAACATCATAATTTATGTCCATAAGTAATTTCAGAAACAGTTTCCAAATATGAACCATAATTTGAAACTCATGCAATGGTTCTTATAACTTAACAAAGTCATAATATGACATACAAATTCAAATCTATCTCAGTGCTCATTCAAATACTCGCTTATTCTCACAGAACCCATATCACATGCACCATAATAGGTTGGAGCCACCTCATATAGCTCAGGTTCTATATACTCATGGTAGGGATTGACTTAGGCCCTCACACTACCACTAGTACCCTATGAGGGATAACATCAGTGAGGAAACATAATGAGGAATTTTCAAGAATACAACATCCCCTTCCTTACGGAGGATCATCTCCATGATTCTACTGGAATTTCGGATACCTTTCTCCCATATAGGATCAACTTCAAAATCCACTATAATAAGTGAATCAACAGTTCACATAAACAAAATGATACTGAGTGGGAAAAGAATATCAAGACCATTTTCCTTCCCATTCAAGGATAAATGTCCAAAACTCTCATATACAATTCTAATTCAATTCTCATGAGCACTGATCATACAATCACATATTCTAGCATAACCTTAAAGAATTAATGGAGCAATACAAATTTCAAATTCCAATTCTAGCTTAACTTGATTAATCAAGGAGCAAAATAACTTTTAATACAAGTTAAGTGCACAAGACAATTTCATTTAACACATTTCATGAGTTCTCAACAAGAGAGAAATACCAAATAAATCTAATCATTGATTGAACATCAAAATGGATATAAACAATCTCATTATGCTATGCAATCAATCAATCATGAAATTTCCAAACCTTCAACAATTTATCAATAACAATTTAGGGTATAATAATTTAAGTACTTAAGACTTAAACCTTGAATACAAAATGAGATTACCAAGTCTCCTTAAATTCGGCCTACATGGCCAAATAATACATCAAAATTATATATATATATATATATATATATATATATATATATATATATATATATATATATATATATCCACTTAGGCTACTATAAACATCCAATGTTCAATACAAGAATTTAAGTGCTAAGTTTCTTCTCTATAAAATTTTAGTACTTCAAACAACCATTCACAAGCATAAGAGACCAAGAACAAGTCATGGCCATGCCTTTCTAACAAAATGTGTGCACGGTTCTAACTAACCACAAAGTGTGAACACTTTCTAACAACCAACATAAAAAAATCAAGTTTGAACACTTTCTAACAACTAAAAAAATTATGTTTCAGTTCTTGACTTGGCCGTGCACATTAAGGCACAAATTAGAAAAATCAATTGTGAACACTTTCTAGCAACCAACAAAATTCTGTTTTGGTTCTTGACTTGGCCGTGTACATCAAGGCACCAAGCAACTCAATTCAAAGTCAATAAAGGAAGTAAACTCTTAATTAAAGATGTGTAGTATGAAAACTCAAACATTTTCCATTATTTAAGTCACCTGGCCATGACCTTTAGGGAACTCTAAACCAATCAATTTCTCATCATAACCAATAGCACAAAATTCAACTCAAGAAACATTAGAAAAAGAAGAACAAAATTTAAGGCAAGAACCTCTATTAGATTTTGTTTTGGCCATGGCTAGTATAGGTTAAAGACCAATAAATTTGATTCAAAAACAAAAGAAAAAGATGAGCAAGTTGAGGGTAGCAGCCCCCTACGTTAACTCCACTAGCTTGCCAATATTTTCTTTCATTTCTTGCTTTTGTTTTCTTCTTCGTCTTGCTTCTTCCTTCCTTCTTGTTTTCTCTTGTTTCCTTTCTCTTTTCTTCATTTTTCTGGTCACGTAGAGAAACAGGGGAGAGATGGAGAGAATGAGACAAAAAAGATTAGGAAAATTAAGTGGAAATGAATAGAAAAGTCTAGAGACTTTTGGGCGGTGGATGACCAAAGTTTATAACAAAAATTTCATGCTGGAACTTTTATATCTATTACGTACACTTTAATATTTCAAAACTGAATTTTCAAGTTACGATAAGTGTTATGGAAAATTTTTAGGACTCAACCTAGTCCTTATATCCATTTTTTCATAATTTATCATATGCTACTATTTATCAGTTAAGTTTCATTACTCTGTCATAACTTAAATTAAACTTAGCAATTAAGTAAATATGTTTTATGACTGATCTTATTTTGAATTTTATATCAAAATATTCTCCATGTCTTGCTTGTCATCTCTATATAATTTCATAATTTTTTGAGCTACTTAATTATTCCCTTTCTGTTCCATTTATCCATCTTTAGTGTCTTTAAAATTACCAAACTAAGTTGATTCTCTAAAATTTACTACAACTCATATCAATTGTTTATAACTAGGAAATAAATTTTTCATATTTATTTCCATCATATCAACTATTTATGAAGAAACTTTAGCTATTTCTTCATATTCAGTAGTATAGGATTACGCTCAAATTGATCCAAAATTTAACCAATAAATTATACTAATATTATTGATCTTCTATAACCCTGATTAGAAATATCAAGTTAAGAAGAATGTTATACATAACCTACTATCATCTTCAAGGAGTTGTGGTAGCGGTTGATGCTTTACTTCTCTATGCTTAATACTCTTTGTTTTCTTAAAAGATTGCTTGTAGTGTTTGCTTGAAGCTTTTCATGCAGCTCCATGAATACCAAGGTGTGTGGTCATGGAGTTGAGCTTTGTGAGGTTATTAGCATAGAGTGGTATGAACTTGTGTATGCATGAATACAACCATATGTGTTGGTTGTTCATGTGTTTCCATGGCTTTTACTACTTGGTTTTTACTGTAAACATGCATAAGTGGTTAAGAACATGTTTTAGAAATGAGATGCAACAGAAACAAAGCTCTTTGATGCACCAAAAATGCATCTCTGCAATGCCTTATTCGAATAACAAAGTTGTTATTCGAATAAAGCATCACAGAGAGCTCCAGAAAATGAGATTTCATGGGTGTTAATAAAAATGAGACAGAGAGTAAAAGAGTTGCACACTTTGAGATGTTATTCGAATAAACCTTTCTAGAGTGCAAAACTTGAGGGTTCTATTCGAATAACAGGGAGGATTATTCAAATAGAATTTCCCTATTTTAAGGAATTAGACATTCCATAGGGCACCAAATGAGGAGTTTTCAAAGATTTTCACTATAATGAGTAATTTAACCTAAGAATTAGTCCTTTGTGCATTAGTTGCCAGTAAAAGTAGCCTTTTATGCACATGTTGAGGGTTGATTTGAATTGTATGCTTATTTCACTTGCTTAGAGTGAACCTTGTGAAAAGTTTTTTTATGTGTATATGTGAGATGAATATAATACTGTATAGTTTTACACACTTGCTGTTGGTGTATGCCCTAGAGGCCATTTTATTTTGATCGTATTTACATACATTGTATTATGCTATTTATTTAATAAATGAGGCATTTCATTTATTGTATTGTTTATTATAAATATAATAAAGTCCTTAGAATATTAAGTTTAATGTCATAGGACATCAAGTGGATGACTTGATCGTGAGATTCTATTCTTAAATATCCCTAGTCAAGTATTATTATTAATTAGGACAACAATAATACATTGAGACTAGTGTGTGCGTAGACTAATGGCAATATCTCATGGGTCATGGATATGAGATATCAAGTCATCACATGGATACATATTAGAGTAATGATGTATTGGATTAACCCACCATGAGAACGCTACGTGGATCGTTGTGAGAGTGTCATAAGTGATTATCAAAGTGATAATGGTATATGTGGTCCTTTAACCTGAAATCACTATGATTCCTACATGAGGAGTTGTATGTTTCAATGCCATCAAACATCATCTGAAACAAGGTGAATATAAAGTTAGTTATTGGACATACCACGAATCATGTAAAAAGATATGAGTGACCTAGATGAGATTTTTCCTTCCTATATAACAGAAGCAATATCTTTGGGCCCTCGATTTAGTGTGACTGTGAAATGCATGGTCATGCTCAAATGAATCAATATGAGATATTGATCTCATTTGTTATTACTAAGTTTACTCGAGCATCAAGAAACGGAAGATTGAACAATACAAGGGTGACACATTCTATGCCTTGTGTTCAATCTAGATATCTGGACAAAGGGACTAAAATATACGAAAACATTGGTCACGAAAAGGTTATGTCAAATCACTGACATTCTCATTACGTAGTAGTGATATGTTGCTAGATACTTCTCACTTATTATAATATTAAAATGATATTTTAATATTACTGCCAACGTCATGAGAACCTATAAGGTTACTCACATAGAATAACTTAAGTTGGAGTAATTAGAATCCAAGTTGGACTAGGGTTCTATCGTGGGCCAGACTCATAACAGATGAGTCCAAGGTTATACTACTAAACCTACTACTACTCTCATTCGCATAAGACAGTCACTATTATAAATAGTACTACTAAGGGGCTATCAAGGAGCATTAGTTGTAAACCCTAACCGTACCCTAACAGAAATAGTGAGAAGAGAGTGTGTGATAGGTTTCTCTTCTCTTCATAGCTAGCGTTGTGCAACAGATGTAAGATTCCAAGATCATAGACTTTAGATGTTTGTCAATCTGTTCATGTGGACAACATAGAGGTACCATCATTGCTGCGGTACTAGTGATTTGCTTGATTATTTTTCGTCTGTCTTTAAATGATAAACTGAAAAATCACGTTTCATGGCTCTTCTTTTTTGCATGGATCCTTATTGGGAATCCTTTTTCCACTGTGCTTTTGGTCACGAATTTTCCAACAGTGGTATCAGAGCCACTTATGAAACCATGATTCAGTCTTTTCTATTTACGTGTTGTATGAAATAACATGATTAGTTGCTCTCTTTTTGGTAAAAGATATGATCTTTAATGTGTTATTTCAGAAATCGAAAGAAACCTTTACGAAAACATAATCTATTTGATATGTCATATGCGAAACCATGATGTTGTTTTCAAAACCATGAAGATGTTCATATCTTCTGTGAAAATCATTTTGTATACATGTATATTTTTATGGAGTTTTTTGGTATATATGTGATATACACAGTGCAACGACGCAAGGATTCTAGAAACCTTATTTTTGGTTTGTGGCAGCATCAAATGTTGATATCAAGCAAACCTTGTTTCTGGATAGTGGTGTGGCACAAGGGTTTTGGAAACCTTGTTTTTGGTCTGCGACGATATCAAGTGTTGATGTGGAGCAAACCTTGTTTTTGGACAATGACGCAAAGGGTCCCATGACATGACGTGTTGATGTCATCGCGTCTATGAGGGTTCAAGTGTTAATACCCTAGCCGTCAAAAAGGCACAAGCCGTCAAGGAGCCTCCACCCCCTAACTGAGCAGCAGGACCCCTATTGCATAGTTTGTGTTTTTTTTCGAAGGCACGAAATTCAAATCCATTTTTAATGACTCACAAAGATAATAATATATTATTATTTTGACCTTTCATGTTCTTTGTGGTGCATGGTGCATGGTTATGGCCTTAGTCCTCTTTTTGCCTTTTTAGGTTATTATAAATATGGCTTGCGTGTCGGGCTTTTCTCTCTATATTCTTATTATACATTCTCTTCTCACCTAACTCTCTTCGTATATAAAACGAGGTTTATTTATACTTTGTAATGTAATCTTGATGTGGAGGCAAGAAGATGGCTCATATGAGGACGTTAGTGAGAGACGCTTGGTGAAGCTAGTTTTGTCACTAGGTTTAGCTATTGATACTCTCATTGGCTTTAGAGAATCAGTGTATTAGGGGCCATAACTATGTTACATGCTTTATATGCTTTATATGTATAAGATGCATGGATGTTTATGGTATGTTAAATAGTTTAACAAATGGTGAGATCTAATAAAAATAATAAAAAAATCCCTCAAAGCAAATATTAAGTTATTATTTGATGCCTTCAAATGCATGGCACTCGTCAAGGCTAGTATCGATTAAGTGTAGGTCTTCAAAAGCAGGATTCCTTTATCTATATTAGTAAGAGCGATAGGATAAAGGTAATATCCAATTGCCAACTATTGGGTCTGACTTAACTAGGTCATTTCAATAAGATTGAAGGCTTAGAGGCATAGAGTTGGGCTTTAGTCCATCTGATGCATTAGAATAAGTGTTATTCACCCAACTATCCAAGAGTTGCATGTGATGTAATTGAAAAATGTTTCCTACCTAAATAACCAAATTTTGAGTGATCAGCCAAAGTTGAGTCAAAGCAAGGTGAAATATGGATCTTGGCCCACTAGAAAATCTTACGATAGGATATTTTGAGTTAATGATGAGGGTCATTGATTTGAATAAAATAGTGGGATACATATTTAATTAAAGACCTTGTTAAATATATTTATGGCATGATACTTATACTTTGCATATTTCTGTTGATAGATAACCATGGCAGCAAACACTACAAATAACTTGTCATTATGATCAGTCCTTCAGAAGGACAAATTGTCTAGAATAAACTTTCTAGACTGGTATAAGAATTTGAGGATTGTCCTCAAACATGAGAAAAAGTAGTATATTCTAGAGCAACTCGCTCTTGAGCCACCTGTTGCAAATGCCCCTAAAGCTTAAAGGAATGCTTATAAGAAGCATCAAGATAATGCCTTGGATGTCGGCTGTCTCATGCTAACCACCATGAACTTTGAGCTTCAAAAGCAACATGAGAACATGGATGCATACGATATAATCGTACACCTGAAAAAGCTCTATTAAGAGCAAACCAGACATGAAAGGTACGAAGTCTCGAAGGCAATATTTCAGTGCAAGTTAGTAGAGGATAGCCCTATTGGTACTTATGTGCTCAAAATGATTGGGTACATTGAGAATCTAGAGAGGCTTGGTTTCCCTTTGTGTCAAGAGTTGGTCACTGACTTAGTCCTGCAATTGTTTCCAGAAAGTTATAGTCAATTCATCATGAACTATAACATGAATGAAATTGACAAACCTCTGCCAAAACTGTTAAGCATGTTGAGAACTACCGAGTATAATGTAACGTCCTAATACTAGTATCTCAATACATGTAGCATACAAAGAGATACCTAGCATTACAATGTCACTACTTACGTATTAATCTAATACATATATCTATAATGCTTGTTGGAAACATTATAGAGAGCCTTATGAAATGCAAAAAAACATAACATTTATAACATAATGCATCTGTATACATAAACATCATTAGCCTCCCTTAGGGCATGAAGAAATATATATTTATTTACATTACAAAAGAAGTACAAAAAGATACTACATTTGCAACATAAACTATAAAGCTAAACTACTCTTTAGCTTCTGTTTTCTTCTTACTCTTTGAAGAACTTTCACTCAGAATTACATGATAACACAACGGGGTGAGAAACAACATTTCTCAGTATGAGTAATCAAAATCAGTCATACATACACATAATAACACAGTCTTAACAATTAAGAATAAGACAAGTCACATTCTTTACAAGGTCTAACTTTAATAACTAGATAAACCAAACTAAACATTTATACATTCATTCTTACATACTTAGCTCATTTAATATCTAGGCATGTTTTACTAGAAATGTTGACTTCTCATGTTTACCCCCTTGTAAATAGGAAAACTAAAATTTCCACACTACATGCAACCTTAGCACTTGGTTAGGAATACTTGTCCTTTTAGGAACTTATTGACTCCCTTCCTTCTTGGCTAAATGACCTCACGTCATATAAGTCTAATTAAAAGGTAGACAATTCCAACATATCCTAGTTTACTTATATTTAACACCCCTCATCATCACATCTATAGTAAAGCTAAGTAACAATAAGTTACCATAGGTGTTAGACTATAATGTATAGTAAACCCTTACTTTTGGTTGCTTTAAAAATCATACATACCTTATACGTACCAAATGATCATCCTCTCATTAATTTACCTCTAGTAGTATCTTAATCATATCCTAAGACCTCTTATTATTCTTAGATGATCAAAGGCTTAGATTTTCTTATCTATGCTAGGTAATAATTTCTATCTTGAAAATATCCATATTTGTGGCTTACCATACTTTAGGAAACATATATAAATGATCCCATCAAGCCAAGAACTTGGAAACATCATAAATGACATTTTTGGAGTTCCAGAGCATCACGTCGCGACACAAGAATGGGCACGTCGTGATGCCCTAGCCTCTGCCTACTGAAAATTGAAAATCCGAGCCTTACGCGTCGTTGCAAGCCATTGGTATGCTACAGCACACTCAACAAATTCAACTTCATGCTGCGGCACGACATACTATTGCCATAACATTCATAGCAGAATCTAGATTCTGCAGAATCATGGTATTGTTACGTTGGTTTTTTTTCTTGGATTTTGGCCATTCCAAATCAATTTCTAAGTGGATATAAGTCCCTAACTAGTTCTTAAACATATACAAATCATCAATCACTAACTTAAACCTCTTAATTTGGATTCAAGCACCAAATCACACATAACTTGACCTAAACCCCTCTTTTGGGCATCAATGGTCTAAATGATATGTTCTAAGCTTCTATCTGCAACTTAAGCTATGAACAAGTCATAAATGACCAAAGAAACACATTTATGCAAACCAAACACATCAAACACCTCTAGAACTCAGTTTGGCCTATTAAGCACCAAGGGTGCATCACTGGTGAAAAGAGTAAAAAGAGATGAATATGAACGTAAACCCCTACCTTTGACAATTGTGAAGAAGATTCAAGCTTGGTTGGATCTTATGTCTTGGATTTGCCCTTGGCTTTCCTCTTTCTCTCTTCCTCTACCTTAGCCTTTGCTTCCTCTTCTTTCCTCTCTTCTCCCACATTTTCTATTTCTGTTTTGGTGCAAAAAATGAACTGTGAACAAGGCTTATAAAGAGGGAACTAAAGACTCATATGGCCTCTAGGCCATAACTGATAAATTCCGATATGCTAAAAATACTTAGGTTTAGCTAATTCAAGATTTTCAACTCCCAACAACTTTAAAATAAATACTAAGATTCATACAAAAAGTTGTTTTCACCATTAACTGATATTTCCATATCTATTTGTGGTCAATCTGGTTATAAATAGACAACTACTATGGCTAAAAATGTTAAACTAACTTAGTTTACCTTAAAAATTTAACTGTAACTTGTTTGATATATTTGTGACTTAAAAATAAATTATCCATATTTATTTCCTTCGTCTAAGTAATTTATGCTATTATCCTAATCATTTTAAGTTACTTTTCACACTCCGGGTTATAACTAAATACCTAAAGTAACTCAGATTGTCACAAAAATAAACATGCATGCTAAGAAAGTCATATGCTACATTTTGAACACATAAACTAGTCTAACATGTCATTTTAGGGTATTACATTTCTTCCCTCATTTTTAAAATTTTAAGCCCAAAATTGCTCACCTAAAAGGAACAAATCTGGGTAGTCCTACTGCAAGTGGGACTCTAACTCCCAAGTAGCCTCCTCAGTGTCATTGCCACCCGATAAAACCTTCACCAGAGGAATCTGCTTATCTCTTAGCTCTTTGAGCCCTTTGTCTACGATCCTTACTGGATGTACATCATAAGACAAATCATCCCTTAACTGTACAGATTCATGTTCTATAATATGCAAATGATATGGATTATACTTCTCAACTTAGATATATGAAAAACATCATCAAGGTTAGATAAACTGGGAGGAAGGGCTATTTGGTAAGCTACGGGTCCAACTTTCTTTAGAATTTGGTAGGGACCAAGAAAATGAGGACTTAACTTTCGAGTTTTCCATGCTCTACTAATTCCTATTGTAGGAGTAACTTTTAAGAACACATGATCTCCCTCATTAAACTCAAGAGGTCTCCTTCTCTTGTCAGCGTTGCTCTTTTGTCGACTCTGAGTAGTAACTAACCTATTCTTAATCATCTTGATTTACTCTGTGGTTTGCTGGACCAACTCTGGACCTAGAATGGTTCTCTAACCTATCTCATACCAATCTACACTTCCTTCCATACAAAACCTCATAGGGTGCCATACCTATGCTGGAATGGCAGCTATTGTTATAGGAAAACTCCGCTAAAGGTAAGAACATGTCCCAAGTACCTTGTTGTTCTAAAACACATGCTCTAAGAATATCGTTAAGGGTTTGGATAGTCTTCTCTGTTTGCCCATCTGTTTGCGAGTGATATGTTGTACTAAGGCTTAACTTAGTCCCGAAATCCTCTTACAAGGCTTCTCAGAATCTAAATGTAAATCTAGGATCTCTATTTGAAACTATGCTTACGGGAACTTTGTGTAACCTAACTATCTCCTCCAAATATACCTGAGCTAATTTCTCTAGAGGATAGCTAGCTCTCATTAGCAAAAAGTGAGCAGATTTGGTCAATCTATCCACTATAACCCAAAATACATCAAAACCTTGGTGAGCCTTGGGTAAACCCATTACAAAGTCCATAAAAATATTTTCCTATTTCCACTCTAGGATCCCTAAAGACTGTAACGGTCCTGCCAGCTTCTAGTGTTCAATCTTCACCTTTTGACAAACTAAACAACTTGTGACATGCTCTGCTATGTCTCATTTCATTCCAGATTACTAAAACAGTTTCTTCAGAACTTGATACATCTTAGTGGTTCCAGGATGGACGGTATACTTACTATTATGAGCTTCTTATAGAATCCTCTTTTGATCTTTGACTTTCTAGGAACACAAAATCTGTCTCTAAACTGTATCAATCCATCATCAGTCATATCAAAATCCTCTTGGGTTCCTAAAAAGATCTGCTCACTAATGTCCCTTAGAGGTTCATCCTCCTTCTGAGCTTCTAAAATCTGAGTCCTAAGTCATTTACTATGTCCACTCTACTCACGAAGAGACTTTGTGGCATCACAGTCACTACTAGACTCAAATCTCTGAAACTCATGTAGGGATTTCTTACTTAGTGCATCAGCTATTACATTGGCCTTACCTGGATGATACTTTAACTCAAAGTCAAAATCCTTTAAGAATTCCATTCATCTTCTCTGCCTCATGTTCAGCTCATTCTGATTAAACAAGTACTTTAAACTCTTATGATCACTGAACACCTCAAACTAGACTCCGTAGAGATAATGCCTCCAAATCTTTAAGGCAAACACTACAACTGCTAACTTCAAATCATGCGTAAGGTATTTTTCCTCATAAGGCCTTAACTGCCTTGATGCATAGGCAACTACTCTCCTATTCTGCATCAGAACACACCCTAGTCCTATCTTTGAAGCATCACAAAAAACCTCAAAGTTCTCACAGTCTTGAGCCCACTCAAAAGTACTACCCTTCCTAGTCAACTTAGTCAAAGGTAGCGCTAACTGAGAAAAACCCATGATGAACCTTCTATAGTACCCAGCTAGGCCTATAAAGCTCCTGATCTCGGTCACAATGGTGTGTCTATCCCACTGCAACACTACATTTACTTTACTAGGGTCCACTGCAATTCTTCTTTTAGAAATAATATGGCCCAAAAACTAAATTTTTGTTAGCCAAAACTCACACTTGGACAATTTGGTAAATAGTTTCTTTTCCTTTAGGATATCTAAAACAATCCTTACATGTTACTCATGCCCTTCCCTTGTCTTTGAATAGATAAAGATGTCATCAATAAACCCTACCATAAACTTATCTAGGTAAGGTCTAAAAATTGTGTTCATGTAATCCATAAACACTATTGGAGCATTTATCAACTCAAAGGACATCACAAGATACTCATAATGCCCATGCCTAGTTCTGAAAATGGTCTTTGTAACACCCTAAAAATTTGTATTTTATTTGTTTCGGGTGATTCTTAATTATTTTGAGTAATTCGATTCAATTTTTGTGAATTTTATGATTGTTGTGATTTTAGGAATTTTTTTTTGGATTTTTTACGTTTTTGATTATTTTAATATTATTTTTGGGACTGTATATGAACCTTCGTATTTTATTTATTTTTGTCAATCCTTAATGATCTTCACTAATCGACTTGATTTTCATAAGTTTTATAATATTTATGATTTTGTGGATTATTTTGAGATTTTATATTTTTTGGAATATTTTAATATTATTTTGATATTTTAATATTATCTTGAAAACTGTATGTCCGAATTTCATTTTTTCTGAAAATGTATGAGTTTTATAATTTTATGATTTTTGTGAATTTTTGTAGAACCTTCGATTTTTTGATTATTTTAGCACTATTTTCAGTTGTGTGTGGGCTCGGGGTGGACCTGAGGCGGGTCCGAAAAAATAAATTTTTTTTCGTGAACTAGAAAGTTCTGGACTGTCAAGACGGGATCGGGGGATTTTACTAAACCCAAAACCGAGAACAATTGACAGGAATTTTCTATATCTGAGTTTTCTATTATCCATTGTGTAATAATAGCAGTAGTTATTATCCATTGGGTAATATTTGTTAGAAAATATCTCAGCTAAATATCTTAAGGGTCATTATGAGCTATCATTACTAAGCTTTATGACAACCAATAGGAATTGGTCAAATATAGTGGCTGGACTTCGTGTGAACCGTTGGATGGAAAATTGATTAAAAAGCCTTAGATCCTCACCATTGATCTAATCAATGGTGTGAAAACAATCTTGATTAAGAAGCCTATGATATCAACCTTAAATTTAATCAATGGTTAGGAGATGGAGTTAATTTCAATGGTTAGGATTTAGTCAATAAAAGTGGCTAGGTTAATTAGTTAAGCAACTAGATAATTTAACTTAATTATCCTAATAGCTTAATTAGCTAAGTGAACTAATTTAATTGCTTAATAATTAGAAGCTAATAACTAGATAAATATTTATTATCTAGAAACATGACATGACCATAATAATGTAATTAACCAATTAGAATGTAATTAGAAAATCCTAACTAAATTAGTTTAAGAGAAAACTAAATGAATTAATTAATTAGTTAGTTAAGGTGTAACTAAATAATTAAAATGAACCAATAGAAATAAGTAATTAAAATGAACCAATAGAAATAAGTAATTAAAATGAACCAATAGAAACAAGTGTGGAGGAAGCCAAAGATTATGGCTATGACTAATCAAGCCATGAACCAATTAGGAGTAGTCAAAGAAAGTGGCCACCAATAGGAAGCAAGGTAAGCTTGCAAGTAAAAAAATAACCACCCAACAATTCTTTGGGAGTGCATGGCCAAGTAGTTTTTCTAGGACAATCTAAGGAGACTAAATTCTTTTTCTTTTCCTCTTTGTGATTTACGGCTATACCCCACCAACACCCATCACTTTTGTTTATTCTTATCTCACCTTTTCTTTCCTTAGAATTCCACGGCTAGGAGAGTAAGGAGAATTGCTCTAGGACATTCCAATTTTATGACATACTAAATTCAATCAAGAAACTAGTCAAACTTGGTGGCTTTTCTCCTATGCATTCTACGGTCATGCATGCTTGTTGAAATATAAATATTACACTTAACTTATTTCTATTATCTTTCTATCAATCAACAAAGAAACAAAACAAAAATATCTCATCCTTTTTCCTAGAGTAACTCCACGGCCAAGACTCTTAAAAAGCTAAAGGGAGATTTGTTCATTTGATTCAAAAGTCTTCATCTTTTTCCTAAAGCATCAACAAGCAAAAACTCTCAAAATTTTCTTCTTACTTTCTTTCCTGACCTCACGGCCAAGATCCACAAATTCACCTTTCACTCTTCTATAATTCCAAACAACCTAATATCTTACATCCTTGCATCATTCCAAGATACCTTGTAGTAGAAATCTAAGCTTAATTCATCCATCTTCATCCTTGTTCTTCAAGCTCAAGATCTAGAATTCTAAGGTGAAGTTTGTGAAATTTTCACTATTGGTTTCATTATATTCTCCTAAACCATATTTTGATCCATGATTTTCTCATTCAAGTCTTAGATATTGATTATGTATATTTACTTTGATTTTTAAGAAAGCTTTTAGTGGTGGAGGACTTGTACAAGAAGCAAAACTAGGAGCTTTGGAGGTTTCTCCAAGAGGTAAGAGGGAGATTACCCTCATCAACCATGTGTTGGTGATGACGAATGGATGTGTGTGTGGTGAAAAATCCATAAGGATTATTTCACTTGTTTGTTTAAGAGCTTTCCGTATTTATGGTTGTTTGGTGATTGAGATGTTTATTGCTTTGCTAATATGCTTTAGTATGTGTTTATGATGCATGATGAATTGTGTATGTTTTAATATGTGAATTGCATGATAAAGGAAAATATGTCTGTTCTAAAGAACCAGGGAGGCACACGGCCTCAAAATGATTTTGGGAACAAAAGATTTTAAGCATTTTATTAATTATGATTTTTTTTTATAAAAGGGTAATAAGTTGATGATTTTGAGGATTTGCAAAGAAAGTAGACAAGGAAATGAACAAAGATTTTTATGATGAAGGTATTTATAATTTTTGGCTAATATGCCAAGGATTGGTAAATTAAGAGTTTCGTGAATGGTAAAATTGGATGATTAGAAAGAAAAAGGAAAAGAAAAGATATTATGGTTTCAATGACCATATGGTTACAGTTTTGTAAGTTTGAAATGATTTTACTTTATGTAAAACTTTGATTTAGAAATGAAAAGTAAATTGATTTAATACAAGAGATTTATCAAAAGAATTTAAGAAATGAAAGAGAAATACTTTGTCACTTGAGAGATGAAGATTTAGTTGATGAAAGAAAAAGAGAGGTTGGATGTGTTTGAACCTCCACTTATTTTGGAGAGGACTGATTTTAGAATTGATTTAGAATTATGGAGAATACGTCGGGGACTTCAAATTTACTAATGTATAGCTCACCCATTGGGTTTTGAGGCGCGTTAGGAAATTTTAAGTTGGAATAATTGATTTTAATAGAACATTGATTTTGAGTGGAAATGATGAAAAATATTATGTAGAAGATTTTTGAAGTGAAGAATATGAGGAAAACGAAGTTGGAAATGGTATTGAGTTTTGAAAATCCAAAATGATGTTTGAAATATTGAGAAATATTTTACGAAGTAGAAAAATGATGAAAAAGGGTTTACGTGACTTAAAAGTATGATTTTTAAGTTACGAGATTTTGAAAACATTGAAAAATCGCTATGCGATTTGGAAAACATGTAAATATGTTTACATGATTGACATATTTATGCATTGAACAGAATATAGCTGATAGCTATTATGACCCTTGTGGTTGAAGAGGGAATGAGAATTGAAAAGTAGATCTATGATGGATCTTGGGGACGTCAAGGCGCGGCAGTCGATCCAGTGGACAGGGGCAAATACCTTGTGCCATGTGGCGACGTAGTCCGTTGCAACGCATTGACGATACCCAACAAGAACACAATTCTTTTCGAAGACTGGAGATTGTTTATGGGTTAAGGTTGGACAATTAACCAGAGCATTCTTCTCGAAATTATGAAAACCTCCATGGAGTGGGAAAATTGATTTAGTATGCATACACACTGAGTCAGAACACATATTATTGTGGCATGAGTAATGTTCATATGATGTGACATCATCATTTTATATACTGAGGATATCTGCTATGATGAGATTGATACTGGTGATTTAACTGAGATATATGTTTACTGGAATTGTGATGAAATGATAATGAAGTATGATTAATTGATAACGAAGTATGATGAATTGATAGGGAATTGTGATGAATTAATAACATGAATGAAACTGTGATATCTGTGGGTATGGAATGACTTTGTCATTCATATCATTTCTTATTACCACTTTGGTATTGATGAAAGGGGATCTCACCTTTTTGTTATATTGTTTTGTTGTGCTTGTATTGTTAAAATGATATAGTAGATGGAACGAGTTTCTTAGACGTGATTGGGGCCAAATATTCTGAGTTGGTGATAACATCGAGGAGTGACCACCCAGATTTGTTGGTGTGCAGAGTTGAGGATGAACAGATGTATGACGCATCAAGAGGGATACAAGACAGAATAAGTATGTTGAGTTTTTCTCATTAGTATTTTACCGTGCTATTGAGTAGGACCCGTAATGAGGTTTGCTACTGTTTAGAATTTAATCTGTAAGTTTTATATTTCCTAAATAATTGTTAAACATTATGTGGTGTCAATAATGTATATTACTCAGTTTAAATCTAGTTTTTAGTATTACCTATAAATTTTAGTAAGTTTGTGTTTCCGAGAAAAGAAATTTTTAAAACCTATGTTTTATAACTCAAACCTTTTATGAAATCATTTACAGATTATGAGCTTGTAGTAAAAAATGTGATGCCCTATGGAGAGTGTTACAATCTTAGGGATATCCTCTGTAACACCCCCTTCTGGAAGGCATTACATCTAAGACCAACTCCTTTAAAATCCTTTACTCAAGTTATAAAAGTTAATAGTATAAGATATGAGTTCCAAAAGCTTCTATTCATACATAACATAAACTGGTCAAATTTTAGAAACACAAAACATAAGAACTAAAAAATAGACTTTTCATAAAATAAAGTTTGTTACATCCATAATTACATTACATCATGTTCCAAAAGCATAAAACTTAAGTGATCCAAAAGGTAAATATATACATATAATTACCAAATGAAGATTGAGCCTTGTCCAAGTCAAAACATCTGAAGAACAGGGTCCTGCACCCGATCTTCATCTAGATCCCCTTCGGGATCCCCAGCAAACAAAGTCCCTAGTAGGGGCATGCCATTATGGATGGGAGTCCGAGCAGTCGACTCCATAGAGTCCTCCCTAGAGGAAGCTCTCCAATCATCCCAAAGCTCCCCAAGGCCATGTAGAACTCCAAGTGAACATCTGTATCTATAGTAAACGTGACCGCTTCATGCCTGGTCCTACTCCAACTCACAATGATAGCTCTGTCATACTGAATGCGCCCTATGTCCCACTGAACACTCCATGCTCTGGTGCCTCCATGGAACCATAGATTAGTGAAACCTTGCGAGTCTAGCCTTGCCGCCATCATAATCTTTCCCAATATAAATATAAATAAAATAGAAGCAGACAGAATAATACAGTAGAAGATGTGAGATCCCTTACATCAATACCATCAGGGCAACAAGAAACATAACAAAAGGCAGTAGTGCCTTTCATACACAACAACATCGAGTAATAGTAGATATAATCATGTTAATACAGGAATATTCATAGAATAATAAACATAATCATGTTATCAACTGATAAGTAAATCATCAATGTACATTAAGACATATATATATGTATGGATCATGTCACAATAACAGATATACTAACTATGCATATGCACGATGTGTATGCTGACCATCCTTATACACAATGCAACCAGTTCCAACTCCATGGAGTTAAGGTTAAAAAATGAGCGTTCCAGAAGATCTATCCCCGCTCAAAAGACAGTCTACGCCAGATCATGAAAAGGATAATGTTTAGTGGGTCCTCATCGTGCGTTGCAATAGTTTTCCACAGCCAGACAATGGTCACTAGGTGGATCACCTCACCTTGACACCCCCTGAGATCCTTCCGGGATCACACTTATCCAAATTCTCGCTCACTCCTAGGCATCACACGTCGATAGTCTAATGCTCAAGTGCATGCTCAAAGAAATCAAACCACCGTTGTACCGTTCCCATCAGTATTAAGATAATCGCCCATACGATTGTCCAATACCATTAGTATCATTGATATTATATAGCCGCTAATACAATTACATAATACCAATGATCCACTCGAGTCCAGCACTTCGGCCCAAAAGCAAAAGGCTAAAACCATAATCCACTTGGGTCCAGTACGTCAGCCCAAGGCACAATGTCAAATTCATAATCCACTTGGGTCTAGTACGTCGACCCAAGGCACAATGTCAAATTCATAACCCACTTGGGTCCAGTACCTCGGCCCAAGGCACAATGTTAATGCATGCTATTACAAAGGATTTCAGTCGTGCAAATTCAAGAATCATGGCTATCAAGTCACGTGGAGTATTTTCACAAATTTCTCTAGTATATAGAAACATTAGGTCTTCTTTAGTCTTTAATTATCATGCTCTAAAGAATAAAGATAGAAATTAATCCAAATCACGAGTTACTTCTAACTAAGTTCCTTGAATAACCTATCCTCATATCATTTACGAGAACCTAAAAAAACCACAATATCCTTACCTCACCATTCCTTTCCTTTTTATCTAAGTCTTTCAAATTTTCTCTAGTTCTTTTTCAAGCTTGTTTTTCCTCTCAAGGCCGAAAATCAATCTTTTGCTAAATGATAAAATTTATTCTTTTCCATCTTTATCTTATAAATTCCTACTTAAATTCCTCGGTTATTATATCATCTAAATCCATTACTAATAAGTCACTTTTCATTATCCCCATTGTCCCCAAAATTGTTTTCGTTGGTACATTCAAAATCTATTACTCCTCAAATCGTGACATTAAAATTATCTTCAATCTTACTCATAAATCCCTAAACCCTAATCTGTCTTCCAAATCACCTAAACGATATTTCCTAACATTCTTTCTACAACTTCCATTATTCAACTACTAAATAAAAATTCTTTCCATCCTAATTACTCTTCCACCTTATTATCAAATAATTTAGGTCTCCAATTCACTCTTACTTCTAATTATCAAGTATCATGGCCAAAATCAATTTCTTTTCAATGGTAAAAGTTTTATTTCTTCTCTCATTTAACTTATAACCTTATAGATGATGTCTTTATCGCCTAGTCACCTAAGTCCTTGATAACCAAATATTTTTCTCATGGATATCTCTTCTTGGGCCAAGGTGGCCGTGAGCCTCAAGGGTCAAAGGAAACCAAATAAATTATTCTTTCTCAACACAATCATAGCATGCCACTTACTTTAATCATCACAATTAATTAAATTCATGCTCACTATCAATATCACACAATATCCATTAAGTCATCAAAATCATCTTTGCATACATCAACATCATATAATCATACCAAATCAAATAAAACATAAATCAAAATCACACAATCTAGTGGATGAATCCTCACATGGACTCTCCACTCCCAACACAACTATTTGTTTCTCCCCACCATAGTATGGTCAATGAGGTTAATCTCCTTCTTACCTTAGGTGTAGCCTTCTAGCTCCTTGTAAGTCCTCTTGAAAAAGCTTCTCCTTCTAAGAAGATCTTTAAAACAAAACAACATACAAACATCAACATTTAGGGTTTTGGAAATAAGATGATTTTGAAAATGTAACACCCCAGAAATTATTTATTTCATGATAAATAGTCATTTTATAATATTTATGATTTTTATGAAATTTTTTGGATTTTTCTGGAACTATTGATTATTTTAATATATTTCTTGATTTAAGTGTGCACTGAGTGGAGCCGAGAAACTAAAATATTTTTCACGAGGCTGGTAAATCTTGAACTGTGGAAACCTCGACGGGAGATCTTACTAAACCCGTGGTCAGGCACAATTTACAAGGTTTACGTTTATAAAAATTTTATTTGATAAATAAAATCGCGGTACATTCTGTTAAATAAAAAAAAATTGTAGTACGCTCTATTATCCATTGGACAATACATACTGGCTTAGTAAACTATAACAATTGTCCATTTAGTAACAGTTTGTAGCAAAAATCCTTATCATCTTTTTTAAAAATCTACTTTATGTCCAATCAAGTTGACTTTTACACAAACTAACAAAGCTTCTCAAGTAAGCTTTCCTTAAGCTTCTAGAACATTTTTCCCTCCTCTCACCCCCTCTTGTTCCACGACAATGGCTATTTTGGGAGCCAAAATTATGCTTTTTATTTATCACTTCTTCCATTTCTAATTTCAAACCCCAAAAAGCTATCATCACTTTACTATCACTTTCTTTCTCTACATTTCTCTTATTTTCTCTCAAGCTTTTTCTCTTCCTTTTCTCTTCCTCTTCCCACGATAGCCACACATCCTTCCACCCTCCTTGCTTGTTTGATTTTCAAGCTCACACTTTGCTTGAATCTACATATTGATTGGAAGACTTTCTTTTTTGTTGGAATCATCTTCAAGGAGCTCACCCATTCTCTCCATTTTCTCTTCTCTTCCATGGCCAAGACACCATTTTTGGCCACCCATATTTTCTTGCTCAACCAACCTTGTTTCTTACATCTTCTCATCATCGAGAACTTTTTCTCTTTTATGACCACCTCTTGAATCCACCATTTTCATATTCTTCCACAAAGCTCTAAAGTTTGAAACTTTGAGGTAAAGTTTATGACTTTTCCATTTTCTCTTCTCATTTTCATGATTCTTAGTCATTTTTTATACCAAGAACTCCTCTTTTATGGTTTGATTTATTTATTGTGAAAGTTTGATGTCCTAGGGTTTTGGTGGTGGTGGAGGCCGAAATCTACAAGGAGTTTCAAGGAAGTTCTTTTCTTGTTTTCTCTTTAGGTAAGAAGGAGATTATCCACTTTAACCTCTATTGGTAGTGGGAAGCTTGTTTGTGTATTGGATGTGAGAAACACATGTTAGGATTACTCTCTTGGTTATGTGATTTTTCTAATGATATTTGTATTAATTTCCTCTTATGTGGTTTTATTGTTTGGATTGTGTATGTTGATGATCTTGGATTGATTTTGCTGGATTGGAAATGTGGATTGGAAATGTGAATTGGAAGTAAGGGTTTCTTGCTCTCCTTAATGAGGCTCACGGCCATACCTCTTTCAATAGGGTGTTCATAGTTAAAATTTTGTAACAAGTTGGAGAGATAACTAATCAAGGGAATAACAATTATTAGAGCAATGGAAAATTTGGGTTCTTACCCCTTTAGGAGGTTCACGGCCTCTAGGACCCTTTTGTGGGTCCAAGTATGTAATTTGGTGTAATCTTGGAACTTAAGTAATTAAGTGTTAGGTAAATAACAATGTGATGGAAAGAAATTTATTTGATGACCTAGAGTGATTTTTGAACTTAAGGGAAGAACAAGAGTGAGTGTGAGACTTGAGAACCTTAGAATAATGTTTTAAGTGAAAATGGTTAAATTTAAGTAAAGAACTTAGCTAATTAAGAGAAATAAAGATTGAATGAGAATTGCAAGGGAATTCCTCTAGAGAAAGATTTTATAAGAAATGTTAGATTAAAGTGAAACTCCATAATGAACCTTAAAAGTGCATTGTCATATTTAAGAATTTGATAATATGTTAATATGGGTCCATGGGTGGGATCAAAATTCTGACGATGTTTAACTTGGCCAAATTATGGCATGCTATGGGATAAGTATATCATTGATATTAATGGTATTAAACAATTGCATGGGCAGTTACTTTAATATCATTGGGAAAGTTCAACGGTGGTTGATTTCATTGAATATGCATTCGAGCATTACAGAGTCGTGGCATTTTATGCCTAGGAGTGAGCAAAAACTTACAAGATAGTGCAATCCTTGATGGATCATGGGGGACGTTCAGGACGAGGTGATTCACTTAGTGATTATGTTATCACATTGTATACCCCTAGCCGTGAACACCGTTGCAATGCACTGGAAGCCTAACAAAACACTATTACTTTTCGTGGTCCGACGTAGACTATTTTTTGAGGAGGGACAGATCTTCTGGAACGCTCATCTCTAAATCTTTAGCTCCATGGAGTAGGAATTGAGTACATTGTGCATAAAGACTGTCAGCATATGTGTAACATCCTGAAAATTGCTTATTTCATTATAAATAATCATTTTATAATATTTGTGATTTTTGGTGATTTTTGTGAAATTTTCTGGAAATGTTGAATATTTTAATATATTCCTCGTTTTGCGTATGCACTGAGCGGAGCCGGGATAACGAAATGTTCTCCCTGAGGCTGGTAAACCTTGGACTGTCAACGTGTCAACGGGGGATCTTACTAAACCCGAGGCCAGGCACAGTTTGCGAGGTTTGCATTTTTTCAAGGTTTTATCTGCTAGATAAAATCGCTGCATCATAAAATTATCGGATGAATAATAAAATATTATTTTCATCACTTGTAATTTTATTCACTGAGAAAATAATTCTACAATGTAATTGATCATCTATCAGATGTATTTAATTTGGAGACTAGCTTACTATACACTTTATCGAGGAGCGCGCGAAGCTTCTCAAGGAAGCTTCTTCCAACTATTATTTTATTATTTCTCTCTCCCCCTATTTTGTGCTGCACATTTGAATTAAGGGATCTAATTCATTTTTCATCCACACATTTTCCTCCTCCATGTACGTAGCAGATCACTATTCACTCATCTTTCTCTCTTTCCATTTCTCCTTACAAGCAGACCATCCACCACATTCACATTTTTATCTTCCAATACCGTCACACTCCTAGCACCATTTCGTGTTTGGAGAAACACCATATCTGAGGGAATCATCTTCAAAGTTCTACATTTTCTTCATCTTCATTTTCCTCCACGGTTGAAGCTTAAAGGTTGGAACTTTAAGGTAAAGTCCTTAGCTTTTTCCTCATCTCTCCTCATTTTCGTAACCCACTGTCATTTTGATGACCATGGGTATCCATTTCAACACTTGATTCGATTTTGGTGAGCTTGAATGTTCAAGGATCTCTTGGGAGCCGAAAACATAATTTCGACCAAAAAGGAGGCCTTTCTTTGTGCTTCTCCAAGGTAAGAGGAAGACACTCCTCCTCAACCTCTCTTAGCATTTAGGAACGTCTGTGATTTGTGTTAAGGGTCTTTCTGCTTTTGTATGTTGTTTGGGTTGTATATGTGCTATTTGATTGTTTGAGTTTTGAATGTATATATATATAAATATAACTGGATGTATTGGAATGTGTAATATTGAAGGGAATGAGTTCCGAGTGATTCTCGGATAGTTACAGTGTTGAGCCCAAAATTTGGAAACTTCATGTGGAAACTAGTAATAGTATGAAAACTGGCCAAACTCGTCGAATACAATACCTTGATCTTTTAGTGAAATGTTAAAATCCGTCGAGTAAGGACTCATGGCCAAACCTGTCGAATTTAATATCCTAATTACTTAGTGAAATGTTAAAATCCGTCGAGTAAGGACTCATGGCCAAACCTGTCGAATTTGATATCCTAATTACTTAGTGAAATGTTAAAATCCGTCGAGTAAGGACTCATGGCCAAACTTGTCGAATTTAATATCCTAATTACTTAGTGAAATGTTAAAATCCGTCGAGTAAGGACTCATGGCCAAACCTGTCGAATTTAATATCCTAATTACTTAGTGAAATGTTAAAATCCGTCGAGTAAGGACTCATGGCCAAACCTGTCGAATTTAATATCCTAATTACTTAGTGAAATGTTAAAACCTGTCGAGTAAGGACTTATGGCCAAACCTGTCGAATTTGATACCCTAATTACTTAGTAAAATGTTAAAATCCGTCGAGTTTAGACTCATGACCATTTCCGTCGAATGTCAATAATCGTCGAGTTTGAGAGACAATGCCTGTCGAGTAGATGAATTTCTTCAGACCCATCGAAATTAGAGATTTCGACGAGTGTTTCGTCGATTCGACACTTGGGAGATTTTCTCCAACATCGACACCTATACTCGTCGAATTGAGGCTTTTGCTGACCATCTGGAGGGTTCGACAGTTTTGATTTTCGTTCGACAGAACCCCCATCCAATCCGACAGAAATTGATTTCTTGCCAATCCTATTATAAAATGTTTTCCCCATTCTTTCCTCCTCCTGTTACATTATTCTTCGTCGAATGGCAACTTCAATTATTCATAAAACGTAGTCTCTGTCGAATTCAAACGTATACCTATTACCCAACACCTAGTAATTGAAATCTGTAACTCAGTTTGTGATTCCGACCGTGTATTTTCCTGGACCCAAAACCTTGGGACTAATAGAGGAATATTGATCATAAATAAATGGGATGACTAGAAATTACTTAGGGATGCATAAACAGGGAAGAACATGAGAGTGTGAGATTTTGAGATCTTAGAATAACCTTCTAAGGGCATATGAATAAATTACCTAAGAGGATTTAAGTTAACTAAGAGAATTCCTTTAGAGACAAACTCTGTAAGTAAAGCTAAACCTAAGCAAGAATTCATAATACGTTTTAAAAAAAAGGTATTGATTTATTTAACGACAATATTATGCTATTGTGGGTCCATGTGGGAGACCATTGACTGTATTAATTCTTACTTTGGCAAATTGTGACATATGATGGAATAGTATGTAATAATGATCATACATGATTATGCATAGAGTCTATATGCATTGTGGATAAATCATATGACATGCATTTGAGGCATGATTGACCGAGTTGCATAGGAGTTGAATCACACCTTAGTGCGGGTGCGAATAGACACGTGGGGTCCTGTAGATGACCTTGAGGGCGTCGGGGCGCGGGCGTCTCGCAGAGGGCAGTGGTAGCTCCTCTGGACCGTGGAGACAGACCGATACACACGCACCGACGATCCTAACTGGCCACAGTCCTATATCGAGATCTTGTGAGAATGCCGCTGTATAAAGCCTTGTTGCGCAAAATGATTGATTACTTTCTGGAAAGCACTTGTTTTTATGGCTGACGAGATACTGGCATGTCTCCCTGAATCATTCTCTCCGAGTGTTTTGTGTCTAGCTCCATGGAGTAGGATCTTGATTATTGAGGGCACATGTGCATAGTGAGTCCATGAATTATCTAGCATACATTGTTATTATAATTGGAACTATTGTATTTCTGACATATCCATATATATATATGATTGCATGAAACTGTCTGCAGTTGATTATAACTACTACTAAATGTTTATTACCATTATTGCTATCATAAATGCTATGTGGGCGCCTTGCGCCGTTTGGTTTCTTGATGCTATGACTGGTAATGATGGTAGGATGTCTTACCTCTTTCTTGTACTTTTCTTGCTCTATGTTAATTCTTGGTTAAAGACTATAAGTGGGAACGAAGTTGGATTCCTTTGGATTTTATTGGTTTGACCTACTGCATTCGGTGATGCCGTCGTGAAGGGAGCTCTTTTTGGGGTTTGTTCGAATTGTGTTCGCTTTGATACCAAGACCTGTAGAGTCGACTGGACTGACAAGCGTATGTGACATGCTGGGGATCTGACTTTGACCATGAAGAGGACTGTGATTGAAGACCTTATCTTGTATTTCTCACTACACCGGTGAGCCCGGAATTGCCTCACGTATTCGGGATACGATGGAGTGCCCAACTCCTTAGTCGTAGAAATATTATGGGTAGTTTATATTTTATTTTGCATTACCTATATAAAGTGTATTTTTGAGTACATGTATGCTTCAAGGCAATTATCCAGACTTAAATGTTGTAAATTGAGTACATATTATAATTCATAATTTAACTGGTTGTATATGTAACTACTCATTCGTGGCTCTTATTTTCCTCATATGAGAAATGTTTAATATTTATGGTAAAATTGTTGTTTGACAATGTTAGCACGCCGACATTTAGTGACCGTGACATAATGACGATTGTGCATTGGTTATTAAATCGAGGGGTGTTACATTAAGGTGGTATCAGAGCGCTTCATCCTGTTGAGTGGGGTATGGACCGACTATGCTTAGACATATTAGAAGTTGTTGTGTACTTCCTTGTCTCTTGATTGAGATGTTGGGAAAGGAAGGCATGGCTTGCCGTAGGTTGAGTATTAGTAGCTACTGTTGCACAATTACGTGACATTGAGTACTGGCCCACTCAATGTGTAATGTTCTGTGACTACAGGAAACTATGACTTCACCTTGGCATATTAAGGTAATAGGAGTTCTTTAGAAAGAAGCTCAGCTAAGATGACTGAACTTGCTTAGGACTTGTTTGCATTTATACCCTTGTAGTGTTACCTCTAGAATTGTTTGAGCCTATGGGTTAGAAAAAGGGTAGTTGAATAAGACTTGCAAGGTTAGTGGACTGAGGTGTCCAAGAGGGTTTCGAAAATCAATTCTCTTTGGAAAGGAGTATCTGGCATAAGTTTGGTTCGAGGAGCTACATAGGAGTCAACGACTTCTCGGAGATTGCGGCATGAGAAAGCGAATGAAGGAGCTCAAGTTATAGTCTTTTGAGTTTGTCTTGATTGGGTTATGTGACTTTTGTGCTTGGTTTCCAAAAAGAGATAATATTGTTTGGAATGAATGCTTTTGATTTTCCCTTATTACTTGACTTGTTTGTTCTTGAAGGAAGACAATGACTCGAGGTAAATATAAGCACGTGAACGCAGGGAGTGACAATGATGACACAACTGAGGCAACCGAAGAAATACAAAGAATGGTTAATGTAACTACACGCCAAGATCGTAGAGGCACAACAAACCAGGAATTGGAAGTTGAGGTTCGAAATTTGAAGGAAGAAAGTCGATTTTGGGGTAACTCGATTACCGAAGTTCCAAAGGAGGAACCGTGGGAAGGCCAAACAGCTTTAAGCGTAAACCGTATATACTACGACCAAGGGGACAACAACGACAACCAATGCCTCGAAGGAGGTACGAGTGGTAGTAAGTCCAATCCAACCGTGGTACCATTGTCAATGTGTAAGAAGTGCGGAAAGGACCACTTCACGAGGGACCACAAGATCGAAGGAAGAATTTGTTTCAAGTGCGAGAAAACCAGGACATGTGTCAAGAGATTGTCCTTTACATGAGACAAAACCTCCATATGCGATCAAAAGGGCAATGCTTCAAATGTGGAAAGGACCATTTAACCAAGGACTGCATGCGAACGGTGGGATAATTTGTTTCGGTCTGCAGAGAGCTAGGACATGTGGCTAAGAATCTGTACTTCGCAAAGGACGAAGCCTTTTGTTGGTGATGCACGCACTTCACAATCTCACGAAGAAAGGAGAGTTAATTTCTCAAGTGGAGTGGAAACGTCCAAGACCGACGACCTAAGCGAGGAAGCTTGTACTAAGGTGGATGACCACGTGATTATACTTATAATTCCTGGGTAACCCGTTTCTTTATGACGTATGAATGTATGAATTCAATAGGGATATTCATACCCTCGTTATCTTTTGACTAAGTTATTTCTATTTTGGCTACTAAGAACTTGTTGATGGTAGCCAAGTTGTTTAAATTATCCAATGACTTGTTAAAGACTGAATCTTTTGGTGATCTGATTTGTTTACTTCTCTTACAAATTAGATGTAATGTTAACAAAAGGGATTGGTTATCTTTCAACCATATCCTGTTGAAATATTCCAATGAAATTCTAAGAGTTTGTTTATGGAATTGAGTTATCTGTGTGTTTATTTCCTTTCGATCCGAATGATACTATTCTCGTTTGTAAGACTATTTTCATTACAATAGGTCTGTTTAGAACTATCCTATTGTTGTTAGAAATTGAAACCCTTTTTACCAAATTCAATCACCTACTTTCTTCATGAATAGGCTTAATCTCAGGAAGGGGATTGATTGTTTTCTAAACGGGTCTCGTTATTCAATTTCAATGGAAACTAAGTGTTTCTTGAGACAGAAATTTCCTAGATGTGAATCAATGAAACTCACTCCTACGTTTTATTAGACTATATCATACTCTTCGTTAGGCGGGCCCAATGGTAAATCAAGTAACTTCCCTATTTTTCTTTCTGACCTTTATAACGTTTCTAGTATACTTCGATTGAGTAAAGGTGTTCCCGAATCTGAACCATAACAATGTGCTGAGCGTAGCACGATAAAGTGAGAACTTACCCTATGAGACATTTGTTCGAATCAAGGAAAGACGATTTGGCAAATCAATTGAAGGACGCTGCTACTTTCTCCAAGATCAATTTGGGTTCTCAACTATCATTAAGATCATTTGAGAGAAGGGTATATTTCCAAGGTAACTTTCTCTGATACGTAGTGAATACCACGGGTATTTTGTAAGGTCGTTCTGAGTAATGAACACTTTGGTAGTAACCATCGACTACACAAACAAGACCTTTCTTCCCTATTGAGACAGAATTGTCATGTTGTTCTTCAAATTCAGAAGAAGAACGAGGAGTTACGTTAGAAGCTGTTCAAGTGTGAATTTCGGTTTGAGGCAGTTTAACTTTTGAGTCAAGTGATCTTTAAAAGAAGGAACTATCGAAGATCCGTCGCGAGTTGGAGCAATTCTTCAATGGGACAGACCAAAGACTGAATTGCAGATTTGTAACTTTAAAGGATCAGCTGAATAGTACGGGGGACTCACTGTAGAATTCTTTAAAATGGCAAGACTTCTCATCTAACTCATGTATGAGGGTCAAGTTTTGTATGGACTGATGTATACGAGGAAAGATTTTCAAAGATTGAAGAGACACTCGATTTCTTTGCCAAAGATGATTCTGCCCAACCCTGGAACTTTTGAGATACCTAGTGATGCTTCGCATTGAAAGTTTAGAACGTGCGCTTGATCAGAATAGAAGGAATGGTAATGTACGCTTAGCGACAATCAAGAATACATGAGAAGGATTACCTTACACCAACTCAGAATTAGCTTTGTAGTTGCATTGAAGGTCTGGAGGCATTTTCTACAAGGAGAAATTCTCAATGCCTATAGTAATCTTAAGAGCCAAAGGTATTTTGGTTTATTAGAATGAGTTGAATATAAGGCAGAAACGATGATTAAAAGTTCCAAAAGATTTTGATTTTTGTTTTGGTATAATATCAGAAGAGGCGAATGTCGTAGAGGACGCCTTAGGAAGAAAATATGTTTAGTTGTCTACAATAGTGAGCAAGAAGAGTAAGTTCGATAGAGACACTCAGCGGTGTACAATTGTTTTGGGAGTTGGCTGTTGGATGGCTGAAGACTCAAGGAGCGTAAAATCTTTTGTTGATCGGCCTATGACGTCAACGCATTTTTGCTCGTTAATATAAGATGCTCAGGGAAGGAAGCAACCTTATTGCCTGTGATTTGGATTGATGCAACTGAAGATACAACATGAGAACTAAGAGACGAAATGAAAGAAACACAGTTGCGTTTGTTCTAAGATATGATGAATTTCGAGGACGAAATTCCTTTTTAGAAGGGGAGTGTTGTAACATCCCGAAAATTACTTATTTTATTATAAATAATCATTTTATAATATTTGTGATTTTTGGTGATTTTTGTGAAATTTTCTCGGAAACGTTGAATATTTTAATATATTCTTCGTTTTGTGTATGCACTGAAATGTGAGCGGAGCGGGATAACGAAATGTTCTCCACGAGGTTTAGTAAACCTTGGACCGTCAACGTGTCAACGGGGATCTTACTAAACCCGAGGCCGGGCACAGTTGCGAGGTTTGCATTTTTTTCAAGGTTTTATCTGCTAGATAAAATCGTTGCATCATAAAATTATCGGATGAATAATAAAATATTATTTTCATCACTTGTAATTTTATTCACTGAGAAAATAATTCTACAATGTAATTGATCATCTATCAGATGTATTTAATTTGGAGACTAGCTTACTATACACTTTATCGAGGAGCGCTGAAGCTTCTCAAGGAAGCTTCTTCCAACTATTATTTTATTATTTCTCTCTCCCTATTTTGTGCTTTGCACATTTGAATTAAGGGATCTAATTCATTTTTCATCCACACATTTTCCTCCTCCCGTACGTAGCAGATCACTATTCACTCATCTTTCTCTCTTTCCATTTCTCCTTACAAAGAAGACCATCCACCCACATTCACATTTTTATCTTCCAATACCGTCACACTCCTAGCACCATTTCGTGTTTGGAGAAACACCATATCTGAGGGAATCATCTTCAAAGTTCTACATTTTCTTCATCTTCATTTTCCTCCACGGTTGAAGCTTAAAGGTTGGAACTTTAAGGTAAAGTCCTTAGCTTTTTCCTCATCTCTCCTCATTTTCGTAACCCACTGTCATTTTGATGACCATGGGTATCCATTTCAACACTTGATTCTGATTTTGGTGAGCTTGAATGTTCAAGGATCTCTTGGGAGCTGAAAACATAATTTCTGACCAAAAAGGAGCAGCCTTTCTTTGTGCTTCTCCAAGGTAAGAGGAAGACACTCCTCCTCAACCTCTCTTAGCATTTAGGAACGTCTGTGATTTGTGTTAAGGGTCTTTCTGCTTTTGTATGTTGTTTGGGTTGTATATGTGCTATTTGATTGTTTGAGTTTTGAATGTATATATATATATAAATATAACTGGATGTATTGGAATGTGTAATATTGAAGGGAATGAGTTCCGAGTGATTCTCGGATAGTTACGGTGTTGAGCCCAGAATTTGGAAACTTCATGTGGAAACTAGTAATAGTATGAAAACTGGCCAAACTCGTCGAATACAATACCTTGATCTTTTAGTGAAATGTTAAAATCCGTCGAGTAAGGACTCATGGCCAAACCTGTCGAATTTAATATCCTAATTACTTAGTGAAATGTTAAAATCCGTCGAGTAAGGACTCATGGCCAAACCTGTCGAATTTAATATCCTAATTACTTAGTGAAATGTTAAAATCCGTCGAGTAAGGACTCATGGCCAAACCTGTCGAATTTGATACCCTAATTACTTAGTAAAATGTTAAAATCCGTCGAGTTTAGACTCATGACCATTTCCGTCGAATGTCAATAATCGTCGAGTTTGAGAGACAATGCCTGTCGAGTAGATGAATTTCTTCAGACCCGTCAAAATTAGAGATTTCGATGAGTGTTTCGTCGGTTCGACACTTGGGAGATTTTCTCCAACGTCGACACCTATACCCGTCGAATTGAGGCTTTTGCTGACCATCTGGAGGGTTCGACAGTTTTGATTTTCGTTCGACAGAACCCCCATCCAATCCGACAGAAATTGATTTCTTGCCAATCCTATTATAAAATGTTTTCCCCATTCTTTCCTCCTCCTGTTACATTATTCTTCGTCGAATGGCAACTTCAATTATTCATAAAACGTAGTCTCTGTCGAATTCAAACGTATACCTATTACCCAACACCTAGTAATTGAAATCTGTAACTCAGTTTGTGATTCCGACCGTGTATTTTCCTGGACCCAAAACCTTGGGACTAATAGAGGAATATTGATCATAAATAAATGGGATAACTAGAAATTACTTAGGGATGCATAAACAGGGAAGAACATGAGAGTGTGAGATTTTGAGATCTTAGAATAACCTTCTAAGGGCATATGAATAAATTACCTAAGAGGATTTAAGTTAACTAAGAGAATTCCTTTAGAGACAAACTCTGTAAGTAAAGCTAAACCTAAGCAAGAATTCATAATACGTTTTAAAAAAAAGGTATTGATTTATTTAACGACAATATTATGCTATTGTGGGTCCATGTGGGAGACCATTGACTGTATTAATTCTTACTTTGGCAAATTGTGACATATGATGGAATAGTATGTAATAATGATCATACATGATTATGCATAGAGTCTATATGCATTGTGGATAAATCATATGACATGCATTTGAGGCATGATTGACCGAGTTGCATAGGAGTTGAATCACACCTTAGTGCGGGTGCGAATAGACACGTGGGGTCCTGTAGATGACCTTGAGGGCGTCGGGGCACGGGCGTCTCGCAGAGGGCAGTGGTAGCTCCTCTGGGACCGTGGAGACAGAGACCGATACACACGCACCGACGATCCTAAGCCACAAATCCTATATCGAGATCTTGTGAGAATGCCGCTGTATAAAGCCTTGTTGCGCAAAATGATTGATTACTTTCTGGAAAGCACTTGTTTTTATGGCTGACGAGATACTGGCATGTCTCCCTGAATCATTCTCTCCGAGTGTTTTGTGTCTAGCTCCATGGAGTAGGATCTTGATTATTGAGGGCACATGTGCATAGTGAGTCCATGAATTATCTAGCATACATTGTTATTATAATTGGAATCTGTTGTATTTCCCGACATATCCATATATATATATGATTGCACGAAACTGCCTGCGGTTGATTATAATCGCTACTAAATGTTTATTACCATTATTGCTATCATAAATGCTATGTGGGCGCCTTGCGCCGTTTGGTTTCTTGATGCTATGACCGGTAATGATGGTAGGATGTCTTACCTCTTTCTTGTACTTTTCTTGCTCTATGTTAATTCTTGGTTAAAGACTATAAGTGGGAACGAAGTTGGATTCCTTTGGATTTTATTGGTTTGACCTACTCGCATTCGGTGATGCCGTCGCGAAGGAGCTCTTTTTGGGGTTTGTTCGAATTGTGTTCGCTTTGATACCAAGACACAGTAGAGTCGACCGGACCGACAAGCGTATGTGACATGCTTTGGGATCGACTTTGACCATGAAGAGGATCCGTGATTGAAGACCTTATCTTGTATTTCTCACTACACCGGTGAGCCTGAATTGCCTCACGCATTCGGGATACGATGGAGTGCCCAACTCCTTAGTCGTAGAAATATTATGGGTAGTTTATATTTTATTTTGCATTACCTATATAAAGTGTATTTTTGAGTACATGTATGCTTCAAGGCAATTATCCAGACTTAAATGTTGTAAATTGAGTACATATTATAATTCATAATTTAACTGGTTGTATATGTAACTACTCATTCGTGGCTCTTATTTTCCTCATATGAGAAATGTTTAATATTTATGGTAAAATTGTTGTTTGATAATGTTAGCACGCCGACATTTAGTGACCGTGACATAATGACGATTGTGCATTGATTATTAAATCGAGGGGTGTTACAATATGCATTGTGCACATGCATAGTCAGCTTACATACTTCATGGCATGGTCAGTATTCATGTATTGTGATATACATTGTTGAATCACTTACCAGTTGATAATATAATTATGCTTGTTGTCTTGCGATATCTCTAGAATAACATGATTATGTTTGTTATTCTGAAATATTCTTGTATTGACTTGATTATATCTGCTTTTATTTAATGTTGTTGTATATGAAAGGCATCATTGTCTTTCGTTGTGCTTCTCGCTGCCCGATGGTATTGATGTAGGGATGCTTACCTCTTTCATCATATTTTTTGTTGGCTTCTATTTTATTCTCATGTCTGTAAAGACTGCGTTGGCGGTGAGGCAAGATCTGTGGGGTTTCATTAGGCTACAGTTTCATGAGGGCACCAAAGCATGGAGTGTCCATTAGGATACGGGGTGTATTCTGTATGACGGAGATGTCACTTTGCTTTAGAGCAGGGCTCGACATGACACCGCTACTTCACGATGGATGTAGCTATTCACTTAGAGTTCTGCGTGTCTCTTGGAGTGCTTCCTTGAGGGAGGACTTTGTGGAGTCGACTGTTTGGACTTCCATCTATTGTGACATGCCCTGACTGGGGCTTTGTCTACTTAGGGATCCCGCAGGGGATCTAGATGGAAATCGGGTACAGGACCCTGTTCTTCAGGTGTTGGGACTTGGACTAGGTTCAGTTTTCATTTAGTAGTTATATACATGTATGTTTACTATTTGAAGTACTTGAGTTTTATATTTTTGAAATATGAGATAATGTACTTAAGGATGTAATGAACTTTGTTTTATGAAAAGGTGTTTTCCAGTTCTTATGCCTTGTTGTTAGGGTCAAAACGTGTTTGCCCATTTGCTAACTGTAAGTGCACGGGTCGCACAAGTAATAAAATGATGAGTACAGATATCGTTCCCACGAGGATAATTTTATTTCCAATGCTAAGTATTAACCAATAGCTTACCTAATTCTATTCAAGAACATAAAAATAGATAAAAGTAAAGAAAGTAAAGACATAAAGCAATAAGGATAAATGGTTAAAGTTTAGGGAAATCCTCCTTCACCTTTTACATCAACCAACAACATGCATTCCTCTTCATAAATATGAATGCAATGATTAGGTTAGCTTGAGAATCTACATTAGCTAAACGCCTATGTCTAGGTCATCTAACCATGGTTTCATTTGCCTAACTCCCTAAGTGTCCTTGAGAGCTAACGCAAAATCCACTCTTTAAGGTCTATTCTCAAACACTTGCTATGCATGGCTAAAAGGTATATGTCTATCCCATTAGCGAATCAACTCATCCCGCCATTGGAATAGAATCGAACATGCATCAATCATACATACGATCTCAAACCCAAATCCCTATGTCTAGGTTCATTAGATTTTATCAAATCACTCAAATGTTGGCCAAATAATCAAGAGCATTAAGCACAATATGATTGAACAAAATCAAAGATCCACACAAACTCAGAAAAGAACAAATCATTAATATTAATAAAAGGATTCAAAGTCATCCCTAAATAAAGCTCAGCTATACAATGAACATGAGAACAAATTACAAAATACATGTTCAAGAAATGAGGAAGAGAAAAGAGAAAAGAGAAAAGAAGAAAGCTTATGGATTTCGCCATTGAAGCTCGGATCCTCCTCCAATGGAAAGAGGGCTCCATCCTTAGCTCCCCAAGCTCCATCTCCACCTCCAATGGAGGTCTAGCCGTAGCCTCGAACCCAGAAAACTAAAAACCTAAAACCTAAAAGAGAGAAAAAACTAAGAGAGAGTGAGAGGGTGCGTGAAAAATAGAATAAATAGGCTCAGCTCGCCGACGCGCACAGCGACGTGCATATTCCCACGCCTCGGTGTGGAGTTGTCTGTCCTGTCAGTATGTGGCTGGCTGAGACCCTCACGCCGCGGCGTGAACATTTCCACACTGCGGCGTGGAACTCTAGAATGCTTTCTTGGCTTCTTTTCTCCAATACTGGGCCTTGGCTTGCATCAATTTATCTCTTTTGAGCCTTTCCTGCATTAGATGAGGCACCAAGTTAAATATAATTGTAAATTAACTTAATCAATCAACAAATATGCACAAATTGCTCAAAAACATAAAGGAATATCTCAAAATGGAATTCCACAAATATAAGCATAAAACCTTCCAAATATGCTTAACATCAAGGACTAAGCATGCCATGAAGCACAAATATGGGGCATAAATAACTACATTTCATGGAGTTATCAATAACACTTTAATTCCCTTTTCAAAATCCTTATTTGAAAATTCTTGTATTTTATAACATCAAAACATTTTTCTAAATTATCAAGACCTTATAGATGGCCATTGAAACCATGAAATATTTTTTCTTTCTAACATAAATAAATTCCATTCTTGTTTCTACAAAAAAAAAAATTCATGAAAACATAACTCAAAACCGTGTGCATTCTTTTTGCAAAACAAACCCTTTTGTTTATTTTCTTTACTTCTCAAATCATTCAATTTTATCATTCATGAAAATATAATTTTGTGAACACCAAATTGGTTGGTGTCTTGGCCAAAAATTTGCTTAAGTTTAAGGACCAAAAATTAACTCCATTGTTCTTGAAAATTTTCAATAGAAACCCTAGTTTTGGAAGCTCAAAACCGTGACCTTCTCTATGGCCTTTGGAGCCAAAATTTCTTGTTTTATCATACTTTCATCATAATATATTCAATATATCTTCATCATGCATATCATAAGCATACCATATAAGCAAATAAAAATCACACTAAGCATGCATACACAAGTAAATCATGCAAAGCATATCAAGCATAGACAAAAAAAATCAAAGCACATAACACACACAAATTATTACATGACCATGGATATGAATCCTCACATGGATTCACCATCCATGAAATATAAAATCATCTCTCACCACCATGCTTGGTTGGTGAGATGGATCTCCCTCTTACCTCTTGAAGAACCACAAAAGCTCCTTGCTTTGGATTTAGAACAAGATCTCCACCAACAAAAGTCTCTTGAACATAAAATAAATATAAATAAATTAGTATATTAAGCTTGATTAAGAGGAACCGTGGATCAAACATGGTTTAGAACATGAAAAAGAAAAGAATAAATGAAGTTTCCTTACACTTCACCAACAAAACTCTATAACTTGATCTTTGTAAAAGTCCTTCAAGATGGAAGATTTAGAGAAAGTCTTCAACATGAAAGTTGTTTAGAATAAGGTAAGGATTCAAGAAACTAGGTTGTATGAAATTAAAAAGTGATGGAGGAGAGGTTTAGGGTGCTTGGCCGAATGGTCTTCTTTAGGGAGAGAGAATGAAGTTTTCTTTGGTTTGTTTCTTGAAACTTAAGTGAAATAGGTGAAGATATGATAATATAAAGTGTAGAAATGAATTACTTGGTCTTCAAAGCTATGCATGGCCGTAGCTTGCATTGGAGAAAGGTGGAAAGTGAAGTTTAAAAAACATGATCATTAATGATCAATAAGAAAATAATTGATTGTCCTGACACTTGGCTATTGCCTTCATCTTTTTCTTTGGCCTAAAAAGCCTATTCAAAGTTGTCTCCCTTCTCCCTTGCATCTCCAAACTGTCCCCCCCTTCCATGCTTCATAAAATGTGACAAATTTCATAGCCATCATCCTAAGTCATCCTAACCCTTGATTAAAAGAATGGTTTGGATTAAAATAGCTATTAGGTTTAGGTTATAGATGGAAGACTTTATTTGAGCCATTGGATCATTTTTGGCTTGCAATCCTAACCATTGAATGTGTCTCCAAAATGAAGGGTCAAGATTACACCTTCAAACTTTACATCCAAGGGTCCAAAATGGTTGTAGTCATTTTTGATGACCAATTCTCCACCATTGATCTAAATCCAAATCTAATGGTCTTTAATGATCCATCTCCACCATTGATTAAATCAACATCCAAGGGTTGATAATGGTCATAGCCATTTATAAGACTAAATCTCTACCCTTGATTTAATTTCCATCCAACGGTTATAATTGATCCTATTCACTTTTAAGATCAAATCTCCACCATTGATTAAATCAAGATTAAATCTCCAACGGTGATTAAATCGATGGTGGATATCCAAACCACCAATGTTGACTTAACAGTATAGAATTTTATTTTTATCTGTTATAACCCCACGAAAGAATATATTTACTGTATTTTTATCGTCCGATAATTAAATACAGTACAAAATACAGTAAAGGAAATTTTCTAAAACTGTTTCCGGATTCAGGTTTAGTAAGATCCCCTGTCTCCGTCTAAGCAGTACAAATTTTTCTATGCATAGAAAAAAAATTTTTTACTCAAAATTTTTACAGTACACAGAAATCACTAAATAGTAGAATTCTGTTAACTGTCAAAATTACTGTTCCTTAGATAGAATGTTTGGGGTGTTACAACTCTCCCCCTCTAACAAAAGTTTCATCCTCGAAACTTGATAAACTCGATTTCACACTTTTAGAATAAATATGGATATTGTTCTTTTATCTTTTCTTCTAGTTCCCATGTGGTTTCTCCACTTACATCATTCCAAACTATTTTAATCAATGAAATTTCCTTACATCGAAGTTGCTTTGTCCTTCGATCTTCAATCTTTACTGGAAAGTTTTCATAGGTTAAATTTTTCTTTAGCTGTATTGTATTTGGCTTGATAACATGAGTAGGATCAGAAATATATTTTCGTAGTTGTGATACGTGAAATACATTGTGAAGATTTGATAGGAAAGGTGGTAATGCAATCTGATATGCCACCGAACCTACTCGACGTAAAATATGATACGGTCCAATAAATTTTGGAGTGAGCTTCTTAGATTTAAGCACTCGCCCAACACCTGTCATAGGCGTCACTCACAAAATTACATGGTCACCTTCTTCAAAATCAAGAAATTTTCTCCTTGTATCAGCATGGCTCTTTTGCTGAGTTTGACTCATTCTCATTTTGTCTTGTATCATCTTCACTTTCTCAGTTGTCTGTTGAACAATCTCTGGTCCTAACATAATACTCTCACCGTCTTGAAACCAACATAACGGTGTTCTACATCGTCTCCCATACAATGCTTCATAAGGTGCCATCCCTATATTTGAATGGAAACTATTGTTATATGTGAATTCTATCAATGGCAAGAATTCATCCCAACCTCCAATTTCTTCCAGAACACATGCTCTCAACAAGTCTTCTAACGATTGAATCGTCATTTCTGACTGACCATCAGTCTGTGGATGGTAAGCAGAACTTAAACGTCGCTTTGTTCCCATCTCTTCTTGCAAACTACCCCAAAATCTCAATGTAAACCTTGGATCTCGATCCGAAATGATACTGGATGGTACACCATGAAGTCTAACAATTTCACTGATGTACACTTGAGCCAACTTTTCCATTGAGTATTTAATATTAATCGGCAAAAAGTGCACTGACTTAGTAAGCTGATCAATAATTACCCAAATGACATCATGACCCTTCCGAGTCTTTGGTAGTCCCATCACAAAATCCATTACTATGTCATCCCATTTCCAATCAGGAATAGGCAAATGTTGCAACATTCCTGAAGGTCTTTGATGTTCCACCTTAGCCTTCTGATAGACTAAACAGGATGATACATACTCAGTAACATCTTTCTTCATTCCTTACAACCAATATAATTATTTTAAATCCTGATACATCTTTGTGGCTCCTGGATGCATACTCAACTTACTCCTATGAGCTTCATCTAAAATCAATCTTCTAAGATCTGGATCATTAGGCACATAAACTCTTCCTTGAAACTTCAAAATTCCATTAACACCTTCGCTAAATTCCAACACTGCTCCTTGGCTCTTTGCTTCTTTTGCTTCTTGCAAATATTGGTCACTGTTTTGTCCTTCACGGATTCTATCCATCAAATCATTTGAAATGTTGATCATGTTTAAACGCATCTTGCCCAGCGTCAATTTCACAGATAATCGCATATCCCAAAATTCTTCTATCAACTTCTTTTCTTTGATCATCATAACAGAAGCACTAAGTATTTTTCTACTCAACACATCCGCTATGACATTCGCCTTTCTGGGATGATACTGTAATTGAAAATCACAATCTTTCAGAAACTCTAACTAATGCCTCTGCCCCATGTTCAACTCTTTTTGGTCAAACAAGTACTTCAAGCTTTTATGATCACTAAAAACAGTGAGTGTAGCTCCATAAAGAAAATGTCTCCATACTTTCAACGCAAACACCACAGCTGCCAACTCCAAGTCATGAGTCAGATAATTCCTCTCATGATTTTTCAACTTCCTTGAAGCATAAGCCACCACATTACAGTTTTGCATAAGTACACAACCAAATCCTTGGTACGAAGCATCACAATATACTTCGAAAGGTTCGTTTGGATCAGGTAGAATCAATACTGGTGAAGTAGTCAATCGTCTTTTCAATTCTTGAAAACTTTCTTCGCATGCATCAGTCTACACGAACGGTTGATTCTTTCGTGTAAGTTGGGTAAGAGGTCCTGCAATCTTTGAAAACCCCTAAATGAAACGTTTATAGTAACCAGCTAATATGACAAAACTACGAATTTCTGTTACAGTCTTTGGTCTTTCCCATTCCAAAACTGTCTTCACCTTTGAAGCATGAACTTCAATTCCATTCTCCGATATCACGTGTCCCAAAAATTGAACTTTGCTCAACCAAAATTCACATTTGGACAACTTGGCATACAACTTATTCTCCTTTAAAATCTAATGAACCACTCTGAGATGTTCAGCATGTTCCTCCTGACTTCAAGAATAAATCAAAATGTCATTTATAAAGACAACAACAAACTTATCCAAGTACGAACGAAAAATTCTGCTCATGAAGTGCATGAATATAGCTGGTGCATTTATCACACCAAACGGCATCACTAAATATTCATAATACCCATAACGAATTTGAAATGCAGTTTTGAGAATATCCTCCACTTTCACATGTATTTGGTGATACCCAGAACGTAGATCAATCTTGGAAAATATTGCGGCTCCTCGTAATTGATCCATCAGATCATCTATCCTTGGAAGTGGATATTTATTCTTAATCATGATTTTGTTTAATTACTGATAGTTTACACATAGACGTGAAGTTCCATCCTTCTTCTTGACCAACAGTACTGGAGCTCCCCATGGTGACACACTAGGTCTCACAAATTGTTTCTCTAATAAATCCTCCAGCTGTTTCTTCAGTTCGGCTAATTCTACTAGCGACATCCGATAGGGCACTATAGATATTGGTCCGACTCCAGGTACAAGGTTAATGGCAAACTCGATTTCCCTTACTAGTGGCAGTCCAGGTATATCTTCAGGAAATACTTCAGGAAATTCGTTGACCACGAAAATATCCTTCAAGACATCTTCACATTGCACCTCTAAAGAAGATAACAATAGATACCCATGATCTCCTTCCTTCAAACAAGCTTCCACTTGAATAGCCGTTGGGAATCTAGGATCCTTAGCAGTAGGAAACACTAGTGTCTTATTCGAACAATCAATTACGATATGGTTAGAAGACAACCAATCCATTCCCAAGATTACATTAATCTTGGAAAGAGGCAAACAGATCAAATCCACATAAAAGATTCTATCCCTAACATAGACAGGACAATTCAAGCATACTTTTGAAGTAACAACAGGCTTATCAGTAGGAGTAGCAACACTCAAATCATATGGCAATGCAGTCATAGTTAATCCCAAATGCTCAACACAATCACATGCAATGAAAGAATGTGTTGCTCCCGAATCATAGAGTACGGTTAAAGGATTACCTTTAATAACACACTCCTCCATTATTAAGTCCTCCGATTTAGCAGCTTCCTCCCCGCTCATTGTATAGACACGACCACCCGCCTGTGGTCTTGCAGTACGGACGTTTCCCACAGAGGATTCCTTCTTTATCTGATCACAGTCTTTAAAGAAATGTCCAAGCTTTCCACACTTAAAATAAACAACTTCTTTATGTTCACAATCTTTCGTGAGATGATCCTTCCTACATTTGAAACATCGAATAGGAGTCCCAGCTTGACTTGCCTTATTGCCGCTAGAACTTTCACCCACAAATTGCTTCTTGTTCTGACCTCTTGCCGGTTTCATATACGGATTTTGCTGAGAGCAATGTACTTGATTATTCTTCCCTTTTTGGAACCTTGCAGGTCCAAAATTCTTATTCCTTACCTCACGTTGATGATCAATCTCTTCAACTTTATGACATTTTTCAATGAAAGTTGGAAATTGATTAATCTCCAACATTGATACAACTCTCTTAATATCCAGCTTTAATCCTTCCTCAAATTTCCTGCATTTCTAGCCCTCATCTGGGTTCATCTGCAAATATCTCAAAAACTGAGATAGACTTTCAAATTTTGCCGCATACTCACTGACGGACATCAATCCTTGTCGTAAACTCAGAAATTCCATTTCTTTCATATGCCTCACACTTGCTGGAAAATATTTCTCCAGAAATTTTTGCTTAACAAGTTGCTATGTCACCATCCTTCCTTCAGTTTCCAACAGTCTTCTAGCTCCTGCCCACCAACGTTCATCTCCTACCAGCATAAATTTTGCCAACGTAAGCTTCCGTTCATCAGCACAACCCATACCATCAAATATCTTTTCAAGTTCTTGGATCCAAAGTTTAGCTTTCTCCGGATCAAACTCTCCACGAAACTTCAGTGGTTATTCCTTCGAAACTCCGATAAACTATGAACATCTGTATTCGCTCTCTGATTCTGCTGCATAATAACTTCAGCCATTCGTTGCATAGCTGCTACAGCTGCAGCCATGTTCAAATTATCATTCCCATTAAGTTCCATATCTGTGCTATTATTCCCATGTCCACGTCCTCGTCCAACCATTACTTTTTCTATTCAAACTGAACAATACAAAGAAAGCAAGGTCAATGTTCAAAAATATTGTTTCTTTTCAGAAAACAATAACAAAGAATCATACAACATAAACAAGACAAACCTAACCACAAACCTCAAAAGACTCTAACTTGGGCTCTGATACCAACTAATGTAACACCCACCGTAGAGTGTCACATTTATGTTACTTAATTACCAAAATTACCTCCAAGTTCATATAAGGTGATGTTGTAATAAAAATATGAGTTGTAAATTTTTTTTTCTTTCTTTCTTCTTTGACAACTATAAAATAAACTTAGCAAAAAATAAAATATTATAGCAACCTCACACATAGTTTACATCATATACATATTACAAACGTGCTATCAAGATTATTTATTTACAGACCATGTCTCAAACTACAAACACACTTAAATAATTACACACATAGCTTATATCAAAGTTCAAACTTGCCCAAGTTTAACTAAGCAGCAGACCCCTCAGACGAGTCCTCCTCGGGTTCCTCAGCAGATAGGAATCCGTTATGACGAGTAGTCCTACAGACAGGTGTTCGGGCTAACGATACTATGCTGATTTCCATTGGGACATAATTCCTAGTATCCCAATGTCGCCTGATACACAAAGCAAATTCAACATGAACAAAAATAGTCACACAGAAAAATGGATCCCCGCGAAACAACCTACTAATACTAACAGTTAGATACCCCTCGTAAATAAGTCCTCGCTCATCGGGACTTGTTCTCCATTCTCCAGCTCTTCCGTGAAATTGTAGACGTACATAACCGAATAAACTAGCTCTTGACGTCATACTGTCAAAATTCTGCATTCCCAGCCGTGAGAAGTAGTTCTTCTTCTCTTTCTTGTACTATTTCTTTCTCAACGTCTTCACCCAATTATAAATGCAATATACAAATATACATACAAAGAGGTGAGATCACCTACGCCAATACCAGCATGCTAGCACAGAGATAACATAACAGCATTCCATATAAACATGTCATATTACAAATATGGCATCAACATATTATCAATCAAAATTAACATTTAATAATTACAGGAGATGCCATCTACACTAAGCAGATATTTATAATTATCATAATCAATATTTCACAACTATTATATCTCACAGATGTAATCATTTATGTTAATGTATGAACATATAGACTCGATTTCCTACTTCATGGAGCTAAACTTAGGTCAGAGAAATTGATCGAAAAGATCTGTCGGTACCACGTGCCTTAGACCAAGTGCTATAATTATATCTTGCACATCTAGCACATACACGACAGTCTTTGTTAGATCTCGATTAAGAATAGTGTCTCGGTCTGGATCATCGGTGTGTTGCATCGGTCTAACCCACGGTGCAGAAGAGCTACTAACTGCCCATTGCGAGCAACCCGCACCCCGATGCCCCCAAGGTCCACAAGTGACCTACACTACGCATATCGCACCTACTCAAGAGGTGTACGTTTCTCCTAGGCAATTAGCCATATACAGTCCATCGGATCATTTTCAATGCATGTGTAATGCACTAATTACCAACCAAAGGTAAATCACATAATTTCTCATACAAGGTTCAAATATTGTTTTACTTTCGTAAAATGGATTAATGCCAATTATAGGTAAACTTCTCAATTTCTTGTATGGCATTCACATACTAATTTTAACTGTAAAGTTTACTGTATAATTAATAGCAAAATTACATTATCGTATTTTTCTAATTCGCAAAAAAAATTTTGTCACGTTTTCACAGTCACGTAATATTTTATTACGTAAACAATGATTTGTAACATTTTCTGTTATGTTAAAAAAATTGCGTAACAATTTTCTACTGTATTCTAAATTGCATAAATATATTCTTTTGTTTTTAAATCGCATAGTGATTTTTTTTCTCTACAACATTTCAATCGTGTAAAATATTTAAACGCTTTAAAAATTGCGTAAAAATATTTTAACATTTTTCAAATCGCATAACTCAAAATTTATGTTTTTGAGTTCCGTAAATCATTTTTCACGGTTTTTACCCTTCGTAAAATATTTCTTAACTTTAAAAATATTACTTCGGACTTTTCTTATAATTTCTTACTTTATTCCCTTCTTATTCTTAGTCAAAAATCTTTTCCTTAATATATTTTCTCAAAATCACTTTTTATTGATCTAGTCTTACAAAATCACATTTAGTTGATTTAATTATCAAGTTTCTAACTTTAAATTTCCTAACGTTTTCCAAAATCCAATAAATAAATTCTAAGTTAGTAAATTTAAGATACAAACATTTTCTTTTATATTTCTAAATCACTTCTAAAAATTGATTCTCTTTAAAATAAATTGAAGTTCAACACTTTCAATCTTCTTTTTCTTTTATTTATGAAAATTCCACTTCACTTGATTGATAACACTTTAATTCCCTTTCCAAAATCCTTATTTGAAATTTCTTGTATTTTATAACATCAAAACATTTTTCTAAATTATCAAAACCTTATAGATGGCCATTGAAACCATGAAATATTTTTTCTTTCTAACTTAAATAAATTCCATTCGTGTTTCTACAAAAAAAAATTCATGAAAACATAACTCAAAATCGTGTGCATTCTTTTTGCAAAACAAACCCATTTGTTTATTTTCTTTACTTCTCAAATCATTCAATTTTATCATTCATGAAAATATAATTTTGTGAACACCAAATTGGTTGGTGTCTTGGCCAAAAATTTGCTTAAGTTTAAGGACCAAAAATTAACTCCATTGTTCTTGAAAAATTTCAATAGAAACCCTAGTTTTGGAAGCTCAAAACCGTGACCTTCTCTATGGCCTTTGGAGCCAAAATTTCTTGTTTTATCATACTTTCATCTTAATATATTCAATATATCTTCATCATGCATATCATAAGCATACCATATAAGCAAATAAAAATCATACTAAGCATGCATACACAAGTAAATCATGCAAAGTATATCAAGCATAGACAAAAAAAATTAAAGCACATAACACACACAAATTATTACATGACCATGGATATGAATCCTCACATGGATTCACCATCCATGAAATATAAAATCATCTCTCACCACCATGCTTGGTTGGTGAGATGGATCTCCCTCTTACCTCTTGAAGAACCACAAAAGCTCCTTGCTTTGGATTTAGAACAAGATCTCCACCAACAAAAGTCTCTTGAACATAAAATAAACATAAATAAATTAGTATATTAAGCTTGATTAAGAGGAACCATGGATCAAACATGGTTTAGAACATGAAAAAGAAAAGAATAAATGAAGTTTCCTTACACTTCACCAACAAAACTCTATAACTTGATCTTAGTAAAAGTCCTTCAAGATGGAAGATTTAGAGAAAGTCTTCAACATGAAAGTTGTTTAGAATAAGGTAAGGATTCAAGAAACTAGGTTGTATGAAACTAAAAAGTGATGGAGGAGAGGTTTAGGGTGCTTGGCCGAATGGTCTTCTTTAGGGAGAGAGAATAGAGTTTTCTTTGGTTTATTTCTTGAAACTTAAGTGAAATAGGCGAAGATATGATAATATAAAGTGTAGAAATGAATTACTTGGTCTTCAAAGCTATGCATGGCCGTAGCTTGCATTGGAGAAAGGTGGAAAGTGAAGTTTGAAAAACATGATCATTATTGGTCAATAAGAAAATAATTGATGGTCTTGACACTTGGCTATTGCCTTCATTTTTTTCTTTGGCCTAAAAAGCCTATTCAAAGTTGTCTCCCCTCTCCCTTGTATCTCCAAACCGTCCCCCCTTCCATGCTTCATAATATGTGACAAATTTGATAGTCATCATCCTAAGCCATCCTAACCCTTGATTAAAAGAATGGTTTAGATTAAAATAGCTATTAGCTTTAGGTTATAGATGGAAGACTTTATTTGAGCCATTGGATCATTTTTGGCTTGCAATCCTAACCATTGAATGTGTCTCCAAAATGAAGGATCAAGATTACACCTTCAAACTTTACATCCAAGGGTCCAAAATGGTTGTAGTCATTTTTGATGACCAATTCTCCACCATTGATCTAAATCCAAATCCAATGGTCTTTAATGATCCATCTCCACCATTGATTAAATCTACATCCAAGGGTTGATAATGGTCATAGCCATTTATAAGACTAAATCTCTACCCTTGATTTAATTTCCTTCTAACGGTTATAATTGATCCTATTCACTTTTAAGATCAAATCTTCACCGTTGATTAAATCAAGATTAAATCTCCAACGGTGATTAAATCGATGGTGGATATCCAAACCACCAATATTGACTTAACAGTATAGAATTTTGTTTTTATCTATTATAATCCCACGAAAGAATATATTTACTGTATTTTTATCGTCCGATAATTAAATACAGTACAAAATACAGTAAAAAAATTTTCTAAAATTGTTTCCTGATTCAGATTTAGTAAGATCCCCTGTCTCCATCTAAACAGTACAAATTTTTCTATGCGTAGAAAATTTTTTCACTTTGTGGGACCCACCTAGGCTCACGTATGGCCACTTGGGCTCACATACACCCCCAGGGCCCACAAACAGTAAAAATTTTTATAATCACACATAAAATCACAAAAATTAGAAAACTTACAAATATCAATTTAGATTACATAAAATAATTAAGACTTTTCATTAAAAATTAAATTACGTAAAAATTTTCTAGCCCAAAAATTATTATTTTTCGGACACGGAGCAAATTACTCAAAACGATCAAATATACAGATGAAATATTCAAAATAATTTTATAGTACACAGAAATCACTAAACAGTAGAATTCTGTTAACTGTCAAAATTACTGTTCCTTAGATAGAAAGTTCGGGGTGTTACAAGATTCATGGAAGACACTATAAAGGTTAGAAAGAAAAGTTATAAAGTTGTTCGGTAGATTACCAGATTTATCCAACAAAGAATTTGATATGGTCCAATAAATTTAGAAATGTACATGGTCCCGTGAATTTAGAAATGAACTTTCTGGATTCAAATCCAAAAATCTCAGTTTAAGGAAACACTGAAGTTTCATTGAAACAATCTAGTAGGGTATGGTTGAAAGATAACTAATCCATTTATAAAGTCATGAACTCAAATAGATGTGAATTTTAAAGAAACAAATCAAACTAACAGAAAAGATTCAATCTTTGATAAAAATAGATAGATTAAACAAACTGGAATAGCAACAACAAGTTTAGCAACAAGAGTAGAAATACTCAAATCAAAAGATAATAAGTGCATCATGCATAACCCAAATCAATTTACTCAGTCTATTTGTAAGAGAAATAGACAAACCAAATTAACAGAAAAGTTCCAATCAAAAATAGTAATAGGATAGTTTTAAATAGGCTGAGTGATGATAACAAGTTTAGAAGTTGAAGTAACAAAGTCAAAAGGAAACAAAAGCACAGATAACCTAAATAGTTCACACAGTCATAGACAACAAAAGAATGGGTTACCTTGCAAATTATGCAGCACAGTTTTAGGATCACTCTCTATAGTATAGCTTCCTTATTCCTTAACTCCTTATATTTGAACGCTTCTATTCCGCTCTTTATATTGACTCTTTCTTCAACTTGAGATTTTGAAACAGGTGCATTACTAACAGAAGGCTCCGTCTCCGGTTGTGTATAGTCTTTGAAAATGTGTCCGGCCTTCCCGCATCTGAAACAAATAATTCCTCTGATCGTACACTCCTTCGTTAAGTGGTCCTTTCCACACTTGAAGCATTTTGGCGATGATGCCACAGTCTGACCAAAATGATTGTTACTAGTACTTCCTCCATTTTGTTGTTGCTTCCCCAGTGGTTGTGTATACGGCTTTTACTGAAATCGATTGACCTTGTATTTCCTTCCTTTTGGAACCTAGTTGGTCCAAAGTTACGGGGTCTTGTATTCTGAGATTGATTCAACCATAACAAGTTCTGAAGTTTGATTATTAGTTTCAGCTACTAAATGACTTTCTAACTCTATTGTACCACTATGTCAGTCATTCTCTGCATTATACTTCTTGCTGCGACCATATGATCATTGTCACGTCTTGCGTTCACATGCTTACGTCTACCACGAGCCATTGTCTTTATTCAAAGACAAACAAATCAAAACACAAAGAAACCAAATGTAAACATTTCAAATGACATTGTCTCCTTTCGGAAACTAAACAATATATCTTTGTATTCAGTGTCAGAGAAACACATAGCACAAACAAGACAAACTTACCCATAAACCCAAAAAACTCTAACTTGGGCTCTGATACCAACTAATGTAACACCCCCTCCGAAGGGTGTCATATTTCAAACCAACTCCTTATTAAAATAATTACCCAAGTTATAAAATATTTATTATTAACTTAATACGAGTTTCAAAATTTCTTTTTCATGAAAAACATAAATTTATTAAACAAAGTACACAACATATGAGAAGTGAATAACATACTTTATATTTAAACAAAATTTATTACAACGACACGTCCACAATACTTACATACCCTCAAAATGTAATTAACCTAGACTGGACTAAGTTCATAACATTTAGGAACAAGAGTTCTCCTCAGGAAACAAATTCCCTAATTGGAAATGTCTCGACAAATAGAAATCTAACCCAAAGATAAATCAAAGTCCTCTCTAGAAGTATAGTGAAAATCATTCTATAACTCCCGATAGGTAAAAAAAACTCTGCATAAGCAACTGTAAAAGAGGTAGTAATGTCCCCATTGCGAATCCTACTTGCGGATAAAGAAATGCCGCCACTATACTCTATATACTCGGAGCCCCAATGGACACGCCAAGTCTCAGCGCCTTCAAGAAACTGTAGTCTAAAGAAACCTAATTGACCCCTCCTTATCGCCATCATAGTCTTCACAGATGTAAACATAGAATAGAAACAGACAGAACAATACAGCAAAGAGATGAGATCCCCTATATGAATACCAGTCTGGTAGTAGAGAAAATGAAAGCAGACATACAGATATAATAATTAATATAATGTACCATATTATCATTTCACGGTGATTATTTTAGTATTTTTGTGCATATTATTATTTATGTTAAAGAGAGCTTATCAATTGGGGGAACCCTAATGCTCTAGAGGGTTTGCATGGTTCTTCATGGAGTCTCGTAACCCCATCTGTCCATGGAAGTTCCTTCATTCGTTTTCCCCTCCTTCTCCTTCCTCTTCTTCTTCTCTAACAAAAAATCTACCTCAACGTAGGTCTTTTGCTCAGGCGTTAAACAATTCTTTTGACATCCCCATCAGTCAATTACCTCGGCCATGCGTGAAAGTAGACTCTATCTCCATTACAATCTCTGAAGATGAGTATAAAAAGGGGATCGATAGTAGTAAAAATAGTCTGCATGGTCGCCTTGTCCTTCAGAAAGGTAATCAACCCTTAAAAGTTACTGATTTACACACCAAGTTATCAAAACTATGGAAACCTATCAGTCAATGGCGCATGACTCCGCTTTTTGAAGGGTTATTATGAGTTTTGCTTTGCATCACCTGAAGATCTTCAAAGTGTTTGGGCAGTTGGTTCTTGGAATTTAGAGCCTGGTGTTCTACGGTTTTCTAAATGGAGCCAAGATTTTAATCTGAATTCTCAAAAACAAACTCATGTCCAATCTTGGATTCGTATTTATGATCTGCCCCAAGAATATTGGAGACCAAGAATCTTGTTTGAAATAGCTAGTGGCGTAGGTACTCCTTTATCTCTAGATGAAACTACAAGAAACAAAGCTTTCGGTCACTTCGCTAAAGTTCTTGTTGATATTGACCTTTCTGGAAATTTACCATCTTCTATCATGGTGGAAAGAGTTGGCTATGCCTTTTTTGTAGGGATAGATTACGAAAATCTGCCAAATTTTTGTAACTATTGTCAATCTATTGGCCATTCAGTTGCTAACTATAAGAAGAAAAACGGTACTCATCAAATCAAGACTCAGAAAGATCTTCTTCCATTGCAGAAAGGTAAGATGATTTATGTCCCTAAACAGAATGAGTTGAGTAAAGACTCTTTGAAAGGAAAAGGAGTGGAGAATCCGCAGGTTGCTGATCCAATTTTTTCTGATACTGTGGTGGAAAATCAGGTTGCCGATCCTGTTAATAATATTTCAGGAAATCTTGACAACGTGAATGATGATTTTCTTGCTGATTTTGTTCCTACTTGTGGGAATAAAATTAGAGATTATGTGATTCAAGAAGCTACTGAAAGGGATCCAGTATTTGGATTGAGTAAATCCAATTCTAAAATTGGGAACTCTGACGATGATGAGAATTCTATTAAAAATATTTTTTATGAAACCTGTGGAGTTAGGTCTTCTGATCCACCTTTTGATAAGGCGGATGTTTCTAATTCTGCTAATACAGAGTTTGTTCCTAATTCTGTGCTTAGTAGTAGAGTGGTAGCTGATACTGTTAGTGGCAGGGAGGTAATATCTCCTGTTTCTATTCCTATTGAAGTTCCTCTTAATGTGGAAAAAGACCTCAACATCTTATCAAAATTTTGGGGGGATGTTGATGATGAATCTGAGTCTCCCTCTATTTCGAACCTGGAGAAAGTTAAAGAGGCAGAAGGCTTTTCTATGATTCTTTCTAAATCTCAGAAAAAAAAGCTTAAGAAAAATCAGAGAATTTTGGCTAGACAGGATCACAACACCCGGTTGAGGGCTGGCCCTCGAAATTATGCTTAATGAAGATCTTATATTGGAATGCTAGGGGCCTAGGCAATGTGGCCACTAGGCTTGTCTTGAAAAAATTTTGTTCAGATAATAAACTAAACTTCCTGCTTATTTCTGAGCCTTGGATAGCTCCTGATCAATTTCCTCCCTCTTTTTGGAAACAGCTCCATTTAAAGCCTTTTAGTGTTAATAATAGGAGTCATTTATTGCCTAATATTTGGGGAATGTGTGATGTTTCTCTTGATCCTATTATGATTTCTGTTTCTTCTCAGCATATTGCTTTCTCTATTAAATGGGATAATCAAGTGGTTTACATTGCTGCTGTGTATGCTTGTACTCTTTATGTGACTAGAAGAAACCTTTGGTTTGATCTGGCTCATTTACAAACGAACTTCCCTGGTCCTTAGTGCTTCATTGGTGATTTCAATGCCATCCTTGGTGCTTATGAAAAGAGAGGTGGTTGTCTTCCTTTACAAATCTCATGTGATGAGTTCAAAGCTTGGTCTGATAGTTGCCACCTGACTCACTTGATCACTAGAGGTGCTGAATTTACTTGGACAAATGGTAGGCAAGCTAGAGCTCATTCTAAAAAAAGGTTAGATAGAACCATTTGTAATGATGCTTGGCTTTCTTTTTGGTCTTCTTCTTCATGCTGCACCTTGACAAGAAGCCAGTCAGATCACCATCCTTTACTTTTGCTTCTTAAAAAAGGTGTTAATTCCCATCCTTCCTCTTTTAAATTTCATCAAATGTGGCTTGAGCATCCTGATTGTCATAAGTTAGTTGCTGAAGTTTGGAGTAAGCAATTCGTTGGCTGCCCTATGTTTGTGCTTTCTCAAAAGCTTAAAGCTCTTAAGTCTGAATTAAAATCTTGGAATAAATCCACTTTTGGTGATGTACATCTCATGGTAGATAATGCCCTGTCTGAAGTTGATAGAATTCAAGATCAGATTTCAAATCAAGGTTTCTTTGATGACTTGTTTGTTCAAGAACAGAAAGCTCAAGTTGATCTCCAACAAGCTTTGTCATATCAGGAGCTCTTTTGGAAAGAAAAAGCTAGGATTAAATGGCACACTTTTGGAGATAGAAATACAGCCTACTTCCACAGAATTGCTAAGATTCGAAATGCTTCTAAAAGAATGACTGTGCTCAAAGAGGGGGATTCTGTTTTGGACGATGAAAATGACATTGAACAACATGTTCTCCACTTTTATACATCTTTATATGCCTCCAATAACACTTGTGTTGATAATGACCTCATTGATAAGGTGATCCCTCCTGCTGTCTCTTCCCATGATAATCTTATGCTTACTAATTTACCTTCCTCTGATGAAATTAAGAGTGCTGTCTTTTCAATGTGTGGTAGTAGTGCTCCTGGTCCTGATGGTTTCGGAGGCTGTTTTGATCAGCATTATTGGGACTTAGTTGGTTCGATGTTTGTAATTCGGTCACTCAGTTCTTCTCCAAGAATTGGTTGCTTCCCAACCTTAATTCCAATTTAGTGGTTCTCATACCTAAATTTCCTGGGGCTGACAGAATTGAAAATTTTAGGCCTATTGCTTTGGCTAACTTTCAGTTTAAAGTCATAACAAAAATTCTAGCTGATAGATTGGCCTCTATTGCACCTAAGGTGATTTCTGATCAGCAAAGGGGTTTCTTAAAAGGAAGGCACATATCTGATTGTATTTGTACAGCATCAGAGGCTATTAATATGCTTGACTCTAAGACCTTTGGAGGTAATGTTGCTATCAAATTTGATATTAAGAAGGCTTTTGATACCATGGATTGGAGCTTCTTGCTTAAGGTTTTGGATTCTTTGAGTTTTGATACCAAATTTTATAATTGGGTGAGACTCATCCTTAATTCTACTAAACTGTCCTTCTCTATTAATGGTAAATCAGTTGGTTTCATTTCTTGCAAAAGGGGGTACGACAAGGTGATCCTCTTTCACCTCTTCTTTTTTGCCTTGCTGAAGATGCTCTCAGTAGAGGGATTTCCCATTTGATTAATTCTGGTTTATTAAAGCCTATGACAAGTCCTAGAGGACATCCTCCTCCTTCTCATATTTTTTATGCTGATGACATCCTTATTTTTTGTAAGGGTACTAAGCGAAATCTTGAGAATTTGATGTTGCTTTTTCAAGCTTATGGTCAAGCTTCAGGTCAACTTTTAAGCTATGAAAAATGTAAGTTCTATGCTTCTAAGCTTTCTCCTTCCAGAATTGAATCTATTTCCAATACCCTTGGCTTCTCAGCTGGTCTTTTGCCTTTTAATTATCTTGGAGTGCCTTTGTTCAAAGGAAAACCAAAGAAAATATATCTTCAACCTATTGCAGACAAAATTATAGCTAAACTGGCTTCTTGGAAGGGCTCTCTCTTGTCTATAATGGGAAGGGTCCAGCTTGTTAAATCTATTATTTGTGGTATGATGTTATATAGTTTCCAAGTGTACGCCTGGCCTATTCAGTTGCTAAAAAGGTTGGATAAATGCATCAGAAACTTTATTTGGTCTGGTGATATTTTGGTTAGAAAAGTTGTTACTGTGGCTTGGAATACTGTTTGTTCTCCTATTGATGAAGGTGGTCTTGGCTTAAGATCCCTTCGATCCATCAATGATGCTGCTATGTTAAAACTAACTTGGGAATTAGTTTCTTCTAACAAGCAGTGGGTTGGCCTGATTAGAGCCAGATTTCTCAAAAAGAAGATTCCAATTGCTTACTATGTTAAGTCATCCATTTGGCCTGCTTTAAGATCTTATCTTTGAACTGTCTATGTCAATAGCATTTGGCAAATTGGAGATGGCAAATTAATCAATTTTTGGACTGATACTTGGCTTGCTCAGCCGATTGTTGACCTGCTACATATTCCTGTCCATCTTCATCTTTCTTTGTAGGCTTCGGTTAATGATTTCATTTCTGGAAATAGCTGGTTAATTCCTCCAGTTCTAGCTGCTAAGTTTCCTGATTTAACAAATGAAATTCTTCAGGTTCCGATCCCTTCTTTCTCTGATGTTGATTATCTTGTTTGGGCAAACTCTGATTCTGGTTTGTTGACTTTTAAGGATGCTTACCTCCATCTGCATCCTCCCAACTCTGCTTTTAATTGGAGTAAGTTAATTTGGAGTGGCTCTTTTCCTCCATCAAGGCCATTTCTGGTTTGGAGATTGTTTCACAACAAGTTGCCAACTGATGAAAATCTTAGAAAGAGAGGCTGTATAACTGTTTCTATGTGCTGTCTTTGTGGTTTATCTGATGAAACTTCCTCTCACTTGTTCTTGGATTACAAATTTGCTCGAGCTCTTTGGACTTGGCTCAGCTCCACCATTGGTTGCTCCATTGATTTATCCTCTTTTACTTCTATATTCTCAGTCAATTTCAGCAATTATAGCACTCAACTGAAAGATGTCATTCTTGCTGGTCTTATTCATGTTATCTGGTTCATTTGGTTCTGCCGAAACAAAATCAGATTTGATAACACCATCATTCCTCTGAAATCTGCTATTAATATGATCTTTGCTTCTATTTCTATCTCTCGAAAATTTTTCTAAAGGTTGCTCTTCTTCCTCCATCACAGAATTTTCTACTCTGAAATTGTTCAAAATCAAAGGGCATCTTCCTAAAGCTCCTTCTATAAAGCAAGTGAATTGGTTTCCCCCTAAATGTGGTTGGATAAAATGTAACACTGATGGCTCGGCTAGAGGTTCTCCTGGCCCTGCTGCTGCTGGTGGCATATTTCGTGACAGCAATGCTGCTGTCCTCGGGTGCTTCGCTTCTTATATTGGATCTACTAATTCTCTTCATGCTGAGATTACTGCTGCAATGATTGCCATTGAAATTGCATATCAAAAAGGTTAGCATAAGATTTGGTTAGAATGTGACTCTAAATTAGTAATTCTAGCCTTTTCTTCCTTTGAGTTGGTGCCTTGGAAACTTAGAACTAGATGGAGGAATTGTATAAATCTCACAAAAAGTATGCTCTTTGTTGTTTCTCACATTTATAGGGAGGGAAATTCTTGTGCAGATAAGTTAGCTTCTTTTGGGGTTTTTTCTCATTGTTTCTCTTGGTGGGACTTGATCCCCATTTTTATTAGTGAAGACTTTGTCCGTAATAGGCTTGGTCTTCCTAATTTCAGGTTTAGATAGTTTTTTTTCTTTTTTCTTTCCTTCTTGGGTTTTGGCTCTTGTCCCCCCAAGTTTTTGTATCTGTTTTCTTTCTTTTTTTTTTAATAATATTCTGGCCTGCTGCAGATGATTGATAGGTTTTGGGGTGCCAACCTAGTTGGGATCTCTCTCTCTATTGTGATGCCTTTGCATGCCAATTTATAAATAAAAAAATTATCATTTCACAGTGAATCATACTGGCATTTCACAAATAAATTATCATACCACAGATAAAAATATCAGATAAACACAATCACCATTTTAAGATGTTGACCAATAATGCATATGCACAAACACTTAATCCTACTCCATGGAGCTAATACACAATGTCGGAGAGAAGATCCAGAAGATATGTCTGTTACGCGGCTGCCGTGGCCAAAAGTGCTATAATTTATCAATTTATCAAAGTATGCATCAGGCATTGTACAAGACATTCTATGCTAGATTGGGAAATAGGACGGTGTCTCGGTCTGGATCGTCGATGCGTTTGCATCGGTCTGCCTCACAGATAAAAGAGCTACCAACCATCCATTATGAGGTACCTGCACCTCAACGCCCCCTAGGTCAACGAGTGACCTACACTTGTCTACTTGCACCCGCACTTAGGTGTAAATTAATCTCCTAGGCATATAGCCTTAATCAATAAGCGAACATGCTTTTCTATGCATGATGTAAGACCCAAACACATATACTGTCATTAATAACACAATATTTCATATTCACACACCGTTACTTGGCGATCTCATTATTTAACATAAATGGGTCAATCACTGTTAAACCGTTCCCAATGGTATTAAATCAATCGTGCATACAATTGTCTAATGCCATTAGTATCAATGATATTATATAACTGCTCATACAATTAAATAATACCAATGATCCACTCGGGTCCAGTATCTCAGCCTTACAGCAAAATTCGCTGTTCCTCTCAACCGCGTAGCAATATTATCGCATTTTCATAATCACATAATACTTTTGTTACGTTTTCAAATTGCGTAAATATTTTTCAACATTTTCTCAATTATGTAGTTAAAATTTACTATTTTTAAATTACGCAAGAGTTTTTCTACATATTTTCAATCTCGTCAAACATTTCTAACACATTTTAAGCTCAAAATAAGATTTTTCTTATTTAATAACAATATGTGACTTTATTTTCATTATTTACATAATAGTCCTTCTATAAAATAATATTTATATAATAGTCCCTCTTTGAATAATATTTTCAAAATAGTCCTTCTTTAAATAATATTTACAATATAGTCCCCTTAAAATTAGTATTTTCTACTATTTCCTTGAAGACTGTATTTCTTAATTTTACTTAGGATATTACAATTCAAAATTTCTTAACGCACTTCAAAACCCATAAAGTGAGCTATAGGTCAGTAAATTTCAAGTATTGACTTTTATTTTACTACATAGCTTAATTAAGCCAATTTTCATTCTAAAATATCATTTTAAATTCATAAACTTGCCAAATTGAGTTCTTACTATTAAAACACCTAAGTCTATACTTAGTAAAATAATTTTGGATCTTGAACATTAAAAATGGCATGTTGGCCGAATTCACATATTGCTTCAAAATTCATATATAAATTATTTCATAATACCTTAATTCTTATAAAATCATTTAATTAAATCTCTTGTCATAAAATCCTTTAATCCTAAATTATAAAAAAAATATTTAGATTCCTTAGTCCTCTTTGTGGTGATGAGGTCGTGTGCCTCTAGGCTCTTTCGAGCCTTCATACAAATTTTCCCATCATGTAATTCACATCCTAAATTACACAAGTATCATCATGCTTCCAAATTCACATGGGCAATTATACTATCAAAGCTGTAGGCATACCAAACATACATGCAAGCATATTTTCAAAACCATAAGCGTATCAAACACAAACAAAGAGAGCTTAAACAATCAAGTGAATAAATCCTTATAAAGTTTTCACCATAAACAAGCCATCCCCTCACCACCAACACTTAATTGATGAGGTTAATCTCCCTCTTACTTCAAGGAAGATAATAAACTTTAAGTTCCTCCTTCCTCTTGAATTCGTGAAGAACCCAAAGAAATCCCTAAAAATATTGAATAATATCTAAAGTCATAAACAAACCTTAAAACCAATAAACCATGGATCAATCATGGTCTAGAAAATTAAAATCCAACTTAGAATAAAAAATTCAAGAAATTACCTTTGATGTAGGAAATCAAAGCTTGATTTTTGAAGCACTTAGAGAGAGATTTAGACAAAACTCACTAAAGGAAAAGTGTTTAGAATGATGTTTGGGTTTAGAAAGTATGATTAGATGAAATTATGGAAGTGAGGAGGTATGGTTTTGGTGTAGTGGCCGTGAGGTTAAAGGTGGGAAGAAAGAAATGTCCTTGAGTGTTCTTGACAAGTGAGAGAAAAGGATGAAGACTTGTATCACAAAGTGTAAGAAAATGCAAATGGAATAGCCAAGTTAGAGTGAATGGCCGTCAGGTGAGTGTGTAGGAATATCAAGGTTAATTATGATGATAGAAATATCATAAGGTGTTCACATGCATTTCACATGGCTTAGGTAATGTAATGGTCATCTAGTGGTCATAAGGATGGTTCAAGAACTTGGTAGAAGGCCTTGTTGGCCATAGGGCTCTAGGTAGTTAGTAACTAGGTTTGATTTCAACTAGAGTCTAGTTACATCTTAATTAGATAGCTAGTTTACATAAGCTAACTAAGTTAGGTTATTTAGTTACATATCTAACTATCTAGTTACATGCTTAAGTCATTGTATATGTCATGCTTCTAGAAAACTTATATATTTTCCTAGTAACTATAGCTTCTAAGTATCTAGTAACTAAGTTAGTTCCATCTAGTTACTAGTTAGTCTTTTAGAGTAACTAAGTTAGTTTATCTAGTTACTTAGCTAACTAGCTTAGCCATTTTTGTTGACTTTTCAATAAACTAACATGATTTTAATTGACTAGTCATAATGTCATGTAATGATGATTCATAATTATACTTAAGATATTTAGCTTAGATATTTTCTGTTTAGATATTTTCAAAAAGAAATTTTTATTCAGATATTTGTCTAAGATATTTTACTAGGTGAGTTATCACAAGAAGTTTCTAGAGCAGGTGACTCACTGTGACGAGTCATGAGGTGAGTCAGTATTCTGCTACTTTCTAGAATATGACTAGTCACTATTCTAGAATATGGCGAGTCATTGCTTCTAGAAAAAGAATGACAAGATAAGTTTAAAATATCTTGAAAGAATAAGTAGCCAAATTGAATTTGTCTTCTAGCTTAAGTAGTCAATTTGAATTTCTCCTCTTCAAGTTGAGTATCCAATTTGCCTTCTTCTTACTTACCATTGGTCCATCACTTTGACTCATCGCCATCAAGATATTTTCTAACAGATATTACCCAATGGACAATAACAGTAGCTACTGCTATTATTACATGATGGATAATAGAAAACTTAGATACAGAAAATCTCTGTCAACTATTCCCGGATTTGGGTTTAGTAAGATCCCCCGATCCCACATTGACAGTCTGAAAGTTTCTAGTACTAGAAAAAATTTTATTTTTCCGGACCCCGCCTCAAGCACACATATAGCTCAATATAATATTAAAATAATCATAGACTAAAAAATTCCACAAAAATTCTCAAAAATCTTAAAAATTATAAAACTTATATATTTAGAAAAAGTGAAGTTCGGGCATATATTTCAAAAATAATATTAAAATAATCAAAATAATATTAAAATATTTAAAATAATTAAAAAAATTCCCAAAAACTCAAAAACTAAATATTATAAAACATATTTATTTCAAGAAAATGAAAAATTAGAGTGTTACAGAATACCTATTGTCATGCTTCCACAAGATGCTGGTGAAAACTTAGAAAAGCATATACAAAACAAGTCCATAGGTATGTTTCACTTTCTCTGTGAATATATGTCTATTCTTTTGTAATTAATTATGCTTTCCTTTTGCTACAGGAAAATTTAAAATAACTACTTTGTATTTTGATACCTGATCTAGTTTTATATCTTATGAGATATACTTTACACTTCTGCATGTACACCTTCTCTTAAGTGTCTGTGCAGTTATACTCTCCACTACATCCATTGGTCGATATTGCAGAAGTGTTTTTATGGCTTATGGTTGTTAACACCATCCTCTGTGCTTCTTACTGGTCTGCTTGGACTTCCAGAGAAGCAGCCATTGAGCGAGAGAAGCTATTAAAGGTTACTTAGTTTCTTTTCATGCCAATTTTATTTTATATTTTTAATATAAAAGAACAAATATTATTAGAGTGGAGAAAGAAAGAATAACAAAATGAGGAGGATAAAATATCCTCCTTAACAAAAACATAAAGAAGAAATACTGAAAAGACAAACCATTACACTTGCAAGATGCTTCAGATGAATATGTAAATACCGAGAATGTTGGTTCCAGTGGTTATATGGAAATCAATATTGCAACAATAATTTTGTTCGTTGTGATTGCTTCTTGTTTCTTGGTTATGCTTTACAAATTAATGGCATCGTGGTTTGTTGAAGTTCTAGTGGTTCTATTTTGCATTAGTGGGGTAGCGGTAAGTTATTCTTTTTCTAGGCTTAGTTCTTATTGATTCCCTCTAATCTAGATTATAATTTTTTTTACTGATCAGCCATATTACCATGCTTTACTCACGTCATATTTCTATGTGTAAAGAAAGATTGAAAGAGAGATTACTTGAGAATTTGGTTTTCTTCTTACCGTGTAATTCAAGAATTTATTGCACTTGTATAAGCAATTACTAAGGATAAAATCAAAATTCATATAGGTTTTAAGATATTTTTCTATCTAAACATTCTTTTGGTCTAAATTATCTCCCCCTCATGTAAGAACCATGTGGATAGTTGAACCATTGGTTCAAAATTCATTAGTTGTGTGCTTGTGTCTTGCACGTTAGGAAAATGTGTAAGAAAGCTTGAGCATATATATTCAATAATCTGCTATTTGATAATATTTCTGCCAATACTTTATTGAAAGTTACTTTGAGTAAACATAAGGATACCTTTGTAAGTTGAAAAGCTGACTTGAAAAGTGCTTTATCATCTAATACTTTTACTAGGAACATCCTAGGTTTATTGTAAAGGTTAGTGTAGGTAATTTTCATTGAAAATCATCTTGCCCTCACCATGAACTATAACAAATAAATGTTCTGTTGTTCTATTGTATTGTGTATTCTTTTCATGAAATATACTTGCATATGAATATATATTCAATGATTTTTTTATGATGTAATTTGTTTTACTCATCTGATGGTGTTTTTTACTCCTCGTTCACAGGCTCAAGTGTGAGATTTAACTAGCTTTGTTAAGACAAGACAATAACTTTTGAATCTGAAGCCAAATCATCGCATGAACTAGATAGGATTTTCTATTGCCCATCACTTGAACTCTAAGTATGATTTGGATTTATGTTGAATTAAATGTTTTTCCAATTGATGGCAGCTTGAACTGCCTTTATATGAATTGTTAGTAACAAGTTGGTCTTAGAATTGTATTTTTCTGTTTGCCATTGTTTCTTCTGTATTATGGATATCCTTGACACAAAATATCTAATTAGCAGTTTGCCCCTATTGTACTTTCTTATCTCCTTTTCAATAATACTTATTTTTCTATTAAAAAAATGTAATTGGTAGTTGTGTGGATTTTTGCAAGAGATTCCTTAATTTTAGGTTATATAGTAGTAAGTACCTGAGATAAGGGGAGGGAAAGGGAGGGATAGGATCAAACCCACAACATCAAGCACATCCCGATCTCAAAGATCAAGACTAGTGTCATGTGAGCTGTTAGCTCGTTGATAGATATTATCCCTCTTTCCTTTATATCCTAATAGGTTCCAAGAGATGTGGTCTTGAGCTCAACTTGTTGCTAAGTCAATACATAAATATTGAAGCTTTCATTGTTCACAAACATTAATCGTAGTATTCTCATTAGTCACTATTTACTGTTATATTTATGAGTTTACATTTTTTTAATCTGGTATAGGAACATTGTGATCAATTTTGTTGTCATGCCATGTGTCAAAAACTAAATTTTGATACTTTATAATATGATTGTGTATAAATGATGTTAATGGATCGTAGAATTTTCTTTAAAAAAATATGACAAGAATGAAGTTGTTATGTAATATATGTCTCATTTAGCGAATGATTTGGTTTGAGGTACTAGTCAGAGAATACTTGCTTTTAGGGATGGTATGTTTACCCAAAAGGTCCTTCACTGGTGTAAACATGTAATTTGTGTGTTTGTGAGCTTTCATTTCCTTTAGTTACTGAAGTCTACACTCTGAAGCTTTGGATCATGTCAGTACTCTAGCTTTGCCATAATTATAAATAGTTGTTATTCAAATAGCATAATTTTGTTCTTTTGGTAGTTTGTAGTACTGAACTTTAGAATATGTAACAGTGCATCCAAGGTTGTTGAAAGTTTGGAAGCTTATGAAAGGACTTTAGAAGATAATTATCCTCCAAAAAAATGAACAATATGAGCATGGGGAAATGCTTTTATATAAGGTTTTTCTCTTGCAGCGTGTCTACAACTATTTCTAATGCATAATGCTTATTCATATATTTGGTGCTTGATGTAACTTTTACCTTAATAAGCTTTTTGTATACACGGTAAAATTTTGAGTTGGCTACTTGGTTTTTACTTTTACATATCAAAATTTTGCATATAACCTGTCATATTTACTTCAAAACTATATGAGGGGATCTTGTAAACTTGAACTGCTATGCTTAAAACCAATATTGTAAAACCCAGACTGGCAATCCAGTGATCTAGTTCCCTAGCCGGTCTATGTAGACATACTGACCATTTTTTGTCAAACCTAGTGACATGGGCAAAACCTAGTCCACATTGATGGTTTGTGATTTTTTTTACTGGATAGCCGAACTGGAAATTTAGTTAATTAACTGCCTGAATGAGTCGATCCTTGGTCCAAAAAATTTCCTATTTAAAAATAAGTCCAAAAGGTGAATGAGTTGTTGTCTAGAAGCGTCTTGGTATTAGTGACATCTCTGAGGCAGTATGCACTTGGAAAAAGGCATATTTATGTACCAGATAATCACAGAAACCCTAATAGCAGATAAAGCAAATGATAATACCCATTATTAATTTTTTGGTTGATCCTTAAGTGAAGTTCATTGTAATTTGAAGCTTCTGTCAATTAGAATATGATCAAACCCTTTGTAGGGTTAGTGTAATTGAAATTCTCTTTCGCATATATGTGATACTCCTTTAAATGCCGATGGTAGCTGGTATCCACTATGGCTTTATAAAACAAATGGAAAATTTTCCATTTTTGATTCCAAAATTAAAGATTTTAGAAAATATCCAACTCTTGTTAACTTACATTTTGTTGAATGTGAATCATTTTGTTGTCACTTCTACTTATGGATTTTCAAGAATATGAAATCTTTCTGATGGTTTGGATGCTAATATTATTTTTCTCTGTGTTGTTGCTAATATTTTTGTCCAGATCTCTTTGTTAGAGGAATGCGGATTTCTTGAGAGAGCTCTAGAGGAGTTGCACAAAAAAGAATAAAAAATTTTATGTAGGTTTTATCTACTTGGATAATTTGATAATGTAACCTATTATGCATGATATAGTAACTTATTTCTGATTATGTCTTTTTAGGTTGATAAGCTTGCATATAAAGAACAAGAGGTTTCACTTTTAATGAAGCTTGGCAACTTAGAAGAAGGCGAAACTTTATACTGGGCATTACTTTCCATGAATCCTGATAATTATAGGTGATCTTTTTGGCCACTTATATTTTAGGTTGGAGTGTCTCAATTGCAAAGTCTTTCTAGATGTTATTCTTCTTTTATGTTTTTCCCTTGTTAGTTTTCATTTATTTTTTGTTTTAGCCTTAACGGTTTATTTTGTACACTTCTAGTTTCTCAATAAAATTATTCTCATACACAAATTCTGTTTTAATGACTCATTGTGTTTCAAATGCTAAGATGACATGCATGTTGGCTAAGGTTGCTCTTATTTAGGCTTTACATTATCATTACTGTTGCTTTTACTCCCCCATCACCATTTTCTTATGACACATTGTAACACCCCCTCCCGGGAGGCATTACATTTAAGATCAACTCTTTAAAATCCTTTACTCAAGTTATAAAAGTTAATAGTATAAGATAAGAGTTTTAAAAGCTTCTTTTCGTGGATAACATAAACTGGTCAAATTTTAGGAACACAAAACATAAAAACCATAAAATAGACTTTTCATAAAATGAAGTTTGTTACATCCATAATTGTATTACATCATGTTCCAAAATATAAAACTTAAGTACTCCAAAATAATCATACCTATACATATAACTACCAAATAAAAATTGAGCCTTGTCCAAGACCAAACACCTGAAGAACGGGCTCCAGCACCCAATCTTCGTCCAAATACCTTTTCGGGATCCCCAATAAACAAAGCCCCCAGTTGGGGCAAGTCACTACGAACAGGAGTCCAAGCAGTCAACTCCCCCGAACCCTCCCTATAGGAAGCTCTCCGATCGTCCCACAGCTCCCCAAGGGCATGTAGAACTCTAAGTGAACATCTGCGTCCATAGTAAACGTGACCGCCTTATGCCTGGTCCTACTCCAACTCACAATGATAGCTCTGTCATACTGAACGCGCCCCGTGTCCCACTGAACACTCCATGCTCCGGTGCCTCCATGGAACCATAGCCTAGTGAAACCTCGCGGTTCTAGCCTTGCCGCCATTACAATCTTTCCCAACATAAATATAAATAAAATAGAAGCAGACAAGATAATACAGTAGAAGAGGTGAGATCCCCTACATCAATACCATCATGGCAGCAAGAAACACAACGAAAGGCAGTAGCGCCTTTCATACACAACAACGTCAAGTAATAACTGATATAATCATGTCAATATAGTAATATTCATAGAATAACAAACATAATCATGTTATCAACTGATAAATAAATCAACAATGTACATCAAGGCATATATATATGTATGGATCATGTCACAATAACAGATATGCTGACTATGCATATTCACAATGTGTATGCTGACCATCCATATACATAATGCAACCAGTTCCTACTCCATGGAGTTAAGGTTCAGAGATGAGCGTTGATGATCACATATTTGATACATTAATAAGTCTTATTTTTTAGTCATTTACACTCTCTATGTACTTAATTGATTGAGTTTGATTATGTTTTGTAAGTTTGGACTCAAATTGGACTTAATTGAATTTTTTAGCATAATTTATGTCTTATATTATTTCTGTATTTGGGCTATATCTTGGGATGTAGGTGGCCAAATTAGGTGAATCTAGTGGCATTTTAAAGATAAGAGAGAGAGATATAACTTTCATGAAGACCTCAAAGGCCCAATCACATGAGTAGATAACTCAAATTGGGGTTGAAGCAAGAAGTAGAGTGCTGTTCCAGACAGCTTGACCAATGTGTACTGTTTATGCCGTATTTCGGGATAGATGTTGTCAAATAGGATGAAATTTTAATGTTAAATATTTGAGACCTATATCTAAACTTTCATGTTGAACACGTTTCCAGAATCTAAGGCCTATTAGGTGATATTGGGCTTGCAAATCAAAATAGAGGAGTTGTGATTGGGCCTGAGTAGTGTGCAGTAATTTGAATGTATCTGGAGCCATAGAAATGATATTGGACTCAAACCAAATCCATTTGAAAGATAAGATCTAGGCCTACAACTTTTATAAAGATCATATTTGCTTATTCTGACACATTCAATGACTTCAAAGCTAAATGATTTCAGAGACAAGGAATCTCCATAATTTTTCACTCACCAAAAGTCATTTGGCATTTTTCACTTATTTTCCACTTATTCACTCACTAATGACTCAGCCCCCTTGTTATTTTCTATCTCTAATCCTCTATAAAAGGGGGTCTTGGTAGATCATTGAGGGTGTTAGGTGTTAGGTACCAAAATGATACTATTTTTTACTAGGTTTTTTTGTAGTAATTTTCCTTTGTTCTAAATTGAAGTCATATTCTTCTTCTCTCTTTCTTTCTTATTATCTATGAGTAATTAAGTTTCATTTTACTTGGGTGAAAGAGTGAAGCTCTTGGTAATGAAATAAAGTTAAATTAATTTCTCTCTTGTGCTTAGATGATAAATTTTCAAGTGGTCATTATATGTATTGTATTTTGTTTCCAATCAATTTAGAAACCCTGCTTATAAAGTGGAGTTCTTGATTTGTTGAAGACAAGAGATTAGCACAATGAATGCTTTAACCCATTTACAAGTGGTGGTGTTAGAAACTCTCCTTTTAAAGTGGAGATCTTGATTTGTTGTAGATAAGAGATTGACATAATAAATGCTTGATCCCATTTATGAGTGGTGATGTTAATAGATGATTAAAGGAATCATAATATAATTACGTATATAATTTTTAATAAACTTTGAACGTTGTATTTTCAAATTGGAACCTCCGTTATGTGTGGATTCTAATTGAGTTATAAAAGAATTAATCTTATCCTTAATTTATTTACCAAGAGTGGATCTCCTAGCCCAAGCAATTCCTTTTTATTTGTGACCAAGTTTTTATCACCTTTATTATTGTAACAAAATATGTTCCTTGCATGAAATAAATTTTTCTTCATCAATTCCCTGTGGATCGACCTCGGACTCCTGAGAATTTATTACTTGAAACAACCTGCACTTGGGTTTGCAACTTTTAATCCCGCATCAAGTTTTTGGTGCCGTTGCCGGGGACGTGATTTGAAGAACAAATTTATGGTGTAAATATTTTGTGTATATATTATACTCTTTTAATTTTTTTTTGTACTTACTAACGTACTAACTTAGTAGGGAAAACTCTCCCTAATATCTCTGTAATCTTTAATCATTAAGGAAATAATCTTTCTTCTTCTCTTCTCTTTCACTTTGAGCAAAAAAATCATTCTGCCGATTCTCTCGGTTTTCATATTTTAAATTTACTTTTTGCACTTTATTTTCTCGTATTTTATTTTTTGTACTTTATTTTCTGTATTTATCTTTTGTCATTTATTTTTTGTTATTTATTTTTTGTCATTTATTTTTGTTTACTAACTTTCTTACTAACTATCTAACTTTTTACTATACCACACCCTTGTTAATATTTATTTGGTGGCTGGTTTATATCACACCTTTGTTAATATTTAATGGATGGTTTATACTGCTAGCTTGTACATTTTATTTTATATTTTAAGTTACTTATTTATGCTTAATTGGTATCGGGATTTAAATTCTGGTCATTTGGTTAGAGTTAATCCAGGTACGTTACATATTGATTTGTTTGAATCACAATCACACACATCAAACACAATGGGCAATTACAAAATAATGTTCCACCTGCAAATTCATTTCTTCATCAATTCCCTGTATTCACGACTTAATCCCAGCCTTGTTGTTATTATCTCTGAAACAACTCAAGGTTTTTGCAACTTTTAATCCATCAAGTTTTTGGTGCCATTAAAGGACTTGATTTGAAGAACAAATTTATGGTGAAAATGAAAGTGTGCATGATGAACATAAAAATCAACCATTGTGAACCATGCGTGAGTATTTGCAACTATCTCAAAATTCTAGTCCATCATGTTTTATCTTTCCACTCAATGCTAATAATTTTAGATTCAAGCCAGTTATGATTTCTTTACTTCCTAATTTCCATGGTTTAGAATCTGAAAGCCCATATTTACATCTAAAAGAATTTGAGGAAGTATGTATCATTTTTCATGATCAAACTTGCACTGAAGAAGTTGTTAAGCTTAAATTGTTTCCTTTTTCTTTAAAAGATAAAGCAAAAGCTCGTCTTAACATTTTGAAACTAAGATCAATTGGCACTTGGCAAGAAATGCAAGGTGAGTTTTTAAAGAAATTTTTTCCAACACATAAAATCAATGCTTTGAAAAGACAAATCCAAAATTTTTCCCAAAATTCAAATGAAGCATATTTTCAAAGTTGGAAATGTTTTAAAGATTTGTTGAATTGTTGCCCACATCATGGTTTTGAAAAATGGCGCACTATAAGCTTCTTTTATGAAGGGTTAACACCTGAAACTAAACAATTTGTGGAAATAATGTGCAATGGAGAATTTCTTGATAAAGAACCTGAAGAAGCTTTAGATTATTTAAACCATTGGGCTGAAAATTCTCAATCTTGGCATAGTACTAATCCTTCTGAAAATTCAATTAGATCAAACCTTACAAATGCTAGTAAAAGAAAATATCATCTTAGTCAAGAAAAAGATTTAAATGCTAGGTTTGCTAGTTTGGTTAGAAAGGTTGAAGTCATGGAATCAGGGAAAGTAAAATAAATCAAATCTATGCAAAATGAAGAAATTTGTAGCATTTGTGATGAATTGGGACACTCAACAAATGAATGTCCAAAAATTCTTATTTTTAAAGAAGTTGTGCATGAGCAAGTAAATGCAATGAACAATTTTAAAAAGCCATTCACTTCTTCTTTTTCAAATACACACAATCCGGGATGAAAAAATCACTCGAACTTCAGTTGGAGGACCAACAATCAGGCACAATTCATGCAACCACCACCTCCTCAGGCACAATAAGACTCTCAAAATTCTTAAGGATATACACCCTATGTCCCACCATATAGGAAAGACCTTGAAGGAACATTGCATGCATTCATGGAAAAGCAAGAGGCCATTAATAACCAAAATCAACAAAGCTCAGTGTGAAAGACTAAGACTATTAATGTACAAGGGCATCCCAGAAGATATACACTGGATAATCGAAGCAAAGGTTCGTTTAGCTAGTGAATCTTCAGATTCATTTGTCCCATACATGCTTGGTCTCGGTAAAAGTTTATTTTCAAAAAGGAGAAGGGCAAAAAGAATACAAGTTTGTTACAAGTGTGCATGATGGAATTGCAACACGCGAAGTCATTCTTTGGGAATGGTTTTCGTAAATCGAGATGATAAAATTTACTTTATCAAGAATGGACTGAGTAAGGAGTCATTAGATAATATCTTATTGACTCTTGAGATGCATTCTTGTGGAGTTATGCAGCGTGAACTTCTTAGTTTGTAGAATCTCTTCAGGGACGAGCAAGAACGTTATAGTCTTGGGAATCTGACTCAAAAAGACCCTGTTTGCCAATTTATAAGAAAATTGGATGGGAAGCTTATCCTCGACTCATAGAAGACGTTTAAGCCGTTTCTAGAAGTGAAACCAGAGGAAGATGTGAGCCACAATCACAACATGTATATATTATCTTCTACATCTTAAAAAAAATGAAATATAAAAGAATAAAAAAAAGGTGAAACTTCGGTTGTACTTGGTCTTTAATTAGATTAAAAGCTCTTGCCAGCAGCAACCCCATCATTGACTCAGGTGGACCATCGCACGCCAGTCCGTAAATAATGTTTGTGTGCCATGCTCTGTAGAGAGCCGCACTCCACAAACCAATGTTCAACATCTAGGCACTGTGGAGTTGATGGACAGATAGAAGCGTCCCACTTTGGTTATTAGTGAGAAGTAACCCGCGGCTGCTAAAGCATATGAGACATCTGAGCTTGATCCTCTCTTTTATTATAAGGGGCTCTCAGCGCCCTAGGATAGAGCGTTCTGGATCTTGGACATTGCGGGTTTTAGATTTTAGCATCTTTGTTGATGTTACGAACCCAAGTGTGAGCTCTCCAGGTTCTAGACCCAGGATGGAAACCCACGATGGTTTCTTTATTCTCTTTTCTTCAAACAAGCGGGAGGGAGAAGAATTCCAAGATTAGTTGAGCCATCTCAATATTACTGCACTCATGATGCGCAGTATAAAGATCTGCCATGAAACCTGTACATAAAGGTATGTCATCATTTATTATTATTATATTTGTATGATTTTGTTATATTTTGATTTTGGACAGACGATCCTTTGGACGAGATCCTTCAGGGGTTTCTAGACTTCTTTACCCTGATGGTTTTCTTGAAGTCTAAAAAAAAATTAAAAAAATGAAAAAAAAAATTCTTAAATTCAAACTTTTCTGACAACAGCCAACCTACTCATATAGGTGCTATCATTACTTTTTCTATTCTCTTTCCTATTTAAACACTATATTTCCTTCACTTTCCTTTAACTCAAAATCATTCAAAGTGAGTGTGAGTGTAAAATAGAGGGAGCTTCTTCTTCTTCTGTTCATAGACTTACCAATATCTGTATATTTTGTGGGTCAACTTATGGGAAGGGTTTAGAGTATGTAGACGCAGCAATCACTCTTGGTCGAATACTTGCTGCGAGGAAAATTCATTTTGTATATAGGGGAGGTAGCATTAGGTTAATGAAGGCTGTATCACTTGCTGCACATTTAAGAGGCAGTCATGTTTTAGGTATCATTCCTAGACCTTTAGCTCAACAGAATATCACTGGAAAAACAATTGAGGAGGAGCTTCAAGTATCATCTATGGATGAACGAATGAGGACAATGCTTGCAAACTCTGATGCATTCATAACCTTATCAGGTGGTTTTTGTACTATGGAAGAAGTTTTTCAAATTGTTTCTTAGGCCCAACTGAACATCCATCATAAACCCATAGGTTTGTTGAATGTTAATAATTTCTTTGATAATTTGTTATCTTTTCTTGACTATGCTATGGAACAGAAACTTATCACACTTTCAGCAAAACGACTCCTTATATCTACTTCTACTGTTGATGAATTAATTGATAAATTACAAGCTTTTGTTTATGAACCTGAATCAGTAATAGCTTAGATAGATTGGCCAGGAGGCAGCAACAAGAGAGGCAATAGCAAGGGAGGCAGCAGCAAGGGAGGCAGCAAGGAACAAGAGTGTGATCTGGCACTTCATCTATAACTTTCCTTTATCTTTAGTTTTATCTATCGTACTTTGTTTCTGTTTTAATTTGTATAAAGTTTCTCTTTTCAGTAATTGCAACAACAGGTACTATCTTCTATCCTTTACCTATCTATATTTGACATTGAGGACAATGTTGTGATCTGGTTGGGGGGGAAGGATAGTTATATAAAAACAACCCAAAAAAAAATTTAGGAAGTGTGTTTATTATTATGTTTGTCATGTTTACTAACAGCTAAACTAATTAAGGATGACAGAGTAAGGAGTGAATTTTACTGTGGAGGTAATTTTACTCTTGAGATGCATCTTAGTTGGGGTAGACAACTAGTTTGTGTGGAAGTAGCAATTCAAATTCAGAGAAATTTGCATGATTGAGTAAATTGTCTTCTTTCTTAAAATTCACATGCTTGCTTATGGATGTTTAATTGGTGGACTGAGAATGATAGAATTATGTCTTGTGAGATTTTGAGCCTATTGATGAATGGATTGAACATTTGTACCATTCTCTTCTTTCTTGTGTGAATCTCACTCATGGAATTGTTACTGTAGAACTTTCTTTGATTATTTTTTAGACTACATTTTCATATGCATACATAAATATGATTGAGGCATTTTTCTTGATATAGCTACTTTAACTAAATAGTTAACCTTGTATATTTTCCCTTGCTTAAGCCCTTTGAGCTTATTTGACCATTCTTTGTTTCGAACTCATTATATGCCTTAAAAGAAAAAAAAAATCATGTTCTTACTTGGCCTTAGGGAATAAAATAACATTAGCTTTGCCATTGGATGAGTTCTTGAACAAGTGTGGGGGTGTGTGTGCAGAATGGTTAAAAATATATATATATGATGTTCTTTTTGTAAAAAAAAATCATAAAAAAATCATAAATCAAAAATAAAAAAAATGTAGAAAGAAAAAGAGTGTCAACAAGGCAATAAAGAAAAGGAAAAGAAAATATAAAGGGAATTTGTATTAGGTGGAGTTGGGATGAACTTTCATGCTTGTTAATTGAACTCAGCTTTCATGCTCTTTTATTCTCTTTGGTATTTAACTTGTCATATCTGTATTACCTTCTCCTTTACCTTGACCCCATTACAACCTTGATTAAAGTCCTCATATTTATGTGTGCATGTATTCTGAGTAGTGGAGAAATAGAAGATAAGCAAGTTTATAGTAGTACAATTTTCATGGGTTGAATTGAGTGAATACCTACTTTTTAAACACTTGAGGGATTGAGAGTGAATCTTGTGAAGATCTATCATTCTTGACTCATGCTTTTCAATGGAAGTTTCCTTGCTTGTTGGTTTGAGATGTGAAGATATATTACCTCATGAATGTTTTGATTACTTGAATGATTGGTTGCTCTTCATTTTTAAATATTATTAGAAATTAAGTCTTTTAGAGTATTTAACTTTTGAGTCTGTTTCATTTTTTTTTTAGTTTTGCTCTTGTGTGTTTTGCCCAAGAGTGTAAAAAGCTAAGTGTGGGGCAATTTGATGATCACATATTTGATACATTAATAAGCCTTCATTTTTAGTCATTTACACTCTCCATGTACTTAATTAATTGAGTTTGATTATGTTTTGTAAGTTTGGACTCAAATTAGACTTAATTGAATTTTTTAGCATAATTTACGTCTTATATTGTTTCTGTATTTGGGCTATATCTTGGGATGTAGGTGGCCAAATGAGGTGAATCTAGTGACATTTTAAAGATAAGAGAGAGCTCTATAACTTTAATGAAGACCTCAAAGGCCCAATCACACGAGTAGATAACTCAAATTGGGGTTGAAGCAAGAACTAGAGTGCTGTTCCTTATAGCTTGACCTATGTGTACTGTTCATGCCTTATTTCGGGCTAGAGGCTGTCAAATGGGCTAAACTTTTGATGCTAAATATTTGAGACCTATATCTACCACTTTCATGTTGAACACTTTTCCAGAATCTAAGGACGAATGGGTGATATTGGGCTTACAAGTCAAAACAGAGGAGCTATGACTTGGCCTGAACAGTGTGCAGTAATTTGAATGTATCTGGAGTTATAGAAATGATATTGGACTCAAACTAAATCCATTTAAAATCTAAGATCCAAGCCTACAACTTTAATGAAGATTATATTTGATTATTTTGAAGCATTCAATGACTTCAGAACAAAATGATTTTGGAGACAAGGAATCTCCATAATTTTCCACTCACCAAAAGTCATTTGACATTTTTCACTCATTTTCAACTCATCCACTCATTAATGACTCAGCCCCCTTGTCATTTTGTATCTCTAATCCTCTATAAAAGGGGGCCTTGGTAGATCATTAAGGGTGTTAGGTGTTAGGTACCAAAATGATGCTAGTTTATTACTAGGTTTTCTTGTAGTAATTTTCCTTTGTTCTAAATTCATGTTCTTCTTCTTCTTCTTCTCTTTTTCTTTCTTCTTATCTATGAGTAACTAAGTTTCATTTTGCTTGAGTGAAAGAGTGAAGCTCTTGGTAATGAAATAAGGTTAGATTAATTTCTCTCTTGTGCTTAGATGATATATTTTCAAGTGGTCATTATACGTATTATATTTTGTTTCCAATCAATTTAGAAACCCTCCTTATAAAGTGGAGTTCTTGATTTGTTGTAGATAAGAGATTGGCACAATGAATGCTTTAATTCATTTACAAGTGGTGGTGTTAGAAACTCTCCTTATAAAGTGGAGATCTTGATTTGTTGTAGACAAGAGATTGGCACAATGAATGCTTGATCTCATTTATGAGTGGTGGTGTTAATAGATGATTAAAGGAATCACAATATAATTACATATATAATTTTTAATGAACTTTGAACGTTGTATTTTCCGATTGGAACCTCCGTTATGTATGGATTCTAATTGAGTTATAAAATAATTAATCTTGTCCTTAATTTATTTACTAAGAGTGGATCTCCTAGCCCAAGCAATTCCTTTTTTGTGACCAAGTTTTTATCACCATTATTATTGTAGCAAAATATTTTTCTTACGTCAAATAAATTTTTCTTCATCAATTCCCTGTGAATCAACCTCGGACTCCCGAGAATTTATTACTTGAAACAACCTGCACTTGGGTTTGTAACTTTTAATCCCGCATCAAGCGTTCCAGAAGATCTGTCCCTCCTCAAAAGATAGCCTACGCCAGATCACGAAAAGGATAGTCCTTGTCGTGCATTGCAACGGTTCTCCACGGCTAGGGGTATACAATGTGACAGTAGTCACTAGGTGGATCATCTTGCCTTGACGCCCCCTGAGATCCATCCGGGATTATACTTATCCAAATTCTCGCTCACTCCTAGGCATCACAAGCCAATAGTCTAATGCTCAAGTGCATGCTCAAAGAAATCAAACCACCATTGTACCGTTCCCAACAGTATTAAGACAACCACCCATACGATTGTCTAATACCATTAATATCAATGATATTATATAGCCGCTCATACAATTACATAATACTAATGATCCACTCGGGTCCAGCACTTCGGCCCAAAAGCACAAGGCTAAAACCATAATCTACTTGGGTCCAGTACGTCGGCCCAATGCACAATGTTAATGCATATTATAACAAAGGATTTAAGTCATACAAATTCAAGAATCATGGCTATCAAGTCACGTGAAGCATTTTCACAAATTTCTCTAGTATATAGAAATATTAGGTCTTCTTTAGTCTTTAATTATCATGCTGTCAAGAATAAAGATAAAAGTTAATCCAAATCACTAGCTGCTTCTAACTAAGTTCCTCGAATAACCTATCCTCATATCATTTACGAAAACCTAAAAAAAAATAACCACAATGTCCTTACCTCACCATTCCTTTCTTTTTCATCTAAGTGTTTCAAATTTTCTCTAGTTCTTTTTCAAAAATCACTCTTTTGCTAGATGATAAAATTTATTCTTTTCCATCCTTATCTTATAAATTCCTACTTAAATTCCTTGGTTATCATATCATCTAGAACCACTACTAATAAGTCACTTTTCATTATCCCCATTGTCCCCAAAATTGTTTCCATTAGTACATTCAAAAGTTGTTACTCCTCAAATTGTGACATTATAATTATCTTCAATCTTACTCATAAATCCCTAAACCCTAATTTGTCTTCCAAATTACCTTAACGATATTTCCTACCATTCTTTCTACAACTTCCATTATTCAACTTCTAAATAAAAATTATTTCCATCCTAATTACTCTTCCACCTTATTATCAAATACTTTAGGTCTCCAATTCACTCTTACTTCTAATTATCAAGTATAATGGCCAAAATCAATTTCTTTTCAATGGTAAAAATTTTGTTTCTTCTCTCATTTAACTTATAACCCTATAGATCATGTCTTTATCACCTAGTCACCTAAGTCCTTGATAACCAAATATTTTTCTCATGGATATCTCTTCTGGGGCTAAGGTGGCTGTGAGCCTCAAGGGTCAAAGGAAACCAAATAAATCATTATTTATCAATACAATCATAGCATGCCATTTACCTTAATCGTCACAATCAATTAAATTCATGCTCACTATCAAAATCACACAATATCCATTAAGTCATCAAAATCATCTTTGCATACATCAATATCATATAATCATACCAAATCAAACAACACATAAATCAAAATCACATAATCGAGTTAATGAATCCTCACGTGGACTCTCCACTCCCAACACAACCATTCGTTCCTCCCCACCATAGTATGGTCAATGAGGTTAATCTCCCTCTTACCTTAGGTGTAGCCTTCTAGCTCCTTGTATGTTCTCTTGAAAAAGCTTCTCCTTCCAAAAAGATCCTTAAAACAAAATAACACACAAACATCAACATTTAGGGTTTTGGTAATAAGATGATTTTGAAAGAACCCACAACAACAAAATGTTTTAGTATGAGATTTTAATTGAAGATATGTGGATGGATGAAATTAAAGAAGATTAAGAGAGTGGGTTGAGGGTGTGGTTGTGAGGCTTTCCAAGAGAAAAGAAGAGAGTTTTATACTTTATTTTCTTGATTCTTGGTAGAAAATGGAAATGAACTAGGTGATAGCATAAAAATCAACTCTTTGATCCTTCAAAGTAATCTTGGCCGTGAGCCTTGGAAGAAAAAGGAGGAATAAAATATTTGATAGATAGTCATTCACAAACAAATAAGGAAAGCTTAGGAAAGATGAAAACTTTACCTTAGAAGCTTTCAAGTCTTAGATTGTAGAATCACTTGAACAAGCCAAAATCTTTATCCAAATGGTCTTAAAGGGAAGTGTATATTCAAGAATGTAGATGAGTGAAATCAAAGAAAATGAGATAGGGGTTTTGGTGAATGTGAGAGAACTTGATGATAATCATAACATAGAAAATCATCTATAAAGTGTGTAAATCCTAGAAATGTGATTGAATGTAGAAAACAAAATGGAAAAGGAAGATGAAGGGTCATAGTCGTGAGGTGAAGGAGAGAAAATGGAAGATGAAAATGAGATATGATTGTCGTGAGGTTGAGAGAAAAAGGAGGAGAGAAAATGATGAGAGAGAATGAGATAGGAGCTTTAGGGTAAAGAGAGAAAGTGATAAAAAGTTTTGGGAAAAGAAAATATGATGACTTTTGGTGAATATGTGAAAGGTGATGGCTTGTGAAAAGATTATATCTTGTCATCTTTTTTTTTTTCCTCCCCAAAAACCATGTACACCTAGAAGGAAGGAGCAAAACTTCTTTTGCAAGTTTCTCCTAAAGTTTCTTTGAGAAGCTTCACACGTTTTTTAAAAAAAGTCAAATCATGTTGTCATGTAGTGATGTGTGTAACACCCCAAAAATTATTCATTTCATGATAAATAGTAATTTTATAATATTTGTGATTTTGAGAATTTTTCTAAATTTTTTCAAAAATGTTGAATATTTTAATATATTTCTCATTTTACGTGCGTGCTGAGCAGAGTCAGTGTAACACCCCAGAAATTATTTGTTTCATAATAAATAGTCATTTTATAATATTTGTTATTTTTGAGAATTTTTTCAGATTTTTCAAGAAACATGGAATATTTTAATATATTCTTCATTTTGCGTGCGCGCTGAGTGGAGCCGGGAAAATAAAATATTTTCCCCGAGGATGGTAAAATTTGAATTGTGGAAACATTGACGAGGGATCTTACTAAACCCAAGGTCGGGCACAATTTATGAGGTTTATGTTTTTCAAGATTTTATCTGCTAAATAAAATCGTAGTACGTTCTGTTGAATAAAATTCTGCAGAACGCTCTATTATCCGTTAGACAATAGATACTGGCTTTGTGGACTGTAGCAATTATCCATTGGGAAATAGCTTATAGTGAAAACCCTAATCACCTTATTTTCTTATTATTATCATCTTATCAACTAATCACCTTATCTAAAGGAAATCCACTTTATGTCCAATCAATTTTGCTTTTGAAATAGCTAACAAGATTAACCCTAGTTTCTAGAAGCAATTTTCCCTCCCTTCTCTCCCATGTGGCCACGACAATAAGGGGGGAAATGTGACTAAATTTTATCACATTTTCACTTAAGTCATCCATCCTTTCATTTTCAAAAACCCTAAAACACTTTACTATCACTTTCTCTCTCTACACTTTTCTTCTCTCAAGTTTTCTCCTCCTTCTCTCATCTCCTACACTCCACGGCCTAACTCCCTCTCTAAGCCTCCATGTTTGCAAAAATTTAAAGTAACCATACTCTCTTAATCTCCATCACATTCTAAACACTTTTCTAGTTTGAATCTACTTGAAAAGCTTCCATCTTCATCATCTTCTTCAAGCTTCAAAGTTTGAAACTTTAGGGTAAGATTCTTGATTTCTCATCTTTTCTTCTTCATTTTCATTTTAATGGCCATCATCATGACCATTTATCTTCTTTTTCTCAAGCCTTGGTGTTGATTTTATGAAGTTGTGATTTCTAGGATTTTGAAGGTGCTTGGCCGAATTTCACAAGGAGCAAACAATGAGATTTCTTTTCTTGATTTGTTTAGGGTAAGAGGGAGATGGTCCACTTCAACCTCTATTGGTAGTGAAAGACTTGATTGTGTGTTGGTTGTGAGAAACCCTTGTTAGGGTTACTCTCTTTGATGTATGATTTTAATGGCTATGTGTTGATTTTACCGTGTATGATTTATTTGATTGAATATACATGTATATTGATGACCTTGGATTGATTTTGGTGGATTGGAAACATGAAATGGAAGCAAGGGTTCCTTGCCCTCTTTATTATGGCTCACAGCCATGACCCTTGAATAGGGTATTCATGGTTGAAATTTTTGTAACAAGTGGAGACATAACTAATCAAGTGAATAATATGTAAAGGAGTAAAGGAAAATTTAGGGTTTCTACCCTTGGGAGGCCCACGGCCTCTAGGGTCATTTTAGGGTCCAATTATATAATTTTATATAACCTTGGAATTTAAATAATCAAGTGACTAAATAGTTAACAATGTAATGAAAAGAAATCTATTTGATAAGCTAAAGTGATTCTTTAGACCTAAGAAAAGAATAAGAGTGTGTGAAACTTGGAAAACCTTAGAATAATTTCTAAGTGAGTATGAATAAACTTAAAGTATGGAACTTAATAATCAAGAGAATTCCTCTAGAGAAGGTTTTCATAAGAAATGCTAAATTAAAGCGAAACTTAGTTAATTGGATAATTAGGAAGTAATTAGGGAATCATAAAATAGAAAGAATCGAGAATGAGAACCTATCCTAAAACTTAGAATAATTCATAACTAAAGGAGGAACTTGAGTATAAGTAAGATGTTGATGTTTAACTTGGCCTATTTCTGGCATGCTATGGTTAAAGTATATTATTGTTGAATATACATGATTATGCATTAAGTCATCATGGATTGTGAAAGTCCGATGGACTGTTGTTAAGGCCTTGTTGCCTAGGAGATTGAATTACACCTTAGTGCGGGTGCGAGTAGACTAATTTAGGCCATAATGTTGACCTTGGGGGCGTCGAGGTGCGGGTGTCTCACAATGGCCAGTTGGTAGCTCTTCTAGGCCGTGGGATAGACCGGTGCAAATGCACCGAAGATCCGGAACGAGAAACTGTCCTATATCGAGATTTAGTGAAGAATGTCTTGTACAATGCCTAGATGTGCACGTGGATAAATTGATAATTATAGCACTTTTGGCTACGACAGTCGAGTTATAGACATGTCTCCTGATCTATTCTCTTTGATATTGTGTCTAGCTCCATGGAGTAGGATTTTGATATCATGTACATGTGTATAGTGAGTCAATGTATTATTTGGTATTTAATTTATATGATGATTGGAACTGCTATCTTATTAATGTCATAATTGCCTGGAATTATTAACTTATTCAATATCTGCTTCTTGATATTGTTTACTATTCTAGTAATGCTATGTGGGCGTCGTAGGCCGTTCTGTTTCTTTACTGCCATAATTGGTACTTAGTGTAGGATGTCTCACCTCTTTTCTATATTTCTATTATTCTGTTATTTATATGTTTCTTTGAAGACGTCGATGAAGAAAGGGAAGTACACGAGTTCCCTGGCTTTTGGCTTGACTTTGACTAGTACCTGTTTTGATTATGATGTCCCATCTGTAAGGCTTTTTGGGTTACGTGAGGTTGACTTTTCTTGGAGGTCCGGACTACTGGCATATCAACTTCGCTACGGATCGTTGTGCTTACCTTGGAGACATGACAATGTCGCTAGCTTGGGGTGATATGATATGCTTATCTTTACCTATAGCGTTCGTTTACATTTAGAATTTTATTTGCCCATTCGAGATATGTAGGGTGAGTGTTGCTACTCCCCACAGGAGGACTCATTCCTATCTACTGCACGAGCCCCCGCTCGTCACTCGGTGGCTCCGATGAGGGTTTCCTCCGATGAGGAAGACCCTAAGGAGGACCCAGCTACAGTTCCTTCTCTTTCTCTGTAGGGGCTAATACTGTTGATGGCCACTGATGGCTATCTGCATTTCTTTTTGGGGCTTGATGTCTTATCTTTTGGTGGGCTATATGTGTAACTATTTTGGGGTAGGTAAATCTTTTTGCTTTTGGTAAATCTGATGATGTGACTAAATGAACATGATATAAGTATATATATAGAGAGAGAGAGAGAGAGAAAGAGAGAGAGCATGACGTATGGATGTATGTTTCATTTCTCATGTTACTTTATGTTGAAATCAAATATTATTACCTTGTCAAAACAACAAAAAATTCGCTAATTTAATTATACGATTACAACCAAGTAAGTTTATCTATATTAAAATGAACCGGGTCTTATTTTATTTAGTATTGTTTCTATTTCTTGATCATGGTGTGATATTCCCTTCTCAAAAAGGGGCGTTACACTAGTTTGGTATCAGAGCCCCGGTTTACGTTTTCTTTTGGGTCTTGTGGTTAGGTCAGACTTGTTTGTACTGTGTGATTCTCTGTGTTTGGCATTCCAAAAGGATACATTTTATTCTTCCTTGTGTTTTTCAGTTAGTCTAACTTGAAAAAGGGAAATGGCACGCGGTGGAGATATGGCTGCAGCAATTGAGGTAATGCAAAAAATGGCAGAGGTTATTACACAACAAACTGAGAGAGCTGCTCAATAACAGGAAAGGGCTGCTCAACAGCTAGAAGCTACAACCGATGCTCAAAATTTGGTGGAGTTTCGTCGTAACAACCCTCCTCAATTTAAAGGGGAATTTGATCCAGAGAAGGCTAGTCTTTGGGTCAAGGTGCTGGAGAAAATTTTTTGAGGCATGAACTATGCCGATGACAAGAAGGTAACGTATGTTGCTTTTATGCTGATGGGAGGCACAAAAGATTGGTGGAACAGAGTGCAAAGATTACTAGAAGCTGAAGGTTGAGTAATCACCTGGGCGGTATTCAGAGATAAATTCTTTAAGAAGTATTTCCCAGCAAGCGCTAAACATGCTAAAGAGATGGAGTTCCTTAGTTTGAGACCAGGGAACATGACTGCCAACGAATACGCCGCGACTTTTGAGAGCTTATCCAAATTTTCAACATATTTCTAACACCAGCTGGACGAGGTATAAAAATATCAGAAATTTGAGGAAGGACTGAGGCACGATGTAAAAAAAGCTGTCATAACCTTGAAGATTAACCAGTTTTTGGAGCTATTGGATACGTGTCGCTAAGTAGAAGAGCTGGATCAGGCTCGGGACATGGGAAATCGTAACTTTAGGCCTACTAGGTTCCAAAGAGGAGGTGGCAACAATGCAAACCATTTCCAAAAGAAACCTTATTCCTGACCATCAAGAGGTCAACAAAAGACATCTGGTGGAGGTTCTAGTGGAGGTTCTGGCAGAAATCGAACTGGATAGAATGTGGCATTCTCTTCGAAATGTTTGAAGTGTGGGAAGGATTACGCAATGAGAGATTGCACCATCAAAGGAATAATATATTTCCGATGTAGAAAATCTGGACATATTTCTAGGGATTACAACCAGGCTAAGGCAGAGCCTTCGGTTAACACTGTATGGGCTATAAAACCGCAAGCAGTAGGCAGAGTCTACACTATGAACGGAGCAGAAGCCTCCGAATCTGAAGATCTAATATAAGGGGAAGGTACTGTTGGGAATTGCGGATCAAAATATCTCGCAGCGGAATAATAGGATTCCCACACAGGATCCATGCGAAAAAATCCATAATCCGAGTTTTTAAAAATTACCTCTTGAAGCGTGATAAACACAAGCGAGGTGAATCACCAACACCGTAATAGCGACGATGTTTCCGCGGTATCCACACGAATAGACTTGCAAAAGGAGTCACGCCTCTGTTTCGCGGTGCTAGCCGCGAATAGAAGAAAGAACCTTTCACTTCTCTCACTCACTTTCTTAGGTGCGGCTAGGGTTGTGATGTAACATCTATAGCAGCCCCCTTAACAAGACTATTTATAATAGTGGCGCCTTAAGTGAGTGTGAGCAGTAGCAAGGTAAGTCATGCAACCCTAAAACCCATCCGTCATGAGTTAGGCCCACAATTGAATCCGAGTCCAACTTGGATCCTTATTGCTCCAATTTAGTCTGTTTCTAAGTGTGCGACCTGCAGGTTCTCATGACGTTGGTAGTAATATTAAAATCTCATTTTAATATTACAAACAAGTGAGCTGTATCTAGCAACACATCACCGCTACCCAAGTAATAAGAATGTCGGTGATTTGACATAACCTATCCGTGATCAATGTTTCCGTGTAGTTTAGTCCCTTTGTCCGATATCCGATTGAACACAAGGCATGGAACGTGTCACCCTTGTTTAATTCAATCTTCGCTTTCCCGATTCCCGAGTAGACATAGTAATAACAAATGAGATCAATATCTCATATTGACTCATTTGAGCATGGCCATGCATTTCATAGTCTCACTCAATCGGGGGCCCGAAGATATCACTCACATGTAGGAGGGACAAATCCCATCTAGGTCACTCACATTCCTCCACATGCATCGCAATATGTCTAATAACCAACTTTATAATCATCTTGTTACGATGACGTTTGATGGCATTTAAAACACACAACTCCTCATGTAGGAATCGTAGTGATTTCAGTCAAAGAACCACATACACCATTATCACCGTGAGAATCGCTTATGACACTCACGTAACGATCCACGTAGCGTTCTCATGGCGGGTCCGTCCAATACATCATTACTCTAATATGTATCCATGTGTAGACTTGATATCTCATATCCATGACCCGTGAGATGTGGTCATCGGGCCTATGCACATACTAGTCTCAATGCATTATTGTTGTCCTAATTAACAATAATACTTGACTAGGGACATTTAAGAATAGTGTTGTAACCAAAAGGATCTCACGATCAAGTCATCCACTTGATGTCCTATGGCATCAATCTTACTATTCTAAGGACTTTATTATGTTTATCAAAAAGAACACAATAAATGAAATGCCTCATATATAAAATAGCATAATAGAATATATGCAAATATAGAAAATGTATTAGCCTCTAGGGCATACACCAACAGGTACCATAGGAGGTAATCTTTTGACCATATTGTATGACTCTGGGGTAACCCACTCTTTCATTTCTTATGACTGTGTGCGACGACTTAGTTTACCTGTGTCTTCCTTATTTTTTAACTTGACTGTTTCTACTCCCACTGATAAACCTGTTGTGACTACCAAAGTTTATTTAAATTGTCCTTTAATTGTTGAAGGTCGAATCTTTTCTGTTGATTTGATCTGTTTACCTCTTTCCCAATTAGATGTAATATTAGGAATGGATTGGTTGTCTTCCAACCATATCCTGTTAGACTGTTCTAGTAAAATCATAATTTTCCCTATGGATGAAGTTTCTAGATTTTTGACGGCCAACCAAGTTCGAGATTTCTTGAAAAAAGGCGCTCAGGGATATATGCTATTGTCTTCCTTGAAGGTCGAGAGCGAGGCAGATGTGAATACAATTCCAGTGGTTAATGAATTCCCTAAAATCTTTCCTGATGATGTACCTAATTTACCACTGAAGTGGGAGATAGAGTTTGCTATTGATCTTGTACCTAAATCTGGTTCTATATCTATAGCGCCTTACAGAATGTCACCATCAGAGTTAGTTGAGCTTAAGAAGCAGCTAGAAGAACTCTTAGAAAAGCAGTTTGTTAAAACCAGTGTGTCACCATAGGGAGCACCAGTGTTATTGGTCCGAAAGAAGGATGGTACTTCACGATTATGTGTAGACCATTGCCAGCTGAATAAGGTCATAATCAAGAATAAGTATCCACTTCCGAGGATAGATGACTTGATGGATCAACTGAAAGGAGCAGCAGTGTTCTCTAATATCAATCTGCAATCTGGCTAACATCAGATTTAAGTGAAGGTGGAGGATATTCCCAATATGACTTTTCGTACCCGTTACGGTCATTACGAATATCTTATGATGTCGTTTGGTGTAATGAATGCACCTGCCATATTCATGAACTATATGAACAGAATCATTCAACCTTACTTAGACAGATTCATTGTTGTCGTCATTGATAACATTCTGATCTACTCTCAAAATCAGGAGGATCGTGTTGAACACCTCAGTATAGTTCTCCATATTCTGAAGGAGAAGAAGTTGTACGCCAAATTGTCGAAGTATGAATTTTGGCTAGACGAAGTCAAGTTTGTGGGCCATGTAATCTTGAAGGAAGGGTTTACAGTGGATTCATCAAAAGTGGAAACAGTTCTATAGTGGGAAAGATCGAAGATAGTGACAGAAATCTGAAGCTTTGTGGGATTGGCTGGATACTATCAAAGATTCATTGAAGGATTCTCTAAAATAACAGGGCCTCTCACTCAGCTCACGAGAAAGAACCAAGCCTTTGAATGGACTAATGCTTGCGAAGAAAGTTTCCAAGAATTAAAGAGATGACTAACTACTTCACCAGTGTTAGTTCTACCTTATCCGAGTGAACCCTTCGAAGTGTATTGCGATGCTTTATACCAAGGATTAGGATTTGTGCTTATGCAAAATGGAAAAGTGGTGGCTTATGCTTTGAGACAATTGTGAGTGCATGAGAAGAATTACCCAACACACGACCTGGAGTTACCAGCTATGGTATTCGCTTTGAAGATATGGAGGCATTTCCTTTATGGGGCGACATTCAATGTCTTTAGCGACCACAAGAGCTTGAAGTATCTATATGACCAAAAGGAGTTGAATATGAGACAACGAAGGTGGTTGGAATTTCTGAAAGATTATGATTTTTGACTTTTGTATCACCCTGGAAAGGCAAACGTCATGGCAGACGCTTTGAGTAGGAAGATGCTCAGTATCTCTGCCATGATGATCAAGGAAAAGGATTTGATAGAGCAATTCAAGGATGTATGGTCCTTTGTGGAATTGGCACCGAGAAAGATTTGCATGAACATGGTCACTATTTCAAGTGAGTTAATGAAGGACATCCGGGGAAAATAAAAAGTTAACAAGTTTCTGCAAGAAGAAAGGGAGCTGATGAAGCAAGGCAATATGACAACATTTGAGGAAGGAACTGATGGAATCCTAAGGCTCTGAGGTAGAGTTTGTATACCCCGGGATCAAGAACTTAAAAAGTATATCCTCAAACATGCTCACACGAGCAAGTTGAGTATGCACCCAGGAATGACAAAGATGTATTAAGACTTGAAACGGTTATTTTGGTGGCACGGAATGAAGAGTGATATTGCCAGATATGTGTCATCATGTTTGGTTTGCCAAAAAGCTAAGGTTGAACACCAAAGACCGTCAGGAATGTTACAACCCCTATTTATTCCCGAATGGAAGTGGGATAATATTGCGATGGACTTTGTGGTTGGATTACCAAAGACCAAAAAAGGTTATGATTCAATATGGGTAATTGTTGACCGACTTACAAAGTTAGCATATTTTTTACTAATCAACATAAGATACAACATGGAGAAGTTGACTCAACTGTATATTGGTGAGATCGTTAGGCTACATGGTGTGCCTACCAGTATTATTTCTGATAGGGATCCAAGGTTCACCTCAAAGTTTTGGTAAAGTTTACAAGAAGCATTGGGAACAAAGCTACGATTAAGTTCTGCTTATCATCCACAAACCGATGGGCAATCAAAAAAGATGATTCAATCATTGGAGGATTTGCTCAGAGCTTGCACTTTGAAACAAGCTGGAAGTTGGGATGAAGTTTTACCATTGGTAGAGTTCACCTACAATAACAGTTTTCATTCAAGCATAGGGATGGCAACCTATGAAGCTCTATATAGACGACGGTGCCAAACACCTTTATGTTAGTAGCAAGACGGAGAGCGCCTTACTGTTGGGCATGATATTATACGACAAACAACTGAGAAAGTCAAGATGATTCAGGAAAAGATGAGGACAGGTCAAAGTTGACAGAAGAGCTATACGGATAAAAGAAGAAAGCCTCTTGAGTTTGAGGAAGGCGAGCATGTGTTTTTGAAAGTCACGCCAACGACTGGGGTCGGCCGAGTTCTGAAATCTAGAAAAATTGCTCCCAAATTCCTTGGACCTTACCAAATTCTTCACCGGATAGGTCCAGTAGCTTACCAGATAGCCTTACCATCTTTTTTTTCAAACCTTCACAATGTCTTTCATGTGTCGCAATTGCGAAAATATATTCCTGACCCGATCCATGTCATAGCACCGGACACAGTACAATTGAAAGAGAACTTAACCTATGAGGCACCTCCAGTAAGGATTGAAGATAGGAGAGTAAAGTAACTCAGAGGAAAGGAGATCTCATTGGTGAAAATCTGGAACGAAACGACCAGAGATGCAACATGGGAGTTGGAAGACAAGATGAAGGAGCAACACCCACAACTATTCTAAGGTATGAAAATTTCAAGGACGAAATTTCTTTTTAGAAGGGGAGAGTTGTAACACCCCGAAAATTATTCATTTCAGAATAAATAGTCAATTTATAATATTTGTGATTTTTGAGAATTTTTCTGGATTTTTCAGAAATGTTGAATATTTTAATATATTTTTTATTTTACGTGCGTACTGCGCAGAGTCAGTGTAACACCTCAGAATTTTTTTTTTCATGATAAATAGTCATTTTATAATATTTGTGATTTTTGAGAATTTTTCTGGATTTTTTCGAAAACATGGAATATTTTAATATATTTCTCATTTTGCATGCGCGCTGAGCGGAGTTAGGAAAATAAAATATTTTCCCTGAGATTGGTAAACTTTGAACTGTGGACACGTCGACGGGGGATCTTACTAAACCCGAGGTCGGGCATAGTTTACAAGGTTTATGTTTTTCGAGATTTTATCTGATAAATAAAATCGCAGTAGGTTTTGTTGAAGGCTTTGTGGACTGTAGCAATTATCCATTGGGTAATAGCTTATAGTGAAAACCCTAATCACCTTATTATCTTATTATTTTATCATCTTATCACCTAATCACCTTATCGAAAGGAAATCCACTTTATGTCCAATCAAATTTCCTTTTGAAAAAGCTAACAAGATTAACCCTAGTTTCTAGAAGCAATTTTCCCTCCCTTCTCTCCCATGTGGCCACGGCAATGAGGGGGAAAATGTGACTAAATTTTGTCACATTTTCACTTTAGCCATCCATCCTTTCATTTTCAAAAACCCTAAAACACTTTACTATCACTTTCTCTCTCTACACTTTTCTTCTCTCAAGTTTTCTCCTCCTTCTCTCATCTCCCACACTCCACGGCCTCACTCCCTCTCTAAGCCTCCATGTTTGCAAATATTCAAAGTAACTATACTTTCTTAATCTTTATAACATTCTAAACACTTTTTTAGTTTGAATCTACTTGAAAAGCTTCCATCTTCATCATCTTCTTCAAGCTTCAAAGTTTAAAACTTTAGGGTAAGATTCTTGATTTCTCATCTTTTTTTCTTCATTTTCATTTTCAATGGCCATCATCATGACCATTTATCTTCTTTTTCTCAAGCCTCGGTGTTGATTTGATGAAGTTATGATTTCTAGGGTTTTAAATGTGCTTGGTCGAATTTCACAAATAGCAAACAAGGAGATTTCTTTTCTTGATTTCTTTTGGGTAAGAGGGAGATGGTCCACTTTAACCTCTATTGGTAGTGAGAGACTTGATTGTGTATTGGTTGTGAGAAATCCTTGTTAGGGTTACTCTCTTTGATGTATGATTTTAATGGCTATGTGTTGATTTTACCTTGTATGATTTGTTTGATTGAATATACATGTATATTGATGACCTTGGATTGATTTTGGTGGATTGGAAACATGAAATGGAAGCAAGGGTTCATTGCCCTCTTTATTGTGGCTCACGGTCATGACCCTTGAATAGGGTATTCATGGTTGAAATTTTGGTAACAAGTGGAGACATAACTAATCAAGTGAATAATATGTAAAGGAGTAAAGGAAAATTTAGGGTTTCTACCCTTGGGAGGCCCACGGCCTCTAGGGCCATTTTAGGGTCCAATCATGCAATTTTATGTAACCTTGGAATTTAAATAATCAAGTGACTAAATAGTTAACAATGTAATGGAAAGAAATCTATTTGATAACCTAAAGTGATTCTTTAGACCTAAGAAAAGAATAAGAGTGTGTGAAACTTGGAAAACCTTAGAATAATTTTCTAAGTGAGTATGAATAAACTTAAAGTAAGGAACTTAATAATCAAGAGAATTCCTCTAGAGAAGGTTTTCATAAGAAATGCTAAATTAAAGTGAAACTTAGTTAATTAGATGATTAGGAAGTAATTAGGGATTCATAAAATGGAAAGAGTCAAGAATGAGATCCTATCCTAAAACTTAGAATAATTCATAACTAAAGGAAGAACTTGAGTGTAAGTAAAATGTTGATGTTTAACTTGGCCTACTTATGGCGTGCTATGGTTAAAGTATATTATTGTTGAATATACATGATTATGCATTGAGTCATCATGTATTGTAAAAGTCTGATGAACTGTTGTTAAGGCCTTGTTGCCTAGGAGATTGAATTACACCTTAGTGCGGGTGCGAGTAGACTAGTGTAGGTCATAATGTTGACCTTGGGGGCGTCGAGGTGCGGGTGTCTCACATTGGTCAGTTGGTAGCTCTTCTAGGCCGTGGGATAGACCGGTGCAAATGCACTGAAGATCCGGTCCGACACACTGTCCTATATCGCAATCTAGTGAAGAATGTCTTGTATAATGCCTGGATGTGCACGTGGATAAATTGATAATTATAGCACTTTTGGCCGCGACAGCCGAGTTACAGACATGTCTCCTGATCTATTCTCTCCAACGTTGTGTCTAGCTCCATAGAGTAGGATTTTGATATCATGTACATGTGCATAGTGAGTCGACGTATTATTTGGTATTTAATTTATATGATGATTGGAGCTGCTATCTTATTAATGTCATAACTTCCTGGAATTGTTAAGTTATTTAATATCTACTTCTTGATACTGTTTACTATTCTTGTAATGCTCTGTAGGCGTCCTATGCCGTTCTGTTTCTTTATTGTCATATATGGTACTGAATGTAGGATGTCTCACCTCTTTTCTGTATTTATGTTATTCTATTATTCATATGTTTCTTCGAAGATGTCGATGAAGAAGGGGAAGTACACGAGTTCCCTGGCTTTTGGCCAGCCTTTGACTAATACCTGTTTTGATTATGACGTCCCGTCCGCAAGGCTATTTGGGTTACGTGAGGTTGACTTTTCTCGAAGGTTCAGACTACTGGCATATCAACTTCACTATGGATCGCTGCATTTACCTTAGAAACGTGACAGTGTCGCTAGCTTGGGGGCGATATGATCCACCTATCTTTACTTGTAGCGTTCATTTACATTTTGAATTTTATTTGCCCATTCGAGATATGTTGGGTGAGTGTTACTATTCCCCACAGGAGGACTCATTCCTATCTACTGCACGAGCCCCCGCTCGTCACTCGGTGGCTCCAATGAGGGTTTCCTCCGATGAAGAAGACCTTGAGGAGGACCCAGCTACGGTTCCTTCTCTTTCTCTGTAGGGGCTAATATTGTTAATGGCCACTGATGGCTATCTGTATTTCTTTTTGGGGCTTAAAGTCTTATCTTTTGGTGGGCTATATGTGTAATTATTTTGGGGCAGGTATAGCTTTTTGCTTTTTGTATATCTGATGATGTAACTAAACGAATATGATATATATATATATATATATATATATATATATATATATATATATATATATATATATATAGCATGACATATGGATGTATGTTTCATTTCTCATGTTACTTTCTGTTGAAACCAAATATTATTACCTTATCGCAACAACAAAAAAATCACTAATTTAATTATACGACTACAACCAAGCAAGTTTCTCTATATTAAAACGAACAAGGTCTTATTTTATTTAGTATTGTTTCCATTTCTTGATCATGGTGTGACGTTCCCTCCTCAAAAAGGGGCATTACAATGTGATGATATCACTTAGATGATATCATCAAAGTGACTAGATAAAAATAATCTACTAAATTTTTACTGCAAGCTATTACCTAGTGGATAAAAGTTTGAGTTAACAATGTCGATATCTATTGTCCAATAGACAGTAGGGCACACCCAAATTTTATCCGTCAGATAAAATCTCAAAAAATGAAACTTCGTAAACTGTGTCCGACCCCGAGTTTAGTAAGATCCCCTATCACCATTTCCACAGTCCAAGGTTTTTCGGCCTTAGGGAAAATATTTCATTTTTTCGACTCTGTTCAATGTGTACACAAATCGAGGAATATATTAAAATAATCATACAATTTAAATAATTCCAAAAAAATTTATAAAAATCACAAATATTATAAAATGAGTATTTATCGTGAACAAGCAATTTTCAAGGTGTTACACACATAACCTAAATATATGTATTTTTTGTTTTACTTGTCATAACTTTTTATCTTGATTGGTTTTTGTTAATCCTTTATGCTGTGAATCTATTGGACATTCTTCTGTACTTATTTTGAAAATTATATTTATTCTATTATTATAATAGGTTATCTAGATGCCAATGTGTCTTTTGAGTTTAAAAAGTTATAGGGACATATTTATTAAAAAAAAAAAGTTCCTAGGATATTTCTTGCTGAAAGACTTCTTTACTTAAATTTCTTTTGGATGTAAAAAGAAATTTTATTACATTGAAAAGAGTTAAGGGAGGATGAGATATCCTCCAAAGCATTAGGGGTGTGCAAAAAAACTAAATGAACTAAACTAATTTATAAACTGAACCGAACCACTTCAAAATAACAAATTTTTTCTAAGCGGTTATTAACATGAACCGATTTTCATTTTATAAAAATGGTTTTGTTAACTCTTTCTCAATCCAATTTGGTTTACTACAATAACCAAACCTATCCATTTTCTTTGAACAAAACCATCTCATTTTCAGTTCACTCATCCTTCACACTTTTCAAAATTTCCTCTCAAATTTTATCAACCCTAACCCCCAAATCAATGAACCCTACTCCCAATTCACTGAACTCTAACCCCCAATCAAACACCAAGAATTACACAATTAGCGACACATTCAAGCTCAAATCGAGCTCCTGATTCTGCATCTTCATCTTTCTGCGTCGATTTGTAACTCTGTATCTTCATCTTTCTGCGTCGATTTGCAACTCTGTGTCTTCATCAACATTTTTCCGTTGCGTCCTCATCGAGTTGCTTGGTGCATCGATCTACAACTCTGTATCAATTTCTTTCTGCTCATCTTTCTGCTATGTGTAACACCCGTGAAAACATGACTGACTTGTATATGGTTATAGAGGTAGCCTAATACTAGTTTGTCATGGTTGTATAATTTTGTAACTATTTGAGCATGTTTAGTCACTTTACTATAACACTATGTGTGAAATATAGTTGTTTTTAGCCTTGGATTTTTCTTAAACTACTTAGTTAATGGAAATAAGTGTGGAGAATTTGTTTCTAGGTCACAAATGTGTGGAAAAATGTGTGGTTAAAGTTTGAGGTTAATCGAAGTTAGTTTGACATTTTTAAGCATACTAGTTGTGTATTTTAATGTCAGATTGACTACCAGCAGATATGAAAAATTATAGAAATGGTGAAACAATATTTTTTATGAATCTTAGGATTTATTTGAAACTTGTTGGAAGTTAGAAAATTGGATTTAGTGAAATTCAAGTGTTCTTAACAGATCAGAGATATTAGTGTAGTCACTTAAGTGACTAAGTGATCACACAGTTAGGCTTGTTTCTGCCTTGGCTTTTATAAGTCTTCAAAGTGAGATATTTTCTCATTTCTTACCTCTCTCTCACGGCTACAGCAAGGGAACACCAAAGGAAAACCAACAAAGGAGCAAAAGGAGGTCTATCATCAACCAAAGAGGAGGAAGAGCTTAGTGGTGGAGAGGAGCTGCTCTCAGACTTCATCTCTGGCCGTTAAGGTAGGGGGAAGCTTTGTGTTAACTTCTAGCTTTCATTTTCATCATTTTGGTTCTTGAGGGGCTTGATGAGGAAATGGGAGCTTGAAGAGTGATTTTGTGATTCTTGAGTTAAATCTTGATGAGAATAACTAGGTCTAGTAAAGTCTGGTTTGTGGATGTATTAGGATGAATTTTTCATCTTTTGCATTAATTCCCTTTTAGGCCAAATTTGGGGGTTTAGTTTAAGGTTGATTTTTGATTCACAAAGTTGCATGATTAAGTGAAATTAAAATGGTTTAAGAGTTGTAGTGTGTTAATGGACCTTACTTGAGGTTAGAAACCAAGTGGAATTGAGATTTGAGAGTATGGAGCACCTTTGTTCCTCAATGAAATAGTAACTCCATCTACAGAATTATGCAGATTTTATTCTTCCCAGTCAGTGCTCAAGCGCTGAGTGCCTAGGTGCCAGCAGGGCAAATAGAGAGCACTTTGTGCTACACGATGTGTGCTTGAGTGCCAAGCATGGAGTGCCTAAGCGCCCTTCACTGGGAAAGGCAGAACAGAGCCTTATTTTGATAGAAATGAAGGGGCTCACTTGTGTGGTTCTTTCTTTTATGCTTCTTAATGAGTAATGAGACTCTTGTAGGAGTATTTGATAAAGTAAATTTTGAGATGCATGTAAATCAATTATGGTGCTAATTATTGTAGGTAATTAGTAATTGTTTTTCATGATAAGATTGTGGAACATAGTGAGGTGAGTGATATCCTCTCTATGTGTTGATGAGTAGTGGAGGTGAGTCATATCCTCACTACGCCAAATAATTCATGATATACTATAACATATCCTAGAGTAGTTGAGCTGGGTAATATCCTCAAATCGTCTGAGGACTCATGACATCCTTAAATTTCATTCACTCTTAAGACTTCCATAAACATTAACATTAGACATAATTAGGCATAGCATGACAATTGTATGGGCGGTTGCCGCCATGACATGAACTCATGACATTGTAATTATATAGGCAATTGTGTACTCCTATAATTGAAGTGTTAACTTAATGATTGTGTATTCTGTTTGATTGTATAAAATGCTAGTTTTGGAATACTTCTAATGAGAATTGTAATTTCTCACCCCGTTTATGTTGTTATGTAAATCCAGGTGCAAGTTCTTCAAAATAGAAGAAGATGTATGAGAACTAGCATAACATTGATGTTGTTTTAGACTGAGCTTGTATATAGTTTATATTTTCTTAGCTTTTTTTGAGTTATGTATGACAATATGCCCTTTTGTGGCTGTGATGTATATATATAATTGTTGGTAATGTGGCTCTCCATAATGATTCATTTATGTGAATACTATGGGTTTGGTTATTAGTGGTAACATTGCCAGTACTGAATATTCTTACTTAGATCAAGTTTATTGAGATATCAGAATTGGGATGTTACACTGCGTCCATTAATTTGTAGTGTTAGGTCTTCGAGTGGTGAGAACCCTTGATTTTTATTTTTTATTCTTGCAATTTCATTTTCATATAGATTTTCATTTTCTGTTGTGTTGCACAAAGTTAATCTTATACATGTAAAAAATAGTGAAAATATTTTAACAAGTGTTGAGTAATAATATTTGCAACATGGGTATTTATTTATTTTTATTTTATTTTTTGCATAAAAATTTGTGGTTGAATTAGAGTCATAATCCTGATCTCTATTTTTTTTTTCGTATGGTCCTCACATGAAAAATGGCCTTGTTTGTGATGTTGTTTGTGTTGTTCGTGATGTTGTGTTGCAGTATCACCTAACTTGATTATGTTGTTTGTGTTGTTGTGTTGCATAAAGATTCAGTATTCATTATATAATCACTTGATTTAATATATGGTATATTGCCACCAAAGTTTTGGGTTATTTAATATATAGAAGTTTGGTTAGAAGCTTGAAGCTAAAGAAGGGTAACTCAGGCATATAGATATAAGATAGAGTATAGAGAAGACAAGTCTATTATTTTTGTCAATCAAGTGGGAGAAGTGCCAACAGAGATATATAGCGTAAAGTTAAAGCAAAACTTACACTATTAAAGTTTGTAATCTGGTTTGTATTTTAAGAACTATTGAGAGAGTGTGAAAGTTTGTGTTTCTTTTAGAGATTGAAGATAAGGTTATTGTAGCTGCTATTTCTAATTACTTGGAAAGGCTACTAATCAGTAAAATATTTTGCTTTGTTATTGGATGGCAACTGATAATTATATAACCAATTGTGTCTTCAAAGAATATATATAACATGATTGTGTCAAACTCTTAATGTTCAGTACTATTTTCCCTTTATATAACAGTTTTTGGTGTTCTCTCTATGGTTTTGTCATACTATCCTTTTCTCCTAATTTTTCTTCCATTTTTTAGAATTAGGTGATTGTTCATGTTGAATGAGTCATGCTGATTATTAAGCTTGTTTATGTATGTAGGCCCTACTCTTTTAATTGATGTTCCAAGAGACAAAAATATAACTGGTATGTATTACTGTTTTTGCCTATGGAAGACATTTTATTTATTTTCCTTATTTTGTGTGGTATACAAGGATCAGATACCATAGGCAACTTTGGAAGAATTTGCCTATTTTACTATGCCTTTTTATATACATAGCATTCAATGTTAGTTGGTCTTATTGTATGTGTGTGTCCATTGGATGTCAAATTATTTAGAGATAGGTAGCTTTGCGATTACTATATTTTATGTAATTTAGCAATAGTGCTCACAACCATGGAATAGAGTGCTAACTTTCTTGTATATAATCCGTTTTCATGGGCTGTGCTCTTCAATGTTCCTTTCAACTTATAAAATCAGCTATTGTTTGGTTTTGGGGGAAAAAAAGAGGGGGCTAAATTTTCCACTGCTATTTCATTGTCCTTAATAGTTGTAGATTAAATGAAAAAAAAATGTATTTTTCTTTTCCAGCTGAAGTTATGAAGTCATTAAATTTTCCATGGAGTGCAAATTGTGTGCTCATCTGAACATTAAATACCAACAGGTAATGTGTACAAGTTAAATGTATTGGTACTGTTGTAGGTAGCATTACAACATTTTGTTAACACAAGACCAATTCAAATAGTATTGCTGATGCTTAAAAGTTTATAAATTTGAAGAAACAACCTTAGAATGGAATTAGTGGCATTCCTGAAGCTACTGAATATGTGTTTTTTTAAAATATGTTTTTCAAGTATAGGCAATATCAAATTTATATGTGAGGAAATAGATTGTTTTTATATACTTCTTCAGTCTTTTAAGAATTCTTTTTAACACTTTGTCAACTATTTGTTCCCTCTTTTTTTATTCATTTTAATGTCTGTATGTGCGAGACTAAGTGTAGCTAATTTAATTATATTTTTGTTCATTGTACTTGTATCAATGGGTATAGTCTCCATGATAAATAGGCTATTAAATCGGGAGTGGATGTTAAGCAAAAGAAATATTTAGTTACAATTATGAGGTCCGATAGCTATTGTTCATATAGACCTTCAATGCTCATTTGAAGCCAAATGTGGAACTAAAACTTGTTAAATTATTAGGTGGCTTATGTTTCAGAAGGAATATGACACAAGCTATATGGGATTCACAGTGGATGGAGTGAATTGGCTAGTGGAGAACACTGATATCAAACTTATAGGTAAGGCATAAATTGTTTTTCTATATTTGGGCTACTTTTCCCCGTGGGCATATTTTCTATCATTTGTCCCAAGTCAACTAGTCAAGTGGCTTGGTCTAGTTTCTCACATATGGACTTCTGCACTTTAAATTGTTTTCTTTGACTCTGACTTCATAGGTGTTTTGTACATGTCATGCAAGATTATTAGATAAAGATAAATATTTGGTCAAGTTTTTGCTTTTTAATGAGTTGGTTAACAATTATTTCCTTTTCTTAATTAAGAAGCAACATAATTTGTGTGAGCAACTAGTGATATGGACTAGATGTGGCCTTATCATTATGTTGCCTCTTGTAAATTATTTATTCCCAAACTAGAAGTGTAGTATTACAATTGGGTTGTTTACAATAAAACTATGAAAAAGTCATCTTGAATCCTAACAGGTGACTGGATGTTTCACTTTTCATTTATTGTTGGTATTGATTTAAGATAATTACGACAAATGAAGTAATTTCAGAAGATTATTCTGAATCTTTACCTCCCTCTCCCTTTATGATTTGGGCCACTGTGATGCACAAGTTTTTGCATCTTCATTATATGTTTAGCTAAATGGTATCACCCCCTTTATCTCTCTTTCAACTCTTCATAAACTTTTCTTTTATTTTTTGCTCAATTATGCTGCCTAACATATTTTTTTGTGACACTCTGTAGGAATTGATTACCTATTTGTTGCTGCTTATGATCACTTGATTCCATCTCACCTTGTTTTTCTAAAAGATAGGGTAAGAACAAGTTTCTTTTGTGGTTGAGAATTGATATGGTTGTTTGCTTCATGGTGATTGGATGGCAACTGAAGTTAGTTGATTCCTTTGTGCTTCTACTAAACCTTTTTTTTATATCATCTTAATATACTAAAAATTGCATTACTAGCAATTTTGTATTAGGTAGTTTTAGACCACCATTGATTTCTGGAGTTGCTATTAGATTGATCATTGATGTTTGACGCAAAAATTCTTTTAAGTCTACATATGTAGTTAAAAGTATTAGATTGTTGCATAAATTGTGCTCTCTGTTATTTGGTGGTCTATAAAGTAAATACCAAACTAGTCTATCAATAGATTAAAGGGTTGTGAAATTTTAATTACTTTGATTATAAATAACCTTTCCCTTTGCTGTGTTGGGAATTACTATTTGGGCATGCTATTTTTGCTAGCAATACAATAACTTTTGGGTTGCTGAGTGTGCTATTTGAATTATTCAAGTCAGAACTCAACTTTCTGCTCCTATGTTGGACAGGTTAATACGTAACAATTACTTCTAAGTAACAGTTTACATTTGAATTGCTTTAAAACAGTAGTAGCAAATAGATAAGTACATGTCAAGAATTTGTATTAACTTAGCCAGTTTTGAACTAAACTGGTTTCATGAAAAAACTAGTTCTGAACTAGTTTTTAAACTAGTTTTATGAATTAGATTTATAGAAAAACCAGTTTTCTGAATTGGTTTCATGAAAAACCAGTTCTGAACTGGTTTTTGAACTAGTTTTGAAACCCAAACTGGTTCTGAACCGGTTTTGAAACCCAAACCGGTTCTGAACCGGTTCTAAACCCAAACTGGTTCTGAATCAGTTTTAAACCTAAACCGATTTAGAATCGGTTCAAAACTAGTGTCGAACCAAAACTATTTCGGCCCCAAAAGAAAACTAGTTTGGCGGTTCGGTTCGATTTTTCACGCCGAACTGAACCATGCCCACCCATACAAAACATAAAAATTAGGCTTTTTATTTACTCAATTATACCAAATGATTTGAGTTCTTTCTGCTTATCAGATACTTTCTTTCGGTGGATGTTCAGCTATACAGTTATCTATCTTAAAAGTCCATAGGCTAGTTCACACTAAAGTTGATAATTGAATCTAATTATTACTTGGAGCTAGTTAACTTATTTCGGTACCCAATTAGTTGAAAAGAGGGCACTAAATATTTTGTTTCAAGATATCATATACCTCGTAATTTTGAAATAGTTATTATTGACTTGGAGGGTTTTAGGTAAGGAAAGAGGAAAAGAAAGAAAAGAGACTTAGAATAATATCAGATCGATATTGATTTTATGTGAAAATTGTATAACAACTCCTTTTCTAAGTAGTTCATCTGGATTTTATTTTGTCTAAAAGATTGCTCACATTTTGTAGAACTGTAGAAGTTAAATTATAGTTCATGATTCATGTTGCCACTCAGATACTATGAAGGTCTCCAAAAATGTGTTGGTTTGTACTCAGAAAAATACCAATTCTATCCTGATGAAATAGATCAGTTAGATTCCTTGTACAAAACACTTGGGCAGCAATATAAGTGGTCTTCTACTATTAAGGTAATGCAGTTTATTATTGTGGTTATATATACTTTTTGTTTAATATCTTGCCTTAAGGTATTACAATTATCATTTAATTGGTATTTTGCTATATTATATGTGTAAAAGGAGATATGTTTATGTTTTTGTATCACTTATGACATTGTCACTAATTGCTTTCTCTGGAAATGGGTTTTGCCATATAAAGATTGCATTGTTGCCATTCTTTATCTTGGGAGGCAGGAATTTCATTATTTCTTGTTTGATAGAAAATGTTGACAAAACTTGAATGGAATATTCATTACCTTGGTAAGTGTGGTCATAGTGTTATTTTATGTTTTCTTCCCTTCTATAATCGTTTTATAAAATGCATGTTAAATAAGTAATCTTGGTTTTGGTGACCTCTTCATAGATCAGTGTAAGTGCATCTTCTAGAATATTATATTTTACAAACATGCTTGGTGTTCCACAAGTATACTTCCTATCAAAATGAGTAGTACTATTGGAGTGCACAATTTTGTTGAATGAAATTCATTCTTCATTAGATCTTTTTGTTTTCTAGAGAATACCATTGGATTTTCTACAAGGTGACAAATTTCTAGGATGAAAGTTGTAAAATGTTATAACTAAAGAGAATAAAAAGAAATGGAGAAGAAGATAGTATTTTATTGGTAAACTCTCCTCTTTGTATTAACTAGAAGGACAAAGAATCAGAAAAGAATTACATGAATTGATAAGAAATGGCAATCATAGGCTAATTTGAATACCCAAGGACATTCGAGAGGTCCTCACTCTCCTAACCTTCATTTCCACTCAAAAATCCAATTGGTTTCTCTCTAATGGACCCCTCTCTACTTATAAACAACTACCAGTTATTGTAACAGAATAACTGCCCCATAACAGAATAACGACCCTATTAGTAGTTATGATCCCCTACTACTTGTTTATTCTTCCTAGTGTACACCCTGTTAATGATAGGTTTGCTAACAATACTCCCTCGCAAAACATCCACCTTGTCCTTAAGGTAAAAATGAGGAAATTGCTCTTGAATAGTTGTACAAACTCCCATGATTCCTCACAATTTGGGAGACCTGAGCACTTTATGAAAACTTCCTGGAAACCCGTAGAAATACTTCTAATATGGAGAACCTATTCTGGCTCACTTGTAACTCCAACTCATCAGACAATATAGGAGGCAATGGTTGTGATGGTTGCTGTACAAAAATAGCCTTCTTCAACATAGAAACATAGAACACTGGGTGGATTTTTCTATTAGCTAGAAGATATAACTGATAGGAAACTTCTCCAATTCTTTCCATAATTAGTAGGGTCCATAAAACCTAGGACTCAACTTCTCATTGACCCTTTTAGATAAGCATTTGAGTCTGTATGACTGCAGCTTCAAATAAACCCAATCCTCTACTTTGAAACACCACGTCTCTCCGATCTTTGTCAACCTGCATCTTCATTTTGTTTTGTGCTTTCAGCAAATTCTCTTATAACTCCTCCAATATCAAATCTCTCTCTTTAGTCAACAAATTTACTTCTTCCATTGCAGATGGAAAAGTATTTCCTCTTATCAACATTAGAGGGTCCCTACCATAAAGGGCATTAAAAGGAGTAATTTTAGTATAGCTGTTATAATTTGTATTAACCAAATATTCAAGCCAACTTAACCACCGAGGCCACTGTTTAGGCTTAGTTCTAGCCAAACATCTTAAGTAAGTTTCCAATCAATGATTTACTACCTCCGTTGGGCCATCTGTTTATAGATGATATGCAGAACTAAATTTCAAATGAGTACTAGCGTGCTTGAACAACTCAGTCCATAAATGACTGAGAAACACCTTATCCCTATCTGAAATAATAGAGACTGGAAATCCATGTAATCGCACCACCTCTTTAATGCATAAATTTGCCACCTCCTTAGTAGAAAAAGGATGGGAAATAGCCACGAAATAAGTAAATTTAGTGAGACTATTGACCACCTCCATGATAGTTTCCTTTCCAAGGGCTTTATGTAATGACCTAACTCAACTACAGTACGCAAAGATTTAATCTAGCTTGTTTTCATTTAACTCAGTTTCCTTCTTAGAGATAATTAAGATTGAAAACAGTTATTATTAGAGACTCTTAAGATTTAAATATTTTTCCAATGGCTAAACGATTATGAATTAAACAGATGAATATTTAAGACGCAAAAACTAACATCATTAAGAGAAACTTAACAGTGGCAGTTTAAGGTTACAATCTTCCCCAAAAACCAAAACAAAATTTTGACCTCACAAGGTCAACTACTACCGTCATCACAAGAAACTAAAACTGTTAACATAAAATAGTTCCTCCTTTTAAGTAGTACACAGGGGAAGAATCAAACGCAAAACTATTGGAAATAGGGTGGTGGAAACAAGTGCATCAGGGGATCACCAAGGAGGCATAACAAGCAGAAAAGTGAAATGGCCGGTAATCGTGACCGTCCCATACTCCGGGTGGGTGGACACCTGTACTTGGATGGTGACCTGCCCCTCAAAGGTGAAAAGCTGTGCTTCCAGGTTATATTATTACCGCCCTTCACTGAGCCAAATTTCCTAGCAGGAAAAATAGTAAAAACAGAACTAATGATATTTCAAGGGAATTGGCTTTTTGAGAAAAATAAGTAAACAACTCTGCTTTTGGAAAATTCCAATTCCCAAAATGTTTTCTTTTTTCTTTTCAAAAACATCTTCTCTATGACATAAACAAAGGTTAGTGAAAACAAGAATCCATGAGAAATTAAATACAATTGGTAAACATTCAAGATTATGGTTACATCACAAACATTACAAGATAGTCCATATTAATATATACATAATACAAATAAATGTAACAAATAATAAATGAAATAACCAGGACATGACAAAAATAAGAGAAACAAGTATAGAATTTAAAAGTCTTTTACTCTTGCTCTTACTCATACTCCATGGAGTGCTCCACTGGGAAAGCGGGGAAAACGGGTGGACAAGAGTACACATGCTCCCACTTGCATGCTCTCTAATCGTCTTGGGAGAAAAAGGGTTTGTCGGATGTAACGGTATTTTCGGACATGATCATACATAGCTAGAATACCAATTCCAAGTCCTACTGGGACCCGTGAAGTCACAATGGCATGTTACTCCCCCAGGGTTTCAACACCCTCCCAATCTACTCCTCACCTATCCTCATGTCTGCTTATCCCAAGGAACTGTTTCTTTAATCTTTTAACTTGTTTTATCTTAGAATTAAACATTTACCAAGGACTCCAATATGCCTCAAGGCTCTCGGCCAACATCAAAAGTTCATGTCAAAGGGTTCAAAAGTTCATAAGGCTCACGGCCCATTCATAATCAAGTCCAATGGTCTTCATGTTTAATCCAAATCATAATATTCAAGTTCAAGAACTCCAAATCAAGCATAGGTCATGCATAGGTTCAAAATTCCATAGTCAAGCATAGGTAACTAAGTCCAATAAACTCCAAACAATGCATAGGTAACTAAGTTCAAACAAGTCAATACCTCCACAATCAAGCATAGGTAACTAAGTCTAAACAACTCAATAATTCCATAATCAAGCATAGGTAACTAAGTCCAAACAACTCAATAATTCCATAACCAAGCATAGGTAACTAAGTTCATGAAATTTCCAAATTCAAAGAGTACATTAACTGTGCCATAATCTTAAAAGTATCTTCTTAGTTCCACTTCCAAATATCTTTTAACTTGCGAGTGTAGATTAGTATAAATTCAAAGTTGGATAGTATAGGGTTCTTTTCAATTTTGTTTATCAAATTACGAAAATAAGTTCATGGTAAGAGTTCTAGTTTATTTTATGATAGAAAAATCACACAATTGGTAATATAGAACATTGATAAGTTGATAATCTAAGCAAAACAGAAGTTGTCCTAAAAAGAAGAGAAGAAATAGAAAAAGTATGAGGAAGGATGAAGTAACAAGATGAAGGAAAGATGTAGAGAAGATAGCCCTCATTTTTCTTACCTTGGTTTTCCTCCTTAGCCGAGAGAGGGGTGATGGGTGATCTTTAGCCTTCAAGGGAACACGAACAAAGAAGAATGAGATGATGAGAGGTAGAGAGAAAGGAAAAGTAGGTGGTTTTCTATGAGTGTTATGGTTAAGGAGTAATTCAAGCTTAGAATATATACTACCCAAGAGTTGCTTGAGAAGCCTCAAGCTCCTTAATATTACATCCCTTATCATGAATTCTTTTCTCCTAGGCTAAACTGAGGTTGTCATCATGGCTAAGAGGCTAGGGTAAGCCTTAGACTTGATGTGGCTTTTGGAGAGATTGGATGAGTATCCATGGATGATGACTTGAAAGGATGGATAGGGAGACATCTCAAAGTCTCTCAAATCATGAAGTGAAAGAAAAGATGAGAGGTAAAGAGAAAGAAGTGGCTCAGCAGCCCTCTTCTATAGTAGACTAGGAATGATTTATCTAGGCTTGAGTATCACTTTACATGAAATGAGAAGCATGCAGCCTTACAAATGGCTTGGCCGTGAGATAGGTGCCAACTTTCTCTTCATGGAGTTACAAAAATGACTTAGATTTGTGGCTCTTTGCATGGAGGAAGGTGTGCACATTTGCACACTTGCGTTGGTACTCAACGAGGTGTCATTCTGCATGTGAGAAAGAATACATGCGGCCCATGTGTCATTTTCCCCTTGAAAATTTGGATAGGTGCCGTGTGAAGGGATTGAAAAGATGCATATGGATAGCCACTTGTCCTTGCCGTGTTTGGAGTGACTTTCATAAACGATGGTATAGCATTTTGCATGCTTTGAGGGATTGCATACAGCACACTTGTCATTTTGTATGCTTGTTAGACTCATGCAACCTTCCACTTGTCAATGTGCTTGTGAGAGTCATCCTTGGAGCTGCCACATTTGCTTTATCGTGGATGGTTGCATGTAGAGAAGGTGTGCATGTTGCACACTTGGCTTGAAAGTGAGCTTGTAGCTCTACAAGTGTCATTGTCGTGTGCTTTTTTTTTTAAAATTGAGAGAATATACTTCCTTTTCTTGACAAGTGTGTGTTACCTTGTGTGCATGTCATCCATATGTCAAACTTGCTCCCTTTTTCTTGTTGTAGCCGTGTGCCTTCATCTATTTCTAATGCTTGATTAGTTTACTAATTATCTTACTTTGTGTACTAATTTCTTGGTTACTCTAATCTTATTTACTAAAGAATTAACATTTTATCTATTATATACTTATTGCCATTTGTCCTATGGCTTGCACATTTTTCTTCAATTTGCTACCAAACAACCATAACTTGCTAAAGATTCTTTTCAATGCTTTACAAAGAGTCTTGAAATCATGAATTTAAGGGTTGATCTTCTAGGTCATTGCCGTGACCTTAGGGTTTATTTGAGAAACCTTAATTAAATGAAAACTTCTTAATTCGTCTCAAATTAAATGTTGGCTTTGCTAGCTACTAAGTCTTAATGTAAACCTAATTCTTTGAATAAGCTAGACTAAGGATTCTTATTATCACACATTAAGGTATTAAAAATCTTGGGATGTTACATTTTCCCCTACTAAGAAAAAATTTTGCCCCTCAAAATTTTACATACCTTGAAACAAATGAGGGTATTCTTTCTTCATTGTTACTTCTAGCTCCCATGTGGCTTCTTGAACATCTGCTCCTTCCTATAACACCATAACCAGAGGAATCGTCTTACCTTGAATTTGCTTTGCACAACTGTTAATGATTCGTACTGGGCGAATTTCATAAGATAAATTTTCTTTAAGTGTTATAGATGCTAGGGTCAGTACATGGGAAGAATTGAGAATGTTTTTCTGGAGTTTTGAAATATGGAATACATTATGAAGGTTGGAAAGTTGCGGTGGTAAGGTGACACGGTAAGTAACTAGTCCGATCCGATTTAAGATCTTCGAAGCGGTGATAAGTCGAGGACTTGGCTTATTTACTTTCAAAACTTGGTAAAGTCCCGTCACAGGAGATATTTTGATGAAGACATATTCCCGTTCTTAAAATTCTAGGGCTTTCCTCTTTTGATTAGCATAACTCTTTTGTCGACTCTGAGTAGTCTTCAATTTCTCTCAAATTAGCCTGATTTGTTCCACTGTCTGTTGTACCAACTCCGGTCCCAACAGAGATCTTTCTCCAGTTTCATACCAATAAAGGGGTGATCTACACTTCCTTCTATACAGGGCCTCATAAGGGGCCATTCCTATGCTAGAGTGAAAACTATTATTGTAGGCAAATTTCACTAATGGTAAATACCTATCCCAAGCTCCGCCTTGTTCAACAATACAAGCCCGCAATATATCTTCTAAAGTTTGTATAGTTCTTTCGAATTGTCCATCTATTTGGGGGTGATAGATTATATCAATTGAATTCTAGTCCCAAATGATTTTTGAAGTGCACACCAAAATCTAGAGGTAAAGCGGGGATCTCTATCTGATGTAATGCTACAAGGTATACCATGCAACCTTACTATCTCTTGAACATAGAGTCGTGCTAACCTTACTATGGAATAGTTCAACCTAACGAATAGGAAATGAGCACTCTTGGTAAGTTATTCCACTACAACCCAGATTGAATCTTGACCTAGTGGTGTCCTAGGTAATCCTATCACAAAATCCATGGTGATCTTATCCCACTTCCATTTTGGGATACTTAAGGGTTGAATGAGTCCTGAAGGCTTCTGGTGTCTTATTTTCACTTTTTGACAAGTTAAACATGAGGCCACATACCTTGCTATGTCTTTTTTCAGCTTAGGCCACCAAAATCTTTTCTTAAGATCCTTATACATTTTATTCGCACCGGGGTGAATGGTGAACTTACTTCTATGGGCTTCTTCCAAGATATTCTGCCTCAATTCTAATTTATTAGGTATGTACAGTCTATCATCAAACTTAAGCATTCCTTATGGTGTCTAACTAAACCTCGATGAAATGTTCTCCTGGATCTGCTTCCTAATAGGTTCTAAAGAGTCATCTTCTCATTGAGCTTTTAAGATTTCCTGAAACAACTCATTTTCTATAGTCATAGCATTCAACCCCAAGCTATCAGGAGTGGGCTCTACAGAAAATCCTAAGTCTCTAAAATCCTCAAGAAGTTTCATCTCCTGTACCATAAGAGTAGCGATATGTAAAGACTTTCTACTTAGGGCATCTACTACCATGTTTGTCTTTCCAAAGTGGTATCTTAGTTCAAAATCGTAATCCTTCAAAAATTCTATCCATCTACGTTGTCTCATATTCAATTTTTTTTTATTAAATAAATATTTCAAGCTCTTATGATCACTATAAACCTCAAATCTGACTCCATAAAGGCAATGTCTCCACACTTTTAGAGTAAAAACTACAGCTACTAATTCTAGATCATGGGTGGGGTAATTTTCCTCATGGGGTCGTAACTGTCTAGAGGCATAGGCAACTACTTCTCTATTCTGCATCAACAAACATCCTAGTCCAAGCTTAGATGCATCATAGTACACTTCAAAGGGTCCTTGTGGGTCAAGAAGCACTAATACTAGAGTGGTGGTAAATCTACTATTCAATTCTTGGAAACTCTTCTCACAACTAGGGGTCTATTCAAAAGGTTTTCCTTTCCTAGTCAATCTAGTCAAAGGTGAAGCTAATTGGGAAAATCCTTTAATAAACCTCTGATAGTATCCATCCAATCCTACAAAGCTTCTAACTTCAGTAACAATCTTAGGTTTCTCCCATTATACCACCGCTTCTATTTTACTTGGATCCACTGAAATTCCTGCCTGTGATACCACATGTCCTAAGAATTTCACTTCCTTTAGCTAAAATTAACACTTAGACAGCTTGGCATACAGTTTCTTTTCTCTAAGAACCTCAAGCACAGTCATAAGATGTTGGGCATGTTCTTCCATAGTTCTAGAATAAATCAAAATGTCATTTATAAACACCACAACAAAATGATCAAGATAGGGCCTAAAGATTCTATTCATATAATCCATAAAAATTGCTGGTGCATTTGTAAGACCAAAGGGCATCACTTGAAATTCATAATGTCCATACCTAGTTCTAAAGGTAGTCTTAGGAACATCTTTTGGTTTCACTCTAATATGATGATATCCAGACCTAAGGTCTATCTTTGAAAATATAGAAGCTCCTCTTAACTGGTCCATTAAATCATCAATCCTAGGTAACGGGTATTTATTCCTGATGGTCACTTTGTTTAACTAACGGTAGTCTATGCACAACCTCATACTACCGTCTTTCTTCTTAAACAAAAGAACAGGAGATCGCTAGGGTGATACACTTGGATGAATGAATTATTTTTCTAACAACTCTTCTAATTATTTCTTTAATTCACTCAATTCCATATGTGACATCCTATTGGGTGCTATGGAAATAGGACCTATTCCAGGTACCAAATCTATACTAAATTCTATTTCGCGCTCAGGTGGTAATCCTACAATATCATTTAGGAAAACATTAGGATAATCCTTTACCACAGAAATATCATTCAAAGATTGCTCAGAAACCACAACAGATGAAGAAAAAAACATGTATTCTTTGATTTTCTCCAGTGGTTTAGTATAAGAAAGAGAAAAATGAGAAGGGGATAAAGAAAGAAAAAGATATTGGAAAACAACAGTCCTATCAAAATAATTTAGGAGTACCTTATTTTTCGAGAGCCAATCCATCCCCAGAATGATGTCAAGATGACTCAAGGGTAAACAAACAAAATCCTGAATGAATTTCCTATTTTTGATTTCAACAGAACAATTTAAATAAACTTGGGAAGTCAACACAGATTTATGGGTAGGAGTAGACACAATCAAGTCATAGGGTAAAGAAGACATAAGTAACTGTAATTGTTTTACACAGTTACAAGAGATAAAAGAATGAGTAGCTCCTAAATCAAATGACACATTTAAAACATTTCTGTTTATTTTGCACTTACCGTATATGAGATCATTCAACTTCGTTGCTTCTTCACCACTAAGGGTAAAGACTCTTCCAGTGGTCTTAGGTTTGGGGTTGGAGGCAATAACAGCGTTCCTCTGAAGACGTGGACAATTATACCGGTAGTGTCCCATTTCTCCGCATTCAAAACATGCCTAACAAGGTCTTCCTCCATGACTTTTGCCACACTTCCCATATGGTGGCCTATATCTCGGTGGTTGGTGTGGGCGGTTCCTTTCTTGGGAAGCCTTAAGCCTAACATTTCTGTTTCCTTGCTTAGGGTTGAATTTCCTTTTCTATTGGTAAGAATTCGTCCGAGGTGGCTTAGCTCGGGCGTTATACCCTTTTATAATTTGAAAATTATTAACGAGTGTCGTGAAGTCACGAATCTCCATCAGCCCCACAGCTTTCAGAATTTCAGGGCATAAACCGGCTTCAAACTTAATGCACTTCCATTTCTCATCAGGATGATGTGTATAATAAGTAGAGAATTTAGACAACTCTTCAAATTTTGACACATACTGACCTATGGTCATGCCCCCTTGCTCAAGGCATAGAAACCCTAGCTCTGGAGCATTCTTCAGATTTCTAGAAAATACATGTTGAAGAAGGTGGTTTTAAACATTTCCCAAGATATTGGAGTCTCATCCACTTCCACTAGTCTGCGGGTACTATTCCACCAATGTTCTGCTTCACGTACAAACATATATATAGCAAAAAGGACCTTTTGGGTGTCATTACAGTCCATGACCCTAAATATCCTTTCCATCTCTTTTATCCATAACTCAGCTTTAATAGGATCAAGATCGCCTTAGAAAGATGAGGGTTTGGCCTTTCTGAATTCTGCTAGCCCGTAATAGGCACAATTGTAGTTGCATTTTGATTCTCTTGTAGTTGTTCTAGAATTCTGTTAGTACTTTTCGCCTGTGCTTGCATGGCGTTGGCCATGTCTCTAATTGTTCCCACCAGGTTCTCCATATTCTGAGTGGCATTTCCCCTTGCCATTATTTACTACACAGAAAAGTAACTTTTATCACTATATTACTAAATATAACCTAATTCTTACCTTGAATCCTCATAACCACTGGTCAGACCATACCAAAGGCTGTGTCAGGACGAACTGCTCTGATACCAAAAACAAGTGTAACGACCTAACTCAACTACAGTACATAGATTTAGTCTAGCTTGTTTTCATTTAATTCGGTTTCCTTCTCAGGGTAATTAAGATTGAAAATAGTTATTAATAGAGACTCTTAAGATTTAAATACTTTTCCAACAGCTAAATGATTATGAATTAAATAGATGAATATTTAAGACGCAGAAACTAATATCATTAAGAGAAACTTAACAGTGGTGGTATAAGGTTTTAGTCTTCCCTAAAAACCAAAACAAAATTTTGACCTCACAGGGTCAACTACTTCTGTCATCACAAGAAACTAAAATTGTTAACATAAAACAATGCCTCCCTTCAAGTAGTACACAAAGGAGGAATCAAACGCAGAACTACTGGAAATAGGGTGGCGGAAACAGGTGCATCAGGGGATCACCAAGGAGGCATAACAAGCTAAAAAGTGAAATTGCCGGTAATCGTGATCGTCCCATACTCCGGGTGGGTGGATACTTGTATTTAGATAGTGACCTGCCCCTCGAAGGTGAAAAGCTGTACTTCCAGGTTATATTGTTGCCATCCTTCACCAAGCCAAATTTCTCAGTAGGAAAAATAGTAAAAACAGAACTAATGATATTTCAGGGGAATTGGCATTTTGAGAAAAATAAGTAAATAACTCTGCTTTTGGAAAATTCCAATTCCCAAAATGTTTTACTTTTTCTTTTCAAAAACATCTTCTCTATGACATAAACAAGGGTTAGTGAAAACAAGAATCCATGAGAAATTAAATACAAATTGGTAAACATCTGAGATTATGGTTACATTACAAACATTACAAGATAGTCCATATTAATACATACGTAATACAAATCAATGTAACAAATAATAATTGAAATAACCAGGACATGCCAAAAATAAGAGAAACAAGTATAGAATTTAAAAGTCTTTTACTCTTGCTCTTACTCATACTCCATGGAGTGCTCCACTGGGAAAACGGGTGGATGAGAGTACACATGCTCCCACCTGCATGCTCTCCAATCATCCTGGGAGAAAAAGGGTCTATCGGATATAACGCCATTTTTGGACGCGATCATACACGGCTAAAATACCAATTCCAAGTCCTATTGAGACCTGTGAAGTCATAATGGCATGTTACTCGCCCAGGGTTTCAACACCCTTCCAATCTACTCCTCACCTATCCTCGTGTTTGCTTATTGATAACTCTATGAAATATAGTTATTTATGCCCCATATTTGTGCTTCATGGCATGCTTAGTCCTTTTTCTTATGCATATTTGAAAGGTTTTATGCTTATATTTATGGAATTCTATTTGGAGATCTTCCTTTAAGTTGTTAAGTAATTTGTGCATATTTGTTGATTGATTAAGTAGATTTGTAATTATATTTAACTTGGTGTTTTCTCTAATGCAAGAAGGGCTCAAAAGAGACAAATTAATGCAAGCCAAGGCCCAGCATTGGAGGAAAGAAGCCAAGGAGATATTCCAGAGCTCTACGTTGTAGCGCAAACATGTGCACACTGTTGCGTGATGGTTTCAACCAGCGTAAGTCAGAGAAGAACACAGCCTACCACATGTTCTCGCACATGGGCTCCACACCGCGACGTGGGCTTGTTCACACCGCGGCGCGCATCGGCGAACTGTGTCCTCCATTGGAGGTGCAGATGGAGCTTGGGGAGCTAAGGATGGAAGCCCTATTTTCATTGGAGGAGGATCTGAGCTTCAATAGCGAAATCCAGAAGCTTTCTCTTTCCCCCTTTGCTCTTTTCTCTTCCTCATTTCTTGAACATGTATTTTGATTTGTATTTTTGTGTTCAATGATGTAGCAGCTATTTTAGGGATGATTATGAATCCTTTTTATGAATATTAATGATTTTTTCTTCTCTGAGTTCGTGTAGATCTCTGATTTTATTCAATCATATTGTTCTTAATGCTCTTGAATGTTTAGACAACATTTAAGTTGATTTGATAAAGTCCAATGAACCTAGACATAGAGATTTAGGTTTGAGATCGTATGTATGATTGATGCATGTTCGATTATATTCCAAAGGCGGGATGAGTTGATTCGCTAAGGGGATAAAAATATACCTCTTAGCCATGCATAGCATGTGTTTAAGAATAGACCTTAAAGAGTGGATTTTGTGTTAGCTCTCAAGGACACTTAGTGAGTTGGGCAATTGAAACCATGGTTAGATGACCTAGATATAGGCATTTAGCTAATGTAGATTCTTAAGCTAACCTAATCATTGCATTCATATTTATGAAGAGGATTGCATGTTATTGGTTGAAGAAAAGGGTGAAGAAGGATTTCCCTAATCACTAACCATTATCTTTACCGCTTTTTAGTCTTTAGTTTAATTATTTTCCCCTATTTTTATGTTCTTGAATAGAGTTAGGTAAGCTATCGGTTAATACTTAGCATTAGAAATAAACTTATCCTCGTGGGAACGATCTTTTACTCTGTATCTATATTACTTGCGTGACCCGTGCACTTGCGGTTAGCAAATGGGCAAACAAGTTTTTTTTTTGCCCTATCACTTTATCCCAAGTAACTGTTTCTTTAATGTTTTAACTTGTTTTATCTTAGAATTAAACATTTACCAAGGACTCTAATATGCCTCAAGGCTCTCGGCCAACATCAAAAGTTCATGTCAAAGGGTTCAAAAGTTCACAAGGCTCACGGCCCATTCATAATCAAGTCCAATGGTCTTCATGTTTAATCCAAATCATAATATTCAAGTTCAAGAACTCCAAATCAAGCATAGGTAACTAAGTCCAATGAACTCCAAACAATGCATAGGTAACTAAGTTCAAACAAGTCAATACCTCCACAATCAAGCATAGGTAACTAAGTCCAAATAACTCAATAATTCCATAATCAAGCATAGGTAACAAAGTCCAAACAACTCAATAATTCCATAACCAAGCATAGGTAACTAAGTTCATGAAATTTCCAAATTCAAAGAGTACATTAACTGTGCCATAATCTTAAAAGTATCTTCTTAGTTCCAATTCAAAATATCTTTTAACTTAAGAATGTAGATTAGTATAAATTCAAAGTTAGACAGTATATGGTTATTTTGAAATTTGTTTATCAAATTACGAAAATAAGTTCATAGTAAGAGTTCTAGTTTGTTTTATGATAGAAAAATCACACGGTTAGTAATATAGAACATTGATAAGTTAATAATCTAAGCAAAATAGAAGCTGTCCTAAAAAGAAGAAGAGAAGTAACAGAAAAATGATGAGGAAAGATGAAGTAACATGATGAAGGAAAGATTTAGAGAAGATAGATCCCATTTTTCCTACCTTGGTTTTCCTCCTTGGCGGAGAGAGGGGTGATTTTTAGCCTTCAATGGAACACGAACAAAGAAAAATGAGATGATGAGAGGTAGAGGGAAAGGAAAAGTAAGTGGTTTTCTATAAGTGTTACAGTTAAGGAGTGATTCAAGCTTAGGACATATACTACCCAAGAGTTGCTTGAGAAGCCTCAAGCTCCTTAATATTACATCCTTTATCATGAATTCTTTTCTCCTAGGCTGAACTGAGGTTATCATCATGGCGAAGAGGTTAGGGTAGGCCTTAGACTTGAGGTGGCTTTTGGAGAGATTGGATGAGTATCCATGGATGATGACTTGAAGGGACAGATGGGGAGACATCTTAAAGTCTCTCAAATCACAAAGTGAAAGAAAAGATGAGAGGTGAAGAGAAAGAAGTGGCTCAGCAGCCCCCCTCCATAGTAGACTAGGAATGATTTCTCTAGGCTTGAGTGTCACTTTACATGAAATGAGAAGCATGCAGCCTTATAAATGGCTTGGCCATGGGATAGGTGTCAACTTGCTCTTTATAGAGCTGTAAAAATGTCTTGGATTCATGGCTCTTTGCATAGAGGAAGGTGTGCACATTTGCACACTTGCATTAGTACTCAACGAGGTGTCATTTTGCATGAGAAAGAATGCATGCTGCCGATGTGTCTTTTTCCCCTTCAAAGTTTGGATAGGTGTCGTGTGAATGGATTGAAAAGATGCATATGGATAGCCACTTGTCCTTGCCGTGTTTGGAGTGACTTTCATGAAGCATGGTGTGGCTTTTTGCATGCTTTGAGGGATTACATACAGTACACTTGTCATCTTGCATGTTTGTTAGACTCATGCAGCCTTCCACTTGTCAATGTGCATGTGAGAGTCATCCTTGGAGCTGCTATATTTGCTTTGCCATGGCTTGTTGCATGTAGAGAAGGTGTGCATATTGCACACTTGGCTTGAAAGTGAGCTTGTAGCTCTACAAGTGTCATTGCCATATGCTTTCTTTTGAAAATTGAGAGAATATACTTCTTTTTCTTGACAAGTGTGTGTTACCTTGTGTGCATGTCATCCATGTGTCAAACTTACTCCTTTTTTCTTGTTGTAACCATGTGCCTTCATCTATTTCTAAAGCTTGATTAGTTTACTGATTATATTACTTTGTGTACTAGTTTCTTGGTTACTCTAATCTTATTTACTAAAGAATTAACATTTTATCTATTGTATACTTATTGCCATTTATCCTATGGCTTGCACGTTTTTCTTCAATTTGCTACCAAACAACCATAACTTGCTAAAGATTCTTTCCAATGCTTTACAAAGAGTCCTGAAATCATGAATTTGAGGGTTGATCTTCCAGGTCATTGCCGTGACCTTAGGGTTTATTTGAGAAACCTTAATTAAATGAAAACTTCTTAATTCGTCTCAAATTAAATCTTGGCTTTGCTAGCTACAAAGTCTTAATGTAAACCTAATTCTTTGAATAAGCTAGACTAAGGATTCTTATGATCACACATTAAGGTATTAAAAATCTTGGGATGTTACACATTAGGTAGTCTTCTAATGAAATCCATTACAATATCAGCCCAAGTCTGAGTGGGGACAGGTAATAGTTGTAAAAGACCCCCTAAAGACAATGTTTGATATTTGTTATGCTGGTACACCTCGCAAGCAGTCACATATCTCTGAATATCCTTACGCAACCTTTCCCAATAGACTAAACTAGCAATCCTCTTATATGTCTTGAAAAAACCAGAATGACCTCCAAAAGAAGTGTTGTGAAACTCATACAGACTCGAAGGAATTCTGGTGGAGTGCTTAGGCAAAACTAGTCCCCTTTCAAATAATAGTCTACCCCTAACTAACTGATACCTGGGTGAGAATCATTTTAAACTACTATCTGCCTGCAACTCCTCATCTAAAGTGTCTAGGTCATTAAAATGCACCATGGACAATGAAATAAACATCATCTTCTTACTAAGATCATCAGCCACTTTATTAGCACAACCAGGTTTGTACCTAATCTCAAAGTCAAATCCCAACAACTTAGAGGTCCATTTATACTATTCTTCACCTATTAAATGTTGTTCTAAAAAAAAATTTCAGACTACGCTGATCAGTGTGGATGATAAATGGTCTGCCCAACAAGTAATGTCTTCATTTTTGGACTACCAACATAATTGCTATAAGCTCTCATTCATAAATTGATTTTAGTTGTGCTTTTCCTAACAAACCATGGCTGAAATAAGCTATAGGGTTGTCTTCTTACAGTAAAACAGCCCCTAATCCCTTACTTGAAGCATCAGTTTCCAGAACAAATTGATTAGAAAAATCTAGTACTGCTAAAATAGGAATAGGAATCACAGTCATCCTCAAGGTGTCAAATTCTATTTGTGTCTCCTTACTGCACTGAAAATGGTCCTTCTTCAGTAGCTCATTCAAATGTTTTGCAATTTGTCCATAACCTTTGATAAACTCCCTGTAATAGCCCATTAATTCAAAAAAACCTCTCAGCCATTTTACATCTGTAGGGATCTGCCATTATAACATTGCCTTAATTTTTTTAGGATCTGTTGCAATACCTTGACAATAAATAACATGCCCCAAGTACTCAATCTGCAGCTGCCCAAAACTATATTCTTTTTGTTAACACACAATTAGTGTTCCCTCAATAATTATAAAACTATTATCAAATAAGAAATGAGGGCTTCTTCATCCTTGTTGTAAACTAGAACATCATAAAAAAAATGAACACAAACCACCTTAAAAATGGTCTCAGCATCTTATTCATCAGTGCTTGATTATGGGAAAGGAGGCAAAAGATGAGGTTCAGCATGAAGAATTGGAAATACAGGAAATATTGGAGATAGAGGGCAAGACATTACAATTGTCAATTCATAGCATCACGTGGTTGACTTCAAAAAAGTCCTTCAAGCTATGGGGAGAAGTAGAGGGTAAGAAAGTTATGATTTTGGTGGATTGTGGAGACTCCCATAATTTCATTTTTGATAAAATAGTGCAGGAGCTACAACTACAAGTAATGGAGACTCCACCTTATTTTATGGAGGTTGGTGATAGGCATAAGGTGAAGTGCAAAAGGGCTTGTCAAGGAGTGTTATTGATGATGGAAGGATTGGAGATTAAGCAAGATTTCTTCTTGTTTGGATTAGGAGGTGTAGAAATGGTGCTGGGCATAGAATGGTTAGGGGGATTGGGAGAAATAAGGGCAAATTTCAAGGACCTCACCTTGAAAATTGAAGAAAAAGGGAGAACTTGGACTACAAGCTTTATCCAAGACAGCTGCTTCTCTTAAATCAGTGTTGAAGGCATTACAGCTGAAGGGCAAGGATTTTACATTGAATATACGATAATGACAAGTTTGTCCTTGTTGGAGGCATTGATTCTGAAAGGCATAACATCAATTTTACAGGACTTTGAGGACTTGTTCCAACAGCCATAGGGTTTACCTCAAGCTCATAGGCATGACCATGTCATCGCCTTATGAGAAGGGGCCAACATTCCTAATTTGCGCCCTTATAGGTACCCTCACTATCAAAAAGCTCAAACTGAAAAGTTGGTTGATGAGATGTTAACTGCTGGAATTATATGGCCAAGTATAAGCCTATTTTCAAGTCTTATTATTCTAATGAAAAAGAAGGATGGAGGATGGCGTTTTTATGTGGATTATAGGGCTCTCAACAAAATCACAGTGCCGGATAAATTTTCAATTCTAGTAATAGATGAATTATTGGATGAATTAGGCAGAGTTGTGATGTGTGTGAAACAACATCATATTTTATTCTTGTTTTGTATGTATTTTTATGCATCTTAGGCATTTTAGTTTCTCTTTTTATTTATTTTTTATTTAGTTCGGATAACTGCGGTGTTTGTGGTGTTGTTGTGCAGGATTAGTGCTCAATTAGCCTTGAAATGGATGGAAAGCTTGCATGATTGAAGTTAGAGCTTTACGGATAGCAAACAGGGTCAAAAAGCTCACTCTAGAGAGATCCACGGCCTGCCTGTGGAATTTTCCACGGCCATGGATCGAACAGCAACTTGAAGAAGCAAAAGAGAAACTCCAAAGAGTTTCACGGCTAGGCCGTGGAATGATCCACGGCCGTGGAATTCAAGCTGAAGAAAAAGTGGCTTGTGGCAGAGAGATCCACGACCATGGATCACAGTACGCATCAGTTTTCAAGTTATATTTTTTATTTCTTTTGGGGCCTTTTAGCTAATTAAAACCCTAGGGGTATAAATAGGTGTTCTGAATATAGTTTTGGGTTCCAAATCAGTTGAAAGGAGGCACACTTAGAGGCTCTCGATCTTCATCTTTCTCCTCTCTTCTCTCTTTGATTACAGGTTTTGATGTTCTTGAATTTGATTTCTTGTTTCTTCTCCTCCATGTTTGAGTAGTTCTCTTTATTTCTAGGATTAGGCAATGCCCTTTGATACATTAATGATAATTAATTGACTTTGTTTCCCCTTTTATTAATCTTGAATGTTCTTTGATTCAATCCTTATTGCGCTTATTCATGTGAATTTGCTAGCCATATATTTGCATCTCATAGATATCTAGGGATATACTGAGAGATGAACCTAGGTGTTGGAACTATAAGAATTGAACTTAAGGTCTAAATTACGAGAGTAGGTTTAGCCTTTCGAGGATTCAATGAATTACCATAAAGCATAATGAGTTTAATTTAAATTCAATTACCACGAGAGTAGGAATTGGTATAATTTGGCATGGTTTTTGTCTCTTGAGAAAGAACATTAAGTAATTTAGGGTAATTCACCTTCAATTGAATTTCAATTTTAATAAAAGGGTTGTCAATTAGGATTTGTCTTGTATCATTGTGATTACCCCAATCTTGGAAGCTTTCTTGAATCTGGAAAACCTTTCTTATTAACTTGCTAATTTTGTTCTTAATTTTGCACTTTAATATTTATTTATTTAATTGGTTGGATATTAAGATTTCATTAATCAATAATTTTATCCCCTTTTGTTTAATCTAATTGAATTAATTAATTAATTGGTATTCATAGACACAGTCCTTGTGGATTCGATCTTTTATTACTTAACGATGAAACCGTACACTTGCGGATTTCACACATCAAGTTTTTGGCGCCATTGTCGGGGACTGTGTTTTTCTTGAATATCAGTTTAATTTTTAATTTAATTATTTTAAACCTTTTTCTTTTTATCATACACTTGCGTTCTTATTTTCTCTTTGACTCTCTGCAGGTAATTTCTCTTGTTTATGCGAAGTACTAGACATTCCGGGACTCTTATTGAAGCAGATCCTGAAATTGAAAGAACTCTTCGTAGAAGGAGAAGACAACAAGGGCAAAGAGCGAGAGAAATATTTGAACCAACATTTGTCATAGCTGAAGTTGAGGATAATAGACCGCTAAAAGAGTATGCAGCCCCTAATACTCGGGCTTTGCGATCTGGAATTGCTCGGCCAGACATTGAAGCTAGGCATTTCACCATACCTCCTGCCTTACTTTCTATGATAAGGCAGAACCATTTTGGAGGATTGCCATCAGAGGACTCGAATGATCATGTGGATATGTTCTTGGAGTTCTGTGAGACCCTCAAAATTGAAGGTGCCTTTATTGATGCTATTTGTCTCCTCTTGTTTCCATTATCATTGAGAAATAGAGCTAGAACTTGGTTGAAGTTTGTTCCCACTGAGACAATAACTACTTAGGACCAATTAGAGCAAGCTTTCTTGGACAAATTCTTTCCACCTTCTAAGATTGCTCATCTTAGGACCCAAATCACAAGCTTTGTTCAGAAAGATAGAGAGTCATTGTCAGAAGCTTGGGATAGTTATAAGGCTTTGCTGGAAGCCTACCCACACCACGGGTTAGAGAAATGGTTGATCGTCCACACCTTCTATAATGGTTTAGAATATTCTTCAAAGGTGTCTCTTGACTCCGCAGCTGGTGGAGCTTTGATGAATAGAAGGCTCACAGAAGCTTGTGAGATTATTAAGAGTGTAGCTGCAAATCATCACAATGGGTAAATGAAAGAGGTCATAACCCGAGAAAACTCTCGGGAGGTAAGTTTGAGGTAAATAATGTTGATTTAATCATGTCAAAATTTGATTCTTTGAATAAACGTTTTGACATGCTTGAAAAAGCTCATATAAATGCCATATGTGCTTCTAACAATTTTTGTGAGATTTGTGGAGCACAGGGACACATCGGTGCCGAATACCAAGTTGGAATTGGATCCTCACAAGGTACACCAGTGGAACAAGTGGAATCATGCCACAATTTCCATGGCTTCAACCAAAAAGGGAGAATGATCCATATTCCCAAACTTACAACCCTGGTTGGAGGTCACATCCTAACTTCTCTTACCAGAATAGTCAGTACCAAGCTGGGCAAGGTAATGCTAAACCTTCTTCTGGACTCCAACAGGTACAAAAATCTAGACTCAAGTCTCTTTTTAAGAATTTTGTTGAGAGTCAGTCTAAGCAAAATGAGGAGTTTAGGAACCATGGACAAGTTGTGACTAAGGCTATTAGAGAGTTGTCAACTAAGGTTGACAATTTGGCCATTCATAATAAAATGTTAGAAACCCAAATTGCCCAACAAGTAAGCACTTCACATAGGCAATAGGGTAAGTTTCCTGGTCAACCTGAAGTCAACCCAGGCAATGAACATTGTAAAGCTGTGAGTTTGAGGAGTGGAAAGAAATTAGAGGATCCCACGGGTAAGGGGGAGAGTGAAAAAGATAAGGGAATTGAGGATAAAGAGACTAAGACACAACCCTTAGAAGAATAGGAAACTATTGAGAAGGTGTCTAAGTATATACCCCCTAAACCGTACCAACCCCCAGTGCCCTTCCCTCAAAGATTGGCTAAGGCCAAGCTAGATAGGCAATTTGGGAAGTTCCTAGAGGTCCTTAAGAAATTGTACATTAATATACCCTTCATTGAGGCGTTGAAACAAATGCCTACCTATGCTAAATTTCTTAAGGACATTTGTCTAATAAGAGAAGGCTGGAGGAATATGAGATAGTAGCTTTAACTGAGGAGTGTAGTGCTTTAATTCAAAATAAATTGCCTCCTAAGCTAAAAGATCCAGGTAACTTCTCTATTCCTTGTTTGATTGGTAGCACAAATTTTGATAAAGTTCTGTGTGATTTAGGGGCTAGTGTTAGTCTTATGCCCCTTTCTGTGTGTAAGAAGTTGGAGGTGGATGAACTAAAACCCACAACTATCTCCCTTCAATTAGCGGATCAGTCTGTCAAGTACCCCTTAGGCATCTTGGAGGATGTTCCTATTAAGGTTGGTAAGTTTTATATACTAATGGATTTTGTTGTGCTTGATATGGAAGCTGATGCTAAAATGTTGATCATACTTGGGCGTCCATTTCTTGCCACTGGAAGGGCGATCATTGATGTCCACGAAGGGAAATTGACGTTGCGATTGAATGATGAGGAAGTAGTTTTTGATGTTTTTAAATCTAAAAATAATTCTAATTTCTTAAATTCATGTAATCGCATAGATGCTACTAAAGTTGTGGATAGTATTGTGCTTTCAGGTGTGCATGAATCAGTGGCTGATGCTATGCTAGAAAAGACCTTGCCTAAGGGTACCACAAAATTTGAGAAGTCCAAGCCCTGCAAGAAAAGACCTAAGAAGCAGAATGATAAGTGTGTCAAGAAGTGTGAATTTAAACTCGGGGATAAAGTTCTTGTTAATAACTCGCTTCTACGTTTCTGTCCTAGTAAGTTATAGTCGAAATGGTCAAGACCATATGAGATTGTTCGAGTTTTATCTTACAATGTGCTTGACGTGAAGAAAGAAGGCCATGGGCTTTTCATGATAAATGGTCAGAGGGTGAAACACTTTGAAGGAGTGGGAACTGAGCACTACTCCGTTGACGTCACCTAAGCACAGAAACTAGGCCAAAGTCAAGCTTATGACTTTAAACAAGCGCTTCTTGGGAGGCAACCCAAGTTTCTTTATTTTTTTTTAATTTTTTTTTCTTTTGATTTTGTGTGTTGGATTGCTGGTTTGATCTATATCTCATGGATCTTGTTTAAGTTTGACCCTTCTTGAAGCTCAAATTGGTAGGAGAGTGAAGTCAGAAAGTTTCACACCCAGCCCATGGAAAATTCCATGGCCATGGATTGAACACTAGAAGATTTCCCACCACTGCAGTGAGTTCTTTTCTTTTCTTCTTTCTTTAGTTATAGACTTTTACATTGGGGACAATGTAAGTTCTAAGCTTGGGGGTATTTTCATTTTCATTGTAGATTATTAGTATAGATCATTAGTTTCATGCATTTTCATGTCTCATTTTGCATTGCATCTTCATGTTATATTTTCACACCATTATATCTCTCGACTTTTTGGTTGAACTTATGTCCCTCTCTTTTGAGGATTTTGAGATTGTATTAATTTGAAACCCAATTTGTTGATTCTTGTGGAGGGCAACAGGCATTGTTTTAATTGATAGTAGAGGTGATATCTTGTTAGTTGATAATTAGCATATGTTTTCTGAATTTGTGCTTCTCATTGATTTTTAAACATCTAAATGTAAGTTTTGAGCTTATATGGGATTTATGCACAATATGATTTTTGCTCCCATTCTTTGTATTGAGTGATATTCCTCATTGATTTTGTGCTCTAGAACTTGATTTGAAACCATTTTGAGGCGAAATTTTTGTTTGTATGCTTGAATGTGATTAAGGCATCTTAAGTATTTTTCTAGCCTTCTAAAATAATTGTCACACTTTCATCTACTAGTTACCCATTTTGAGCCCATTGCATAATTATTTTTCTTGATGCCTATGATGATATATTATTGGTAATCATTTAGAATATTAAATGGAGCAAATTGGGTTTGAAAGTTGTGTAAAGTGTGTTGGGAATCATATGTTTTTGACCATTCTCTTTCTTAAATGAAAAAAAAATGCAAATAAATGAAAATCATAAGAGGAAAGCTTGAAAAAGAAGAGAAAGAAAAGAAGGAAAAGTAAGGAAGAAAATGCTTGGAAATGTGGAGTTATATTTTTGATTGAAAAATTGCCTTTGTTTCATTTATGTTCTATTGGATTTCTTGTGCTTATTAAAAATTTTGTTAGCTCTTTGTGCATACTTTCCTTTCTTTACCCTACCTAACATTATTCTCATAGCCCCATTACAACCCTTGAAAGACCTTTTGATTCTTGTATGTATGCAAATTATTTGTGAAAATTTAGTTTCTTATCAAGCTTATGGAAGTACTGTTCCTTTGAGGAATCTTGAATTCTTTGAGCATTCCTTTTTTGAAGTGTAAATAGCTTTAGTAATGTCATTTGATGAAGCTTAATTAGTGGTGTGAACCTAATTCTGTGAGGAGCATGATTTCTAAGAACTTAGCTTCTAATTGGACTTGATTTTGATTACCTCTTTAATTCTTGGTATGTCTTTGCCTATTGCTTGTTTGGTTGTTTTCTTGAGTTCCTTATTCATTATGGTTTCTTGATCCCACTTTTTGGTTTGACATTAGTCATTGCTTGGGGACAAGCAAAATCTTAAGCTTGGGGGGATTTGATGTGTGTGAAACAACATCATATTTTATTCTTGTTCTGCATGTATTTTTATGCATCTTAGGCATTTTAGTTTTTCTTTTTATTTATTTTTCATTTAGTTCGGATAACGGCGGTGTTTGTGGTGTGGTTGTGCAGGATTGGTGCTCAGTTGGCCTTGAAATGGATGAAAAGCTTGCATGATTGAAGTTGGAGCTTTACGGATAGCAAATAGGGTCAAAAAGCTCACTCCAGAGAGATCCACGGCCTGCCTGTGGAATTTTCCATGACCATGGATCGAGCAGCAACTTGAAAAAGCAAAAGAGAAACTACAGATAGTTCCATGGCCAGGCCATGGAATGATCCATGGCCGTGGAATTCAAGCTGAAGAAAAAGTGGCTTATGGCAGAGAGATCCACGGCCATAGATCATAGTATGCATCAGTTTTCAAGTTTTATTTTTTATTTCTTTTGGGGCCTTTTAGCTAATTAAAACCCTAGGGGTATAAATAGGTGTTCTGAATATAGTTTTGGGTTCAAATTCAGTTGAAAGGAGGCACACTTGGAGGCTCTTGATCTTCATCTTTCTCCTCTATTCTCTCTTTGATTACGGGTTTGGATGTTCTTGAATTTGATTTCTTGTTTCTTCTTCTCTATGTCTGAGTAGTTCTCTTTATTTCTAGGATTGGGCAATGCCCTTTGATACATTGATGATGATTAATTGACTTTGTTTCCCTTTTTATTAATCATGAATGTTCTTTGATTCAATCCTTATTGCACTTATTCATGTGAATTTATTGGCCACATATTTGCATCTCATAGATATCTAGGGACGTGCTGAGAGGTGAACCTAGGTATTAGAACTATAAGAATTGAACTTAAGGTCTAAATCACGAGAGTAGCCTTTCGAGGATTCAATGAATTATCATAAAGCGTAATGGGTTTAATTTAAATTTAATTACCATGAGAGTAGGAATTGGTTTAATTGGACACGGTTCTTGTCTCTTGAGAAAGAACATTAACTAATTTAGGGTAATTCACCTTCAATTAAATTTCAATGTTAATAAAAGGGTTATCAAATAGGATTTGTCTTGTATCATTGTGGTTACACCAATCTTGGAAGCTTTCTTGAATCTGAAAAACATTTCTTATTATCTTACTGATTTTGTTCTTAATTTTGTACTTTAATATTTATTTATTTAATTGCTTGGATATTAAGATTTCATCAATCAACAATTTTATCCCCCTTTGTTTAATCTAATTGAATTAATTAATTAATTGGTATTCATAGACACAGTCCCTGTGGATTCAATCTTTTATTACTTGACGATGAAACCATACATTTGTGAATTTCACATATCAAGCTGCCATTTTTTCTAAATTGGACCTGAAATCTGAGTACAATAAAATTAGAATGAAATAGGAAGACTTCCTTAAGATAGCTTTTCTTACGCATGAAGGGCATTATGAGTTTTTAGTCATGCCTTTTGTGTTGACTAATGCTCTTTCCACATTTCAAGCACTGATGAATGACATCTTGAGACCGTTTATAAGGAGGTTCATGTTGGTTTTTTTCTTAGGATATTCCAGTTTACAGTAAAGATGAAGAAGCCCACATTTCTCATTTGAGGATAGTTCTATAATTGTTGAGGGAGCACCAATTGTGTGTCAACAAAAAATGTGTAGTTTTGGGCAATTGTAGATTGAGTAATTGAGCCATGTTATTTCTGTTCAAGGGGTTGCAGCTAATCCAAAAACAATATAGGCAATGTTGCTGTTGCAGGTCCCTACGGATGTGAAAGGGCTGAGAAGTTTTTTGGGATTAACGAGCTATTATAGAAAGTTTGTCAAAAGTTATAGACAGATTGTAACACCTCTGACTGAGCTATTGAAGAAGGACCATTTTTAGTAGAGTAAGGAGGAGCAGATAGCATTTGACACTTTGAGGGTGGCTATGACAATTATTCCTATTTTGACAATACCATATTTTTGTAATCAATTTGTTCTAGAAACTTATGCTTTAATCTGAGGGATTGGGGGCTATTTTACTGCAAGAAGGCAGACCTATAGCTTATTTCAGCTAAGGTTTGTCAGAAACAGCACAATTGAAATCAAATTTATGAATGGGAGTTTATGGCAATTGTGTTGTGATAGAACTAGACCAAAATTTAGAGAAGAAAATAGTATTTTATTGATAATCTCTCCTCTCTGTATCAACTAGATGGAGAAAGAATCAGAAAAAGAATTACAAGAATTGATCAGAAATGGCAATCATAGGCCAATCTGAATACCCGTGGACATTCGAGAGGTCCTCACTCTGCTAACCTTCCTTTCCACTCAAAAAACTGGTTAGTTTCTCTCCAAAGGATCCCTCTCTAGTTATAACCAACTACCAATATTCCAACAAAATAACTACCCCAAAACAGAATAACCACCCTATTAGTAGTTGTGATCCCTTACTTCTTGTTTATTCTTCCTAGTGTAAACCCTGTTAATGATAGGTTTGCTAACAATACTCCCCACCCCCCAAAACGTCCACCTTGTCCTCAAGTAAAACTGAGGAAATTGCTCCTGTATGGTTGTCACCAACTCCCATGAGCTCTCACAATCTAAGAGACCTAACCACTTTATGAGAACTTCCTGGACACCAGCAACAATCCTTCTAACATGGAGAACTTGTTCTTGCTACACCTGTAACTCTAACTCATCAGACAATATTGGAGGCAATGTTGTAATGGTTGTTGTACAGAAACAACCTTCTTCAATAGAGAAGTAAAGAACACTGGGTGGATTTTGCTGTCAGCTGGATGATCTAATTGATAGTCAACTTCTCCAATTGTTTCCATAATCTTATAGGGTCCATAAAATCTAGGACTCAACTTCTCATGGACCTTTGTAGCTAAGGATTTGAGTCTATATGGCTGCAGCTTCAAATAAACTCAATCACCCACTTGAAACACCACCTCTCTCTAATGTTTGGCAGCCTATATCTTCATTCTATTTTGTGTTTTTCAGTAAATTCTCTTGTAACTCCTCCAATATCAAATCTCTCTCTTTAGTCAACAAACTTACTTCTTCGACTGTAGATGGAAAAGTATTTCCTCTGAACAACATTGGAGGGTCCCTTTTATAAAGGGCATTAAAAAGAGTAGTTTTAGTAGAGCGAATATAGTTAGTATTAAGCTAATATTCAGCCCAACATAACCCCCGAGGCCATTGTTTAGCCTTAGTTCTAGTCAAACATTTCAAGCAAGTTTCTAAGCAACAATAAACTATCTTGATTTGGCCATCCATTTATGGGTAATATGCAGAACTAAGTTTCAAATGAGTACCAACCTACTGGAACAACTTAATCCATAAATAATTATGAAACACCTTATCCCTATTTGAAATAATAGAGACTGAAAATCCATGTAAATGCACCACCTCTTCAGTGAATAATTTCCCACCACCTTAGCAGAAAAAGGATGGGAAATAGCCACGAAATGAACAAATTTTAAGTGAGACTATCGACCACCTCCAAGATAGTGTCTTTTCTGTGGGCTTTTGGAAGTCCTCCAATGAAATCCATTGAAATATCAGCCCAAGTCTGAGTGGAGATAGGTAATGGTTGTAAAAGGCCCCCTAGAGACAATGTTTGATATTTGTTCCGCTGGCACACCCTACAAGCAGCCACATATCTATGAATATCTTTACGCATCCTTTCCCAATAAGCTAAACTAGCAATCCTCTTATATGTCCTAAAAAAAACCAGAATGACCTCCAAAAGAAGTGTTGTGAAACTCAAACAGACCCAAAAGAATTTTGGTGAGTGCTTAGGCAAAACAAGTCCCCATTCAAATATTAGTCTGCCTATAACCAACCAATACCCTGGGTGAGAATCATTTTAGACTACTATCTGTCTGCAACTCCTCATCTAAAGTGTCTAGGTCGTTAAAATGCACCGTGGACAATGCAACAAATATCATCTTCCTGCTAAGATCATCAGCCACCTTATTAGCACAACCTGGTTTGTACCTGATCTCAAAGTCAAATCCCAACAGCTTAGAGGTCTATTTATACTATTCTTCACCTATTAAATGTTATTCTAAAAAAAATTTCAGACTATGCTGATCAGTGTGGATGATAAATGGTCTGCCCAACAAGTAATGTCTTTATTTTTGGACTTCCAACACAATTGCCATAAGATCCTATTCATAAATTGATTTTAGTTATGCTTTTCCTAACAAACCATGGCTGAAATAAGCTATAGGTCTGTCTTCTTGCAGTAAAATAGCCCCCAATCCCTTACTTAAAGCATCAGTTTCCAAAACAAATTGATTGAAAAAATCTAGTACTGCTAAAATAAGAATAGTAGTCACAGTCATCCTCAAGGTGTCAAATTCTATTCGTGCCTCCTTACTGCACAGAAAATGGTCCTTCTTCAGTAGTTCATTCAGATGTTTTGCAATTTGTCCTTAACCTTTGACAAACTTCCTACAATAGCCTATTAATCCAAAAAAACCTCTTAGCCTTTTTACATCTGTAGGGATCTGCCATTGCAATATTGCCTTAATTTTTTTAGGATCTGTTACAATACCTTAACCAGAAATAACATGCCCCAAGTACTCAATCTGCAGTTGTCCAAAACTACATTTCTTTTTATTGGCACACAATTGATGTTCCGTCAACAATTGTAGAACTATTATCAAATGAGAAATGTGGGCTTTTTCATCCTTGTTGTAAATCAGAACATCATAAAAAAATGAACACGAACCACCTTAAAAATGGTCTCAACGTCTCATTTATCAGTGTTTGATTATGGGAGAGGAGGCAGATGATAAGGTTCAGCAGGAAGAATTGGAAATTCATGAAATATTGGAGATAGAGGGCATGACATTACAGTTGTCAATTCATAGCATCACGAGGTTGACTTCAAAAAAGCCCTTCAAGCTATGGGGAGAAGTGGAGGGTAAGAAAGTTATGATTTTGGTGGATTATGGAGCCTCCCATAATTTCATTTTTGATAAAATAGTGCAGGAGCAGTAACTACCAGTAGTGGAGACTCTACCTTATTTTATGGAGGATAGTGATAGGCATAAGGTGAAGTGCAAAGGGCCTTATCAAGGAATGTTATTGATAATGCAAGGATTGGAGAATAACTAAGATTTCTTCTTGTTTGGCTTAGGAGAAATAGATATGGTGCTGGGCATAAAATTGTTAGGGGGGTTAGGAGAAATAAGTGCAAATTTCAAGGACCTCACCTTGAAAATTGATGAAAATGGAGAACTTGTACTATTAAAGGGGTACCAGCTTTGTCCAAGACAATTATTTCTCTTAAATCAGTATTGAAGGCATTACAGAATGAAGGGCAAGGATTTTACATTGAATATAAGACAATGACAAGTTTGTCCTTGTTGGAGGCATTGATTCTGAAAGGCATAACATCAATTTTATAGGACTTTGAGGACCTGTTCCAACAGCCATAGGGTTTACCTCTAGCTCGTAGGCATGATCATGTCTTGGCCCTACGATAATGGGCCAATATTCCTAATTTGCGCCCTTACAGGTACCCTCACTATCAAAAACCTAAAATTAAAAAGTTGGTTGATGAGATGTTAAGTGCTGGAATTATAAGGCCAAGTATAAGCCCCTTTTCTAGTCTTATTGTTCTAATGAAAAACAATGATGAAGGATGGCGTTTTTGTGTGGATTATAGGGCTCTCAACAAAATCACAGTGCTGGATAAACTTTCAATTCTAGTAATAGATGAATTGTTAGATGAATTAGGCGGAGCTGCAATTTTTTCTAAGTTGGACTTGAAACCCAGGTACAATCAAATCAGAATGAAAGAGGAAGACATCCTTAAGATAGCTTTTCGTACCCATTAAGGGCATTATGAGCTTTTAGTCATGCCTTTTGGGCTGACTAATGCTCCTTCCACATTTCAAGTACTGATGAATGATATCTTGAGACCGTTTTTACGGAGGTTCATGTTGGTTTTTTTAAAGGATATTCCAGTTTACAGTAAGGATAAAGAAGCCCACATTTCTCATTTGAGGATAGTTCTATAATTGTTGAGGGAGCACCAATTGTGTGTCAACAAAAAAATATAGTTTTGGGCAATTGTAGATTGAGTACTTAAGCTATGTTATTTCGGTTCAAGGGGTTGCAGCTGATCCAAAAAAAGTATAGGCAATGTTGCAATTGCAAGTTCCTACGGATGTGAAAGGGCTAAGAGGTTTTTTGGGATTAACGAGCTATTATAGAAAGTTTATCAAAATTATAGACAGATTGTAAAACCTCTGACTGAGCTATTGAAGAAGGACCATTTTCAGTGGAGTAAGGAGGAGCAGATAGCATTTGACACCTTGAGCGTGGTATGATAATTATTCCTATTTTAACAATACTGGATTTTGCTAATCAATTTGTTCTAGAAACTTATGCTTTAATTTAAGGGATTGGGGGCTATTTTACTGTCAGAAGGCAGACCTATAGCTTATTTCAGCTAAGGTTTGTCAAAAATAGCACAACTGAAATCAAATTTATGAATGGGAGTTTATGGCAATTGTGATTTGATAGAACTAGACCAAAATTTAGAGAAGAAAATAGTATTTTATTGATAATCTCTCCTTTCTGTATCAACTAGATGGAGAAAGAATCAGAAAAAGAATTACAAGAATTGATCAGAAATGGCAATCATAGGCCAATCTGAATACCCGTGGACATTCGAGAGGTCCTCACTCTGCTAACCTTCCTTTCCACTCAGAAAACTAGTTGGTTTCTCTCCAAAGGACCCCTCTCTAGTTATAACCAACTACCAATTATTGTAACAAAATAACTACCCCAAAACAGAATAACCACCCTATAAGTAGTTGTGATCCCTTACTTCTTGTTTATTCTTTCTAGTATAAACCCTGTTAATGATAAGTTTGCTAACAATACCCCCCCCAAAACATCCACCTTAGCCTCAAGTAAAATTAAGGAAATTGCTCCTGTTTGGTTGTCACCAACTCCCATGAGCTCTCACAATCTAGGAGACCTGACCACTTTATGAGAACTTCCTAGACACCTGCAACAATCCTTCTAACATGGAGAACTTGTTCTTGCTACACCTATAACTCTAACTCATCAGACAATATTGGAGGCAATGGTTGTGATGGTTATTGTATAGAAATAACCTTCTTCAATAGAGAAGTGGTAAAGAACATTGGGTGGATTTTGCTGTCAGCTGGATGATCTAATTGATAGTTAACTTCTCCAATTGTTTCCATAATCTTGTAGGGTCCATAAAATCTAGGACTCAACTTCTCATGGACCTTTGTAGCTAAGGATTTGAGTCTATATGGCTGCAGGTTCAAATAAACTCAATCACCCACTTGAAACATCGCCTTTCTCCAATGTTTGGCGGCCTGTATCTTCATTCTATTTTGTGCTTTTCAGTAAATTCTCTTGTAACTCCTCCAATATCAAATCTCTCTCTTTAGTCAACAAACTTACTTTTTTGACTGTAGATGGAAAAGTATTTCCTCTGAACAACATTGGACGGTCCCTTCTATAAAGGTAATTAAAAGGAACAGTTTTAGTAGAGCTGTTATAGTTAGTATTAAGCTAATATTCAACCCAACTTAACTGCCGAGGCTATTGTTTAGCCTAAGTTCCAGTCAAACATTCCAAGCAAGTTTCCAAGCAACAATTAACTATCTCCATTTGGCCATCCATTTATGGGTGATATGCGGAACTAAATTTCAAATGAGTACCAACCTACTTGAACAACTTAATCCATAAATGATTGAGAAACACCTTATCCCTATTTGAAATAATAGAGATTGGAAATCCATGTAAATGCACCACCTTTTTAATGAATAAATTTCCCACCACCTTAATAGAAAAAAGATGGGAAATAGCCATGAAATGAGCAAATTTTAAGTGAGACTATCAACTACCTCCAAGATAATGTCTTTTCTGTGGGCTTTTGGCAGTCCTCCATTGAAATCCATTGAAATATTAACCCAAGTTTGAGTACAGATAGGTAATGGTTGTAAAAGACCCCCTAGAGACAATGTTTGATGTTTGTTTCGCTGGCACACCTCACAAGCAACCACAAATCTATGAATATACTTATGTATCTTTTCCCAAAAAACTAAACTAGTAATCCTCTTATATGTCCTGAAAAAAACTAGAATGACCTCCAAAAGAAGTGTTGTGAAACTCAAATAGACCCAAAGGAATTTTGGTGAGTGCTTAGGCAAAACTAGTCCCCGTTCAAATAATAGTCTGTCCACAACCAACTGATACCCTGGGTGAAAATCATTTTAGACTACTATCTGCCTGCAACTCCTCATCTAAAGTGTCTAGGTCATTAAAATGCACCGTGGACAATGCAGCAAAGATCATCTTCCTGCTAAGATCATCAGCCACCTTATTAGCACAATTAGGTTTGTACCTAATCTCAAAGTGAAATCCCAACAGCTTAGAAGTCCATTTATACTATTCTTCACCTATTAAATGTTGTTCTAAAAAAAAATTCAGACTACACTGATCAGTGTGGATGATAAATGGTCTGCCCAACAAGGAATGTCTTCATTTTTGGACTTCCAACACAATTGCCATAAGCTCCTATTCATAAATTGATTTCACCTGTGCTTTTCCTAACAAACCATGACTGAAATAAGCTATTCTGTCTTCTTGAAGTAAAATAGCCCCCAATCCTTTACTTGAAGCATCAGTTTCCAGAACAAATTGATTGGAAAAATATAGTACTGTTAAAATAGGAATAGTAGTCACTGTCATTCTCAAGGTGTCAAATTCTATTTGTGCCTCCTTACTGTACTAAAAATGGTCCTTCTTTAGTAGCTCATTCAGATGTTTTACAATTTGTCCTTAACCTTTGACAAACTTCCTATAATAGCCTGTTAATCCAAAAAAACTTCTTAGCCTTTTTACATTTGTAGGGATCTGTTGCAATATTGCCTTAACTTTTTTAGGATCTGTTGCAATACCTTGACTAGAAATAACATGCCCTAAGTACTCAATCTGTAGCTGCCCAAAACTACATTTCTTTTTGTTGACACACAATTGGTGTTCCGTCAATAATTGCAGAACTATTATCAAATGAGAAATGTGAGCTTCTTCATCCTTGTTGTGAACCAGAACATCATAAAAAAATGAACACGAACCACCTTAAAAACGGTCTCAACATCTCATTTATCAGTGTTCGATTATGGGAGAAGAGGCAGATGATAAGGTTCAGCAGGAAGAATTGGAAATTCGAGAAATATTGGAGATAGAGGGCAAGACATTACAGTTGTCAATTCATAGCATCACGAGGTTGACTTCAAAAAAGTCCTTCAAGCTATGGGGAGAAGCAGAGGGTAAGAAAGTCATGATTTGGTGGTTTATGGAGCCTCCTATAATTTCATTTTTGATAAAATAGTGCAGGAGCTGCAACTACCAGTAGTGGAGACTCCACCTTATTTTATGGAGGTTGGTGATAGGCATAAGGTGAAATGCAAAGGGCCTTGTCAAGGAGTGTTATTGATAATGCAAGGATTGGAGAATAACTAAGATTTCTTCTTGTTTAGCTTATGAGGGATAGATATGGTGCTGGGCATAGAATGGTTAAGGGGTTGGGAGAAATAAGGGCAAATTTCAAGGACCTCACCTTGAAAATTAATGAAAAATGGAGAACTTGGACTATTAAAGGGGTACCAACTTTGTCCAAGACAGTTGTTTCTCTTAGATCAATGTTGAAGGCATTACAGAATAAAGGGCAAGGATTTTACATTGAATATAAGATAATGACAAGTCTGTCCTTGTTGGAGACATTGATTCTGAAAGGCATAACATCAATTTTATAGGACTTTGAGGACCTGTTCTAACAGCCATAGGGTTTACCTCCAGCTCGTAGGCATAATCATGTCATTGCCATACGAGAATGGGCCAATATTCCCAATTTGCGCCCTTGCAGGTACCCTCACTATCAAAAAGCTAAAATTGAAAATTTGGTTGATGAGATGTTAACTGCTGAAATTATAAGGCCAAGTATAAGCCCATTTTCTAGTCTTATTATTCTAATGAAAAAGAAGGATAAAGGATAGTGTTTTTGTGTGGATTACAGGGCTCTCAACAAAATCATTGTGTTGGATAAATTTCCAATTCTAGTAATAGATGAATTGTTGGATGAATTAGGCGGAGCTACAATTTTTTCTAAGTTGGACCTGAAATCCAAGTACAATCAAATCAAAATGAAAGAGGAAGACATCCTTAAGATAGCTTTTCGTACCCATTAAGGGCATTATGAGTTTTTAGTCATGCCTTTTGGGCTAACTAATGCTCCTTCCACATTTCAAGCACTGATGAATGACATCTTGAGACCATTTTTAAAGAGGCCCATGTTGGTTTTTTTGGAAGATATTCTAGTTTACAGTAAGGATGAAGAAGCCCACATTTCTCATTTGAGGATAGTTCTATAATTGTTGAGGGAGCACCAATTGTGTGTCAATAGAAAAAAGTATAGTTTTGGGCAATTGTAGATTGAGTACTTAAAGTTTATTATTTCTGTTCAAGTGGTTGCAGCTGATCCAAAAAATGTAAAGGCAATGTTGCAATTGTAGGTCCCTACGGATGTGAAAGGGCTGAGAGATTTTTTGGGATTAACGAGCTATTATAGAAAGTTTTTCAAAAGTTATAGACAGATTGTAAAACCTCTGACTGAGCTATTAAAGAAGGACCATTTTCAATGGAGTAAGGAGAAGCAGATAGCATTTGACACCTTGAGGATGGCTATGACTATTATTCCTATTTTAGCAATACCAGATTTTGCTAATCAATTTGTTCTGGAAACTTATGCTTCAATCTAAGGGATTGGGGGCTATTTTACTGCAAGAAGGCAAACCTATAACTTATTTTAGCTAAGGTTTATCAAAAAAAGAACAACTGAAATCAAATTTATGAATGAGAGTTTATGGCAATCGTGTTGTGATAAAACTAAACCAAAATTTAGAGAAGAAAATCGTATTTTTTTGATAAACTCTCCTCTCTGTATCAACTAGAGGGAGAAAGAATCAGAAAAGAATTACAAGAATTGATTAGAAATGGTAATCATAGGCCAATCTGAATACCCATGGACATTCAAGAGGTCCTCACTCTGCTAACCTTCCTTTCCACTCAGAAAATTGGTTGGTTTCTCTCCAAAGGACCCCTTTTTAATTATAAACAACTACCAATTATTGTAAGAAAATAACTTCCCCAAAACAGAATAACTACCCTATTAGTAGTTGTGGTCCCTTACTTCTTGTTTATTTTTCCTAGTGTACACCCTGTTAATGATAGGTTTGCTAACAATACTCCCCCCCCCCAAAAACATCCACCTTGTCCTTAAGGTAAAACTAAGGAAATTGCTCTTGAATGGTTGTCACCAACTCCCATGAGCTCTCACAATCTAGGAGACCTGACCACTTTATGAGAACTTCCTAGACACCCGCAGCAGTCCTTCTAACATGGAGAACTTGTTCTGGCTACACCTATAACTCTAACTCATCAAACAATATAAGAGGCAATGGTTATGATGGTTGTTGTACATAAACAACCTTCTTCAACAAAGAAGTAAGGAACACTAGGTGGATTTTGCTGTCAACTGGATGATCTAACTTATTATCAACTTCTCCAATTGTTTCCATAATCTTGTAGGGTCCGTAAAATCTAGGACTCAACTTCTGATTGACCTTTGTAGCTAAGGATTTGAGTATATATGGTTGCAGCTTCAAATAAACCCAATCCCCTACTTGAAACACCACCTCTCTCCAATGTTTGTCAGCCTGCATCTTCATTCTTTTTTTTGCTTTTCAGTAAATTCTCTTGTAACTCCTCCAATATCAAATCTCTCTCTTTGTTAACAAATTTACTTCTTCCATTGCAAATGGAAAAGTATTTCCTCTGAACAACATTGGAGGGTCCCTGCCATCAAGGGCATTAAAAGGAGTAGTTTTAGTAGAGCTGTTATAGTTAGTATTAAACTAATATTCAGCCCAACTTAACCTCTGAGGCCATTGTTTAGCCTTAGTTCTAGTCAAACATTTCAAGTAAGTTTCCAAGCAACAATTAACTATCTCTATTTGGCCATCTATTTGTGGGTGATATGCAAAACTAAATTACAAATGAGTACTAACCTACTTGAACAACTTAATCCATAAATGATTGAGAAACACTTTATCCCTATTTGACATAATAGAGACTGGAAATCCATGTAAATGCACCATATCTTTAGTGAATAAATTTGCCACCTCCTTAACAGAAAAAGGATGGGAAATAGCCCCAAAATGAGTAAATTTTAAGTGAGACTATCGACCACCTTCAAGATAGTGTCCTTTCCGTGGGTTTTTGGCAGTCCTCCAATGAAATCCATTGAAATATCAGCCCAAGTCTAAGTGGAGAAAGGTAATGGTTGTAAAAGACCCCCTAGAGACAATGTTTGATATTCGTTCTGTTGGCACACCTCATAAGCAGCCACATATCTCTGAATACCATTATGCATCCTTTCACAATAGACTAAACTAGAAATCTTCTTATATGTCTTGAAAAACCCAGAATCACCTCCAAAAGAAGAGCTGTGAAACTTAGACAGAACCAAAGGAATTATGGTGGAGTGCTTAGGCAAAACCAGTCTCTCATCAAATAATAGTCTACCCACAGCCAACTGATACCCTGGGTGAGAATTTGAATTGTAAATTAGATCCTGCATTATAGATTTTAGACTATTGTCAGCCTGTAACTCCTCATCTAAAGTGTCTAAGTCATGAAAATGCACCGTGGACAACGCAGAAACATTATCTTTGGTACCTTGGGGAGAATCTGAATTGTGAATTTGATCTTATATGATGGATTTTAGACTAGTATTAGCCTACAACCCCTTATCTAAAGTGTCTCGGTCACGAAAATGCACCGTGAACAACTAAGCAAACATCATCTTCCTGTTGAGAGCATCATCCATCTTATTAGCACAACCAGTTTTATACTTGATCTCAAAGTCAAAACCCAGCAACTTAGAAGTTCAATTATATTGTTCTTCACCCATTAAACACTATTCTAAAAGGAATTTCAGACTGCGCTAATCAGTATGAATGATAAATGGTCTGCCCAACAAGTAATGTCACCACTTTTGGACTGCCAACATAATTGTTATATGCTCCCATTCATAAATTGATTTCAATTGTGCTTGTTCTAACAAACCTCCGCAGAAATAAGGTATTGGTCTACCTTGTTATAGTAAAATTATTAGGAAATCAGTGAACAAAAGCACAGCAAAAAAATGATTCCCACCAAGGATCCATGCGAAAAGAAAAGCCATAAAACATGATTTTCGAGTTTACCTCTTGAAAATAGATGAAAAATGATCAAACAAATCACAAGCACCGAAGTAATGATGGCACCTCTACGTTGTCACACAAACAAACTCACAAATGTCCAACATCTATAATTTTGGAGTCTCACATCTCCTAAACAGTACTAGTTGTGAAGAGAACAGAAACCTGTCACTCTCTCCCTTACTGTTTCTATTAGGGTGAGGCTAGGACTTGCAACTGATGTCCTTGACAGCCCCTTAGTAGTATTATTTATAGTAGTTGCCTTAAGCGAGTGAGAGTAGTAGTAGGTTTAGTAGTGTAACCTTGGACTCATCTATTATGAGTCTACCTCATAATAGAACCCTAGTCCAACTTGGATTCTAATTGCTCCAACTTAATCTATTCTATGTGTGTGACCCTGTAGATTCTCATGACATTAGCAGTAATATTAAAATCTTATTTTAATATCATAAACAATGAGTGGTTGATAATTATGATTTTTAACATATTAATTACCCATATAATTACCTTATTAATGATATCCAGATTGTAATTAAGTGATCTTAACACTCATTTAGATCATTGGGTTGAATTGGACTTTAAAGCAAAATTTTTGGATTTTAATGCATATTGACATTGGTTTAGTATTTTGACCATACCTTGTGTAGATCTCTAATTTTGATGTTCCTTATATGCTAGGAAAAATGAGAAAAAGATCTACAAGTTTTGTGAAATGTCAAATTGGAAGATTCAGATGTTTAAGTAGTCAAATACAGCCTTAAAGTTGGACTAGCAGTGCTGTCATGAATTTCTAGACACACCTTCACTATTTTGGGCATATCTCACTCATTTCAAGCCCAAATTAAGCATGTGAGCACTCCTTGGAAAGCTTACTTCAAAGGCTGCATGATGGGCTTGATTTTAATTTGAGATTGGGACAGAAATTTGGACTATAGAGAAGATGGAAGCGTAGGACAAGTGGGAGACAAACTTTTATAATGGAGAAAATAAATCATTGGAAGGTGGGAGACACATTTTCATAATGAGAAAATAAATCATTGGAAGGTGGGAGACATACTTTTGATAATGGAGGAATAATTAACAATAGTAGGTGAACCAATTTTGACTCTTAGTGGATGATAAAGAGGAGAGCAATCAGATTTTTTATTAAAGAATGAGGAGCTTCTACATAGAAGTGGGTGGTTATTGTAGTTTTAGTTTTTGATTTTGGAGACTTCTCTTCTTCTCTTCCTCTCCCCCTTTCTCTTTGTTATTTTTCATTTTTTGTATGGTTCTTGAAGGTTCTCCAATGGTGATGGCTATGGAGAGCTAAACTTCTTTAATCAATCCAAGAAATTGACATTCTTGATGATTAATCTTGAGATCTTGTTTTAGTTGTTATACATTCATCTATTAATCAAGTTTCTCTTTCTCTTCTTCTCTTGTTTAAATTATGATTTAATGCTTAACTTGATTAGAATTTGCATATGTTAATTACGTAATTATCACGTGCCAAGAGATGAATTCAGAGGTTAAACAATGCATCAAAGGTGTTTGATGAAATATTTAGCTTGGTTGGATTTTGGTTTTTAAGTTGATTTGGGTTTGGATGAATGCTTAATTTTTCTAAACTTAATTAATTGAATTCTAAAAGCATTTCTAGTAAAATATGCATGGATCATTGAGAGACTTCTTGATGTGATCTAAGATCAAGGATTTGGTTGATAGTTGAATGGATCTATAAAGATCAAGGATAGACTAAAATCAAGATTAGTTAATTATCTTGGATTGGTTGTTTTCCTAATTTTGTTTACTCATTTTAATTGCTCTTTGTTGTTTAATCTTGCAAAACCCTTTTCCTCTGTTTATTAACCTCTTAATCTGACTTCATAATTAGAGAGATCTACGAGCTCGATCCGGTGTTACCTTATGCTGCAAGTAGTTTTAGTAAATTGGTTATGAATTGATTTAAATTTGGTAATCTCGATTATTATTAAATTTTTTGCGCCATTGTCAGGGATCATTTTGATTTTGTTCAATTTTATTAAGAGTATATTTAACTGCTAATCCCTCACTAACCTCTGTGTTGCTGTGTTTTGGTGATTTTTAGGAGAAAACGGGTTATTACGGATCACTTTGTAGAATTTTGTATTGACAGAAAATGTGCCCAGAATGAGCTGAAACTTGGTCAGTTGAAGGAAAACGGCCTAATAAACAAGACTCACAATATATTGTGAGGTCACCCCTGGGTTTCCCAAAATCCATCGTTTAGACTATTTTTTCAATTTTTTAATATTTTTTATTACATTTTTTAGTTTCATTTTTGTGTAGTTTTTATGCTGTACAAGTCTCATAATTTTTAAAAATCATTGCATAGGTCAATTAGATTTATTTTGATATATTTTAGTATTATCTAGTGTATTTTACTTTTTTATTGATTTTGTGTTTTTTTTTTGTGTTTTGATTGGTGCATGACAAGGTCTAATCCTGATATCTTGTTTGAATTTAATCATGAGATTAATAGAACATTGCATAGGTTAATTAGAGCTCGTAGGCTAAGTGAAAGAATTGGTTTTGAATTTAGTTGTGACATTAAATCTGAATGTGCACTTGAGATCTGAAGTGATTCTAAAATCATGGCTGATAACAGGCAAAATAGGACCCTTAAAGAACTTGCTGCTCCTGATTTAACTTACCAGTTTTTGTGCATTCAATATCCTGATCTTGATGCTGACTTTTAGCTAAAATCTGGATTGATACACTTGTTGCCCAAGTTTCATGGTCTTGCAGGTGAGGATCCCCATATGCACTTAAAGGACTTCCATGTAGTCTATTCAACCATGAAGCCGCATGAAATCTCTAAGGAGCATATCAAGTTGAGGGCATTCCCTTTCTCTCTTGCTGATGTAGCCAAGGATTGGTTGTTCTACCTTTCACCAGGTTTTGTCACGAGTTGGGATGATATGAAGAAGTTATTCTTAGAGAAGTTCTTCCCTGCATCCAAAGCAGCTGCCATTAGAAAAGACATTTGTGGCATAAGGCAAATGACTGATGAGACCTTGCATGAATATTGGGAGAGATTCAAGAAGCTGTGTTCGAGCTGTCCCCACCATCAAATTAGTGATCAGCTCTTGATTCAATATTTCTATGAGGGCTTGCTGCCGATGGATAGAAGTATGGTGGATGCCGCATCTAGAGGTGCCTTGGTGGATAAAACCCCTACTGCAGCAAGAGATTTAATAGCAAATATGGCAGCCAATGCTCAACAATTTGGCACAAGAATCCTTACCTCCACCAGAGGAGTCAATAAGGTTTAATTGTCTCAAGTCGACCAACAGAGAATGGAACACAGACTTGATGAATTGACTTCTTTGGTGAGGCAATTAGCAGTGGGACAACATGTACCAGTTTCTGTACAAGAGCTTGCAAGAGTGTGTGACATTTGCTCTTGTTCATCTCATCCTATTGATGTATGCCCCACACTTCAGGATGGTGGTTCTATTTTTCTAGAGCAGTCTGTTGGGAATTGCGGATATAACACGCAGCGGAAAATAGAGATTCCCACCGAGGATCCATGCGAAAAAGCCATAATCTGATTTTTTTTTAAATGATTTACCTCTTGAAGCCTGAATCACCAACACCGTAATAGAAACGATGTCTCTGTGGTATCGACACGAACAGACTCACGAACGTCAACATCCACAAAGAGGAGTCTCACGTCTCTCACACAGTGCTAGCTGCGAAGAGAAGAGAAGAAACTTGTCACTCTCTCACTCACTTTTCTGTAGGTGCGGCTAGGGTTCAGAATTGTGTCTCTTAGCAGCCCCCTTAGCAGTATTATTTATAATAGTGACTGCCTTAAGTGAGTGTGAGCAGCAGCAAGGTAAGCTGTGCAACCCTAGACCCATCTGTTATGAGTCTGGCCCATATTTGAATCCGGGTCCAACTTGGATCCATTGCTCCAATTTTAGTCTGCTTTATGTATGTGACCCTGCAAGTTCTTATTACGCTGGCAGTAATATTAAAATCTCATTTTAATATTACAAGCAGTGAGCGGTATCTAGCAACACATCGCTGCTACCCAAGTAATAAGAATGTCAATGATTTGACATAACCTTTCCGTGACCAATGTTTCCATGTCGTTTAGTCCCTTTGTCAAGATATCTAGATTGAACACAAGGCATGGAATGCATCACCCTTATATAGTCCAATCATTGGTTTCCTGATACTCAAGTAGACTTTGTAACAACAAATGAGATCAATATCTCATATTGACTCATTTGAGCATGGCCATGCATTTCGCAGTCTCACTCAATCAGGGGGCCTGAAGATATCACTCCTGTTATGTAGGAGTGACAAATCCCATCTAGGTCACTCACATCCCTCTGCATGATTCGCGGTATGTTCAATAACCAACTTTATAATCACCTTGTTACAGATGACGTTTGATGGCATTAAAACACATAACTCCTCATGTAGGAATCGTAGTGATTTCAGGTCAAAGGACCACAAACACCATTGTCACTATGAGAATCGCTTATGACACTCACGTAATGATCCATGTAGCGTTCTCATGGTGGGTCAGTCCAGTACATCATTACTCTAATATGTACCCATGTGAAGACTTAATATCTCATATCCATGACCCGTGAGATATGGTCATCAGTCTATGCACATACTAGTCTCGATGTATTATTATTGTCCTAATTAACATTAATACTAGACTAGGGATATTTAAGAATAGTATTGTAACCAAAAGAATCTTACGATCAAGTTATCCACTTGATGTCCTATGGCATCAAACTTACTATTCTAAGGACTTTATTATGTTTATCAAAAAGAACACAATAAATGAAATGTCTTATATATAAAAATAGCATAATAGAATGTATGTAAATACAGAAAATGTATTGGCCTCTAGGGCATACACCAACATAGTCAGTTGCAGCAGCTGGTATTTTTCCTGGTATACCTCAATATCAGCAGTCCCAGCAGCCAAGATATGATCTATTTTCTAATACTTATAACCCTGGCTGGAGGGACCATCTTAACTTGAGATATGGGAATTTTGGTCAGCAATAACAACCCCAACAGCAGCAGCAATTTAGATACCAAGCTATAGATCCTAGCAACAAATACCAACCACCTGCATTCAGACAATAACAAACTGTGCAGCCACCTATGCAGCAGCCCCTCATGTTGCCAAGTCCAACAACCACTTCATCTGAGCCATCATTGGAAGATTTGATGAAACAAATGGCTACAAATAATATTCAATTCTAGCAGAATGTCAATGCCACCATTCAGAACTTGCAAACTCAGATTGGGCAGCTGGCCACCACTATGAGTGAATTGAAAAGTCAAGGGTCGAGCCAATTGCCTTCACAAATAGTCAGTAACCTAAAAGGCAATGTAAGTATCATTACCTTGAGAAGTGGCAGAGAAATTGATGGTCCTAATTTGCCACAACCAGAGCTCCCATTGCAGCAACCAGATAGTGAATCAGTCCAGAAGAAATGTGCAGAGAATTCAGACTTGGTCATTCCACTACTCTTCCCAAATAGAGTGACACAGTCCAAGCAGATAGAGCAAGCAAAAATGGAAAAGGAAGTCATGGAGACATTCAGGAATGTGGAAATCAATATTCCCCTCCTAGATACAATCAAACAAATTCCCAAGTATACCAAATTCCTCAAGGAGTTGTGTACTCACAAGAGAAAACTTAAGGGTACTGAGAAGGTCAGTATAGGTAGAAATGTTTCTGCGATGATTCAGCCAAGCATGCCAAAGAAATGCAAAGATCCTAGAACTTTCACAATCTCTTGCACTATAGGCAATTCCAGATTTGACTATGCAATGCTAGATTTGGGTGCTTCTATTAATGTCATGTCTATGTCAATGTATAAGTCTATGAACATTGGCACCTTACAACCTACTGGTATAGTGATCCAGTTGGCAAACAGGACCACTGCTAATCCTGTAGGAGTACTGGAAGATGTGTTAGTGTGGGTGAATGAGCTAATTTTCTCATCGGACTTCTACATTCTGGACATGGAATATGAGTCTTCAACAAATCATGCTCTATTGATTCTAGGAAGACCATTCCTCAAGACAGCCAAGACCAAGATAGATGTGCATGCTAGCACCCTTTCAATGGAATTTGGTGAAGATGTGGTACAGTTTAACATTTTTGATGCCATGAGACATCCCCTTGAGGAGCATTCAATTTTTCATGTTGATGTGATTGAAATGCTGGTTAATGATACTTATGCTAATATGAGTGTTGAATTCCCTGATATTACTAACTTTCTAGATTTTGTCATTTGTGATATATGTGTTAGTTGTGATACTGAACCATATGCTGCATGTGCTAAGATTTATGCGGTTATGAGTGATGATGCAGCTGCTTATTTGACTGATGCAGCCTATGAAAATGTGAGTCAAAATTATGTCGAATTTAATACTGCTAAGTTGCTTGTTTCAAATAACTTGCTGTCTTCCATTGTGCATCCCCTATCCTTGGAGCTAAAGACTTTGGCAGACCACCTTAAATATGCATATTTGGAAGATAGTGAGAAGCTGTCAGTGATTGTCGCTAAAAATCTGCAACCTGAACAAAAAGAAAAATTGCTGCAGGTTTTGAGGCAACATAAGTGGGCCATCGAATGGACACTTGCAGGCATTCCTGGTATTAGTCCCTCCACATGTATGCATAGGATTTTATTGGAGGAAGGTATCAAGCCCGTGAGGCAACCCTAAAGGAGACTAAACCCCCTGATTCTGGATGTGGTGAAGAAGAAAGTGACCAAGATGCTGTAAGCTGGCATTATTTATTCCATATCCAACAGTAAATGGGTGAGCCCTGTGCAAGTTGTTCCAAAGAAATCTGGAGTCACAGTAATTACAAATCAGAACAATAAGCTCCTACCCACAAGAATCCAAAACAGTTGGCAGGTGTGCATTGATTATAGGTGGCTTAACCAGGCCACTAGGAAAGATCATTTTCCATTGCCTTTCATTGATCAGATGTTGGAGAGATTGGCTGACAAGTCGCATTACTATTTCTTGGATGGATATTCGGGCTATTTTCAAATTCATATAGCCCCAGAAGACCAAGAGAAGACCATTTTCACCTGCCCATTTGAAATATTTGCATATACGAGAATGCCCTTTGGTCTGTGTAACGCTCCGAGAACCTTTCAAAGGTGTATGGTCAGTATCTTCTCTGAATTTTTAGAGAATTGTGTGATGTGTTTATGGATGATTTTACTATCAATGGCTCTTCCTTTGATGCATGTTTGGATAGTTTGGCTCGAGTTTTGCATAGGTGCATTGAAACTAACCTTGTTCTGAATTTTGAGAAATGTCATTTCATGGTAGAACAGGGTATAGTTTTAGGGCATGTAGTATCCAGCAACGGTGTTGAGGTAGATCCTGCAAAAATAGATGTCATTTCATGCCTATCTTACCCCACATGCATACGGGAGGTTCGTTCTTTCCTTGGTCATCTAGGTTTCTATCGGCGGTTCATAAAGGATTTTAGCAAAATTGCTCTTCCACTGTCTAACTTGCTGTAAAAGGATGTAGAGTTTCACTTTGACCAGAAATGCAAGGATGCCTTCAATCACTTAAAGTGAGCATTGACCAGTACACCTATCATCCAACCACCAAATTGGACACTCCCATTTGAACTCATGTGTGATGCCTCTAATTATGCATTGGGAGTTGTCCTTGCATAGAGAGTCGGCAAAGTACCTCATGTCATTTCCTATACTTTGAGGACTTTAGATGCTGCACAAGCCAACTATACTACAACCAAAAAAGAACTTTTAACAATTATTTTTGCTTTAGATAAATTTTAATCATATTTGCTTGGTTCTAGAGTGGTTGTATTTTCAGATTATGCAGCTTTGAAGTTTCTCCTAAAAAAGCTCGATGCAAAGCCTCAGTTGATTAGGTGGATGTTGCTCTTACAGGAGTTTGATATTGATATCAGAGATAAGAGTGGAGCAGAGAACCTGATGGCAGATCACTTGAGTCGGATTGAGAGAGAGGCAGATTCTTCTCCTATCTATGATGCTTTCCATGATGAGCAACTTTTCAAGATGCAAGGTAACATCCCTTGGTTTGCAGATTTGGTGAATTTCTTAGTTGCTAGAGCACTACCTGCATATTTCATTAAGGCACAGATTGATAAACTGAAAAGTAAGTCAAAATATGATGTATGGGATGACCCTTATTTGTGGAGATTTTGTAGTAACCAAGTCATTAGGAGATGTACTCCTGATCATGAGTTTGATTCTGTTCTTAGCTTTTGTGATGCATTTGCCTGTGGGGGACATTTTGGACCTACTCGTACAGCTAGAAAAGTTTTGGACTCTGGATTATATTGGCTCACTCTATTTCATGATGCATATTTGTTTTGTAAATCTTGTGAACAATGCCAGAGAACAGGGAATATTTCTCTTAGGAATGAGATGCCCCAACAATTTTTGTTATTCTGTGAGATATTTGATGTTTGGGGTATTGATTTTATGGGTCCTTTTCCTGTATCATTTGGTTTTGTTTACATTCTGCTTGCTGTGGATTATGTATCTAGATAGGTGGAGGCAAAAGCCACGCAGACTGATGATTCCAAAGTTATTGTGAATTTTGTTAGATCACATATTTTCTGCAGGTTTAGAGTCCCGAAAGCCATCATTAGTGATTAGGGTTCGTATTTCTGTAATCTGAGCATAGAAACCTTGATGAAAAAGTATGGAGTCTTGCACAGAGTTTCTACACCTTACCATCCCCAGACTAATGGGCAAGCCGAGGTTTCCAATAGAGAGATCAAGCAGATACTTCAGAAAACAGTTCAACCTAACAGAAAGGACTGGAGCAAAAGGCTTGAGGATGCTTTATAGGCTTACAAGACCACCTATAAGACTCCGATTGGGATATCTCCTTATCGGATTATTTTTGGCAAAGCATGCCACTTGCCAGTGGAAATTGAGCATCACGCATTTTGGGCAATAAAGAGGTGTAACTTAGACCTAAATCAAGCGAGCATGGGGTGAAAACTATAGTTGCAGGAATTGAAGGAGATCCGCTTGGAGGCTTATGAGAGTTCCAAACTTTATAAAGAGAAGACCAAAGCCTTCCATGAAAAGATGATCATGAAAAAAACATTTGAGATTGGTCAAAAGGTTCTCCTCTATAACTCCCGCCCCAAGCTCATGCCCGGGAAGCTCAGATCTAGGCGGCTTGGTCTAGTTGTTGTTACTAAGATTTTTCCTTATGGTGATATACAAGTTACAAGTGAGAATACTACTAAAACTTTCACAATCAATGGACATCGCCTCAAACCATTTTATGAGGGAGCTCAAGAGGACATTTTGGAGGAGGTCCACTTGCAAGAAGTCTTCTACCTCACTTGATAAGGATGTTTCTTTCCTTTCCTTTCTTTTATTTTACTTGTCATTTATTAATTGATGATTTTGATGGAATGTTGTTTTTCTTGTGGGCTTTACATTGCGGATAATGTACAATTTAAGTGTGGGGGAGGAATTTTAGCATTCTGTTTTTGTTTTTGTTGTTTTTGTTTTCAATTTTAATGCTTTTGCTATTTTTGCTATTTTGATATTTCAGCCCTGTTGTTTATTTTTTTTGTTACTATTTCTGTTATTATTTTGGTTTTGTTTTCTATGTTTGTTTATTGCAAAAAAAAATATGCAAACAAAAAAAAAGAAAAAAGAAAACAAAAATAAAAAAATAATGCTTTGAAAGAAAAATGTGTTTTTGAATGGATTTTAAGCTGTGTTAAAGTGATGAGTAGAAATAAATCAAGTAAAAGGTTCATGGTTTGAATTGGTGGATTGAGTTTGATAGATGTATACCTTGTGAGTTTTTGAGCATATTGGTGGATTTTAACATTTGCACTATTCTCCTCTTTTTTGTGTGATTTTTATTCATGTTAATTGATCACTCTAGAACTTACTTTGATTCTTTTTTAGACTACATTTTCACTTGCATGCATAAACATGATTGAAGCCTTCTTTCTTTTATTAGCTACTTTAGCCAAATAGCTAACCCTGCATTATTTTCTTTGTTTAACTCCCTTGAGCCTACTTGCCTATTCTTTGTTTTAGTTCAGTATATGCCTTATGTGAAAAATCATGTTTTACCTTACCATAGGGAATGGAAGAGCATTGGTTCATTTTCATTGGAGCAGCTCTTTGGCTTGTGAATAATTAACAGTTCAAGTGTAAGGGTTGTGCAATATTGATTAGTGTGTGTGTGCAATATTCAAAGTGTTTGAAGAAAAAAAATATTTAAAAATAAAGAAAGATAAAAAGAAAAAAAAATTGCAAGAGAGGTTGAATTTTTCAAAAAAAAAAAAAGAAGAGAAGGAAAATGAAGGAAATATGTGCAGAGAATATGTATTATTTGGAGTTGGGGGATAAAAATTCATGTTTGTTACTTGTCATTTGAGTTCCTTCCCAATGCTCTTTTATTCTCTTGGGTGTTTAACTTGTCATATCCATATTGTTTCCTTTCCTTACCTTGGCCCCATTTCAACCTTGAATAAAATCCTCTTGATTTTTGTGTGCATGTGTTTTGAGTAGTGGAGAAGTAGAAAATAAGCAAGCTTATGGTAGTGTAATTTTCATGGATTGAATTGAGTGAAATACTTATCTCGTAAACACTTGAGGGATTAAGAGTGTATCTTGTGAGGATCTATCATTCTTGATTCATTCTTTTCAAATTGATGATGACTTGCTTGTTCCCTTAAATCTTTAGTTGTTTTTCTTACTTATAGTTTTTGCATTCTTGAATGTCATTTGAAATTGAGTCTTTTAGAGTTTTTAGCTTTTGAGTTTGTTTTGTTTTTCTTTGTTCCCTAGTTTTGGTTTTTTCTATTTTGCCCGAGGACGTGCAAAAGAGTAAGTGTGGAGGTATTTGATAATTATGATTTTTAACATATTAATTATCCACACAACTACCTTATTAATGATGTCTAGGTTGTAATTAAGTGATCTTAGCACTCATTTAGATCATTGGGTTGAATGGGGCTTTAAAGCAAAATTTTCGGATTTTAATGCATATTGACATTGGTTTAGTATTTTGACCATAACTTGAGTTATAGATTTCTGATTTTTATGTTCTTTATATGTTAGGAAAGATGATAAAAAGATCTATAAGTTTTGTGAAATGTCAAATTAGAAGATTCGAATGTTTAAGTATTCAAATACAGCCTTGAAGTTGGACCAGCGGTGTTGTCACGAATTTCTGGACACACCTTCACTATTTTGGGCATATCTCACTCATTTCAAGCCCAAATTAAGCATGTGAGCACTCCTTGGAAAGCTTACTTCAAAGGCTACATTATGGGTTTGATTTTAATCTGAGATTAGGATAGAAATTTAGACTACAGAGAATATGGAAATGTGGGACAAGTGGGAGATAAACTTTCATAATGGAGAAAACAAATCATTGGAAGGTGGGAGACACACTTTCATAATGAGAAAATAAATCATTGGAAGGTGGAAGACACACTTTTGACTCTTAGTGGATGATGAAGAAGAGAACAATCAGATTTTTTATTAAAAAATGGGGAGCTTCTATATAGAAGTGGGTGGTTATTGTAGTTTTAGTTTTTGATTTTGGAGACTTCTCTTCTTCTCTTCCTCTCCCCCTCTCCCTTTGTTATTTTTCATTTTTTGTATGGTTCTTGAAGGTTTTCCAATGGTGATGGTTATGGAGAGCTAAACTTCTTTAATCAATCTAAGAGATTGACATTCTTGATGATTAATATTGAGATCTTGTTTTAATTTTTATACATTCATCTATTAATCAAGTTTCTATTTCTCTTCTTCTCTTGTTTAAATTCTGATTTAATACTTAATTTGATTGAAATTTGCATATGTTAATTGCATAATTATCATGTGCCAAGAGATGAATTCAGTGGTTAAATAATGCATTAAAGGTATTTGATGAAATATTTAGCTTGGTTGGATTTTAGTTTTTAAGTTGATTTGAGTTTGGATGAATGCTTAATTTTTCTAACCTCAATTAATTGAATTCTAGAAGCATTTCTAGTAAAATATCCATGGATCATTGAGAGGCTTCTTGATATGATCTAAGATCAAGGATTTGGTTGATAGTTGAATGGATCTATAAAGATCAAGGATGGACTAAAATCAAGATTGGTTAATTCTCTTGGATTGGTTGTTTTCCTAATTTTGTTTACTCATTTTAATTGCTCTTTGTTGTTTAATCTTGCAAAACCCTTTCTCCCCTGTTTATTAACCTCTTAATCTGACTTCATAATTAGAGTGATCTATGGGCTCGACCCGGTGTTACCTTATGCTGCAAGTAATTTTGGTAAATCGGTTATAAATTGATTTAAATTTGGTAATCTTAACTGTTATCAGTGGTATCTAGCAATACATCGTTGCTACCTAAGTAATGAGAATGTTAGTGATTTGATATAACCTTTTCGTTATCAATGTTTCCATATATTTTGGTCCCATTGTCCAGATATCTAGATTGAACACAAGGCATGGAATGTGTCACCCTTGTATTGTTCAGTCTTCTGTTTCCTAATCCTCGAGTAGACTTAGTAAAACAAATGAGATCAATATCTCATATTGACTCATTTGAGCATGACCATGTATTTCGCAGTCTTACTCAATCAAGGGAGGCCCAAAGATATCGCTCGTATTATGTAGGAGGGACAAATCTCATCTAGGTCACTCACACCCCTCTGTATGATTCATAGTATGTCTAATAACTAACTTTATAATCACCTTTTTACAGATGATGTTTAATGGCATTAAAACATACAACTCCTCATGTAGGAATCATAGTGATTTCAGGTTAAATGACCACATATACTATTATCACTTTGAGAACCACTTATGGCACTCATGTAATGATCCACATAGCATTCTCATGGTAGGTCTGTCCAATACATCAGTACTCTAATGTGTATCCATGTGAAGACTTGATATCTCATATCCATGACCCATGAGATGTGGTCATCAGTCTACGCACATACTAATCTCAATGCATTATTGTCGTCTTAATTAACAATAATACTTGACTAGAGACATTTAAGAATAATGTTTTGATTCCAATAGGATCTGACGATCAAGTCATCCACTTAATGTCATATGGCTTTAAACTTACTATTCTAAGAACTTTATTATGTTTATAATAAATAACACAACAAATGAAATGCCTCATGTATTAAATAAAAAGCATAATACAATGTATATAAGTACGGTCAAAATAAATTGGCCTCTAGGGTATACACCAACAATCTCCCACTTGCACTAGAGCTAATCAGGCATATATCAATAGCTTCAATTTCACTACCAAAATCTAGTTCACGAATATCATCCCCCGTCAACTCGATAATTCTTTTATAAGTATCATCTACCTTTTTTCTCATGTTGTAACACCCTCCTTTGAGTGTCATATTTTCGACCGACTTCTTTAAATCTCTTTAATTAAGTTATAAAATATTTGACATTATAAAGTATAAGTCCTAAAAAGTAGGTTTCTTTTTCGTGGGTAATATATATGACATTAAAGTACGGGTTTAAAAATTCCTTTTTATAGAAGCGTAAACTTCAAAGTAAGGTAACAACACAAGATACAACTACTTAATATTGCACACCAAAAGATTATATACATATCAGTGACATGGATTACAATCCACCCAAAATATACAAGTTAAATATACAAGTTTATAGCCAAAAGACATATAGTGCCCACTGACTCCAAAATATACATTGGCCCAAGTCCAGACCTCTAGGGAGCAGGATCTTCCCCTGGATCCTCCATAGGATCCTCCTCGGGGTCTTCCTCGGGATCGTCCTCATCCTCAGATCCCAAGTCAGCAAAGTTCCTCAACTGAGACAACAACTCACGAGCTGGTGTCCTGGCCGAGGATACCACAGGGTCTGGATCCTCCCTAGGGGTGTAATGTAAGTCACCTCACAACTCCTTAATCGGCATAAAGAACTCAAAATATATAACAATAGTAGGAGAAAAGAAAGGAACATCGTTACGGGTCCTATGGACAATTAAAGTCACATCCCCAACATATTTAATGCGTTCATTATCCTAATCAATGCGCCATGCGCTCACGCCATCATGAAACTGAATTCGGACATAACCAAAAAGATCTTTTCTAGCAGCCATCCCAAAATACAACAGCAAATGACAACCTTTCCTCTTAATCTTTATCCACAGGAACATATAAACAGAAGTATGCAGAATAACAATAAAAAGAGGTGAGACTCTCTACATCATTACCAACATGGCAGCTAGAGACAACAAACAACAGTAAGATCACAAAATACAATCATAGCAATTTATAGTCAAGTTAATTTTTCCAACAGATATCTCAATAATACATATCACAGGTAAATCCACAGTATATTAACAGACGAATTCACCATGTAGGATCATCAAAATAAAATGCTAAATGGCATGTGTATGCACAATGGACAGACACCTACTCCATGGAGCTAAAGTCAACATCGGAGAGAATGATCTGGAGAACCACTATTTGTATATCGTTAGCCTCAACATGTGCTTTTCAATATAATCGATATGCGCAAAATGGCTATACAAGACACTCTCAACTAGATCGTGAATAGGATAGTGTCTGGTCAAAATCGTCGGTGCGTTTGATAGTCACCACGGCCCAGTGGAGCTACCAATTGTCCACTTGTGGGATACCTACGCCCCAACACCTCCAAGTTCAACAAATGAACTACACTACGCAGTTTGCACCTGCACGAAGGTGTAATTCATCTCCTAGGCATTCCGCCTGACAACAAGTCATTCTGACTTTTACAATGTATGATCATGTGACAATGAATCTAGGCATTCTGCCTTAACAACAAGTCATTCTGACTTTTATAATGTATAATCATATGACAATGAACATAGGCATTCCGCCTTATCAACAAGTCATTCCGACTTTTACAATGTATAATCATATGCCAAATGAACATTTATTTCATCAAAAGAAACCATAACAGAATTCAGTCCATTAGATTGGCCGCACAATAATATTATGTCTAAATTATAAGGCATTTCAAATACAAGATTCTCAGGAATCATCCTTCATAAAGATTAAAAGAAATTATAAAGTATTGATTTTACATTTCACTTCTCTTTTCTTATAAGTCTTAATGGCACTCTATTTGATTATGAATTCTCTTCTTCACCTATTTTTCTCTCTTAAAACCGAACTCCTCTCTAACAAAGTGTCTAAATTTATCTTGTCACTCACTCACCATTACCAATCCTCAATTTATTTCTTTTCTCTCCTTAATACTTAGATTCAATTTAACATAACATTTTTATCTTGGACACCCCGTTTTGACCTCATGGCCGTGAGCTTCCTAGAACAGTAGGGCTTCAAATTTTTCAACTTGTACAATTAATCTCAAGCAAATAAATTATATCAACTATCACAAATCTCACCAAGGTCACACATAGCACTAAATCACAAAAAATCACATAAGGAAAGATTCACACAAAGCACCAAAAATCAATACAATAAAGTGAGTAATCCTCACATGGATCTCTCACTCTCCACACATAGATTTCGTCCCTCACCACCATGAATGGGTGATGAGAAAAATCTCCCTCTTACCTTAGGAGATATCCAACAACTTGTGTAGAACTTTTGAAGTAACCTTCCTCCTTCAAGAACCCCCTTGAAACCAAAAATGCCATAGCAAAAAGTCATCTTTTTTAGACTTGAAAAGAATAATTAAGAACAAAGATCAAAGCTTTGAAAGGGAGAAAAGATGAATGGGGAAAAAAAAGGAAACTTTACCTTAGGAATCACAACCCTAACTTGAAGGAAAGCTTGAAGAGTGATGAACAACTAAGATCTTCACTCTTGATGATCTTGGAAAGAGGTGTAGATTCAAGATTGTGGATGAATGGAATCAAAGAAACAAAATGGTCATTCCTTAGGGTGATGGTTGTGTGGAGTGGAGAGAAAATGGAAGAAGATGAAGAGGAGTTTGGGTGAAGAGAGAGAAGTTGATAAGAAGGTTTGATGTGAAAAGGTGATAGAAATTGTCCAAGGCTCCTTTTCCCCACATGTGGCCGTGTGCCTCCTTGGAAAAAAGGGAAATGAAGCTTCTCTTGGAAGCTTCTCCAAAGCTTGCTTGAGAAGCTTCTCATGCTTCCCAAAAAGGTCAATCAATGATGTGACGCGATGATATCGCTTAAATGGTATCATAAAAATGACTAAATAAAATAATCTACTAGATCTCTATTACAAACTATTATCCAATGGATAAAAGTCATTGTCAATAAATCTGGTATCTATTATCCAATGATTGATAGAGTGTACCCAAATTTTATCTGTCAAATAAAATCTCAAAAAATAAAACTTCGTAAACTGTGTCCGACTTCGAGTTTAGTAAGATCCCCCAGCCCCGGTTTAACAGTCCAAAGTTTTTCGACCTCGGATTAATATTTTATTCCTCTGGTCCTGCTTAATGTGCACGTAAATCAAAAAATATAATAAAATAATCACATAATTCAAATAATTCTAGAAAAATTCACAAAAATCACAAATATTATAAAATGAATAAATATCATAAAATAATAAATTTTCGAGATGTTACAACTCTCACTCTCTAAAAAGAATTTCGTCCCTGAAATTCATCGTACCTTAAAATAAATGTGGATATTGCTCCATCGTCTTGTTCTTCAACTCCCAAGTTGTATCTCCTGTCACGTCATTCTAGATTACTTTGACTAATAAAATTTCTTTGTCCCTGAGTTGCTTCACCCTCCTATCCTCAATCTTGATGGGAAGTGTTTCATAAGTCAAATTCTCCTTTAGTTGTACTGTATTTGGTTCTATGACATGGGCTGGATCAGGAATGTACTTTCGTAACTGTGAAACATGGAAGACATCATGAATATTGGAAAGAAAAGGTGGTAAAGCTATTTAGTAGGCTACTGGACCTATCCGACGAAGAATTTGGTAGGGTCCAATGAATTTTGGAGTGAGTATTCTAGATTTAAGAACCCTTCCAACACCAGTCGTAGGTGTGACCCTCAAAAACACATGTTCTCCTTCCTCGAATTTGAGGGGTCATCGTCTCTTGTCAGCATAGCTTTCCTGCCAGCTTTGAGTTGCTCTCATTCTTTCCTGAATCATCTTAACTTTTTCAGTTGTCTGCTGTACTAATTCAGGTCCCACTGTAAAGCCTTCACCATCCTGGTACCAACACAATGGTGTTCTACACCATCGCCCATACAATGCCTCATAAGGTGCCATTCTGATGCTTGCATGGAAACTGTTATTATAGATAAACTCTATCAAAGGCAAGAATTCATCCCAACTCCCAGTCTGCTCCAAAACGCAAGCCCTTAACAAATCCTCCAATGATTGGATTATTCTCTCTGACTGAACGTCCGTCAGTGGGTGGTAAGCAGAACTCAAATAAAGCTTCGTTCCTATGGCTTTTTGTAGACTCTGCCAAAATCTTGATGTGAACCTCGAATCTCTATCAGAAATAATACTTGAAGGCACACCATATAGTCTCACAATCTCACCAATGTACACTTGAGTCAACTTCTCCATGGAATACTTCATATTGATTGGCAGGAAGTGCACTGGCTTCGTAAGCCGATCAACAATTACCCATATTGAGTCGTGTCCTTTTCTAGTCCTTGGCAGTCTGCTCACAAAGTCCATCGTAATGCTATCCCATTTCCATTCAGGAATAGTCAAGGGTAGCTGCATTCCAGAAGGTCTTTGGTGTTCCACTTTTGCTTTTTGGTAAACTAAGCACGATGAGATATACTCGACAACATCCCTCTTCATCCCCTGCCACCAATATAGTTGTTTTAGGTCTTGGTACATTTTGGTAGTTCTGGGGTGCATACTTAGCTTGCGCTTGTGGGCTTCCTCAAGAATTACCCTCCGGAGTTTGGGGTCATCCGATACACAAACTCTGCTTCTGAATCTTAAGACTCCATCTAGTCCTTCTGAGAATTCAGATACAGCGCCTCGCTTTACTAGTTCCTTCTCCTCCTGTAAATATAGGTCACTTCCTTGTTTCTTTCTAATCTCTTCCATTAATCCATTGGAAATGGTGATCATACTCAAATATATCCTCCCCTGAGTCAGTTCCACGGACAACTGCGTATCTCTAAACTATTCTATCAACTCTCTTTCCTTGAGCATCATAGCAGAAACACTAAGCGTCTTTCTACTTAAAACATCCGCTATGACGTTCGCCTTCCCTAGATGATACTGAGTTGAAAATCATAGTCTTTTAGGAACTCTAGCCACCATCTCTATCTCATATTTAGCTCTTTCTGGTCAAACAAGTATTTCAGGCTTTTATAATCACTATAAACATTGAACGTTGCCCCATATAGAAAATGCCTCCAAATTTTCAATGCGAACACAACTGCGGCTAACTCTAAGTCATGTGTAGGATAGTTCTTCTCATGGATCTTCAATTGCCTCGAAGCATATGCCACCACTCTTCTATTCTGCATGAGAACGCATCCTAAACCTTGATATGAAGCATCACAGTATACCTTAAAAGGTTCATTGGGATCTGGTAGAATCAGCACTGGCGAATCAGTCAGACATATCTTCAATTCTTGAAAACTTTCTTCACACGCGTCTGTCCATGCAAAAGGTTGATTCTTCCTTGTAAGCTGAGTGAGAGGTCTTGCTATCTTGGAGAACCCTTCAATAAACCTTCGATAATAACCGGCCAATCCGAGAAAATTATGGATCTCTGTTACCGTCTTCGGTCTTTCCCACCGAAGAATCGCTTCAACCTTTGACGCATCCATTTCAATTCCTTCTTCTGAAATTATATGTCCCAAAAATTGATTTCACTCAACCAAAACTCACACATGGACAACTTTGCATATAGCTTATTTTCCCTCAAAATCTGAAGAACCACTCTGAGATATTCAGCATGTTCCTCCTGACGTTGAGAGTAGACTAAGATGTTATCAATAAAGACAACAACAAATCTATCCAAGTAGGGATGCAAAATTCTGTTCATAAAGTCCACGAATACAGCAGGAGCATTGGTTACTCCAAATGGCATCACAAGGTACTCGTAATGTCTATAGCAGGTCCGAAAGGCCGTCTTAGGAACATCCTCTGCTTTCACACGGATCTGATGGTAGCCAGAGCATAGATCAATCTTGGAAAAAATAGCAGCTCCCCTCAGCTGATCCATCAAATCATCTATTCTTAGAAGTGGGTACTTGTTCTTGATTGTAATCTTGTTCAGTTGGTGGTAGTCTACACATAACCGAGAAGTCTCGTCCTTCTTCTTGACCAATAGCATTAGAGCTCCCCACGGTGAAAGGCTAGGTCTTACGAACTTCTTTTTTAACAGATCCTCTAATTGTCTCTTGAGTTCGGCTAATTCTGATGGCGACAATCAATACAGTGCCAAGGATATAGGAGCCGACCCCAGCACAAGATCGATAGAGAATTCTATCCCACTTTTCGGTGGTAATCTAGGTATATCATCATAAAAGACTTCAGAAAATTCATTCGCCACATGAATAGCATCCACACTGGTCTCACCCTTAACTTTTGAGGAAGACGGAAGCATGTATCCTTGAGCTCCTTCTCTCAAGAGAATCTCGACTTGGTTGGCAGTTACAAATCCAGAAATCTTAGAATCAGGAAATATTAAGGTTTTACTAGAACAGTCCAACAGAACATAGTTAGAAGACAACCAATCCATTCCTAGAATGACATCTATTTGAAAAAAGGGTAAACATATCAAATTGACTGAAAAGACTCGACCTTCTACAGAAATAGGACAATTCAAACAGACTTGAGTAATAAAACAAGTTTAGCAGTAGGAGTAGAAATACTCAAATCAAAAGGTAAGGAAGACACAGGCAAATCTAATTGGTGTACATAATCATAGGCAATAAAAGAATGAGTTGCCCCTGAGTCATACAGCATAGTTAAAAGATTACCTCCAATTTCACAATCTCCCTATATCAGATCTTCGGATTGAGAGGCCTCCGCACCACTCATGATATAAACTCTACCTCTTACTTGGGGTCTTGCAGCTCGCACATTACTAATAGAGGGCTCTACCTTGGGTTGATTGTAATCTTTGGAAATATGTCTGGGCTTCCCACATCTGAAGCAAATGATCCCTTTAATTGTGCAGTCCCTCTTCTAGTGGTCCCTTCCACACTTTAGACATTTTAGTGTATATGTCCCGGTTGTACCAAACTTGCTGCCACTAGAACCTTCTCCACGGTGTTGTAGCTGAGCTTGACTCCCCAGTGGTCTCGAATAGGGCTTTCACTGGAAATGACTGCCACTGCTAATCCTCTCCCTTTAGAACTGAGAGGGTCCAAAGTTACAATTTCTTGTGTCCCAAGATGGTTCCAACTCTTTGAGTTGGCAACACATATCCATCAGGGCTGAGAACTGATTCATTCTCATCGGCAACACTCCCTTCTTCAATTCAACTCTAAGGCCCTCTTTGAACTTACAGCATTTCCATGCTTCATCAGACTGGATTTGCAGATACCGCGAGAACTTTGACAAGCTCTTAAATTTAGCAGCATACTCATTTACTGACATGTTCCCTTGCTTCAGGCCTAGGAACTCCATCTCTTTGGTATGTCTAGCACTAGCTAGAAAGTACTTCTCTAGGAACTTGTCCTTGAAGGCTTCCCAAGTGATTATGGTTCCCTCTGCTACCATCAACCGTCGGGCTCCCTTCTACTAGTCTTCGGCATCTCCCATGAGCATAAAGGTAGCATAGGTTACCTTTTGAGCATCAGTGCATCCCATTCCTTGAAATATCTTCTCTAACTCTTCAATCCAAAAACTCACCTTCTCTGGGTCGAACTCTCCTCTAAATTATGGTGGATTATTGCGACGAAACTTTGATAAATTCTAAGTCTTAGCAATAGCTTCATGCTATCGGGCGGCTCTTTCATTTCGTTGTATTATAACTTTTGCCATTATCTGCATTGCTTCTGTTGCTGCAGCCATACTCTCGCTATCTCTATCAGGGTTCACACGTGCAGCTCCGCCTCGTGCCATTTTGTTCCTTCAAAGTCACACTAAAGAAAGTCAGATGATATCCTTTCACATAATTTTGTCTCCTTTCAGAAACCAAACAATATATCTCTGTATTTAGCCTCAGAGAAAACACACAGTACAAACAAAACAAACCTACCCACAAACCCAAAAGACTCAAACTTGGGCTCTGATATCAACTAATGTAACACCCTCCTTTGGGTGTCAGATTTTCTACTGACTTCTTTAAATCCCTTTAATTGAGTTATAAAATATTTGATGTTATAAAGTATAAGTCCCAAAATGTAGGTTTCTTTTTCACAGGTAGTATATATGACATATTAAAGTATGGGTTTAAAAATTCCTTTTTACATAAGCGTAAACTTCGAAGTAAGGTAACAACACAAGATATAGCTACTTAATATTACACACCAAAAGATTATATACATATCAGTGGCATGGATTACAATCCACCTAAAATATACAAGTTTATAGCCAAAAGACATATAGTGCCACTGACTCTAAAATATACACTGGCCCAAGTCCAGACCTCTAGGGAGTAGGATCTTCCCCTGGATCCTCCATAGGATCCTCCTCGGGGTCTTCCTTGTCCTCAGACCCCAAGTCAGCAAAGTTCCTCAACTAAGGCAACAGCTCACGAGCTAATGTCCTGGCCGAGGACACCACAGGGTCCGAATCCTCTCTAGGGGTGTAATGTAAGTCACCCCACAGCTCCCTAATTGGCATGAAGATCTCTAAATATAAAGTAATAGTAAGAGAAAAGAAAGGAACATCATTACGGGTCCTATGGATAGTTAAAGTCATATCCACAATATATCTAATACGCTCATTATCACAATCAATGCGCCATGCACTCGCAACATCATGAAACTGAATTCAGACATAACTGAAAGATCTCTTCTAGCAGCCATCCCAAAATACAACAGCCTTTCCTCTTAACCTTTATCCACAGGAACATATAAACAGAAGCAGGTAGAATAACAATAAAAAGAGGTGAAACTCTCTACATCATTACCAATATGGCAGCTAGAGACAGCAAACAACAGTAAGATCACAAAATACAATCATAGCAATTTATAGTCAAGTTAATTTTTCCAACAGATATCTCAATAATACATATCACAGGTAAATCCATAGCATATTAACAGACGAATTCACCATGTAGGATCATCAAAATAAAATGCTAAATAGCATGTGTATGCACAATGGACAGACATCTACTCCATAGAGCTAAAGTTGACATCGGAGAGAATGATCTGGAGAATCACTATTTGTATATCGTTAGCCTCAACATGTGCTTTTTAATATAATCGATATGCACAAAATGGCTATACAAGACACTCTCAACTAGATCGTGAATAGGATAGTGCCTGGTCAAAATCGTCGGTACGTTTGACAGTCATCACGACCCAGTGGAGCTACCAATTGTCCACTTGTGGGATACCTGCGCCCCGACACCTCCAAGTTTAACAAATGAACTACACTACGCAATTCGCACCCACACGAAGGTGTAACTCATCTCCTAGGCATTCCGCTTGACAACAAGTCATTCTGACTTTTACAATGTATGATCATGTGACAATGAACCTAGGCATTCTGCCTTAACAACAAGTCATTCTGACTTTTACAATGTATAATCATATGATAATGAACATAGGCATTTCGCCTTATCAACGAGTCATTCCAACTTTTACAATGTATAATCATATGCCAAATGAACATTTATTTCATCAAAAGAAACCATAACAGAATTCAGTCCATTAGATCGACCGCATAATAATATTATGTCTAAATTATAAGGCATTTCAAATACAAGATTCTCAGGAATCATCCTTCATAAAGATTAAAAGAAATTATAAAGTATTGATTTTGCATTTCACTTCTCTTTTCTCATAAGTCCTAATGGCACTCTATTTGATTATGAATTCTCTTCTTCACCTATTTTTCTCTCTTAAAACTGAACTCCTCTCCAACAAAGTGTCTAAATTTATCTTGTCACTCACTCACCATTACCAATCCTCAATTTATTTTTTTTCTCTCCTTAATACTTAGATTCAATTCAACATAACATTTTTATCTTGGACACCTTATTTTGACCTCATGGCCGTGAGCTTCCCTAAACACTAGGGCTTCAAATTTTTCAACTTGTACAATTAATCTCAAGCAAATAAATTATATCAACTATCACAAATCTCACCAAGGTCACACATAGCACTAAATCACAAAAAATCACATAAGGAAAGATTCACACAATGCATCAAAAGTCAATACAATAAAGTGAGTAATCCTCACATGGATCCTTCATTCTCCACACATAGATTTCGTCCCTCACCTCCATGAATGGGTGATGAGAAAAATCTCCCTCTTACCTTAGGAGATATCCAACAACTTGTGTAGAACTTTTGAAGCAACCTTCCTCCTTCAAGAACCCCCTTGAAACCAAAAATGTCATAGCAAAAAGTCATCTTTTTTAGACTTGAAAAGAATAATTAAGAACAAAGATCAAAGCTTTGAAAGGGAGAAAAGATGAATGGTGAAAAAAGAGAGGAAACTTTGCCTTAGGAATCACAACCCTAACTTGAAGGAAAGCTTGAAGAGTGATGAACAACTAAGATCTTTACTCTTGATGATCTTGGAAAGAGGTGTAGATTCAAGATTGTGGATGAATGGAAACAAAGAAACGAAATGGTCATTCCTTAGGGTGATGGCCGTGTGGAGTGGAGAGAAAATGGAAGAAGATGAAGAGGAGTTTGGGTGAAGAAAGAGAAGTTGATAAGAAGGTTTGATGTGAAAAGGTGATGGAAATTGTCCAAGGCTCCTTTTCCCCACATGTGGCCGTGTGCCTCCTTGGAAAAAGGGGAAATGAAGCTTCTCTTGGAAGCTTCTCCAAAGCTTGCTTGAGAAGCTTCTCACGCTTCCCAAAAAGGTCAATCAAATATGTGATGTGATGATATCCCTTAGATGGTATCTTAAAAATGACTAAATAAAATAATCTACTAGATCTCTACTACAAACTATTATCCAATGGATAAAAGTCACTGTCAATAATTCTAGTATCTATTATCCAATGATTGATAGAGTGTACCCAAATTTTATCTATCAGATAAAATCTCAAAAAATGAAACTTCGTAAACTGTGTCCGACTTTGAGTTTAGTAAGATCCCCCGGCCCCAGTTTAATAGTTCAAAGTTTTTCGACCTCGGATGAATATTTTATTCCTCCGGCCCTGCTTATTATGTACGTAAATCGAGAAAGATAATAAAATAATCACATAATTCAAATAATTCTAGAAAAATTCACAAAAATCACAAATATTATAAAATGAATAAATATCATGAAATAATGAATTTTCAGGGTGTTACACATGTCACCATCGTTTTCATGTCCAACAACATTGTCACCATCTTTTTCATTCTGCTCGCCACCATTATTGCTAACATTCCTGAGGTCATTCTTAGAACCTCCATTAGAATCCTTATCATTGGAACCTTTATCAAATTGTTGACCATCAAATTCCTCATCGCTTGAGCTACCATCAGATTGTTTACCATCACACTCTTCATCACTGAAACGTCTATCACATCCATTATCATCATTCAAATCATCACTAGACAAACCAACAGATCCGTCACCATCACCGAGAAACACATCTGTATCATCATTCAATTTAATAATTGATTCTTTACCATTGCTATTCATCTGCATTAAATTACACATATTTTTTAATTTTAAGCATCTTTTGCAGTTCAAAACAAAAAACCAAACCATATTTTATAAACCACCACATATATTAACATATAAACTACCATAAACCCTAAACATATAAACTACATAATTGAAGTTCTGACACTAAATTCAAATATAGACTCGCTTCACATCATAACATATACATTCCTAAGCTGCCAAGAAATTTTATAGCATACACAAATAGGTTTGAGTCCAAAAAATATAATACATCTTATGCAAATTACAAGCTAAAGAAGCCCCATGTACACTTTTACAGGCTTGAGTGAGTTGAGTCCATATACTAAGGTAGCATTCCAAGAAATTTTATAGCATACACATTGAGTTCAAAATTCAGCTTTCATTGGCCAAGTCCAAAAGATATAATACATCTTATGCAAAATAAAAGTGAAAGAATCCTCATGTACAATCTTACAGACTTGAGTCCATATACCACAAAAGCCAATAAAATGCCAACAATAGATATCCAAGATCAAAAGAACTAGTACAAACAACTAAAAAATTATAATAGAAGTTAGTATAGAACTCAATGAAGTGCTAAAGTTGTAGATTTAATTTGAGTTCAAATATCCAAAAGACCAAAAGCAATGGGGAAAAAGTGAATTTAGATACACATTACCATATGGCAACAACACAACCAAAAACTAAATTAAAATAAACAAACAAAAACAAAGAAGAAGAAGGAAGAAAAAGAATGATAGAAAATGAGAACCCAGACTCTTGAATTGGAACCTTTGAAATGACGAACACTCCCAATTGCTAAACAAAGGTTTGAAAAAGTGAATTAATAGAGTAGACCGCATAAATAAAACCCAAGACTAATGCAGAAAAATCAAAAGGAGTCTTTAATCAAATCTTCAATTTCCAAGATAGAAATTAAATAAGAATCTAAAATACCTTTCTATATTAGACTAAGATTCATCAAGAAAAACTACCATTTCCATTTCTAAGCAAGGCAAAAAGATAAGAACCCATAATTGGAAATAAAAAAAATGAAAAGGAATACACATCTTACCATATGAAGTTGCAAGCCATTCAAAGCTCATCCTCCACTCCATTGCAAGTTGTTCGAAGCTCGCTGGTTATTGCTCTCTTCCTCGTCATGCTTTCTTCGTGACCAATCGCAACTCGGTGACCATTGGTGTAACACCCCGAATTTCCTTTCTTTCTCTGATATATGCATTTTTGTGTTTTTATACGATTTTTGTGAATTGTTTACTGTATTTTGATTATTTTACTATTTTTCTTGAGCTTCTATGTGTTTGAGGTGGTACCGGAAAAATAAAAAAATTTTGGGACCGAAAAAATTTTGCATGTTCACGCGAGGCCAGGGTAGCTTACAAAACCCGAAATCGAGAGCAGATTTTAAAATCTTTCTTTTCTGAGATTTTATCTGACTAATAAAATTTAAGTACGTCCTATTATCTATTGGACAATAAATATTAGTTTTGCTAGCAGTAGTCTTTGTCCATAGGGTAATAGCTATTGGTAAATATCTAGTTAGATGACTAGTCATGAACTTAGTCATAACCTTTTATCTTTTCTTTCCATGACTCGCTTGTTTTTGAGCCAATAGGAAGAAAGCTTCCAAGACAAGCTTGTAAGAAAGCTTCCTAAACAAGCTTGGAAGAAAGCTTCCTAAACAAACTTGGAGGAAAGCTTCCTTAACAAGCTTGGAGTGAATCTTGTAGGAGAAGCCTTGCCCAAAATGCCCTTGATGGCCCACAACCATAAGGAGCTTCCAAGAAAAGCTTTGTGCCCAAAATTAGTTTCTTATTTCTCCTAAACCTTTCTTGTTTTGTTTTTGAGAAACCTTCTACCAAAACTCTTTCTTTTTCTCTCCTTAGTTGGTCACGACCAATACCTCTTCTTCACCTTTCAATCTTAATCAATTCCAATTAATCTCATTTCTTGAATCTAAACACCTTTTTGACATACTTTATTGTTGTGAGTTTCTTTAAAATCATCCATCTTCAATCTCTTTCTCAAAGCTTGAAGTTTGAAGGTTCTAGGTGAAGTTTCTTATCTTCATTTCTAAGTTTTCATCTCAAGTTCTAGACTATAATCTTGATTTATGGTCATCTTGTTTAAAGCCTTAGATGTTAATGCTTGTATGTTTGTTTTGTTTTTAAGGATCTCTTTGAGGATAGAAGCTTTTTCAAGAGGACATCAAGGAGCTTTGATCATCATCTAAGGTAAGAGGGAGCTTAACATCATCAACCATCTTGGTGGTGAGGAACGAACTTTGTGTTTTGTTGGTAAAAAATCCATGTGAGGATTTATTCACTTGGTTATGTGTATTTTGTGATTTATGTTTGTTTGACTATTTGTGATTTTATGGTATGCCTAAAATTAGTATTACATGAACTGGTGATTGAAATGCTTTGTATGCTTTGAATCATGTGTGAAAAGCAAGCTTTTTAGCTCCAAAAGCCACTCATGGCTCACAGCCATTTAGTTTAAAATAGGGTATCCAAGACAAAAATGTTTTATGAAGTGAAAACCTAGGTGATTAAGTAATAGTAATATGATTTAAGGTTTTTCAAATTAAAAAGGAAATGAACACAATTTTGTTACTTAAGAAAGAATGATTTTCGGCCAAGAAATGGAAAATAAGCTTTAAAGGATGATTTGAAATTTAAAATGTTTTATTTAAATAAGTTTTTAGTCAATGTAAAGGTAAACGTCTTAAAATATTTTACGCGATTGAGAAAATGTTTTAACATGTTTTCAAGGTTGAAAAATGACGTAACATGTTACGTGGTTTGGAGACATAACAAAAAGTGTTATGTGCTTGTGAAAATAAAGTGAAAATGAATAGCAGTTTGCTGTCGGGCCGACGTACGGGACCCGAAGATGTTAGTTGATGACTTAAGCTTATGGTGGCTTTTTTTCATGAAATTTATGTTGTTAATGAGTATTGTTTGTTTGAATCATGTGATCATGCATTGTGAAAGTCTTGGTGACTTTGTTGTTAAGGCTGTATGCCTAGGAGATAAATTACACCTTTGTGCGAGTGCGAATTGTGTAGTGAAGGTCTATGAATTACCTAGGAGGTGTCGGGGCGCGAGTATCCCACAAGTGGCCAGTTAGTAGCTCTACTAGGCCGTGGTAACTGTGCAATGCACCGATGATCTCGACGAGACAGTATTCCTATTCCCGATCTGGTTTAGAATGTCTTGTATAAGACATGATGCGTACGCTGATATATTTGAAAGCACTTGATTTGAGGCTAACGATATACAGACATGACTCCCCGATCATTCTCTCTGATGTTTGGCTTTAGCTCCATGGAGTAGGAGTTAGTTCATTGTACATTTGCATAGTCAGTAAACATTTTGTGGTGAAATATATGTATTGTTTAATTATCTGCTGATAATATCATGACTGTAATTGTTAATTTTGTACTTTGTGACTTAATTGTTATTACTATTTTTTATTGCCATACTGGTATGTGATGTAGGGGATCTCACATCTTTATGTTTTGTTCTGTTTGTTCTGTTTTATGTTTATGCTCTTTGAAGACTGCGATGGCAGTAAGGAGAGATCTACTGGGTTACGTGAGAGTCTAATTCCATAGAGGCACTAATTCCTAGCGTGTCCATTTGGACACGGAGCGAGTAGAGTATCATGGAGACATTACTCTATCCCTGAGTAGGACTCCCCATTGGGTCGCTACTTTTTCTTTTTCTACTCCTATTTATCTAGAGTTTCTTATGCCTTTAAGGGATTTGTGGGGTGATCTTCACTATTCTCCTAGGAAGTATTCCGAGATATCTTCTACTCGGACTCCCTTTCGCCGAGACATTCCCTAGCTAGGGAATTTGTCTAGTGAGGATCCTGAGGAGGATCCACGGGAGAATCTAGTGGAAAACCCTTCCCTTAGGTGTAATAAACTTGGGCTAGTTTAAGTTTGTTATGTTAAGTTGTATTTATGTCCTTTTGGTATGTAAGTCTTAAGTACTTATGTTTTATTCAGTTTCTTATGTATATGTGTATGTGTGTGTGTGTGTGTGGAATGTTTTATTCAGTTCTCTATATCTTGAGTTTTTTTATGTTCTGTTAAGTTTATATTATCTGTGAAAAATAGTTTTAAAGCTCGTATTTTATAATGTTAAATCTTAATTATGACTTGGGTAAAGTTTTGGAATTAAAAGGTTGGTCTTAAATGTAATTCTCTTCGGATGGTGTTACATTGGTTGGTATCAAAGCCCAAGTTTAGTCTGGTAGGTTTGTGGTTAGGTCTGTCTTGTTTGTTCTATATGTTTCTCTGTGTTTGGTTTCCGAAAGAAGACAAAGTTGCTTGAATGGCTATGCTTAGTTTTCTTTGTGGTCTGTTTAGTCTATTGTTGGAGAAAGGCTATGGCTCGTGGTAGAGGTGTACATGTAGACACGGGATGCGACAGTGAGAGTATGGCTGCAGCTACAGAAGCGATGTAGAGAATGGCTAATGTGATAGTACAATAGAATCAGAGGACTGTTCAGCAGTAGGAAGCTATAGTTGAGACTCGGAATCTGTCAAAATTTCACCACAACAATCCGCCATAGTTTAAAGGTGAATTTGATCCAGAGAAAATGGATCTTTGGATTAAGGAGTTGGAGAAGATCTTTACAAGCATGGGATACACGGATGAAAGGAAGGTAGCATATGCTACTTTCATACTCGTTGGAGATGGTGAAGACTGGTGGGCAGGAACTCAACGGTTGTTGGAAGCTGAAAGGAGGTTTATCACGTGGGAAGTCTTTTGGAGCAAGTTTCTAGAGAAGTATTTTCCAGCTAGTACGAGGCACGCCAAAGAGATGAAGTTTCTTGGACTAAAGCAAAGGGGAAGGACTGTCAGTGAGTATGCCGCTAGGTTTGAAAGCTTATCAAAGTTCTCAAGGTACTTTCATCTCCATCCTGATAAGGAATGGAAGTGTCAGAAGTTCAAAGAATGTCTGAGGCATGATCTGAAGCGAGTAGTGCTGCCTTTGGGAATTGAGCAATTCTCAGCTTTGTTGGACAAATGTCACCGGATTAAAGAGTTGGATCAGTCTCGGGATACGAGGCCCCATAACTTTGGACCATTTTGGTTCCAAATGGGGGGTAATAGTAATGTCAACTGATTCAACTGGAAGCTGTATTCGCGGCCACCGGGGAATCAACAACAACAACAATTAGTTGGAGGAGGTTCTAGTGGCAGTAATTTTGATCAAACCTAAGTATCTTCACCAAAATGTTTAAAGTGCGGAAAGGATCACTTGATAAGGGAGTGTGTGATCAAAGGGATAATCTATTTAAGATGCGGGAAGCCCGGACACCTTTCTAGAGACTATACACAACCAAAGATGGAGCCTTCCGTTAGTAATGTACGTGCGTCAAGACCTTAAGCAAGAGGGAGGGTCTACACAATGAGTGGAGCAGAAGCCTCCCAATCTGAAAATCTGATCAAGGGAGATTGTGCCAAAGGAGGTAAACCTTTAATTGTACTGTATGGCTCAAGGGCGACCCATTCTTTTATTGCCTATGACTATGTGGATCAACTAGGATTGTCTGTGTCTTCTTTACCTTTTGACTTGATAATTACTACTCCTACTGCTAAGCCTGTTATTACTTCTCAAGTCTGCTTAAACTGTCCTATTACTATTAGAGATCAGAACTTTTCTATTGATTTGATTTGTTTACCCCTTTCACAAATAAACGTGATCTTAGGAATGGATTGATTATCTTCTAACCATATCCTATTAGATTGTTCCAATAAAACCTTAGTGTTCCTTGAAACTGAGATTTCTAGATTTTTTACGGCCAACCAAATTAAAGCTTCTTTGAGAGAAGGAGCTTAAGGATACATGTTATTGTTTTCCTTAGAGGTCAAAGGTGAGGTGAATGTGAATGCTATTCTTGTAGTCAATGAGTTTCTTAAAGTTTTTCTTGATGAGATACCCAAACTACCACCAGAATGAGAGATAGAATTTTTTATCAATCTTGTACCAGGATCTGGTCTTATATCCATGGCACCATACTGGATGTCACCATCAGAGTTAGCTGATCTAAAGAAGCAATTGGAAGAGCTATTGGAAAAGCAGTTTGTGAGACTTAGTGTATCACCATGGGGAGCTCCAGTGCTGTTGGTTAAGAAGAAGGATGGAACTTCTCGTTTATATGTAGATTATCGCTAGTTGAACAAGATCACGATCAAGAATAAGTATCCACTTCCGAGGATAGATGATTTGATGGATCAACTAAAGGGAGCCGCTGTTTTCTCTAAGATTGACTTACGTTCTGGTTATCACCAGATTCGTGTAAAGGTTGAGGATGTTCCCAAGATAGAGTTTCGGACACGCTCTGGACATTATGAATACCTAGTGATGCCATTTGGGGTAACGAACGCTCCTACAATATTCATGGATTACATGAATAGGATATTCCATCCTTATCTAGACAGATTTGTCGTTGGTTTTATAGGCGACATTATGATATATTCACGAAGTCAAGAGGAATATGCTGAACATCTCATAGTAGTTCTCTAGATTCTAAAAGAGAAGCAGTTGTACACCAAGTTGTCAAAGTGCGAGTTTTGGTTGGAGGAAGTTCAATTTTTGAGGCATGTAATTTCAAAGGAAGGAATTGCAGTGGATCCGTTGAAAGTGGAAATAGTTCTTAAATGTGAAAGGCCAAAGATCGTAACAGAGATCTGTAGTTTTGTGGGGTTAGCTGGTTATTACCGAAGATTCATTGAGGGATTTTCCAAGATATCAAGACATCTTACTCAGCTTATAAGGAAGAATCAAGCTTTTGCATGGACTGATGCATGTGAAGAGAGTTTTCAAGAGTTGAAGAGACGATTGACTACTTCCCTAGTGTTGGTTTTACCTGATCCCAATGAACCTTTTAAGGTATATTATGATGCTTCGCACCAGGGTTTAGGCTGTGTACTTATGCAGAACAGAAAGGTAGTGGCATATACTTCGAGATAGTTGAAGATGCATGAGAAGAACTACCCTACACATGATTTAGAGTTAGCTGCTGTTGTGTTTGCATTGAAGATCTGGAGACATTTTTTGTATAGAGCAACATTCAACGTTTTCAGTAATCATAAGAGTCTGAAATATCTATTTTGTAACATCCCGAAAATTAATAATTTCAGGATAAATGATCATTTTACAATATTTAGGATTTTCTGGAATTTTTCTGGTTTTTTCTGAAAAAATGGAATATTTTAATATTATTTCTCATTTTGTGTGCACACTGGGCAGAGTTGGCAAAACGACTGTAATGCTCCCAAAGTTGAAAAATTTTATTACGAATAGTTATTTTCTAATATTTATGATTTATGTGAATTCTTTCAGAATTTTTCGGAAACGATGAATATTTTAATATATTCCTCGTTTTGCGTTCGTATTGAGCAGAGTTGGGGAAAACGATTGTAATACTTCAAAAATTTGAAAATAATAAGACGAATAGTCGTTTTATAATATTTGTAATTTTTGAGAATTTTCTGAGATTTTTTCGAAAATGTCAAATATTTTAATATATTTCTCGTTTTACGTACGTGAAGATCGAATGAGCGAGAGAAACAAGATGTTTTCTCCGAGAACCTTGAACTATGGACTTGTCGATGGGGGATCTTACTAAACCCGAGACTGGACACAGTTTACGAGGTTTCACATTTTTTTCAAGAAATTTAGCAGTCGGAATAATAAAATACTGTGTAAATTTCATCCGTCGATAAATTAATACGACTGTTGATCAGTAACTATTATCCAATGGATAATAGCATGCATTAAAAATCCTATCACATTATCCTAATGCAATCTACTTTATGTCTAATCCATTCACTTTAATTCAAATTTAATATTAAATAATCAAAGCTTCTTTGAAAAGCTTTGACCAAATAATGACCCAATGCCCTTAGCTTCCTCTGGAAGCCATTTCCCTCTCTCTCTCTCTCTCTTTGCACGGCTGGCTGCAGCCCATGCAAGGCAAAATATTGCTTTGTTTCATTTAAATTTTATTATACAAATCCATTAATTATCAAACACTTTCTCTCTCATCATTTCTTCTTATTCCTTCTTCAACCATTCTCTCCTCCCTCTCTCTAGCAACTCCACTTACCAAATTTCCTCCTTCTTCTTCCCTAATCTTCACAAAAATTTCTTCTAATTACATTTTCTTAATCCTCTCCCCATTCTAAACACCTTTTCTTCTTGAAGTTTCTTGAAAATCCTCCATTTTCACCATTATTTCCAAGCTCCAACTTTGAACATTTTGGGTAAGTTTCAAGACCACTCTTCCTTTTCTCTTATTTTCGTGGTTGTGATCTTCTTATTGGTCATCCATGGTTGATTTTTCAAGCCTTGGTATTGATTCTAACAAAGTCACAATTTTTTAGGGTTTTTGGAGCTCAAATCCAAAATGGCAAGGAGTTTATTGGTGTTCTTCTTGTTCTTTCACTTAGGTAAGAGGGAGACTACTCACTTCAACCACTTATGGTGGTGAGAAGACTTTGTATGTGTGTTGATGGAGAAATCCATCCTTGTGTGCTATTTGTATGCTTGCTTGAATTATAAATTGTGAATGAATTGGTATCCTTGAATTTGATTGATACTTGATTATGCTATTGAATTTGATTGATACTTGATTATGCTCTTGAATGTGTTTGATGTATTAATTGTGCTTGATTATGTTGGGGTTGCTAAATGGAAAATTTGGAGTTTCCTACCTTAACATGGTGCCACGGTTTTGATTAGAAATTAGGGGTGAATATTGGTTTGTTGTATATAATGGTATGTTGGATTGGATTACGTGATTGGAAATGGAAGAAAAATATTTGAGAACCTCTCTTGGAGTGCCACAAGTTTTGGGGTGGAATTTAGCTTATTGAAAATAAAATATATGGATTTATCCATAGATTGGAGCTAGTTGGTTCTTGAGTTTGAACCTAGGTCATGAACAACTAAGAGAGTGATTTTTGGGTTTGATTTCAAATCAAGAGGTTTAAGTTAGTGATTAATGTTTCCTAAGTGTTAATGAACTAGTTAGGAACTTAAAATCACATAGAAAATGATCTTGAATGATTGAAATTGAGAATTGTTTCAAAGGAACCATTTTCGGATTCTGCAGAATCCAGTGAGCAGTCAGCGATGTTTGCTGCATAACTCGAGCTACCGATATCGGAATGACCTGATTTTAGAGCCATTTGAAAACTAAGACATAAGGCTTCATGTAGTAAAAATTTCAGAATTTTGGAGCAAGCCAATCAATACCAGTTTCTGTTTGAACCCACGGCAGATTCTGCAGAAAAAGGTATTCTGGCAGTCAGTAAACCAGATTGTATAATTTCTTGATCCGATGTCGTATGGACATGAAACCGGTGCCATTTGAAAACTAAGACATAAGGCTTCATGTGATAAAAATTTCAGAATTTTCCCACATGTAGTATGTTCCCAGTTTCAATTTAAAGTTAGGTCAAGAAATTAGGGTTCTTGGTGAGTTAATTTAACAAGTGAATAACTTAAATAAATTAGAGGAATGACATGTAGATGATGACTTGAATGGATTTAAGATTTGAGCCATTGTGAGGCCACAGCCTCTAAGGTATTTTTGAGTGTAAGTATGTAATTTTGATAAATTGGAATCATAAGGAATTAAGAAATTAGGAACCTATGTAATGAAATGGATAATTAATGAGTTGGAAGGATTTAATAAAATCAAGACTTCATAGATCTTAAAGGACTAAGAGTGAAAGCATCATAAAATTTAAGGTAATTCTAAGTGAGTGAAGAACATGAGAGTGTGAGGCCTAAGAGCTTAAATAAATTGCAAGTTTTGGGAAATTGAATAGCCTTGGAATGTTAAATTGATTTTAAGAATTGATTTTGAACATGAACCTTGAAAATGGAAACAAATACTAAGTTAGGATTCATAATGAACCTAATGACGCATCAATTGACTTGATCCTCGTATTCTGATGTTATGGGTCCATGTGAGTGACCATTTGTATATTGATGCTTATATTAGCCAATTGCGACATATTATGGAATTGTATGAAATTGTGAATCATACATATTAATGAATGAGATTATGGTTATCCTTGAAATGTGCTATTGGCTTGATGTGGATCCGTGGATGGGATCAAACCTTGTTGCTAAATGATATGACATGCATTTGAAGCATGATTGACCTAGTTGTCATGAGGAGCATGATTGAGTCATGCATTGCACAAAAAGAATGAGAACGTCCGTTGGACATTGTTAAGGCCGAGTTGCCTAGGAGTTGAACACACCTTAGTGCGGGTGCGAATAGACAAGTGTAGGTCTTCTGTTGACCTTGGGGGCATCGGGGTGCGGGTTGCTCGCAATAGACAGTTGGTAGCTCTTCTGTACCGTGAGTTAGACCGATACAACACACCGATGATCCGGACCGAGACACTGTCCTATTCATGATCTAGCGTAGAATGTCCGTACAATGCCATGATGTGCACGTGAATAAATTAATGAGTTATAGCACTTTGGCGCGGCAAATGAAAGTTACGTACATGTCTCCCGATCTTTCTCCGATCCGTTTATGTCTAGCTCCATGGAGTAGGAATTGTGGTGTCATAATGCATTGTGCATCGTTCATTGTCGGTCCTCATAAACCGTTGAGCATGAACACTGCAGGAATGTGAAGATAATCCGTTGTACTTCAGTAAACGATTATCTTATTGTTGTGTTGATTCTGAAATACTATTGTGATCTGCCTGCTATTGCTTATTGTTGTTTTACCTATACTATAAATATCACTTTGTTGTATTGATTCGATATTTGCTTAGAATTGAGTTGCTTTTATTATAAATTTCACTATTTCTTGATGAATATATGAACTGTATTGCTTGGTGGGCGCTTTGCGCCGTCTTTTTTCTTCTTACCGCCAATAATGGTAATGAAGGATGGGTGTCTCACCTCTTTCCTATATTTGTGCATTTCTTTTATATTTATATTTGATAAGAGATTGTGAGGAAGATAAAGAGAGACCACACCTTGGTTGATTGGTTTGAGCATCTGGACAAGATTTCTTCGACTACGTAAGAGTGTAGCCGCGTGGAGGCATTGATGCCCGTCGTGTCAACCGGGACACTATGCGTTATGTACATATGGGGTTGCGGCTTTGTCTGCTGGTAGTGCCCATCCCCGGGTTACTACTTTTCCCTTTTTGTATTTTATCTCTGCCGTATTTTATTGGACTCGTAATTGTTATATTCTATGTCATTAGTGATTTGTGTAAACTGACTATAAAATATGTATATGAGGAATATGATTTTATTTCAATGGTTGTATTATGGGTTAAATATATTTATATTTCATTCGAGGCTTATATTTTCTACTTATGCAAGTTAAATAAAATATATATATAGACTCTTGAGTATTTAAATTATTGTTATCATATGACTATGACACTCTTGGATTTAGTAATTGTGGTGTAATGACGATTATGCTCCGGTTGCTACATCAAGGGGTGTTACATGTTTGACCAGAAGGAGTTGAATATGAGGCAGAGGAGGTGGTTAGAGTTTTTGAAAGACTATGATTTCCAACTTTTGTATCATCCCGGAAAAGTGAGTGTCGTAGCAGATGCTTTGAGTAGGAAGATACTTAGTGTCTCTACTATGATGATCAAGGAAAGGGAATTGATAGAACAATTTAGGGTTATGCGGTTATCTGTGGAATCAGCACCGGGAAGACTTTGCTTGAACATGGTTACTATTTCAAATGGATTTATGGAAGAAATTCGAGATAAACAAAGAAGTGATCAATACTTGCAGGATGAGAGGGAGCTAGTGAAGCAAGGCACTGTGTCAGAATTTAAGGAAGGACTGGATGGAATTCTGAGGTTCAAAGACAAAGTTTGTGTACCAAGTGATTCAGAGCTTAGAAGATTGATTCTTGACGAAGTCCATAAAAGCAAGTTAAGTGTGCATCCAAGAGCGACCAAGATTTATTAAGATTTGAAGTAGTTATATTGGTGGTAAGGAATGAAGAGGGACATAGCCAAGTATGTAGCATCTTGTCTAGTTTGTCAGAAAGCTAAAGTTGAGCATCAAAAACCTTCAGAAATGTTACAACCTCCAGCTATTCCAGAATGGAAATGGGATGGCATTGCAATGGACTTCGTTGTTGGACTGCCAAAGACTTGAAAGGGTTAGGGGTGTCCGTGGGTTGGGTTAGGTGGATTCAACGTCATTTTTGGACCCGACTCATGTAAGAGATTTTTTCCCTCGACCTGACTCGATCAAGAGATTTTCTTCACTCGACTCGACCCGACCCGACCCGCTCAAGAGTGGGTTGGGTTGGGTCCAACTCGTGGGTCTGGCATTTAAAAAAAATTCTTGAAAAAAAAAATCAAAATACAAAATCTAACAAATTAACATCATAAGTCTCAATATCAAATAAACTAAACACCATAAGTCAATAAGTACATAACAAATTAATAACTAATAAGTCTTACTAAGTCTTGAATAAATTAAGCAAAGCTAGTCATAACTTAAAAAACAAATTAATCTAACTAATCAAAGTCAGTGTCAACACGTATATCATATAAATTATGGACAATATAATCATTGACTTCACTCTCTATTTTATCCATATACTCTTTGTCATCTAAATGATCCATTGATTTTTCAATACAACGGTCACTTAGATTCATCGAGAGTCTTATGAACTTATTTTCTTTGTTCACTTTGAGAGTAACATCACAATGCCTACACTTAAACTTGATTGGAACAACACAAAAATGAGGAGAAAGTATCCTAAAATGCCACAATGGGTATTTAGGATCTATAGACATATCATAGAACTCTGCACGACGACGTGCCCTCCTTTCTTCCTTGCTCTGCACAATCAACAAGACAATTGTCAAATTACATACAAATTTAAACTCAACAATGAAATAATAAATTCATAAGAATTAGAAAGCCAACCATTAAACCGCAAACAGCTAAAAGAATCAATGTTTAAGACCCATAATTTCTTCTCTAACAGCTGGCATATCTAACATACTAAAAAAGTATTAACAATTAGTAATAGACAATTAATAATTCATTAAAAAAATTGAATGAATTCTATATAACACACTACCAGCTTCAAGTTTCTCAATATCATCCATCTGAACTTGTAAATCTATGGGTTTCTTAGGAGTCCTCAACCAATTTTGAGCACAAATCAATGCCTTAACAGTGGTAGGTTGCAAAGAACTACAAAAAAGGGTCAAAAACTCGTCCTCCAGTACTAAATACTGACTCAGATGAAACTGTAGAAACAGGAATTGCTAAGATATCCTTAGCAATGAATGAAAGAACATGATACTTCTTGATCTTTTCTCTCCACCATGTAAGAATATCAAAGCCATCAACATCATCCTCCACACCATCCTCATTGTACCTCTCAAGCTCATTCTTTTTTACCACATGTTATTTTTTCTTCACTTTCAATCTAAACTTGGATTTATAACTGTCATTATCATTTTCAATATCATCATCATGTGTAGAGGAAGGAACATCAGATGACATGCAACTAGAATCACTAGCATCAAGAGGAACAGGATGCATTTGTTGATAATGTTGAAACAATGTCCTCATAACATTGTTCAACCTCTTCATAATTTTCACACTCAATTCCAAGCTATACATCTTTTCTAAGCAAAACTCAACATAATCCATTTTAAACGATAATATTGATTCATGGTCATCTTGTTTCAAGCCTTAGATGTTAATGCTTGTATGTTTATTTTGTTTTAAGGATCTCTTTGGGGATAGAAGCTTTTTCAAGAGGACATCAAGGAGCTTTGATCATCATCTAAGGTAAAAGGAAGATTAACTTCATCAACCATCTTGGTGGTAAGGAACGAACTTTGTGTTTTGTTGGTGAAAAATTCATGTGATGATTTATTCACTTGGTTGTGATTTATATGATTTTATGGTATGCCTAACATTACTATTACATGAATTGATGATTGAAATGCTATGTATGCTTTGAATCATGTGTGAAAGGCAAATTTTTTGGTTCCAAAAGCCACTCATGGCTCACGACCATTTAGTTTAAAATAAGGTATCCAAGACAAAAATGTTTTATGAAGTGAAAACCTAAGTGATTAGGTAATAATAATATGATTTAAGGGTTTTCAAATTAAAAAAGGAAATGAACACAATTTTGTTATTTAAGAAAGAATGATTTTCGGCCATGAAATGGAAAATAAGCTTTGAAGGATGATTTGAAATTTAAAATGTTTTATTTAAGTGAGTTTTTAGTCAAAGTAAAGGAAAACGTCTTAAAATGTTTTACGCGATTGAGAAAATGTTTTAAAATGTTTTAGAGGTTGAAAAATGATGTAAGATGTTACGTGGTTTGGAGACGTAACAAAAAGTGTTACGCACTTGTGAAAATAAAGTGAAAATGCTTCACGTTTGAGAAAAACAGCAGTTTGCTATCGGGCCGACGTATTGGACTCGGAGATGTCAGTTGATGACTTAAGCCTGTGGTGGCTTGTTTTCATGGAATTTATGCTGTTAATGAGTATTGATTTATTTGAATCATGTGATCATGCATTGTGAAAGTCTTGGTGACTTTGTCTTTAAGGTTGTATGCCTAGGAGATGAATTACACTTTTATGCGGGTGCAAATTGCGTAGTGAAGGTCTATGAATGACCTAGGAGGCGTCGGGGTGTGGGTATCACATAAGTGGCCAGTTAGTAGCTTGACTATGTCGTGGTGACTGTATAATGCACCGATGATCTCGACGAGATATTATTCCTATTCCCGATCCGGTGTAGAATGTCTTGTATAAGCTATGATGCGTACACTGACATATTTGAAAGCACTTGATTTGAGGCTAATGATATACAGACATGACTCCCTGATCATCCTTTCTGATGTTTGGTTTTAGCTCCATGGAGTAAGAGTTAGTTCATTGTGCATTTGCATAGTCAGTAAACATTTTGTGGTGAAATATGTAACGCCCTTTTTTGGTAGGGAATGTCACATTGTCAATTACAATGCGGAAACAAAATTATATAAGTTAAGACCCGGTTCTTTTTAATATAATATATATATTTACTTGATTATAGTTATGTAGTTAAATTGGTGAATTTTTTTTTCCTTTATTACAATAATAATAATAACAATAATTAATAACCACGGTGACGGAACATCAATGGAAATAAAGAATAAAAGCCGAAGTAAACCACACATGGGAATTAACATTGCATCTTCATATATATATATTTATCAAACTGTTTGGTTACAAAGCCTGGTATACCAAAAAATAAAACTATACCTGCCCCAAAGGATTATACATACACATCCCCACGGTATCAGAAATATACAGCCCACTACAAAAGACATTAGGCCCCCAAAACAAAAACACTGGCAGCCATCAGTAACTACTAGTAATATCAGTCCCTCAGATGAGGAAGAATCGTGTCAGGATCCTCTTCAAGATCCTCTGCGAGGTCATCCTCAGGGACCTCCTCAGGGTCTTCTTCATTAGAGGAAACCACTATAGGAGCCACAGAGCTACGGGATGGGGCCCGAGCTGTGGAATCAAAAGAGTCCTCCCGCGGGGTGTAGTAGCGGTCACCCCACATCTCCCGTATAAGAAGATAAAATTCCAAACGTAGGCTGATGCAGTAGGTGAAGATTGGTGACTCATGGCGCCTCTAGGCTAGAGATATCGATACGTCCCCCAAGTAGACGCAGCGCTCGGAGTTAAAGTTGATGTGCCAGCACTCTGGCCCTCCTAGGAAGGTTAGACGCACATCCCCCTGAAATCCGCGCATGCGTGTCTCCATGCTTTTCAGTAGTCGCTAATCGAGATCAGGCCAGAAGTCGGGGAAATCAGGAGCTTTTGTTTCCTAGATAATGCATGGACTCACTATGCACATGCATACAATAGTCAAAATCCTACTCCATGGAGCTAGACACAAACGATCGGAGAGAAAGATCAAGTGACATGTCTGCAACTAGGCTGCCAAGGCCAAGTGCTATAATTCTCAATTTATCCACGTGCACATCATGGCATTATACAGATAGTCTATACTAGATCGCGATATAGGACAGTGTCTCGGTCCGGATCGTCAATGCGTTTGCATCGGTCTGCCCCATGGACAGAAGAGCTACTAACTGTCCATTGCAAGGTACCCGCACCCCGACGCCCCCAAGGTCAACCGATGACCTATACTTGTCTATTCGCACCCGCACTAAGGTGTGTTCAACTCCTAGGCAACTAGGCCTTAACGACAGTCCAACAGACATTCACAATGCACGCAGACTCTATGCATAATCATGTATGATCATTATTATATACTATTCCATAATATGCCACAATTGGCCAAAGCAAGAATCAACACACTCATTGGTCACTCACATGGACCCATAGTATCATAATATTAGAATTACATGAATTAATGCATTTTTAAGGCGTATTATAAATTCTTGCTTAGGTTTAGCTTTACTTATAGAGTTTATCTCTAAAGGAATTCTCTTAATTAATTAAATCCTCTTAGGTAATTTATTCACATACCCTTAGAAGGTTATTCTAAGATCTCAAAATCTCACACTCTCTTGTTCTTACCCTAATTAAAATTATCCTAAGTCTTATGAAAATTCCATTCTAGGTTCTTTAAAATTTATGAATCTAGGTATAATTTAATTTTCCAATTTGCTAATTCTTGCATCCATTTTCTATTAATTTAATCACTAGGTGTTAGGTGATAAATTATACTTTTGAATTCGACGGAGACAATGTATTTAGTATAAAATTGAGGCTTCCTTTCGATGAAAAATAACATGGCAGAATGATGAAAGATGTTAGTCATAAGGTGAGTTGGTGACGGAAAGGGCTGAGTTACAATTTCGACGAGTGGTTAAAATATCAATTTCTGTCGAATGAAAGTTCTGTCGAATGAAAATAAAAAACTGTCGAATATAATAGAAGATTAGCAGAAATCCTAATTCGATGGATGAGTGTTGACGTTGGAGAAATCTTCCGAGTGTTGAACCGACGAAAACACAAAATGGCCAGAAATTCTAATTTGACGAATATTGACATTGGAGAAGTTTCTATTCAATGGTCAGAAATTTTAACTCAACGGATATTGGTATTCTAACTCGACGAATATTGACATCCTAACTCGACGGATATTGACATCCTAACTCGACGGATATTGACATTGTGCTTGATGGTCAGAAGATCAAATTTTCGACGAATATGGTCAGAAGATCAAATTCGACGGATATTGACATTGTACTAAATGGTCAGAAGTCTAAACTCGACGGATATTGACATTGTACTAAATGGTCAGAAGTCTAAACTTGATGGACATTGACATTCTACTAAATGGTCAGAAGTTCAAATTGTTATAATTGTTCACAAAGAATCCCCAAATTTTTAGGCTCAAAACCGTGGCCATCCGAGAACCAATCCGATGTCATTTCCTTCCATGTTATACATTCCAATCCATTCAGATACATCAATATACACAAAAACAATCTAATAGCACAAACACATTACAAACAACATGCAAACAAAAGATGACCCTCAATAGGGTTCCCTCACTATCAATTACAGACAACGTTTCTAAATGCTAATAGAGGTTGAGGAGGAGTGTCTTCCTCTTACCTTAGAGAAGCACAAAGAAAGGATGCTCCTTTTTGCTTAGAAATTTCGTTCTTCACCACCACCAAAACCTTGGTGTTCAAATCCATAAAAATCAAGATCAACGAGTGGAAATGGCATCCATAGTCACCAATGTGACAATGGAACACGAATTTGGGGAGAAAGGAGAAGAAACTTGAGAGCTTTTTACCTTAAAGCTCCAAGCTTTGATGTTGGCTGTGGAATACGAAAATGGAGGAATAAAGAAGAGCTCCACCAAGAAGAAAGCTTGAAGACGGTGAGGGGAAAAATGGTCTCTATTAGGTTGAGCAAAGGAAGCTTGAAATCAACAATGGTGGTTGTGGGTGTGTGCAGCCGTGTGAAGAAGAGAGAAAGAAGAAATAGGGCAGACGTGAGGGAGAGAAAATGAGAGAAGTGAAAATAAAATATCCCTCTTAGCCAACCGTGCAGCACCAAAAAGGGAGGAGAGAGAAAGTGCTTGGGAAGGAAACTTCCTAGAAGCTTTCCTCAAGCTTCCTTGAGAAGCTTCGTGTGCTTCTCGATAAAGTGCATAGTAAGCTTGTCTCCTTAATTAAATACACTAGACAGATGATTCATTACACTGTTAGAATTATTTTCCCCTAGTGAATAAAAATTACAGTTGATGAAAATAATATTTTATTGTTCATCGGATAGTTTTATGATACAACGATTTTATTTATCAGATAAAACCTTAGAAAATGCAAATCTCGCAAACTGTGCCCGACCTCGGGTTTAGTAAGATCCCCCGTCGACACGTTGACAGTTCAAGGTTTACCAGCCTCAGGGAAAACATTTCGTTATCCCGGCTCTGCTCAGTGCACACGTAAAATGAGAAATATATTAAAATATTCATCATTTCCATAAAAATTCATAAAAATCATAAATATTATAAAATAATTATTTATAATGAAATAAATAATTTTCATGATGTTACAAAATATCTGTATTGTTTAATTATTTGCTGATAATATCATGACTGTAATTGTTAATTCTGTACTCTGTGACTTAATTGTTATTACTGTTTCTTGCTGCCATACTGGTATATGATGTAGAGGATCTCACCTCTTTATATTGTGTTCTACCTGTTCTGTTTTATGTTTATGCTCTTTGAAGACTGCGATGGCGGCGAGGAAAGATCTGCTGGGTTACGTGAGAGTCCAATTCCACAGAGGCACTGATGCCTGGCGTGTCCATTTGGACACGGAGCGAGTAGAGTATCGTGGAGACATTACTCTATCCCTGAGTAGGACCCGCCATGGACTCACTACTTTTTCTTTTTCTGCTACCGTTTATCTAGAGTTTCTTATGCCTTTACGGGATTTGTGGGGTGATCTTCACTATTCTCCTAGGGAGGATTCCGAGATATCTTCTGCTTGGACTCCCTTTCGACGAGACATTCCCTGGCTAGGGAATTTGTCTAGTGAGGATCCTGAGGAGGATATAGTGGAAGACCCTTCTCTTAGGTGTAATGAACTTGAGCCAATTTAAGTTTGTTATGTTAAGTTGTATTTATGCCCTTTTGGTATGTAAGTCTTAAGTACTTATGTTTGACTCAGTTCCTTATGTATATATATGTGTGTGTGTGTGTGTGTGTGTGTGTATAATGTTTTATTCAGTTCTCTATATCTTAAGTTTATTTTTGTTCTATGAAGTTTATGTTATCCTCGAAAAATAATTTTAAAGCCCGTATTTTATAATATTAAATCTTAATTATGACTTGGGTAAAGTTTTAAAATTAAAGTTTTGGAATTAAAAGGTTGGTCTTAAATGTAATTCCCTTTGGAGGGTATTACAAGTCACGTATTGCTCTCTTCGCGACTAGCTGTAACCCAGGATGAACCTTGTCTTTGGCAAATTAGGGATTATAAGGATTCAAATTTTTTGGTCCAATAACAAATGAGATTTGAATCTCAAGAAGCTAGGTCATATGAGGTGTTTAGGGCTCTTTCAATTTGGGGGCAATGACCGTATTTGATGATTTTGGGTTATGACTTCAACTTCAGTGTATGGATCTATCAAAATGACATTTAGGGTTCATACTAATTTTGAGAATTACGATCTACAATAACAGATGAGAAGGAGAGAGGGCTTATAAGAGATTTCACATTGATTCTGAAATTAACATTACAGTGAAGGATACGATTTTATATATTTCACATATTTGCAGAAAAGTCTTAAAGAGTAATTCAGCAAAAAAGAAAAATAAGATACCTCTATTACATGGACATTGGGTGTAGGCCACAATCTTTTATGGCAAGGACACCACCTACACATATGTGTGGAAAGGACACCACCTGCACATATGTTTCATTCTCCTTAACTGTTTGTGTGAGGACACCAAAATCACATCATTTTTGTAGCCACCTGAGAAATTGCCTAATAAAATACTTATATTTACTAAGAGTCGCAATATCTCAAATTAGGACTAATCTCGTGCCCTAGCTCCCGAAAGTGAAGAGAAACATATTTTACAGGAAAAAAGATATCTTTGTTGGTAATTAAAATCAAATTGTTCCCACAACCCCCGCCCCCCCAAAAAAAATGATTCTACACTCCACAGGCCATGACCATTGGCCGCCAACAGCATGATCTGGGTACGTTCTGTGATGGCTGTCACATTCACCTGTGTGGACCTACGAGGCACCTCAGAGTCACAGTCATGGTCATGGAAGCATCAACACACAACACAACTCCACCCGCCTCACTCCTTCGTTGACTAATACAAACAAACAAACATGAGAGGGTTTTCATCTTTGTCATCTTCTACTGCAAGGGCATCTTCACGTACACTCACAACCCCTCCTCATCAACCTTTCAGGCACAACAAGAACCTTCAGCAACAAAAACCCTCCAAGCTGATTTGCAGAAAAGCACTGAATCGAACACTTCCACTCCAAACTCCAGTTTCTTCAAGAGGTAAGCCTTCAACATCAAAGGCTTTGTATTCTACACCCTTTGATCACCTATACATTTCACAACTACTGTCAAGAACTGATTGGGCCTTGTTACTAAAACATGAGCTCTGTTCAAAGAGGTTAGTGCTCAATCCTCGTTTTGTTGCTAGCATCTTCCAAAATCAAGAAAACCCATTACACTCTATCAAGTTTTACACATGGATTTCCAGTATCAATCCTGCATTGGCAAAGGATCAGTCAGTTCAACGTGTTTTAGGGAACACCTTGTATAGGAAAGGTCCTGTGGTATTGTCTGTTGAATTGCTTCAGGATGTTCAGAAATCGGGTTTTCGGGTTACTGACGACCTGCTTTGTGTGTTGATGGGAAGTTGGGGAAGGCTGGGTTTGGCAAAATATTGTGCTGATGTTTTTGGGCAAATCTCATTCTTGGGTCATAGTCCAAGCACTAGGTTGTATAATGCTCTTATAGATGCATTGGTGAAATCGAATTCAATTGACCTGGCATATCTGAAATTCCAACAGATGACGTTGGATAATTGTTGTCCTGATAGAATCACATACAATATCCTTATTCATGGAGTTTGCAAAATGGGTGTGGTGGATGAGGCTCTTCGCTTAATCAGACAAATGAAGGACAGGGGACATGTCCCTAATGTTTTCACCTATACAATCCTAATTGATGGGTTTTGTAATGCTAAGAGGGTTGATGAAGCCTTTGGAGTTTTAGAGACAATGACGGAGAGTAAAGTTTATCCAAGTGAAGCCACTGTCAGAACATTAGTTCATGGGATTTTCCGTTGCATAGATCCAAGTAAGGCACATGAGTTATTATCCAAATTTTTCGATAGGGAGCCCATCCATTTTAAGTTAGCTTGTGATACCATACTGTATTGCCTCACGAATAATTCTATGGTGAAAGAGATAATTATGTTTCTGAGAAAAGCCCTAGCAAGAGGTTATGTCCCTGACAATTACATTTTCAATGTCATAATGGCTTGTTTGGTTAAGGGAGCTGAGCTGAAAGAGACATGTGAGATATTTGAAAGTTTCAGAAAGCAAGGTGTGAAGCCAGGCATTGGGAGTTATCTTGCACTTATTGAAGCCTTATACAAGGATGAACAGAGAGAGGAAGGGGATCGAATTTCCAATCAAATGATTAGGGATGGGCTAATTTCAAATGTCTTTACATATAACATGATAATTAATTGCTTCTGCAGAGCCAAAATGATGGACAATGCATCTCAGGTTTTCAGAGAAATGCAGCTTAGGGGCTTCACTCCCAACCATGTTACTTTCAATACCCTTATTAATGGTCATTGCAAGGATGGAGCCATAGTTAAGGCACGAGAGCTGCTGGAGATGCTTTTAGAAACTGGACTTAAACCTGATATCTTCACTTTTAGTTCTATAATTGATGGACTCTGTCGAATAAAGAGGACTGAGGAAGCTTTTGAATGCTTTACTGAGATGATTGAGTGGGGCATCAATCCAAATGTTATCATTTACAATATCTTGATTCGGTCTTTATGCACCATTGGGGATGTTGCAAGATCAACAAAACTTTTAAGCAGAATGCAAGAGGAAGGAATTAGCCCTGACACATACTCGTATAATGCTTTGATTCAAATTTTCTGTAGGTTGAATAAGGTTGAGAAAGCTGAAAAGCTTTTTGTTTCAATGTCAAGATCTGGCTTGAATCCTGACAATTACACATACAGTGCTTTTATAGAGGCACTGTCTGAATCTGGGAGATTGGAGGAAGCCAAGAAGATGTTTTACTTAATGGAGGCAAATGGTTACTCTCCTGATTCATATATATGTAACTTAATTATTAAAACATTGGTGCAGCAAGATTGTGTTGAAGAGGCCCGAAACATTGTAGAAAGATGCAGACAAAAGGGAATATCCTTGAATTTTGTTCCTAATTTATAGACTGATTTTCTACTAGTTTCTGGAATGCTGCTACATTTTGAGATTTCTGCAGTGAAGATATTGATACGGGATACAGGTACCTTAGATTATAAAGATGTGTTGATATGAAGAACTTTTGATATGGTGGAATACATGAATTAATTATGCACATGTATGTACTTTTTGTCCATTTTTAAAAAAACTGATAAAATCAATTTGGGGGGGGAGGATTAATAACTCATTGGAATCTATTTAGATTTTGGAGATATCTTTATTAGCAACCTAAAATGTTAACAAGTTATATATATTAACATATATCCCTTAACATGATAAAAAATATGAAATCCATCAATATCAAACTCAAGGGCCCTATTAGAATAATAGGACTCCTAATGCTTTTAGTAATCTTATTGGGCCAAGTTTGTATTAGCTGTACTACACTAGCACTTGGCCTAGATTATTAGCATAAATAGGTTTTAGTGTTTTGTATTGTACACCCATCCCATTATCAATGAAATACTATTTCTCTCTTGTCCTCCTTTTCCACTTTTCCCCTATAATTTCAACATGATATCAGAGCAATATGTTGTGCATGAGGACAAACAGCACATGCTAAATGATAAGAATGAAAAAGCACATGCAGTATGGATAAGTGTATTATGTTGAAAGAAAACGAAATACTTGGACTAGATAATATACCACTATGTTGGGTTCCATGGAACTCTAATTTAGGGTGTGTAAAGAACAAGTCAAACAAGAACTGTCCCACTTGGCAAGATAAGCATTAGCAACAAACTCTGTTGAACGTGAGCAACTACAAGATAATCACTACCATGATAGTAACCATTAATTAACTACATGGTCAGAGTGCTAAAGCCATGAGAAAAAGTCTATCAAGGTTTAGCCACACTTGTTCATTTGTCAACAAAATCAAAGTTTAATTCATCTCTGTTACCTTCACGATACCATCCTTTGTTACCTAATCTGGTAACTATGCCATTTCCGAGTTCCCAAACATCTAAATTATCTTCTTCTCCCATGGTGTCTCTGTCCCATGACTTTCTCCTTCCTGTTGGCTTTGCATCAACTTCGGCCACCATAATCTTAGTCTTTTCTAAAGTCTGACCTATGTAACAGTATTGCATATATGAAATACAAAAGTTATTCACCAATTTACAAGATGGTATTAAAGCTCCCGACCCGGGAGGTTCTGTTTTTTCCACTGCAAAATTAGCCTTCATTGCTAGTTTTCCCTCTTTTTTGTTCGTTCCTCTCCTTGTTCCTTTCCTTCATATAAACAACCTTAATTGTTGTCGCTGTTCTCTTGGCTCTCGTTCTCTTGTTCCTCTTTCTCTGACAAAAAAAACAGAGAGGTGCTTTTTTCTGTGTTTGAGTGTTCAATATGTCGGAGGTGGAGGATATTGTGACTACAGCCCAGTCGGAGGAAGGAAGCCGCACATAGCAATCTGGAGACTTGCAGAACATTCAGACAGCCTATCGCTTAAATGGGAAGAATTATCTCAAGTGGTCTCAACTTGTTTGAACAACACTAAAAGGAAAAGGGAAGATTGGTCACCTTACGGGTACAGGGCCGAAAAAAGGAGACTCCAAATTCGAAGTGTGGGATGAAGAGGATTCCATGATCATGGCTTGGTTATGGAATTCAATGACACCTGATATAAGTGATACTTGTATGTTCCTGACAACAGCTAAGGATATTTGGGATGCAGTTTACCAAACATATTCCAAGGCAAATGATGCTACTCAACTGTATGAGGTTAAGATGAAAACAATGGCAGCAAAGCAAGGATCCAAGATAGTTACTGAGTATGCCAACCAGTTGAAAGCTCTATGGCAGGAGCTGGATCATTATCGGGTAATAAAAGCCAAATGCCCTGATGATGCAGCAGTGCTGAAAGATTTCATAAAACAAGATAGGGTGTATGATTTCCTTTGTGGATTGAATCCATAATTTGATCAAGTAAGAGTTCAGATTCTCGGAAAACAAGAAATCCCGTGCTTCAATGAAGTGGTTGCAATTGTTCGAGGAGAAGAAAACAGAAGAGGTCTGATGCTTGAATCATAGAGCACTGATAGCTCTGCCATGATAGCTAGTAGTGGTAAACTTGCCACAAATTTGGAAAAAGGAGTCACTCTTGAAGCAGGAAAAGGCACTCAGATAAAGCCTCAGAATCGTGAAGAGTTATGGTGTGACTACTGCAAAAGGCCATGTCATACCCAAGAGAAATGTTGGAAGCTTCATGGAAAGCCTCCAAGGCGTGAGTGGGGAAGAAAAGGAGATCAATCACGAAACAGTGGCTCATCTAACTGAGAATGGACTTAGAAAAGAGATCGACCACGAGGTGGTGGACAAGCCTACATGGCTGGAAAAGAGTCTACTTTACAGGAACTGAGTTCTCTGAATCAGGAGGAGATTGAAAGGGTGAGATCTCTTATCAACAGCCTTGAGAAGCCTTCAGGAACTTGTTCTCTAGCCTATTCAGGTAAGCTTCCATTTTCTGTTGGATTAAATACTTCAGATATAACCTTTATTAACTCTTGGATCATGGATTCCGGAGCCACTGACCATATGACTCACTCATCCAAATGTTTTTCAACCTACACCCTATGTCCCAGTCATAGGAAAATAGCCACAGCCAATGGGTCCTTAACAACAATAGCAGGAATAGGATATGTCGAAATAAGCCCATCGTTGACCTTGAGAAATGTTCTCCATGTCCCTAAATTATTTACCAATCTTGTCTCTATACACAAACTTACGCAAGATTTATGTTGTAGTGTGATATTTCACAACAATTATTGTGTATTTCAGGACAAGGATTCGAGGAGGACGTTTGGACATGCTAGGGAAAAGGACAGCATCTACTATCTTGAGATACCAAGTCAATCTACAATACTCAAGAGTGAAATACCAAGTTCCTTCATGTCAGAATCTGTCTTGTCAAACAAAGAGAAGATCTTACTTCATCATTCTCGTTTGGGGCATCCACCATTTATGATCATTAACTTTTTGTTTCCCTCTTTGTTTACAAATCTGAGTGTTGAGAGTTTTCATTGTGAAGTGTGTGAATTTGCCAAACACAAGCGTGTATCTTTTCCAATCAGTAATAAAAGTTTTGTTCCTTTCTATGTTATCCATAGTGATATTTGGGGTCCATTTTCTATCCCTAATATTTTTGGGGCAAGATGATTTGTCACTTTTATTGATGATTGTACTTGTGTCACTTGACTTTTCTTACTTAAACACGAGTCTGATGTTAGTATCATTCTTCCCATTTTCTGCTCCATGATAAAAAATCAATTTGGAGTCAATATCAAAAGGTTTAGGACAGATAATGCCAGAGATTACTTCAATCAAACATTCACTCCTTTTTTTCAAAAAGAGGGAATTGTCCATGAGTCATCATGTGTTAAGACCCCACAACAAAATGGGGTAGCTAAAAGGAAGAATGGTCACCTTCTTGAAAAGATCCGAGCCCTCTTATTTCAAAACCATGTGTCCAAAACTTTTTGGGGGGAAGCTGTCCTTACAACAACCTATCAAAGAATAGAGTTTTTTGTATCTATCTTCCATGAATAAGATATGTACAATATGTAGACACTAGTTCACTCATGGGATTAGAAAATCAGATCCTATGATATTAGGAAAGAGAATATTTCAAGGTTGAAAAAATAAAGATCCTAATCAACCTAACCTATACTAGGAGATAAAAAAACAGAAATATGAAAAATAGAGAGAATCCCAAGGAATATCACATGTGAATCCCAAGAAATATCACATGTGACTGACAACAAATTCAACTCCACATGGATCCATATGGATCCACACGGATTCCAACACAACCCATCTTATAAACAGGTTGCCCTCTCGAATTTTGGACTTCAAGAGTCCTATGGACATCCTCTCATCCTTCTATCCAAACCTAAAGACTACAAATAACCTTATTCCTAGAATTTTTGGCTGCATAGCCTTTGTCCATGTCCATGGTCCAAATAGAGGAAAATTAGATCCAAGGGCCCTAAAGTGTGTTTTTGTGGGTTATTCCTCAACTCAGAAAGGATATAAGTGGTACCACCCTCCATCAAAGAAAGTCTATGTCTCGGTGGATGTCACTTTCAATGAACAAGAAACTTATTTCACCAATCCTTATCTTCAGGGGGAGAATTCAATACAAGAAGATAAGGAAAATTTTTTGGATTTAACTCTGAATCTACCTTCTACTTCCATACCAGAACCTGAACCTGAAATCTCTAATTCCATGTCCGAAATTTCACCTCCTCCACCTCCTTAGTCTCCTAGTTTGTCCCCTATCCTCAATCCAAATCTCGTGTCTCACTCAACTCCTAGTAATAGGAGGTTTGGCAAGGTATTCACAAGAAGGAACGTGGCTGTCCCAGAACTTACGTAGGCTCAAGAGTCTAACTTGAATTCTTTGAATGAGGTAACAATTTCTAATGCTCCACTACAAGATGAATCTAAATTTTAGGAAGATGATGATGACCGAAACCTACCAATTACTATTAGGAAAGGTACTTGAGAGTGCACTAAACGTCCTTTATATCCTCTTGCAAATTTTCTGTCCTTATAAAAATTTCTCACCATCTCATAGAGCCTTCCTTGTAAGCCTAAACTCCATTGTTGTTCCTACCAAATTATCTGAAGCATTGTCTAATGAAAAATGGAAGCAAGCTATGGATATGGAAATGGAGGCTTTAGAGAAGAATCAGACCTGGGAATTAGTAGAATTACCAGTAGGAAAAAAATCAGTGGGCTGCAAGTGGGTATATACGATGAAGTATAAAGCTGATGGGTCTATCTTGATTAGTAGCCAAAGGGCATATACAGACCTATGGGATTGACTACCTAGAGACCTTTGCCCCTGTTGCCAAAATGAATACAATAAGGGTACTGTTGGCAATTGCTGCTAACTATAGCTGGGAGTGACAATAGTTTGACGTGAAGAATGCATTTTTGCATGGAGAATTGCAGGAGGAGATTTATATGGATATTCCACCAGGTTATGATAAGAACCTGACTGCTCACACTGTGTGTAAATTGAAGAAGGCGCTGTATGGCCTTAAGCAATCACCTCGGGCATGGTTTGGAAGATTTGCAAAAGTTATGTTGACTATGGGATACAAACAAAGCCAAGGGGACCACAATCTTTTTATTAAACACTCTCCAACAGGGGGATTTACCATTCTTTTGGTATACATTGATGACATAATAGTGACCGATAGTGATGATAGAGAGAAACAAGTTTTGAGCCAGCACTTGGCTAAGGAATTTGAGATCAAGGCTTTGGGAAGATTGAAGTACTTCCTTGGAATTGAGGTTGCTCACTCTAGAAAGGGAATTTTCATCTCTCAACAGAAATATATCACAGATCTTCTCAAGGAAACGGCAAGACAAATGTGTGGCCAAGCAAGTACTCCCATAGATCCTAATCTAAAGCTTGGAGTTGCGAAGAGGATCTTTGCGGTAGAGATAGGAAATGTATCAACGGTTGGTGGGAAGACTAATTTATCTTTCTCATACAAGACCAGACATAGCATATGCAGTGAGTGTAATCAGCCAATTCATGCACAGTCCAAAGGAGATCTATTTGCAAGCTGCCCACAGGGTACTTCAGTACCTTAAAGGAACACCAGGAAAAGGTATCCTATTTAGAAGGAATGGAGGATTGATACTTGAGGCCTATACTGATGCTGACTATGCTGGTTCATTGTGGACAGAAGATCAGCTTCAGGTTACTGTAATTTTCTTGGTGGAAACCTTGTAACTTGGAGAAGTAAGAAACAAAATATAATAGCTCGGTCTAATGCTGAAGCAGAATTTCGAGCAATGGCTCAGGGTGTGTGTGAACTACTTTGGTTAAAGATCATTATAGAAGATTTCAAGATTAAGTGGGATGGTCCTATGAGGCTCTATTGTGATAATAAATTTGCAATCAGCATAGCACACAATCCGGTACAACATGACCGAATAAAGCACATCGATTGATAGACACTTTATCAAAGAGAAGCTGGAAAGTGGTCTAATCTCCCCACAGAGTCAACTTGCTGACGTGTTGACAAAAGGATTAAGCAGTTCAGTATTCAACACAATTGTTTCCAAGCTGAGAATGGAAAATATCTATTCACCAGCTTGAGGGAGAGTGTGGGAAAGAATCTCGGTGATGAGAATATAATCACGTAGGTTACTGCTGTAATCTTGTGTGTTGAAGTCAAATAGATATGTTAGGAAAGTTTATATTCTGGTTTCCTAGAATTAGGACGTGCAGGTATTTGTTTCCTAGAATTAGAGATTTGATTTATTCTATTTCCTAAGTTAGTTTTGTTTACTTTTTTAGTGTAGGGTTTCTCTTGTATAAAGTCTGACCTATGTAACAGTATTGCATATATGAAATACAAAAGTTATTCGCCAATTTACAAGAATAACTGCATTTACTTTTTTGGCATGTTTTCCCTCCTTGCCGCCACCACCACTGCCATCTTCAATTCTCCACCTTCCAGGTCTCAGATCAATAAATTGACCCCACCATTGGGATCAGACAGTGCCAATATTTTAGGACCCAAAGTCTCACTAGAAAACTCCAAGCCATACTGCCACTCTCCAGCAGCCAGTCCTCCACACAGCAGGATGTCAAGCAGCCTGTTCACTGGCATTGGCAATCAGCACAGATCACCTCACGTCAAACTTCCCAACCAATTCCTGTCCTCAGTTTCTGGTTTCAGCCACTCTACTGCCATGGTTGGCCCTGTTCGACCGTGTTTTTGCTGCAATCTCCATGTTTGGCCCTCTTCCTACATGGGATATTCTGTTCTGTTTGTCTCTGATAGGAACCCAAGAATGACTAAGGTTTATTCTAGAAGGAGGCGGCAAATTGCAAGTGACTTGGGCCTTGGGATTGAGAAAACAAACACTTCCTTAGATGTAACTACTTGATGAGCTAGCAGTGTGTGAGTGGAGGATGTAATTCTGTTGAATGGGTATATTTGTAAGGGGGTTAGCATGTGTGGGAGTTAGGCAAGTTTTGGCATGGGAATTGGGAGGGTCTAGACACCCTATACTTGTCTAGCATACGGCTGGGTTGCGACATATGGCGCGGCGGTTGACGGAATGGAGCCGGTTCTGGGCTTTTTGATTCGGCTATGGCGGCTAGCGGTGATATAGGCTTCAGATCTGGTAATTCAAAACGGAGCGGGCTAGACTCGGTGGACCTGATTCTACATGGATCTGCGGCTGTTGAGGACGGAAACGCAGTGGCTCTGACTGGTTCGGTTTCGGGCGGCTGTCGACGGCGGCTGGGATGACGAGGTCGACGCGGGGTGGCTTCGTGCGGCGGCTTGGACAGAGGTTTGGTTTAATGGTGGTTGTGTGAAGGCTGGTCACTGTGTAGGGTGAAGACGTTGAAGGTTGGGTACGGTGGTCACAGTTGGAGGGTTCACAGTTGAGTGGTGCTATGGTGGTTGAATGTTATGAAGATGAAGTGGAAGCTTGGTGGTGGTGATAGAAGATGGTGATGATGATGGCTAAATGGTGGTGGGGAGTGGTTGTGGAGAATATAGTGATGATGATGGTGAGGTAATGGTGTTTCTTGGCTGGTAACTTTGGTGACTGGTTGGTAGAGGATTTGGTGGAGTGAGGTTGTTATGGAGGATATATGGTACTGTAAGGTAGTTGTTGATGGGTTTGTTTGGACGTTGAAGATGATTATGGAAGCTTTGGGTAATAATGGTGTGAGATGGGGAATCAGTTGAAAGTGATAGGAGATTTGGGTGAATGGGTTATCGTGGAGAAGTGGTGCTTCTTGGTTGGAATGGAGGCTCACGGTGAAGAGGGTGAAGATTTTTGGCAGAGATGGGGTGTAATGGTGCTTGAAAGTGGTATGGAAGTTTGTTGCAGAAAAGGCTACGTGGTTGAAAAATATAACTTGGGTGTATGTGTCAAGGCTAAAAAGTAATTGATCTCAAGTTGAAGTGGGTTGTGTGTTTATATAGGAAGGGATTAGGCTGAAGTGTTTGAGTTGAAGTGTGATTGGAATTTGTTTAGGATGATAAGTTGTGGTTGGTTTAGGATGAGTCAGGTTTTATTTAAGACAAGTGTTGGGTTTAGGATAAGTGATGAAGTCTGTTGAGGATGAGTTATGGTCAGTTTAGGGTAGATTCGTTTAGGATGAGCTTAAGGGTTAGGATAACTGATGTAATTTGTTTAGGATAAGTACTGGTATATGGGTTGCGGGTTAACGGGTTGGATCATGGGTCATGGGTTAATGGGTCACTAAGTGAAAGATGAGTCTCTTTATTATTTGTTGTAATATATGTTGTAATATATTAGCTTTAATATCGATATGTACGATATCGTTTTTATTCTTGCTTTTATTAGGGCGGATATTTCTCCTTTTTTTAGGATAGCAATTAATAGCATTAGTCTATATATATTGTAACCTTCTCTCAGACAGATGAATTAAGGAATAATATTCGATATTCAAATATTCCTCCTTTCTATATGGTATCGAGCCTAGGGCGTTTCCTAGGGCTTGCCTTGTTTTTTTTTTTCTTCCGCCGAGCCTTTTATTGCTGCTTCTTCCGCCGAGCACCTTATTCTTTGCCTCCCTTTGCGGCCTTCTTGCTTTTTAGTTTCAAACCTCCACCCGCCACCACTGCCGCGCCGTTTTTGGCCTCACCGCCCCGCCGGACTGGCGTTGTCGGCGTTTTTCCGGCCTCCACGTAAAAGCCCACCCCAAACCGCGCCGCCACGCGCCTCCAACGCGCCGCCGCCCTGTACGCGTTTGAGAGCCACGCGCCGCCCTCCACGCCTCCGTTCACCGCGCGACCAACGCCGTTCGGATCGTCGGCTCCTCCCCGTGCCTTTTTGCTTATTTTCAGGTCCACCCAAAGATGTCTACAGTGGACACCCAGTCCTCCGCCATCACTACGCCCCTCCGGTTGTCGTTCCAACGCCTCCCGTTGCCGTTCCAAAGACTAAATCCTCATGATCTTCCGGTTTACACTCTTCTTATCATCTCAATGGTAAGAATTATCTCCAATGGGCCCAGGTTATTCGCACCACTCTCGGGTCGTCGGAAGTTGTCGCACATTGTAGGAGATCCTCCGCAGGCCAATGACCCACAGTTCGGCATTTGGGATGATGAAGATTCGTTGATTATGACTTGGCTATGGAACTCTATGACACCTGATATCAGTAAGAATTGTATGTTTTTTACCTCTGCACGTGAAATTTGGGATAGTTTGGGTAAAACTTATTCTATGAAACAAGATATTGCTGCCTGTTATGAATTAGAAAATACAATTTTTAATACCAAGCAAGGATCTCTTTCTGTCACTGATTATTATGGTACTCTGAATGGTTTATGGATTGAGCTGGATCAAAACCAGGATTTAAAAATGAAATGCAATGAGGATTCTGCTACTTTAGCCAAGTTTATTGAGCGTGGACGGGTCTTTAAGTTTCTCTCGGGTTGAATGCTTGAATATGATCCTATTCGGGTTCGATTTTGGGTAAGGACAAGCTTCCTTCTCTCTCCGAGGTGTTCTACACGTTAGGGGGAAAGAGAGTCGTCGGGCATCATGTTGAATACTTGGTAATTCCTGATGGTTCTCCGCTTTGGCCACCGGGTAAAGGTCCTATTGGTGGGTTATCTTCTCGAAAAGCACTGGCTCATCCTCTTGGAAGTCGTCCGCCAAACGTGACGAGCGCCGGTGTCCTTTTTGCAAGAAGTCTGGGCACACTAAGGACACTTGTTTTAAACTCCATGGCGAGATAAGGTTCTTGGACGCTCGGGGGTTTTAAAGGCAGATCAACAAAGGCAAGTTAATCAAACAATGTCCGATTTGGTTATTGAGGGTGAAGAGGTCTCTGCACCACCGTCTGGGGAAGCAATTCCCGGCGCTTAGTAAAGCCGAGTTGGATCGTTTGCGCACTCTCTTGGATTCTATGAGTAAGCCTTCCGAGCACTTGTTCTCTAACTATGACTGGTAAGAATTTCAGTTCTTTTTCTTTTAATGTTTCTAGTATTGTATCTGAGGATCTCTGGATTATTAACTCTGGTGCTACTGATCATATGACCCCTTATCCCTCATATTTCTCCACTTACTCTAAATTATCTGGTAAGCATCACATCACTTGTTGCTAGTGGATCCCATGTCCTGTTTTAGGATGTGGTACTATTTCACTTCACCCTTCCCTTCCTTTACATAATGTGCTTCATGTCCCTCATTTGTCTAATAACCTCATTTCTATTCATAAGCTTACCACAGATTTAAACTGTACAGTGACCTTCTTTCCTCTCATTGTGTGTTTCAGGATCTTACCACCGGGAGGACTATTGGGGTTGCTAAGGAACAGGGAGGGTTATATGTTCTACACCGGCTTCACGGTCATACTAGTCCGACGATGTCCACATCCAATCATGCGACAAGTTCCGATTCTCTGCATCTCAGATATGGCTTCATCACAAACGCCTTGGTCATCCTCCTTTCAGTCTTCTTAGGTCTTTATTTCCGCAATTGTTTAAAAATGAGTCTGTTGAGTCTTTTCTTTGTGATGTTTGTCAATTTGCGAAACACCATCGCACAACGTTTTCTCCAAATAATAATAAAAGTATTGAACCTTTTGATCTTATTCATTCGATGTGTGGGGACCTTCCTCTAATTCTAATATATCGGGTGCAAAATGGTTTGTTTCATTTATTGATGACTCGCACTAGGGTCACATAGATCTTTCTTATGAAAGATAAATCAAGTGTTTCAAATATTCTTGAATTTCTATCGCATGGTTCAAACCCAGGTTTGGAAAATCCATAAAACGGTTACGATCGATAATGGCAAGGAATATGTGAATCACCATTTTACAAATTTCCATAAAGACCATGGTGTGTTACATGAATTAACTTGTGTTGATACTCCCCAACAAAATGGGGTTGCGAGAAGAAAGAACCGTCATCTCCTAGAAATTGCCGAGCTCTTTTATTCCAAATGTCGTCCCTAAGTCTTATTGGGGGAAGCTGTCTTAATCGCGCATACTTGATAAACAGATTGCCCTCCCGTGTCTTGGATGGTCTTAGTCTGTGCAAGTCATGACTTCCTTCTTCCCTTCCATCCCTACCATGAAGAATCTACCGTGTCGTGTCTTTGGCTGTGTTGCCTTTGTTCATGTCCATAGTCAATATCGTGGTAAGTTAGATCCTCGGGCTGTCAAATGTATCTTCATAGGGTATGCACCAGACAAAAAAGGGTACAAATGTTATCATCCTCAAAGTCGTCGTGTCTATGTCTCCATGGATGTTACTTTTCATGAGTCCGAGTCTTTTCACCTTCGTCCTCAGCTTCAGGGGGAGAGTGGTCAAGAAGCTGAGTCCCTTGAGTCATCTTTTGTTCCTCTTTTGGTTGAATCGATTGAGTCTTCTATCCCTCCTCTGATAAAGGATGTCACATCATCGTCTGGAACTTCAGAGACACCTAAAGAATCAGTATCTGTTCCTATAGATCGCTACAAGCAGGTGTATTATCGGAAAAAACCCAACCTGGTCCAACAAAAATTTCACGTCCGAACCGAACCGGTAAGCATTCCTGATTCTGAACCTTTGAATAGTTCTTTACATGATATTTGTGAACCTAACCCTGATGACTTGTCAATAGCTTTAAGAAAAGCCAGAAGAACTTGTGCAAAATACCCCATATCTCAGTTTGTGTCCACTAAAAACCTATCAGTACAGCATCAGAGTTTTATTTCAGCAATTGATTCTATCAGAGTCCCCACTTCAGTACAAGAAGCATTAATGAATAAGAATTGGGTTCAAGCCATGCATGAAGAAATAAGTGCTTTAAACAAGAATGAGACACAGGAAATTGTTGAGAAGTCAAGGACAAAAGGATAGTTGGGTGCGGATGGATTTACACATGAAATATCGGTCGATGGTACTCTAGACCGGTACAAAGCAAGGCTGGTTGCAAAAGGGTACACTCGGACATATGGGATTGATTATGAGGAAACATTTGCTCCCGTAGCAAAGATGAACACAGTCAGTCATTCTCTCCTTGGCAGCACACTTTGGATGGGACTTGCACCAATTCGATGTTAAAAATGCTTTTCTCCATGGGAATTTGGAAGAGGAAGTGTATATGGACATCCCACCAGGATATGGACCTACCTAGGTGGAGGGAATATGGTATGCAAGTTAAGGAAGGCCTTATATGGACTCAAGCGGTCTCCTCGTGCTTGGTTTGGGAGGTTCACCAATGCTATGGTGTCCTTAGGTTATAGGCGAGCCGGGAGATCATACCCTCTTTATAAAACATTCCAAAGAAGGCAGCTTACACTTCTTCTAGTTTATGTTGATGACATGATCATTCTTGGTGATGATGAGGTTGAGAAACAGTCCTAAAAGAAAAATTAGTCTGCACACGATTGAAATGAAGGACTTGGGGAAGCTCAAGTACTTCCTTGGGATAGAGGTTGCCTATTCCAAACAAGGCATCTTTATTTCCCAAAGGAAATATGTCCTAGATCTTCTTAAGGAAACAGGGAAGCTAGGTTGCAAAACCACAGGGGCACCTATTGAACAAAATCACAGGATTGGAAACAATGAGGAGAGCCCAAGGGTGGATAAGGCACAGTATCAGAGACTTGTGGGAAAACTGATATATTTGTCTCACACTAGACCTGACATAGCCTATCTGTCAGTGTGGTTAGCCAGTTCATGCATGATCCTCGTGAGAGACATATGCTAGCGTGAATAGAATTCTTCAGTATTTGAAGACAAGCCCGGGAAGAGGACTTCTATTTCGAAAAGAACAAACATTGACCATTGAAACCTATACAGATGCAGATTATGCCGGGTCAGTTGTCGACAGGCGGTCTACCTCAGGTTACTGTATGTTTTTAGGAGGAAACTTGGTGACTTGGAGAAGTAAGAAACAAAATGTGGTTGCAAGGTCAAGTGCAGAGGCTGAATTTCGGGCTATGGCACAAGGAATTTGTGAACTGTTATAGATGAGAATCATACTCGATGATCTCGAGAATAAAGTATGAAGCTCCTATGAGGTTATTGTGTGATAACAAGTCGGCAATCAGCATTGCTCACAACCCGGTTCAGCATGATCGGACAAAGCATATAGAGATTGATCGTCATTTCATCAAGGAAAAATTAGATGATGGCCTTATAACTACAGAGTACGTCCCTTCAGAGCACCAATTAGCAGATGTCTTCACCAAGGGGCTTCTCACAGAGCGATTTCATAGTCTTACTTGCAAGCTGGGAATGATTGATATTCACTCACCAGCTTGAGGGGGAGTGTTGTAATATATGTTGTAATATATTAGCTTTAATATCGATATGTACAATACGTTTTTATTCTTGCTTTTATTAGGCTGATATTTCTCCCTTTTTTTAGGATAGCAATTAATAGCATTAGTCTATATATATTGTAACCTTCTCTGTACAGATGAATTAAGGAATAATATTCAGATATTCAAATATTCCTCCTTTCTATATATTATTATTATTATTATTTTTTTTTACAAAATGCCCTGGATAAAATTGGGTGTTCACAACCATTGCATCAATTTTCTTTAGATCCGCTGCCACTCCTTCACTCGAAATAATATGTCCCTAAGTATTCTAATTGGTATTGACCGAAACTACATTTCTTCTAGTTTACAAAGAGACAATACTCTTCTAGAGCATGTAAAACTCTTCTTAGATGTTCCAAATGTGAATTCTTGTTCCGGCTGTAAACTAGAATGTCATCAAAGAAAACAAACACAAATTTCCTCAAAAATGGTTTGAATACCTCATTCATCGGAGATTGAAAGGTTGATGGAGCGTGGGATAAGCCGAAGGGCATCATGAGGTATTCATAATAGCCCTCATGAGTCCTAAAGGCTGTCTTTGGTATGTCTTCCTCCTTTACCCGTATTTGGTTATACCCTGACTTCAAATCCAAATTAGAAAAAATTGCTGCTCTTGCCAACTCATCTAGTAGTTCATCTATGGCTGGTATTGGGAATTTATCAGGCATAATTACCCTATTCAGGGCCCTATAATCCACACATAGACGCCACCCACCATCTTTCTTTCTGACCAATATAACTGAACTTGAGAATGGGTTGGTGCTGGGTTGAATGATTCCAGCCTTGAGCATGTCCCCCACAAGTCTTTCTATTTCATTCTTCTGGTAGTGAGGGTACCTATAGGGTTGAATGTTAGGAGTTTAAGCCCCTTCCTTTAGTATAATAGCATGATCATGTTTTCTTTTTGGTGGTAGCCCTTGTGGTTCTTGAAATAAGCCTCCAAATTCAACCAACAAGGTATCCAGCTCCTGCCAATGAGGATTGGAAGTCTGCTCTTCTGCTGTCAGTGTTTGATGTTGCACCAAGAACCCTTCTCCCACATCTTTTAAAGCATTTCACACAGTTTTTAAGGATTCTAAAGCTCTGGACAGAGATGGTTCTCCCCTTAGTGTCATTGCCTTGCCTTCTATATGCACCTTCAAGGTCAGTTCCTTAAAATTAGCTTTTATTTCCCCCAACCCTTCTAGCCATTCCAACCCTAATACCACATCTGCACCTCCCAACTCAAATAGGTAAAAATCGTGGGTTATATTAACCCCTTGTACCAGCATCTCCATCCTCCTGCAAACTCCACTTCATCTTATTTTATGCCCATCACCCACCTCCACATAATACTCTAGGGTTTCCGAAATAGGAAGTTGCTATTCTTCCACTAATTTCTTAGCTATGAAATTGTTGGAAGCTCCATAGTCAATAAGTACCACCACCCTTCTACCTTTTACTTCTCCCCATAATTTTAGGGATCTTTTAGAGGTTATTCCCATAATACTGTTGAGAGACAGCTGCCTTGCATGTTCTTCTAGCTCCTGTTCCTCCCTTTGACTCTTCTCTTCGTGAAAATCCTCCACTTCCTCTTCAGAATCCACTAATAACAGATGAAACTGCTTGTTTTTGCAGACGTGTTTTGGACTAAACTTTTCATCACACCGGAAACATAGTCCTTTTCGCACCTTTTCCTGCCATTCAGCATCAGACAGCCTTTTGAAACCACCACCTCCCTTCCTCATACTGCTAGTCCCTTCTCCACGAGGTTCTGTAATGGGACTTATAAAATTGTGTGGCCTGGAAACATTAGTGGTATTTGCAGATCCACTCCTCCCAGCATCATTAGTTAAACCAGGCCGATACCCATTGCCTCCCCAGGTGATTCTAGTGGGCTAGAATGGCCTTGAGACTCCACGTTGGGCTGGGTCCAAACCTCCTTTTCCCTTGGCCCAGTCTCGTTCTTCAATCAGTAATGCCTGGTCCATCACGTCGGAGAGAGTCTCCAACCGATGGAGCTTTACCTCTGCTCGACATCTTCACGTAGACCGTTCATGAAGATCCCTCTCAACATCTCTTCATCAGTGTGTTTAAGGGGGCCAGAGATCCTTTCAAATTGATCTTGATACTCTGCCACTGTACCCGTTTGCTACAAGCTCAGCAGTACCTCGTAAGGACTTTGGGCAAGCGAAGGTTGAAAGCGTCGCACTACCATTGTTCTGAAAACTTCCCAATTTGCCTCCGGGTTTCGGTTCTCCCACCAGTGGAACCCGTTTAAGGCACGATCCTCCATCACCACCATTATCGACGATAACTTCTCCTCCTCTGCGACCGAGTTCACTAGAAAATACCGTTCAACCCAGTTGACCCATCTGTATGCATCGTCTCCGTTAAACACCGGAACCTCCATTTTCTTCCATCTATCATCCGTTATGTGAGTTTGGTGGGTTCTGAACGTGGGCCCACTATTTCCCTCGTCATTCTTGTCCTCTATGCTTCCTAACGTCTTGTCTCATGATCTCTTTGTGCTTTTCCCTTCCAGAAATTGCAACAATCTGGCTTGCACTTCTTCACTGCATTTAAGCCGAACCTCTTGAACTTCTCTCTCGGCTAGGTTGTCCATTCTCCATCGTTCCATCTCCTTCATGATCTCACTAATCTGTCCAAAGTTCTTCTCAAGGGCTTCCAATCGTGTCTCCATTATGGTGTTAACCATCCAAATCTCCCAGGATCGGGAGCTTTGATACCAGTTGATAGAAAACTGGATCAGAGTTGTATTAAAAGGAAAATTGGATAACAATCTGAACTTCATATCAGTGTGATATCAGTCCAGAAATAGCAGGAAAAAAAACGTAGAGATAGCCAGACTCTTCGAGGGGTCTGATCCTCCTTCCCAAATATCACTCAAAACGTGCTTGCCTCACTCTTCGCCTCCCACCCCTCTATATTCTCATCCGTCTTAATAGAATTCTCTTCTTTTCCCACTAACTTCTGCCAGCTCACCATTCTGTTATGTTTCTTCAATTCCCATTATGTCCTTGTTTCCCACTTGTGCAGCTCCACCCTTTCCTATTTTCTTTTTTTCCGAATACACCTTAGTGACAGGGGGTCTATCAGGATCTTTCATATTATCTAGGATCAAAGAACTTCATAAGAAGATTGTGATGTCTGACTTTGAAAATGCCATTTATTTATGGGCCAGACATTTGTAAAATCAAAAGTTTAGCTATAAATGTTTACCCCTTTTATACATTGATTTTAACCATGGGTGTTAATTGAGCTGCAGTCAAGTGAGTCATCATGTAGTTTTTTTTACTGTTAATTAATTATACAAAATCAAGTTTAATTTTTTTTCCCCTGTTATGCATACACCTTGAAATCAATTGATTAGTATTTTGTTTGTAAACTTCCAGAAATTGGGAATTTCCGCTTCATGTGTGATATTATATTGTATATTTCACATACCATGATTTAAGAATTTTGATTAGTTAATATCCATTATGGCAGGGGAATTCAATATGAACTACAAAGTACAACTTTTTCACTTTTTTGCCTAAAGGATTGTTTGAACAGGTAAGTTACTTTAAGCTTTTTGATTCCTGAGAGTACTTGAGATGCATTTGATTTCCAGTTTTTCAGAAAAAAAGGAGTTTCGCCTACCATTTTTAGAGTTTGCTTTCTTATGTTTTCTTTCTCGTTGAGCAAGATCAGTTTGTATATCTTTCATACACTTTCTGATATCATTAATAAAGCAAGTTAGCTCACCAATAAGCTTCATTAAAGCTAGTAGTTTTTTGATTTTGAATTTGGATTGTGAATGCTGATTGGTATTTAACTAACCTCTAGAAACGGGCTTCTCTTAGGTGTGAAGTTGTTGTACCAGAGCACTAAGAAGAGAGCAAGCAAACCTAAGTGCCCTTCCACTGGGAAGAGGATCTAACACGTATGTATAAGATTGCTTTAAGTGTTCTGGCTCATAGATTTGTTTTGGCTCATGAATGTGAGGTTTTATATATTTATTAACTTTTATATATTTTAACTTCTATGTGATTTATGTTGAAAGTTATTTTCTTGGTTTCTGTAAGGGCTGTCATGATCTACACCTTCTAGAAAAAAATTATAATCTGCTAAATCTTTGTTAAGTTTCTGAGCATGAATGAAGCCCTGTGTTGAGTAACCAATATTGGATTGTATGACATCTTCAACATACTTTACCTTCATGTAACTTTTACTTTGTCCATTTATTTATTTAATTTTTTAATGTTTTCGTTGTTTTCATCTACTTCCCTGTTTTTCTAATTAACATAAGTTTAGTTTAAGGGTACAAGGAAAGTGATGTTCATGAGTTGATTACTCTTATTCATTTTGTATAGCTCCAAAGTAAATGAATTGTCAATCTGTTTGCTGTTGTTTGAGTAAGCTTTATTGAAGCGGTGGAAATGATAAAGCATTTATAAAATATTCATCATTCTGTTTGTCTAAGGAAATTAAAAAGAAAAATAGAAAAGGTTCACAAGTCTTATTGGATAAGTTCTAGTTTGTCACATTACTTTGGTTTTCGGGCTTCAATAATTTTTGATTGTAGACTTTCATTACAGTATCTTCTGAATATCGTGGCAAACAACTGTTTTGAAATTGCAACAGACAAGAGTGGGTTTGATGGAATCAACTACTGAAGTATCTCTTTATTGAATGAATTAGGGTAAATCACCCAACACAGAACATTCCAATTATAGAATTGATAAAACTCTCTCAATACCCGAGAGAATTCTCCCCATAAATCCCTTACAAAACTTTTCCTACCCCCCTCTTCCTGATTCTTTCCCTTTTTATTCCCCTGTTTTCCCCCTCCAACAGACTTAACTAACTATTCAGAGTTAGTTAAGTCTGTTATGTTCCTTGTGGGCCCTTAATTGGGCCTCTCCCTTTTGACATAAACCTTCTTAACAATGGGCTTGCTGCCATGAATACTTCCCCCCAAAAGTTTCACCTTGTCCTCAAGGTGAAAGTCCAGAAAGCGTTGCTGCAAGGCTGATATCGTTTCCCAAGAATCATCGCAACAAGGAGTGCGCTCCCAGTGTATGAGCAACTCAGCTTCCCCCACGTTGTAGCGAAGATTTACCACTGCAGCTGGGTACACCTTTAATTCCCAATCTTCAGACAGCTCCCTAGGAATTGACTGAGGTGTTTGAGAAGCTGGTAAACCCTTCTTCAGCCTACTGATGTGGAAAACTGGGTGGATTTGAGCATGTTCTGGTAGTTGGAGCTTGTATGCCACCTGTCCGATGCGAGCTACGGCTTGAAAAGGGCCATAGTAGCGCAGGCTAAGCTTCTCACACCTCTTCTTTGCAATGGAATGCATTCTATAGGGTCTGGCCTTTAAGTAGACCCAATCTCCCACCTTGAACTCCAAATCCCTTCTCTTTTTATCCGCCTGCTGCTTCATTTGCTGTTGGGCTTTATTCAAATTATGATGCAATTCCTGCAAAATAACATCTCTGTCCAGAGCCAACTAAGATACTTCCTCAACTCGAGAGGCATATGCAGCAGCTTTAAATAGTACCGGAGGATCTCTCCCATATAAAGCTCTAAAAGGGGTCATGCGAGTAGAGCGATTATAATTTGTATTATACTAATATTCAGCCCAACACAACCAATCTACCCAGCTAGTAGGTTTCTCTCCAATAAAATAGCGAAGATAAGTTTCCAAGCATCTATTCACTACTTCCGTTTGCCCATCCGTTTGAGGATGGCAAGCGGAACTAAATTTCAATTGAGTTCTTGCTTGTTTAAAGAGCTCAGTCTATAACTTGCTGAGGAAGAGTTTATCTCTGTCCGATACAATGGTAGAGGGAAAACCATGTAAGTGAACAACCTGTGAGATGAATAACTGGCCTATCTCTTGGGCTGTAAAAGGATGCGCCAAAGCCATGAAGTGCGCAAACTTGGTAAGGCAATCCACCACAACCAGGACAGTATCCTTGCTACATACCACCGAGTCAGCCACGGTATTACCTCCTACATTGCTCATCTTTCCTCCTGCGCCTGTAGTTCACATTCCCCTTACTTGCGCCACTGTAATAGGGTCATTTTCTTGCGAAAGAAGTTCCAGCTACCCAAGAACCATTCTTTACATTGCCACCCATGCCTTCTTGAATGAAAGCTTCATTCTTTTCATTTATTCTTTGGGCAAGATCCATCATATTAGCTAACTCTTCACATCATGAATCCTTAACTCCCTGTGAACCCCTTCTTTTAGGCCATTGAGGAAGATCCCTCTCAAAATTCTGTTCCGACACCCTCATAGGTCCTGCATAGAACTCAAACTGCCTCCTGAATTCCTTGACTTACCCTTCTTGCTTCAGCCCCATCAAGATTTCGTAGGGCTTCTGTGATGATGATGGATGAAACCTTCTTATGATAGCTCCTCTAAAGATGGACCAAGATACCTCTCCCATGCTACTTTCCCACCATTGAAACCACGAGAGTGCTGGCCCCTCCTAAGCCATGGATGCCACCTTCAATTTCTCATCCTCCGAAACCCCCCTGACTTCAAAGAACCTCTCAAGTTTGTGAATCCAATTGCAGGCATCCTCCCCGTTATCCTCTCCTTCAAACAACGGCAGCTCAAGCTTTCTCCACCTCTCGTCATCCCAGGTGCTGCGATCATCGTGATTTCCCCCAAGATTGTTCTCCCCTTCTGCCTCTCTCGGGTTTTCTGTTCGCTCGCCACCATTGGCTTGGAAGATCACATTCATCTTCCGCACCAGCTCCTGGAGATTGTTCTCCATTCCTCGCAAGCGGGCATCGCTCATCAGCCTCCACTCCGCCAGGTCTTCGATTCTCTTCTCCAATGTCTCCGTTCGCGCCTCCATTCTGGTACTCACCATACCCCTCTCAACTTCCTCAAGAAACCCACCCTCCGCTCCAAGATCAGAGCTTTGATACCAGTTTAATGGAATCAACTACTGAAGTATCTCTTTATTGAATGAATTAGGGTAAATCACCCAACACAGAACATTCCAATTATAGAATTGATAAAACTCTCTCAATACCCGAGAGAATTCTCCCCAGAAATCCCTTACAAAACTTTTCCTACCCGCTCTTCCTGATTCTTTCCCTTTTTATTCCCTTGTTTTCCCCCTCCAACAGACTTAACTAACTATTCAGAGTTAGTTAAGTATGTTATGTTCCTTGTGGGCCCTTAATTGGGCCTCTCCCTTTTGACATAAACCTTCTTAACAATGGGCTTGCTGCCATCAGGGTGTTGTGTAATGCAGCATTGTGTTGACCATGCTCAGGGAGAAACCAAAGAGCGACTGATGGCTGAGATTATACTAAATGCTTCATACCTAGCAGAAGACTGTTACGGGTTTGTTTTTTCACATCTTCTATAGTAAGGTTTATTCTAGAAGGAGGCGCCAAAATGCAAGTGAGTTGGGCCTTGGGATTGAGAAAACAAACACTGCCTTAGATGTAACTACCTGATGAGCTGGCAGTGTGTGAGTGGAGGATGTAATTCTGCTGAATGGGTATATTTGTAAGGGGTTAGCATGCGTGGGAGTTAGGCAAGTCTTGGCATGGGAATTGGGAGGGTCTAGACACCCTATACCTGTCTAGCATTTTCTTTCTTCTTGTAATCAGTTTTTTTTTTTCTAGAAATACATATTAGAGCTAGATATCATACTGATATCTACTCTTTATCTAGTATATTTGCATTTCTTCAATTCTGAGTTTTCTGGGTTCTATCAGTCTCCTATTGCTGCATGGGGTATTTGTGCCACTTTTTTGCTCAAATCCTCTCTGTTTTGCTCCAGCTTGTTATTTGCCTTGGATTTGCTTATTCCTGCATGGGTTACTATGTTTTAGTGTTAACAGCCCAATAAGTATACCCTTAATAATTATAGTATAATTAAGTTTAGGAATTTTAATAATAGAATTGTATTATGTAATATGTATATTACTTCTTTCCCTACTCTAGTATAGAATTCATGTTCATTTAATTATTATGAAGTTTTCTTGTATGTAAGTGTTGGAAATAGATAATTATGTTGGAAGTAGTATATAATTATTATTCCACTAATTAGAGTTCATTGTATCTTAGAATTCATTGTACCCTTAGGATTCATTGTATCTTGGGAATTAAAGCTAGAATTAATTCCCCTTCTTGTAAATTGTATTGATCATGTATATAAATAGATTATTTGCCGAGTGGATGACTAACTCAAGCAATTCAGAAATCCTCTCTAAATTTCTTTGATATTCAAGTTGGTATCAGAGCGGGTTGATCCCGCTTACGTCTCTCAACCCGTCTATTTACATTCTTGTTCGAGGTCACTTTTTCTTGCATTGTTCCATTCTTGTTCTTGTCTTGTTCAAAACCGTTCCATTCTTGTTCTTGTATTGTTCACTATTCTCATTCTTGTTCTGTCTTGTTCACATAATGTTCACGTTACTGTTTAGCGTTGTCAAGGCTGGAACTTCGTCCAAAGTCCCCTCATTTGTCAGAGGAAGGGCTGACAAATGAGGGCCCTAGTCATTTCAGACGACTATTTTTGGCCATCTCTCCAAGTTTCGTTGCCGGAAACTGCCGCACGCGCCACAACGCGCCGATCATGCGCCTCTGTCCTCCCGGCACATGTAGGTCACGCACCACTTGCTTGTAGCCAGAAAATTTCTACGACTGTCCAGAACATCTTTTTGGCCTCTCCTCTGTCTGTTTAGGTGGTTAAACTGGTCATTTTCTGCTGTTCGGTTACTAGGTCTAAGTGCTCTTGGAGCCTCTGTCATTCGGTTCTTTAAGTATTTTTGTTTCTGATTTCTTTTCTACCAAATGCCATCAACAACAAGTTCTGACAAGGGCCAGAAAAGTCCCATCACATTTGCCTTTTCAGGAATTCCTTCAATTACTTTTGTGAAACTTAATGGCAAAAACTATATGGATTGGTGTTCAGCCGTCGAAATTTGGTTCCTCAGTCAGGGACTTTCTGATCATCTGTCAACTCAAGTAGAGAAAATTGATGCTGTATCAAAGGATGAATGGCAAAAGGTTGACTATCAGTTAGTGTCTCTTCTTTGGTAGTCCTTCGATCCATCACTACTGGTTCAATACCGTTCCTATATGTCTTGTTATGATATTTGGAAGAAGGCTAAAAGTGTTTATGCTAATGACATTTAGCAACTCTATGACTCTGTCCACAATTTGGCAACTCTTCAAATGCAGGATCATGACTTAATTTCCTATTTGAACAAAGCTCAGTCCACAATTCAGCAAGTCAAGATGCATCTAACTGATTGTGATCCTAAAAAGGTGGTAGATAAGTTAGATCAGATGTACATGGTCTTTGTTCTTCATGGCTTGCATAAGGACTTTGAAAATGTTAGAAATCAAGTCCTGACAAATCCAAACATTCCTACTGTTGATGAATTGATTGATCGATTATTTTGTGTTCCATTGACTGATGAATCTCTCAAACCTGATCCTCAAGTAGACTCTGCAGCCTTCTTGACAAATTCTAGTCATGGAGGACATGGTTGTGGCCGTGGAAGAGGTGGTCGTGGTAATTGACCACAATGCTCTTATTGTAAACGAATGGGGCATACTCAAGATCGATGCTACACTCTGAATGGCTTGGGAAAAACTGTCAATATGTCATAAATGCAGGCACCGGATACTGCAAAGACGAATGATCCTCTACAAGAATATAAGATTCTCTTATCTGATAATGAGTATAAGGAGTACCTTAAGTTAAAGGCTGCTTCTAACAATGTCTTATCCTCAGTACCTCAATCTGGTAATTCCTCAGTTTGTTTTTCTCAATCTTTGCCTTTTGGATCCTGGATTTTGGACTTTGGTGCATTAGATCATATTGCTGGTAATCCTTCCTTTTTTTCAAATTTATCTCCTACAAAAATTCCTCATTCAATAACCCTTGCAGATGGTTCGAAAGTTCAGGTCACTGGCATTGGCAAGATTTCTCCTCTTCCCTCTTTAAATTTAGATTTTGTTTTTCTCATTCCTGGCAGTCCTTTTAATCTACTCTCAATTAGTAAATTGACTCACACTCTTAATTGCTCAGTAACTTTTCTTTTTGATTCTTTCTATATTCAGGACTGGAGTACGGGACAGATGATTGGCAAAAGACTCTGAATCACGTGGACTCTATTACCTTAAACCTTCTTCCTCAACCATCTGTGCTGTGGCAGATTCTCCAAGTATCCTTCATAATCGTTTGGGTCATCCAAGTTTAAATAAATTGAAGAAAATGGTTCCTAGTCTTTCTCATTTACAGTCTCTTCAATGTGAATCTTGTCAACTTGGCAAACACGCACGTTCTTCCTTTCACAATAAAGAAACAAGTCGGTCCAAGTCTCCTTTTGAGTTAGTTTACTCAGATATCTGGGGGCCTAGTCGCACTAGTTGAATTCTAGGCTTTCATTATTTTGTAACTTTCATTGATGACTACTCAAGATGTATTTGGATCTACTTAATGAAAGATCGGTCTGAACTGTTTGAAAACTTTCAGAAATTTTGTTGTGAGATTTCTACTCAATTTGGTCGTACAATTTACATTTTAAGAAGTGATAATGCTAAAGAGTATTTTTCTACCTCATTCAAGTCTTTTATGTCCTCAAAAGGTATGATTCATCAATCTAGTTGTCCACACACACCACAACAGAATGGCGTTGCAAAAAGAAAACATCGACATCTACTTGATACTGCCCGTACCTTGTTACTTCAAGCAAATGTTCTTTTAAAATTTTGGGCAGATGCATTTCTTACTGCAGGTTACTTGATCAATAGGATGCCATCTTCTGTGTTGGATAACCAGATTCCTTATTCCATTTTATTTCCTGATGAATCTACATATAAACTTCCTCTGCGCATTTTTGGTTGTACTTGTTTTGTTCATGATCTGTCTCCAGGAAAAGATAAACTCACTGCTCGTGCAGTCAAGTGTACTTTCCTTGGATATTCCAGAGTACAAAAAGGTTACAGGTGTTACTCCCTTTCATTACATCGTTTCTTTGTTTCTGCAGATGTGACTTTCTTTGAAGATTCTCCATTCTTCACTTCAAAGGAAGAAACAGTCACTCCTTCTACAATTTTACCTATTCCTTTTCTCAGTCCATCGACCATCACTCAAGAAGATAATTCTCGTCCATTAGTCACTTATCGTCGTCATCATCATGAACCTTCCACATCTCCACCAGATCCCGAACCCGGTGTTTCAGTGCCTAAACCAGCTTCTCAACTGTCTCTAGATCTGCCTTCACCCATTTCTGACTTCCCAATTGCTGTTCGTAAAGGTATTCGTTCCACTCGTAATCCTCACCCTATTTATAATTTTGTTAGTTATCATCGTCTTTCTCCTATTCAATATGCTTTCACCTCTTCCTTGTCTTCTGTCTCTATTCCTAAAACGGTTCAGGAAGCTCTTTCCCATCCAGGATGGCGGCAGACAATGATTGAGGAAATGCAAGCTTTGGAATCTAACCGTACTTCGTCTTTGGTTCCTTTACCTTCGGGTAAAAATCCTGTGGGATATCGCTGGGTCTTCATTGTAAAAGTTGGCCCTAATGGTTCTGTGGATCGTCTTAAGGCTCATCTTGTAGCCAAAGATTTTACTCAGATTTTGGGGCAAGATTATGGTGATACCTTTTCTCCTGTTGCGAAAATGGTTTCGGTCAGGGTGTTTCTATCCATGGCAGCCATGAATCAATGGCCTCTACACCAACTAGATGTCAAAAATGCTTTCTTGCATGGCGACTTGACTGAGGAGATCTATATGGACTATGGAGCAACCTCCTGGGTTTGTTGCTTAGGGGGAGTCAAGTTTGGTTTGTAAACTTCATAAATCACTATATGGTCTTAAACAATCTCTCCAATGTTGGTTTGGACGATCCAGTTTGGTTTTACAAAAAATTGGAATGATCAGAAGTGAAGTGGATCACGCGGTATTTTATAAGTATTCATCTAATTTGTGTATCTATCTTGTGGTTTATGTGGATGACATTATCATATCAGGAAATGATCATGCTGGAATTCAACAATTGAAGGAGCATCTATTTCGTCACTTTGAAACAAAGGACTTGGGAAAATTGAGATATTTTCTAGGGATTGAAGTTGCTCAGTCAAAATCGGGAATTGCTATCTCCCAAAGAAAGTATGCTCTTGATATTCTTGAAGAAACTGGAATGTTGAATTGTAAACCAGTTGAAACTCCCATGGATCCGAATATTAAGCTCCTTCCTAATAAAGGTGAATTATTTTCGGATCCAAGCAGATATTGAAGATTAGTAGTAAAACTTAATTATCTTACTGTTACTAGACCGGACATCTCATTTGCTGTTAGTGTAGTGAGTTAATTCCTAAATTCTCCCCGTATTGATCATTGGAATGCAGTCATCAGAATTTTGAGATTTATTAAAGGATCACCAGGAAAAGGGATAGTATATGAAAATAGAGGGCATAAGGAAATTATTGCCTACACTGATGTAGATTGGGCTAGATCTCCATGTGATAGGAGATCCATCTCAGGATATTGTGTTTTCTTTGGAGGAAATCTCATTTCATGGAAAAAAGTAAGAAACAAAATGTAGTCGCAAGATCAAGCGCTGAAGCAGAATATCGAGCTATGACTTTCACTACATGTGAACTAATATGGCTAAAGCAGCTCATTAAAGAGTTAAAGTTTTGTGAGGTTGGAACTATGAGATTAATTTGTGATAATCAGGCAGCTCTCCATATTGCGTCTAACCTAGTCTTCCTTGAACGAACCAAGCATATAGAGGTTGATTGCCATTTTATTCGTGAGAAGATTGTTTCTGGGGAGATTACCACATCCTTTGTCAACTCAAATGACCAATTGACTGATTTGCTTACCAAAGCTCTTCGGGGACCAAGGATAGCTTATATATGCAACAAGCTGGAGGTTTTTGATATCTACGCTCCAGCTTGAGGGGGAGTGTTGGAAATAGATAATTATGTTGGACGTAGGATATAATTATTATTCCATTAATTAGAATTCATTGTATCTTAGAATTCATTGTATCTTGGGAATTAAAGCTAGAATTAATTCCCCTTCTTGTAAATTGTATTGATCATGTATATAAATAGATTATCCGCTGAGTGGATGACTAATTCAAGCAATTCAGAAATCCTCTTTAAGTTTCTTTGATATTCAAGTTAAGTTATATTTCTTTCCATATTCTTGTTTATTTTCAAGTTAGAGTAGGATTATAATAATTAAGGTAAGCATAAACCTTAATCTTATTTTTATAAAGCTTAAGGAAAATTTTGGAAGGCAAACTGGGTGAACTTGATAATTTAAAAAGGAAAAAAATATAAAATCTAGAAATTTAATAAATGGATTAATTAATTAAAATGTGGTAGAGATAAGTTAATAAGGAAACTAGGTTGTAAGTTAGTGGAATGATGACATAGACATTATTACCTAAGCTAATTATAATTTTTGGGATCCTAAAATGCCATAAATTAAATTAGGCCTAGAATACTTCAATTAGTGTGATTAGGAGGATTAAATATGCTTAAGGAAGGTAATTAACACTATTAATGAGGGATTAGCACCTAAGGGAAGGGAACACGTCCCCACTTCTCCACTAAGTCTTGCCTTTGGCTTTTCTCTCATTACCAATGGACCCACCTACATTCATCATCCTTCAAACTTCTGCATGTTTAGTGAGAGAGAAAACCAAGGAGCCAAATCTGAGTAAAGGTGAGGTTGCATGTACCAAATCAAGTGAGAATTGTGTCGTAAGAGTGAAGGAAATAGTGTTGCTTGTGTGAAGAGTTACCCTTTGAGCTTACTTAGAAGACTTAGGGTGTGTTTGGTGTAGATTAAGATTAGTTTTTTTTGGGAAAAAAGCTGTTGTAATAGTGTTTAATCATATTTGGTAAAATCAGCTTCAGCTTTTGCACAAAATTCAATGCAAAATAAAAGCTTTTTAAAGCTAATTTTCATAATGCTGAAGATTGAAGCTTATGATTTTAGCTTATAGATTATTCATTATATTTTGATATATAAATACCATTTTGTCCTCAATCAAATAAATTTTTAATTATTTTATACCTATTTTAGTAATTTAATGCATAAAAGTGATTCTTTTTTATATTGTTCAAACGAATCAGATTAGCTTAAAATTACTTTACAGCTAATGCATCCAAACATAAAAATAAATCGATTATAACAAAAAGCTTTTATACAATAATCGATTACGAAGCATAATTAAATTTTTACAGCTTTTCCAAACACACACTTAACATGCAGCTGCTAATTTGAAGAGGAACAGGACTTTGTTCAAGAATTTGGAGTGCTGTTGGGTGCCAAGGGGAGCTCTCTAGAGATAGCTAAAAGATTGTGTGGGTAGGAAGGGAGGTCACCCATACTTAGAGTGGCAGAACACCATATTCTGCCCTGAATTCGTAAGTTAGATGGTTAATTAAAACTGAGTTGCATGTTCAGTTCATTTAGTTTAGATTGTTTCTGCAATAACGTTCTTCTTTCTGCTTGTTTTGATTTGGTGCTGTTTGGATTTGAAAGAAACGTGTTACATGCAAAATTCTCATGTAAAATTATTTGTTGTCCTGTTTCAGCTGGAGGTTTTATAAATTTGTTTTTATGGTTGTTAGCCATCTATTGGGAATTAAATTCTCATTTTTGAATGCTGTTTAACTACTTCCAGATTAGGGGAAACTTTAACAGCAGTAGGAGCTTAGTTTGCTTGGGATGCACTCCATTTGTGAATGACCAATTGTGTATTTTCTTTTTGTATTAAGTAATATATAAGGACTGTAATTAAACTGTGAACTTTTATGGATAGATTCTGCATGCAACTAAATTAAAGGATCTAGGGAATGTTATATGACATGTTGACAGATTTGAAATTATGCTGCTGGTTTACCTTGGGTTCATGGCTGTTTGGTGGTCCTAATGAGTAACTCTTATACTGAAAATTTTATATGATGAACCTAAAATATAGTGAAGAATATCCGTAGAATTTTATGGCAAATGGATGTATATTCGTAGGTTATTAAATTAAGCATAGTGGCTGCACAGATTTGAGACTCTAGTTGATATCATGTAGTATTAGAATTTGAAAAATATGAACACTATTATTTCATCAACTGAATGTTTACAATGGAGGTAATATATAGGGAGTCATACATTAAACTAGTGCCTAGAAAATAAGCAACTTAAAACACTAAAACAATGTCTGCACTAAAAGCATGAAAACGTGGGAATAGGACCAAGAGGCCACTGTCCAACACTCTCCCTCAAGTTGGTGAATATGCATTCTCCATTCCCTACTTGGATACAATTGTCTGAAATACTGGACTACTCAAACCTTTTGTAAGTATATCAACAAGCTGACCTTGTGTAGACACATAGGGTGTACAGATTAAATCACTCTCTAGTTTTTCTTTGATAAAATGTCTGTCAACCTCAATATGCTTTGTTCGATCATGCTGTACCGAATTATGAGCTATGCTGATTGCAGACTTGTTATCACAATAAAGTCTCATCGAACCATCCCACTTGATCTTCAGATCTTCAAGAATAATCTTCAACTATTGTAGTTCACACACATCTTGAGCCATAGTTCTAAATTCTGCCTCCGCACTAGATCATGCTACCACATTCTGTTTTTTACTTATCCAAGTCACTAGATTTCCATCAAGAAAAGTGTAATATCCTATAGTTGACCTTTTGTCCACTGGTGATCCAGCATAATCAACATCAATGTATGCTTCAAGTACCACACCTCCATTTCTCTTAAATAAAATGTCTTTTCCTGGTGTTCCCTTAAGGTATTACAATACTTGATATGCTGCTGGCAAATGAGATTCTTTTGGACTGTGCATGAATTGGCTAATCACACTTACTGCACATGCTATATCCGGTCGTGTGTGGGATAGATAAATAAGACTTCCCACCAGACGCTGATACATTTCTTTGTCAACTGCAACATCTTCCTCTGTTTGTCCAAGTTTCATATTGGGATCCATAGGAGTATTTATTGGTTTGCATGCTATATGACTTGTTTCTTTTAGGAGATCCATAACATACTTTTGTTGGGAGATGAATATACCTTGTACCTTGCTTAGAATGAGCATCCTCAATTCCAAGAAAGTATTTCAACCTTCCTAATACTTTAATTTCTAACTCCTTGGCTAAGCACTGACTTAGAATATGTTTCTCCTTAGCATCATCTCCTGTTATTATTATGTCATCAACATACATCAAGAGAGCTGTGACTCTCCCTGAAGGAGAGTGTTTAACAAACAGTGTGTGATCTCCTTGGCTTTGTTTGTACCCCATAGCCAACATAATTCTAGCAAACCTTCCAAATCACGCTCGCGGTGATTGCTTAAGGCCATACATGGCCTTTTTCAACTTACACACAGTATTAGCATTTAGCATGCAAATTCTTCCCTTATCCTGGTGGAACCTCCATGTAGACTTCTTCTTCGAGACCTCCATGCAAGAAAGCGTTCTTGACATCAAACTGCTGTAAATCCCAACCATAATTAGCTGCCAATGCCAATAATACCCGAACTGTGTTCATCTTTGCAACTGGTGCAAAAGTCTTCTAGTAATCAATTCCATAAGTTTGGTTATACCCTTTGGCAACTAATTGTGCCTTATACCTCTCTATGGATCCATCTGCTTTATATTTCACAGTATACACCCATTTACAGTCTACAATTTTCTTTCCTGTCGGTAACTGTACTAGCTCCCAGGTCTTATTCTTTTCCAATGCCTCAATCTCCTCATTCATGGCTTGTTTCCATTCTCTATTGGACAAGGCCTTAGGTAGGGTGGTAGGGATGACAATGGTATTTAAGCTTATAAGGAAGGTTTTATGGGATAGTGAAAAATTCTCAAAGGACAAGAAGCGTGAAAGAGGGTATAGTAGCCGTTTTGTGCACTCTCTGGTTCCTTTTTTGATGGCTATAGGAAGTATTTGGTCACTACTATTCATATGAAATTCAGTTTCACCTTGCAATAAAGGGATAGATACTATTACCTCATTCGAAGGCTCCGACTTGGACTTATGGGCCTGCACAGGTTCAGGAACAGCCATCTTCCTTCTTGTGAACACCTAGCCTTTGCCATACCCTACATTCTCAAGAGCAGACTCAGCTACTGGGTTAAGAATGATTTTGGACACAGGTTCAACAGTGACTTCAGGAAGAGGATTAGGGACAACAGGAGAAGGACCATTAGACACAGGAAGTAAGGACAAGTCAAACTTGAAATCTTCCTTATCTTCCCTCATTGACTTCTCCCCCTGAAGATAAGGATGGGAAAAATAGGGTTCTTCTTCACTGAATATAACATTCCTGGAGACATAGAACTTTCTGGATGGAGGGTGATAACACTTGTGCCCTTTTTGGGTCAAAGAATAGCCCAAAAAAATACATTTTAGAGCCCTCGGATTGAGTTTCTCCTTGTTTGGACTGTGAACATGGACAAAAGATACATATCCAAAAATTTTAGGGACAAGATTATTGGAAGTGTGTAGATTAGGATAAAAAGTAGAGAGGACATCCATAGGACTCTTGAACCCCAAGACTTTAGTGGGCAAGCAATTTATAAAATGAGTAGCTGTCAGAACAGCTTCGCCCCAGAAGGACTTGGGGACATTTCTCTGAAACAATAAGGCTCGGGTTTTTTCAAGAAGATGACCGTTTTTTTCGCTCTGCTAACCTATTTTGTTTTGGGGTATGAACATAGGATGATTCATGGATTATTCCTTCTTTTTGGAAAAAAATGCATAAGAGTCTGATTAAAATAGTCCTTAGCATTATTGGACCTGAACTGTTTAATACCCACCTCAAATTGATTTTTAATCATGGAACAAAAATTTGGGAGAATAGTACTAATATCAGACTTGTGTTTGAGCATAAAAATCCAAGTAACATGAGTACAATCATTAATAAAAGATACAAACCATCTCGCCCCAGAGACACTAGGAATGGAAGAGGGACCACAGACATCACTATGAATAAGAGAAAAAAGGAACAGAACTTCTTGTATTACTAATTGGAAAATTGACACGCTATGTTTGGCAAGTTCTCATACTTCACAATGAAATTGTTCAACATCAAGACCTTTAAACAAAGAAGGAAAAAGAATTTTAACAATAAAAAAGGATGGATGGCCTAATATATGGTGAATAAGCCAAATTTTGTCTTTTTTGGTTAAAAGAAGCTCTGAGGTAAAAGAATATGGGTATCCAAGTCTGCTCTTGGTCCTGTTTACTTGGCAAGGTGCTTCAAGGAAGTAGAGGCCATCCTACTCCCTAGCACGTCCAATTATCTTCCCCGAATCCTTGTCGTGAAAAACACAATGATCATTGTAAAAAATCACTTTGCAAGATAAAAGTTTAATTAGTTTCTGAACATAAATTAGATTTGTGGACAGTTTAGGGACATAGAGGACATTTTTTAAGGTCACTAGGGGGCTTAGTTAGACATCTTCTACATCGGCTATAGTGGTCAAGGAACTATCAGCTGTGGATATTTTCTTATTGCTTGAGCATGGAGAATAGGTGAAAAATATAGTGGGGTTGTTGGTCATATGGTCTATGGCTCCTGAATCCATAGTCTAGGAGTTGGTAAAAATTGTACCCGAGACATTAAATCCAACTGAAAACGATAACTTGCCCCAATAAGTCAAAGAACAAGTACCTGAGAGCTTTTCAAAGTTGTGTAGAGAGACACTTGAAACCTCACCTTTGGTTGACATCATGAGAGACAAAATAGAACCGTTGGAGTAATAGAGTCAAGGCAGAACCGTAAAAGACGTCGGAGAAGGTGAACCCACTATCCAAACAGCTTTGGAATGGAGTTTCGACCACTGAAACAGAAGCAAAGGACGTCGACGAAGTGGACGAAACAAACGGCGTCACTCTCCGATGACCGGAAGGTGGCACGTGACTCCTACGCGCCGGGGACTCCAAACGCGTGTGGCGGCACGTGACAAGGTCTCTGGCGGTGGCGCTCAGGTGGGTGGCCGGTTGGAGGTCTCTTAGTCACCTCGTTGCCTTATTTTGATGGATGATCAGCTATGAAGGCTAGTTGGCAATGAAGGCCAGTTGTGAGGCAGGACAGGAACTGTTTGGGTTTCTAGGTGTTTGAGGCAGGAATTGTTTGGGTTTTTGGTTTCTAGGTGTTTGGAGGCAATGAAGGCAAAAAAAAAAACAGAATGTTTAGTGAAAAAAGGGGCAATGAAGGCCAAAAAATAGAGATTGGTTGGCAATGAAGGCCAATCGAAAAAAAAAGGCTCAGCGAAAAACAGAGACAATCCCAGATTGGAACCGCTCTGATACCATCTTAGAATTTGAAAAATATGAACGTTGTATATTATTTCATCAACTGAATGTTTACAATGGAGATAATATATATAGGGAGTCGTACATTAAACTAGTGCTTAGAAAATAAGCAACTTAAAACACTAAAAACAATGTCTACACTAAGAACATAAAAACTTGAGAACAAGACCAAGAGGCCACTGTCCAATAGAGGCCACCGTCCAACATGTAGAAATTATGGCTTATTGGTGGTTTCAATCAATGGTTTTTGTTAGAGTCTCATATCCCCTACCTTAATCTTTTGAATGCGGTTTATATACCTGTTGCTTGATACCAATTGGTTTTAGGTTAGAATCTCACATGGTATCAGAGCCAAGATCCCATCTCCATCGCCTATTCCGCTAGGCTCGCCTGTTCTGTCTAGGCACCTGTGGAGGGGGGTGTTAAGAGTCCCACATCGCCTGCCTCAATCTTTTGAGTGCGGTTTATATACCTGTTGGGCCACTACGCTTGATACCAATTGGTTTTAGGCTAGAATCTCACATGGTATCAGAGCCAAGATTCCATCTCCATCGCCTATTCCGCTAGGCTCGCCTGTTCTATCTAGGCACCTGTGGAGGGGGGTGTTAGAGTCCCACATCGCCTGTCTCAATCTTCCGGGTGCAGTTTATATACTTGTTAGGCCACTTCACTTGATACCAATTGGTTTTAGGTTGGAGTCTCGCAGTTTTAAAGCTGGAAAATTTATATGACATACCTACGGGCTAAGGTATAAATGAGTATATAGGTGAAGTTTTATGAAAGATAAATGAGTATAAGTAAATTTACAAAACTGGTTACAGAAACTGGCCGGAATAAGGAATATGCAGAGAAATCTTGTAATGTGGTTGGAATTGGTGCTTGAGTAGCTAACAACTGGTCTTTGTTAACTCTTGAAATTTGAACCTTAAATAGTTAGATACCTTCGGACTAGACTTGGAGAGTCTTAATAATATTTAAGGCTTCCATCTAAATTAATGATCCAAAGACAGTATAGTACAGAGTAGGAGTCACAAGAGTTAAATTATGCAGGAAACAGGCCCAAACTTGGAGTAAAACTGGTATTAACTGAGATTAAAGCTAAACCTGAAATAGTTATGGTTTAAAGTTTTATGTGTCATCTTTCTAAGAAAGCAAATGGGGTGTAATTTCGAGTAGTATACTATAGCCAGAGTTATGTACAAATGAAGGAAGCAAGGTCATACTTAGGAGCAAAACTGAATAAATAATACATCTTAAATTGGGTGTATTACCTTCTTATATTTCAACCTTGCCAAGAAAAATAAAATGGTCTACAAAGGATAAAAGAACGAAAAGAAATTACTTACCTAACCATATATAATGCTAGTCTAAGTGGCTTATGGTTTCTAAATAAGAGTAAAATAAACCAGGGTGTTACATTTAGCCCGTTTGGTCTTTCTTCCCCATGTTTGGTACTGTTTGGATTCAATTGGCTCTGTTTGTCTCTGCTTGGATCTGTTCCTAGATGGATTGCTGCCCTTGGCCCTGTTTGTCTTCTTTGGCTGTGTTCTTGCATGGTTGTTTGCTGTATTCTATTCCAAGCTCAAGCTGTTGATCAAGCCAATTCAAGCCAGATTAACTTTTTCCGAATAACTGCTCGTCTGGCTGTGCATCATTCCAGCCACTTGCTGATCTTCTGGCTGTTTCTCATTCCAGCCATCTGCTGCTCTTCTGGCTGTGTAACATTTCAGCTATCATTTTACTATGTTCTCTTCAGCGGTGCTTGGGATGCCACATTTTGCTGTGTTGTCTCTCCAGCTTTGTGGTTTATTGTGCCCATTATATTTTGTTTGTTTTCTTTTTTCAAGTATGTTCATTTGTAACAAACTGAGAGCTTAGTAAGCTTCATATTGAGGGAGTGTTGGAATATTAGGACTCTTAGTGTTTTCAGAGTCTTATGATGTTAGTAGTCTTATTGGACTGGGCTTATCCTAGTTGTACTACACTAGTGCTTGTTCTAGACTATTAGTGGTTTGTATCATTCACAGATCCCTTTATCAGTGAAATATACTATTCTCTCTTTTCCTCCTTTTCCACCTTTTTCCCCATCATTTCAACAGGCCGCATATATCAAAGGTCACTCAAACTGACCCATTTAGAAGCAACTAAAACATCAGTATCGCACACATTGCAGCCTCAGGATCCTGAAATCCACTTGGAAACCTTGAATTTTAAAGGAAGAGAAAGCAAATGATATAATTTTACTCACAGAGATGATTTTTGTTTGCTCTTGCTTGTGACACAAATGGTAAATTTTGTTATTAATTTCAACATTATATTCTGAACAAAATAAACATGTTTATGGTGTCGGGGTGTTGACACATCCTCTGATGTTTTCCTACCATTCCATACATGTATCCCTTGTTCATCAGATTAATCCTTTCAAATATCTTTGTCAAATGTCAACTTTAATGAGTAGAACTGGTCACCGGGTCTGATTGGTGCATTTTGTTTTCAAACAAATGAAACACACTTATCCTTAGTAGGATATGCTTATAGTAAATCTTCATCTTGTAAGACCATATCTACGAAATTATTCTTGTATTATTTATTCATTTTTCTTTGATAAAGGCACTCTTGTTATTTGAAGTTATTACCTTTTTTGCTGTAAGAGAGGAGAGGATGGGGGTATGTGTTTAAGTCCGCATTCTATTATGAGTTTAGGGAGATTATAATGGCAGAATATGAGGATGCTGGGTATAAGATGGACTTCTAATTTTCAAAAGAGCATTTCAGGGAAACCATGCAGCCAAGCTCTATATTATACGTTATATCTATTCTGCATGTTGTTACCTCTTTTGAACAGACAAAATTTATTATTTTTGCTACTTGATGAAATCATGAAATATGCTTTTACTGTTAAAATTTATTTTGAACTTCCGCTGAACTGAATTAGCGTTGTGATATTACTAAACTTTTCAGTTTGAGGATTATGAATGTAAATTTCCTTTTGCTTGTTGCAGCTTGAGTATGGCCGATTTGTTAATTTCCTGAATGGTTCAACTCCTTCGTTCATTTGGTGAGTGGCAACACAAGATCAAGGTCTAATGGTGGTCTGGACCCTGGCAGCTATGATTATGAGCTTGTGGAACTAATGCTTCATTATATGCAAGCAATTCTCATTTTTGGCATGCTATTCATTATTGATGGTATCAGCTCACAACTAGCAATACCTGAGTTGAGGTGGTCATGACGTGACTTGCCATCCTTGTGCAATAAGAAGAGCTTGATAAGCATTTTTGCAAAGCTTATGGCAGCACTTGGGAAAAAAGCATCATTACATCAACTAATGCTGCAGGGGATTGTGGATTTAAATTATAACGCAAGAAGTTGGTTTTCATTATTCCATTCAGGTGATTTTACATCTAACAGCAATAGGCATGTCTCTCTCTGATATATCTTTTACCATCCATTTATGGCCTTACCAAATATCATGTTCATATTTTATGTTTGTAGTGGCTTAGTGGCTGTTACTTTGAGCAATAAGGTGTTCTTTCCTACTTGTTTTATATATTTCACAATGTAAATCTAATTTGCTTGTGATTCTCTTGTTTGGTTGCACTTAGCAATCTTAGATGTATGTCGATTGAGATATCAAAAATAATATTTTAATTGATTGTACATATTTTCTTGTATTTATTGTAAGTATTCTATTTACTAGTCAACTTATTAGTTTCCTAAGTTAGAATATTCAGATTAATGATTTTCTGTTGTTGGAAACATATGTAATTAGATGTAATTAGTAGTACAACTATTAGTCTCGCATCATGTAAATTATGTAATTATTTTTTACTTATTGAGTATATATTCAGCTTCCATTGTGTAGTTGAAACACAGTTTCTTCATATGTCTCTCTATTTTCTCTTTTTCAACATGATATCTAGAGTCTAAAGAGAGGCAATCTTAAAAATCGTGCACGCTTAGTGAACCCATTGCTCTTCGGTGAAATTTTTTTTTTGTTCCGGCTAACCATGTTTCCATTTCGGTTTTCCGACCTTTCACCTCTGTTGTGTCCTCTTTCTAGTAGCCCATCGCTGTCCACTGCCGTCGACCAACTTTTCCAGTCGGCGACCCCACCACCGAAATCGCCTCTCTCTAGTCGGCCAAAACCCGAAAGCCCAACCAGAGCCCAACCAATGTCGTAAGTTCGAAGAAGGTTTGAGAGTTGAATTGAAGAGAGGAGTACTGCCAATGCGAATAAACCAGTTCTCAGCATTGATGGATATGTGTTGCAGACTTTAGGAATTAGAGTCATCGCGAGATATGAGGAACCGTAACTTTGGACCATCTAGGTTCCAAAAGGGAGGAAGCAATAACAACAACTGCTTTCAGCAGAAACCATATTCTCGACCATCGGGAAGCCAACAACAACAATAGCAATCACGTGGAGGAGGTTCGAGTAGCAATTGTTTTGGTTAGACTGTGGCGCCGCCAACGAGGTGTTTAAAGTGTGGAAAGGGCCATATGACCAGAGATTGCACGATCAGGGGGATAATTTTCTTTAGATGTCGAAAGCTTGGTCATATCTCAAGGGATTTTGATCAAACGAAGGTGGAGTCTTCAGTAAGTAACGTTTGTGCTGTTAAGCCGCAAGTTTATGGGCGAGTATATACGATGAGTGGAGCTTAAGCCTCTCAGTCTGAAGATCTTATCAAAGGAGAATGTGTCATATCAAGTAATCTTTTAACTGTACTATATGATTCGGGTGCAACTCATTCGTTTATTGCATATGACTGTGTGGATCGTTTGGGATTGCCTGTGTCTTCTTTGAACTTTCAATTAATTGTTTCTACACCTACTGCCAAGCCTGTTAGTACTTCTAAAATATGCCTAAATTATCCTGTTACTATTAATAATCGAATCTTTTCTGTTGATTTAATTTGTTTGCCTCTTACTGATATTGATATAATCTTAGAAATAGATTGGTTATCTTCTAACCATATCCTGTTAGACTGTTCTAAAAAGATCTTAGTATTTCCTGAAAATGAGGTTTCTGGATTTTTGACTGCCAAACGAGTCAAATCTTTATTGAGGGATGAAGTCTAAGGATACATGTTGTTGTCTTCTTTAGAAGTCAACAGTGAGAATGATGTGAATGCTATTTCTGTTATAAATGAGTTTCCTGAAGTTTTTCCTGATGAGGTACCTGGATTACCACCGGAAAGAGAGATATAGTTTTCTATCGATCTTGTACCAAGAGCAGCTCCTATATCAATTGCACCGTACCGGATGTCACCGTCAGAATTAGCAGAGTTAAAGAAGCAATTGGAGGAACTGTTGGAAAAACAGTTTGTGAGACCTAGTGTTTCACCATGGGGAGCTCCAGTGTTGTTGGTCTTCGCGTTTGTGTGTGGACTATCGCTAGTTGAATAAAGTTACGATAAAAAATAAGTATTCACTTCCAAGAATTGATGATTTGATGGACCAATTGAAAGGAGCAATTGTTTTCTCTAAGATAGATCTACGATCAGGTTATCATCAAATTCGTGTCAAGGTAGAGGATATACCTAAGACAGCTTTTCGAATGCGCTACGGGCACTATGAGTATCTTGTGATGCCGTTCGGAGTGACGAATGCTCCTTCGATATTCATGGATTACATGAATAGGATCTTTCGTCCATACCTAGACAGATTTGTCGTTGTTTTCATCGATGACATTATGATCTATTCTCAAAGTCAGGAAGAGCATGTTGAACATCTTAGCATAGTTCTCCATATATTAAAGGAGAAGAAGTTGTATGCAAAGCTATCAAAATTTGAATTTTGGTTGGAGGAGGTTCAGTTTTTAGGTCATGTGATTTCTAAGGAGGGAATTGCAGTGGATCCAGCAAAGGTGGAGACGGTTCTTTAGTGGGAAAGGCCAAGGACAGTAATTGAGATTCGAATTTTTGTTGGATTAGTTAGATATTACCAGAGGTTTATTGAAGGTTTTTCCAAGATAGCCGGACCTCTTACACAACTCACGAGGAAGAATCAAGCTTTTATTTGGACAGATGAATATGAAGAAAGTTTTCAAGAATTGAAGAAAAGATTGACTACCGCACCAGTGTTGATTTTACCAGATCCAAACGAGTCTTTTGAGGTATACTGTAACGCTTCTTATCAAGGTTTAGGATGTGTATTGATGCAGAATAGAAATATGGTAGCGTATGCTTCAAGACAACTGAAGGTACATGAAAAGAATTACCCAATGCATGATTTGGAATTAGCTGCAGTTGTGTTCGCGTTAAAGATTTGGAGACATTAGCTACGTTCAATGTCTTCAGTGATCATAAAAGTCTGAAATATTTGTTTGATCAAAAGGAGTTGAACATGAGGCAGAGATGGTGGTTAGAATTTCTAAAGGATTACGACTTTCAGCTTCAATATCATACTGGAAAGGCGAATGTTGTGGAAGATGCTTTGAGTAGGAAGATGCTCAGTGTTTCTGCTATGATGATCAATAAGGAAAAATTGAAAGAGCAATTTAGAGATATGTGGCTATCGGTAGAATTAGCGCCAGGAAGAATTCGTTTGAAAATGGTTACTATTATAAATGATTTGCTGGAAGAAATCCGAGAAAAGCAGGAAGATGATCAGTTTTTGCAAAACGAAAGGGAATTCTTGAAGCAAGGTCGTGTGGCAATGGTTGAGGAAGGATCTGACAGGGTCTTAAGGTTCAAAGGTAGGATTTGTATACCGAATGATCCCGATCTTAGGAAGGTGATTGTCGATGAAGCTCACACCAGTAGGTTGAGTATACATCCTGGAATGACTAAGATGTATCAAGACCTGAAACAATTATTTTGGTGGCCTGGAATGAAGAGAGATGTTGCGGAGCACGTGTCATCTTGTCTTGTGTGTCAAAAGGGAAAGGTTGAACATCAAAGACTAACAGGTATGCTACAACCCCTAACTATTCCAGAATGGAAATGGGATAGTATTGCAATGGATTTTGTTACTGGATTGCCAAAGACTAGGAAATGTCATGATTCGATATGGGTCGTTGTTAATCGGCTTACGAAGTCTGCTCACTTCTTACCAATCAATATCAGGTATCCAATGGAGAAGTTGACTCAGGTGTACATTAGTGAAATTGTTAGACTTCACGGTGTACCCTCTAATATAATTTCCGATAGAGATCTAAGGTTCACATCAAGATTTTGGCAAAGTCTACATGAAGCAATGGGGACTAAATTGCATTTGAGTTTTGCTTACCATTCGCAAATTGATGGCCAAACGGAGAGAACTATACAGTCACTGGAGGATCTGCTAAGAGCTTGTGTGTTAGAACAAAAAAGGAGTTGGGATGAATTCTTGCCTTTGGTAGAATTCACTTATAATAACAGTTTTCACTCAAGTATAGAGATGGCACCTTATGAAGCATTGTACGGATGACGATGTCGAACACCTTTGTGTTGATATCAAGATGGAGATAATTTGACAATAGGACCTGAGATGGTGCAACAAACGATGGAGAAGGTGAGAATGATTCAAGAGAAAATGAGGGCAACTCAGAGTAGACAGAAAAGTTATGCTGATAAAACAAGAAGACCTCTTGAATTTGGAAGGTGAGCATGTGTTCTTGCGAGTCACACCCACGAATGGTGTCAGAAGGGTTATAAAATCTTGAAAACTCACTCCTAAATTCATTAGACCCTATCAAATTATTCGTCGGATAGGTCCAGTTGCTTATCAAATAGCCTTACCACCTTTTCTCTCTAACCTTCATAATGTTTTTCATGTGCCCCAATTAAGAAAGTATATACCCGATCCCTCTCATGTCATTCAGCCCAATGAGGTACAATTGAAAGAAAATTTGACGTATAAGACACTTCCTGTTAAGATTGAAGACAGGAGGGTGAAGCAACTCAGAGGAAAAGCGATTCCATTAATAAAAGTAATCTGGAATGAAACAACAGGAGATGCTACGTGGGAGATAGAAGATAAGATGAGGGAACAATATCCACAGTTATTTAAAGGTATGATAAATTTCGGGGACGGAATTCTTTTTAGTGGGGGAGAGTTGTAACACCCCAAAATTTTCTATTTCTCAATAATGTCTGAATTGTACTGTTTTGTGATTTCTGTGTGTTGTAAATTTATTTTGACTGTTCTGTGACTGTTTTTGATCTGTGTGTGATTTACTCCGAGTCATGAAAATAATAATTTTTGGACCGGGAAAAATCTTTGACGATTTATTCGAAGTTGGGGGATCTTACTAAATCCGAATCTAAGAGATATGTTACCTAATTTTTTAATTTTTAGATTTTATCTGTGAAATAAAAATATTTCGCGTTTTATTATCCGTTGGACAGTATCTATTGATTTGCGAGCAGTAGCTTCTGCTCATTGGATAATAGATCCTGTATCTTTTGTCCGTTGGACAATAGACCGGGAAAAATCTTTGTGACTCACAACATAGTGAACCAATAAGAATTGGTCAATGTTAGGCTTGAGTTTTCTAAACCAATAGGATGTGGTCAACTTTAGTGGCTAGACTAGTTAGCCAAGAAACTAAGTAATCTAACTAAGTTAACCTAAAGCCTAAGTAGTAACTAAATGGAACAAACTTAGTTTGTTACTCCTTAGAGTACCATGGTTTCAAGGAGGTTCTAGAGTCTTCTAGAATGCATGACAAATGCATGACCTAATCTTGTAACTAAATAGTTAGTCATGTAACCAAGTGAACTAAGCACAAGAAATTAGATGAACTAACTACCTAAACTAAATGTAACTAGGAACTAATTGAAATCAAAACTTAGTTAGTTACCTCCATATGCTCCACGGCCACTAGGTGGTTCTAGGGTATTTTTGAACAATCTAGTCATCTATTATGACCAAAGGATGATCATGTTATGACCTAAGCCATGTGATTAATTTCTATCTTATTGAACAAGTTTTAAGCTTCCTATCCATGCATCTACACAGCCATATACTGAGGAAATAGGATATTCTATTTCATTTCTATTTCATTTCTATCACTTTGTGACTTAAAACATTTTCTCTCCATTCTCTCTCATCCAAGAACAACAAAAAACTTCATTCTTTCTTCCTCTTGAAGCTGTTGGCCTCCACACTCACCACCATCATCCAAGCTTCCATCATTTCATCCAATCTCATTTTCCTTACCTACATGCTATTCTAAAACCTTTTCATGTTATCCTAGTTCTTTCATTTACTATCTTGAATCCAAGTTAAGGTTTCCTACTCTACAAGGTAAAGTTCTTGTTTCTTGTTCCTAAGTTTGATTCGTTAGTTTTTAAACCATGATTGATCCATGGTTTCTTATTTTTCAAGCCTCGTTTGTGACTTTATTTTGGTTTAAGCTTGTTAGGGTTTTTTTTTTTAGGCTCACGAAATCCGTAGGAGGCCAAACAAGAAGGGTTTTTGTCTTCCTTGAGGTAAGAGGGAGATTAACCTCATTAACCATGTGTTGGTGGTGAGGAAATTGAATTGTTTGTGGTGAAAAATCCATAAGGAATTATTCACTTGTATGGTTTAAGCTTGCTTTGTTTGTGATGATTTTTGATTGGTGTGCTTTATAACTTTGAAAATATGCTTGATAAAATTTAAAACTTGAAATTTACTGTCGTATAGCTCACCCTTTGGGTTTTGAAGCGCGTTAGAAAATTTTGAATTGTAATATCTAAATTAAATCAAAGAAATGTAATTTTGTGAAAAATAATGGAAAAATGCTACTTAAAGAATTTTTATAGTAAAAATGGTAAATAAAGCCAAAATAATTATTTAAAGTAAAAAATATTAGAAAAATGTTACTGGTTTTTAAAATAGTGATTTTTTAAGCTATTAAATTGAGAAAATGATTTAAAATTGCTACGCAATTTAAAAAAAATGTTTGAAAATATTTTGCGATTTTAAAAACATTGGAAAATACTTACGCGATTTGAAAACGTAAGAAAAATATTTTGCGATTGTGAAAAATGCGATAAAATGTTTATACGATGGGAAATAATAACAGTTTGCTATCAGGCTATTATGGTGGGCGCGATTATATTGAAAAGTGATACTGCCAAGAGATGGCGTGAGTATGTGAAATACTGTAAGAATAATGATTGTATGTATATTTGAATCATACATCATGCATTAAAAAGCGTGTCAGCCAGTATGCATAGGAGATTGAGTTTACACCTTCGTGGGGGTGAGAATCTCGTAGTTACGATCTTTAGTGACCTTGGAAATGTCGGGGTGTGGAATGTCATATGGCCAGATGGTAGCACCTCTGCGGCGTAGTATCCTATGTAAACACATTGACGATCTTGGCGAAGTTACTACTCTTTTCTTGATTGGTTAAGAGTGTCTTGTATGAGTCATGTTGCACACATTGATATGATATTGGCACATGATTTGATGCTGACGATATACAGACATGTACTCTGTATCTTTCTCTCTGAAATTGTGATTAGCTCCATGGAGTAGGAATGAGTCTGTGTGCATATGCATAGTTGGTCAACATATTGACATGATAATTATGTTTTTCTAATATTTTATCTGTGATGTGATAATATGATTCAGTGTGTTAATACTATATCTGTATATTTACTGTCATTTCATATACTACCATACTGGTATTGATGTAGGGGATCTCACCTTTTTGATGTGTTATATCTGTTTTATTTGTGTATGTTTGATGAAGACCGAGGAGACGAGGAAGCTGAAAATTATACTTTCCATCAGTAACAGTTTTCTTTATCTGTTTGAATGGCGGCAAGGCGCCAAGTTTAGGATTTTGTCCGAGTACAGTTCCACGGTAGGACTGATGCTTGGAGGTTTAACTTAGATAATGAACATTTCATGTATACTAGGAATTTGACTCTGAATCTTAGTGGAATTAGGGATGGGCTTCCAATTATGACGATAAATGTATCTGTTCGTTTGGAGTTTACGATGCCTATTCGATAGCTTTAGGGTGATAATGTCTATACTCCACAGGAGGACTCTGTAGTGTCTTCGGCAAGAACCCCTGTCAGGCGAGTGATGTACCCACCTGGGTTCTTTGATGATACTGAGGAGGAGGATCCTTTCGAGGGCCAAAATCCTTAGTCTTTAAAAGTTTTAATTAGACAGTTTATGTTCTGATGTATATGTTGTACATAATTATCTTTTGGAGTGTAATATATTTATGTAAATTATTTGGGGACAATCTTTTGAAATATCTATGTATATTCTAGTGTGTTCTTTTCAGTTACAAGTTGTACTTACGGTTTTTACTTATTTTGTTTATTTTCACTTTTTTCGCAAATGAAATTTGAAAATTAATGTTTTTACAAGATTAATTCTTTTACAACTTGGGTAAGTTATACTAGGATTAGTCTTAAATGTGATACCCTTCGGTGGGTGTTACATGCAACACATATCAATTCGCATCACTCACACTATGTGTCATTCCCTTCATATATCAGTATCACAAGTGATAATAAAATCAATCCCATATGGATCAAGAGTCTAGGTGTTAGCCTATGGCACTCAAACCATTGGTTACCTAAGGTTTCACACTTTTCTCATATAAATTAGGTAGTAATTTTCTCCTTGAAATACTCTCATAGGTGCCTCAACACACTTAAAAAGGCATAAAAGAGTGATCTCATCACTTAAGAAATTCAAGAACACAGTGTTGGAAGATCTTACAACTCGCGTCGCGGCACACTACCCTGCCAGGCCCACTTACACGTCGTGACATCACACGTCTATGTCGCGATGCCCTGCTCTCGGGTTTCAAAACTGGAAGTAGCATCACTCACACACCGCGACATGCAATACCCTGCGCCATGGCACAAGCAGCAAAAAATGAATTTTGCAGAATTCTGTAAAATCTGGGTACTGTTCCATTGGAATAAGTCACGGATTTTGGCCATTTCACTTTAGTTTCGAGGTGATTTAAGGTCCCTAACAAGTTTACTAACACATAAGAATCAGTAATCACCAACAAAAACCTCTAAATTGGATTCAAGGACAAAATCACTCATCAATGACCTAACTTTATCACTTTTAGCATCAAAGGTTCAAATGATAAGTCCTAAGTTTCTAACTCAAACTCTTTACATGAACAAGTCACAAACAACCATTGACTTATTATGCATCTCATATGCATAAGTGGTGAAGATGGACTAAAGAAGCTACAAGAACACAAGAACCCCTACTTCTTGTATCAAAGATGATGAAGATGATGAAGCCTTGGCATTCCTTTTTTTTTTTCCCTTTCCTCCTCTTCCTCCTTCTTTCCTTGGTTCTCCTCTTCCTCTCCTTTAGCAAATGCAATCGTGAGAGAAGATGAGAGAAAAGAGTGAAAATGAGATAAAAATATCTCATTTTAAGTCTTAAATATCAAGGCTGCAGCACATGACCGTGAGTGACTTTGGTCACTTAAGTCACCATGTGGTAATTCCCGATCTGCTAGGAACATTTAGATTTCACCAAATCAAGTTTCCTAACTTCCAACAAGATTTAAATAAATCATATGATTTATAAAAAATCTTGTTTCACGATTTTCATATTTTTTCATATCAACTACTAGACAAACCGATATTAAAACACACGACCAATATACTTAAAATTACCAAACTTGCTCTGATAATCCTCATATTTTAACAAAACAAACCTACCTCTGAACAACATACAACACCAGTTTGTAGCAACAACCACCTAAAATTTCCTTAACATCAAACCTTATGTTCTATCTTTTCACTGTAACAAACAGGGCTTGATTCTGACATGTACACAAATAGTAGAACTTAAATCCATGTGAATGATATCAAATGATGGAAATCAATGCTATACAGATAGAAAGAAAGGCAACTTATTTGATGCTAAACTATCAGCATATAAAGAATGATAATATGATGAATAATGTAGAGACAAGATAACTGGCTCCCTTTTGAGAACTGCTCGAAGAGATCTATGTTGCTTGAAAATTATTTTTGTTTCCTCAAAAGCAAGGCTTGCAAGAGACGAGACATTAAGAAGCGCCCATAATAGTTATCATAATCTCCTTAATCACAAAAGAACCATTGATCCAATAGTAATAAGGAAAATCAAGCAAATACCATTAATCTATGAATTTACCTAATTGACTCCTAAGTTGGGAAAACCAGGCGGTAATTGACCTCTGTTAGTTTGCATAACATAAGCCAATAATTCTTTAAGCATTGCAGTATTTTGTTGCAACTTCTAACTTCAATTTTTCATATTCAACTTTTGATGGAGCATCACTATATGAAGATGACATCAACCCTCCAAAACGACAAGTAGGTCCAAAGACTTGAGATGGGCAGACTCCAAATCCCATACCTCGGACATATCTCAGGTGCTTTTTCCCAAAGACATTAGTATATGCCTCATTTTCAGAAGGTGTCTCCTCAATTTCCTTTTCTAATTCTTCTTGCATATAACATTAAATAACATGTAATTAAAAATCCAAAAGATTGACAATATAAACTCATAAATAACATATTGTACTTACACTCTTTTGTTTGGCTTTAGGATTGACAAAAGATCCATCCTTTTTCTTGTGAGTAATAGGATACATTTCCCCTCTACTATAGGGTCGCCCACTTTTGAATTTCCTTAGACTTTGTACCATATAATTAGTATGATTAGAAAATAATCACTTAATTTTCTAAAACTAGCAAACATAAAAAGAATAAATGAATTATACCAACTCATGCTTCTTCCTAGCAATTGTCTTGGACCCAAGAGTGTGTGGAATTGTTTGCTTTTGTCGGTTGATAACATTTTTTTCACATATTGCCTGCATTATTAACAAAAATATCAGTCAATAAATGATAAGCATATCTAGAAAATTTTCAATTAATGCTCATTACCATAGTTTCTTCACTTAGTCTGTGGTTTAGATAAGTAACTCAATTCTCTCTAGAAATCCTTTTTGGGTGCAAGTCAAGATTGGCTTCCCAACCAAGATCAAAATTATAATGATCATAAAACAACCTACTCTTATTGTCCTTCCATTTCTTTCCAAGGTTTTGAAGTATATGCTTTTTGTTCTCCCCATCATTGACAACAAATTTTTTCTTCAAGGCAAACATAATAAATTAAAAGGTTAGTAAACAAGACCAATAAGAAATCAAATTCATTTAGTTAAATATAATGCATACCTTTATAGTGTTATCCCAAATATGTTCCTTGTATGTGCCTGGAACTTTTTTCTAATTTATGTAGATAATGGAAAAATTATCAAAATTACTTGCAATAGTCCCTAAAAATCCTCTCAATAGGTCTCCAGACTCTCCAATTGGTTGATTCACGGTATTCCATTCTGTCATTAACCTTTTCCCTGCACAAAGTACAAACACATCTTGCACCTTCAAACGTGTTTCTTTTACAACACCCTCTGCATCTAACACGTAAAGCAAACCAAACTATTAGTATCCAAAAATATAACACAAGCAAAAACATTAAATCTAAAATAGTAAGTCGTAAATCACATACCAATCACATCAACTGTTCAATACTTATTACACTTTTTCCCATAGATGCATGGTGGATCTTCGGCTTCATCAAGTTCAAGGTGTGTAGAATTTTAGGCTTTCGACTGAGTTGGTTGAGGATTTTGGACTTGAGGCAGAGTTAGTTGAAGATGTTGAGCTACAGCAGGCTCGCTTTGTTGAGAACCCGCATTGTGACTCGTGCCTTCAAAATTGTCACGAAGCTGAGTTGGTGTTGACCGACACCTAGGAGCATGCCTCTTTCTCTTAGTCATAGCTGTAAAACCACAATGTTAATAAATTTTAATCTAAAATCTAGATTGTACAATTTAGTATATACAAATGCAAAATGTAAGAGCACTTGGAAAAAAATTATAAAAGAAACATATATACGATTAACAATTGTTTTTATATAAAAAGAAGAATGTTTACTAAGTAAGAAGAGTATAATGAAATAAGACAAGACATTCTCACAAGAAGACAACAAAAACAACTAAAACCTATGAGTTGAATCATGTAACAAAGCATGTCAGTCTCTACATCAATGACAATTGTACTCACGCTTATCATAGAACCATATCCTTGTTATCATCATCAACATTTTCATTAATGGTTGAACTTTGAGGATCATCATTTGTAGCCACTCTTGCCAATTGTATATGTGTGGTATCATCAGAGAAAAATTCTTCTAAGCTTTGTGATGGGTAAGCCTCATTAGATGCATTAATTTCTTCATCATCTTCATCCATGTCGTATAAGTCTCTTGGCTTCAAATGAACCGGTATGTTCCAACCTTTTTCCTTCTCAACCTCCACATAATAAACCATTTGAGCTTCGGAAGCTTAAATGTATGGCTCATCATGTTCATGTTGATTGATATGTATTAGTCGTTCAAAGTTAATAGAGACAAAACCCAACTTATCTCTTTTCATGCCTCCAGGATTAGTGGTATTAGCCCATTCACATTTAAACATCAGTACCGTGAAGCCCTTGTAACAAAGCTCAACAATGTCTATCAATTTTCCATAGTAAGGCACACCTCCAATCCTCATTTCCATTTGGATGTGTTACAGACTCTACATGTTTCCCTCTCTTCATCTTCCTTATTACCCTAATACAACATACAATCATTCAAGCATGCAGGTATTTTTTCAAAGTTCAAACCAAGCTTGGTGATAGTTTTCTTTGACTCATAGAATGAACTTGGAATCTTTGCGTGTCCAAATGCATCTTGTAATAGTTCTAATATCATTGTCATGGCCTTGTCGCTCATCCCACATAGACATTTGATATGATACAACTTTACCATAAAAGATAGTTTTGAATATTTTGTACACCCTTCATACAACGGCTGTTCTCCATCTCTTGCTAATTCATAAAACTCTTCAGCTTCATGCCCTACTTGAGTTACATTCGGCGTCACTCCATCATCCCTACTACTCTCTTCATTTGATGCAAAGGGTACTTCATTTGTATGGTGCCTATCAACTCCAAAAGCATCATTGATCATGTTCTGAATAGGATCTTCATCAACCATGGTGTCTTCAACTACATTCGAAACATTACTTCTTGAGACATTACTAGTTTCTCCTATGTCGGACTCCCCATGATAGAACCACAAAGTGTATCCTTCTGGGAACTGTTTACAAATTAAGTCGTCATAAACCACATCCCTAATCTGCCATTTTCTAAAACCACACCGTGAACAAGGGCATATTATTTTGTCATTAACTGAACGACGTTCAAAAGCAAAAGCAATAAATCTCCTAACTACTTGCTCATACTCAACTGAGTTTCGAGGCTTCATAATTCATGACTTATCCATTGCTTTAGAATTTTCCTTTTGAATTTAAACAAAACACAACATTTAAGGAAACACTTTCAAGTAAACTAAAATAGACTTAGGAAAAAAAAATTAATTATTTCTGGACATGCAATAAACCATAGCTACAATAAAATCACTGCAAAGAAATAAACTCCATCAAATGAAAGGGATTTGCCACATTGTATTTCCTCTCGTACCCCAAGGCAACCTGAAAGGGAAATGCATTAACCAACTTTGGGGGAATGGCTACAGTGTGAAGACTAACTTCCCTTCCCTTCTTACCCAAGCAAAAAGAAACTTATCATAAAAAAGAAATCAAGGCAGCCTCGCAGACAAACTCAGTTTCAATTTCAACAACTTCATGTAGAAGGCTATGAACCCGTGCAGTTATTAGGATACTCATATTTATAATTTGTAGATTAATTCTTAAATTTTTGAATTTCAACTTGTCCATAAACGGCATGCTTTGCGGTTCTATTACTTCTTTTTTAATTTTTTTAAAACAGATTTTACAGATAATAATGACAAAGAAAGAGAGATTTTGAGAATATTAATACGAAATATTTTTCCAAAAATTGTGTAATTTCTAAATGGAACTACAAAACAAAAAATTCACTAGGTTCCAAGCATTATTAAAATTATTTAAATTCACAAAGGATCAGTTTATTTTTCTTTAAGACAATAATATATATTAACTTTGATATTTTTCTTTACATTAAAAATCCAGCCTTGTTAATGGAAATTTAAACTAGTCTAGTTTATTAATTGGAAGCTAAAAAGTAAATGAATGTAGTTTTTATTTAAAAACAAAAAAACAAAACAAAAGTGTCATAGATGACACATAGTGGCACTTTGATTAGGTGCTGCCTAGTGCAACTTGTACGAAGCATACAACCTCTGAGCTAAGAGAAATATTTGATTAAACTTTATTTATACAACTGTATAGTTCAGATTAATTAATATTTGAATAATTTTATAATATATTATATAATTATTTTATAATAAAAATAACAATGTGCCAATTATTAATTAATTTTTAGAAATATTTCCTCACTGACAAATTGTGAATATCTCCATTAGATACAAAATTACGAAGATCCACACATAAGCCTCCATCTTGATGTATCTAGTGAAAATTATAACCACACAGGGCAATGGATCCTAAGATGCACATATAGACTTCAAACTTCTACGCTTTTATAGAAAAGTACCTCTCAGGTAACTCAGTACATATTTCTCATCCATATATGTATTAGTTCTGTACTTAATTTCTAAACAAGGACATGCATAAAAAAACTACATAAAAATGAATAACACTCAGGCATGATACTTCAATTGAGAGGGTTTAAAAGCTTAGAACTTTTAAACTTTGTTAAACTGACCCTCCATGTAAACTGTTTATTAAATGCAATACTTGAGTTTACTTATACTTGCCTTGGTAAATATGTGCTCTCGGTATATTTCTTAAAGCTCTATGCACTTGGTTAAAACTGGAGACCTCCCAAGTATGCATGAGTGATGGGGTGACAAAGTTTAACAGGAACAGCTCAGGTGAAGAAATTTTAACATAAACTAGAATTAGGGAGAGAAAGAAAGACATATTAGTAGCAAAAAGACAATAATTAATTTTGGTAGTTGAGTACATTTGAATGACAAAGGAGTTGAACAAACAACTAGTAGTCCAAATAAATTTTTGGAAAGTAATGAGAATTTATTCAAGACTGGAGCATCCCAAATTCTCAATTGATTCATTTATTCACAACATAGAAAAAAATGGAAACTTCAATGTTCAAAAGAAACAACACAAAGATCACCAAAGTCCATGGGGAACAAAAATTATGCATTCAGAAAATATCAAACAAAAAGGCACAGAATTATATGAAAGAATGGTAAATGCAATCAAGCATCCATTGGAAAATAGAATTTTGCTATGATTATTGTTCTCCAGAATATTTAAAACCAAGTGCACGAGACGAGACAAGGAGCAAACTAAGAACTCCTTCAATAATATATAACAAGCTTGCGCATCAATCTCTGAATAAAATAAACCGAGATTCCTTACCTAAGATGGGTTTCACCCAAATTCCTTACACACACACACACACACATTCTCTCTCTCTCTCTCTCTCTCTCTCTCTCTCAGAGCGTACATCAAACAGTTTGTGGGCACAATCAAATATTTCAAAGAAAGAAATATAACAGAACACGAAGCATATCCATAATCACGGGCCAATATACATTTTGATAAAATCCAACACAAAAATCTTGGAATAAGTTGTGGATGTTACCGGCTAGGTTTTCTTTGCTCTGTTTTCTTCAATTCTCTACTTGGAATATAAAATCCACAAAAATCTGTTTTCATTACTTGAATATCCACAAAATCTCAGAGGAAAATCTAACACAACAATCAGTGTGCTTGGAGGGTGATAAGAGAAAACTTACCTGGACAAGACAATGCGTGAGGGTTTTGAGTGAACGATCGGGGTCGAGTGAATGATGATGATGAGTGAGGGTTCTGAGTTTGGGAACGATGGGCTTGTGTGAGTTCTGGGTTTGGGAACGATGATGATGGGTTCTAAGTTTGGGAACAATGACGATGGGTTCTGAGTTTGGGAATGACGAGTGAGGGTTCTGAGTTTGTGCGGGTTCTGAAAGTTTGGGAATGAGAATAGGAATGAGTGAGGGTTCTGAAAGTTTGGAAATGGGAATGCTGTTTGGGAACGATGGGGTTTTAAGTTTAGGAACGATGGGTTTGCATAGTTTTGGAAATTTGGGGGTTAGAGGGAATGGCAAATTCGGGAGTTAGAGGGAACGAAGGGAAATATTAGCGCATAAAAAATGTTCCATACTGTGGTGGTTCAATATAACTGGATGGAATAGCCACCTAACCGCCACAAAGTTTGATAACTACAATCGTTATGAGAATTACCGTAGGAACTACTATTAGATCCTAAACTGCGGTGGTTAACAGTAACTACCGCGGTTTATCCGCTGCCGGTTGCTGGATTCTACGTAGTGCTTATTGTATAAGAGTTCCACCTCTATGGATTAAGCTCATTGCATAAGGGTTCCACCTCTATAGATCAACCTCATTGCATAAGGGTTTCATTTCTCTATGGTTCACCTTCGATAAACAAAGGAACCAATTTTGCTAAACACTCCATTTAACCCCAACTTAATGAGGTAATAGAGTATTTTCTCTAAAACTAGCATAATCAACTCAACATTATCTATAATGGACTAATTTTATGCCTTGATGATAAGTATCATTTTCTTATCCAATTTATATCTAAATTACCTTATAATCACATCACTAGTGGTGTTGTAAACCACACTAATATGGTAAGAGGTTCTAAATAACTAATCCAAGCAAATCATGCTCTTGAAAAGATTGAAAACTCAACTTGCTTTCATATGCTAGGTGGGTTATTTCCCTTGTGAAATATCCCTAAAAGTGTCTTAATACCCTTAAGGAAGCATCTAGGACTTCAGACATTGCAAGAATACCCTTGGGGAGGATCTAACAAGGTGTGGGAAGAGTTTTCCCAGGAGGTGCTACGACTCCAGTTCTTTTGTGCCATGGCGTCTAGGGTTGTGTCCCGCGACTCTTGATATTTTGTGTCGCGGCTCCTCACCTCCAGGCTGCTTCCTCCTATGAAACAGAGACTTGGAGGTCATGGCTCTCCATGATTTGTGCCACGGCTTCCCATGAAAATTTTGAGTTCTACAGAATTCTGCAAAACACCACCTGAAACTCAACCAAAAATGGTTTATCTCAAATCAGAAGCGACTTTCTTACTCTCACTAAGTTAAAACTATCCTAACTTAATCCTTGAAATCAAGCTACGAACTTGGATTTGATTATTCAAATCCATTCCTCCTTTCATAATCCCTAACTTCCTTTAAGAGAAACAAAAAGGGAAAAGATAAATAGAACTTCCCTACCTCTTGTGATGATCAAGATCTTCAAGCTTTGATCATCTTCTTGGGTCCTTCTTCTTCTTTTCCTTTTTTCCTTCTTTTCTTTCTTCCCCTTTATCTCTTTTCTTCCTTCATTTCTCTGTTTCTATTTCTGTTGAGGGCTCGTGGGAAAATAGAGAAAATAAAGAGAAAAAGGCAACTTAAGTTTCTATGCTGAAACTTATATCTGCTAAGGACACTTGAATTATGCTAATTCAAGTTTTTCAACTTCCAACAACTTTAGAATAAATACTAGGATTCATCTAAATTATTGTTTCACTTTTATCTTATTTTTCATATCTGCTGCTAGTCAATCAGGCATTAAAGCACATAACCAGTATGCTTAAAAATACCAAAGTGACTCAAATTACTCTCAAATTTTAATTGCAGATGATATAGTTTTAGTTAGAGAGTCGAGAGAGGAAACACATGGGAATCTAGAGCTATGGAGACGAGCTTTGGAAGAACATGACCTTCGTCTAAGCAGGAGTAAGACGGAGTATATGAAATGTAAGTTCAGTAAGAGGCGTGTTAATGCTAGCTTAGCGATGAAAATTGGAGATCATACAATATTACACGTCACACAGTTTAGGTATCTTGGATCTATCATACAAAATGATGAAGAGATAGAGGGAGATATAAACCATAGGATTCAAGCTAGATGGATGAAATGGATAAGTGCTTCAAGAGTTATTTGTGATAGAAAAGTGCCTCTCAAGTTTAAGGATAAATTTTATCGCATAACTATAAGACCCGCGATGTTATATGGTACTGAATGTTGGGCTGTAAAAAGCCAACAAGAGCATAAGATCAGTGTCGTGGAGATGTGGATGTTGCGTTGGATGTGTGGCCATACAAGATATGATAGGATTAGGAATAAATGCATTAGAGAGAAAGTATGGGTAGCACCTATTGTGAAAAAGAGGGGAGAATCTCGCCTTAGGTGGTTTGGACATGTAAGGAGAAGACCCTTAGAAGCCCCTGTAAGAAGAGTAGACACAATGGCGTTGTTTGATCCATGTAGCCGACCCCACCTAATGAGAAAAGGCTTGGTTGTTGTTGTTGTTTACTTAACTCATTTGTGACTTAGAAATAAGTTATCCATACTTGTTTCCTGTTTGGATGATCCGCAAGTGCACGGGTCGACAAGTAATATATGAGAGTTTCAGTATTGTGTCCCAAGGGATTGACAATTAGAGAAATGCTAAACTTAACCAATTTCCACGAATTCTTATCCAAGTAATCAAAATGTGAGAGTGGTTTGCAATTAAAATGACAACTTAAAAGAAATAAAACTAGAATGCACCAAACACCAGATTCACAAGAGAAAGATGAGAATGATTAAAGTCTAGGGGTCCCTATTCACTTACTACTTCAATGAGTATTTGCAATTCACAAGCACCTATCAATGAATTGATTTTGTTAGCTAAAAACAAACAATAGATAAAAGCTTATGTTTAGGACAATTACCCATGTGAAACCTAGTTAATCCACTATGTGTCTATGTGAGTTAGCATAAGAATCACTCATTGATACCAAATATCAAACACTTGCTATGCATGACTAATGGGTATGTGTCCATCCCATTAGCTAATCAACATACTCAACCCAATAGAATGTAATTGAACATACATCAACCATACCATATCCACATTCAGGAAACCCTATTTCTAGTTCAATTGGAATACTAAAATCATGCAATTGATGGTCAATCAACAACAAGCATTAATCATAGATATGGAAGAACAACACTAATTTCATTGAAAGAATACTCAACCAATTTACAAGATATTCAGATCTTGCATAAGAATCACTCATTGAGACCAAATATCAAACATTTGCTATGCATGACTATTGGGTATGTGTCCATCCCATTAGCTAATCAACATACTTAACCCAATAGAATGTAATTGAATATGCATCAACCATACCATATCCATATTCAGAAAACCCTATTTCTAGTTCAATCGGAATACTAAAATCATGCAATTGATGGTCAATCAATAATAAGCATTAAGCATAGATATGGAAGAACAACACTAATTTCATTGAAAGAATACTCAACCAATTTACAAGATATTCAGATCTATAGCAAGATCCTAGAGAGCCCCTATATTAGAGTTTAGTTGCACATCATGAAAGAAGAGAAAACTAATGGAGTAATGAAACCCATCAAATTACAAATCAAGAGAGAAAAGGGGAAGAATGAACAAGAATTATGAGAATCCAATGCTTGATCTTCCTCCTTGATCTTGATTCTTCACTTGAATCACCTCTATCTTCCAAGGTTTTCTCCTACTCTCCCTTTCTCTATGAAGTTCGTGCTTGGTGACCACCCAAGATACTCCCTCCAGTCCTAAAAATCAGATATTAAGGGCTAATTTCGCGGACCAGGATTTTTCCCACGTCTAGGCGTGGTTATGAATCACGTGCTTGCATCTGCTGACCACGCCTAGGCATGACTTTTCCACGCCTAGGCGTGGGTGTCTCTGTCTAAAATTCTTGAAAACCTGAGAGTTCCATGCCTAGGCTTGGCTTTTCCACGCCTAGGCGTGGATGTCTCTGCCTGAATCTTCTTGAAAAACTCCAAGGGCCACACCTAGGCATGGGTTTATCAAGCCTAGGCGTGGGTTGGTCAAGCCTAGGCATGGGTCGGCAGCAGCTTCTCCTTTCTTGCTTTCTTCCAAATTTGAGCTCCTCTTCGCTTTCCTCATCCCTTCCAAGGTCTTCCATTCGTGAATACCTGCATCAAGATAATGCCAAAGTCCATCAAATCACGATCAATCCAAATTCTTTAAAAAAACTCCTCAAAGATTCAATTCTCAATCATTTGAGTTAACAAGCTTAAATCATTAAAGTCATGTATGAATTAAATCTTTGGCCTATAAAACTTAAGGATAGCATGCTCATATACATTCAAATTCAAGTGAAATAACTTCATTTCTAGAAGTTATCATTTCCCTCAACTTAGCCCTCAAAGCTATTTTTTGAGTCATTTTAGGCTACTTCTCAGCTATTGTGTTGCAACAAAGTGCCTAAACTAACTCGGTTTGTCACAAAACTAAACCAGCATGTCAAGCAAGTATTAGACTACCTCTGTAACTATTTACAAGCCTAGTAAGTTATTGAGGGTGTTACAGTCATAACTACTTTAGCCATATTGGGTCCTTCTGGAGCTGAGTTTCTTGTTTCTCTATTTCGCCTCAACAGTGCCATAGTTTCATGTACACATAGAAATAATACCTATTGAGTTGCAGTCTCAATATCATGTAACCGTGCAACAGTAGCTAATAACAAACCAACCTAAGATAAATCATGCAATTCTATCAAACATCTCAAACAAGAGACAAGAAAAGCACAATTCACAAAAGAGAACTCCTAAACATGCCTAAGCATTGTCAGTCCATACCTCGGCTCAGCGAGATGAATTGTTTTGATACCATAATGTAATATCCTAATACCGATAACCTAGTATATTAAGCATATACTTGGATAAGCAATATTAGGTATGCTACTTAAACATCAAACTAATTCATATCATTTAAACAAATAATAATGGAGAGCCTTGCATAAACTAAATGTTATATACATACATCTTTGCTTCAAAAGGGCACATTGTAATACATGAACTTTTATACATATTCAAAATAGTGTAAATAAATACGAGCTTTAACTACTAAACATAAAAACTACTCTAGTCTTCATACTTTTTCTTTTTTCCTTTGGAAGAGCTTCCACTTGGATTTACAGGATAACACATGGGGTAAGAATACAAAATCCTTAGTATAAGTATTCCAAAACTAGAGTTTAATCATTCACAATGAATAAACCAAACTATTACATATGAATATATACACTTAACTCTATGCAATCTTCAATATGCAATCTATAACCTTAACTCGGACTAAAACAAACAATGATATCAAACAATTGTCCAAACAATCATGTGATATCATCAAGCAAGACAACTGCCCATATAGTTGTCATCGAAGGCAAATGCAACACACACACACACACACAAAAGAATCATAAATGACAAATAAAGATAAATACCAAAAGATGCAATGATAATATGATGACCATTGCTTTGCTTCGTAGTACTTCGCCACCATTGCTCTACTTCCCCTCCCAATATGAGGGAAGCAAAGGAAACTCTTTGCTTATCTGAGCAAACCATGACCTCATAGATCTTTTCTAACTCGGTCAACCACTCTTTCGCTTCCACCGGATCGTAGTCGCTTCTTAATATCGAAGGATTCATCTTTCTGAACTCTGAAATATCGAGAAAATTCTGAGTTCTCCTGATTGATACCTCTTGGGCTGGCGGTGGTACCTGTGGTGGTACTTTCTACTGAGGTACCAACCTCTCTAACACTTTTGCAGCCGCCGCTGCTTGCTCAGTCGGTTGCCTCATGGCATTGGCCATTGCCATCATAGTTGTGGCCATCTTTATACTTTCGTTACCAGAATCCCTATTTCGGCTCCCACGCGATCGCCCTTGTGCTGCCGATCGCCCTCGTGCGGCCATAGTTTTCTGTAAACACAAAACAATCCATATTGAGTTAGCTAGGCTCAATATCATGTAATCGTGCAACAGTAACCAAAGTAGACGTGTCAAATGCAAGTTATACAATTTCCACTCAAACAATCACATGTAATAGATAAGAAATGCATAACCATCACTACACATGCATAAACATAGTCAGTCCATACCCAGACTCAACACGAAGAACTATTCTGATACCAAATTGTAATAGCCCAATATTTGCTATCCAGATATAACGTCATATAAAAGAATAACTAATACTAGTCATGCTACTTCTAACATATTTCAACAAACTAACCCATATCATTCATACAGTATGAGTAAATATGGAGAGTCACGACAACAAAAATTATATATATAAACTTCATTGCCTAAAAAGGCATATAATTATACAAAGCTTTTAAACTACTGAAGCAAATAAAGAAAATACAAGCTCAGCTTAAAAGAGAATTTATACTATGCATCTTCATATGTCTTTCTCTTTCCTTTTGAAACGCTTCCACCAGGATTTACATGAAAACTCAATCGGGGTGAGAAATCACAATTTCTCAGTATAAGAATTTCAAAAGTAGCATTTATCCTTTTAAAAATAATAAATCAACAACTAACGTTAGGAAATGTTTACAATTGGTATAAGAATTATCATTTACAACCAAAAGAATATCTCACATAGCAACCCTATGTAACATTCTCAAGCAAACTATAATTTTAAACCCACACTACAAGAAAGATATCAACAATATTATACAATCGTCCATACAATCGTACATATCATTGAATAGGTAATTGCCGATACAATTTTCATGCAAATGCAATAACGATTAGGTTGAATGTTTATGCCTAGCATGCCCTACGACAATGATTATGTAATAATATTGAAACAGTGTTAGTGCTATGTCATGAAACTCGACTATTTTCAAGAACTTTGTTCCTTGTACTTTCCCTGAGTAGCATGGCTCCAACCATTTATCACTACTTGGCTATGAATGGTATACTCCACCTCTTAACAAAGGGTGTTCACCATCTCATACACCATTCACAGATACATAGAAATAACAAGTGTGTGAGAAAAATCATGCAAAGTGGTTTTATAAAGCACACACAGCACCACATCGAGTATTTTCCTACACGAGATTGTACCCAATGCTTCCAATAGTAAGAAAATCCTTCTCCACAAGGTTTCCACGCCCTCTTTTAAGAACACTCATATACTCACTCTATGTATTGTTCCCATCATATTAAATGTAATATTTGATACCCTCCTACACAAGGCTTTCCAACCATTAACTTTGGAATACCTACATACTCAAACTATGCGTCATTCCCATCATATACAACATCACAAAAGATACTAAAACAACCCCATATAGGTCAAAATCCTAAGTGTTACCCTATGGCATTTCTAACCCCTTGGTTACCTAAGGACTCACACTTTTCTCAGAAGAACTAGGTAGTCATTTCCTCATTGAAATACTTCCATAGGTGTCTTAACACACTTTAGGAAACATTTACTAATGATCCCATCAAGCCAAGAACTTGAAAACATCAAAAATTGACATTTTTGAAGAACTAGCCTTAGACACAGGCCATGTCTGATTATAAGGCCCCCCGATGTCTTCAAACACAGGCCATGTCTAATTACAAGGCCCCCCGTGTCTTGCTTTGTCAGCACTATTCATAAATTTCACTGGCAGAGAAGGACACCCCAGTGTCTTAGGATACGGGCCGTGTTTCTCAACCAGAAACACTGCAACTCACTCTGCAGTATCATGGCACTGTTCCATTGGCCAAATTCTTGGATTTTGGCCACTCTAACTTGGTTTCTAGGTGATTTAAAGTCCCTAACAAGTTTACTAACATGTGGGAATAATTAATCACCAACTAAAACCTCCAATTTGGATTCTATCATTAAAACTACAAATCAAAACATAACTTTTCTCATTTTTAGGTTCAAGGCTCAAATATCCAATTCTAGGTTTCTAACACAAACCTATTGCATGAATAAATCCTAAACAACCAAAGAAACTTAATCAAGCATTAAAAACACCTAAAACACCTCTAGGAACCAAGTTAACCTATTATGCCTCACAAATGTATAAATGATAAAAGTGGGAAAAAGAGGATGAAAGAAGCACAAAATCCCTACCTCTTGGATCAGTGTTAGTGAGGATGATGAAGCCTTAGCTTTCCCCTCCCTTTTCCTTTCCTCCTCTTCGTCCTTCTTTGGTTGGCTTTCTTTTGCCTCTCCCCTAGTAGCTGCAGCAGTGAGAGAAGAGAGTAAAAAGAGTGAAAAATCATATACAAATATCTCATCTCAAACCTTTAAGTAATAAGGCTGAAACCCTTGGTCATGAGTGACTTTGGTCACTTAAATGGCCAAGTGATAAAACCCGATCTGCTAAGAACACTTAGATTTTTTCGAATCCAAGTTTCTAACTTCCAATAGACTCAAAATAAATCCTAAGATTCATTAAAAATTCTGTTTCACCAAAAGTTGATATTTCCATATCAGCTAGGGGTTAATCTGACACTAAAACACACAACCAGTATGCTTAAAGATACCAAACCAACTCCGATTAACCTCAAACTTTAACTGTAGCACAGTTCACACATTTGTGACCTAGAAACCAACTCTCCACATTTATTTTCACAAATTAACCTGTTTAAGTCACTTCCAGAGCAAATAACAACTATATTTCACACATAGTGTTATAGCAAAGTACCTAAACGTGCTTTGACAGTCACAAAACTTAACAAACATGCCAAATTGATAATAGGATACCTCTATAACAATATACAGTATAACATGTTTTCATGGGTGTTACATTACTCCCCTCCAATTTGGAATTTTGTCCCGAAAATTTAGTCTCTCTAAACCAACAATTCTGAGGTATCAAACAAACATAAACTCATATTCATAAGTTACCTGACTTAGGGTCAAAAGGTTGCACTTCTTCATCCTTTCTCAGAATATACACCCTTCCCTGATCTTGTGATCTAGAGTTGGGTGTATCTCCATATTTGCGTGGACATTTCCTCACAAAGTGTCCCAGTTGACCACACATATAGCAAACCGTACAAGGTTTGTCACCATGTGGTCTTTCGCACTTAGAACATTTAGGCTTCACAGTCTCCACTTGAACTCGCTCACCTCTAGCCTGTGGGTGACTAGATTTAGAAACACTTTTTCCAGATCCATCATTTAACTTTCTCTTCTTTTGAATATTTTGTAAACTTCGCTCTTCTTGAGTTGGAGATTATCCAACTACACAATCCTACACTTATTCACCATGGATGGAAAATCCCTAATTTCTAAAGGTCTCACTGCCCTTCTTACATTTCCTCTCAGCCCGGACTCAAACCTAACAAATTTCCAATTCTCATTTGGATTATGCCTAAATTAAGAAGAAAACTTGGATAACTCATGAAATTTTGCCTCATATTGTCCAACTGTCATGTCCTCTTGATGAAGACTCAGAAATTCCCTTTCTTTATCATCATGCAAACTTTGTGGAAAGTATTTCTCCAAAAAGATCTCCTTGATCACTCCCCATGTGATCAAAGTCCCTGCTATCTCTAGCAGCCTCCTAGTCCTTGATGCTGAGGTACTAACTTCTCTAACACTCTTGCAGTCGCCGCTGCTTGCTCAGTCTACTGCCTTATGGCATTAGCCATTGCCATCATAGCTGCGGCCATCAATGTACTTTCGTTACCACAATCCCTATTTCAGTTCCCACGCAGTCGCCGTCGTGCTGGCATAGTTTTCGGTAAACACAAAACAATCCATATTGAGATAGCTAGGCTCAATATCATGTAACCATACAACAGTAACCAAAGCAGAGATGTCAAAGATAAGTTATACAATTTCAACTCGAACAATGACATGTAAGAGATAAGAAATGCATAACCATCACTACACATGCGTAAGTATAGTCAGTCCATACCCCGGCTCAACATGATGAACTGCTCTGATACCAAAATGTAACAGCCCAATATTTGTTATCTAGATATATTATCATATAAAAGAATAATCAATATTGGTCATGCTACTTCTAACATATTTCAACAAACTAACTCATATCATTCATACAGTATGAGTAAATATGGAGAGTCATGACAACAAAAGTTATATATATAAACTTTTTTGCCCAAAAAGTCATACAGTTATACATAGCTTTTAAACTACTGAGGCAAATGAAGAAAATACAAGCTCAGCCTAAAAGAGTATTTATATTATGCATCTTCATACGCCTTTTTCTTTCCTTTTGAAACGCTTCCACCTGGATTTACATGAAAACACAATCAGAGTGAGAAATTACAATTTCTCAGTATAAGAATTTCAAAACCAACATTTATCCTTTTACAAAGAATAAATCAACAACTGACGTCAGGAAATGTTTACAACCGGTAGAAGAATTATCACTTACAACCAAAAGAATATCTCACATAGCACCACTATGTAACATTCTCAAGCAAACTATAATTCTAAACCCACACTACAAGAAAAATATCAACAATATTATACAATTGTCCATACAATTACCATGCAAATGCAATAATGATTAGGTTGAATGTTTATGTCTAGCATATCCTAAGACAATGATTATGTAATAATATTGAAATAGTGTTAGTGCAATGTCATGAAACTTGATAACTTCAAGAAATGAAGTTATTTCACTTGAATTTGAATGTACATGAGCATGCTATCCTTAAGTTTTTAAAGCCCAATGGTCCAATTCATACATGATCTTGATGATTTAAGCTTTGTATCTCAAATGTTTAAGAATTGAATACTTGATGATTGTATTTAAGAAATTGAGATGGATTATGACTTGATGAATTTAAGCATTGTTCTGAAGCAGATATTCAAGATGGAAAGACCTTGGAAGGGATAAGGAAGCAAAGAGGAGCTCAAATGAAGAAGGATGCAAGAGGAAACGAATGGTTGCCAACCCACGCCTAGGCGTGACAAATCCACGCCTAGGTGTAACCCCCCCTCGATTTAATAACCACGGTCCAATCGTCATTATACCGCAGTTACTATATTTTGGCGTGCTACAACTTTCAAATAATTTTTATCCACTTTAATCGATTGTGCATATATAGAAAATATGAGCCACGGATGAAGTAATACATAAGCCATCATTAGCACATATAATTCAACAAGTTCTAAAATCAAAATACCGTTCATAGGACTAGATAATTAATTTAAAGCATACATAGCGCGACACATTTCACATACCGCCCAAATAAAATACATCAAGTTAGACTTCAAAATGTAGGTATACTCAAATTACACCTTAATATAAGTAATATAGAAGGAAACATAAACTACCCATAAAGTCATCCATGTCTAAGGAGTTGGATACTCCATTGGATCCACCTCGGGATCCTCCCCCGGGTCACCTGAAGACACAAAAACAGGATAGAGGGCAGTCCCGCGAGTAGGTGCCCTAGCAACTGATGCCATCAAATCCTCGTGGTCTCCAGGGGTGCAAAGCGGATCACCCCATAACTCCTAAATAGGCAGAGCAAACTTCAGATACACCGCTGTAGTAAGAGTCAAGATAGGGTCTCCATCACAAGTCCTCATCACAGTCCAGATCAAGTCTCCAACGTACCATATACATTCTCCAGCCCAGTCGACTCGCTAAGCATTGGTGCCACCGGTGAACACAATCCTAACGAACTCAATAGAACCCCTTCTTGACGACATTACCAAATATAAGAGATCGAACTAAGTATAGATCCGGAAGGAGTCAACTGCGTCCCCTCAACAGTCTTTAAACAAGAATTACATAGGACAAGGATAATGCATACAAGATGTGAGATATCCAACTCCATTACCAATTATGGCAGTAAGAAACACAACGAAAGATAATAATACCTTTCACATATAACAATATTAAGTACAGGCAGATAACATCATATCAATACAGGAGTATTACAGAATAATAAACATAATCATATTATCACGGAGATATCGCAAGTCCACAAGCATAATTACATTTTCAGTCGGTAAGTGATTCAACAATGTACATCACAATATGTGAATATTAACTATGCCATGACAGTATGTATGGTGACCATGTATATGCACCATGCATATGCTGACCATTGTCATGTATAATGTACTCATTTCCTACTCCATGGAGCTAGACACAATATTCAGAGATGAACGTCCCAGAAGATCTGTTCGCCCTAAATAGACAGTCTACGCCGGGCCACGAAAAGCAATAGTGTATTGTCAGGCAGCGAGTGCATTACAACAGTGTTCACGGTCAGGGGTATACAATGTGATAGCATAATCACAAGTGAATCACCGCGCCCTGACGTCCTCTCAGGTCTATTCAAGGCCCCACTATCCTGTAAGTTCTCGTTCACTCCTAGGCATAAAACGCCATAACTATATGATGCTCAAAGGCATATTCAATGAAATCAAATCACATCAGACTCAATAGTCTATCTGATGTTTCCAGGTTCCAGCTCGTCAGCCCAATAGCACAATGATGCCAATGCATGTTCTCTCAGAGTATCTCAATTATACAAATTCAAGAATCATGCATTTTAAAATAGTAAGCCAAAATAGTCATCGACGGATTTGGGTCCCACTCATGGGCTCGATAACAAAGTCGTCATTCATAATTAATTTAGGACATACCATTGTCTCATAAGGTTTTATCATTGTTCTTCTCTTTGTCCTTAATAAGATTCATTTAATTAAATGTCTTATGATTCTCAAAGTCTCACTTACACTTTTATTTCTTGTTCCTATAATCCAATTAGTCATTCTCTTTATTCATAATAAAACTTATTTAATGAAGTGTCTTATGATTCTCAAAGTCTCTTGCACTCTTAATTCTTGTTCCTCTTGTCCAATTAGTCATTCTCTTTATTCATAATAAAACTTATTTAATTAAATATCTTATGATTCTCAAAGTCTCACTTTAATTTAGCATTTCTTGTGAAATTCTTCTCTAGAGGAATTCTCTCATTTTGTTAAGTTCCTTACTTTAAATTTGGTCACATTTAGTTAGAAAATTATTCCAAGACTTTCCAAGTTTCACACATCTTATTCTTTTCTTAGGTTCAAAGATTCCTTTTTGGTTATCAAATTGATTTCCTTCCATTACATTATTAACTATTTAACCACTTAATTAATTAAATGTTATAGTTGCATAAAGTTACATGAATTAAGTCTCATTTAACCCTAGAGGCCGTGGCCTCTCTATGGTTATGGATTCTAATTTTCATCCTTTTTATTATGTGTTATCCTCTTGATTAATCATATCTCCATCTTGTTACAATTTTTCACCAAGAACACCCACTTTTAGGGTTTATGGCCGTGAGCCTCATAGGAGTGGGCAAGAGCCATTTTGCTTCCATTCAAGTTTCCAATCCATCCAAGCACATTAATATACATATTCAATCAACCAAACAACTCAACCAAATTACAAACAACACATAGTCATAAAAGTCATGTAACAAAGAGAGTAACCCTAACTAGGGTTCCTCACAACCAATACAAATATAAGTTCCCTACTACCAAGAGAGGTTGGAGAGGACCATCTCCCTCTTACCTAGAGGAGAAAACAAGTAATGGAACTCCCTTGAAGCTCCTTGAAATTTTGGATTCACACCACCATAAACCCTACAAATTTCAATCTCATCAAACCAATACCAAAGCTTGAAAAATAAGAAATAAATGGTCACAAGGAAGACCTTAAAAACGAAAATGGAAGAAGAGTTAGGAGAAAACAGGAATCACACCCAAAAGTTCCAAGCTTGAAGCTTGAAGCTTGAAGAAGAAGATGGTGAAAATGAGACCTTTTCAAGAAATCACCAACTAGAGATGTGTTTAGATGATGAAGGAGTTTAAAAAAATGTAGTTGGTTAGAAATTTTGTGATGGTAGAGGGCAAACAAGAGGGCTGGCCGTGAGGTGAGTGTAGAGAGAAAAGTAGATAGAAAAATGAATGAACTTTTTGGGTTTTTGAAATTAGAATTGATAAGTTAATTAAGTGAAACACAATTCTTGGCTCCAAAATGGGGAATTTCTCAGCCGCGGAGAGAGGAGGAGAGAGGAGAGAGAGGGAGAGAGTTTAGCTTCCTTGAGAAGCTTGGGAGCATTTCCAATAAAGAGATTTCATTATACATAAAAGAGATTACCTTTGGATAAGATAATGTGATTTAATAGTTAAAATAATATGGTAATTAGGATTTTACTACAAGCTATTACCCAATGGATAATTGTTACAGTGCACAAAGCCACTATTAATTATTCAATGGATAATAGAGCGTACTGTAAAATTTTATTTAACAATGCGTACAAAGATTTTATTTATCAGATAGAATCTTAAAAAACGTAAACCTCGTAAACTGTGCCCGACCTCGGGTTTAGTAAGATCTCCCGTTGACGCTTCCACAACTCAAAGTTTATCAACCTCAGGCAAAATATTTCATTTTCTCGGCTCCACTCAGTGTGCAAAACAAAGAATTATATTAAAATATTCAACATTTCCAAAAAATTAACAAAAATTCTCAAAAATCACAAATATTGAAGAATAACTATTCATCATAAAACAATAATTTTCAGAGTGTTACACTGACTCTGATCAGTGTGCATGTAAAACGAGGAATATATTAAAATATTTGATATTTCTGAAAAAATCCAGAAAAATTCCTAAAAATCTAAAATATTATAAAACGACTATTTATGATGAATGAGATAATTTTCGGGATGTCACAACTCAAAGTTTATCAACCTCAGGCAAAATATTTCATTTTCTCGGCTCCACTCAGTGTGCACGCAAAACAAAGAATTATATTAAAATATTTAACATTTTCAAAAAAATTAACAAAAATTCTCAAAAATCACAAATATTGAAAAATAACTATTCATCATAAAACAATAATTTTCAGAGTGTTACACTGACTCTGTTCAGTGTGCATGTAAAACGAGGAATATATTAAAATATTTGATATTTCTGAAAAAATCCAGAAAAATTCCTAAAAATCTAAAATATTATAAAACGACTATTTATGATGAATGAGATAATTTTCAGGATTTTACAACTCTCCCCTTCTAAAAAAAAATTTCGTCCTCGAAATTTTCATACCTTAGAATCTAGCTCCCATATTGTGCCCCCAATTACATCATTCCAAATCGCTTTTACTGACGTAGCATCTTTTCTCCTCAAATTATTTGCATCCCTTCCTGAGTCATCTTATCTTTATCCATTGCTTGCTATACAAGCTCGGGTCCAATTGCAACCCTTTACTGTCTTGGTGCCAACACAAATGTGTCTTACATACCGTCTACGTAATGCTTCATATTTAACTCCTAATTAACAAGATATTTTTGACTCTTTATGATTACTGTAGACGTCAAACGTTGCTCCTTGTAAAAATGCCTCCATATCTTCAACGCACACACACAACGACTAGCTCCAAGTTTGTGGAGGGTAGTTCTCCTCACGTACTCCCGATCGCCTTGGAGCATACGCTACCATCTTCCCATTCTGCACAAGTACCCATCCCTAACCATGATGTGAAATACCACAAATTTGCTGGAATCGTGAATTAGTCAGTCGTCTCTTTAACTCTTGAAAACTTTCTTCACATGCCTTGGTCCATAGAAACACTTGATTCTTTCTCGTAAGTTGAGTGAGAGGTTCTGCTATCTTGGAAAATCATGCGGTGAATCTCCGATACTAGCCAGCTAATCCCACACAGTGAAGAATCTCCAATACAGTCTTTGATCTTTCCCATTGAAGAACTGCTCTAGCCTTTGACGGATCTCCAATAATTCCTTCTTTTAAAGATCACATGACTTAAAAGTTAAACTGCCTCAAACTGCAATTCGCACTTGGACAGCTTCTTGCGTAATTCCTCATTCTTCTTCAAGATTTGAAGAATCACAACAAAAAGTTTGGTACGCTCCTCCGAACGTTAAGAATAGATCAAATTGTTGCCGACAAAGACAACGACAAATTTGTTTTCAACAGGGAAGAAGATCCTATTCACGAAATCGATGAATGTTATTAACGTGTTCGTTGCACAGAATGACACTACCAAACGCTTGTAGTGCCCATAACGTGTCCGAAAAGCCATCTTGAAAACATTATTCTACCTTCAAACGACTTGATAATAGTCCAGAACACAAGCTGATCTTGGAGAAAACAATGACGTCCTTTAATTGATTTGTCAAACCATCTTTCCTTGATCCGAACAAAATGTCTCATAGGGTAAGTTCTCACTTAATTGTGCTGTATTTGGCACATTGTTATGGTTCAAATTTGGGAACATATTTCCTCAATCGAAGTGTACTAGAAACATTATAATGATCAGAAAGAAAAAGTAGGGAAGTCACTTGTTTACTACCAGACCCTTCCGACGAAGAACATGATATGGTTCGATAAAATTTAGGAATGAATTTCATGAGTTCAAATCCAGGAATTTCTGTCTTAAGAAACACTAAGTTTCCGTTGGAACCGAATGACAAGACCCATTTAGAAAACGACGAATCTCCTTCCTGAGATCAAGCCTATTCATGAAGAAAGTAGATAATTGAATTGGAAAAAGGGTTCTAATTTCTAACAACAATAGGATAGTTTTAAACAAACTTGTGTAATGAGAGCAGGCTTGTAAACCAGAATAGTAATATTCGGGTCGAATGGAAGTAAATACATAGACAACCTAATTCCAGAAACGAACTCTTAAAATTTCATTAGAATATTTCAACAGGATATGGTTGGAAGATAACCAATCCCTTTGTTAACATTACATCTAATTTGTAAAAGAAGTAAACAAATCAGATCAACAGAAGGATTCAGTCTTTAACAAGTCATAGAAATAATTTAAATGACTTGGCTACCATCAACAAGTTCTTAGTAGCAGAACTAGGAATAACTTAGTCGAAAGATGACAAAGGTACAAACGATCCTAATAGACTCATACAATCATATGTCACAAGGAAATGGGTTATCCCTAAAGTTATACAATGGAATCACAGAGTTATCTACTGTAGCATAGTCCCCCCTCTTCATTTCAGTCTTCAGTCTGGGTGGAGGAATTAACTCTCCCTTATTCGTGAGATTTTGAGGTGCTTACATCTCCGACGTAAGGCTTCATCCTTTGCGAAGTATAGTTCCTAGCCACATGTCCTAGCTCTCTGCATTTGAAACAAATTATCCCCTTGATCGCACATGGAGGCTTCGTTTCATGCAAAGCACAATCCCTTGACACATGTCCTTGCTTTCCGCACTTGAAGCAAATTATTCCTTCGATCGTACAGTCCCTCGTTAAGTGGTCCTTTCCGTACTTCTTACACCTTGATAACGATACCATGGTTGGATTGGATTTACTACCACTCGCACCTCCTTCATGCGTTTGCTGTCACTGTTGCTCCCTCGATCACCACGAATACGGTTTCCACTTACACTGATTGATCCTTCTATTATTCCTTCTTTGGAACTTAGGCAATCCTGAGTTTCCCCAAAATTGACTTTCTTTCAACAAATTCTGAACCTTAACTTCCAATTCCTACTATTGTGCGGCCCTCTAATCCTGGTGTGTTGTTACAGCAACCATTCTTTGCATTACTTCGGCTGCCGCAGTTGTACCATCATCATCATTCCCCACATTCACACGCTTATGTCTACCCCAAGCCATTGCCTTCCTTCAAGGGCAACAAAATCAAAACATAAGGAAACTCAAAAGTAATCAATCCAGACATTATTGTCTCCTCTTGGAAACCAAACACAAAGAGTCACACAACCCAACAAGACAAACCCGAAAGACTCTAACTTAAGCTCCTTCATTCAGTCTTCTACAGCGCGATCCTCCACAAGTCTTTAACTTCCAAGCAGCTCCTTGAACCATACTAACGCTAGATATTCTTCTCCTAAGAGAATTCAATTCTCCAAAATGTCTTGGATGCTTCAGTCCGCAATCCTTACAAGTCCTATTTAACTACCCATTTCTAACCTATTGGCTCAAACAATTCTAGAGGTAACACAACAAGGGCATAAATGCAAGTAAACCCAGACAAGTTTAGTCATACCAGCTGAGCTTCTTACTAAAAGAACTTCTATTCACTTAATACGCCTAGGTGAAGTCACAACTTTCTGTCAACATAGAACATTACACATTGAGTGGGCCAATACTCAACTTCATGTAACTATGCAATAGTAGCTACCAATATTTAACCTATGTCAAGTCATGCCTTCCTTTCCCAAACATCTCTATCAAGAGACAAGGAAGTGCACAATATACAAAGAAACTTCTAACATGTCTAAGCATAGTCAGTCCATATCCTAGCTCAACAGGATGAACTGAGCTTTGATACCACCTAAATGTAACACTCTTCGATTTAATAACCATGGTCCAATCATCATTATACCACGGTTACTATATTTTGGCGTGCTACAGCTTTCAAATAATATTTATCCATTTTAATCCATTGTGCATATACAGAAAATATGAGCCACAGATGAAGTAATACATAAACCGTCATTAACACATATAATTCAACAAGTTCTTAAATCAAAATACCGTTCATAGGACTAGATAATTAATTTGAAGCATACATAGTGCGGCGCATTTCATATATCGCCCAAATAAAATACATCAAGTTGGACTTCAAAATGCAGGTATACTCAAATTACACCTTAATATAAGTAATACAGAAGGAAACATAAACTACCCATAAAGTCATCCACGTCTAAGGAGTTGGGTACTCCATCGAATCCACCTCGGGATCCTCCCCCGGCTCACCAGAAGACACAAAAACAGGATAGAGTGCGGTCCTGCGAGCAGGTACCCTAGCAACTGATGCCATCGAATCCTCGTGGTCTCTAAGGGTGTAAAGCGGATCACCCCATAACTCCTAAATAGGCAGAGTAAACTCCAGATGCACCGATGTAGTAAGAGTCAGAATAGGGTCTCCATCACAAGTCCTCCTCACAGTCAAGATTAGGTCTCCAACATACCGTATACGCTCTCCAGCCCAGTCGACTCGCCAAGCATTGACGCCACAAGTGAACACAATCCTAACGAACTCAATAGAACCCCTTCTTGACGACATTACCAAATATAAGAGATCGAACTAAGTAAAGATCCGGAAGGAGTCAACCGCGTCCCCTCAACAGTCTTTAAACAAGAATTACATAGGACAAGAATAATGCATACAAGAGGTGAGATATCTAACTCCATTACCAATTATGACAGTAAGAAACACAATGAAAGACAATAATGCCATTCACATATAACAATATTAAGTACTGGAAGATAACATCATGTCAATACAGGAATATTACAGAATAATAAACATAATCATATTATCACAGAGATATCACAAGTTAACAAGCATAATTACATTTTCAGTCGGTAAGTGATTTAACAATGTACATCACAATATGTGAATATTAACTATGCCATGATAGTATGTATGGTGACCATGCATATGCACCATGCGTATGCTGACCATTCTCATGTACAATGTACTCATTTCCTACTCTATGGAGCTAGGCACTAGATTCAGAGATGAACGTCCCAGAAGATCTGCCCCCCTAAATAGACAGTCTACGCCGGGCCACGAAAAGTAATAGTGTATTGTCAGGCAGCCAGTGCGTTGCAATAATGTTCACGACCAGGGGTATACAATGTGATAGCATAATCACAAGTGAATCACCGCGCCCTGAAGTCCTCTCAGGTCTATTCAAGGCCCCATTATCCTGTAAGTTCTCGTTCACTCCTAGGCATAAAACGCCATAACTGTATGATGCTCAAACACATATTCAATGAAACTAAATCACATCTGATTCGTTAGTCTATCTGATGTTTCCAGAGTCTAGTTCATCGGCCCAATAGCACAATGATGCCAATTCATGTTCTCTCAGAGTATCTCAATTATACAAATTTAAGAATCATGCATTTTAAAATCGTAAGCCAGAATAGTCATCAACGGATTTGGGTCCCACTCATGGGCCCGATAACAAAGTCATCATTCATAATTAATTTAGGACATACCATTGTCTCATAAGGTTTTATCATTGTTCTTCTTTTTGTCCTTAATAAGATTCATTTAATTAAATGTCTTATGATTCTCAAAGTCTCACTTACACTCTTAATTCTTGTTTATCTAATCTAATTAGTCATTCTCTTTATTCATAATAAAACTTATTTAATTAAGTGTCTCACTTACACTCTTAATTCTTGTTCCTCTAATTCAATTAGTCATTCTCTTTATTCATAATAAAACTTATTTAATTAAGTGTCTTATGATTCTCAAAGTCTCACTTACACTCTTAATTCTTGTTCCTCTAATCTAATTAGTCATTCTCTTTATTCATAATAAAAATTATTTAATTAAATGTCTTATGATTCTCAAAGTCTCGCTTTAATTTAGCAGTTCTTGTGAAATTCTTCTCTAGAGGAATTCTCTCATTTTGTTAAGTTCCTTACTTTAAATTTGGTCACATTTACTTAGAAAATTATTCTATGACTTTCTAAGTTTCACACATCCTTATTCTTTTCTTAGGTTCAAAGATTCCTTTTAGGTTATCAAATTGATTTCCTTCCATTACATTATTAACTATTTAATCACTTAATTAATTAAATGTTATAGTTGCATAAAGTTATATGAATTAAGTCCCATTTAGCCCTAGAGGCCGTGGGCCTCTCTATGGTTAGGGATTTCAATTTTCATCCTTTTTATTATGTGTTATCCTCTTATTAATCATATCTCCATCTTGTTACAAATTTTCACCAAGAACACCCACTTTTAGGGTTTATGGCCATAAGCCTCATAGGAGAGGGTAGAAGCCATTTTGCTTCCATTCAACTTTCCAATTCATCTAAGCACGTCAATATACATATTCAATCAACCATACAACTCAAACAAATTACAAATAACACATAGTCATAAAAGTTATACAACAAAGAGAGTAACCCTAACTAGGGTTCCTCACAACCAATACAAATTTAAGTTCCCTACTACCAAGAGAGGTTGGAGAGGATCATCTCCCTCTTACCTAGAGGAGAAAATAAGTAATGGAACTCCTTTGAAGCTCCTTGAAATTTCGAATTCATACCACCACAAACCCTAGAAATTTCAATCTCATGAAACCAATACCAAAGCTTGAAAAATAAGAAATAAATGGTCACAAGGAAGACCTTAAAAATGAAAATGGAAGAAGAGTTAGGAGAAAACAAGAATCACACCCAAAAGTTTCAAGCTTGAAGCTTGAAGAAGAAGATGGTGAAAATGGGACCTTTTTAAGAAATCACCAACTAGAGATGTGTTTAGATGATGAAGGAGATTAAGAAAATGTAGTTGGTTAGAAATTTTGTGATGGTAGAGGGCAAACAAGAGGGCTGGCCATGAGGTGAGTGTAGAGAGAGAAGTAGATAGAAAAGTGAATGAACTTTTTGGGTTTTTGAAATTAGAATTGATAAGTTAATTAAGTGAAACACAATTCTTGGCTCCAAAATGGGGGGACTACTGCCGTGTGGGAGAGGGAGGAGAGAGGGAAGAGTTTAGCTTCCTTGATAAGCTTGGGAGCATTTCCAATAAAGAGGATTTGATTAGACATAAAGGAGATTACCTTTGGATAAGATAATGTGATTTAGTAGTTAAATAATATGGTAATTAGGATTTTTCTACAAGCTATTACCCAATGGATAATTGTTACAATGCACAAAGCTAGTATTAATTATTCAACGGATAATAGAGCATACTGTAAAATTTTATTTAACAGTGTGTACAGAGATTTTATTTATCATATAAAACCTCAAAAAAATGTAAACTTCGTAAATTGTGTCCACCTCGGGTTTAGTAAGATCTCTCTTCGACACTTTCACAATTCAAAGTTTACTAGCCTCAGGGAAAACATTTCGTTTTCCTGGCTCCGCACAGCGCACACGTAAAACGAAGAATTATATTAAAATATTCAACATTTTCAGAAAAATTCACAAAAATTTTAAAAAATCACAAATATTGAAAAATGACTATTCATCAGAAAACAAACAATTTTTTGAGTGTTACACTGACTCTGCTCAGTGTGCACGTAAAATGAGAAATATATTAAAATATTCAACATTTTCAAAAAAATCCAAAAAAATTCCTAAAAATCTTAAATATTATAAAACGACTATTTATGATGAATGAGATAATTTTTGGGATGTTACACTAGGCATGACCTTTTCAATATTTAAGGAATTCCAGGTAGAGACGTCCATGCACCACGCCTAGGCGTGACACTCTTAGGTTTCTAGGGCTTTCAGACAGAGACACTCACGCCTAGGCATGGTAAAGTCACGCCTAGGCGTGGCTAATACTTGACAGCACGTGTTTCATAACCACGCCTAGGTAGAAAAAAATCATTGTCCACGAAATTAGTCATTAATATCTGATTTTTGGGACTTGTGGGAGGATCTTGGGTTGTCACCGAGCACGAACTTCATAGAGAAAGGGAGAGGAGGAAAAAACCTTGGAAGATAGAGGTGATTCAAGTGAAGAATCAAGATCAAGGAGGAAGATCAAGCATTGGATTCTCACCATTCTTGTTCATTCTTCCCCTTTTCATTCTTGATTTATAATTTGATGGGTTTCATGACTCCATTAGTTTTCTCTTCTTTCATGATGTGTAACTAAACTCTAATCTAGGGGCTCTCTAGGATCTTGCTATGGATTTGAATATCTTATAAATTGGTTGAGTATTCTTTCAATGAAATTGGTTTTGTTCTTCCATATCTATGCTTAATGCTTGTTATTGATTGATCGTCAATTGAATGATTTTAGTATTCCAATTGAACTAGAAATAGAGTGTTGTGAATATGGATATGGTATGGTTGATGCTTGTTCAATTACATTCTATTGGGTTGAGTATGTTGATTAGCTAATGGGATGGACATATACCCATTAGTCATGCATAGCAAGTGTTTGATAATTGGTCTCAATGAGTGATTCTTATGCTAATTCACATGGACACATAGTGGACTAATTAGGTTTCACATGGGTAATTTTCTTAGACATAGGCTTTTATCTATTGCTTGTTTTTAGCTAACAAAACCAACTCTTTGTTAAATGGTTATGAATTGCAAGTTATTCATTGAAGTAGCAAGTGAATAAGGACCCCTAGGCTTTTTTTTATTCTCATCTTTCTCTTGTGAATTTGGTGTTTGGTGCTCTTTTGTTTTAATTTTTTTAAGTTGTTATTTTAATTACAAATCTCTCTCACATTTTGTTTACTTGGATAAGATTTTTCTGGAAATTGGTTAAATTTAACATTTAGCATTTCTCTAATTGTCAATCCCTTGGGACACGATACTCTAACTCTCATATATTACTTGTTGACCCGTGCGCTTGCGGATTACACACAAATAAGTTTTTGGCGTCGTTGCCGGGGATTGAATATAGATTTTGTGTGATTTCTTAATTCAATTCAAACCTCTTATTTCAAGTTTTATTTGTTTGTTTTGTTTTTCAAGTACGTAACTCTTGTATGCGAAGGACTCAAAGTGTATCTCGATTTCCTTACGATCCTGAGATTGAGAAGACTTTTCGTAGATTGCTAAGAGAACGACAAGTACAAGGGAAGACACTTGAATTGGATAGTGAATCGGAGATGGCGGAAGAAGTGAATGTTGAAAGACTCTTGAGAGAGTATGCCAATCCAAATGCTAGAGACATCCAATCTAGCATTAGAAGACCAGCTGTACAAGCACAAACTTTTGAGATTAAGCCTGTTATTATCCAGATGGTTCAGAATAATTTACAATTTATGGATCTACCCCATGAAGATCCTAATGCTCATCTAGCTAACTTTCTAGAGATTTGTGATACTTTCAAGCATCAAGGGATGACTAATGATGCGACTCGTTTGAGGTTTTTCTCTTTTTCCTTGAGAGATAGGGCCAAGGTATGGCTTCAATCCTTATCTGAGCATTCCATCACTACTTGGGAAGAGCTAGCTTAGAAGTTTTTGGACCGATTCTTTCCTCCCATGAAGGCAATGAAGCACAGGAATGACATTTTGTCCTTCAGGCAGTTTGAAGGAGAGACCTTATATGAAGCATGAGAATGATTTAAAGAGTTGCTAAGGAAGTGCCCCCACCATGGTATAGCAAAATGGATGTTGGTACATACTTTCTACAATAGCTTGACAACCTCCATTCGTTCCATAATTGATGCAACAGTTGGAAGGGCTTTCATGAGCAAGACTATAGATGCGGCCTACAACTTTTTGGAGGAAATGACTAACAACAATTATCAGTGGCCAGCTGAGAGGGTTACTCCTAGGAGAATAGCAGTCGGTATACATGAAGTTGATGCTCTCACATCGCTTACAGCTCAAGTGGCAGCTCTTTCTAAGAAGCTTGACACCATGGGAGTTAATTCAGTAGCAAATGGAGCTAGTAACTCAGCTAAATTTTGTGATCATTGTGGGGACCTTCACTCAACTTCTAATTACACAGCTAGCCTAGAAAGTGTGTAATATACAAATCAATTCCACCAAGTCACAACAATGTTTTGGGCAACACTTATAATCCTAGTTGGAAGAACCATCCTAATTTCTCATGGGGTAGAAAAGTTCAAGGTCCTTCTTCTTCTTCTTATCAGACTAGAGAAGCTCCCCGTGTTCCTCCAAGTTTTCAACAACAGAGCCCCCTTCAAGCCCAAACTTCAACATTAACTTCAAGTTCTAATTTCGAGAAGATGTTTGCTCAGTTCATGACTAGCCAACAAGAGTATATGACTAAAACTAATTCAAGGCTTGCTTCCCATGATGCCTTGATGCAAAGTCAAGCAGTTTCCTTAAGGAATCTTGAGACTCAAGTTCGTTAACTTGCCCAAGCCTTGAATAATAGGCCCCTAGGGAGTTTTCCAAGTGACACCATAAAAAATCTGATTGGTTCTTCCAATGAGCATTGTGAGGCTATATCATTGAGGAGTGGGAAGGAAATTGAAGGAAATCCAAAGACCAAACTACTTGAGAAAGAAGTTGAAGTTGCAAAAGATGAGGTGGTTGTGAACAATGAGGTTGACAAGAATAAAGAGCTAGCAAAGAGGAAGGTTGAAGACAACAAGACGGAGGACAAACTTTATACTCCACCTCCACATTTCCCCAACCAGCTAGGCAAACAAAAATTGGATGCTCAATTTCAAAGCTTTTTGGATATTTTCAAGAAACTTCACATTAACATACCATTTGCTGAGGCTTTATAACAAATGCCTAGTTATGTGAAGTTTATGAAAGATATCTTATCTAGGAAGAGAAGGCTTGGGGATTTTGAAACCATTGTTCTCACCGAAGAATGTAGTGCCATCTTGCAAAATAAGTTACCTCCAAAGTTGAAGGACCCTGGGAGCTACACCATTCCATGCACCATTAGCAATTAATTCTTTGGAAAAGCCTTGTGTGACCTAGGGGCAAGCATAAACTTGATGCCTCTATCTGTCTTCCAACGACTAGGTTTGGCAGAGGTGAAGCCAACTTCGGTTACCTTGCAACTAGCTGACCGATATCTCACTTATCCTAAGGAGGTCATAGAAGATGTCTTGGTCAAGGTAGACAAGTTCATCTTTCCAGCAAACTTCATCATCCTAGACATCAAGGAAGACCACAATGTGCCTTTGATTCTTGGAAGGCCTTTCCTAGCCACCGGTAAGACTATGATTGATGTTCAAAAAGGTGAGCTCACTATGCAAGTCAATGATGAGACGGTAACTTTTAATATTTTCAAAGCCATGAAATTTTCAAATGATCATGAAGAGTGTTCTTACATAGGTATGATTGATCAAGTAATTAATAATGCATTCCATGCTAATTTCACTGATGATTCCCTTGCTTTATCTTTGACATCTATATATGAGCATGTAGATTGTAACACCCCAAAAATTTCTTATTTCATGATATATGTTCATTTTATAATATTTATGATTTTTATGAATTTTTCTAGAATTATTTGAATTGTTTGATTATTTTAATATATTTTTCGATTTACGTGCACACTGAGCCAAGTCAGGAAAATGAAATATTTTTCCTGAGGCTGAAAAACCTTGGACTATGGAAATGGTGATAGGGGATCTTACTAAACCCGAAGTCAGACACAGTTTACGAAGTTTTCATTTTTCAAGATTTTATCTGACAGATAAAATTTGAATACACTCTATTATCCATTGGACAATAGATACCGACTCTGTTAACTAAGACTATTATTCATTTGATAATAGCTTGTAGTAAAAATCTAGTAGAATATTTTTATGTAGTCATTTTTATGACATTATCTAAGTGATATCATCACGTCACATCATTGATTGACTTTTTTGGAAAACGTGAGAAACTTCTCAAGCAAGCTTTGGAGAAGCTTGTAAGAAAAGCTTGATTCCCCTTTTCCAAGGTGAGTGCACGGCTATTGAGGGTGTAACACCCTGAAAATTGTTTGTTTCACGATAAATAGTTATTTTATAATATTTTGTGATTTTTGTGAATTTTTTTAAATTTTTTTGGAACTGTTGATTATTTTAATATATTTATCAATTTGCGTATGCGTTGAGCGGAGTCGGGAAAATAAAATATTTTCCCAAAGGCTGGTAAACCTTGAACTGTGGAAACGTCGACGGGGGATCTTACTAAACTCGAGGTTGGACACAGTTTACGAGGTTTATATTTTTTGAGATTTTATCTAATAAATAAAATTGCGGTACATTCTGTTAAATAAAAAAAATTACAGTACGCTCTATTATCCATTGGACAATACATACTGGCTTAGTAAACTGTAACAATTATCCATTGGGTAATAGCTTGTAGCAAAAATCTTTATCACCTTATCTAGAAATCTACTTTATGTCCAATCAAGTTGACTTTTACACAAACTAACAAAGCTTCTCAAGTAAGCTTTACTTAAGCTTCTAGAATATTTTTCCCTCCTCTCTCCCCCTTTTGTTCCACGACAATGGCCATTTTGGGAGCCAAAATTATGCTTTTCATTTATCACTTCTTTTATTTCTAATTTCAAACCCCAAAAAGCTATCATCACTTTACTATCACTTTCTCTGTCTACACTTCTTTTCTCATTTTCTTTCAAGCTTTTTCTCTTCCTTCTCTCTTCTTCTTCCCACGGCAGCCACGCATCCTTCCACTCTCCATGCTTGTTTGATTTTCAAGCTCACACTTTTCTTGAATCTACATCTTGATTGGAAGACATTCTTTCTTGTTGGAATCATCTTCAAGGAGCTCACTCATTCTCTCTATTTTCTCTTCTCTTCCACGGCCAAGACACCATTTTTGGCCACTCACAATTTTTTGCTAAACCAACCTTGTTTCTTACATATTCTCATCATCTAGAACTTTTTCTCTTTTGTGACCACCTCTTGAATCCACCATTTTCATCTTCTTCCACAAAAGCTCTAAAGTTTGAAACTTTAAGGCAAAGTTTATGACTTTTCCTTTTTCTCTTCTCATTTTCGTGATTCTTGGTTATCTTTGTGACTAAGAACTCCTCTTTTATGGTTTGATTTATTTATTGTGAAAGTTTGATGTCCTAGGGTTTTGGTGGTGGTGGAGGCCGAAATCTACAAGGAGCTTCAAGGAAGTTCTTTTCTTGTTTTCTCTTTAGGTAAGAGGGAGATTATCCACTTCAACCTCTATTGGTAGTGGGAAGCTTGTTTGTGTGTTGGTTGTGAGAAACCCATGTTAGGGTTACTCTCTTACTTATATGGTTTTTCTAATGATCTTTGTATTAATTTCTCTTATGTGATTTTATTGTTTGGATTGTGTATGTTGATGATCTTGGATTGATTCTGATAAATTGGAAATGTGAATTGGAAGCAAGGGTTTTTTTCTCTCCTTAATGAGGCTCACGACCATACCCCCTTCAATAGAGTGTTCATAGTTAAAATTTTGTAATAAGTTAAAGAGATAACTAATCATGGGAATAACAATCAGGAGAGCAATGGAAAATTTGTGTTCTTACCCTTTTGGGAGGCTCACGGCCTCTAGGGCCCTTTTGTGGGTCCAAGTATGTAATTTGGTGTAATCTTGGAACTTAAGTAATTAAGTGTTAGGTAATTAACAATGTGATGGAAAGAAATTTATTTGATGACCTAGAGTGATTTTTGAACTTAAGGGAAGAAACAAGAGTGAGTGTGAGACTTGAGAACCTTAGAATAATGTTTTAAGTGAAAATGGTTAAATTTAAGTAAAAAACTTGGCTAATTAGAGAAATAGAGATTGAATGAGAATTGCAAGGGAATTCCTCTAGAGAAAGATTTTATAAGAAATGTTAGATTAAAGTGAAACTCCATAATGAACCTTAAAAGTGCATTGTTGTATTTGAGAATTTGATAATATGTTAATATGGGTCCATGAGTGGGACCAAAATTCAGTTGATATTTAACTTGGCCAAATTATGGCATGTTATAGGATGAATATATCATTGATATTAATGGTATTAATTATGGTATTAAACAATTGCATGGGCGGTTGCTTTAATATCATTGAGAATAGTTCAACGGTGGTTGATTTCATTGAATATGCATTTGAAAATTACACAGTCATGGCGTTTTATGCCTAGGAGTGAGCGAGAACTTACAGGATAGTGCGATCCATGATGGATCTTGGGGGATGTTCAGGGCAAGGTAATTCACTTAGTGATTATGTTATCGCATTGTATACCCCTGCCGTGAATACCATTGCAATGCACTGACAGCTCGACAAAATGCTTTTGCTTTTCGTGGTTCGGCGTGGACTGTCTTTTGAAGGGGGACAGATCTTCTGGAACGCTCATCTCTGAATCTTTAGCTCCATGGAGTGGGAATTGAGTACATTATGCATAAAGATAGTCAGCATACGCATTGTGCACATGCATAGTCAGTTTACATATTTCATGGCATGGTCAGTATTCATGTATTGTGCTATACATTGTTGAATCACTTACCAGTTGATAATATAATTATGCCTGTTGTCTTGCGATATCTCTGTAATAACATGATTATGTTTGTTATTCTGAAATATTCTTGTATTGACCTGATTATATCTGCCTTTATTTAATGTCGTTGTATATGAAAGGCATCATTGTCTTTCATTGTGTTTATCGCAGCCTGATGGTATTGATGTAGGGGATCTCACCTCTTTCATTGTATTTTCTGTCTGCTTCTATCTTATTCTCATGTCTATAAAGACTGCGTTGGCAGTGAGGCAAGATCCGTGAGGTGTCATTAGGCTACAATTTCACGAGGGCACCGAAGCGTGGAGTGTCCATTGGGATACGGGGCGTATTCTATATGTTACAGATGTCACTTTGTTTTAGAGCAGGGCTCAGTACGACACTGCTACTTCATGGTGGATGTAGCTGTTCACTTGGAGTTCTGCGTGTCTCTTGGAGTACTTCCTTGAGGGAGGACTTTGTGGAGTCAACTGTTTGGACTTCCATCTGTTGTGACATGTCTCGACTGGGGGCTTTGTCTGCTTAGGGATCTTGCAGGGGATCTAGATGGAGATCGGGTACAAGACTCTGTTCTTCAGGTGTTGGGATTTGGACTAGTTTCAGTTTTCTTTTGGTAGTCAAATATGTGTATGTTTACTATTTGGAATGTTGGTGTATGCCCTAGAGGCTAATACATTTTCTGTATTTACATACATTCTATTATGCTATTTTATATATGAGGCATTTTATTTATTGTGTTCTTTTTTGATAAACATAATAAAGTCCTTAGAATAGTAAGTTTGATGCCATAGGACATCAAGTGGATGACTTGATCGTGAGATCCTTTTGGTTACAACACTATTCTTAAATGTCCCTAGTCAAGTATTATTGTTAATTAGGACAACAATAACACATTGAGACTAGTATGTGCAGAGACTGATGACCACATCTCACGGGTCATGGATATGAGATATCAAGTCTTCACATGGGTACATATTAGAGTAATGATGTACTGGACTGACCCACCATGAGAACGCTACATGGATCGTTACGTGAGTGTCATAAGCAATTCTCATAGTGATAATGGTGTTTGTGGTCCTTTGACCACGAAATCACTACGATTCCTACATGAGGAGTTGTGTGTTTTAATGCCATCAAACGTCATCTGTAACAAGGTGATTATAAAGTTGGTTATTGGACATACAGTAAATCATGCGAGAGGGATGTGAGTGACCTAGATGGAATTTGTCACTCCTACATAACAGGAGCGATATCTTCGGGCCCCCTGATTGAGTGAGATTGCGAAATGCATGGCCATGCTCAAATGAGTCAATATGAGATATTGATCTCATTTGTTGTTACAAAGTCTACTCGAGTATCAGGAAACGAATGATTGGACTATACAAGGGTGACGCATTCCATGCCTTGTGTTCAATCTAGATATCTTGACAAAGGGATTAAACGACACGGAAACATTGGTCACGAAAAGGTTATGTCAAATCACTGACATTCTTATTACTTGGGTAGCAAATGATGTGTTGCTAGATACCGCTCATTGCTTGTAATATTAAAATGAGATTTTAATATTACTACCAACGTAATAAGAACCTGCAGGGTCACACACATAGAGCAGACTAAAATTGGAGCAATGGATCCAAGTTGGACTCGGATTCAAATATGGGCCAGACTCATAACAGATGGGTCTAGGGTTGCACAGCTTACCTTGCTGCTGCTCACACTCACTTAAGGCAGTCACTATTATAAATAGTATTGCTAAGGGGGCTGCTAATAGATATAATTCTGAACCCTAGCCGCACCTACAGAATAGTGAGTGAGAGAGAGCGACAGGTTTCTTCTCTTCTCTTCGTAGCTAACACTGTGTGAGAGACGTGAGGCTCCTCTTTGCGGACGTTGGACGTTCGTGAGTCTGTTCGTGTGGATACCGCAGAGACATCGTTTCTATTACGGTGTTAGTGATTCACGCTTCAAGAGGTAAATCCTTTAAAAAAACTCAGATTATGGCTTTTTCGCATGGATCCTCAGTGGGAATCCCTGTTTTCCGCTGCGTGTTTTATCCGCAAAAATTCCCAACATGGAATACTTGAGTTTTATACTTTTGGAATATGAGATAATGTACTTAAGGATGTAATGAACTTCATTTTATGAAAAGGTGTTTTCTAGTTCTTATGCCTTGTGTCTTTTTTATTTGATAAGTTGATGTTATTTGTCGAAAATAGAATTTTGAAGCTCATATTTTATAATGTCCATCTTTTTATAACTTGGTTAAAGTTTGGTTGGTGTTAAAATAAAAAAACTTGATTTGAAATGTAATGCCTTTCGGAGAGGGTGTTACGTTAGGTGGTATCAAAGCAGTTCTTCCTGTTGAGACCGGGTATGGACTGACTGTGCTTAGGCGGGTTGGAATTTCTGTGTATGTGTTGTGCATTTTCTTGTCTCTTGTTTGAGATGTTAAAAGAAGAATGCATGAGTTACTTCAAGTTGGATGTTAGTAGTTACTATTATATAGTTACATGATATTGAGGACTGGCCAACTCAATATGTAATGTTCTAAGTGGACAGGAAACTATGACTTCAACTAGGCAAACTAGGAGAAATTTGAGTTCTTCTAGTAAGAGTCCAGTGGGATGACTGAACGCGTGCCGAATTGTTTGTTCCTAAACCTTTGGAGTGGTACTTCTAGTGTGAGTAGAGTCCAAGTCCGAGTCTTTTGGGTTTATGGGAAGGTTTACCTCGTTTGTACTGTGTGTTTCTTTGTAAACTAAATACAGAGATGTATTGTTTGATCTTCGAAAGGAGACGATATTGTTTGAAATGGTTACTTCTTGTTTCCATGGTACTTGATTCGTCTATTTTTGAAGGAAAGGCAATGGCTCGCGGTAGACGTACACATGGGAATGTGGAATGCAACAACAAAGGGATGACTGCAACTGTGGAAGCAATGCAAGGAATGGCTGAAGCAACAATACATCAGAATCAGAGGACCGTGCAGTAGTAGGAATTGATAGCCGAGGCTCAGATCTTGTTGGAGTTGAATCAATCTCAGGACATGGAACCCAATAATGTGGGACCATATTGGTTCCAAAAATGAAGAAATCGTAAGGTCAAACGATTCCAGCATAAATCGTATTCGCGACCACTAGGGAATCAATAATGACAACAGCCATATGGAGGTAATGCTAGTGGTAGCAGACCTAGTCAGCCCGTGACACTTCTATTGACATGTAAGAAGTGTGCAAAAAGTCATGCGACAAGGGATTATACGATCAAAGGAAAATTTTGTTTCAAGTGCGGGAAGCTAAGACACGTGGCTAATAATTGTACTTCTCAAAGGACTAAGCCTTCCGTTAGTGATGAACATGCTTCAAAATCTCACAAAGAAGGGAAAATCAATTCCCTAAGTGGAGTGAAAGCATCCTAGACTGAAGACCTAAACGAGAGAGATTGTACTACAAGAGATGACCCTTTGATTATACAGTATAATTATGGGGGTAACCCATTTCTTTATGACATATGACTGTACGGATCAATTAGAGTCATCTGTGTCTTTGTTATGTTTTGATCAGATTATTTCTACTTCTACTACAAAGACCTATTGTTGATAGCCAAGTTGTTTAAAATTATCCTATGACCTGTTAAAGACTAAATATTTTCTGTTGATTTGATTTGTTTACCTTTTTCGTAAATTTGACGTGATCTTGAAAAGGGATTGGTTATCTTCCAACGACATCCTGTTAAATTGTTCTAATCAGATTTTAGTGTTTCTTGAAACAGAGATTTCTGGATTTGAACCTATGGAGCTCATTCCTAAATTTTATTAGACCATATTGAATCCTTCATCGGATAAGTCCGATGGTATACCAAATAGCTTTATTATTATTCTTTCTAAACTTCCTAATGTTTTTCCGTGCATCTCGATTGAGAAAATATGTTCCTGGTCCAAACCATGTTTTGGTGCCAAATACAGTACAATTAGAAAAGGACCTAATCTATGAGACGCTTTTTGTCGAAATCGAGGAAAGATGGTTTAATGGATTAACAGAAGGAAGCCATTGTTTTCTTTAAGACCAGTTTGCGTTTTAGTTATCATCAAGTTTGTTTGGAGGTAGAACATGTTTACAAGACAGCCTTTTAGACACATTATGCGCACTACGAGTGTTTAGTTATGTCGTTCCATGCAATGTACACTTCGGTAACATTCATCGATTATGCAAATAGGATCTTTCTTCCCTATTGAGACAGATTCGTCATTGTCCTTGTTGACGACATTCTGATCTATTCTTGAAGTCAGGAGGAACTTGCTGAACATCTCAGTGTGATTCTTCAAATTCTGAAGAAGAAGAAGAAGTTATGCATGAAGTTGTCTAAGTGCGAATTTTGGTTAGAGGTAGTTCAACTTTTGAGGCATGTGATTTCAAAAGAAGGAAATTGTTGTGGATCCGTCGAAAGTTGAAGCAGTTCTTCAATGGGAAAGACCAATGACCGTAGCGGAGATTCGTAGCTTTTATGGGATTAGCTGGTTAATGTGGAAGACTCACCGCAAAGTTTTCCCAAGATGGTAGGACCTCTCATCTAGCTCATACAAGAGAGTTGAGTTTTTGTATAGACCAATGCATGTGAGGAAAATTTTCAAGGATTGAAGAGATACTCGACTACTTCGCCAGTGTTGGTTCTACCCAATCCCAACAAACCTTTTGAGGTGTCTCATGATGCTTCACGCTAAAAGTCTAGAACGTGTGTTTGTTCGGAATAGAAGGAGTAGCAGCGTATGCTTCAAGACAACTGAGAGCACATATAAACTTGGAGTTAGCGTTCGTGGTTGCATTGAAGATCTGAAGACATTTTCTATATGGAGCAACTCTCAATGCCTACATCGATCATAAGAGTCTGAAGTAATTGTCTGATCGGAATGAGTTGAATATGAGGCAGAGATGATGATTAGAATTTTTGAAAGATTTTCATTTTCTATTTTAGTATCATCCTGGAAGAGGCGAATGTCGTAGCGGATGCCTTAAGAAGAAAACATACTTAGTTTGTCTACTATGGTGAACAAGGAAAACAAATTGATAGAGCAACTCAGTGATGTGCGGTTGTTTGTGGATTTGGTTGTTGGATAGCCGAAGACTCGAAAGGAGTAAAATTCTTGTTGATCGTGTTACCAAGTGGCCTCAATACTCAAGAGGGGGGTGAATTGAGTATGAAAACTAAGTTCGTAAATCTTTCACAAATCGTTTGATAAACAATTTTCATTGAAGCTAATTGATGATTAGAGATGATTGGATATAAGAGATAAACACTTTCACTTATAAATGCAATAGCCAAAGGGACCAATATTCAAGCAATTCAATAAAATAGTACTCAATCTAAAGAGAAGGGTTTAGAGAAAACAAACACACTGATTTATCCTGGTTCGATCACCAATCCACTTGTGATCTACGTCCAGTCCTCAAGCAACCGCTAGAGATTTTCCACTATTTCTTCAAGTTTCAATAGGTGTTTGATGACCTTTACAACCTTGAGCACTCAACACTTTAGGATACCTCTCCCTTGGAGCTTGAGTCTCTTCAACTAAGGGATACCTCACCCTTTACACTTTTGGAGGGATGCCTCACCCTCTTTACAAAGCAATATAGATTGATTGAATGAAACTCTCACTAGAGTAGATGATTACAAATTGAAACTCTAATATGCTCTCAAAGATTATCCCACGTTTTTACAAAAAATAGAGCAAGAGTGGATTTGAGGATTGAATAACGTTTGAAAGTATTGGTAATCAGTTTTTGGTTCAAGGTCAACCTCAAATGAAGACCCAACATTGGTATTTATAATTTTCTCAATAAAAGGAGCCGTTGGATGGTTTTAGCCATGCATTTAATATAGCCGTTGGACATTGTCAGGGTGCGTGTAATCGATTACACAATAAATGTAATTGATTACATTGTTGTTCCAACTTGTTCTTGGCTTTATGGGCTCTGTGTAATCGATTACATTATTGGTGTAATCGATTACATGGCTTCTGACTTGCCTGTAATCGATTACAATATTCATGTAATCGATTACATGACTTCTGACTTGCTGTGTAATCGATTACAATATCCATGTAATCGATTACATGACTCTTTGAACGTGTTCTTGCCTTTCTGGGCTTATGGTAATCGATTACATTAATTGTGTAATCGATTACATGGCATCTGACTTGCTTGTAATCGATTACATTGCTCATGTAATTGATTACAAGGCCTCTGTTTGCTGTGTAATCGATTACAAACATCATGTAATCGATTACATGGTTCTTTAAACACATTTTTCAAGTCCAATAAAGCTTGTAAGCCATTTCTAATACCTCAAGACAATTGATTAAACATAAATCCTTTTAAGAGTGTTAGATTTAAGATAGAAACTCAAGTTTCTTGAAAATCGTGTTTAACTTTGAAATTTTCCACTTATTTTGAAATGATATATTGAAAAACCATTTGAGAAATCTTGAGAGCAATTAACATTAATGTTCTAAGTCTTATAACTAAATAAACCTCTTGACTTCTTTCTTTGATCTTGATTTTTCCTTTTGCGCTTGATCTTCACTTTTGCACTTGATCTTCACTTTTGTCTTTGTTATCATCAAAAACTATTTGACATGCTTTGGGGACATAAGCATTCACATTCTCCCACTTTTTGATGATGACAAACTGATCATAAGAAAAAGAAAGAGTTTTTGTATTTGTATATAATAGATATTTAGGCGCAATGCTCCCCCGGAGTTTATGCATGATATTGAGTTAGATTTTGCATGTAAAAAGCTTAAGAGCTCTAAAGCTCAATAACTCCTCCGTACTCATGCAACCTTAATTAGATTTCATTTCATTTTTCCCTATTCTCTCCCCTGTTGGCATTATCAAAAAGACATAAGCATTTAAAAAAATGGACAGCATGACAGCTATATTTCATGATTTCCCAAATTTTGCTAGAACAAGAAATCCAAGGAGACTAATCAGTCCAATCATTTTTTCAAAAAGGCAAACATTCAAAGAATAGAAGCAAAGCTAAAAGAAGTTCATATATCATTGATCAGCATGTACAAAGTAACTTATCACAACCAGTATAGCCAATAACCAAAAACACCAGAAATGTATACCAATGTTATATAACTGAATCAAAAAAAAAAATACAAGGTAGTCATCAAAAACATCAGGGCAATGAGCCATGATCACTATTAATAGCCTCGCTGTCACTGTCTGGATCCGCAGCAATGTCTCCTAGATTAACGTTATCATCACCGGGCTCAAGATCGTCCTCAGAGTCTAGAAGCTCCTCATTATCAGCAGGGATGCCAGATGGACCAGCAAAGGACAGGGGAACGGGAGAGTCAGAGGATGTGGGAGGTGCAGCAGCAGCACTCGGAGGAATAGGAGGTCCACCCAGGAGGGATCGAATGGAGGCAAGCTCCTGATCTGAGTAGTCCATCCTCAGCTCAAGGTGATCTATCTTCTGCTCAAAGTGATCCATGCGTGTGTCTACAGTAGCGCTCAGGTTTCGCATCTCTTGGAGCAGGAGGTCAAGTGTAGCTGGAGCAGGAGCAGGAGCAGGAGCAGGGGCAGGATGTTGAGCTTCTTCATTATCGTCACTATCCGGATCATGATGGATATGACCAAACGTGCCATGAGCAATGTAATGCCACCTATCATCCACTTTGTAGAGCTGGAGCTTATTCAAGGTATACAAGCTAATGGATTATGGTCCTTTTGAGTTGGTGTCCTTAGACTCCTCAGCCAGGGAAATGCGACAGTTCTCTAGGATGGTTGTTACCAACATGGCAAATGGGAGAGTAGAGTTCTTCTTTTTCTTTACATCTAACATATGCTCTATAATGTAGTAACCCCAGTTTATTGGCCGTCCTATGGTCATTGCCCATAATGACACCACATCATCCTTGAGAACCTAGGAGTAATTCCCTCCCCTAGGAATCAATCCTCTGACCAAAAGGTAATGGAGAACCTTGTTCTCCATAATTAGCCAGTGGCCATGATTCTCCTTTTAGGATCACTGGGGCGGTAGTAACCAGTCCTAATCAGTGAGAGAAGAGCAGCCTTATGCTCAAACTCATGCCCCCAAATATTTGCATTCCCATAGAAGTTGGCTCTATCAGGAGTGAGCTTTGTTAGCCTATACCACTCAGTTATAGTTATCCTTATTTGTTGCTTTTTCACTTCAAAGATCAAGCAATTGTCCTCAAATTTCAGATTTGCATAAAAGACTCTCACTAGGTTTGGGTAGATAGCCTTCTCTATACTCAAGAAACCCAGCAAGCCTAAATTTTCTATGGTTCTAAAGCTCTCCAAAGGTTCACTCTCACAGAAAGTGATGGGAAGATACCTAGGAGAAATGATCTTGCGTAGCTGAAAGTTCTTCCGGAACAACTTAGCTCTCTTTACTGTGGAGAAGTGGCGCGTGAGGTCCAGGCCAGAGATGTTACGTGAAGCTCCACCAGAGGACCCTCCAATGGTAGCCGCTGTTCTTGGGCACTTTGAGCGATGAGAGGATTCAGCCATGTGATGAGAAGGAGTAAAGTGGGATGAGTGGTAAGTGTTTGGGGATGAGGGAGGAGAGAGAGAAGGACAAGGTTAGGTCGGAGGAGTAGGGATGGGGTTCGTGAGAGGTGATGGGGAGATTTGGGTGAGGGATGTGAGGGGATTTGATGAGATGGGCTATGGGGAGAGGAGTTTTTCGAGTTAAATGGAGGTGAAATGAAGGATTTTGAGGGAGATTTGAGTGAGAAATGAGAGATTGGGAGGTCTGGGTTGCGTGGGAGCAGAGGAGGAAGACGAAGAAGGTGAAAAGTTTCTGAGAAACGAGCTCTGCGCGCGTCAGAAATCTTTTAAAAAACCCTGTGTAATCGATTACATTAGGTGTGTAATCGATTACATGCATTCTGGTGGATATGTAATCGATTACATTTTTGGTGTAATAGATTACCACGCTTCTGGGGAACCTTATAATCGATTACATAGTTGATGTAATCGATTACCTGAGTTCTGAGTTGATTGTAATCGATTACAAAAGTTGTATAATCGATTACATGCTTGACAGAACCTATGTAATCGATTACAAAGGCATTGTAATAGATTACCAGCACACTTTAACTCAGATTTTGCATTCCAATCAGCATAGAATCAATTTTAATCCATTCAAATCAGTTTCAAAGCAACTTAGATCAATTCAAATCATCATGCAAACATATAATCTAATCATATTATGATTCAACTTACATAATTGTTCAAAATTACTATTTTTACCAAGAATTTCACCCTTTTTGGTGAAATTTTGAGGTTGTTGAGTTGCTTGTGAGTCTTGGACATGAGGAAGCACCTGCAAAACAACTTAAGGGAAATCTCTGACACTCAAGTCAGTATTGGATTCAAATATGATGAAAAATTCAGAGATTATGCAGCAATGTGGCATAATTATACAGAAAAACACAAGTTTATGCATTAGTTTTAGGATTATGCAGCAAATAGTTAATTTATGCAAGATTGATCCAATATACCAAGTTCATTTCTTATATAGAAAAATGCTTCTTTTGCTAAGGGTTTAGTAAAAATGTCAGCCAGTTGCTTAGTGATTTCTACAAATTCAAGCATACAATCACCCTTTTGAACATGGTCTCTAATGAAATGATGTCTTATTTCAATATGTTTAGTCTTAAAATGCAAAATGGGATTTTTGGACAAATTGATTGCACTAGTATTGTCATATCTTATGGGATGTGATCAAGCTCAAGACCATAGTCCAAGAGTTGTTGTTTCATCTAAAGGATTTGAGAACACCAACTCCCAGCTGCAACATATTCAGCTTCAGCTGTAGAAAATGCCACACTATTTTGCTTCTTGATATGCCAAGAAACTAGTGAGCTTTCAAGCAAGTGGCATGTCCCACTAGTGCTATTTCTATCCATTTTGCATCCAGCAAAATCAGAATCGGAATACCCAATAAGGCTATATGATGCACCTTTAGGGTACCATAAACCCATTTGTGATGTGCCTATTAGATATTTCATTATTCTTTTAACAACATTTAGGATTAGCTTGATATCTAGCACACATGCATACACTAAATATTATATTAGGCCTACTTGCAGTGAGATAAAGAGTGAGCTAATCATACCTCTATATTTCGTAATTTCTACTGATTTACCTCCTTCATCCTTGTCCAAATAGCAAGAGGTGCCCATAGGAGTAGCTATATGCTTGGCATTGTCCATTCCAAGCTTCTTGAGCAGCTCCTTGCAATACTTGGATTGGCTTATGAAAGTTCCTTCTCTTGTTTGCTTGATTTGGAGACCAAGGAAGAAGTTGAGCTCACCCATCATGGATATTTCAAACTCACTTTGCATAATATTTGAAAATTCTTTACAAAGAGAGTTGTTAGTAGCTCCAAATATATTGTCATCAACATAGATTTGAACTAGAAGTATGTCATGCATTTTATGTTTTATGAAAAGGGTAGTGTCGACTTTGCCTCTAGAAAGACCTTTTTCTAAAAGGAATTTGCTCAACCTTTCATACCAAGCTCTAGGAGCTTGTTTCAATCCATACAAGGCCTTTTTCAGTTTAAAAACATGGTTGGACATTTCAAAATCCTCAAAACTAGGAGGTTGTTCTACATACACCTCTTCTTGTATAAAACCAATTAAAAAGGCACTTTTGACATCTATTTGATATAGTTTGAAATCCATGATGCAAGCATATGCAAGTAACATTCTAATGACCTCTAACCTAGCTACGGGAGCATAAGTTTCTTCATAGTCTATGCCTTCTTCTTGATTATATCCCTTAGCTACAAGCCTAGCTTTATTTCTTATTATTAAGCCCGTTTCATCAAGTTTGTTCCTAAAGACCCATTTGGTGCCAATTATAGGATGATCATTAGGCCTTGGAACTAATTCCCAAACTTGATTTCTCTCAAATTGGTTTAGTTCTTCTTGCATGGCCAAGATCTAATGCTCATCATTAATGACCTCATTTATGTCTTTAGGTTCAACTTAAGAGACAAAGGCTAAGTGATTACATGCATCTCTAAGTGAGTTTCGAGTGATTACCCCTTTTGATACATCACCAATCACCTTATCGAGAGGGTGATATCTTGAAGTTCTCCATTCCTTGGGTAGGTCCAAGATTTCTGAATCTTTTTGCCATGGGTGATCAAGGAGTCTCTCTTCTTGCTTCTTGGACTCTTTCTCTTGATTTTCCAAGTGCGTTTTTGCCAAGATTTCTACAACATCATCAACAAGATCATTTCTCGGCTTATTTGGGTTAGTTTCATCAAATGCAACATGTATGGACTCTTCTATGGTCATAGTTCATTTATTATAGACTCTAAAGGCCTTACTATGTATAGAATAGCCAATGAATATTTCCTCATCAGATTTTACATCAAACTTCCCCAAGTTATCCTTTCCATTATTCAAAACGAAGCATTTACATCCAAAGACATGAAAATGTGACACATTTGGCTTCCTTCCTTTGTACAATTCATATGGGATTTTCTTTAAAATTGGCCTTATTAGGGCTCTATTCATAACATAACAAGCGTTGTTAATCGCATCCGCCCAAAAGTACTTAGGAATGTTGGCCTCATTGAGCATAGTTCTTGCCATTTCCTCTGAAGATCGATTTTTCCTTTCTACAACACCATTTTGTTGTGGTATTCTAGGGGCAGAAAAATTATGCTCAATGTCATGTTCATCACAAAAAGTTTCAAATTCATGATTTTCAAATTCACCACCATGGTCACTTCTTATGGATGTAATACAAAAACCTTTTTCATTTTGGATAACTTTAGCAAGCTTTTTAAATGATTGAAAAACATCATTTTTGTGGGCCAAGAATAATGTCTATGTAAACCTAGAAAAATCACCCACAATCACTAATGCATAGTAATTCCCACCAAAGCTCATAGTTCTAGAGGGACCAAAAAGATCCATGTGCAAAAGTTATAAAGGTCTAGAAGTTGAAACCATGTTTTTAGCTTTAAAAGAGACCTTTACTTGTTTTCCCTTTTGACATGCATCACAAAGTTTGTCTTTTTCAAATTTGAGCTTTGGAAGACCAATTACTAGTTCTTTAGAAACCAATTTGTTTAAGTGATCCATGTGAATATAAGCAATTCTTCTATGCCATAACCATGAATCATTTTCTTTACTCATAAAGCATTTAGCATCATTTGAGGAGATATCATTGAGACTAATCATATATATATATTATTGACTCTATGACCAACAAACTTAACTTGCTTATCATCCTTTCCCTCAATTATGCAATAAGAAGAATCAAATATAACTTTATTGCCTTTATCACACAATTGACTAATGCTAAGCAAATTATGTTTAAGTCCTTCAACAAGCAAAACATTATCAATAGATGATGAAGGGATCTTACCAACTTTGCCAATTCCAAGAATCTTCCCTTTGTTGTTATCACCATATATGACATGACCATGTTTCTTGTGAGTAAGGGAGGAGAACTTGGAGCCATCACCGGTCATGTGCTTGGAGCAACCACTATCAAGATACCAACTTAAGCTCTTGGTCTTCAAGCACACCTACAACACACATTCAAGTTTTAACCTTTGGTACCCAAATTGTCTTGGGTCCTTGTGTGTTAGAGTTAGGCATGGTGCCTTTAGGAACCCAAACTCTTTTTATTCTAACTTTAGTGTTTATGTTCTTTCTAACATTGCAAGTGGATGCACTATGCCCTTTCTTACCACAGTGAAAACATTTAACAAAAGGACTACTTGAAGTATTTGAGGAAACAAAGAAGTTCTTATAAGATTTTTGATGGTTATTTGGATTAAATCCTAAACCGGCTTTTTGAAACACACATTTTTGTTTCCCTAACAACGCATTCAAGTTGTCTCTTCCAAAAGTGAATTCTGCAAGAGTGTTGTTCAAGTCTTCAATTTCTTTTTCAAATACTTTGCATGATGAACAAGGTAATGATATGGATGTGTTATCATGTGAGGAACAAGTCATGCATAGTGAATTAGCATCAATAAGTCCTAAGGTCTCATTTTCAATCTTAAGCTCATTTATCTCTTTACTTAAGATAGAAACTTTGTTTACCAATAAGGAAATTGTTTTGTTAGAGGACAAAATCATTTTTGTGAGCCTTAAGGATTCATCATGCAATTCTTGAAAGGCATCTTGTAGTTCATAATATGAAGGTAGAGATTCTGAGTTAAAAGAAGTTACCTCGGTGTCGCTCTCTTCACTTTCTTCTCCTTGAGCCATGAGACAAAGATGAGCTTCTTCATCCTCTGAATTGTCGGAGGAGCTTAAGTCATTGTCCTCCCAAGCTATGTATGCTCTTCTTTCTTTCTTTTCTTTGGAAGGCCTTTTCTCAAACTTCTCCGTCTTCTTGAGATACATAGGGCACTCCATTTTCATGTGCCCCGATTTTTCTCATTCATAGCATTTTGGAGGAGTAGAGGATCCTTCTCCTTTGTGATGCACTTTCTTTTGAGGAAAGGGTGGTCTTCTTTGAAATCCCTTTTTTTCTTTAGGAATCTTCCAAATTTTCTCACAAGGAGACTAAGATTCTCCTCACTTAGCTCAACACTTTCAGCATCCTCTTCACCATCTTCATCATCATCTTTAATTGTAGAGGAAGTGGCTTTGAGTGCGATTCCCTTCTTCTTTTTTTCATGCTCTTCATTTTGATTGAGCCTATTTAGTTCCAGCTCATGTTCTTGAAGCTTTCCAAATAAGGTGGCTAGAGACATTGTTGATAAATCTCTTGATTCCGTAATCGCCGTTGCTTTGGGTTGCCAATTCCTGCTTAGACATCTCAAGACTTTGTTAATAAGATCTTCATTAGGAAATGTCTTTCCCAATGAGATAAGATGATTAACAATATGAGTAAACCTCTTTTGCATATCTTGAATACTCTCACCTTGGTTCATTCTAAACAATTCGTATTCATGAGTAAGAGTGTTTATTCGAGATTGCTTTACCTTACTAGTACCTTCATGAGTTACTTGTAGGGTATCCCACATTTCTTTTACGGTCTTGTAATTTGACACCCTAAAGAATTCATCATACCCCAAGGATGTGGTGATGATGTTCTTGGCTCTCAAATTGTATTGAACCTTCTTTTTATCATCATCGGTCCATTCATTTCTAGGTGTATTGATTTTTACACCATCTTTAGTTTGTGTTGGAACAAAAGTACTATTTTCAACGGCGTCCCACACATCTAAATCAATAGCTTCAATGAAAATTTTCATCATTTCTTTCCCATAGGCATAACCATCCCCATTGAAATAAGGAGGTCTGTTTATAGAAGAACCTTCATTTGAAACACCTTTTGAAGCCATCACTTCTCTTAAAGCTACTAAGCTCTTTATACAAGAGTCTAGCATTGATACCACTTGTTACCAAGTGGCCTTAATACTCAAGAGGGGGGTGAATTGAGTATAAAAACTAAGTTCGCAAATCTTTCACAAATCGTTTGATAAACAATTTTCGTTGAACCTAATTGATGATTAGAAATAATTGGATATAAGAGATAAACACTTTCACTTATAAATGCAATAGCCAAAGGGACCAATATTCAAGCAATTCAATAAAACAGTACTCAATGTAAAGAGAAGGGTTTAGAGAAAACAAACACAATGATTTATCCTGGTTCGATCACCAATCCACTTATGATCTACGTCCAGTCCTCAAGCAACCGCTAGAGATTTTTCACTATTTCTTCAAGCTTCAGTAAGTGCTTGATGACCTTTACAACCTTGAGCACTCAACACTTTGGGATACCTCACCCTTGGAGCTTGAGTCTCTTCAACTAAGGGATACCTCACCCTTTACACTTTTGGAGGGATGCCTCACCCTCTTTACAAAGCAATATAGATTGATTGAATGAAGCTCTCACTAGAGTAGATGATTACAAATTGAAGCTCTAATATGCTTTCAAAGATTATCCCACGTTTTTACAAAAAACAGAGCAAGAGTGGATTTGAGGATTGAATCATGTTTGAAAGTATTGGTAATCAGTTTTTGGTTCAAGGTCAACCTCAAATGAAGACCCAACATTGGTATTTATAAGTTTCTCAATAAAATAAGCCGTTGGATGGTTTTAGCTATGCATTTAATGCATTTAATATAGCCGTTGGACGTTATCAGGGTGCGTGTAATCGATTACACAATAAATGTAATCAATTACATTGTTATTCCAACGTGTTCTTGGCTTTCTGGGCTCTGTGTAATCGATTACATTATTGGTGTAATCGATTACATGGCTTCTGACTTGCTTGTAATCGATTACAATATCCATGTAATCGATTACATGACTTCTGACTTGCTATGTAATCGATTACAATATCCATGGAATCGATTACATGACTCTTTGAACGTGTTCTTGCCCTTCTGGGCTTATGGTAATCGATTACATTAATTGTGTAATCGATTACATGGCCTCTGACTTGCTTGTAATCGATTACATTGCTCATGTAATCGATTACAAGGCCTCTGTTTGCTGTGTAATCGATTACAAACATCATGTAATCGATTACATTAGCCTTTAAACACATTTTTCAAGTCCAATAAAGCTTGTAAGCCATTTCTAACACCTTAAGACAATTGATTAAATATAAATCCTTTTAAGAGTGTTAGATTTAAGATAGAAACTCAAGTTTCTTGAAAACTATGTTTAACTTTGAAATTTCCCACTTATTTTAAAATGATATATTGAAAAACCATTTGAAAAATCTTGAGAGCATTTAACATTAATATTCTAAGTCTTATAACTAAATAAACCTCTTGACTTCTTTCTTTGATCTTGATTTTTCCTTTTGCGCTTGATCTTCACTTTTGCACTTGATCTTCACTTTTGTCTTTGTTATCATCAAAAACTATTTGACATGCTTTGGGGACATAAGCATTCACAGATTGACTTACGACATCAGCACATTTTTTGCCCGTTAGTATGAGATACTCAATGAAAAAAAGCAACCTTAGTACTGGTGATTTGGATTGATGCAACTGGAGATGCAGCATGAGAACTAGAAGATAAAATGACAGAAACATAGTCGCATTTGTTCTAACATATGATAAATTTCGAGGACGAAATTTCTTTTTAGAAGGGGAGAGTTATAACACCCCAAAAATTATTTGTTTCATGATAAATAGTCATTTTATAATATTTATAATTTTTATTAATTTTTTTGGATTTTTTCAGAATTATTGATTATTTTAATATATTTCTCGATTTATGCGCGCACTGAGCGGAGCCAGGAAAATAAAATATTTTTCCCAAGACTGGTAAACCTTGAACTGTGGAAACATCGACGAGGGATCTTACTAAACCCGAGGTCAGGCACAGTTTACAAGGTTTACATTTTTTGAGACTTTATCTGATAAATAAAATTGTGGTATGTTCTGTTAAATAAAAAAAAATTTGTAGTATGCTCTATTATCCATTGGACAATACATACTGGCTTAGTAAACTGTAACAATTATCTATTGGGCAATGGCTTGTAGCAAAAATCGTTATCAGCTTATCTAGAAATCTATTTTATGTCCAATCAAGTTGACTTTTACACAAACTAACAAAGCTTCTCAAGTAAGCTTTCCTTAAGCTTCTAGTGTTGGTGTATGCCCTAGAGGCTGATACATTTGTCTGTATTTACATACACTCTATTATGCTTATTTTAATATATGAGGCATTTCATTCATTGTGTTCCTTTTTGATAAACATAATAAAGTCCTTAGAATAGTAAGTTTGATGCCATAGGTTATCGAGTGGATGACTTGATCGTGAGATCCTTTTGGTTATAACACTATTCTTAAATGTCCCTAGTCAAGTATTATTATTAATTAGGACAACAATAATACATTGAGACTAGTATGTGCATAGCCTGATGACCATATCTCATGGGTCATGGATATGAAATATCAAGTCTTCACATGGGTACATATTAGAGTAATGATGTATTGGACTGACCCACCATGAGAACGCTACATGGATCGTTACGTGAGTGTCATAAGCGATTCTTATAGTGAGAATGGTGTCTGTGGTCCTTTGACCTGAAATCACTACGATTCCTGCATAAGGAGTTGTGTGTTTTAATACCATCATGTGTCATCTGTAAAAAGGTGATTATAAAGTTGGTTATTGGACATACCGCAAATCATACGGAGGGATTTGAGTGACCTAGATGGGATTTATCACTCCTACATAACAGGAGCGATATCTTCCGGGCTCCTGATTGAGTGAGATTGCGAAATGCATGGCCATGCTCAAATGAGTCAATATGAGATATTGATTTCATTTATTGTTACAAAGTCTACTCGAGTATCAGGAAATGAATGATTAGACTATACAAGGGTGACGTATTCCATGCCTTGTGTTCAATCTAGATATCTTGACAAAGGGACTAAATGACACGGAAACATTGGTCACGGAAAAGTTATGTCAAATCACTGACATTATTATTACTTGGGTAGCAGCGATGTGTTGCTAGATACTGCTCACTGCTTGTAATATTAAAATGAGATTTTAATATTACTGTCAACGTAATGAGAACCTGCAGGGTCACACACATAGAGCAGACTAAAATTAGAGCAATGGATCCAAGTTGGACTCGAATTCAAATATGGGCCAAACTCATAACAGATGAGTCTAGGGTTGCACAGCTTACCTTGCTGCTACTCATACTCACTTAAGATAGTCACTATTATAAATAGTACTGCTAAGGGGCTGCTAAGACACACAATTTTCAGAACCCTAGCCGCACCTATAGAAAAGTGAGTGAGAGAACGACATGTTTCTTCTCTTCTCTTCGTAGCTAGTACTATGTGAGAGACGTGAGGCTCCTCTTTGCGGACGTTGGACGTTCGTGAGTCTGTTCTTGTGGATACCACAGAGACATCATTTCTATTACGGTGTTGGTGATTCACGTCATTCCTTTTGATCATGCTTCAAGAGGTAAATAATTTAAAAACTAATATTATGGCTTTTCGCATGGATCCTCAGTGGGAATCCTAATTTTTTCGCTGTGTGATGTAACCATAATTCCCAATATCTAGAACATTTTTCCCTCCTCTTTCTCCCTTTTGTTCCACGACAATGGCCATTTTGGGAGCCAAAATTATGCTTTTCATTTATCACTTCTTCTATTTCTAATTTCGAACCCCAAAAAGCTATCATCACTTTACTATCACTTTCTCTGTCTACACTTCTTCTCTCATTTTATCTCAAGCTTTTTCTCTTCCTTCTCTCTTCTTCTTCCCACGGCAGCCACACATCCTTCCACCGTCCATGCTTGTTTGATTTTCAAGCTCACACTTTTCTTAAATCTACATCTTGATTGGAAGACTTTCTTTCTTGTTGGAATCATCTTCAAGGAGCTCACCCATTCTCTCCATTTTCTCTTCTCTTCCACGGCTAAGACACCATTTTTGGTCACCCACATTTTCTTGCTCAACCAACCTTGTTTCTTACATCTTCTCATCATCTAGAACTTTTTCTCTTTTGTGACCACCTCTTGAATCCACCATTTTCATCTTCTTCCACAAAGCTCTAAAGTTTAAAACTTTGAGGTAAAGTTTATGAGTTTTCCTTTTTCTCTTCTCATTTTCGTGATTCTTGGTCATCTTTGTGACCAAGAACTTCTCTTTTATGATTTGATTTATTTATTGTGAAAGTTTGATGTCCTAGGGTTTTGGTGGTGGTGGAGGCCGAAATCTACAAGGAGCTTCAAGGAAGTTTTTTTCTTATTTTCTCTTTAGGTAAGAGGGAGATTATCCACTTCAACCTCTATTGGTAGTAGGAAACTTGTTTGTGTGTTAGTTGTGAGAAACCCATGTTAGGATTACTCTCTTGGTTATATGGTTTTTCTAATGATCTTTGTATTAATTTCCTCTTATGTGGTTTTATTGTTTGGATTGTGTATGTTGATGATCTTGGATTGATTCTGAGGGATTGGAAATGTGAATTGGAAGCAAGGGTTTCTTGCTCTCCTTAATGAGGCTCACGACCATACCCCCTTCAATAGGGTGTTCATGGTTAAAATTTTGTAACAACTTGGAGAGATAACTAATCAAGGGAATAATAATTATTAGAGCAATGAAAAATTTAGGTTCTTACCCCTTTGTGAGGCTCACGACCTCTAGGGCCCTTTTGTGGGTCCAAGTATATAATTTGGTGTAATCTTGGAACTTAAGTAATTAAGTGTTAGGTAATTAACAATATGATGGAAAGAAATTTATTTGATGACCTAGAGTGATTTTTGAACTTAAGGGAAGAAACAAGAGTGAGTGTGAGACTTGAGAACCTTAGAATAATGTTCTAAGTGAAAATGGTTAAATTTAAGTAAAAAACTTAGCTAATTAAGAGAAATGGAGATTGAATGAGAATTGCAAGGGAATTACTTTAGAGAAAGATTTTATAAGAAATGTTAAATTAAAGTGAAACTCCATAATGAACCTTAAAAGTGCATTGTCATATTTGAGAATTTGATAATATGTTAATATGGGTCCATGAGTGGGACCAAAATTTTGTTGATGTTTAACTTGGCCAAATTATAGCATGTTATGGGATGAGTATATCATTGATATTAATGGTGTTAAACAATTGCATGGGCGATTGCTTTAATATCATTGGGAACAGTTCAACGATGGTTGATTTCATTGAATATGCATTTGAGCATTACACATTCGTGGCATTTTATGCCTAGGAGTGAGCGAGAACTTATAGGATAGTGCGATCCATGATGGATCTTGGGGAATGTTCAGGGTGAGGTGATTCACTTAGTGATTATGTTATTACATTGTATAACCCTAGCCGTGAACATTGTTGCAACGCACTGGCAACCTGATAAAACACTATTGCTTTTCGTGGTCCGGCATAGACTGTCTTTTGAGGGGGGACAGATCTTCTGGAACGCTCATCTTTGAATATTTAGCTCCATGGATTGGGAATTGAGTACATTATGCATAAAGACAGTCAATATACGCATTGTGTGTAACACCCCTTTTCGTAAGGGAACGTCACATTGTCAATTACGATGCGGAAATAAAATTATATAAATCAAGACCCGGTTCCTTTTAATAGTATGTATATTTACCTGGTTATAGTTGGGTAATTAAATTGGCAAGTTTATAATTTTTTTTTTGTAATACAATGATAATAACAATAGTCGATAACCACGGAGATGGAACATAAATGGAAATAAAGAAATAAAGGCAAAAGTAAAGCTTTCATCGGAATTAACATTTCATATTCATATATATATTTATCAAATTGTTCGGTTACAAAGCCTGGTGTATCAAAAAGCAAAACTATACCTGCCCCCAAAGGATTATACATACACATCCCCATGGTATCAGAATATACAGCCCACTACAAACAAAACATCAGGCCCCCAAAATAAAATACTAGTAGCCCTCAGTAGCTACAAGTAATGTCAATCCCTCAAGTGAGGAGGAATCGTGTCAGGATCCTCCTCGGGGTTGTCCTTAGGGACTTCCTCGGGATCTTCCTCAGGATCTTCATCACCAGAGGAAACCACCATAGGAACAGTAGAGTTACGAGACGGGGCCCGAGCAGTGGAATGAAAGGAGTCTTCCCGCGGGGTGTAATAACGGTCACCCCACATCTCGCGTATAGGAAGGTGAAATTCCAAACATAGGCTAATACAGCAGGTGAAAACAGGCGGCTCATGGCGCCTCCAGGCTAGAGATATCGATACATCCCCCAAGTAGACGCAATGCTCAGAGCCAAAGTTGATGTGCCAGCACTCTGGCCCTCCTAAGAAGGTCAGGCACACATCTCCCAGAAATCTGTGCGTGCGTGTCTCCATACTCTTCAGAAGTCGCTAGTCGAGGTAAGGCCAAAAGCCAGGGAAGTTTGGGGCTTCAGCTTCCTTGCAGTCATCTTCAATGGGATGCAATATACAGACAAATAGTGGAAGACAGGAAAGAGGTAAGACATCCTACCATCATTACCAATTATAGTATCAAGAAACAAAACGGCGCAAAGCGCCCATATAGCAGTTTTGACAGCAGTAATGGAAATAAACATTTAGTAGCAGTTATGATCAACCAAACAGTTCTAAGCAGTCATATATATATATATATATAAAATACAACAATTCCAATTATAATAACAATGAATGCCAGATAATTCATGGACTCACTATGCACATGCATTCAATAGTCAAAATCCTACTCCATAGAGCTAGACACAAACGGTCGGAGAGAAAGATCAGGAGACTCGTCTACAACTCGGCTGCCGAGGCCAAAGTGCTGTATCCATCAATTTATCCGTGCACATCATGGCATTGTACAGACAGTCTACACTAGATCATGATATAGGACAGTGTCTCAGTCCGGATCGTCAGTGTGTTTGCATTGGTCTGCCCCACGGACAGAAGAGCTACCAACTGTCCATTCCGAGGTACCCGCACCCTGACGCCCCCGAGGTCAACCAATGGCCTACACTTGTCTATTCGCACCCACACTAAGGTGTGTTCAACTCCTAGGTAACTCGGCCTTAACATAGTCCAACAGACATTCTCTTTTCTTTTTGTGCAATGCATGACTCAATCATGCTCCTCATGACAACTAGGTCAATCATGCTTCAAATGCATGTCATATGATTTAACAATAAGGTTTGATCCCATTCACAGATCCACATCAAGCCAATAGCACATTTTAAGGATAACCACAATCCCATTCAGAGTCAAAATAAAAGTCAATCATTAGGTTCATTATGTTCCTCATGGCCTCACCCATACTCATATTTTTCCTTTATTCAAAATTCTCACTAGTTGTAATGCATGCTCGCGTTCCTTGTTTTTCCCTGTTTATGAATCCCTAATTAGTTTCTTGTCATCCAATTATTTGTGATTAATATGCCTTTATTAGTCCAAAAGTCTTGAGTCCAGGAAGGTACACGGCTGGAATCACCAGCAATACCACCAATTTAATTTCTAGGTGTTGGGTGATAACTTACACTCTTGAATTCGACGGAGGCAATATATCTAGTATAAAGTTGAAGCTACTTTTCGACAGAAATTAACATGGCTGATTAATGAGAGACGTGAGTCATAAGGTGAGTTATTGACGGAAGGGCTGCGTTATAATTTTGACAAGAATGGTTAAAAATCAATTTCTATTGAATGAAGGTTCTGTCGAATAGGGATCAAAAACTGTCGAATATACTAGAAAATTAGCAGAAACCCTATTTTCGACGGATGGGTGTTGACGTTGGAGAAATTTTCCAAGTGTCGAACCGACGAAAACACGAAATGATCAGAAGTCCAAATTCGACGGATATTAACATTGGAGAAGTTTCTATTCAACGGTCAGAATTTTAACTCGACGGATATTGGCATTCGGACTCGACGGATTTCGACATCCTATCTCGATAGATATTGACATTGTACTTGATGATCAGAAGTCTAAACTCGACAGATTTGGTCAGAAGATCAAATTCGACAGATATGGTCAGGAGTCTAAACTCGATGGATTTGGTCAGGAGATCAGATTCGACGGATTTGGCATTCTAACTCGACGAATTTGGCATTGTGCTTAATGGTCGAAAGTCCAAACTCGATGGATTTGGTCAGAAAAATCAAATTCGACGAATATGATCAGAAGTCTAAACTCGACAGGTTTTGACATTCTACTAAATGGTCAGAAGTTCAAATTTTTACAAGTGTTTAAAAGGGACCCCAAAGTTTAGGTTCTAAACCGTGGCCATCCGAGAACCAATCCGACGTCATTCCCTTCTATATTATACATTCCAATCCAATCCAATATATATCAATATACACACAGACATTCCAATAGCATAAACACCTTACAAACACATGCAAACAAAGGGTGGCCCTCAATAGGTTTCCCTCACTTTCAATCACAGACAACGTTCCTAAATGTTAATAGAGGTTGAGGAGGAGTGTCTTCTTCTTACCTTAGAGAAGCACAAAGAAAGGCTGCTCCTTTTGGTCAGAAATTTTATGCTTAGCTTCTTGGAAGTCCTAGAACATTCAAACTTTCAAAATCAAAACCAAATGTTGAAATGGATAACCATGGTCACCAAAATGACCGTAGGTTACGAAAATGAGAAGAGAGGAAGAGAAAGTTGAGAGCTTTACCTTAAAGCTCCAACCTTAAAGCTTCAAAGATGGAAGAGAATGAAGATGGAGGGAATGGTGATCTTTGAAGATGACTTCCTCAATGATGGTGGTCCTCTAAACACAAAGATGGTGCTAGGAGTGTGACGGCATTGAAGAGAAAATGGAGGTGTGGGTGGTAATGGTGTTGCTGCTGTGGAGTGAAAAGAGAAGGGAGAAAGATGAGTGAGCAGTGAGCTGCGTACTGGGAGAAGGGAAAATGAGAGAAAGGAAATGAAATATGCCCCCCTTTAGTCAACCGTGCAGCACCAAAAGGAGGAGAGAGAAAGTAGTGGTTGGAGGAAGCTTCCTAGAAGCTTCCCTCAAAACTTCCTTGAGAAGCTTCGCGCGCTTCTCAATAAAGTGCATGGTAAGCTTGTCTCCTAAATTTAATACACTAGACAGATGATTAATTTCACTGTTAGAATTATTTTCTCAGTGAATAAAAGTTACAATTGATGAAAATAATATTTTATTATTCATCAGATACTTTTATGATACCGCAATTTTATCCAACAGATAAAACCTCGAAAAACGCAAACCTCGCAAACTGTGCCTGGCCTCGGGTTTAGTAAGATCCCCCATCGACGAGTTGACAATTCAAGGTTTACCAGCCTCAGGGAAAATATTTTATTTTCCTGGCTCCGCTCAGTGTACACGCAAAATGAAGAATATATTAAAATATTCATCATCTCTAGAAAAATTCACAAAAATTCCTAAAAATCATAAATATTGTAAAATGATTATTCATAATGAAATAAATAATTTTTGGGATGTTACATTGTGCACATGCATAGTCAGTTTATATATTTCATGGCATGGTCAGTATTCATGTATTGTGATATACATTGTTGAATCACTTACTGGTTGATAATATAATTATGCCTGTTGTCTTGCGATATCTCTGTAATAACATGATTATGTTTGTTATTCTGAAATATTCTTGTATTGACCTGATTATATCTGCTTTTATTTAATGTTGTTGTATGTGAAAGGCATCATTATCTTTTGTTGTGTTTCTCGCTACCTGATGGTATTGATGTAGGAGATCTCACCTCTTTCATCGTATTTTCTATCTGCTTCTATCTTATTCTCATGTCTGTAAAGACTGCATTGGCAGTGAGGCAAGATCCGTGAGGTTTCATTAGGCTACAGTTTCACGAGGGCACCGAAGTGTGGAGTGTCCATTGGGATACGGGGCATATTTTGTATGACGGAGATGTCACTTTGTTTTGGAGCAGGGCTCGGCATGACGCCACTACTTCACGGTGGATGTAGCTGTTCACTTGGAGTTCTACATGTCTCTTGAAGAGCTTCCTTGAGGGAGGACTTTGTGGAGTCGACTGTTTAGACTTCCATCTGTTGTGATATGCCTCGACTGGGGGCTTTGTCTGCTTAGGGATCCCGCAGGGGATCTAGATGGAGATCGAGTACAGGACCCTGTTCTTCAAGTGTTAGGACTTGGACTAGTTTCAGTTTTTTTTTTGGTAGTCAGATATGTGTATGTTTACTATTTGGAATACTTGAGTTTTATACTTTTGGAAGATGAGATAAAGTAATTAAGGATGTAATGAACTTCGTTTTATGAAAAGGTGTTTTCCAGTTCTTATGCCTTGTGTCTTTATTATTTGATAAGTCGATGTTATTCGTCGAAAATATAATTTTGAAACTCAAATTTTATAATGTCCATCTTTTTATAACTTAAAGTTTGGTTGGTGTTAAAATAAAAAGAGTCAATTTGAAATGTAATGCCCTTCGGAGGGGGTATTATAGAGGGGGTGGAGAGCTTCTTGGACAAGCTTCCCATCATCTTTTCATCTTTCACACTTTCCTATCACTTTATTTCTCTTCACCCAAAAAGGTTTCATCATTTTTCTTTCATCATCTTTCTCCATTTTCTCTCCAACACCACACAGCCACCACCCCATGCACCACCATCTCACATTCTAAAATTCTAACAACCTTATTTCTTAAATCTATACTTTCTCCTAAGATCATCTAGTGTGAAGATTTTGGTTGTTCATCACTTTTCTAAGAATCCTTCAAGTTAGGGCCTGTGATTTCTAAGGTAAAAGTTCCCTCCTTTTTCATCATCCTTCTATTATTCCTTCCAAGGCTTTGATTTTTGTTCTTAGCTATTCTTTTCAAGTCAAAAAATGATGATCTTTGGTTATGTCATTTTCGATTTCAGGGTTCTTGAAGGAGGAAGGTTGTTTCAAAAAGCTCTACACAAGTGGTTGGATATCTCCTAAGGTAAGAGGAAGATTTCTCTTATCAACCATCAATGGTGGTGAGGAACGAAATTGGTGTACGAAAAGTAAGGAAATCCATGTGTGGGATTACTTACTTTGTTGTTTTCATTCTTGATAATTTTTGTGATTCTTGTTCTATAGGATGTTGTGGCTTGTTGTTGTGTATAGTTTTATTTGAATGGAAAACTTGATATATGATATATGTTATTTGCTTAAAATCTATTGTGGAAAGGAAAATTTTGAGTCCCAAGGACCCTTAGGGCTCACGGCCAAGAGGCCATAAATAAGGTATCCAAGATAAAATTTTACATTGAATTGGAAGTTGGAAACTTGAATGAAAATGAGATTGAATTAGAGACTAAATAATCATAAAGGAGTGGTAAAAACAAAAATCTTGGCTACATGGTTAGAGATAGGTTTCGGCCTTGAGAAGAAAAAAATGGATGATTTTATGACTAGGTGATGTTTATATCTTTGGTGGTAAGTGAAATCCTTAACGATTGATATATATTACTTGCTTGAGATTCCTTGTGGAAGTTGAAAAATTTGAAGCCCTAGTGCCCTAGAGAGCTCACAGCCAAGAGGCCATAAATAAGGCATCCAAGATGAAAACATTAAGTTAAATTGTAAATCTAAGTGTTAAGGTGAGAAAAGAAGTGGATTAAGGATTGGTAGTAATGAATGAGTGGTAAAATAAATTTAGTCCCTTAGTTGGAGAGGGTTTTGGCCTTGAGGAAGAAAAATGAATGAGGAAGAGAATTCATAATAAATTAGAGTACCTTGATAGCCTATGGAAAAAGGGAAATGAAGTTGTGAAGTAATATCATATGGCTTCTTTTAGGCCCTTTTCAAACATGTGAGGAGACATTACTTTGTGGAACTTAACTAGGAGGGTTTTAAAATTAAAGTGCAATCTAACTTTAATTCTTGAACATTTTGATAAGTGTGGTTTGTGGAGAATGCTTCATGAAATTTTAAAGAGGATGATTTTCTGAGGATTGTGTGTTTGAGATGCCTTATGATCAAACATGATGTTATTATGCTGTTGAGATAATGGCCTAGGCCCTGGGTGGTCAATGGTTAATTGGAACCCTATTATGGCTTCTCTTGATGAGATTAATATTGCTGAAGAATATTATGCACTATTGTATTGTGATCATACATTGTGAAATTCGGAATGACTTGTTGTTAAGGCAAAATGCCTAGGTTCATTATTATGTGATCATACATTGTGAAAGTCAGAATGACTTGTTGTTACGGCATAATGCCTAGGTTCATTATTATGTGATCATGCATTGTGAAAGTCAAAATAACTTGTTATCAAGGCGGAATGCCTAAGAGATGAATTATACCTTTGTATAGGTGCAAATTGTGTGGTGTGGTTCACTTGTTGAACTTGGAGGCATCGGGGCACGGGTATCCCATAAGTGGACAGTTGGTAGCTCTACTGGGCCGTGGTGACTGAGCAATGCACTGACGATCTCGACCAGGCACTATCCTACTCCCGATCTAGTTGAGAGTGTCTTGTATAGCCATGTTACACATATTGATATATTGAAAAGCACACTATTTGAGGCTAACGATGTACAAGCAGTGGCTCTCCCGATCATCCTCTCTGATGTTAGTTTTTAGGTCCATGGAGTAGGTGTCGATCTGTTGTGCATTCACATATCATTGAGCATTTTACTTGATGTATCTACACTGTGAAATTAATTGTTATTATACTGTGGATTTTTCCTGTTGATATACATCATTGAGATATCTGCTGGATAACTTTATAATTGTGAATTATTCTAGTTACACTCTGTGACTTCATTATTATCTATATTTTCTTGCTACCATGTTGGTAACGATGCAGAGGGTCTCATATCTTTTATTGTATTATTCTGTCTACTTCTACTCTGTACTTATGTTGGGATAGATCGCGATGGCGGCAAGGCAAGACTTGCAAGGTTTCACTAGGCTACAGTTTCATGGAGGCATCGAAGCGTGGAGTGTTTAGTAGGACACGGGGCGCGTTCGGTATGACGGGGATGTCACTTTGAGTTGGAGTAGGACCCGGCATGACGCGGTCACATTTAGTATGGACGCAGTTGTTCACTTGGAGTTCTACATGCCCCTTGGGGAGCTTTGGGATGATCGGAGAGTTTCCTGTAGGGAGGGCTCTGTGGAGTCAACTGCTCGGACTCCTGTCCGCAGTGACATGCCCCGACCTAGGGCTTTGTTCATTAGGGATCCCGAAAGGGATCTGGATGAAGATCTGGTACAAGAACCTATTCTTCAGGTGTTTGGACTTGGACAAGGCTTAATCTTTATTTAGTAGATATATGTATACATATGTTTATTTTGGAGTACTTAAGTTTTATGCTTTTTGGAATATATGATGATGTACTTGAGTATGTAGTAAACTTTTCTTTATGAAAAGTCCTCCATTCATTTCTTATTACTCGAGTCTTTTATTTATTTCAATAAGCTTATATTATTTGTTAAAAGGAAATTTTAAAACTCGAATTTTACAATATTAACTATTTCACAACTTGATGAATTTTAAACTAAAAGAGTCGGTCTAAAATGTAATGCCCCTCGGAGGGGGTGTTACATTACGTGGTATCAGAGCAGTTCATCTTGTTGAGCCGGGGTATGGACTGACTATGCTTAAACATGTAGAAGTATCTATATGTGTGTTGTGCATTTCCTTGTCTCTTGTTTGAGATGTTAAAAGAGGATTGCATAAGTTGTTTTAGGTTGGATGTTAGTGGTTATTGTTACATAGTTACATAATATTGAGGACTGGCCAACTCAATATGTAATGTTTTGTGTGAACAGGAAACTATGACTTCAACTAGGCGAACTAGGAGAATAAGGGTTCTTCTAGGAAGAGTCCAGTTGGGTGACTAAACTCGTGTAGATTTATTTGTACCTACACCTTTTGGAGTGGTACCTCTGATGTGAGTAAAGTCCAAGTCCGAGCCTTTTGGGTTTATGGGTAGGTTTACCTTGTTTGTGCTGTGTGTCTCTTTGTAAACTAAACACAGAGATGTATTGCTTAGTCTCCGAAAGGGGACAATATTATTTGAAATGGTTACTTCTCGTTTCCATTGTGTTTAACTTGTCTATTTTCGAAGGAAAGACAATGGCTCGCAGTAGACGTACGTGTTGGAATGTGGAACGCAACAACGAAGGGATGACTGCGAATTGGAAGCAATGCAAGGAATGGTTGAAGCAACAGTACAACAGAATCAGAGGATCGTGCAGTGATCTGTTGATTATTTTTGCTTGCCAATTTGGATTGCTAAGAAAGGGAATTCTTGATTGATTAAATTCTTTGAAAATTGAATGCATAAAAGTCTCTGCTCATTATTCTGCATTTGCTTAGCTTGTTGGGAAACTGTGTTGAGTTGTATATTTTTGCCTAGGAGTGCAAAAGGTTAAGTGTGGGGTAATTGATCTGTTGATTATTCCTATATATTAAATGCCTTGTAATTGATTCATTGAACTCCATTTGTGCTTAATTGTCATTATTTAGCTAAGTTTCTGATATCAAACCTTAATTAGAACATTATTGTGAAACTTTGCTTAAATGTATTCTCAAATGTTAATAATTGAACTTTTCAGGAAATCTCTGGTTGACGGAGTTCATTTACCTTAAATCAGGCTTGAAACCCACTTGAAGAAGGGTTATGGATTCATGAAGATCAAATTCTTCCTTTGCAGCAATGAAAGAAGAGTTTCTGTGAAGATTCGGTACTGAAATTGAAGGAATCAAATTACAGGGCCTGCGTAAAATTGCAGGGCCTAGGCCGTGCAAAAATACACAGCCGTGCAAGAGTACACAGCCTAGGCCGTGTACTCCTCTGACTTTTGCAATTAAAAATAGTAGATTTTGTTCCTTCAAACAGAGCCATGCACGACATAGGCCGCGTATTAATGCCAGCTATGCATTCACTCCAATAGATGAATTATTGAAACTTTTGCGCGAAGTTTGGACCCTTCTTGAAGAAGTTAAGCCCTGAGGCCTATAAAAACACACTCTTAGCACGTCTTGGAGAGAGTTCTGACCTAAGGAGAGCAGCTGCAACTCCTTAGGGAACGGAGAGGGGAGGCTTGGATCAAAGATTAGAGTCTTGGGTTCGAGCAATTGGAGATCCATCATCCTCAATCCTCAGAAATTGGTTTACTTTTTAGTTTTTCTTCTGCACTTTGTTTCTTATGTTGTTCTTTCTTAGTTTTTCTTGTGATTTTGTTCTCGCTATGTGTAACTAAACCTCCCTTGGTTAAAGGCGTGATGAAACCACTAATTTTGATGTTGTGAATCTTGCATATTTGATTATTTCAACACAGTTATGTTTTTATTCATATATTTCTGAATCTATTTTTGGTATGAAGGTTTTTGTACTTGTTCCCACTTTAAAAGTGGTAGATCTGAGTTTATTATGCACGGTTGCGGTAGTAGATCTAGCAGAAGTTATGATGTTCATGTGGGTATAATTATCTTTGTACTATTTGTTAGTTATAAAAGTGGTAGATCTGGGTTTATTATGCGCGGTTGCGGTAATAGATCTAGAGAAATATATGTTCTAAGTAATTTAATCCCGGTTTGTGATTAGATCTTAGTGTAATTGGTTTTCTAAAACTTAATGCAATTATTGGATAGTTGTAAGAGCGGTTGTTTTATGACTAATCAGTGATTAGGAGTTGATTTGAGCGGTTGCTAAATTGGCCAACACATAAGGAAAACAGAGATTTAGTCTTACAATTGTATACAAACATAATTGAGCATGTTAAAATAAAAGGATATGTGGATTTACATCATCGTATAAATCTAGTGGTGGATTCAATCTCTTAACCAATTATCTTATATTGTTGATTTTAGTTTGCTTATTGTTATTGTTTTTGAAGTTGTTCATTGTTCATCAAAACTCCAAAACCCCCTATTTACTGTTTATAGTCAATCAGAGTCTAAATTGGGAATTGTTTAATAGTGTTGATTGAATTGATTCTCTATGGATCGACCCTTACTAACTATAACTAGTTGTAAGGTTTTTATTTTCTGGTGGGCCTGACAACTGATTTTTATCTTAAATTTTTAATCACTATCCGCCTCACACCATGCGGCAACAGGAATTGATAACTGAGGCTTAGATTTTGTTAGAGTTGAATCAATCTCAAGATATAGGACCTCATAATGTTAGACCATATTGGTTTCGAAAAAGGAGAAATTGTAAGGTCAAGTGATTTCAGCAGAAATCGTATTTGGCAACCACCAGGAACTCAACAACAACAGCAACCATATAGAGGTAGTGTTAGTGGTAGTAGACCTAGTCGACCTGTGGCACTTCTACAGATATGTAAGAAGTGTGCAAAAAGTCATGCAGCAAGACATTATATGATCAAGGGAAAAATTTGTTTCAAGTGCGAAAAGCCAGTACACGTGTTTAGGAATTTTACTTCACCAAAGACGAAGCCTTCCATTAGTGATATACGTGCTTCAAAATCTCACGAAGAAGGAAGAGTCAATTCCCCAAGTGGAGTAAAAGCATCCTAGATTGAAGACCTAAACGAGGGAGACTGTGCCACAGGAGGTGATCATTTGACTATACTATATAATTCTAGGGGTAACCTATTTCTTTATGGCATAAGACTGTATGGATCGATTTGAGTTATCTGTGTCTTCATTATCTTTAACCAAGTTATTTCTACTTCTACTACAAAGACCTATTGTTGATGACTAAGTTGCCCAAATTACCCTATGCCTATTAAAGACTGAATCTTTTCTATTGATTTGATTTGTTTACCTCTTTCATAAATTAGATGTGATCTTGAAAGTAAACTAGCTATCCTCCAACCATATCCTGTTAAATTGTTCCAATGAAATTTTAGAAGTTCATTTCAAAGATCGGACCATATCAAATTCTTTGTTGGATATGTCTGGTAACACATCAGATAGTTTTGTTATCTTTTTCTTCCTGACCTTCATAATATTTTTCCCATGCACTACAATTGTAAGAAAGAATATTCCTGGTCCAAACCAGGTCATAATATCAGACACGGTACGATTGAAAGAGAACTTGACTAATAAGACACTTTATGTTAAGAACAAGGGCAAGAGAGTGAAGCGATACGAGGGAAAGGAAATCATAAGCACTCCGGAAGGGATTGGTTATTCTCTAATCATATCCTATTAGACCGTTCCAAGTAAACCTTAGTGTTTCCTAAGGCTAAGGTTTATGGATTTTCAAGACCAACCAAGATTGAAGCTTTATTAAGGGAAGGAGCTCAAGGATATATGTTATTATCTTCTTTGGAGGTCAAGAGTGAGGAGGAAGAGAATATTATTACTGTAGTCAATGAGGTTCCCATGGTGAGTTCTGGTGTTGTTAGTTAAGGGGAGGGACAAAATTCCTCAAGTAAGTGTGGACTATCGCCAGTTGAACAATGGTACGATCAAGAGTGAGTATCCTCGGAGGAAGACAGATGATTTGATGGATCAGTTGAAGGGAACCATTGTTTTCTCCTAGATTGATCTATGCCCTGGCTATCGTCAGATTCACATAGAAGTAGAGAATAATTCCAAGACGACTTTCCAAATGCGTTATGGACGTTACGGGTATCTGGTGATACCGTTCGAAGTAACAAATGCTCCTGCGATACTCATAGACTACACGAATAGGATCTTTCATCCTTATCTGGATAGATTTATCATTGTCCTTATCGATGACATTTTGATCTATTCTCAAAATCAGGAGGAGCATGTTGAACACCTTGGTATAATTCTCTAGATTTTGAAAAAAGAAGAAGTTGTACGACAAGTCATCAAAGTGCAAATTTCGGTTGGAGAAGGTATCCATGAGAAAAATATTTCATTGATTAAGAACTTAGATGATTAGGTATCAAAAATATGATTTATAAGATTACAAGTTGAAAAAAGAAGGAAATAAAGTTCTACTATTAGAAAGGATTGGTTTTTGGCCATGGTATAATGGGGTGGAGAAGCAATTTGGAGGCTTAAAGTATTTTAGTTAAGATGATTTCGATAAGTTGAATGGAAAGGATCTTACTTAAAATTAGAATGATGGAAGTCTTGGAAAGAATTTTAGAGCATATTAGTTAGGCGATTTGGTGACTAAATTATGATCAGAGGATTTATAAGAAAAAAGAGAGAAGATGATCACAATGTTGTGAATTGAGGAGTAATGACTTTTGGCTATGTCAATGAAAATAATTTTGGGGATAGTTGGAATGATGAAAATGACTTATTGAAGGTGAATCTAGTTGGTTTAATGATTATGAAAATTAATTAAGGATTTATAAGATAAGGATGGAAAAGAATAAATTTTATCATTAAGCAAATGAATAATTTTCAGTCTTGGCATTGAGGGATAAGATTGAGAAGTAAGTTTGAAACTTAACGTAATTCATTTAAGGGGACTTTAATAAGGAAGATGGAAAATGTTTCATTAAATTGAAAATAGTGTAAGTTTTGGAAAGAATATTAGCAAATGATATTTTGAGGAGTGTTAACAATGAAAACTTAAGGTATTTTTGGGTTTAGAATGTGTGCTTGCGCGGAATAGAAAGGATAGTAACATATGCTTCAAGGCAACTGAGAGTACGTGAGAAGGACAACCCTACACAAACTTGGAGTTAGCTATTATGGCTACATTGAAGATCTAGAAGACATAATGAAGGAGCAATATCCGCCTGTGTTATAAGGTATAAGAAATTTCGAGAATAAAATTTCTTTTTAGAAGAGGAGAGTTGTAACACCCCAGAAATTTCTTGTTTCATGATATATGTTCATTTTATAATATTTATGATTTTTGTGAATTTTTCTGGAATTATTTGAATTATTTAATTATTTTTAATATATTTTTTGATTTACGTGCACACTGAGCGGAGTCGGGAAAATGAAATATTTTCCCCGAGGCCGAGAAACCTTGGACTGTGGAAACAGTGACAGGGGATCTTACTAAACCCGAAGTCGAACATAGTTTACGAAGTTTTCATTTTTTGAGATTTTACCAGACAGATAAAATCTGGGTACACTCTATTATCCATTGGACAATTGATACTAACTCTGTTAACTAAGACAATTAATTATTTGATAATAGCTTGTAGTAAAAATCTAGTAGATTATTTTTATTTAGTCATTTTTATGACATCATTTAAGTGATATCATCACATCACATCATTGATTGACCTTTTTGGAAAACATGAGAAACTTCTCAAGCAAGCTTTGGAGAAGGTTGCAAGAGAAGCTTGATTCCCTTTTTCCAAGGTGAGTGCACGGCTATTGAGGAGGTAGAGAGCTTCTTGGACAAGCTTCTCATCATCTTTTCATTCTTTTGCACTTTCCTATCACTTTCTCTCTCCTCACCCAAAAAGGTTTCGTCATTTTTCTCTCATCATCTTTCTCCATTTTCTTTCTAACACCATATGGCCACCACCCAATGCACCACCATCTCACATTATAAAATTCTAACAACCTTATTTCTTGAATCTATACTTCCCTATAAGATCATTTAGTGTGAAGATTTTGGTTGTTCATCACTTTTTGAAGAATCCTTCAAGTTAGGGCTTGTGATTTCTAAGGTAAAAGTTTCCTCTTTTTTCATCATCCTTCTATTATTCCTTCCAAGGCTTTGATTTTTGTTCTTAGCTATTCTTTTCAAGTAAAAAAAATGATGATCTTTGGTTATGTCATTTTCGGTTTCAAGGGGGTTCTTGAAGGAGGAAGGTTGTTTCAAAAAGCTTTACACAAGTGGTTGGATATCTCCTAAGGTAAGAGAGAGATTTCTCTCATCAACCATCCATGGTGGTGAGGAACGAAATTGGTGTATGAAAAGGGAGGAAATCCATGTGTGGGATTACTCACTTTGTTGTTTTGATTCTTGATGGTTTTTGTGATTCTTGTTCTATGTGATGTTGTGGTGTGTTGTTGTGTATAGTTTTGTTTGAATGGAAAGTTTGATATATGATACATGTTATTTGCTTAGAATCTATTGTGGAAAGGAAAATTTTGAGGCCCAAGGACCCTTAGGGCTCACGGCTAAGAGGCCATAAATAAGGTATCCAAGATAAAATTTTATATTGAATTGGAAGTTGGAAACTTGAACGAAAATGAGATTGAATTAGAGACTTCATAATCATAAAGGAGTGGTAAAAACAAAAATCTTGGCTACTTGATTAGAGATAGGTTTCAGCCTTGAGAGGAAAAAGTTGGATGATTTTGTGAATAGGTGATGTTTATGTCTTTGGTGGTATGTGAAATCCTTAATGGTTGATATATATTACTTGCTTGAGATTCCTTGTGGAAGTTAGAAAATTTGAAGCCCTAGTGCCCTAGAGAGTTCATGGCCAAGAGGCCATAAATAAGGCATCCAAGATGAAATCATTAAGTTAAATTAAAAATCTAAGTGTTAAGGTGAGAAAAGAAGTGGATTAAGATTGGTCATAATGAATGAGTGGTAAAATAAATCTAGTCCCTTAGTTGGAGAGGGGTTTCAACCTTGAGGAAGAAAAATGAGTGAGGAAGAGAATCCATAATAAATTAGAGTACCTTGATAGCCTATGAAAAAAGGGAAGTGAAGTTGTGAAGTAATATCATGTGGTTTCTTTTAAGCCCTTTTCAAAAATATGAGGAGACATTACTTAGTGGAACTTAACTAGGAGGGTTTTAAAAGTAAAGTGCAATCTAACTTTAATTCTTGAACATTTTGATAAGTGTGGTTTATGGAGAATGCTTCATGAAATTTTAAAGAGGATGATTTTCTAAGTATTGTGTATTTGAGATGCCTTGTGATCGAACATAATGTTATTATGCTGTTGAGCTAATGGCTTAGGCCCTGGGTGGTCAATGGTTGATTGGAACCCTGTTATGGCTTCTCTTGATGAGATTAATATTGCTAAAGAATATAGTGCACTATTGTATTGTGATCATACATTGTGAAAGTCAGAATGACTTGTTGTTAAGGCAGAATGCCTAGGTTAATTATTATGTGATCATACATTGTGAAAGTCATAATGACTTGTTCTTAAGGTGGAATGCTTAGGTTCATTATTATGTGATCATGCATTGTGAAATTCGGAATGACTTGTTGTTAAGGCGGAATGCCTAGGAGATGAATTACACTTTTGTGCAGGTGCGAATTGCATAGTGTAGTTCACATGTTGAACTTGGAGGCGTCGGGGCGCAGGTATCCCATGAGTGGACAGTTGGTAGCTCTACTGGGCTGTGGTGACTGAGCAACGCACCGACGATCTCGACCAGGCACTATCCTATTGCTGATCCGGTTGAGAGTGTCTTATATAGCCATGTTGTGCATATTGATATATTGAAAAGCACTCTATTTGACGGTAACGATATACAGATAGTGGTTCTCCCGATCATTCTCTCCGATGTTGGTTTTTAACTCCATGGAGTAGGTATCGGTCTGTTGTGCATTCATATATCATTGAGCATTTTACTGTGATGTATCTACACTGTGAAATTAATTATTATTATACTGTGAATTTTTCCTGTTGATATACATCATTGAGATATCTGTTGGACAACTTTATAACGGTGAATTATTCTAGATGCACTCTATGACTTCATTATTGTCGGTTGTTTCTTGCTGCCATGTTGGTAACGATGCAGAGGGTCTCACCTCTTTTATTGTATTATTCTATCTACTTTTGTTTTCTACTTATGTTGGGATAGACCGCGATGGCAGCAAGGCAAGACCCGCGAGGTTTCACTATTCTACAGTTCTATAGAGGCATCGAAGCTGGAGTGTTCAGTGGGACACGGGGCACGTTTGGTATGATAGGGATGTCACTTTGAGTTAGAGCAGGACCCGACATGATGCGGTCACATTTACTATAGACACAGTTGTTCACTTGGAGTTCTACATGCCCCTTGGGGAGCTTTGGGATGATCGAAGAGCTTCCTAAAGGGAGGGCTCTATAGAGTCGTCTGCTCGGACTCCTGTCCGCAATAACATTCCTCGACTGGGGGCTTTGTCTGTTGGGGATCCCGAAGGGGATCTAGATGAAGATCGGGTGCAGGAGCCCGTTCTTCAGGTATTTGGACTTGGACAATGCTCAATCTTCATTTGGTAGATATATGTATAAGTATGTTTATTTTGGAGTACTTAAGTTTTATGTTTTTTGGAATATGTGATGATGTACTTGAGTATGTAGTAAACTTTGCTTTATGAAAAGTCCTCCATTCAGTTCTTATTACTTGAGTCTTTTATTTATTTCAGTAAGCTTATATTATCTATTAAAAGGAAATTTTAAAACTCACATTTTACACTATTAACTATTTCACAACTTGATGATTTTAAACTAAAAGAATCGGTCTAAAATGTAATACCCCTCGGAGGGGGTGTTATATAGATAGGGAAGATGTTTTGGAATGTATTAAATTGCTTGACTAGTCTACTAAGTTTTTCAGGAAACCAGGCTTTGAACCCTTGAACATATCTTCTGACAAGCCCATTCTCCAGCCTTCTGTAATCACTCCTCCCAAGCTCAAGCCATTGCCTGATCATTTGAGGTTTTTCTTACTTGGGGTATTCATCCACATTGCCAGTTATTATCTCTTTATCTTTGTCAAAGGAGCAAGAATCCAAGTTGCTCAGAGTGCTCAGAGAATACAAAAAGGCCTTGGGGTGGTCTATTGCAGATATCAGAGGCATTAGTTCCACCATATACATGCACAAAATATTGCTGGAAGCAGATCATAAGCCAACAATTGAACATCAAAGGCGCTTTAATCCTATCATGAAGGAGGTGGTCAAGAAGGAGATCATTAAGTGGCTGGATACGGGTATCATATACCTTATCTCAGACAGCAAATGGGTGAGCCCAGTTTAGTGCGTGCCTCAAAAGGGTGGAATGATTGTGGTCGCCAATGAGAATAATGATTTGATTCCCACCAAGACTGTCACAAGATGGTGCATTTGCATGGACTATAGGAAGCTTAACACTGCAACCCGGAATGATCATTTCCTATTACTATTTATTGATCAGATGCTAGATAGGTTAGCAAGTTGTGCTTCTTACTCTTTCCTGGATGGGTATTTGGGGTACAATCAGATTGCCATTTCCCCAGATGATCAAGAGAAGAAAACTTTCATCTGCCCATATGGTACTTATGCTTTCAGAAAAATGCCCTTTAGGTTGTGCAATGCCCCAGCTACCTTTCAGAGATGTATGATGGCTATCTTCACAGATATAGTGGAGAACTATTTGGAGATATTTATGGATGACTTCTCTGTATTTGGTGATTCCTTTGATGAGTGTCTTCATAACTTGGCCCTTGTGCTTCAAAGGTGTAAGGAGGCAAACTTGGTACTTAATTGGAAGAAATGCCATTTTATAGTCCAAGAGGGCATAGAACTTAGCCATAGAGTGTCACATAAGGGAATGGAGGTGGATAGAGCTAAGATTGAGGTGATTGAGAAACTACAGCCACTAATTTTAGTGAAAGGAGTTCAAAGTTTCCTTGGGCATGCTAGATTTTACCGAAAGTTTATCAAAGACTTTTCCAAGCTTGCTAAACCACTATGTAATTTATTGGAAAAAGATGTGCCCTTCAAGTTTGATGAGTCATGTATGGAAGCTTTTGTGGAGCTGAAAAAGAGACTTGTCTCAGTGCCCATTATCACCACTCTTGATTGGACCCTACCATTTGAGCTCATGTGTGACTCTAGTGACTATGCTATTGGAGCAGTATTGGGCCAAAGGAAGAACAAAATATTTCATTCCATCTATTATGTGAATCGGACACTCACTGATGCTCAGTTGAACTACACTACCACTAAGAAAGAGCTCATTGCAATTGTCTTTGCATTTGACAAATTTTGGGCATATTTGGTTGGTACTAAAGTCATTGTCTTCACGGATCACTCGGCCGTTAAGTATCTAGTGAGCAAAAAGGATATGACGCCAATGTTGATTCGTTAGGTGTTATTACTGCAAGAGTTTGACCTTGAGATTAGAGATCGAAAGGGTGCTGAAAATCAGGTGGCTGACCATCTTTCCAGGTTGGAAAATGAGAAATATCAATAGGACCCAGCTTTGATTTGTGAGACATTCCCGGATAAACAACTATTTGCTGTGTTTGTTAGTTTAGATCCATGGTATGCTGATTTTGATAACCACATTGTGAGTGGATTGGTACTATCTGAATTGTCTTATTAGCAGAAGAAGAAATTCCTTCGTGATGTTAGATACTATGTTTGGGATAAGCCATATCTCTTTAAACAAGGTGCTGATCAGGTGCTTCGAAGGTGCATTCCTATGGAAGAAAGTAAGTGCTGTACTCGAGCAATGTCATGCTTCACCTTATGGAGGTCACTATGGGGGTGAATGAATAGTGGCTATGGTGTTGCAATCAGGTTTTTATTGGCCGATACTATTTTTCGATGCCCACTCATTTGCAGCAAAGTGTGATAGATGTCAGAGGATCGAAAATATCTCCAAGAGGAATGAGATGCCTTTGAACTCCATTCTGGAAGTGGAGCTCTTTGATGTGTGGGGCATTGACTTTATAGGGCCCTTTGTATCATCTTTTGGTAACCTTTGCATCCTTGTGGTGGTGGATTATATGTTAAAGTGGGTGGAAGCTTGTGGCCTACCAACTAGTGATTCCAAGGTGGTTCTTATTTTTCTCTAAAAGAATATTTTCACAAGGTTTGGGATCCCTAGAGCCATTATCAGTGACGGAGGATCACACTTTTGCAACAGGGATTTTGCTACTCTACTTGCTAAGTATGGTGTGACACATAGGGTAGCCACAACCTACCATCCATAATCCAGTGGCCAAGCTGAGGTTTCTAATAGAGAGTTGAAGCGGATTCATGAAAAAACTATGAGCCCTTCTAGGAAGGATTGGTCTAAGAAGTTGGATGATGCTTTATGGGCTTTCCGCACTGCTTACAAAATCCCTCTTGGCATGTCTCCATATCAAATGGTCTTTGGCAAGGCTTGCCATCTTCCTGTTGAACTTGAGCACCACGCTTACTGGGCCATCAAACAATTGAATTTGGATTCCAAAGATTGTGAGGGGAAGAGATTGTTGCAATTGAATGAATTAGAGGAATTCCGCTTGCAAGCATTTGAGAATGCTAAACTGTACAATGAGAAGGTGAAAAGGTGGCATGACAAGCATATTATTCCAAGAAGCTTTCCTTAGGCTAGAAGGTCCTCTTATTCAACTCAAGGTTGAAACTGTTTCCTCACAAGCTCAAATCCCAATGGTCAGGTCTATTTTTAGTGGTGGAAGTGTTTCCCCATGGTGCTGTAACCTTAGAGGATCCAGTTTCAAAGTCAACCTTCAAGGTCAATGGCTAGCGGCTCAAGCTCTACTTAGGTGGTGAGGTGGAGAGGCACAAAACCTCACTCACCCTAGCTTCTCCATCTTGAAAATATGCAAAGTCCATCTAGAACTATAAATAAGGCGCTTGTTGGGAGGCAACCCAATATCTTTACCCTATCTCTTAGTTTAGGACACTTTTATGCATGATTTTTGCATTTTTTTTTAGTTTTTGGTTTTGTTTTGATTCTTTTATAGCCTTTGTTTCTCAAATTGATGTCTTGCTTGTGTACATATTGTAGTTAATATTTCTTAGTGGTTTGAGTGAGTGAAAGGGGTGTTGGAAGCATGACTATGGGATCTTAGGGCTGTTTCTGTTGAGTTTTAAAGTCCAGTAGGACACGCCTAGCCGTGGATTTTCCACGCCTAGGCAAGGAGCTCTCAGCCTTACATGATTGAGTTTTCCTAAGATATCCACACCTAGGCGTGGATTTATCATGCCTCATGGTGATCTCTCCCTCACAGGTCCAATACTACCACGCCTAGGCGTGACTCTTCCACGCCTAGGCGTTTCTGCAACACATCTCCTCTATTGTCAACCACTTTCTCTATCTATTTTAATTCTATGAAAATGGTAGGAATTAGCAAAACCCATTTTTTCTTTATTTCTTCGATCCATATCTCCCAGTCCATGCCTTTGCAACTATTGTTGTAACGTCCTAAATTCTAATTTTAATTATTTTCTTATTTTATTAATAAATTAGTTTTCTATAGCACATTACATAAAAACTACTGGCATGTCATTAGTTCATATGTACAATATTTTACATGGATTTTGAGGATACATTACATGGCAACACACGGGGTAAGAAATCATAATTTCTCAGTATTCGCATACCAATACCAGCAGTTAATCATTTACAACAAATAAATCAACTAAACACATAAAAACACTCTATGTAATAGAATGTCCAAAAATCAATAACATCAAAGAATCGCCCATACAATCCTAAGATATTATCGAACAAGCAACCCAACAATCAACCGATCAAGCAACACTTGGATGCCCAAGGATTTACTAATTCCAATCACAAGGTTTACCCTAACCTAGTGAAAAGGGTATAGCTAGAAAACATACACTCTTGACTCAACTCTAACACATAAAGGAACTAATCTAATGTCTCTAACCATTCATGAAGCTTAACATGGACAATCAAGGAAAAATGTTGTAACTATGCATCTCAAACTCAACTTTAACTCTAAAGGAGTAATCTTTGCATATAAGTAGACATACCATCATACTAAGGAAGCCTAAGGTGTCCCAACACATCATCCATTGACACACCACCACACTTTGGGTGTCTAGAGTCCTCTAACTCTGTCCTACAATATTTCCCACACTTTAAGACATCTAAAATTCATAATCTTTTCACATGTGCAAGTTGATAATTCTCTCCAAGAAATATCCCCAAAAGTGCCTCATTACACCCTAAGAGACTTGCACAAATGATCTCATCAAGCAAGGAATTAAATTAGCATTACAATGCTAAGAAAACAGCCTCTGCCCTATCTCAGCACTTAAGCATTAAGCTTTAGAGCGCTTGAGCGCGCAGCTGGTTTCCAGGCACATTCTGTATAGTTGTTGCATGCTTGAGCACGTAAAGCACAGACGCTTGAGCATGCTAGCACTATCAACGTGTTCTTCTGGGCAACGGGGGCTTAAGTGTTGGGAATTGCGGATCAAAATATCTCGCAGCGGAATAATAGGATTCCCACTCAGGATCCATGCGAAAAATCTATAATCCGAGTTTTTCAAAAATTACCTCTTGAAGCATGATAAACACAAGCGAGGTGAATCACCAACACCGTAATAGCGACGATGTTTCTGCGGTATCCACACGAACAGACTTGCAAAAGGAGTCACGCCTCTGTTTCGCGGTGCTAGCTGCGAATAGAAGAGAAGAACCTTTCACTGTCTCTCACTCACTTTCTTAGGTGCGGCTAGGGTTGTGATGTAACCTCTATAGCAGCCCCTTAACGACTATTTATAATAGTGGCTGCCTTAAGTGAGTGTGAGCAAGAGGCAAGGTAAGTCAGTGCAACCCTAAAACCCATCTCATGAGTTAGGCCCACAATTGAATCCGAGTCCAACTTGGATCCTTATTGCTCCAATCTAGTCTGTTTCTAAGTGTGCGACCACTGCGGTTCTCATGACGTTGGTAGTAATATTAAAATCTCATTTTAATATTACAAACATGTGAGCTATCTAGCAACACATCACGCTACCCAAGTAATGAGAATGTCGGTGATTTGACATAACCTATCCGTGATCAATGTTTTCGTGTAGTTTAGTCCCTTTGTCCGGATATCCAGATTGAACACAAGGCATGGAACGTGTCACCCTTGTTTAATTCAATCTTCAGTTTCGATTCCCGAGTAGACATAGTAATAACAAATGAGATCAATATCTCATATTGACTCATTTGAGCATGGCCATGCATTTCATAGTCTCACTCAATCAGGGGGCCCGAAGATATCACTCCTGTTATGTAGGAGGGACAAATCCCATCTAGGTCACTCACATTCCTCCACATGCATCGCAATATGTCTAATAACCAACTTTATAATCATCTTGTTACAGATGACGTTTGATGGCATTTAAAACACACAACTCCTCATGTAGGAATCGTAGTGATTTCAGGTCAAAGAACCACATACACCATTATCACTATGAGAATCGCTTATGACACTCACGTAACGATCCACGTAGCGTTCTCATGGCGGGTCTATCCAATACATCATTACTCTAATATGTATCCATGTGTAGACTTGATATCTCATATCCATGACCCGTGAGATGTGGTCATCAGTCTACGCACATACTAGTCTCGATGCATTATTGTTGTCCTAATTAACAATAATACTTGACTAGGGACATTTAAGAATAGTGTTGTAACCAAAAGGATCTCACGATCAAGTCATCCACTTGATGTCCTATGGCATCAAACTTACTATTTTAAGGACTTTATTATGTTTATAAAAAAAGAACACAATAAATGAAATGCCTCATATATAAAATAGCATAATAGAATATATGCAAATACAGAAAATGTATTAGCCTCTAGGGCATACACCAACATTAAGCGCACATGGACAGAATGCTTGAGCGCTGAACGATTTGTGCACATCTCCATTGGTGCACAATACGAAATTTAATCACATCAAATTGATTTCTAGGTGATTTTAAGTTCCTAACAAGTTCACTAACCTATAGGAAACATAAAGCACCAATTAATTTCATAAAAAATGGAACCAAAAACCAAATCACTCATCCAAACCCCAAAAATCAACACTTTGATCATTTTAAGTCCAAAAAGAGAATTTTTAGTTTCATTCCCAAACTCTTAGCATGAACAAGTTATATTAAAACTTATCCAAGCAAGAAAATGACTCAAAACACCACAAGAACTCATTTTGGTAAATCAAACCTCAAATAAGCTAGACATGGAAAATGAGAAAGAATGAAGTTTCAAGCTTAAGAACCCCTACCTCAAGCTAACTTGATGCCACAGATTTGAGCCTCAACCCCTACCCTTGGACTTCCCCTTCTTCTTATGCCTCTTGCCTTCCTTTTTCTCCACTTGAGCTTCCACCCTTTCAACTAATTTTGTTTTAGCCATGAAGAGAAGAAAGAAAAGTGAGAAATGAGTAACAAAGTCACTTAAAGAAGTCAAGGAAATAAGTTGTAAATCGTGGCTGGTTTAAGGCCATTAGTTATAACACTGATACTTATTGATTTGCTAAAAATACTCAGATTTAGCTAAACCAAATTTTCCAAGTTCCAACAACTTTAAAATAAATACTAAGATTCATTAAAAAAATTATTTCACCAGTATTATAATTTTTCATATCTGTGACTAGTTAATCTGACATTAAAACACAACTAATATACCTAAAAATACCAAACTGATTCTGATTATTCTCAAACTTTAACCACATCACAGAATACACATTTGTGACTTAAAAATAAATTATCCACATCTATTTCCATTATCTAAGCCATTTATGCTAATATCTGGGTCATTTTAAGCTACTTCTCACCTTCTAGGGTGCAACAAAGTGCCTAAACTAACTCAGATTATCACAAAATTAAACAAGTATGCTAAACAAGTATTAAACTACGTCTGTAACTATTTACAAGTCTAATATGTTGAAGAGGATGTTACACAAGTTAGTTCCTTTGGAACTAGTTGAATTGAAAAACTAAAAGTGATGAGAACCAAATGAAAACTTGGTTTTCATTCTAGTTTCATGCAACGTTTTTTTCCATTTTTTTTACTATCATCCGCTTCTTTATTCGAATAATAAGAATTTTATCGAAATAAAGTGACATGTTTTTTGCAAGCAAAAACTCTATATATTTGCATAGCAGAAACTCTATTCAAATAATTATCTAGTTATTTGAATAGAATGACTTTTACTTTAATAATTTTATTTGGAAAATTAGATCTTATTTTATTTTGTAAGTTGTTTTATAGTTGTAACACCCTAGATTTTTGCTATTTTACAATAATGACTAAATTGCACTGTTTTATATTTTCTATATGATATAAAATTATTTTAACTGTTCCGAGACTATTTTTGATCGTTGTGTGAGATTTGCTCTGGGTCAAGAAAATAATAATTTTTGGGCCGAGAAAAATCTTATTTGATTTATTCAGAGACGGGGGATCTTACTAAACCTGAATCTGAGAGACATGAAACACAATCTTTTAATTTTTAAAATTTATCTGTGAAATAAAAATATTTCACAGAAAAATATTCGTTGTTTTATTTATAACAGCTTCTGTTACTGAGTAATGGACCCGGTATATTTTTATCTATTAGAAAATAGATTAAGAATAATTTTTGTAATTTATTTTAAAATGAACCAATAGGAAAGAGTCAATATTAATGGTTAGACTTTCTTTAGACCAATAGAAAATGGTCAATAAAAATGGTTAGACTAGTTGCTAAGTAACTAGGATAACTAACTAAGTTACTTTAAATAGCTTAATTTGTAACTAAAATAACCTAACCTAATTAACTTACTATCTAACTAAGATGTAACTAAAACTTAATTGAAGTCAAACTTAGTTACTAAGCCCTCTAGAGTCCCACGGCCATGAAGGCCATTTCCACCTTGTTCTACCGTGTTCTAGGTTCATCTAAATGACCACTTGATGACCATTTTGTGACCTAAGTCATGTGTGCACCATGTGAGACCATGTGAGTGAATTCTTATCACATTAAGCTACTCCCCATGCACTACACGACTGCACACTTTCATTTAGCCATCCATTTGCAATTTTAATACACTTTGAAATATTAAGTTTTCATCTTTTCTCTCAAATGTTCAAGAACCCTCAAGAACACTTAAACATTTTTCTTCTCTTCTCCTTGTAAACCCCACGGCCCAACCTCCAAACCATACCTCTCCACTTCTAAAATTTCATTTTTTCCTACTTTATAAAGCTAAACCTTATTCTAAACACTTTTCTTTTAGTAAGTTTTGTCAAAATCCTACTCGAAGCACATCAAAAATCAAGCTTTAGCTTGCTACCCTTAAGGTAATCTTTTGATTCTTTGATTCTAAGATAGGTTTTTGATTTTCTAGACCATGATTGATCCATGGTTCTTTGTTCTTAAGCTTTGTTTATGACTTTAAAAATTTGTTTAAGATTTTTAGAGTTTTTGTTTGAAGCACACAAAATCAAGAGAGAGGAGGAGCTTGAGATTTTGTCTCCCTTAAGGTAAGAGGGAGATTAACCTCATCAACTATGTATTGGTGGTGAGAAAATGGGTTGTTTGTGGTGAAAAATCCATAAGGATTTATTCACTTAATCTTCTATGTTTTCTTTGTTTGTGTTTGTTATGTTTTTGGTTTTGAAAATATGATTGCATGTGTGCTTGTATGCTTATAGTTTTGATAATATGCTTGTATGTGTGATTCAGAAAGCATGTAAAAATTTATGTGTAATATAAGATGTGAATCACATGAAGGATTTGTTGTATGAAGGTCCCAAAGGGTCTATGAGGCACACGGCCTCCACCATTCAAAAGGAACTTAGGGTTCTAAATTATTTTCCTAACCAAGGAGTAAATGATTTTATGACAAGAAAAATAAATTAAGTATTTTTACAAGGACTAAATGCTAAAAAAGAACTAAATTTTGGGTTATGAAACCCTAAGTGGATTTCGGGCAACAAGCCATTTTTCATAACCTAGATCCAAAATTATTTTGCTAAGTGTAGACTTAGGTGTTTAAATGAGAAAGAAATTATTTTGATAGGAATTGAACCTAAAATCAAAGCAATACACTTTTTAGAACAATAATTGACATAATTAAATAATTAAGTTATGAAATAAAAAGAGATGTCAATACTTGAACTTTTCTAACGTATAGCTCACCTTATGGGTTTTGAACCGCGTTAGGAAAATTTGAGCAGTAATATCTTATGTAAATCAAAAAATCATAATTTTCTGGGAAATAGTAGAAATACTAATTTTTAGTGGGACTATATTGTAATTATTATCTAAAGAGGGACTATTTTACAAATATTATTTTAGGAAGGACTATTATGAAATTATTATTTAAATAAGGATTATTATGTAAATATTGTTTAATGAGGGACTATTATACAGATAATATAAAAAAATAATTTTTTGAAAAGCATTATTTTTGGTTTAAATATGTTAGAAGTATTTTACGTAATTAAAAATACATTAAAAAATATTTATGCGACTCAAAAACATTAATTTTAGGCTACGCGATTGAGAAAATGCAATAAAATGTTTACGCAATTTGAAAACGTAAGAAAAGTATTCTGCGATTTCAAAAATGCGATAATATCGATACGCGATTAAGCGTAAATAGTAGTTTGCCATCGGGCAGTTGTGGTGGGCCCGGTAGTGTTAAATCTTGACATCATTAAGAAAAAGTGAGGATATATGAGATGCTGTAAAAATAATAATGGTATGTGTGTTTGAATTATACATCATGCATAGAAAAGCGTGTTAGCTTATTTGAGTAAGGTTGTATGCCTAGGAGATGAATTACACCTAAGTGCGGGTGTGAGTAGACAAGTGTAGGTCACTTGTAGACCTTGGAGGCATCGAGATGCGGGTACCTCACAATGGACAATTGGTAGCTCTTCTGTCTGTGGGGCAGACCGATGCAAACGCACCGATGATCCGGACCGAGACACTATCCTATATCGTGATCTGGTGTAGAATGTCTTGTCCAATGCCTGATGTGCACTTTTGACAAAATTGATATATTATAGCACTTTTGGCAATGGCAGCCTCGTGACAGACATTTTTTTTGGATCTTCTCTTCGAAACTGTGTTTAACTCCATGGAGTAGGAATTGGCCATTATATATATATATATATCGTGGGTCAGCATATTGATTAGTCATTTAAGTTTATTTAACTTATTATCTGTGACATGACAATATGATTTAATGTTTTGATATTGTATGATGTTTATTTGCTGTCATTTTCTTTACTGCCATACTAGTATTGATGTAGGGGATCTCACCTCGTTATTATGTTATATCTGTTTCATTGTATATGTGTACTGAAGACCGAGAGAACGAGGAAGCAAGGGACCCTGTCTATTTTCAGTAGCAGTTTTCTTTATTTGTTAATATGGCGACAAGACGTCAAGTCTTAAGTTTTATTAGGGTTTAGTTCCACGGCGGAGTTGACGCTTGGAGATTTAACTACAATAATGAAAGATTTGTTTATACCAGGGACTTAACTATGACCTTGAGTGGAACCCTGGATAGGATTTTCGTGTTAACTCAACATGCAACTGTGCGGTTGGAATTCACGATACCTCTTCGTGAACTTTGGGGTGGAGTGGTGTCTGTCTATACACCCCAAGAGGATTCTATCGTATCATCTGCAAGAACCCCTATGAGGCATCTATATCTGTCTGGGTTCTTCGACGAAAATGTAGAGGAGGAGGAGGATCCTTCTGAGGAAGCAAATCCTTAGGTCTATTTAGAGTTTTGTTTATTAGTATGTTTGTAGTTTTACTTTTGGAATTGGTTTATATTTATGTAAATTATTTGGAACAATGTTTATAATATTAATGTATAATTATATTTTGGTGTGTTCATTATAAGTTTTATTAATGTTTTAATTTAGTTTACTTATTTTATTTTATTCCGCAAGCAAAATTTTAAAATTGACATTTTTATAAGATTAATTCTTTTACAACTTGGGTAAGTTATATTAGGATTAGTCTTAAATGTGATACCCTGTGGTGGGTGTTATAATAGTTGTACTTTTTAACATTTTTTAGGGATGTTACATTCGGCGATTGGGCATTGTGGAAATAAGTTTTCCCAAATCGTTTAATATGTTAAGTTTTGATAATGATAAATACAAGACAAAAAGAATGATATTCATGTTACATAGATGTGCTTAATGAGATATATTGTATCATGCATGATTATGTACTTTATCTAATTATATTTCACTTAATAATCATGCAATGAGATATGTGTAGCATTCTTTATATAATATATCCAATAATGTTTTATATGAGTTATAATGAATTAATATTGGATTTGACTTTATTTAAATGAAAATATGCAAAGTGTTCTTTGTTGCATCTTATATAGAGCATATGAAGATATTGAATTATGAATTTAGATTAACTATGTTTGTTTAAGTGAGCAATACTTTGTAGGATAGTTCAAGTACTAAGAATGAGCATTGCAATAAGAAAACAAAAGATCATGAAGGTTTTGATGATAACAAAGCTAAGCCAAAGACCAAGTCTAAAGGAAGATTAATTGATATAGTTTATAGCACTTAAGGTCTTTATGTGAGAAGCTTTCTAGATATCTTAAAGATGTTTTTAAATCTTTAAAAATGGTTCTTACATGCTAAAATTTCTAACAAACATGTTTTGAAAAGTTAGTCATGGTGGTAGTTAAAAATTAAGAAAAATAGTCAAGTTTCAATTTTGAAAAGTTGACATTTGGTTACTTTTTTTAACATAACTTTCAAAATACTTTGTGTTTTGTTCTGAAACTTGTTGCATATGAAAATAGACTCAAAAATATTTCCAATGAGTGGTCATTTACTTAAAATAGATGAGAAATGAAGAAGTTATGAGTGTTTAAAGTCGGTTTCCAAGCTTCATAATGTTGTAAAGGTGTTTCTAACAAAACAGAGGCCTTATAATCGATTATATGAGGCTTGTAATCGATTACATCCTTCCCAGATGCCCAGAACGTGTTCTACGAGCCATGTAATTGATTGCCACATTCATGTAATCGATTACAATGAGCCTGATAGTCCGTAAAGACTTTTTTCTTGGCATTTAATGTGATATTAAATCACCCACAATGGCTCTTTTTCTCAGAACACTTTAAATACACATTTTTGGATCATCTTTTACACACAACCAATAACTTGAAACACATCTCTTATGCATTAATCCATGAATCAATCCTTTTAACTTTTTTTCTCTATTTTTTGTGAATTTTTGAGATATCTTTGAGAACTTCATAGGGCTTCTATTTTGTATTACATACTCTTATGAGAGTTTCTATCTTTTCTACACTTTGATTCTTTGTAAAGAGGGTAAGGTATCCCTCAAGGAATTGTAAAGAGGGAGAGGTATCCCTCAAAGAATTGTAAAAGGGTGAGGTGTCCCTTAAGGAATTGTAAAAAGGGTGAGGCATCCCTCAAGGAATTGTAAGGGTGAGGTATCGCTAGTTGTTGAGGCTCAAACACAAAGGGTGAGGCATCCTAAGGTGTGAAGAGTGCTCTAGTTTGTAAAGGTTTCAAGTACTTGCTCTAGCTTGAAGTGATAATGGAAAATTTTGGGTGGTTTACTTGAGTATTGGACGTAAGCCACAAGTGGTTAGTGGTTGAACTAGGATAAATCATTGTGTTTGATCTTCTCAACTCTATCTCCTTTACATTTGTACTTTAATAATGTATTCTTGAGTTGAATTTGATATTTAGCTTATTTGCTTGATATATCCTATAACTCAAATTCTATTTGAGTAATCTCTGATAGTTGTACCTTTATTATGCATGTTCTGTTGCATTTATCGATTGAGTGCTTGAAAATGCTTATTTTCTTAATCGTGTTTTAAAAATTTGTAATCGCCCAATTCACTCCCCTCTTGAGTGATGGTTGCTATGGCTAACAAGTGGTATCAGAGCTTCGTGCTCTATTGAAAGTTCAACCGCTTAGAGTTAAATATCTTTGTGTGTTGGCAACCATTGAAAGTTTTTCTAAATGGAAGGTTTTGAAATTGATAAACCACGATTCTTTGATGGTGCGCATTTTGTTTATTGGAAAGCTAGAATAGAGTTTTATATGCAATCTATTGATCTTGATTTGTGGGATGTTGTACATGATGAATTTTCTCCTAAACCAAAATAAAATTGAAATACTTATAACAAGAAATGTTTTTCTTTGAACATTAGAGCTAAGCAAATTTTGAGAAGTTGTTTGAATGATGAGGCTTATGCTAAAATTAAGAGTTACTCTAGTGCTAAATATATATGGGATACTCTTGATGCTATTTATCTTGTTAACAATGATTTTGTGTATAAAGTTGTATATAGAAAGCAAGAAGAGCAAAAGCCATTGAAGGAAGCTTGTTATGAAAAATATCCTTAAAAAGATGTGCAAACTATTGAAGGGAGTCAAATGCCTATTGGTGATGATGGTGCTCAATTTGAAGAAGAGGTAAAGCAAAATAAAATTGAGAAAGAAGATGTTCTTGAATCCTTGATGGACAACAATGACGAAGATGATGATTCCCTTAAATAGCCAAGTATGCTAGAAATTGAAACTACTTCTTATATGGCTGAAAAAGACTTTGAGGTAAATAATGCTAAACAAGATTATAGTCCTTCCTATTATGAGTTACAATGTGCATATAACGAATTTATGATGGTTTTTTGAATATAGAAAAGAAAAATTTATCTTGTTTAGAAAATATTTCTTCCATTGAAAATGAAATTGAAACTTTGAAAAATGGATATGCTTTTCTTAATTAGGAAATGCCTTTGAAATGTGAAACCTCAACTTCTTGTGAAAAGCACATTGATTTAGAAAATCAAGTTTAGGACTTATATTTCGAATTTGCCAAAGCTAATGATTCTAATTGCTTACATTCTATGCTTGTTAATGAGAATAAAATTAACATTATTCCACATGAAAATTCAAGCAAGGCTTATGGCAAAAATATTTTAGAATGTAAAAATAGCAAAAGGATTAAGTTTTTCAAAAATGATCTTCAAATGATCAAGCCATCATTAAATTCAATTGTTTACAATTTTTGTGGTCATCTAGGACAGATTTCTCATTTATGCAATTATAGAAGAAATCCTTATATAAGAAATTGTATGATATGGGCTCCTAAAGATCTCAAAGGCCCTAGTACTAACATTCAAGGACTCAAGATGAAGTGGGTACCAAAATGTCCTCCTAGTGTTTTAATTATGCAAAAAATTTCTCAAAAAGATGGACTAATTGGTCAAAGGATAAAAGTTTCATCAAGGAGAAAGCTTCTAAAGCCCAATGGTAGAAATTTTGGTCAAAGAAGGAAGATGCTTCAACCAAAGCCTTTTTAGTACAAAATGTAGAACTTGTAAAGTTTAAGACTCCAAAAGAGAAGCAATGGGTAAGAAAAAGAATTTCTTTGATTACCAAGGCCAGGGTATCAAGAGCTTTTACCTGTTATGCACATTCACTTAAAAAGACAATGAATATGAGGTATATTCCTTGTAAGCCTTAGATAAAGGATAGAATTATGTGTACTTGGTAAAAAGTTAAATATTATATATAGCACATGATTATGTTCATTCTTATTACACCATTTGCTCACTATCTTACATATTTCTTGGTCATAGGATATTCTATGGTTATGTATCCTTTTTATGCTTTAAATTATCTATATATCATGAAAGTAAGCATGCTATTGGCTATGTGCTTAATGGTAATTGATTATTTAATTTATTGTGCTCAATTTACATACTACGAAAAATTGATATTTATGAAAGCATAAAATGAATTAATAATCAATGACTAATACCTATGGATCCAAAATTGGTGGATACTAAATAAAGTACTTTGAATTGTGTTGTAGGATGACTATTAGCTCAAGCGTGCATTGAAAAGAAATACAACTATGCTACTTGAGGTTAAAAAAATTTGAAGTGGTCCAAAGTTCTTTGTAACATCCTCTAAAACATATTAGACTTGTAAATAGCTACAGAGATAGCTTAATACTTGCTTAACATACTTGCTAAATTTTGTGACAATCTGAGTTAGTTTAGACACTTTGCTGCAACCCAAAAGGTGAAAAATAGCTTAAAATGACCTAGATATTAGCATAAATGGCTTAGATAATGGAAATAGATATGAATAATTTATTTCTAAGTCATAAATGTGTATTTTATGGTATGGTTAAAGTTTGAGAATAATCAAAGTCAGTTTGGTATTTTTGAAGCATACTGATTGTGTGTTGTAATGTTGGAATGACTAGTCACAGATATGGAAAGTAATGGTTTTGGTGCAACAAGATTTTTGATGAATCCTATGATTTATTTTAAACTTGTTGGCTATAAGAAAACTTAATTTGGAGAGATCTAAGTGTTTTTAGCAGATCGGGAGTTACCGCTTGGTCACTTAAGGTCACTTAAGTGACCAAGCCTCTCATGTTCTATGCTTTATTTTGTTTCCCTTATATTCCTCATTTCTTACTTGTTTCATAATCTCTCTCACGACTGAAAATAGAAGCAATAGAGAAGGAAGAGTAAGGTGCCAAGGAGGAAAGAAGGAAGAGGAAATTAAGAAGGAAAGGCAAGCTTGTGATCCACTAACCATCATCTCCATCTTTGCTTCACAAGGTAGGGGTTCATATGTTCTTGAAACTACTTTCTTCCATTTTCACCTTTTATGCATATATGATGTATAATAGGTCACTTTGGAATTTAGAGTTGTTTGAAGTGTTTTTCTTGCTTGAATGAGTTTCCTTAGTTGTTTATGACTTGTTCATAGAATGAGTTTGAGTTAGAAACTTAGAACTTGTCATTTGAACCTTTGATGCTAAAAGTGAGAAAGTTAGGTCATAGATGTGTGATTTTGGTGCTTGGATCCAATTTAGAGGTTTTTGTTAGTGATTAATGATTCCTATGTGCTAGTGAACTTGTTAGGGACCTTAAATCACCTAGAAACTGGTTTAGAGTGGCCAAAATCCGTGAATTACTCAAATGGAACAGTACCCAGATTCTGGTGAATTTTGAAGAACCCATATTTTGTTGCTTGTGCCACTGTAATGTCCCGGGACTGCCTGCAGGATTGACGAGTGTCTCCATAAACCAATATGGGTCATTTCAGCGTACTTTGTCCTCACTCACACGCATCCTAGGAAACTTCCCAAGAGGTCACCCATCCCATAATTGCTCCAGGTTAAGCACGCTTAACCATGCAGTTCTTATGTTCTAGGCTCCCGAAAACAAGTTACAACTTGTTGATATGGCTACGCCAAATCAATTCCTTTAAGCCATCCTCAACTATGCAGTCCCATGCCTGCACAGTCTCTGAATCCCTCTCATTCCGGTCCGTATTCAGTTCATTCATGCAACCCTTCGCCTAGAAGCCTGCCAGAAGCCGCTCCTTGTCTGTGCTTCATTGCACCGACGATCACTCCCAGCCCTCGTCGGCCCCAGGACACACATGCCCACCAACTTTCACTTGGTTCGTCCCCGAACCACACTGTACTGGGAGAGGTCCCATCTCTGATACCATTTGTAACGTCTCGGGACTGCCTGCAGGACTGACGAGTGTCTCCATAAACCAACAAGGGTTTTTTCAGTGTGCTTTGTCCTCACTCACACGCATCATAGGAAACTTCCCAAGAGGTCACCCATCCCACAATTGCTCCAAGTTAAGCACGCTTAACCATGGAGTTCTTATGCTCTAGGCTCCCGAAAAGAAGTTACAACTTGTTGATATGGCTACGCCAAATCAATTCCTTTAAGCCATCCTCAACTATGTAGTCCCATACTTGCACAGTCTCTGAATCCCTCTCATTCCGGTGCGTATTCAGTTCATTCATGCGACCCTTCGCCTAGAAGCCTTCCAGACGCTGCTCCTTGTTCGTTCTTCATTGCACCGGCGATCACTCCATGCCTTCGTCAGCCCCAGGACACATGCAATTGTAACACCCCAAATTCTACTATTTGATAGTAATGCATAAATTGTATTGTTTTATATTTTCTGTATAATATAAAAATATTTAGACTGTTCTGAGACTGTTTTTGATCTTTGTGTAAGATATGCTCCGAGTCAGGAAAATAATTATTTTTGGGCTGAGGAAAAATCTTTATTGATTTATTCGAAGCCGGGGGATCTTACTAAACTTGAATCTAAGAGTCACAAAAACAAATATTTTAATTTTTAGAATTTATCTGTGAAATAAAAATATTTCACAAAAAAATATCCGCTATTTTATTAATAGCACCTTTTGCTGCCAGGTAATGGACCCGGTGTATTTTATCTATTAGAAAATAGATTGAGAATAATTTTGTAACTAATTTTAAAATGAACCAATAGAAACTGGTCAACATTAGTGGTTAAACTTTTTCTAACTAATAGGAAATAGTCAATATAAATGGTTAGACTAGTTACTAAGTAACTAGATAAATTAACTAAGTTACCCTAATAGCTTAATTAGTAACTAAATGAACAAACTTAGTTACTATGTACTTAGAAGCTTTAGTTAGAAAATTTATCTAAAACCATCTAGAAGTAATGACTATGCATGACATATACAATGACTTAATAATGTAACTAGATGGTTAGATTATGTAACTAAATAACCTAACCTAGTTAGGTTACTATCAAATTAAGGTGTAACTAGAAGCTAGTTGGAAACAAACCTAGTCAGCAACTGCATTGAGCCACACGGCTATAAGGCCTTTCTACCATGTTCTTGAACCATCCTTATGACCACTAGATGACCATTACATTACCTAAGCCATGTGAAATGCATGTGAACACCTTATGATATTTCTATCATCATAATTAACCTTGATATTCCTACACACTTACCTCTCGGCCATTCACTCTAAATTTGCTATTCCATTTGCATTTTCTTACACTTTGTGATACAAGTCTTCATCTTTTTCTCTCACCTCTCAGGAACACTCAAGAACATTTCTTTCTTCCCACCTTGAACCTCACGGCCACTACAGCAAAACCATACCTCCTCACTTCCATAATTTCATCTAATTAGACTTTCTAAACCTCAACATCATCCTAAACACTTTTCCTTTAGTGAGTTTTATCTAAATCCTTCTCTAAGGGCTTCAAAAATCAACCTTTAGTTTCCTACTTTTAAGGTAATTTCTTGATTCTTTGATCCTAAGTAGGATTTCTAATTTTTTAGACCATGATTGATCCATGGTTTATTGTTTTCATGCTTTGATTATGACTTTTAGAATTGTTTAAGTTTGATTAGGGTTTTCTTTGGGCTACACGAAATCAAGAGGTGAAGAAGCTTGAAGTTTATTGTCTTCCTTGAGGTAAGAGGGAGATTAACCTCATCAACTATGTGTTGGTGGTGAGGAAAAGAATTGTTTGTGGTGAAAAATCCATAAGGATTTATTCACTTGATTGTTGAAGCTCTCTTTGTTTTTGTTTGATATGCTTATGGTTTTGAAAATATGCTTGCATGTATGTTTGGTATGCCTATAACCTTGATAGTATAATTACTTATGTGAATTTGGAAGTATGATGATACTTGTGTAATTTAGGATGTGAATTACATGATGAAAAAATTTGTATGAAGGCTCTAAAGAGCTTAGAGGCGCACGGCCTCATCACCACAAAGAGGACTAAGGAATCTAAATTATTTTTTTTTAAATTTAGGATTAAAGGATTTTATGACAAAAGATTTAATTAAGTGATTTTATAAGAATTAAAGTATTAGGAAATGATTTATATATGAATTTTGAAGCAATATGTGAATTCGGCCAACATGCCATTTTTGATGTTCAAGATCCAAAATTATTTTACTAAGTGTAGACTTAGTTGTTTTAATAGTAAGAACTCAATTTGGTAAGTTTATGAATTTAAAATAATATTTTAGAATTAAAATTGGCTTAATTAAGCAATGTAGTAAAATAAAAGTCAATACTTGAAATTTACTAGCGTATAACTCACCCTATGGGTTTTGAAGCGCGTTAGGAAATTTTGAGTTGTAATATCCTAAGTAAAATTAAGAAATACAGTCTTCTGAGAAACAGTAGAGAATACTAATTTTAAGGGGACTATATTGCAAATATTATTTAAAGAAGAACCATTTTGGAAATATTATTTAAAGTGTGACTATTATATAAATATTATTTTATAGAAGGACTATTATGCAAATAATGAAAATAAAATCAATTTTTGGTATTAAATGAGAAAAATCTTATTTTGGACTTAAACTATGTTTTTACGCGATTTTAAATACGTCAAAAAATCTTTATGCGACTCAAAAATCGTAATTTTAGGCTACGCGATTGAGAAAATGCAATAAATTGTTTCCGTGATTTAGAAAATGTTGGAAAATCCTTATGCAATTTAAAAACGTAAGAAAAATGTTTTGCATTTGTGAAAATGCGATAATATCGCTACGCGATTGAATGCAAACAGCAGTTTGCTGTCGACAGTTGTGGTGGGTCCGGTTATGTTAAATAATGATACCGCCAAGAGAAAGAAAGAGTATGCGTATTACTATAAAAATAATAATTGTATGCGTGTTTAAAATATACATCATGCATAGAAAAGCATGTCAGCTTGTTTGGTTAATGTTGTATGCCTAAGAGGTTGAATTACACCTCAGTGCGGGTGCGCGTAGACAAGTGTAGGTCACTTGTTGACCTTGGGGGCATCGGGGTGCAGGTACCTCGCAATGGACAATTGGTAGTGTAACATCTCAGGACTGCCTGCTGGATTGACGAGTGTCTCCACAAACCAACACGGGTCTTTTCAGCATGCTTTGTCCTCACTCACACACATCCTAGGAAACTTTCCAAGAGGTCACCCATCCCACAATTGCTCCAGGTTAAGCACGCTCAACCATAGAGTTCTTATGTTCTAGGCTCCCAAAAAAAAGTTGCAACTTGTTGATATGGCTATGTCAAATCAATTCCTTTAAGCCATCCTCAACTATGCAGTCTCATACCTGCACAGTCTCTGAATCCCTCTCATTCTGGTGCGTATTCAGTTCATTCATGCAACCCTTCGCCTAGAAGCCTGCCAGAAGCCACTCATTGTCCGTGCTTCATTGCACCGGCGATCACTCCCCGCCCTCATCGACCCTAAGACACACATGCCCACCAACTTCCACTTGGTTCGTCCCCGTACCACACCGTCTTGGGAGAGGTCCCGTCTCTGATATCATCTGTAAAAGCAACTAATGTAATACCCACCGTAGGGTATCACATTTAAGACTAATTCTAATAAAACTTACCTAAGTTGTAAAAGAATTAATCTTGTAAAAACGTCGATTTTAAAGTTTCATTTGTGGAATAAAAGAAAATAAATAAATTGAAACGAAAAGTCATAAATAGAACTTATCATTAAAATAAACACACAAAAACATATGTTGATATTACAAACTTTGTCCAAATAAATTACATAAATACAAAAATATATTAAAAGTAAAATACAGACCTAACTACTGAACGGAAAATCTAAACTCCTAACTAAGGATTTGGTTCCTCGGAAGGATCCTCCTCCTCTTTCTCCTCTACATTGTTATCAAATAACCCAAGCGGATACAGTAGCCTTATAGGGGTCCTTGCGGAAGACACCATAGAGTCCTCACGCAGAGTATAAGTTGTGCCACCCCAGAGATCACGAATGGGCATCGTAAACTCGAGGCGCACTGACGCGTGTTGCGTCAAAACAGGGATACCATTAAGGGTCCCACTCAAGTTCAAAGTCAGATCTCCTGTATAAACAAAACATTTGTTATCATAATCGAACCTCCAAGCATCAGTCCCCCCATGGAACTGTACCCGGACAAAACCTAACACCTATCGTCTTGATGCCATCTCAATCAACAAACAAATGACTAATGATGGTAAATAGAATTACCAGCTTCTTCATCTTCCCGGTCATTATCAAATATACATAGCAAAACAGATATAATATAATAAAGAGGTGAGATCCCCTATATCAATACTAGGATGGCAGTAGAGAAAATGATAACAAGCATACAGATTCAATATTAACATATCATATTATCACATCATGGATAATAAATCAAATAAGAATAATTAACACATCAATATGCTGACCAACTATGCATATGTACACAGACCCATTCCTACTCCATGGAGCTAAACACCGTTTCAGAGTGGATGATCTAGAAGACATGTCTGTAACTTGGCTGTTGTAGCCAAAAGTGCTATCAACTTATCAACGTGCACATCAAGGCATTGTACAAGACATTCTACACCAGATCTCAATATAGGACAGTGTCTCGGTCCGGATCATCGGTGCGTTTGCATCAGTCTGCCTCACGGATAAGAGAGCTACCAATTATCCATTGTGAGGTACCAGTACCCCGACGCCCTAAAGGTTAACAAGTGACCTACACTTGTCTACTCACACCTGCACTGAGGTGTAATTTGACCTCCTAGGCATACAACCTTAACCAAACAAGCTGACACGTTTTTCTATGCATAATGTATGATTCAAACACACATACAATTTTTTTTAGTAATACGCATACTCTCACTTTCTCTTGGCAGTATCATTATTCAACATAACTGGGCCCACCATAACTGCCCGACAGTAAACTACTGTTTGTGTTCAATCGCGTAGTGATATTATCTCATTTTCACAATTGCAGAACATTTTTCTTACGTTTTCAAATCGCGCAACCAAAAATTACTATTTTTAAGTTGGGTAAAAGTTTTTCTGCATATTTTCAATTGCATAAATTATTTCTATCATATTTTAAGTCCAAAATAAGATTTTTCTCATTTAATACCAAAAATTGACTTTATTTTCATTATTTGCATAATAATCCTTCTATAAAATAATATTTACATAATAGCCCCTCCTTAAATAATATTTTCAAAATAGTACTTATTTAAATAATATTTACAATATAGTCCCCTTAAAATTAGTATTTTCTACTGTTTCTCAGAAGACTGTATTTCTTAATTTTACTTAGGATATTATAACTCAAAATTTCCTAACGTGCTTCAAAACCCATAGGGTGAGAGCTATACGTTAGTAAATTTCAAGTATTGGCTTTTATTTTACTACATAGCTTAATTAAGCTAATTTTAATTCTAAAATATCATTTTAAATTCATAAACTTACCAAATTGAGTTCTTACTATTAAAACACCTAAGTTTACACTAAGTAAAATAATTTTGGATCTTGAACATCAAAAATGGCATGTTGGCCGAATTCACATATTGTTTCAAAATTCATATATAAATCATTTCCTAAAACTTTAATTCTTATAAAATCACTTAATTAAATCTTTTGTCATAAAATCCTTTAATCCTAAATTAAAAAAATAATTTAGATTCCTTAGTCCTCTTTGTGGTGATGAGGCCGCAGACTCTTTGGAGCCTTCATACAAATTTTTCCATCATGTAATTCACATCTTAATTTGCACAAGTATTATCATGCTTCCAAATTCACATAGGCAATTATACTATCAAGGCTATAGGCATACCAAACATACATGCAAGCATATTTTCAAAACCATAAGCATATCAAACACAAACAAAGAGAGCTTCAACAATCAAGTAAATAAATCCTTATGAATTTTTCACCACAAATAACTCATTTCCTCACCACCAACACATAGTTGATGAGGTTAATCTCCCTTTTACCTCAAGGAAGACAATAAACTTCAAGCTTCTTCTCCTCTTGATTTCATGTAGCCCAAAGAAAAACCCTAATTGATCAATCAATTTTGAGGCATTCATTATTGCTTTATATTTGGCCTAATTGATGATAATTGTATCCAATATTATGTTTGTAGATGAGTTTTAGATGATTGGTCTTCATTGAGCTTAATTGTAAAAACTTCATTAATTTTCAGATTTTAACTCATTTTGACCTTTCTGTCTTGTACAGGCCATATCTTGGGCTACAAATGTCATATTTGGATGATCTTGGTGTTCCCTGAAAGCTGAGACGAAGATACACAATTTTACATCTAATGCAGTTTTTCTAATTCAGCTGGATTCAGGGTGAAAATTGAGCCTCAAAGTTAGGACAATGTTGCAGTCATAAAGCTTGGACCTTCCCTCACTGATTTGGGCTTAACTCTCTCAATTTAAACCCAAATAAGACAAATTATATGTCTCTGTAAAGCTTATTCAGAGGGCTACAGATTGGTCCAGGGTTAGATTAGGAATTACAGAATAATTTTTAGTTACAAATAGGTTAAGGCAGAATACGAAAGTACACCTCTTTCTGAATCCTGATTTTTGAGTTTTACGATAGGAATCAAGAAACCTTTTTTCTCTCTTTTCGTTTTCTCTATTTCATTTTTATCTCTTCTTTGATCTGTATCTTTTCAATGGTGATGGCCATGGAAGGCTAAAGATCCAATCAATCCAAGGAATTCAATGATTGTGGTTAGAATTTTGAGTTCTTTTGTTTATTTATGATTTCTAATTATGTTCTTTCCTCTTCTCCTTCTTTAATTGATTTATGATTATATTTCAAAATTGAAGATAGATTTGGATTGATTAATCTGAATTTAATGGAGAATAGATCATCGATTGATAATCTATGTTAATTCAAAATTGTGTTTAATTCAATCTTAATCAAGAATTGTGATTGTGATTCTGTTTTAGTTGATTAAATTCTAGGTGATTATCTAGTTGAATTCGAATTTACAGAGTTAATTGCATAAATAATTTTACTCTCTTTGAACTATGATTTACTTTGCCACTTGATTTGAAGTCCTTGGATTGGTGTTTCTAGTTTTGAATTTATTCCTAATTACTATCGAATTTGCATTTTGTTACTTGATGAATAAGACCCCCCTTTTACTTTTACTGTTTATTTTTCATTAAAGTTTAATTTAGGAATTAGATTGATAGTGTCAGTTGAATTAGTTCTCTGTGGATCGACCCTTGCTTACTACAACTGGTTGCAAGGTTTTTATATTTTTGGTGGAACTTGGCAACTATTTTTTATATAATTCTTAATCGTATTCCACACCACACCAAATTTTGGCGCCATTGCCGAGGAACTAATTTTCCAATTGCACTATTGATTTGTTTCCTATTTTTACTCTATTTTTATTTTATTTTAATTTTTTGATGCTTTCTTTCTGAGAGTCTTGTAGGTGTTGATGTTCATTGATCATGGATGCTTGTGGGATTTGCTTATCACCTGGACATATCACTGGTTTGTGTCCCACTTTCCTAGTGGACACAAATGAGGAGGTAGAGGCAGTAAGGGGATATTCTGAACCTTCTGACAACTACAACCCCTATTCCAATACATATTATCCAGAGTGGTGGGACTATCCTAACTTGAGTTATGGACAGCAGCCTCAGAATCAACCTCCAGCGTATGAATTTCCAGAATTTCAGCATTGGCAAACATCTTTCCTTCCAGGACAACAGCAAGTCCAAGATCCTTAGCAACCTGAACCTTCATTGGAGGAGCTAATAAGACAAATGGCCACTTATAACATGCAGTTCCAACAAGAAACAAAGGTCAAGTGTAATGATCTGCAAAACTCTTTGGATCAGTTAGCCACAGATCTCAGGAAGTTCCGAGCCAAATTTCTGAAGGACTTCCCTCACAACCAGAAGAGGATGTGAAGGAAGGTCCTTGTGCTGTCACATTGCACAGTGACAAGACGTTAGATGAACTCACCTCTCCTTCACAAACCATTGAAAAGAAAGAAACAGAGCCTGAAGAGGTAAGTAAAGAGGGGGAAAACTCTAAGGCCCCCAAGGTAAGTATTCTTGAACCCCTTCCTAAGGTAGTGGAGAGACAGTATGATGACTTGTGTGATGAATTTCCTGATTTTATTGGTTTCAATAATTATACTCAGTGCAACTCATGTACTGATTGTGATGGTGGCATGATATGTGTTGTTTGTGCTGAAATTTTTGCATTCTTGAGAGCTGATGATTCTGTTTGTGCAGAAGTTAATGTTATTGAAGGATCTATCAATAATGCTTTTGATGCAGTTGCAGGATCTAAGATACAAAGAGAAATAGAATTACAGGCTACTGAAGAGTTTTCAGTGAAGGGAGAAGAACACCAATTGACAAACACTGCTGAAGTGGATTTCATTTTTGGGCCATGGTCCATTAGAAACAATGCATATGAAGTTGATGAAGTGCACGTATTACTTTTCAGTGGTAAAGCCAAGGAAATTAAGGAAGGCCAATGGGATCCCGGTGGAAGCCATCATGCCTCAAGCTTAACTTGGTCATTATACTTCAGCCAATGGGACCCTAGTGAAAGCTCTCATGTTATTTCAAGCATAAATTGGTTATTATGCTTTCGGCAATGGGATCCTGGTGGAAATCTCTTCATCTACCTCTGTTACTTCAGTTGATAAGGATGTTTCTTCCTTCTCTTTTATCTTACTTGTCCTAGATTTATTAATGATTGTTTATTGTTGAAGTTTACATTGAGGACAATGTAGAATTTAAGTGTGGGGGAGGAATTGACATTTTGTGTTCTGTTTTATTTCTGTTTTCTAGTTTAAAAAAAATTGTGTTTTTATTTGATTTCCAATGATGTTTTGAGATTTGTGAAGTCTATGAGTTTGAAGTAATTGAAATTCAAGGTTATGATTTATAAATTTCTTCTTTCATATTGAATTTAGCATGCTTGGTTTTGACGTTTGATTGATGAATTGAGTTTGATAGATATATGCCTGGTGAGATTTTGAGCCTTTTGATGCATGGATTTAGCATTTATGCCATTCTCTTCTTTCTTGTGTGATTTTCACTCATGTCATATTAATCACTCTATAACTTGCTTTGATTCTTTTGTTTTTTGGCTACATTTTCACTTGCATACATGAACATGATTGAGGCATTCTTTTGTGATTAACTACTTTGGCCAAATAGTCAACCTTGCATTATTTTCCTTTGATTAACCCCTTGAGCCTATTTGCCTATTCTTTGTTTTAGCTCATTATATGCCTTATGTGAAAAACCATGATTTTACCTTACCTTAGGGAATGGGAGAGCACTGGTTCATTTTCATTGGAGGAGCTCTTTTACTTGCAAGTGGTTAATAGGATAAGTGTGGGGGTTATGCAAGTTGATGTGTAATATGCAAGGTGTTGGTGAAAAAAAAATTACGAAGAAAAAGAAAAAAAAATTCAAGAAAGGTTGTAAAAGAAAAGAAAGAAAAAAGAAAGGAATATGTAAAGAGAATGTGCATTATATAGATTTGAGGGGATAAAAATTTTATGTTTATCAATTGAGTTCCTCCCCAATGTTCTTTTATTCTCTTGGGTGCTCATCTCACCATATCTATATTATTTCCATCCCTTACCTTGGCCCCATTACAATCTTAAACAAAGTCCTCTTGATTTGTATGTGCATGTGTTTGAGTAGTGGAGAAGTAGAAGATAAGCAAACTTATGGTAGTGCATTTTTCATGGGTTGAATTGAGTGAAATACTTATCTTGTAAACACTTGAGAGATTGAGAGTGTATCTTGTGAGGATCTATCATTCTTAATTCATGCTTTTCAATTTGAAGATACCTTGCATGTTAGTTTGAGGTGTAAAGAATTGTTCTCTCTTAAATGTTGTGATCCCTTGAATCTTTTCTTGCTCTTTTTGCATACTTGAATGTCATTGGAATTTAAGTCTTTTAGAGTTTTCAGTTTATGAGTTTTTACTTTTCTTGCATTCTTGCATTTGTTTTTCTTTATTCCCTAGTTTTGGTCTCTTGTATTTTGCCCGGGAGTGCAAAAGTTTAAGTGTGGGGGAATTTGATCAATCAATTTTAAGGTATTCATTATTGCTTTATATTTGGCCTAATTGATGATAATTGTATCCAATATTATGTTTGTAGATGAGTTTTAGATGATTGGTCTTCATTGAGCTTAATTGTAAAAACTTCATTAATTTTTGGATTTTAACTCATTTTGACCTTTCTATCTTGTACAAACCATATCTTGGGTTATAAATGTCATATTTGGATGATCTTGTGTCTTCTAAAAGCTGAGATGAAGATACACAATTTTGCATCTAATGCAGTTTTTCTAATTCAGCTGGATTTAGGGTGAAAATTGAGCCTCAAAGTTAGGACATTGTTGCTGTCATAAAGCTTGGACCTTCCCACACTGATTTGGGCTTAACTCTCTCAATTTAAACCCAAATAAGACAAATTATATGTCTCTATGAAGCTTATTCAGAGGGCTACAAATTGGGCCAGGGTTAGATTAGGAATTACAGAATGATTTTTAGTTACAAATAGGTTAAGGCAGAATACGAAAGTACACCTCTTTCTGAATCCTAATTTTTGAGTTTTACGATAGGAATCAAGAAACCTTTTTTCTCTCTTTTCGTTTTCTCTATTTCATTTTTATCTCTTCTTTGATCTGTATCTTTTCAATGGTGATGGCCATGAAGGCTAAAGATCCAATCAATCCAAGGAATTCAATGATTGTGGTTAGAGTTTTGAGTTCTTTTGTTTATTTATGATTTCTAATTATGTTCTTTCCTCTTCTCCTTCTTTAATTAATTTATGATTATATTTTGAAATTGAAGATAGATTTGGATTGATTAATCTGAATTTAATGGAGAATAGATCATCGATTGATAATCTATGTTAATTCAAAATTGTGTTTAATTCAATCTTAGTCAAGAATTGTGATTGCGATTTTGTTTTAGTTGATTAAATTCTAGGTGATTATCTAGTTGAATTCGAATTAACAGAGTTAATTGCATAAATAATTTTACTCTCTTTGAACTATGATTTACTTTGCCACTTGATTTGAAGCCCTTGGATTGGTGTTTCTAGTTTTGAATTTATTCCTAATTACTATCGAATTTGCATTTTGTTACTTGATGAATAAAACCCCCCTTTTACTTTTACTGTTTATTTTTCATCAGAGTTTAATTTAGGAATTAGATTGATAGTGTCAATTGAATTAGTTCTCTGTAGATCGACCCTTGCTTACTACATTTGGTTGCAAGGTTTTTATATTTTTGGTGGAACTTGGCAACTATTTTTGATATAATTTTTAATCGTATTCCACACCACACCACTAATCAAACTTAAACAATTCTAAAATTCATAATCAAAGCTTGAAAATAATAAACCATGGATCAATCATAGTCTAGAAAATTAGAAATCCTACTTAGGATCAAAGAATCAAGAAATTACCTTGAAAGTAGGAAACTAAAGCTTGATATTTGAAGCCCATAGAGAAGGATTTAGATAAAACTCACTAAAGGAAAAATGTTTAGAATGATGTTTGGGTTTAGAAAGTATGATTAGATGAAATTATGGAAGTGAGGAGGTATGGCTTTGGTGTAGTGGCCATGAGGTTCAAGGTGAGAAGAAAGAAATGTTCTTGAGTGTTCTTGAGAGCTGAGAGAAAAAATGAAGACTTGTATCACAAAGTGTAAGAAAATGCAAATGGAATAGCCAATTTAGAGTGAATGGCCATGAGGTAAGTGTGTAGGAATATCAAGGTTAATTATGATGATAGAAATATCATAAGGTGTTCACATGCATTTCACATGGCTTAGGTAATGTAATTGTCATCTAGTAGTCATATTCAAGAACATGGTAGGAAGCCTTTATGGCCGTGTGCCTCAATGGAGTTGCTAACTAGGTTTGTTTCCAACTAGCTTCTAGTTACACATTAATTTGATAGTAAACTAACTAGGTTAGGTTATTTAGTTACATAATCTAACCATCTAGTTACATTATTAAGTCATTGTATATGTCATGCATAGTCATTACTTCTAGATGGTTCTAGATTAATTTTCTAACTAAAACTTCTAAGTACATAGTATCTAAGTTTGTTCATTTAGTTACTAATTAAGCTATTAGGGTAACTTAGTTAGTTTATCTAGTTACTTAGTAACTAGTCTAACCATTTACTTTGTCTATTTCCTATTAGTTACAAAAGCCTAACCATTAATATTGACCAATTTCTGTTGGTTCATTTTAAAATTAGTTACAGAAATTATTCTCAATCTATTTTCTAACAGATAAAATACATCGGGTCCATTACCTGGTAGCAGAAGCTGCTATTAATAAAACAGCGGATATTTTTCTATGAAATATTTTTATTTCACAGATAAATTCTAAAAATTAAAGGATTTGTTTTTGTGACTCTCAGATTCGGGTTTAGTAAGATCACCTAGCTCTGAATAAATCAATAAAGATTTTTCCCGGCCCAAAAATTATTATTTTCCTGACTCGGACCAAATCTTACACAAAGATCAAAAACAGTCTCAGAACAATCTAAATAATTTTATATCATACAAAAAAAAAAACAAAGTAATACAATTTAGGCATTACTATCAAATAGCAAAATTTGGGGTGTTATAGGTAGCTCTATTGTCAGTGAGGCCGACCAATACAAACGCACCGACTATCCGGACCGAGACACTGTCTTATATCGAGATCTAGTGTAGAATATCTTATACAATGCCTTGATGTGCATGATGATAAAATGATAAATTAATAGCATTTTTGGCCACGGTAGCCGAGTTACAGACATGTCTTCTAGATCATTCACTCTGAAACTGTGTTTAGCTCTATGGAGTAAGAATGGGTTTGTGTACATATGCATAGTTAGTCTGTATATTGATGTGTTGATTATACTTATTTGATTTATTATCTGTGATGTGATAATATGATATGTTAATATTGTATCTGTATGCTTGTTGTCATTTTCTCTACTGCCATCCTAGTATTGATGTAGGGGATATCACCTCTTTATTATATTATATCTGTTTTGCTATGTATGTTTGATAAAGACCAGGAAGATGAAGAAGCTGGTAATTCTATTTACCATCACTAGCCATTTGTTTGTTGATTGAGATGGTAGCAAGATGACAGGTGTTAGGTTTTGTCTGGGTACAGTTCCATAAGGGGACTGATGCCTGGAGGTTTGATTATGATAACGAACATTTTGTTTATACGGGAGATCTGACTCTGAACTTGAGTGGGACCCTTAATGGTATCCTGTTTTGACGCAACATGCATCAGTGCGCCTCGAGTTTACGATGCCTATTCGTGATCTCTGGGGTGGCGCAACTCATACTCCATGTGAGGACTCTATGGTGTCTTCCGCAAGGACCCCTATGAGGCTACTGTTTTCGCTTGGGTTATTTGTTAACAATGTAGAGGAGGAAGAGGAGGAGGATCCTTCTGAGGAACCAAATCCTTAGTTAGGAGTTTAGATTTTCTGTTCAGTAGTTAGGTCTGTATTTTACTTTTAATATATGTTTGTATTTATGTAAATTATTTGGACAAAGTTTGTAATATCAACATATGTTTTGGTGTGTTTATTTTAATGATAAGTTCTACTTATGAATTTTTAATTCAATTTATTTATTTTCTTTTATTCCGCAAATGAAATTTTAAAATTGACATTTTTACAAGATTAATTCTTTTACAACTTGGGTAAGTTTTATTAGAATTAGTCTTAAATGTGATACCCTACGGTGGGTGTTACATTATCAGAGCTCCCGGTTAGAGTCTTTTGGGGTTTTTGTGGTTAGGTCTGTTTTGCTTGCGATGTGTGATTCTCTGTGATTGATTTCTTAAAAAGTTACATCTGACTTTTATTGGACTTTGTTTGATTGCTTGTGAAGAAAGCTATGTCTCGAGGTAGAGGTACACGTGCTAATGCGAGACGTGATGATATGATGACTGCTGCTGTCGAAGAAATGCGACGAATGGCAGATGTACTTGTGCAACAAAATTAGTGAGCTGCACAACAACAAGAAGCAAATGCAGAAGTTCAACATTTGTCTAAGTTTAGACAAAATAATCCGCCACACTTTAGGGGTGAATTTGACCCTGAGAAGGCAAGTGTCTGGATACAAGAGTTAGAGAAACATTTTAAAGGAATGAGATGTACAAATGATCATCGCGTGACTTATGCTACGTTCATGTTGGTGGGTGATGGCGAGAACTGGTGGAAAGCTACTAGAAGGGTGCTACATGCTGAAGGTAGAGAAATCACATAGGATCTGTTCTGTGAGGTGTTTTTTGAGAAATATTTTCCTGATAGTGCAAGGCACGCTAAGGAAATGGAATTTCTAGGATTGCATCAAGGTGGAATGACCATCAGTGAATATGCTGTGAAGTTTAAGAGCTTGTCTAAGTTCTCAAGGTACCTCTAAATCTAGCCAGACGAGTTTTGGAAGTGCCGCAAGTTTGAAGAAGGTTTGCGAATTGAGCTAAGAGAGGAGTGATATCAATGCGCATGAATCAGTTTTCAACACTAATGGATATGTGCTGTAGACTGGAAGGGTTGGAGCCAGCACGTGATAACAGGAACCACAACTTTGGACCGACTAGGTTCCAAAGGGGAGGCAACAACAATAATAGTAACCAGTTTCAATGAAAACCATACTATCGACCCTCAGGAAGCCAACAACAACAACAGTAACCTCGTGGAGGTGGTCCAAGTGGCAATTGATTCAATCAGACTACAACACTACCAACAAAATGCCTGAAGTGCGGGAAGGGTCACATGACAAGAGATTACTCGATCAGAGGCATAATTTGTTTCAAATGCGATAAGCCTGGTCATGTCTCTAAAGATTGTGATCAAGCAAAGATGGAGCCGTCAGTAAGCAATGTTCGTGCTGTGAAGCCGCAAGCTGGAGGAAGAGTTTATACAATGAGTGGAGCTGAAGCCTCCCAGTTTGGAAATCTTATTCAGGGAGAAGGTGTCAACTCAGGTAATCTTTTAACTGTACTATATGATTCAGGTGCAACTCATTCATTTATTGCATATGACTGTGTGGATCATTTGGGATTGCATGTGTCTTCTTTGGATTTCCAATTGATTATTTCCACCCATTCTCCCAAATCTATTGGTATGACTAAAATATGCTTAAATTGTTCTGTTACTATCAAAAATTGAGTCTTTTCTGTTAATTTAATCTATTTACCTCTTGTCGATATTGACATAATCTTAGGAATGGATTGGTTATCTTCTAACCATATCCTATTAGATTGTTCTAGAAAGACCCTAGTTTTTCCTGATGAGGTTTCTGGATTTGTAACTGCCAAACAAGTCAAATGTTTATTGAGGGATGGAGCTCAAGGATACATGCTGCTATCTTCTTTAGAAGTTAAAAGTGAGAAGGATGTGAACACTATTTCTATCGTGAACGAGTTTCCTAAAGTTTTCCCTGATGAAATACCCAGATTACCACTAGAAAGAGAGATAGAGTATACTATCGATCTTGTACCAGGAGTGGGTCCTATATCGATTGCACCATACCATATGTCGCCATCAGAGTTAGCAGAGTTGAAGAAACAATTAGAGGAGTTGTTGGAAAAATAGTTTGTGAGACCTAGTGTTTCACCCTGGGGAGTCCAGTGCTGTTAGTCTAGAAGAAGGATGGAACTTCATGTTTAAGTGTTGATTACTGCCAGCTGAACAAGGTCACAATAAAGAATAAATATCCACTTCCAAGAATTGATGATCTGATGGACTAACTGAAAGGAGCAGCTGTTTTCTCCAAAATAGATTTGCGATCAGGTTATCATTAAATTCGTGTCAAGGTAGAGGATATACCTAAAACAACTTTTTGAACGCGTTATGATCATTATGAATATCTTGTAATGTCGTTCGGTGTGACGAATGCTCCTACTATATTCATGGATTACATGAATAAGATCTTTCATCCATACTTGGACAGATTTGTCATTGTTTTTATCGATGACATTATGATTTACTCCCAAAATCAGGAAGAGTATGCTAAACATCTCAATATAATTCTTTGGATTTTGAAAGAAAAGAAGTTATATGCGAAGTTATCAAAATGTGAATTTTGGTTGGATGAAGTTCAGTTTTTGGGTCATGTAATTTCCAAGATGGAATTGCAGTGGATCCAACAAAGGTGGAGACGGTTCTTCAATGGGAAATACCAAAGATTGTGATAGAGATCCAGAGTTTTGTTGGATTACCTGGATATTACCAAAGATTTATTGAAGGTTTCTGCAAGATAGCCAGACCTCTTACACAACTTACAAGGAAGAACCAAGTTTTTGATTGGGCAAATAAGTGTGAAAAGAGTTTCTAAGAATTAAAGAAGAGGTTGACTACTACACTAGTGCTGATTTTACCAGATCCGAATGAATCTTTTGAAGTATACTATGATGCTTCTTATCAAAGGTTAGGATGTGTACTGATGCAGAACAGAAAAGTAGTAGCATATGCTTCCAGACAATTGAAGGTACATGAAAGGAACTACCCAACACATGATTTGGAATTAGCCGCAGTTGTTTTTGTGTTAAAGATATGGAGACACTTTTTGTATGGAGCTACGTTCAACGTCTTCAGCGACCACAAAAGTTTAAAGTACTTGTTTGATCAAAAGGAGTTGAATATGAGGCAGAGAAGATGGTTAGAATTCCTGAAGGATTATGATTTTCAACTCCAGTATCACCCTGGAAAAGTGAATGTCGTGGCAGATGCTTTGAGTCGAAAGATGCTCAGTATTTCTGCTATGATGATAAAAGAGGAAAAGTTGATTGAGCAGTTTAGAGATAAGTGGTTATTAGTGGAATTATCGCTTGGGAGAATTCGTCTAAACATGATCATTATTCTGAATGATCTGCTGGAAGAAATTCGAGAGAAGCAGGAAGATGATCAATTTTTGTAAAACAAGAGAGAATTTCTGAAGCGAGGTCACAAGGCAACGGTTGAAGAAGGATTTGACGAGGTCTTAAGATTTAAATGAAGGATTTGTATACCCGATGATCCTGATCTTAAGAAGGCAATTCTTGGTGAAGATCATACCAGCAGATTGAGCATACATCCTGGGATGACCAAGATGTATCAAGATCTGAAACATTTATTTTGGTGGCCTGGAATGAAAAGAGATGTTATTGATTATGTATAATGTTGTCTAGTATGCCAGAAAGCAAAAGTTGAACACCAAAGACCGGTAAGCATGTTACAGCCCTTAACTATCCCAGAATGGAAATGGGATGGTATTGCTATGGATTCCGTTACTGGGTTGCTAAAGACAAGGAAAGGTTATGATTCTATATGGGTCATTATTGATCGGCTTACGAAGTCTGCCCACTTCTTGCATATCAATGTCAGATATTCTATGGAGAAGCTGACCCAGTTGTACATTGGTAAAATCGTGAGACTTCATGGTGTATCCACTAGTATCATCTCCGATAGAGATCCAAGATTTACATCAAGGTTTTGGCAAAGCTTACATGAAGCAATGGGGACTAAGCTACGTTTGAGTTTTGCCTATCATTCACAACTTGATGGACAAACAGAAAGAACTATACAGTCATTGGAGGATTTGTTGAGAGCTTGTGTATTAGAACAACGAGGGAGTTGGGATGAATTATTACCTTTAATGGAATTCACCTATAACAACAGTTTTCACTTAAGCATAGGGATGGCACCCTATGAGGCACTTTATGGACGATGATGCCGAACACCTTTGTGTTGGTATCAAGATGGGGAAAGTATGACCCTCGGACCTGAAATGGTGCAACAAACAACAGAGAAGGTAAAGTTGATTCAAGAGAAAATAAGGGCAAATCAGAGTAGACAGAAAAGCTATGCTGACAAAAAAAGAAGACCTCTTGAATTTGAGGAAGGTGAGCATGTGTTTTTATGAGTCACACCCACAACTGGTGTTGGAAGGGTTATAAAATCCAGAAAACTCACTCCTAAATTCATTGGACCTTATCAAATTCTTCGTTTGATAGGTCCAGTTGCATACCAAATAGCTTTACCATCATTTCTCTCAAACCTTCATAATGTTTTCCATGTGTCCCAATTGAGAAAGTATATCCCCGATCCTTCGCATGTCATTTAGCCCGATGAAGTGCAATTGAAATAAAATTTGACGTATGAGGCACTTCTTGTTAAGATTGAAGATAGGAGGGTGAAGCAGCTCAGGGGCAAAGCAATTCCGTTAGTGAAAGTGATCTAGAATGAGACAACCGGAGATACTACTTGGGAAATGGAGGAGAAAATAAGGGAACAATATCCACAGTTATTTTGATGTATGATCAATTTCAAGGACGAAATTCTTTTTAGTGGGGGAGAGTTGTAACACCCCAAATTCTGCTATTTGACAGTAATGCCTAAATTGTACTATTTTGTGTTTTATGTATGATATAAAATTATTTAGACTGTTCTGAGACTATTTTTTATCTTTGTGTAAGATTTGCTCCAAGTCAGGAAAATAATAATTTTTAGGCCGGGAAAAAATCTTTATTGATTTACTCAGAGCCGGGAGATCTTACTAAACTCGAATCTGAGAGTCACGAAAACAAATCTTTTAATTTTTAAAATTTATCTGTGAAATAAAAATATTTCACAAAAAAATATCTGTTGTTTTATTAACAGCAGCTTCTGCTACCAGGTAATGGACCCGGTGTATTTTATCTGTTAGAAAATAGATTGAGAATAATTTATGTAACTAATTTTAAAATGAACCAATAGAAATTGGTCAACATTAGTGGTTAGACTTTTTCTAACTAATAGGAAATAGTCAATATAAATGGTTAGATTAGTTACTAAGTAACTAGATAAACTAACTAAGTTACCCTAATAGCATAATTAGTAACTAAATGAACAAACTTAGTTACTATGTACTTAGAAGCTTTAGTTAGAAAATTTATCTAGAACCATCTAGAAGTAATGACTATGCATGACATATACAATGACTTAATAATGTAACTAGATGGTTAGATTATGTAACTAAATAACCTAACCTAGTTAGGTTACTATCAAATTAAGGTGTAACTAGAAGCTAGTTGGAAACAAACCTAGTTAGCAACTCCATTGAGCCACATGGCCATAAGGCCTTTCTACCATGTTCTTGAACCATCCTTATGACCACTAGATAACCATTACATTACCTAAGCCATGTGAAATGCATGTGAACACCTTATGATATTTCTATCATCATAATTAACCTTGATATTCCTACACACTAACCACACGGCCATTCACTCTAAATTTGCTATTCCATTTGCATTTTCTTACACTTTGTGATACAAGTCTTCATCTTTTTCTCTCACCTCTCAAGAACACTCAAGAACATTTCTTTCTTCCCACCTTGAACCTCACAGCCACTACAGCAAAACCAAACCTCCTCACTTCTACAATTTCATCTAATCATACTTTCTAAACCTCAACATCATCCTAAACGTTTTTCCTTTAGTGAGTTTTATCTAAATCCTTCTCTAAGGGCTTCAAAAATCAAGCTTTAGTTTCCTACTTTTAAGGTACTTTCTTGATTCTTTGATCCTAAGTAGGATTTCTAATTTTCTAGACTATGATTGATCCATGGTTTATTGTTTTCAAGCTTTGATTATGACTTTTAGAATTGTTTAAGTTTGATTAGAGTTTTCTTTGGGCTACATGAAATCAAGAGGAGAAGAAGCTTGAAGTTTATTGTCTTCCTTGAGGTAAGAGGGAGATTAACCTCATCAACTATGTGTTAGTGGTGAGGAAATGAATTGTTTGTGGTGAAAAATCCATAAAGATTTATTCACTTGATTGTTGAAGCTCTCTTTGTTTGTGTTTGATAAGCTTATGGTTTTGAAAATATGCTTGCTTGCATGTTTGGTATGCCTATAACCTTGATAGTATAATTGCTTATATGAATTTGGAAGCATGATGATACTTGTGTAATTTAGGATGTGAATTACATGATGGGAAAATTTGTATGAAGGCTCCAAAGAGCTTAGAGGTACACAACCTCATCACTACAAAGAGGACTAAGGAATCTAAATTTTTTTTTAATTTAGGATTAAAGGATTTTATGACAAAAGATTTAATTAAGTGATTTTATAAGAATTAAAGTATTAGGAAATGATATATATTTGAATTTTGAAGCAATATGTGAATTCGGCCAACATGCCATTTTTGATGTTCAAGATCCAAAATTATTTTACTAAGTGTAGACTTAGGTGTTTTAATAGTGAGAACTCAATTTGGTAAGTTTATGAATTTAAAATAATATTTTAGATTTAAAATTGGCTTAATTAAGCAATGTAGTAAAATAAAAGCCAATACTTGAAATTGACTGACATATAACTCACCCTATGGGTTTTGAAGCGCGTTAGGAAATTTTGGGCTATAATATCCTAAGTAAAATTAAGAAATACAGTCTTCTGGGAAATAGTAGAGAAAACTAATTTGAAGGGGACTATATTGCAAATATTATTCAAAGAAAGACTATTTTGAAAATATTATTTAAAGAGGGACTATTATGTAAATATTATTTTATAGAAGGACTATTATACAAATAATGAAAATAAAGTCAATTTTTGGTATTAAATGAGAAAAATCTTATTTTGGACTTAAAATATGTTAGAATATTTTATGCGCTTGAAAATACGTCAAAAAATCTTTACGCGACTCAAAAATCATAATTTTACGCTACGCGATTGAGAAAACGCAATAAAATGTTTATGCGATTTAGAAAACATTGGAAAATCATTACGCAATTTAAAAACGTAAGAAAAATGTTCTGCTATTGTGAAAATGCGATAATATCGCTACGCAATTGAACGCAAATAGCAGTTTGCTGTCGGGCAGTTGTGGTGGGCCCCGTTATGTTAAATAATAATACTGCCAAGAGAAAGCAAGAGTATGCGTATTATTGTAAAAATAATAATTGTATGTGTGTTTGAAACATACATCATGCATAGAAAAGTGTGTCAGCTTGTTTAGTTAAGGCTGTATGCCTAGGAGGTTGAATTACACCTTAGTGCGGGTGTGAGTAGACAAGTGTAGGTCACTTGTTGACCTTGGGGGCATCGGGGTGCTGGTACCTCGCAATGGACAATTGGTAGCTCTCTTGTCCGTGAGGCAGACCGATGCAAACGCACCGACGATCTGGACCGAGACACTGTCCTATATCGAGATCTGGTGTAGAATGTCTTGTATAATGCCTTGATATGCACATTGATAAATTGATAAAGTGAAAGCACTTTTGGCCACAACAGCTGAGTTACAGACATGTCTTCTAGATCATTCACTCTGAAATTGTGTTTAGCTCCATAGAGTAGGAATGGGTCTGTGTACATATGCATAGTTGGTCTGCATATCGATGTGTTGATTATACTTATTTGATTTATTATCCGTGACGTGATAATATGATATGTTAATATTGTATTTGTATGCTTGTTGTCGTTTTCTCTATTGCCATCCTAGTATTGATGTAGGGGATCTCACCTCTTTATTATATTGTATCTGTTTTGCTATGTATGTTTGATAAAGACTGGGAAGACAAAGAAGCTGATAATTCTATTTACCATCACTAGCCGTTTGTTTGTTGATTGAGATGGCAGCAAGACGACAGGTGTTAGGTTTTGTCCGGGTGCAGTTCCATAGGGGGACTGATGCTTGGAGGTTCGATTATGATAACGAACATTTTGTTTATACGGGAGATCTGACTCTGAACTTGAGTGGGAACCTTAATGGTATCCCTGTTTTGACGCAACATGTGTCGGTGTGCCTCGAGTTTACGATGCCCATTCGTGATCTTTGGGGTGGCGCAACTTATACTCCACATGAGGACTCTATGGTGTCTTCCGCAAGGACCCCTATGAGGCTACTGTATCCGCTTGGGTTATTTGATAACAATGTAGAGGAGGAAGAGGAGGAGTATCCTTCTGAGGAACCAAATCCTTAGTTAGGAGTTTAGATTTTCTATTCAGTAGTTAGATCAGTACTTTACTTTTAATATATGTTTGTATTTATGTAAATTATTTGGACAAAGTTAGTAATGTCAACATATGTTTTGGTGTGTTTATTTTAATGATAAGTTCTACTTATGACTTTTCAGTTCAATTTATTTATTTTCTTTTATTCCACAAATAAAATTTTAAAATTGACATTTTTACATGATTAATTCTTTTACAACTTGGGTAAATTTTATTAGAATTAGTCTTAAATGTCATACCCTATGGTGGGTGTTACAGCCGCGGCACAGGGTGTTGCACGTCACGGCGTGCGAGTGATGCTACTTCTAGTTTTGAGACTTGAGAGCTGTGCACCACAGTGTGAGGTGATCAGGCCGAGGCATGAGGTGCATCACTGCAAACCCGTGAGCAGGGTGCCGCGGTGTGCCAAGGCCGTGCCATGCTATGGGCTCCAGAATCTTCCAAAATTGTGTTTTTGATGTTTTAGAATTTCTTAAGTGATAGGATCACTTATAGATGCTTTCTTAAGTGTGTTGAGGCACTAATGAGTGTAATTCTTGGAGGGAATGGCCACTTAACATATATGAGGAGTTGTGAAACCATAGGCAATCTTTGAGTTTGGAATGCCTTAAGGTTGTATCTAAGACATTGCACAAAATGTGGTTGTCTTGGAAATCACTTGTGAAGTGATGAAGTGAGATTCTATATATGAGGATACTAGTGACATGGTTCTTGCTACTTTGTTGGATAAGTGAGGCTAGGAATTACATGTACTAGTTTTTCCTTTTACACTAGATTATGAGGATCTTGTGTTTGTTTCAATTGTGAATTAAACTTACTATTAGATATTTGATTTTCAAACTTAATACTTTCTAGTTTCCTATGTATTGTAACCTTAGATGGTGTGCACAACTATATGACCTGAGAATAAGATGTTGAATCTAAATTCTCCTAGCATTTATGTTGTGATGGTCAGGTTTACCAGTATGGGGGTGGACGTAGTACTCTTACATTGGTGAGGGGAAGACATCTACCTATTACCAAGTTGGGTTTAGGCTTCTAGGCTTATCCTGCTTTGTATATACAATGAACAGAGGTTCTTGGGAAATAAGTAAGTAACTTGTGTTTTCAAAAACTAAAATTGGCATTAGCATTGCATAATCATATTGTTGGGTCGTTGTGTGAGCATATCACATATCATAGAAATAGACATTGCATGGTTGACAATTGTATGGGCAATTGTCTTGGTTGATTGCTTAGTTGCTTGTTCAATGGTATCTTAGGGTTGTATGGGTGATTCTTTGATACTATTGATTTTCAGATATTTTGTTACATAGAGTATATGTATATTTTCAGTTTGTTTATTTGTTGCTAAATAAATAACTACTGGTATAGGCATGCTAATACTGAGAATTTTGTGAGTTCTCACCCCTATGTGTTCCTCGTAAATCTAGGTGAAGACCCTCCAAAGAGAAAGGGCAAGAAAAAGAAGCAGAAGGCTTAGTTTTGTATTTTGTTTCTTGTTGCATCAGCTTATATTATTTACTTTGCTGAATAGTTTATAAAAGTTTATGTATTACAGTATGGCTTGTTATCCAATGATGTATATATATGATCTTTTTCATTTTTGTGGCTCTCTATAATGACTATACATGTTATTATGGATTTATGTTTCAGGCATATTAGAAAGTGACATACTTGATACGTTTTATCTTGAAATATTCCGTTTATTTTACGATAATTGTATTAGGGTGTTACATTCTCCAAGAGTGGTGAAAACATAAAATGAAAACATAGAGAGTTGATCTGTCGATTATTCCTATATCTTAAATACCTTATAACTGATTCAATTGGATTTCATTTGTGCTTAATTGTTATCATTTAGCTAAGTTTCAGATACTAAGCTTAATTGGGACCTTATTATGAAACTTTGCTCAAATGTGTTCATTAGCACTCATAATTGAATTATGCTTTTTAGGAAACCTTTTGGATGATGGAGTTCCTTAGCCTCAAACAAGGCTTGATATCCACTTGAAGAATAAGCTAAAGATTCAAGGAGATCAAGTTCACCTCTTGAAGTTATAAAAGAAGAGTTTCTGTGAAGAATCCGGGCTGTAAAATGAAGGAATCAAATTTCAGGGCTTGTGTCACTTTTCAGGGCCTAGGCCGTGTAACATTACACGACCATGTAACATTAGACGACCATGTCAAATTACACGGCCATGGCCGTGTACCTCTCTGACTTGTGAAACTGAAGGATTCCTACCCTACAAACAGAGCTATACACGGCCGTGTAATCGCACTAGAAACTTAAGTCAAAGCCTTCTTCGAGAAGTTAGGTCTTGAGACCTATAAATACGCACTCTTAGCCCCTTTGGAACAAGTTCTGGCCGTGGGAGCACTTAGGAAACTCTAAGAAACGGAGAGAGGAGGCTTGGATCGAAGATTGGAGTCTCGGGTTTGAGCAATCGGAGATCCATCATCCTCAATCCTTGGAAACTCGTTTGCTCTTCCATTTTTCTTCTGCACTTTGTTTCTTATGTTGTTCTTTCTCAGTTTTCCCTGTGATTTCGTTTTAACCATGTGTAACTAAATCTCTCTTGGTTAAGGGAGGATGAAACCACTAGTATTGATGTTGTGAATCTTGCATATTCATTTATTTCAACATAATTATGTTTTTATTCATATATTTCTGAATGTATTGTTGGTATGGAGATTCTTATGCTTGTTTCCATTGATTTGAATGGTAGATCTAGGTTTATTATGTGCGGTTGCGGTAATAGATCTAGAGGATCGTTTGTTATTAGTATAAGAATCTTTATGCTCATTTTTCAGTGATAAAAGTGGTAGATTTGGATTTATTATGCGCAGTTGAGGTAATAAATCTAGAGGAATATATGCTCTAAGTAATTTAATCCCGGTTTGTGATTAGATCTTAGTGTAATTGATTTTCTAAATCTTAATGCAATTGTTGGGTAGTTGTAAGAGCGGTTGCTTTATAACTAATCAATGATTAGGAATTGATTTGAGTGGTTGTTGAATTAGTCAATACGTAAGGAAAACAGAGATTTAATCTCACAATTGCGTAAAAATATAATTGAGCATGTTGGAATAAAAGGATATGTGGGTTAGCATTATTATGTAAATCTAGTGGTAGATTCAATCTCTTAACTAATTCTATTATATTGATAATTCTAGTTTGTTTATTGTTATTGGTTTTGGAAATTTTTCATTGTTTATCAAAACTCAAAAACCCCCTATTTACTGTTTATTGTTAGTCAGAGTTTAAATTGGGAATTATTTGATAATGTTGATTGAATTAGTTCTCTATGAATCAACCTTTACCAACTATAACTAGTTGTAAGGTTTTTATTTTCTGGTGGGCTTGACAACTGATTTTTATCTCAATTTTTATCATTAATCCTACCTCGCATAAGAATTTTGGCGTCGTTACCAGGGAGCCAATTTTTCAATTACACTATTGATTTGTTTCCTATTTTTACTCTATTTTAGTTTTTATTTTTATTTTTAGATTTTAATTCTCGCTTTCTATGTGTTTTGTAGGTGTTGATGTCCATTGAAGGGTTAGACGAGGGATTGCAGAATTTGAGGAACTATATTGATTAACTCAACTCACATCCTTAATTTCCCTTCCATCCAGCTAATTTCCAACTCACACCTGCTGACATTGAAGCTACTCGTCACATTGATCTATCAAATTCAGAAACATTTGAGCCATCTGAAATATCTGAAGAAGTGACAATGGCAGAAAACACTTTAAGGGCATTGGGTGCTCCAAACCTGGATCAACAGCCTCTATGCATTGAAATTCTAGAAAATGAGGAGGCATTTGAATTAAAGTCCGGCCTAATCCATCTCTTGCCATCTTTCAATGGATTACCCGGAGAGGACCCCAACAAGCACTTGAAGAAAATTCGTGTGGTGTGTTCTAGCACGAAGCCTGCAAGAATTCCAGTAGAGCAAGTCAAACGCAGAGCTTTTCCATTATCACTAAAAGATTCTTCTAAGGAGTGGCTTCACTACTTGCCACCCGGATCCATCCAATCATGGCAGGACAAGGCTTGAGCTTTCCTAGACAGATACTTCCCTGCTTCAAAAGCCGCAACTATCAGAAAAGAAATTTGTGGTATTCAACAAAGGCATGGGGAATCACTCCATGACTACCGGGAGAGGTTCAAGAGACTATGTGCCAGCTGTCCTCAACATCAAATCAATGAGCAACTCTTAATTTAGTATTTTTATGAGGGCTTACAAGTGATGGATCGTAACATAATTGATGCTACTAGTGGAGGAGCATTGGTTGATAAAACTCCTCAAGAAGCTAGAAATTTGATCTCAAGAATGGCTGCAAACACTCAATAGTTCTACACTAGAAATGACATTGGAGTGAGAGTAGTGAAAAAAGTAGAGACAACCAGTTTACAACAGCAAATGACTCAATTAACTGCTATGGTTCATCGATTAATGGATAAAGGGAAAGAACTAGTTCATGCTTATGGGATTTGTTGTTCATCTGGACATCCCATTGATATGTGTCCTACTCTCCAAGAGGACACGAATGAGGAGGTAAAAGTAGCAGAGGGATATTCTGGACCTTCCAAAAATTACAACCTCTACTCTAACACATATAATACAGGGTGGAAGGATCATCCTAACTTCAGCTATGCAAGGCAACCTCAAAATCAACCTCCAGCTTATGGACTCTAGGATTTCAGCAAAGGCAAACAGCTTTCCCTCAAAGACAGCAGTAAGTTCAACCTAAGCCTTCACTAGAGGAGTTAATGAAACAAATGGCCACTACCAATATGTAATTCTAACAAGAAACAAGGGCTGCAATTAATAACTTGCAGAACCAGATTAGGAAATTATCCACAAAGTTCAACAAGTTTCAAAGTCAATCTTCAAGGAAAGTACCCTCACAGCTGGAAGTGAATCCAAGGGAGAATACTAGTGCTATCATATTAAGAAGCGGGAAGATGTTGGATGAACCTACATCTCCTCCACCAATCACTCAAAAGAAAAATGAAACACCCAAGGAAGCAAATGATAAGGGGCAAAGCTCTAAAGCCCCTAAAGTAAGTAATTCTGAACCCCTTCTTAAATATGTCACTAAAGCCCCTTTTCCTAGTAGGTTGGCAAAGACTAGGAAAGAAGAAGCAGAAAAAAAGATCCTAAAGACTTTTAGGAAGGTGAAAGTTAATATCCCTTTATTAGATGCCATTAAGCAGGTACCTAGGTATGCAAATTTTTTGAAAGAATTATGCACTAACAAAAGGAAACTAAAAGGAAATGAAAGGGTCCAAGTGGGAGAAAATGTTTCAGTTGTAATTAAAAAAAACTCCCAACTAAATGTAAAGACCCTGGCACATTCACTATACCATGCACTATAGGTAACACAAGGTTTGAAAGGGCAATGCTTGATTTAGGTGCATCTATAAATGCCATGCCTTATTCCATTTATGCATCCTTATACTTGGGTCCTTTGGAACCTACTGGTCTTATTATTCAATTGGTAGATAGATCTAATGCATACCCAAAAAGTGTGGTTGACGATGTTTTGGTGCAGGTGAATGAATTAGTGTTTCCGACAGACTTCTATATGTTGGACATGGAAGAGGACAAGTCTCCCAACTTTGCTCTTATCTTGTTAGGGAGACAATTTTTGAAAACTGCACGGATAAAAATTGATGTGCACTCTGAAACTTTAACAATGGAATTTGATGGGGAATCGATTAGATTCAATATTTTTGAAGCTATGAGATACGCAAGTGATGTGCACTCTGCTTGTTTAATTAATTCTTTTGATCCTTTTGATTCTTTAATTTCTGCAGCTTTTGATTCTGACCAATTTGATGCTCTTGATATAGTTTTAACTCATAGTTTAGATGTACAGGATGAAAAGAAGAACGATGAAGAAGAGCAATAGAGTGAGGACATTGATGAAATTATTACTGCATTGTAAGAGCTCTCTTCCACTCTAGAAGAACATGAGGTTTCTTTTGTTGATTTACCTGTTACCACTGATATACCTCAACCTTCTGTTGTGCAGGCACCTGAACTAGAATTGAAAGCACTGCCTGATCATCTTAAATACATATTCTTAGGAGAGAAGGACACACTTCTAGTGATAATTTCAAAGTTACTCACCCAAGAACAAGAAGAGAAATTGGTGGCTATTTTGAAAGAACATAAGACAGCCATTGGTTGGTCTATAGTTGACATCAAGGGTATTAGTCCCTCCATTTGCATGCACAGGATTCTAATGGAGGAGGGTGCTAAACCTGTGAGAGACCCCTAGAGGAGTTTGAGTCCTCCTATGATGGAAGTAGTGAAAAAGAAGATATTGAAGCTCCTAAGTGTGGGGGTGATCTACCCCATTTCTGATAGCAAGTGGGTAAGCCCGGTCCAAGTAATACCAAAGAAATCTGGAATTACTGTGGTAAGAAATGCTAAAAATGAGCTTATTCCCATTAGGTTACAAACAGGGTGGCATGTTTGCATTGACTACAAAAAGCTGAATACTGCCACTAGAAAAGACCACTTTCCTTTGCCTTTCATTGACCAAATGTTAGAAAGATTAGCTAGTCATTCTCACTATTATTTTCTGGATGACTTTTCAAGTTACAATCAGATTGCTATTACTCCAGAAGACTAAGACAAAACTACCTTCACTTGTCCATTTGGTACATTTGCATATAGGCGAATGCCTTTTGGACTTTGCAATGCACCAGGAACTTTCCAAAGATGCATGATGAGCATATTTTCTGATTATATAGAAAACATTATTGAGGTTTTTATGGATGATTTCAGTGTCTTTAGAAATGATTTTGATAACTGTTTAGAACATTTAACATTGGTGGTAAGAAGATTCATTGACACTAACCTTGTACTGAATTAGGAAAAATGCCATTTCATAGTAGAAGAGGGTATAGTGTTAGGCCATGTAATTTCTGTTAGGGGAATTGAAGTAGACAAAGCTAAGGTAGAACTCATGCATTCTTTGCCCCCATCCACTAGTGTGCGGAAAATTCATTCTTTTATTGGCCATGCAGGTTTTTACCGGTGATTTATCAAGGATTTCTTAAAAATCTTATTGCCCATTTGCAAGTTACTTCAAAAGGATGTTCAGTTCAACTTTAATGAGAAATTTATGGAAGCTTTCAATAAACTCAAGAAATTATTGATTGTTGTACCTATCATTAGGCCACCTAATTGAGAAATACCATTTGAATTGATGTGTGATGCCAGCAACTTCGCAGTAGGGGTTGTCTTAGGACAGCGAGTTGATAGATTTCCTTATGCCATTTGCTATGCATCAAGGACTCTAAATAATGCTCAACTTAATTATTCAATAACTGAAAAAGAACTTCTAGCTATTGTATTTGCTTTAGAAAAATTTAGATCATATTTAATTGGTTCTAAAGTGATTGTGTTTTCAAATCATGCAGCTTTGAAGTATCTTCTGACAAAAAAGGAAGCGAAGCCTAGATTGCTCCGATGGATTCCATTGCTCCATAAATTTGACTTGGAGATTAAAGACAAGAAAAGGAGTGAAAATTTAGTGGCTGACCATTTGAGTAGGTTGGTGACAGAAGAGGAGGAAATGCCTATCATAGAGAGTTTTCCAGACGAGTATCTGATGGCCGTTAAGGCCATGATCCCTTGGTATACTGATATTATTTATTACCTGTTCACTAAGAACTTTCCAGAAGGCTTGAACAAAGCCTAAAGAGATAAATTGAGGAGTGACTGTAAATATGACATCTGGGATGACCTGTACCTTTAGAAGCATTGTGCAGATCAAGTCATTAAGAGGTGCATTCCTGATTTAGAGACTCACTCCGTTCTTTCCTTTTGTCACACCTATGCATGTGGAGGGCATTTCGACATTAAAAGGACAGCCAACAAGGTGCTTGACAGTGGTTTCTATTGGCCCATAATCTTTAAAGATGCTTATAATTTCTGTAAGTCTTGTGATCGCTGTCAGAGAACAGGTAACATTGGTCCTCGAAATCAAATGCCTCACACACCGATCATTTTTGTGGAAGTTTTTAACGTGTAGGGTATTGATTTTATGGGACCATTTCCCCCTTCATTTGGTTTTTCATACTTTTTTTTATCTATTAATTATGTGTCTAAATGGGTGGAAGCAAAAGCCACCAGATTTGATAATTCAAAAACTATTGCAGATTTTGTAAAATCACATATTTTCTCCAAGTTTGGAACTCCAAGGCCTATCATAAGTGACCAAGGAACCCATTTTTGCAACAGAACATTTGATGGTCTCTTGAGGAAATATGGAGTGATTCACAAAATTTCCACTCCTTACCATCCACAGATAAATGGGCAAACTGAAATGTCCAATCAAGAAATTAAATCAATCCTTGAAAAGACGGTGAATCCAACACGTAAGGATTGGAGTGCTAGACTCGAGGATGCATTATGGACTTATAGGACTTCCTATAAGACTCCTATTGGCATGTCACCATTTCGGTTGGTGTATAGGAAGCCCTATCATTTGCTCGTTGAGCTGTAACATCGCTCTTATTGGGCCATTAAACAAGTCAATCTAGACTTGGAAGGTGCTGGAAAGCAGAGGAAGTTCTAATTATAGGAACTGGACGAATTGAGAAATGAGGCCTTTGAGAATGCACTGATTTATAAGAATAAAACTAAGGCATTCCATGATCACTTGATCTCTAGGAAGGAATTCCACAAAGGACAAAAAGTGCTACTATACCAATCCAGACTCAAATTGTTTCTAGGTAAATTGCGTTCTATATGGATTGGACCATTTGTGGTAACTAATGTCTTTCCTTTTGGTGCAGTGGAAATACTGAGTGAATCGTCTGGCAAAGCATTTAAGGTCAATGGCCACCGCCTCAAACTGTACCATGAACTTCCGAAAAGTGCAAAAGTGAAGGAGATGACTCTTCTCCCTCCACAGAATGAAGACCAATGAGAGTGTCACAATGTCGGGCTGAGGACAATAAACTAAGCGCTTAATGGGAGGAAACCCATCATCAAGAAAATCAGATTTGGTCTCTTTATCCCTTTTATCTTGTGTTTTTCTATTGTCTTCTCGATTGTTTTTGTAGTTAGATTAGATTTCGATTTGTTTCTTGACAGATTACCTACGAATCTTTGGAAGTCATTGAGTTTTGGATTGCTGAGTGTGTGTTTGAATGCATTCATTGATTGATTAATGATTGTGTGGACTGAATATGGTGGAAGACAAGCGAAACTGTAGGAATTAACTCTTTTGTTGTGTTGTTGTACTTTTCTGAATAGTGAATCATGTTCTTTGGGGATGATTTCTTTAAATTGAGAAGTTAATTTTTATTTCATGATGAATGGACTGAGTAAAAAGTTATACTCTTGAGACACATTCTTATGAATTTATGCATTAGGAACTTCATTGTTTGTTGAATCCCCTCAAGCATGATTATGAGTTTTAGTCTTGGGAATCTAACTTTAAAAGACCCTAACCCGTGCTTTAGAATTGATTTCCTGAGTGTTTCTCAAAGGACAACATTGCATAGGAGTTTCCCTATCATTTTAGTGCAAAACGAGTCATTTAGGGATGTATTTTTATGAGTTTTTGATAAAAAGGAGCAAGAGAGGCCGTGTACAATTACACAGGCCGTGTATTTATGAGCAGAAAAATTTCACAAACTCAGTGAAGTACGACCATGTAATCATGAGGTGATTTAAAAAAAAAGGGAAACAAAGGAGTACACGGCCTAGGTCGTGTACTATTACACAGTCGTGTAGTCATATGCAAAAAAAAAACTCAAGGCCAAGAAGTACACGGCCTAGACTGTGTACAGCCACAAGGCCGTGTAACCGTGACAGGACCCTCTTTTAGGGCTTCTTTTCCCAATTTCCCCCAATTTCTCATCTTCTCCATGCAGCCCCCCATCCCCCTCGACCATCTCCTCCTCCAAATCCTCTATTTCTACCTCCTAAATCGACCATTTACAACCAATTTTTAACTACAAATCACTCAAATCTCTCATGTTTCCTTCATTTCTCTTTAATTTCTCTCAAAACCCTCCACCAAAACACCCACAAAGCACTCCTCCACCATCCATGCCTTCACCACGTCCTCCATAACCACCACCTCCATTGTTCTTCCTTTTCCAAGCTCCAAACCCACACCCGCTCTTCAATTTCTTTCTTCCTCAACCCTTTCTCACCCAAACATCTACTTTTCATCCTTATTTCTTCAAATCCTAGATTTCTACACTTCTCCACCTTGACCACCACCATCATTTCACCTTCCCACTGTGCCTAGTAGCTCTCCAATTCACACTTTTCTCACTCTTTTACAATGCCTCCCAAAAAGAGAGTCAAGCACACCGCTAGTGGCAGACTATGCCGCCTTCCTTTTGCTCCACGTGCACCACAACCACCTCCACCATCTCCTCTTGAGGTAAATGTTCACCCTATTCTGACTAAGGAAATTGTGCCCACTAAGTTCTTAGATGAAGATACTCTTAGGCAGATAGGATTATTTAAGGAGGTTTTTGGTCTGTTGAATGTGATAGGATGGGGTACATTTGCTAGCTTATGCGCACCCACTTATGCCACTTTCACTAAGGAGTTTTTGTCCATTTTTAGCTCTAAACTATATCCCCTTTGTGACCAGGACGAATGGTCTGGTGAAATTAAATTTGAGCATTTTGATTTGCCACACACACTAAACATCCATGAATTTAGTGCAATTTTTGGTTTTTCACTAGGACATAATATGGTTCCCCATTCCTTTAATCCCAACCGTGACTGGTCAGACTTGACAGTTGCAGGTTCAGGGAATTATGATGCCAAGGTCTCCAAGGCCTCAAAACTTAGGTCTCCCGCCCATAGGTACATTCAAAAATGGTTAGTAAACACCATCTGTGCTAGGGGGGAGAGCCAGGGGACCATTAGTAGGACAGAGTTATATTTCTTGCACTGTATGTTACACAGAGAACTTGTAAATGGGGGATACTAGCTTTATGGTCTGTTTAACCATATTAACACATCTACTAGGCCTGGGCGTATTTTGGTGGGGTGTTTATCACTATCATTGCTCAACACTTTGGATTAGTCTTAGATATGCTTGATGAGGCTCCTGTGAGGGGCCCTGCGGCTGTTGATGGCTCCACTTTGATTAACATGGGTTAATGTGAAAATTAGAATGGAGCCTTATTCTTGGTGGGAGCCAGTGATTAGGAGATGCCTATGAGAGATCCACCACCAGAGCCTCGTGAGCATGATGATGATCCACAGGCTTCGGAGCTCCCTTCTCATTTTGATGATGAGGCTGGTCCATCTTCCTCCAAAGCGTGATCCACTACTTTTGATGATGTCATTACACGCATCGATTGCCTTGAGATGGACCATACTGCACGCCTTCAGAGTATTGATGATCACTTGGCCTCCATTCACAACACCATGGATGAGATACTCTGGTGTCTGCAGTAGTTTTCCCTCATTTCCCCTTTATATACCCCTTAGTTTCCTTTATGATGCTAATTCTACTGTACTGTATACTTTTGGATTTGCATGAAACTGTACATTTGGTTGTTGAATTAATGGTTGATGTTTTTGATTTCGTTTTTGAATGTTTGTGTTATTCCCCTGTTGCTATTTCTGTGATTATTTTCCCTTTTCTGGATGTGTGTAGCCATTGTGGACAATGTCTGATCTAAATGTGGGGGTATGATTGTCTGAATTATAGTGTTTCTCTTGGGATATGAATGTTGCAATTGTGTGAACTGTATTGTTTTTCCTAGAGTGAGTATGATGATCTTAATTGTTTTATTGTTTTGCTTGTGGATACTTCTCCAATGGGCTTTTAAGTTTCCAGTGAATTTCCAAATGATGTGAATGGTGAGCAATTGACCTAAATTTTTTAGATGAATCTAATAAAACCTTTGCGCTTGATTGAATGAGCTTTCTAGCTATCAATTTTGTCGAGAAAGATTCTGAAAAATTGAAAGGGTTTAATTCAAAAATGATGAATAGACCTAGTGAGTTTTTGGGCCTTATTGTGAATGGCTAATTTTAAGTCATTTTGGTTCTTTAATTGTGTGATTCCATTCATGATTACTTATTTTTCAGAACTTGTCTTGACTCTCTTTAAGTTGCTAATGATCACTGCATGCAATTGAAATGAAAAAGGCATTTCTTTTAAATAACTACTAGCCAAATAGCCATCCTTGCATTTTATCCATTGTTAACCCCTTTGAGCCTAATTAACCTCCTTTCCTTCTGTTAAAGCTCAATTAAAGCCTAAAATGGAAAAAAAAAACATTTTACTACCCTACCTTAGGGAGTAGAAGAGCTTAATGATTATGTTGGAAATTGATTTTTGAACAAGTGTGGGGGGAATTAATGATGTGTTTGCCTGGCTATTGTATGTATATAAAAGTCTCATGTTGGCAAAATATCATTTTGAATAGGATGCAAGGTGTGAAAAAAAATAATAATAAAAACAAAACAAAACAAAACAAAAAGAGAAGAAGTCAGAAAAAGGAAAAGGTACAGAAAAAAATTTTGAATTTGAAGATTGTTGGGAAATTCTTTGTGTAATGACTGAATATTTTTCCCTTTTGTTCTTCTAGTTTCCATGGTCTAAGCTGTGCTTATCTTTGATGTATCCTACCTTGACCCTGACCCCATTACAACCTAAATAAAGACCTTTTGATCTTTATTTGCATGTGGCCTGAGTGGTAGAGAAGTAGAGGCTTGACAAGCCTATGGTAAAGCATGTTCTCATGAGTGGGTTGAGTGTAAACACAAGCCTGAAACACTTGGGTGAGAGAGTTTATCAGTGAGGTTTATCATGTTGAGTTAACCCCAAAATTTGAATGATTTTGCTTGCCAATTTAGATTGCTAAGAGAGGGAATTCTTGATTGCTGAAATTCTTTAAAGAACTTAATGCATAAAAGTCTTTGCTCATTGTTTTGCATTAGTATAGCTTGTTGGGAAATTGTGTTGAACTGCATATTTTTGCCCAAGAGTGCAAAAGGCTAAGTGTGGGGGTATTTGATCTGTCGATTATTCCTATATCTTAAATACCTTATAACTGATTCAATTGGATTCTATTTGTGCTTAATTGTTATCATTTAGCTAAGTTTTGGATACTAAGCTTAATTGGGACCTTATTATGAAACTTTGCTCAAATGTGTTCATTAGCATTCATAATTGAATTGGCCTTTTCAGGAAACCTTTGGATAATGGAGTCCCATAGCCTCAAACAAGGCTTGATATCCACTTGAAGAAGAAGCTAAGGATTCAAGGAGATCAAGATCACCTCTTCAAGCAATAAAAGAAGAGTTTCTGTAAAGAATCTGGGCTATAAAATGAAGGAATCAAATTTCAGGGCCTGTGTCAAATTTCAGGGCCTATGTGACTTTTCAGTGCCTAGGTTGTGTAACATTACACGACTGTGTCAAATTACACGGCTATGGCCGTGTACCTCTCTGACTTGAGAAATTGAAGGATTCCTGCCTTACAAACAGAGCTATACACGGCCATGTAATCGCACTAGAAACTTAAGTCAAAGCCTTCTTCGAGAAGTTAGGTCTTGAGACTTATAAATACGCACTCTTAGGCCCTTTGGAACAAGTTCTGGTTATGGGAGCACTTGGGAAACTCTAGGAAACAGAGAAAGGAGGCTTGGATCGAAGATTGGAGTCTCGAGTTAGAGCAATCGGGGATCTATCATCCTCAATCCTTGGAAACCTGTTTGCTCTTCTATTTTTCTTCTGCATTTTGTTTCTTAAGTTGTTCTTTCTCAGTTTTTCTTGTGATTTCGTTTTAACCATGTGTAACTAAATCTCTCTTGGTTAAGGGAGGATGAAACCACTAGTATTAATGTTATGAATCTTGTATATTCGTTTATTTCAACACAATTATGTTTTTATTCATATATTTCTGAATTTATTGTTGGTATGGAGATTCTTATGCTTGTTTCCATTGATTTGAATGGTAGATATGTGTTTATTATGCACAGTTACGGTAATAGATCTAGAGGATTGTATGTTGTTTGTATAAGAATCTTTATGCTTATTTGCCAGTGATAAAAGTGGTAGATCTAGATTTATTATGCGCAGTTGCGGTAATAAATATAGATGAATATATGTTCTAAGTAATTTAATCCCGGTGTGTGATTAGATCTTAGTGTAATTGGTTTTCTAAATCTTAATGCAATTGTTGAGTAGTTGTAAGAGCGGTTGCTTTATAACTAATCAATGATTAGGAGTTGATTTGAGCAGTTGCTGAATTGACCAATACGTAAGGAAAACAGAGATTTAATCTCACAATTGCGTAAAAATATAATTAAGCATGTTGGAATCAAAGGATATGTAGGTTAGCATTATTATGTAAATCTAGTGGTGGATTCTGTAACACCCTTCGTAGGGCATCACATTTCTAACTACAAGCTCATAATCTGAAAATGATTTCATATAAGGTTTGAGTTATAAGACATAGGTTTTAAAATTTCTTTTCGCGGAAACATAAACTTACTGAAATTTATAAGTAATACCAAAAAATAGATTTAAACTGATTAATATACAATATTGACACCACATAATATTTAACAATTATTTAGGAAACATAAAACTTACAGACTCAATTCTAAACAGTAGCAAACCCTATTACGAGTCCTACTCAATAGCACGGTAAAATACTAACAAGAAAAACTCAACATACGTATTCCGTCTTATATCCCTCTTGATGCGTCATATATCTGTTCATCCTCAAAACTGCACACCAACCAATCTGGGATGGTCACTCCTCAATTTTATCACCAAACTCAGAATATTTGCTTCCAGTCACGTCTAAGAAACTCGTTCCATCTACTATATATATTTTTAACAATACAAGCACAACAAAACAATATAACAAAGAGGTGAGATCCCCTTTCATCAATACCAAAGTGGTAACAAGGAATGATACGAATGACAAAATCATTCCATACGCACAAATATCACAGTTTCATTCATGTTATCAATTCATCACAATTCTAGTAAACATACATCTCAGTTAAATCATTAGTACCAATTTCATCATAACAGATATCCTCAGTATATAAAATGATGTTGTCACATCATATGAACATTTCTCATGCCACAACAATATGTGTTCTGACTTGTGTATGCATACTAGACCAATTTTCCCACTTCATGAAGGTTTTCAAAATTTTGAGAAGAATGCTCTGGTTAATTGTCCAGCCTTAACCCACAGACAATCTCCAGTATTTCTGGTTAATTATCCAGCCTTAGCCCACAAACAATCTCCAGTCTTCGAAAAGAATCATGCTCTTGTCGGATTTTGTCAATGCGTTACAACGGATTGCATCGCCATGTGGCACAAGGTACTTGCCTCTGCCTACTAGATCGACCGCCGCGCCTTAATGCCCCAAGATCCATCATAGATCTCACTTTTCAATTCTCATTCCCTCTTCAACCACAAGGGTCATAATAGCTATCAGCTATATTCTGTTTAATGCACGAATATCTCGATGTAAGTTCTGTTTAATGCATAAATAACTCAATACACGTCTCAATTTCATCATATGCCTCATTGCATATCTTTCAATTTCATCATTAAAAAAAGTTCCCTTTCAGTACATCCGTTCTTTACAGTATCTTTACTGTATTTTTAATCGCGTATCTTTTTTAACGCATTTTCAAAATCGCATAACTTAAAAATCATACTTTTAAGTCGCGTAAACCCTTTTTCATCATTTTTCAACTTCGTAAAATATTTCTCAATATTCCAAACATCGTTTTGGATTTTCAAAACTCAATACCATTTCCAATTTCATTTTCCACGTATTCTTTACTTAAAAATCTTCTACGTAATATTTTTTATCATTTCCACTCAAAATCAATATTCCTTCAAAATCAATTATTCCAACTTAAAATTTCCTAACGCGCCTCAAACCCAACGGGTGAGCTATATGTTAGTAAATTTCAAGTCACCAACATATTCTCCATAATTCTAAATCAATTCTAAAATCAGTCCTCTCCAAAATAAGTGGAGGTTCAAACACTTCCAACCTCTCTTTTTCTTTCATCAACGAAATCTTCATCTCTCAAGTGACAAAGTATTTCTCTTCCATTTCTTAATCCTTTTGTAAATTTCTTGTACTATATCAATTAACTTTTCATTTCTAAATCAAAGTTTTACATAAAGTAAAACCATTTCAAACTCACAAAACCGTAACTACATGGTCATTGAAACCATCATATCTTTTCTTTTCCTTTTTCCTTCTAATCATCCAATTTTACCATTCATGAAACTCTTAATTTACTAATCCTTGACATATTAGCTGAAAATCATAAATACCTTCATCATAAAAATCTTTGTTCACTTCCTTTTCAAATCCTCAAAATCATCAACTTATTACCCTTTTATCTAAAACTCATAATTAGTAAAATATTTAGAATCTTTTTCTCCCAAAAATTATTTTGAGGCCGTGTGCCTCCATGGTTCTTTGAAACCAACATATTTTTCTTTGTCATGTAACTCACATATTAAAACATACACAATTCATCATGCATCATAAATATATACTAAAGCATGTTATCAAAGTAATAAACATCTCAATTACCAAACAACCATATATATGGAAAGCTCTTAAACCAACAAGTGAAATAATCCTTATGGATTTTTCACCACACACACATCCATTCCTCACCACCAACACATGGTTGATGAGGGTAATCTCCCTCTTACCTCTTGAAGAACCTCCCAAGCTCCTTGGTTTGTTCCTTGAGTAAGTGATTCACCACCAAAAACTTCTTAGAATCACAACAAACACATGCAAATTAGTATCTAAAGCTTGATTAAGATGACCATAGATCAAACATGGTCTTAGGATTCTAAAAATCAAATAAAAAGACAAGTTTCAAGATTTTCACCTTGAAACCTTAGAACTTAAATCCAAGATTCAAGCATGAAGATGATGGATTTAAACCAAAGTCTCAACATCAAAGAGTCTTAGAATGATGTAAGGATTCAAGAAATATGGTTGGGTAAAATTAAACAAACTTGGAGGGTTGTCTTAGGGTGGTTGACCGAATCCTTCACAAGAGGAAAAACAAGGGCTTTTTGATCTTTAACTTGAAGAACAAGGTTGAAAATGATAGAACTAGGCCAAAAATCTCAACTACAAAGTATCTTAGGATTGTGTATAGGTTCAGGATCTAAGGTTGTATAAAATTATTAAAGCTTGGAAGTGTTTCCATGAGTCTTGACCGAATTCCTCATGAAGAAAGAATATGAGCTTTTATGTTCTTGGCTTGATAAGATGATGATGATGAATGAATTTTGAGAAGTTCTCAACATGAAAGTGTTTTAGATTGATGAGAGGATTCAAGATATGTAGCTAGATAAAATTATGGAAGATTGGAGATAGGTTTGAAGGGTGGTGACCGAATGGTTCGAAGAAAGAAAGAAGATGGAGTTTATGGTGTTGGTTCTTGGTGTTCTTGAATAATTGGAAGAGAGAGAAGAGAGAAAATGGTTTTTGTGTTACAAAGTGAGATAAAAAATGAAAATAAATGGCTTAGTTGAAGTGAGTAGCCGTGGGAGTGAGTGTGTAGAGGGTTCTAGGCTTGTTTTGCAAGATTAAGCATAAGCACATGCATGCACATGGCCTATGTCACTTGGTGTCATCAATTGGTCATCAAATGATCATCAAAGATGAATCAAGAACCTCCTGATCATGCTAGGCAGCCATGGAGTTCACTTAGGATAGCTAACTAAATCTTAATTAAATTATTTTCTAATTACACTTAAGCTAATTTAATTAGTTACTTAGCTTACCATCAAGTTTACAATTAAATTAATTTAGTTAAGCTATTTAATTACATTCTAACTAGTTTATTATGTCATTGCATATGTCATGTTTCTAAATAATTAAATATTTATCTAGTAACTAGCTTCTAATTATTTAGCAACTAAATTAGTTCATTTAGTTACTAATTAGACTATTAGGGTAACTAAGTTAGATTATCTAGTTGCTTAACTAATCAATCTAGTCATTTTTATTGACTAAATCCTAACCATTAAAATCAACTATATCTCCTAACCATTGATTAGATCTAAGGTTGATATCATAAGCTTCTTCATCAAGATTGCTTCCACACCATTGATTAGATCAACGGTGAGGATCTAAGGCTTCTTAATCAAATTTTTTATCCAATGATTCACAACAGAGTCCAGCCGCTATGTTTGACCAATTCTTATTGGTTGTCATAAAGCTTAGTAATGATGACTCATAATGACCCTTAAGATATTTAGCTAAGATATTTTCAGCTTTCATGATTACACTTGAGATATTTTATTAAGATATTTTTCTAGTAGATATTTATTCCTAGACATTTATCCTTAGATATTTACTGGGTAAATCATCATAGAATTTTCTAGAATAGCTGAGTCAGTATGGTGAGTCATAATGCAGAGTCACCAACTGAGTCATCAAGATATTTTTCTAACAGATATTACCCAATAGATAACAGCTACTACTATTATTACACAATGGATAATAGAAAACTCAGATATAGAAAATCCCTGTCAACTGTTCTCGGTTTCGGGTTTGGTAAGATCCCCCGATCCCGCCTTGACAGTCCGAAACTTTCTGGTCCAGAAAAAAATTTTATTTTTTCGGGCCCACACATAACTCAAAATAACACTAAAATAATCAAAAATTCATAAAGTTCTACAAAAATTCACAAAAATCATAAAACTCATATATTTTCAGAAAAAATGAAATTCGGACATATAGTTTTCAAGATAATATTAAAATATTAAAATAATATTAAAATATTTAAAATAATTAAAATTTCCAAAAATTCCCAAAAACTCTTAAATATTATAAAACTCATTTATTTTAATAAAAACAAAAAATCGGGGTGTTACAGATTCAATCTCTTAACCAATTCTATTATATTGATAATTCTAGTTTATTTATTGTTATTATTTTTGAAAATTGTTCATTGTTTATCAAAACTCAAAAATCCCCTATTTACTGTTTATTGTTAGTCAGAGTTTAAATTGAGAATTGTTTGATAGTGTTGATTGAATTAGTTCTCTGTGGATCGACATTTATTAACTACAACTAGTTGTAAGGTTTTTATTTTTTAGTGGGCCTAACAACTGATTTTTATCTCAATTTTTATCACTATTCCTGCCTCGCATCAAGAGTCACAATATTCTTAAGGAGCCTTGAGGCATAAAAGTTTGAGACACCTACAAAAATCCGAAGAGTACAATTTTGGTGATATCAATCTATTATCCTTATTTATGCTTTAAATTGAATATCATGTGATATTTAGAGAAGTAGAGAGATATGTTATGTCTTAACAACCCTAACATGATCATTGTTTTTCCTAAAATGCCTATATGAGTTTGATGATGATCATGTGTTTCTTGATAAACTTGAATCATGTCTTAAATTGCTTAAACCATATTATGTCCTTTTTTGGTACTTGTTAGAACTAACTTTGCATAGTTAATAATATGGTACATGTTTTACATTATATATTAACTTAAATTATACTTATAATTGGACTTAAATGATATTTAATGCTAACCTATATTTTAGAAAACTTTTAGAGTCAGCTTTGCAAGTGTTTCTATGTGGTTCAAATATAGCCATCAAATATTGAAATGTCTATAATAAATGGATAAAGAGAAGAGATGAATGAAGAGAGACATGAGGAGATTTTCTTCAAGTACAATGGAATGGAATACTCATTGGAAGAAAGCTCAATACTTAAAGGACTAATAAATGAAGACTATTCTAAAGAAGCATTACTCTCTATCTAACTCAATAAGTATGTCTATCCCTAAGCTATTTTGATATTCTATATGCTATGGATTGTATGATACTTGTTAATAAATTGATCTTAAATGATAAGATGTTTTCCTTACATAAAAAGTATTCTTAGCATTGACAAAGTGCCTACTTGGATATTAACTTGTTAATTTTGTCATTGCATATAGGGTGGATGATGTTAGCTCTATAAATGCTTTGATCGTTATAGCATATTTCATCAAGTAAATGTTTGATATCTATGATTCTCTTAATTTATGATTTCTTAGTAGTATAAAACCTATGTGAATCATGCTTTTGTTAAGGTAAGCAGATTCCTCTGGTGAAGGTGCTTTGGGATAGTGTTGGCTTTGAGGAGGTGACTTGCGAGTTGGAGTCCCACATGCAACAAGACTACCCATAGTTGTTGATATGAGGTAACCAATTTTGGGGACAAAATTTTAAAAAGGTGGGGAGAAATGTAACATCCTCTAAAACACGTTAGACTTGTAAATTGTTACAGAGGTAGCTTAATACTTGCATAACATGATTGCTTAAATTTGTGACAATTTAAGTTAGTTTAGGCACTTTACTGCAACTTGAAAAGTGGAAAATAACTTAAAATGACCCAGATATTAGCATAAATGGCTTAGCTAATGGAAATAGATATGGATAATTTATTTCTAAGTCACAAATGTGTATTCTATGATATGGTTAAAGTTTAAGAATAATCGGAGTCAGTTTGGTATTTTTAAGCATACTGCTTGTGTGTTTTAATGCCAGAATGACTAGTCACAGACATGGAAAGTGATGGTTTTGGTGTGACAAGATTTTTGATGAATCCTGTGATTTATTTTAAACTTTTTGGCTATAAGAAAACTTTATTTGGAGAGATCTAAATGTTCTTAGCAAATTGGGAGTTACCACTTGGTCACTTAAGAGACCAAGCCTCTCACATTTTGTGCCTTATTTTGTTCCCTTACATTCCTCATCTCTCACTTGTTCCTCACCCTCTCTGACGGATGAAAATAGAAGCAACAAAGAAGGAAGAGCAAGGAGCCAAGGAGGAAAGAAGGAAGATGAAATCAAGAAAGAAAGGCAAGCTTGTGATCCAATAGCCATCATCTCCATCTTTGCTTCACAAAGTAAGGGTTCTTGAAACTTCTTTTCTTCCATTTTCACCATTTATGCATGTGTGATGCATAATAGGTTACTTTGGAATTTAGAGTTGTTTGAAGTGTTTTTCTTGCTTGAATGAGTTTCCTTGGCTGTTTATGACTTGTTCACGAAATGAGTTTGAGTAAGAAACTTAGAACTTGTCATTTGAACCTTTGATACCAAAAGTGAGAAAGTTAGGTCATGGATGAGTAATTTTAATGCTTGGATCCAATTTAGAGGTTTTTGTTGGTGATTAATGATTCTTATTTGTTAATGAACTATTTGTTAGTGAACTTGTTAGAGACCTTAAATCACCTAGAAACTAGTTTCGAGTAGCCAAAATCTGTGAATTGCTCCAATGGAACAGCACCCAGATTATACTGCTTGTGTCGTGGCAAAGGGTGTTGCACGCCGCGACGTGTGAGTGATGCTACTTTTAGTTTTGAGACTTAAGAGCCACGCGTCGCGGTGTGAAGGTGGTCACACTGAGGCGTGAGGTTAATTTTGCTATTTGCGTCACGGCGTGAGGATGCCACGCCGAGGTGTGAGGTGCATCACTGCAATCCTAAGAGTAGGGCGCCGTGGCTTGGGCTCCAAGATCTTCCAAAATTGTGTTTTTGATTTTTTGGAATTTCCTAAGTGATGGGATCACTCATAGATGTTTTCCTAAGTGTATTGAGATACTAATGAGGGTAATTCTTAGAGAGAATGATCACTTAGCATATATGAGGAGTTGTGAAACCTTAGGCAATCTTTTAGTTTGGGATGCCTTAGGGTTGTATCTAATACCTTGCACAACATGTGGTTGTTTTGGAAATCAATTGTGAAATGATGAAGTGAGGTTCTAGATATGAGGATACTAGTGACATGGTTCTTACTACTTTGTTGGATAAGTGAGGCTAGGAATTACATGTACTAGTTTTTCCTTTTACACTAGATTATGAGGATCTTGTGTTTATTTCAATTGTGAATTGTACTTACTCTTGGATATTTGATTTTCAAACTTGATACTTGTTAGTTTCCTATGTATTGTAACCTTAGATAGTGTGCACAACTATATGATCTGAGAATGAGGTGTTGAATCTAAATTCTCCTAGCATTTATGCTGTGATGGTCAGGGTTACCAGTATGGGGGTGGAAGTAGTACTCTTACGTTGGTGAGGGGAATTTATCTACTTATTTTCAAGTGGGGTTTAGGCATTTAGGCTTATCCTACTTTGTATATACAATGAACAGAGGTTCTTGGGAAATAAGTAAGTAACTTGCATGGTTGACATAATCATACTGTTGGGCCGTTGTGAGAGCATATCACATATTATAACATAAGACATTGCATGGTTAACAATTGTATGGGCAATTGTCTCGGTTGATTGCTTGGTTGCTTGTTCGATGGTATCTTAGGGTTGCATGGGCGATTATTTAATATTATTGATTTTTCGGATATTCTGTTACATAGAGTGTTTGTATGTTTTCAGTTTGTTTATTTGTTGCTAAATAAATAACTGCTGGAATAGGTATGCTAATACTGAGAATTTTGTGAGTTCTCATCCCTATGTGTTCCTTGTAAATCTAGGTGAAGACTTTCTAAAGAGAAAGGGCAAGAAAAAGAAGAAGCAGAATGCTTAGTTTTGTATTTTGTTTCTTGTTGGATCAACTTGTATTTATTTACTTTGCTGAATAGTTTGTAATAGCTTATGTATTATAGTATGACTTGTTTGCCAATGATGTATATATATGATCTTTTTCATTTTTGTGGCTCTCTATAATGACTATACAGATTATTATGGATTTATGTTTTGTGCATATTAGAAAGTGACATACTTGATATGTTTTATCTTGAAATATTCTATTTATTTTATGATAATTGTATTAGGGTGTTACATTCTCCAAGAGTGGTGAAAACATAAAAAGAATGACATAGAGAGTCACAATATTTCCAAGGAGCCTTGAGGCATGAAAGTTAGAGTTACCTATAAAAACCCAAAGAGTACATTTTTTGTGATATCAATCTATTATCCTTATTTATGCTTTAAATTGAATATCATGTGATATTTGAAGAAGTAGAGAGTTGTGTTATGTCTTAACATGCCTAACATGATCATTGTTTTCCCTAAAATGTCTATATAAGTTTGATGATGATCATGTGTTTCTTGATAAACTTTAATCATACCTTAAATTGCTTAAACCATATTTTTGGATTTAAGTATATATGTCCTTCTTTTGTTCTTGTTAGAACTAACTTTGCATGGTTGATAATATGGTACATGTTTTACATTATGTGTCAACCTAAATTATGCTTATAATTGGCCTTAAATGATATTTAATGATAACCTATATTCTAGAAAACTTTTAGAATCGGCTTTGCAAGTGTTTCTATGTGTTTCAAATTTAGCCATCAAATATTGAAATGTGTAGCATAAATGGAATGTAATACTCATTGGAAGAAAGCTCAATACTCAAAGGACCAATAAACGAAGATCATTCTAAAGAAGCTTCACTTTGTATCTAACTCATTAGATGTCCCTATCCCTAAGCTATTGTGATATTCTCTATGCTATAGATTGTATGATACTTGTTAATAAATTGATCTTAAATGATAAAATGTTTTCCTTACATGAGAAGTATGTTTAGCATTGACAAAGTGCCTAATTGGATATGAACTTGCTAATTTTGTCATTGCATATATGGTGGATGATGTTAGTTCTATAAATATTTTGATCCTTATAGCATATTTCATCAAGTAAATGTTTAATATCTATGATTCTCTTAATCTATGATTTCTTAGTGGTATAACACCTATATGAATCATGCTCTTATTTTGAAAAGAGTTTTTAGTTTGATTTAAAAAAATGTTCTTTTTAAAGCAAAATTCCTTATCATTTTTTAAAGAAGCTTTTCAAGTTCCATATTCTTGAGAATCGTTTGAACTTGTTTTAAGACCCTGAAAGTGTTTTCACCTCCTAATTGTCTTGAAAATTTGGAAATCATTAGATATGTGCTATAAATGTAGTACTTCTGTTCTTTTGCTTTGAAAAGTTTTATTAAATATGGAGAGAATGTTTAAGAAAGTTTCCAAATAAATATTTTGAAATGTTCTATAGAGCCCATCTTGACACTTTAAGAGATAAGCCTTGTTCTTCAAAGTGTTCTATTTTCTCAAGGCTCTTGTTCAATGAGAAAGAGAGGAGATGTACTTTTAGATATTCTTTGGACTTAAGTTTGATCATTCTCAAAGAATATATGGTTTTAATATAAAATCTCTCTGCCCTTCTAAAATGCTTTTAAAAATGTAATGTGTTCTTGTAAAATTCTTTTTGAAATGGGCTGAAGTTTTAAAATGGCTTTTGATTAATGGATTAAGAATAAGTATCTTTTGCCTTGTTTTACTTTATGGTAATGTGCTTACATGGTCTTACTAAAGACCGTCTTAGCATACATATTTCACTTTATCTATCTTGTGCTTCAATGAGGGGGAGCCTAGCTCTTAAGTTATTTATATCTCTTGGCTTATAACCTTGTTTGACTACATAAAGTGTTTTATCATATGCTAAATGTTGATGTGCCAAAATATGATAAGCATTGCATGAATAATCTTTTAAATCTTGAAAGCATACTTATTTCATCTCTCTATTCTTGATTCATATATAAAATCAAATAAGGGGACATAGTTATGTTTAGAATAACTTGAAGAAGTTTTTGTTTTTTATGATCTTACTTTTTTTGGCAACATGAGTTTTATCTATAGGGGGAGAGAAAATATTATCTTTCCTTGCCAAGCCTTTTTGTTGATGTCAAATAGGGAGAATGAGAATTGGAAAAAAAAATATGTTCTTGTATTTATTGTTTGATATGCTTATATTACTTAACATATTTTTTCTTTAGTGATTTGTCATCATCAAAAAGGGAGAGATTGTGGAAATAAATGTGTCCCAATGGTTTAATATGTTAAGTTTTGATGATGACAAATACAAGACAAAAAGAATGATATTCATGGTTAGTCATGGCAACCATCACCTAAGAGGGAGGTGAATTGGGTGATTACAAATTTTTAAAGCAACTTTGAGAAATTATGCATTTTGATATTTTCAATCAAAACATGCAGTGAAATAAGTCTAACAAAGATACAATTATTGTAATTACTTAAATAGAACTTGGGTTATAGGATAAATCAAGCAAATAAGTTGGATATCAAGTTCTTAGAATTAAAACATCAAGATGACAAGATATGCAATAAATAAATATACTACACCAAATATTAAAATTAAAGAGTGTAGGGAAGAGAGAATCAAACTCAAGAATTTATCCTGGTTTAATCACTAATCACTTGTGGCCTACATCTAATCCCCAAGCTTAACTTGAGATTTTCTTCACTATCTCCTAGACTTCACGGGTGCTAGGAAAACCTTTGTACAAACAAGAGTACTCCTTACACCTTGGGATACCTCACATTTATGCTAGAGCCTCCATCATTTCAAGCTTCACAGGTGCTTGAAAAAATCTTTACATTCAAGAGCACTCACAACACCTTTGGGATACCTCACTCTTGTTACCAAGTGGCTCTAGTACTCAATAAGGGGTGAATTGAGTATAGAAGATTTTTGAAAATGCTTTTAAACAAAAAAATAGATGTTGAAGCTATTAAATAAAAGATGTGAATATAAGAGAGGAAGAAGAAAAAGCTTAAGAACAGCAAATAAACAATTATGCAATAATAATAAACTGCAGTGAATAAAGAGATTGAGAAGAGAAGAGCAGACACAATATTTATCCTGATTCGACCACCAAACCACTTGTGGCCTATGTCCAGTCCTCGAAAAATATCTAAGATTTTTCACTATGAATACAAGCTTCAATAGGTGCTTGCTACCGTTACAAAATAGAGTATTTTTCACACACAAGGAAACTCTACCCTTGTGCTAAAGCCTCAACCTGCAGGGATGTCTCACCCTTATACAAACCTTGAGGGATACCTCACCCTCGATACTGAGAAGCAGAAAATAGATGAAGAGAAACTCTCACAAAGAGTAAATATCATAAATTGAAGTGCTAAGAAGTTCTCTAAGGATATCTCAAAGTTTTTACAAAAAAAGCATAAAAAATAAGTGAAAATTTTAAATCACGTTTTGAAAGCAAGCATAAAGTTAATCAGATAGCTGGGCAAAGATAGAAGAGACCCATGGTCTCTATTTATAGAGTCGTAGAAGAAAACAGCCGTTGGGATAATTAATTCACGTAATAAATACAAAATATAGTCGTTTCTTTCTAAAACAGGATTCATGTTTATTCGAATAAACCTTGGGTTATTCGAATAACACGTTCTCAAAATAACCAATTCTGAATTGGTTATTTGAATAACATGAAGTTTATTCAAATAACACTGCTTTAAAATGTTTTATGAGAAACAAGTCTATTGGAATAACTCTAGAGTTATTCGAATAGCTTATATAAGAGCAAGCCATTTTAAAAAGGTTGTATTTGAATAACATGGATGTTATTCGAATAACACTTGTAAAAACAAAGGCACGCAGCAGGATTTTGAAAACATTATTCGAATAACTCATAGGTTATTCAAATAACTCAGTTCAAGCACAATTTTTCTAAACTTGATTTATTTGAATAAATGGGCCTTTATTTGAGTAACTCTATTTCTAAAACATTTGAAAATACTTTGAGAAAGAGCTAGATGATTAAAACTTTTTCAATTTATTTTCAAAAACATTTTTATTTTATTTTGTTAAAACCGTGAGATATCCAACAAGATCTTCATACAAAGAGGCTCTAAATCCTAAAGCTAATCTTGAAGTTCTTAGACTTAGTCTTCTCATCATCTTTATGTTTGTTATCATCAAAACCAATCTTCATTGTAGCATAGTTAAACACATTCTCCCCTTTTTTATGATGACAAACTATCATTGAGAAATGCATTAGTTCCAATAAATTGGAATTCACAAAGTTAAAGTTTGGAGAACTTACTCCCCCTCTTTTTCATAAGAGGTGTTTAAAATCAGATATGTGCGCAGCTCCCCCTTTCTTTTGGAATCTAATAATTATTTTTATTCTTACCTGGCTTTTCTCAAGAATTACTTGTTATTATATTATTTTTCTCTCCCTTTGGCATAATAAAAAAACACAGGGGACTAAGGCAAAACATATAATAGGCATTGCAAACAAGATATTCATATAATCTCAGATAAAACAGATAATGCCTATATAGTAATAGACAGATAACATGATCAAAATAGCCATGGCATTTATATTAAATAATAAAATTACATGTATAATAAGAACAACCAGTATGAAGCCAAATACTCCAAGAAATAAATAAAAACAAAACAAAACAAAGCCTAAAAGTAGGTATCCGGTGGCAGAGGAGGGGAGTCAGGAGCTCACTGAGTTAGCAAAGTACGAAGGGCAGCTTACTCATGCTCTACACCTTCTATCCTATCAAACAGGATAGAAAAGGTGTTCTCCATGTAGCCTTGTTGTCCTGCAAGGCTGCAATGATTTGATCCAAAGTGACTGGATCAGGAACAGCAGGAGCAGGTGCAGCAAGGACATCTTCTTGGTCTTTGTTTTCAACTTCATCTGGGTACACCTAGCCATCAGAAGTTTGAACCATCTTCATTTTGTTCAGGGTAAAGGATCCAAAAAGATGATGGTGAGTCAGCTTTGTTGCCTACTCAATTTCCAAGAACTGAGGGTACTTGCTTAGGAAGGCAGAGATGATCAAACCATAGGGCAAATCAGACCGTTCTTTGCCCTTTGCCTTCATCATATGCATCATGATAAAGGCAGGCTAGTTAACCTGGTAAACTTTCTTGGTAAGCCACATCATGAAGATGTCATCTTCACTCAAGCAGGCATAGTTGCCTCCCCGAGGTGCCAGCATGTGAGCATAGGCATAATGTAAGAGCTTGTCTTAGCTTTTCATCATGCCTTCCTTGGCACCCTTAGGAGGCAGGGTCAGACCAGGCTTCAGCAAGTCTTCAATGGGTTGAAGCTTATTGTACTCTTGGTCTAGATTATCGATGTCATCATCAATGTTGCACCCAATGGTTTGCAATCCAAACATCCGTTACCAATCACTGGGACTGATGATCATGCGCTGATCAGAAACGTCAGATTGCAGGTCTTCACCAATAATCTTCATGTTATAATAGAATATCTTTACCAAGTCAGGGTAAAGAGCACCTTGGTGTGAGCAGAAGCGAATCACACCCTAAGTGTCCAGAAGGTTGAGGAAATCGAAGTCGCCTTTATTCTGGAAGATGTTTAGATCCATGTACTTCGGGTGCACAAGATTATGCTCCCGAAAATGTGAAATGAAGCGTCCTAATTCCTCTTGGTTGGAGGACAACCTTCAAAGATCCAAAGGATTGTTGTAGGGGGCTGTCTTCATTCGTGGGTGTTTGGCACGCGAAGAAGAGGATGCCATGAAGGGCCATGAAGGGATGTAGGAAGGTGTACGGTGAGGAAAAGTGGTCACGGTGAGGAAAGGTGAAGAGGTGGAAAAATAGAGAAGAGAGAATGATGATGGAGGATGTGGTGAAGGCTTCGAAAGAGAGAAGAGAGAATGACAGAGAACAGATAAATGAACCTGGGACAGGGCTGGGAATTTATAAGGAGCCCGTGTTTATTTGAATAACAAAGGTGTTATTCGAATAAACCTGTGTGGAGACCAAAGGTCGTGATATTTAAACCAAAAGTTATTCGAATAACTCTAAGTTTATTCGAATAACTTGCTCTATGATGTGGCTGTCTACCAAGAATTTATTCGAATAACCAGAAAGAATAAATGCCTTTAGAAGATATTTTTTGAATAAGGTTTTACTTATTCGAATAAGGTAGAAAAGAGAAAACATAGGATCAAGAGATCCTCTCCAGGTTTATTCGAATAAATCACTGTTTATTCGAATAAGGCATGAAGACAAAGGCACATGCATCACATATATTCGAATCAAAGGGAAGTTATTCGAATGAGATAGATATGAAATAATAAAACCTATGGTTTCTTGACTCAGTTTATTCAAATAAATTTAGTTTTATTCGAATAAAACTAATATACAATAGATTTTCTTAGCAACTGATGGTGTTTATTCGAATAACCATAAGTTTATTTGAATAAACTTATCAGAAAAACACTAAAAGAAGCACGTTTAGAAGGTACAATTTTAGAGCAAGAGACTTACCTAAAGATTGTTTACCAGCAAAAAGAAATTGGGGATATCTCAAACGCTTAAGTCAGTAAAAATTCAAGATTAATAACTCAATAATAAATTAATAAATATGAACATTATATGCAAGATTGATCTAGAATTCCAAGTTCTCTTCTTATGTGGAAGAATGTGTCTTTAGGTAAAGGTTTTGTGAAAATATCAGCAAGTTGATTGGTTGTTTCAATAAATTCTAAAACACAATCACCTTTTTGAACATGATCCCTTATGAAATGATGTCTTATCTCAATATGTATAGACCTTGAATGCATAATAGGGTTCTTAGTCAAGTTGATTGTACTAGTATTGTCATATCTTATAGGGATGTGATCAAGCTGAAGACCAAAGTCTAGAAATTATTGCTTCGTACATAGGATTTGGGCACAACAACTCCTAGCTGCAACATATTCAGCCTCAATGATAAATAAAGCCACACTATTTTGTTTCTTGCTATGCCAAGAAACTAAAAAGCTTCCAAGCAAGTGGCATGTTCCACTAGTCCTTTTGCTATCCAATTTGTAACCAGTGAAATCAGAGTCAGAATAACCAATAAAACTACAAGTGGCACCTTTGGGGTACCACAAGCCCACTTGTGAAGTGCCACTAAGATATTTCATAATTCATTTTATTGTACTTAAGTGTGATTCTTTAGGATTAGCTTGGTATCTAGCATACATGCATATGCTAAACATGATATTTGGTCTACTAGCAATGAGGTAGAGAAGGGATCCAATCATACCTCTGTATTTAGTGATTTCAACGGGTTTACTTGCTTCATCTTTGTCTAAGTAGCATGATGTGCTCATTGGAGTGTCCATATGCTTTGAGTTATCCATTCCAAATCTTTTGAGGACTTCTTTGCAATACTTAGATTGGCTAATAAAAGTTTTACTCCTTGTTTGCTTAATTTGAAGCCCAAGGAAGAAATTGAGCTCTCCCATCATGGGCATCTCAAATTCGCTTTGCATGATATTAGAGAAATCCTTGCATAGAGATTCGTTAGTAGCACCAAAGATAATATCATCTACATAGACTTGTACAAGAAGGATGTCATGCTTTTTGTTTTTAATAAAGAGAGTTGTATCAACTTTACATCTTGTGAAACCGTGTTCTAAAAGAAACTTACTCAACCTTTCATACCAAGCTCTAGGAGCTTGTTTTAAGCCATATAAAGCTTTTTTTAAGTTTGAAAACATGGTTGGGTAGTTCATGATTTTCAAAGCCTGGAGGTTGTTCAACGTAAACATCCTCTTGAATAAAACCATTTAGAAAAGTACTTTTAACATCTATTTGATATAACTTAAAATCCATGATGCAAGCATAAGTAAGTAACATTATAATAGCTTATAGTCTAGCTACAGGTGCATAGGTTTCTTCATAGTCTATTCATTCCACTTGATTATACCCTTTAGTTATAAGCCTAGCTTTATTTCTTATTATTAGGTCAACTTCATCAAGCTTGTTCCTAAAGACCCATTCGGTGCCTATAATTGGATGATCATTGGGCCTTGGAACCAATTCCTATACTTGATTTCTTTCAAATTAATTTAACTTTTCTTGCATTGCCAAGATCCAATGTTCATCATCAAAAGCTTCATTTAAGTCTTTAGGCTCAATTTAAGAAATGAAAGCCATATAGTTGTATGCATTTCTTATTGAATTTCAAGTACTTACACCTTTGGATACATGGTGTGAGGCGGATAGTGATTAAAATTTAGATAAAAATCAGTTGTTAGGCCCACCAAAAAATAAAAACCTTACAACTAGTTGTAGTTAGTAAGGGTCGATCCATAGAGAACTAATTTAATTAACACTATCAACCAATTCCCAATTTAAACTCTGATTAATAATAAACAGTAAAAAGGGGGTTTTAGAGTTTTGATGAATAATGAACAGCTTCAAAAATAATACAATGAATAAACTGAAACCAACAATATAAGAGAATTGGTTAAGAGATTGAATCCACCACTAGATTTATATGATGATGTAAATCCACATATCCTTTTATTCCAACATGCTCAATTATGTTTTTATACAATTGTGAAAGTAAATCTCTATTTTCCTTAAGTGTTGGCCAATTCAGCAACTGCTCAAATCAACTCCTAATCACTGATTAGTCATAAAGCAACCGCTCTTCCAACTATCCAATAATTGCATTAAGTTTTAGAAAACCAATTACACTAAGGTATAATCACACACTGGGATTAAATTACTTAGAACATATATTTCTCTAGATTTATTACTGCATCCGTGTATAATAAACCAAGATCTACCACTTTTATAACTGGCAAATAGCACAAAGATAATTATACCCACATGAACATCATAACTTCTGCTAGATCTACTACTGCAACAGTGCATAATAAACTTAGATCTACCACTTTTAAAGTGGGAACAAGTACAAAAACCTTTATACCAACAATAGATTCAGAAATATATGAATAAAAATATAACTATGTTGAAATAATCAAATATGCAAAATTCACAACATCAAAACTAGTGGTTTTATCACCCCCTTAACCAAGGGAGGTTTAGTTACACATAGCTAGAACAAAATCACAAGAAAAACTGAGAAAGAACATCATAAGAAACAAAGTGCAGAAGAAAAACTAAATAGCAAACGAGTTTCTGAGGATTGAGGATGATGGATCTCTGATTGCTCGAACCTCAGACTCCAATCCTTGATCTAAGACTCCCCTCTCCTTCTCCAAGGAGTTGCAGCTGCTCTCCTCAGTCAAAACTCCCTCCAAGACATGCTAAGAGTGTGTTTTTATAGGCCTCAGGGCTTAACTTCTTCAATAAGGGTCCAAACTTCGCATAGAAGTTTCAATAATTCATCTACTGGAGCGAATGCATGGCCATGCATGAATACATGGCCTAGGTCGTGCATGGCTCTGTTTGAAGGAACAAAATTTGCTGTTTTTAATTACAAAAGTCAGAAGAGTACATGGCCTAGGCCGTGTACTCTTACACGGCCGTGTATTATTGCACGGCCTAGGCCCTGCAATTTTATGCAGGCCCTGTAATTTGATTCCTTCAATTTCAGCACTGAATCTTCACCGAAACTCTTCTTTCATTGCTTCAAATGGAGAAATTGATCTTCATGAATCCATAGCCCTTCTTCAAGTGGGTTTCAAGCCTGATTTAAGGTAAATGAACTTCGTCAACCAGAGATTTCTTGAAAAGTTCAATTATCAGCATTTGAGAATACATTTAAGCAAAGTTTCACAGTAATCTTCCAATTAAAGTTTGATATCAGAAACTTAGCTAAATAATGACAATTAAGCACAAATAGAGTTCAATGAATCAATTACAAGGCATTTAAGATATAGGAATAATCAACAGATTAATTACCCCCACACTTAACCTTTTGCACTCCTAGGCAAAAATATACAACTCAACACCGTTTCCCAACAAGCCAAGCAAATGAAGAATAATAAGCAGAGACCTTTATGCATTCAGTTTTCAAAGAATTTAATCAATCAAGAATTCCCTTTCTTAACAATCCAAATTGGCAAGCAAAATTAATCCAATTTCAAGGTTCAACCAGCATGATAAATCTCCTGATATATACTCTCACGCTCAAGTGTTTCAGGCTTATGTTTTCACTCAACCAACTCATGAGAACATGTTTTACTATAGGCTTGTCAAGTTTACACTTCTCTACCACTCAGACCACATGCAAATAGAGATCAAAAGGACTTTATTTAGGTTGTAATGGGGTCAGGGTCAAGGTATGATACATCAAAGATAAATAAGGCTAGACCATAGGAACTAGAAGAGAAAAATGGAAAAATATTCAATCATGACACAGAATTTCCCAACAATCTTCAAGTTCAAGTTCCTATTCTGTACCTTTTCTTCTTCTTTTTTTAAACACCTTACATCCTATTCACAATGATATTTTGCCAACATGAGACTTTTATATACATGCGAAGCTAGGCAAACACATCATTAATTCAAACACCCCCACACTTATTCAAAAACCAATTTCCATCATAATCATGAAGCTCTTCTACTCCCTAAGGTAGGGTAGTAAAATGGTTTTTCACTTTTAGGTTTAAATTGAGCTTAGATAGAAGGAAATAGGGTCAATTAGGCTCAAAGGGGTTAATCAATGGATAAAATGCAAGGATGACTATTTGGTCAGTAGTTATTTAAAAGAAAATGCCTTTATCATTTCAATTGCATGCAGTGGTCATTAGCAGCTTAAAAGAAAACCAAGACAAGTTCTAAAAAACACAATAATCATGAGTGGAATCACACATTCAAAGAATAAAAAATGGCCTAAAATTAGCCATTCACAACAAGGCCTAAAAACACACTAGGTTTCAATTCATCAATTTTAATTAAACCCTTTACTTTTTCAAAATCTCACTCGACAAAATCGATAATCAAAAAGTTCATTCGATCAAGCTCAAAGGTTTATTATTTTTTTCAAAAAATTTGGGTCAATTGCTCAATAATCACAACATTTGAAAGCTCATCAGAAACTTAAAAACCCAATGGAAAGTACCCACAAGAAAAATTACACAATTAAGATCACATGCACTCATTCCAAGAAAGGTAATTTAGTTCAATCAGTCATTCAATCCCCAACCATTCAGAACATTAAAACTATCCACAATAAAACATCAAAGTATCCACAATAGAATATCAAAGTATCCACACCCCCACACTTAAACTAGGCATTGTCCTCAATGCTACACACATCTAGAAAAAGAAAAATACATGACAAATAAGAATGCTACACACATCCAGAAAAAGAAAATTGATCAACAAAGCTAAAACATAAACACACGAAATGAAAATGAATAACTATAACCCATAAATCAACAACCAACAGTACTATTTAAATCAAATCCCAAATGTATAAAATACTGCAAATGTACAATACAATTAAAACAATGGGGATACATCAATGAGGAAATGAGGGGAAATCTACTACATGCACTGGAGAATGTCATCCATCTTGCTGTGAAGGGATGTCATACTCTGGGTGTTACGCTCCTCCCATGCGCGAAATCTATCATCAAGGCTCTGAAGGCATGCAGTATGGTCTATTCGTAGGGCATCGACATGTGCTATGACATCATCGAGAGTAGTGGGTCGTGTAACACCCTTGTGGGGATGTCACATTTTTAATGTAATAAAATAAAATCTTACCCAAGTTATAAAACATTTGGTACATAAATAATATGAGTTGTAAAATTTTTCCCTTTTATACATAATAATGTTAAATAAAATAACATGGAACACAAAATAAGGCAAAGATTCCTAACCCTCCGAAGGATCACTCTCAGATAGATCATCAGACAGCAGAAATCCCGGATGCCTCGCAGCTCTACGAACATGAGTTCGTGCTATCGACTCACTACTAAGCTCATTAGGCACATGGAAAATTCCTCTCCAATAATGCCTAAGAGTCAAAGGCAACTCAAGATGTAAATACAGTGTAGTAGTAAAAATAAGCTCTCCATTAAACTCTCTACGCAGAGACACAGTCAGACGTCCCACGTAGACTACCAATCCTCTATCCTCACGCAGTCGCCAGACCTCCGAGCCTCAGTGAAAATCAAGTCTCACAAAACCAAAGAATCCAGGCAATGTCATGATCACAAGATCAATCTAGATGGTAGGGGTGATCTAACGGCTCGCTGTCCTCGCACTGCTCACTCAGCTAGCGCTCCTCTAGATACTGAATATCAAGACGCTATTCCTCTTCCTCTTCCTCTTCCTCAAACTCTTTACAGAATATAATAATAATACAGAGAAATACGTATAAAGAGGTGAGACAATCTATATCATTACCCGCATGGCAATAAAAAAAATGATAATACAAATAAATATCACAATCATGCATACCATTATATCATATACAATACCACGAATTAACACATCATACATGCTACCACAAGTTACAGTAAACATTAAAATGCAGATCATAGATACTAATGCATACCGACTCGTTCCTACTCCATGGAGCTAAACACAGACATTAGAGAGAATGATCCGAAAAGAACTATCAGTACCTCAGGCTGCCCAACCAAACTATTACACTGTCCGACGTTGTGTCTATAGCCCACAGTCCAAAACATCATGTAGTAGTACACAGTCCAATTACATCGTGCACTACAGGCATTGTTCCAAATAGTCTCCACAAGATCTTGATTAAGAATACTGCTTGTCGAGATCATTAGTGTGTTGCCCGTTACCACAGCCCAGAAGAGCTACCAACTGTCCGCATGTGGAATTCTCCGCACACTAACGCCTCCAAGTTCAATTAATGAACCACACTATGCCTATCACACCCACAACACGGTGTAATTCATCTCGTCAATCAATCGCTAATTTTTAACCAAATTGACACAACTCTCAATGCATGATTGAGAATTACAAAAATACCTTTAGTCTCAATATATTACCATATTTATAAAAATACCCTCAGTCTTAATATTCCAAAGTATAGTATGTCTCCACTTGACAGTACCATATCTCAACATGTCTGGGTCCACCACTTTAACCCGACAGTAAAACTCACTATTCCATTTAGTCGCATAGAAATTTTATCGCATTTTCACAATCGCGTCACTTTTGCAAATGTTCTTAAATCGCATAAATATATTTTGACATTTTTGAAAATCGCACAATGTTTTCAAATCATTTTCTCAATCGCGTAAGATTTTTAAATCATTTTCTTAACCATATAGCTTAAAATCTTTATTTCAAAAATGCATAAGCTATTTCTATTACTTTTAAACTACATAGAATATTTTCCTTATGTTATAACTATATTATGGAATCTTCTCTTTTATTTGTTTGATTTTAGTAAATTTTGACAGCATTTTGTCTAGAAAATCTATTAAATGGTATTTTCTACATTTTTCTCTAAATACTGCATACTTTAACCTTAACCATTATTTACACCTTGAAACTTGCTAACGCGCTTCAAAACTCATAGAGTGAGCTCTACGTTAGTATTTTTCAAGTGTTTTCCTTATTTCTTACTTATGACAAATTCTTCTAGTTTAAAATTCTAAAACTAAGTTCATTCATTTTATTTCCCAAAGATTCATTGGAATTGAATTCTTTTGTAGATTAGCCACTTGACCTACCTTAGAAAATAATTTTGGAATTCAAATGTACATTGAATGGCATGTTGGCCGAATTCAACATATCCTTCACAAATGATCAGTAAATCATTTCCTATCTTTTAAATCACTTTCAGATTCATTGTTTTACCTAAATTCATTAAATCATTATTTTAAAAAATGGTTGAGAACATTTTGGTTCTCTTTTTCTTGGAGAAGCCGTGAGCTTCTTTTATGTTCTTTAGAACACCCATGCAATCCTTACATGTTATTCACATCCTACAATAATATTCATACATCTATAAACACATGCAGTATATTTTTAAAGCTATAGACATGCTTACAAATAAAATCAACCACAAATAGGAAAGCATTAAACAACCAAATATGTGAATCCTTATGGATTCTTTACTACACATACAATCCATTTTCTCATCACCATACTAGGTTGATGAGATTAAATCTCCCTCTTACCTCTTGAAGACAATAATTCTCTAGTCTCCTCCTCCTCTTTGATTTTTCGTGTGACCCTTACAATTCCCTAAAATTCTTAAACAATTAGCAAAATCGTAAACAAATCTTCATAATGAAAAACCATGGAACAATCATGGTTTAGAAAATCAAAAACTAAATTTTAAACCATAAAATCAAAAGTTTACCTTTAGGGAAGTAAGATAAAACTTGGATTTTGAAGCACTAGGAATAGGATTTTCACAAAACTTCCTAAATGAAAAGTGTTTAGGAGGTGGTTTAGGTTTAGGAAATGTGACGAGGAAAAATTATAGAAGATTGATGGTGAGATTGGATGTTGGGGCCAAACCTCCATAGAGAAAAAGAAAGAAAAGTGTTCTTGGGTTCTTGGGGATTTTGAGAGAAAATAAAGCTAAGTCTTTAGGTGAGAGAAAAAGTAAATATTGAGAGTGAAAAATAGAGGTACAGCCGTGAGGTAGCTTGTAGGAGAGATTGAGAGATAAACTTTGATAGTAAATATCCTATTGTGTTCACATTTACAAGGCACATGGCCTATGTCACCAATTGCTCATGCAATGATCACTTGGATGAACCTAGAACATTATAGAACTTGATAAAATTTCCCCCTCTTGGCCGTGGAACACTAGGGGATTAGGGACTCGGTTTGACTTCAATTACACCTTAATTACATGCTAATTAGATGACTAGTTAATTAGGTTAGATTTCTTAATTACACTTAATTAACTATCTAATTACATAACCAATTAATTAAATAGGTCATTGCATATGTCATGCTTAGTCATGGCTTCTAGATGAAATTAAGATATTTGATTAGTAACTAGATTATAACAAATCAGTAACTAGGTTAGTTCACTTAGTTTCTCTAATTAGACAATTAAGCTAACTAAATTAGGTTTACTTAGTTACTTAGTAACTAGTCAAGCCATTATATTTGACTAAATCCTAGCTCTTGAAAGTAACTTCACTTCCTTTACATTGATTTAATCTAAGGTGGATATCATTAGTTACTTTATCAGGATTGTTCTCACACCATTGATCTGATCAATGGTTATGATCGAAGGCATCTAAATCAAGTTGTTCATCCAATGGTCCATAATGAAGTTCATGCCACTTTATTTGACCAACTCTTATTAGTTTAGAATTTAGTCTAGTCAAAAATGTTGACTGCTTTTTTAAACACGGGTCCCACAGACTTTTCTGGGTCCATGGTCATTTTGGAGTAGATTTCTACTATTTTTGAGACAGTAGGTACTGTCAATTAAAATAATATTATAATAATATAAAATTATTTTATTGGATAGTTAAATCTTAAAAATTAAAAGATTAATATACATATCACTCGGAATTGGGTTTAGTAAGATCCCCCAGCTTCGAATAATTAAAATAAGATTTTTCCAGCCAGAAAATTATTATTTTCTTGGCTCGGAGTAAATCACACACAACAGTCAAATATACTCACAGAATAGTCAAATTCAATTTATAACTCACGAAAAATATAAAACAGTACATTTAGGACAATATCGTACTTAACCTAAAAGTTGGGGTGTTACAGGTCACGCCCTAGAAGATGGACCAGCCTCAGCAGTAAAACGAGAAGCAGACTCTGGAGGCGCTGAATCATCATCTTGAGGCTGTGGTGGAACTTCCCTCAGAATGGCCTGGTTACCAGCTCCTACCAAAAATAGTTCTCCATTTTGATTCTCACATAATCCCATGTGAATCAGAGTAGAGCCATCAAAGGCAGAAGAGCCCGTAACAAGATCCTTAGACAGAAAAGCAGAATCTAATCCAAAGAATTCAGCAATAATAGTAACAAATCCCCCCACTAGGTTACGACCAGTCAAAGCTGTCCCTAGGTGTTTAAACAGGTTACACAACCAATATGACCCATTTACAGGCTCCCCATTAATCATGCAATGTAAAAAAAATAATTCAGCTCGACTAATGGTACCTTGACTCTCGCCCCTAGCACAGATTGTGTTTGCAAGTCATTTCTGAATATACCTGTGGGCAGGAGACCTAAGTTTGTAAGTTTTGGACATTCTAGAACCATAATTACCAGAATTAGCAATAGTTAGTGTAGTCCAAACTCTATCGGGCTTAAAATCATTAGGGAGCTAGTTGTGACCTATTGGGAAGTTAAAAATGGCAATAAATTGGTGAACATCTAACTGGTGAGGAAGTGAATAGAAAATGATAGGAAAGTCTAGAGACTTTATGGACGGTGGATGACCAATATTTCATAACAAAAATGAACCAAATTTCTCTCCTCTTAGCTATCGTATCTTCTGCTCTGTTTCTGCTATTTTAATAAATGTGAAATGAAGCCCAAATTGTGAAGGAAAAGTTAATTTATTTGGTAAAAAGATGAGCACAAGTAAGGCGGTGGTTGGAGAGAAAATAGGGTGTTGAAACTTTTATATCTATTGCATACACTTTAATCTTTCAAAGTTAAGTTTTTCAAATATCCATAAGTATTAGGGAATATTTTAGGACTCATCTTACTCCTCAGATCCATTTTTTCATAAATTTCTATATACTGTTATTTATCAGTTAAGTTTCATTACTCAATTCTAAGTTAAATTAAATCGAGGGATTACGTAATAAGCTTAATGATACTTATCTTGATTAATATTTATACCAAAATATTCTTCATATCTTATTTATCATCTCCATGAAATTTCATAATTTTTTGAATTACTTAGCTACTCCATAATTGTTCTAGTTATTTCTCAACAGTATCCTTAAAAATATCAAACTTACTCTATTGATTCTCCAAAATTTTCTACAACTCTTATCAATGGTTCTTAGCTAGGAAATAAATTTTTCATATTTATTTCTATCATATCAATTGATTCTATAGATACTTTAATTATTCTCTTATACTCAGTATTATAGAATTACGCTCAAACTAGTTCACAAAATTATTCAAATTAATAGATAACTCTTACTAGTAATACTAAGCTTCTATAACCCTGATTATGATTATTAAGTTAGGGAGGATGTTACACCACAGTTGAGGACATTCTGAATGATCCTGCATAAGAGAAAGTCTTTGTCAGTCCAGGGTCTCCGGGCATTTGGGTGCTTGTCTTGATTCCACACCACTTTGCATCGGGATCAGTGTGGGCTCGGGGTGCAGATCTTGTCAAGTTTATTTGATGGCCACCTATTAATTTCTACCAAAACTGACGTGCTAATGGAGTGCGACATGGAGGAAATCCTTCTTGAGGCCTAACTCAGGTGTTTGTGCTGCCTTCGCTCTTCGATATGTGGAGGAGGGCTGGGAGTTCATCCAAGAGATCACTGGTCTGCAGAAAGAGCTTGAGACTCTTCACGGTGAACTTGTTGAGAAGGATAAGCAATTGGTCCAATCTTTTCAGGATGTCACCAAGAAAGATGGGTAGTTAGCCTAAGCCACCCAGAAGATCACCCATAAGGATGAGCAACTAGCCTAAAGTGTCAAGGAGTTGAAGTTGCTTACTGCCGAGGTAGATAAGCTCCGAGTTGAGGTCACACGACTTACTGATGATGCTGTCGAGGTCCTTATTGTAACATCCTCCCTAACGTAATAGCCCTAATTAGAGTTATGGAAGCTCAGTAACTCTGGTATGAGTTATCTATTAATTCGGGTAACCTTCTAAATTGGTTTGAGATGTTATATTATGGTATCAGAGTAGTTCATCTTGTTGAGCTGGGGTATAGACTAGCTATGCTTTAAGCATGATGTTGAGATTCTTCCTCCCTACTTAAGATTATAATATAGTAGGTTGAGGTTAAGATTCTCCCTCCCTACTTGAGATTGTAATATAGTAGGTTGAGGTTGAGATCTTCCCTCCCTACTTGAGATAGTGATATAGTAGATTAAGGTCGAGATACTCCCTCTCTACCTATTTGATACTTGAGATATGATGAATAAAGAATGATATATGATGAATGAATATATTTGATGAATCATGATACACGATGAAAGATGATTGATCTGTTGATTATTCCTATATTTTAGTTTCCTTATAATTGATTCATTGAACGCTATTTGTACTTAATTGTCATCATTTAGCTTAGTTTCTGATATCAAACCCAAATTGGATCATTACTGTACAACTTTGCTTAAATGTGTTCATTTGCACTCATAATTAAATTATGTTTTCCAGTCACTGGGCTTCTTTAGGTTCAATTAGGTTTAATTAAGTTGGTTTTGACATATTTTATGATATTGAACCTAACTGGATCATTGAAGGAATTATTGCATGAATTAGCCCTAATTTATCTCTTTGACAATGTTCAGTAAACTAGCTATAATTTGAGTTTCAAATATTTGATTGATGTGATTTTGGTCTTGTAGGAAAGTTAAGATAATTCTATACTACTTTCATGAAGACCTCAAAGGCCCAATCACACGTTTGGATAACTCAAATTGGAGTTGAAGCAAGAATTAGGGTGCTGATCCTGATAGCTTGACCTTTATGTACTGTTCATGGCATATCTCGAGCTACAAGTTGTCAAATGAGCTGAAATTTTGATGGTTGATAGTTAAGATCCAAATCTACAACTTTTATGTTGAATACTTTTCCCGATTTGGAGGTCTAAGGGGTCATATTGAGCTTGGAAGTCAGATTATAGGACCAGAGTCAGAATACAGGGCCTGCGTCAGAATACAGGGCCTAAGTTGCGTAAAAATACACGGTCGTGTGAGCATACACGGCCTAGGCCGTGTACGCTACTGACTTTACAATTGAAATAGTGAAATTTTGCCCCTAAACTCAGTGTCATACACGGCCGTGTATTCATGCCAGAAACTCAATTATTAAGACTTCTACGCGAAGTTTATGTTGGAGGCCTATATATTGACACTCTTGGCACATTTTGAAGAGAGTTCTGACCTAGGAGAGCAGCTACAACTCCTTGGAGAAGGAGAGGGGAGTCTTGGATCAAAGATTGGAGTCTCGGGTTCGAGCAATCGGAGATCCATCATCCTCAATCCTCAGAAACTCGTTTGCTTTAGTTTTTCTTCTGCACTTTATTTTTCATGTTGTTCTTTCTCAATTTTTCTTGTGATTTCCTTCTAACTATGTGTAACTAAATCTCCCTTGGTTAAGGGGGTGATGAAACCACTAGTATTGATGTTGTGAATCTTGCATATTTGATTATTTCAACACAGTTATGTCTTTATTCATATATTTCTGAATCTATTGTTGGTATGAAGGTTTTTGTACTTGTTCCCACTTTCAAAGTGGTAGATCTGGGTTTGTTATGCGCGGTTGCGGTAGTAGATCTAGTGGAATATATGATGTTCATGTGGGTATAATTATCTTTGTGCTATTTGCCAGTTATAAAAGTGGTAGATCTGGGTTTATTATGCGTGGTTACGGTAATAGATCTAGAGAAATATATGTTCTAAGTAATTTAATCCCGGTGTGTGATTAGATCTTAGTGTAATTGGTTTTCTAAATCTTAATGCAATTGTTGGATAGTTGTAAGAGCAGTTGCTTTATAACTAATCAGTGATTAGGAGTTGATTTGAGCGGTTGCTGAATTGGCCAACACGTAAGGAAAACAGAGATTTACTCTCACAATTACGTAAAAACATAATTGAGCATGTTGGAATAAAAGGATATGTGGATTTACATTATCATATAAATCTAGTGGTGGATTCAATCTCTTAACCAATTTTCTTATATTGTTGATTTCAGTTCATTTATTGTTATTGTCTTTGAAACTATTCATTGTTCATTAAAACTCCAAAATCTCCCTATTTACTATTTATTGTTAATCAAAGTTTAAATTGGGAATTACTTGATAGTGTTAATTGAATTGATTCTCTATGGATCGACCCTTACTAACTACAACTAGTTGTAAGGTTTTTATTTTCTGGTGGTCTTGACAACTGATTTTTATCTGAATTTTAATCACTATATCCTCACACCATCAGAATTTTGGCGCCGTTGCCGGGGAGCCAATTTTTCAATGACACTATTAATTTATTTCCTACTTTTACTCTGTTTTTATTTTTGTTTTTATGTTACTTTTAATTTTTGATGCTTTCTTTCTGAGTGTCTTGTAGGTGTTGATGTCCATTAATCATGGATGCTTGTGGGATTTGCTTATCACCTGGACATATCACTGATTTGTGTCCCACATTCCTAGTGGACACAAATGAGGAGGTAGAGGCAGTATAGGGATATTCTGAACCTTCCGACAACTATAACCCTTACTCCAATACATATTATCCAGAGTGGTAGTACTATCCTAACTTGAGTTATGGACAGCAGCCTCAGAATCAACCTCCAGCGTATGAATTTCCAGAATTTCAGCATAGGCAAACACATTTCCTTCTAGGACAGCAGCAAGTCCAAGATCCTTGGCAACCTGAACCTTCATTGGAGGAACTAATAAGACAATTTGCCATTAATACTATACAGTTCCAACAAGAAACAAAGGCCAATATAAAGAGTTTTCAACCAGAAACAAGGGCCGCAATCAATAACATGCAAAACTCTTTGGAGCAATTAGCCATAGAACTCAGCAATATGCAGAGCCTAAATTCTGAAGGACTTCCCTCACAACCTGAAGAGGATGTGATGGAAGATCCTAGTGTTGTCACATTGCAAAGTGGAAAGACGTTGGATGAAACCACCTCTCCTCCACAAACCACTACAGAGAAAGACCAAGTGCCTAAACAGGTAAATGAGGAAGGAAAAAACTCTGAAGCCCCCAAGGTAAGTAATCCTGAACCCCTTCTTAATGTAGTGGAGGAGCAACATGATGAGTCGCTTGATGAATTTCCTGATTTTATTGGTTTCAATAATTATATTCATTGCCACTCATGTACTAATTGTAAAGGTGATATGATATGTGCTAGCTGTGCTGAGATTTCTGCAGACTTGAAAGTTGATGATTCTGTTTACAAAGAAGAATCTAAGACCCAAAGGGAGGTGGAATTGCTGGCCACTGAAGAGTTTTCAAAAAAGGAAAAAGAGCACCCGATGACGGTCACTACTAAAGTGGACTTTGTTTTTGGGCCATCATTCAGTAAAAATAATGCACATGAAGCCGATAAAGTGCATATATTACTTTTCAGTGGTGAAGCCAAGGAAAATAAGGGCCAATAGGACCCAGGTGGAAGCCTTTATGCTGCAAGCTTAATTTGATCATCACACTTCAACCAATGGGATCCTGGTGAAAGCTCTCATATTGTTTCAACTACAGCTTGGTCATCACACTTCAACCAATGGGACCCCGGTGAAAGCTATCATGTTGTCTTAACTATAGCTTGGTCATCATGTTTTAACCAATGGGATCCTGGTGGAGTCTTTTCACCTACCTCACTTGATAAAGCCAATAAACATTGTCTCAAGTCTTTCTATGAGCTTCCGAAAAGTGTGGAAGTGAAAGTGTTGACCTTTTACCATCCACATTATAAAGATCAATGAGGGTCACAACGTCGGGCTGAGGACAATAAACTAAGTGCTCATTGGGAGGCAACCCAACCAGATTTGCTTTCTTTATCCTTTTTAATCTTGCATTTTTATGAGTTTCTTAGATTATGTTTTTATCTGTTTGTTGGTTGTAAGCATTTGAATCTTTAAAAAAAAAACCTTGTGTTTTGTTTGATTAATTGTGTGTTTGAATGGATTGTTTGTTTGATATTTGTGTAGATTAAGTACAGTGGAAACCAAGCGAAACTATAGGAATCAGTTCGTTTGTAAATTATTGTTTTGTTCTTCTGATTGCTGAACCATGTTCTTTGGGAATGATTTCCTTCAATTGAGAAGTTAAATTTTAGGTTCATGATGAATGGACTGAGTAAAGAGTTATACCCTTGAGACGCATTCATATGAACTTGTGCCTTATGAACTTCGTAGATTTTTGACATTTCCTCAAGAATGATGAGTAAATGTACTCCTTTAGTTTCCATTGTATTTTCATTCTCTTATATTGTGTACATTGGGGATTTGATTTGCTCTATTGATTTATAATTTTATGACGGTCACTACTGAAGTGGACTTTGTTTTGGGCCATCATTCAGTAAAAACAATGCATATGAAGCTGATAAAGTACATATATTACTTTTCAGTGGTGAAGCTAAGGAAAATAAGGGCCAATGGGACCCTGGTGGAAGCCCTCATGCTGCAAACTTAATTTGGTCATTACACTTCAACCAATTGGATCCTGGTGAAAGCTCTCATATTGTTTCAACTACAGCTTGGTCATCACACTTCAACCAATGGGACCCTAGTGAAAGCTATTATGTTGTCTTAACTATAGCTTGGTCATCATGTTTCAACCAATGGGACCCTGGTGGAATCTTTTCACCTACCTTACTTGATAAGGCCAATAAACACCGTCTCAAGTCTTTCTATGAGCTTCCGAAAAGTGTGGAAGTGAAAGTGTTGACCTTTTACCATCCACATTATACAGATCAATGAGGGTATCATCATGTCGAGCTGAGAACAATAAACTAAGCGCTTATTGGGAGGCAACCCATTATCAAGAAAATCAGATTTGCTTTCTTTAACCCTTTTATTTTATGTTTTTATCTATTTTTTGATTGCGAGCATGCTAATCTTTGGAAAACCTTGTGTTTTGTTTGATTAATTATGTGTTTGAATGGATTGTTTGTTTGATATTTGTGTGGATTAAGTATAGTGGAAACCAAGCGAAACTATAGGAATTAGTTCATTTGTAAATTGTTGTTTTGTTCTTCTGAATGCTGAACCATGTTCTTTGGGAATGATTTCCTTCAATTGAGAAGTTAAATTTTAAGTTCATGATGAATGGACTGAGTAAAGAGTTATACCCTTGAGACGCATTCATATGAACTTATGCCTTATGAACTTCGTAGATTTTTTACATTCTCTCAAGAATGATGAGTAAATGTATCCCCTTAGTTTCCATTATATTTTCATTCTCTTGTATTGTGTACATTTGGGATTTGATTTGCACTATTGATTTGCTGGTTTCAGTCATAGTTGTTTTGTTTTTGCTTTCGGTTGTGATATAATTGTTTTGCTTGTTTTCCTTTTCTGGATGTGTGTAGCATTTCTTTTATTTTTCTTTTCGGATGTGTGTAGCATTCTCTTTGTCATTATTTTCCCTTTTTCTGGATGTGTGTAGCATTGAGGACAATGCTTGTTTTAAGTGTGGGGGTGGGGATACTTTGATGCTCTATTGTGAATACTGTTGATTTCTGAATTGTTCTCCTGGGATTTGAATGACTAATTGAACTTTCTTGGGGTGAGTGTATTTGATCTTGATGGTGTTGTTCTTCTTGTGATACTTCTCCATTGGACTTTTAAAGTTTCCAATAAGCTTTCAAGTGATATGATTAGTGAGCAATCGACTCGAAAAAAAAAACTTTGAGCATGATTGAATGAACTTTCTGATTAATGATCTTGCCGGGTGAAATTCTAAAAAATTAAAGGGTTTAATTGAAAATGATGAATCGAAACCTAGTGAGTTTTGGGCTTTGTTGTAAATGGCTAACTTTAGGCCATTTTGGATCCTTGATTGTGTGATTTCACTCATGATTATTGTGCTTTTCAAAACTTGTCTTGGTTCTCTTCTAAGCTGCTAATGACCACTGCATGCATTTGAAATGATAAAGGCAATTTTCTTTTAAATAACTACTGGCTAAATAACCATCCTTGCATTTTGTCCATTGATTAACCCCTTTGAGCTAATTGACTTCATTTCCTTCTATCTAAGCTCAATTTAAACCTAAAAGTGAAAAATCATTTTACTACCCTACCTTAGGGAGTAGAAGAGCTTTCTGATTATGATGGAAATTAGTTCTTGAATAAGTGTGGGGATATTTGAATTAATGATGTATTTGCCTAGCTATGTTTGTATATAAAAGTCTCATGCTTGCAAAATATCATTGTGAATAGGATGTAAGGTGTGTATATATATATGTAATTAAAAAAAAGAAAAATAAAAAGAAAAGTCAAAAAAAAGGATATGGTACATAATAGGAATTTGAATTTGAAGATTATTAGGAAATTCTGTGTAATGGTTGAATATCTCTCCATTTTGCTCTTCTAGTTCCTATAGTCTAGTTTTGTCTATCTTTGATGTATCCTACCTTAACCCTAACCCCATTACAACTTGAATAAAGTCCTCTTGATCTCTGTTTGCATGTGGTCTGAGTAGTGGAAAAGTATAGGCTTGACAAGCCTATGGTAAAGCATATTCTCATGAGTCGGTTGAGTGAAAACACAAGCCTGAAACACTTGAGTGAGAGAGCATATCAGTGAGGATTTATCATGTTGATTGAACCCTGAAATTTGATTGATTTTGCTTGTCAACTTGGATTGCTAAGAAAGGGAATTCTTGATTGTTTAAATGCTTTGAAAACTAAATGCACAAAGGTCTTTGCTCATTATTCTGCATTTGTTTGGCTTGTTGGGAAACTGTGTTGAATTGTATATTTTTGCCCAAGAGTGCAAAAGGCTAAGTATGAGGGTAATTGATCTGTTGATTATTCCTATATTTTAGTTGCCTTATAATTGATTCATTGAACTCCATTTGTGCTTAATTGTCATCATTTAGCATAGTTTCTGATATCAAACCCGAATTGGATCATTACTGTGAAACTTTGCTTAAATGTGTTCATTTGCACTCATAATTGAATTATGCTTTTCAGTCACTAGGCTTCTTACCGTTCAATTAGGCTTAATTAAGTTGGTTTTGACATATTTTATGATATTGAGCCTAATTGGATCATTGAAGGAATTATTGCATGAATTAGCTGATAACTCCATGAAATGTAGTTATTTATGCCCCATAATTGTGCTTCATGGCATGCTTAGTCCTTGATCTTATGCATATTTGGAAGGTTTTGTGCTCATACTTGTGAAATGTCATTTGGATACCTTCCTTTATGTTTTTGAGCAATTTGTGCATATATGTTGATTGATTAAGTTGATTTGCAATTATATTTAATTTGGTGCTTTCTCTAATGTAGGAAGGGCTCAAAAGAGACAAATTGATGCAAGCCAAGGCCCAGCATTGGAGGAAAGAAGCCAAGGATGCATTCCAGTCTTCCACGCCGCGGCGCAAGAATGTCACGCCGCGGCGTGGGCTGTGTCGTCCCACCCAATATTGATAGGGCAGAGAGCTCCACGCCGAGGCGTGGGAATTTCCACGCCGCGGCGCGCGTCGGCGAGTTGAGCCTATTTATTTAGTTTTTCACGCACCCTTTCGCTCTCTCTCAGTTTCTCTCTTTTAGGTTTTAGGTTTTTTAGTTTTCTGGGTTAGAGGCTGTGGCTAGATCTCCATTGGAGGTGGAGATGGAGCTTAGGGAGCTAAGGATGGAAGCCCTCTTTCTCTTGGAGGAGGATCCGAGCTCCAATAGTGAAATCCATAAGCTTTCTTCTTCTCTCTCTTCTCTTTTCTCTTCCTCATTTCTTGAACATGGATTTTGTAATTTGTTCTCATGTTCATTGTATAGCTGAGCTTTATTTAGGAATGACTTTGAATCCTTTTATTAATATTAATGATTTGTTCTTCTCTGAGTTTGTGTGGATCTTTGATTTTGTTCAATCATATTGTGCTTAATGCTCTTGAATGTTTGGCCAACATTTGAGTGATTTGATAAAATCTAATGAACCTAGACATAGGGATTTGGGTTTGAGATCGTATGTATGGTTGATGCATGTTCGATTCTATTCCAACGGCGGGATGAGTTGATTCGCTAATGGGATAGACATATACCTATTAGCCATGCATAGCAAGTGTTTGAGAATAGACCTTAAAGAGTAGATTTTGTGTTAGCTCTCAAGGACACTTAGTGAGTTGGGCAAATGATACCATGGTTAGATGACCTAGACATAGGCGTTTAGCTAATGTTGATTCTCAAGCTAACATAATCATTGCATTCATATATATGAGGAGGATTGCTTGTTATTAGTTGATGTAAAGGGTGAAGAAGGATTTCCCTAAACTCTAACCGTTTATCCTTATTGCTTTATGTTTTTACTTTCTTTACTTTTATCCATTTTTATGTTCTTGAATAGAATTAGGTAAGCTATCGGTTAATACTTAGCATTGGAAATAAAATTATCCTCGTGGGAACGATCTCTTACTCAGAATTCGTATTACTTGTGCGACCGTGCACTTGCGGTTAGCAAATGGGCAAACACGTTTTGACCCTTAACAAGTTTTTGGCACCGTTGCCGGGGATAAGGCATTATTTCCGTATTGCTAATATTAACAATGAGTTTGCTTAGTTCTAATTCAAGTTTTTGTGTTTTGTTGTTGTAAATAGTTTTAATTCATATTTTTATGCTTTTGTTTTTGGTTTGTTTAGATAAGTAGTTATAGTTTGATTTTGTGTTATTGTTATGTTTTTGTTATATATTTTGTGTTTTAAGCTTTTAGACATGTTTTGGAGGTGCTTGGGGCCAAAATGGAGCACCGGTCCCAGCGGAATCGGTTTCTTGCTGCAGACTTATGCAAAGATGACCTCTCACGCCGCGGCGTGGGAATGTTCACGCCGCGGCGTGCCAGTCTCTGCCTATCAGGAACACTCACCAGAGCGCTCCACGCCGAGGCGTGAACTTTTCCACGCCGCGGCGTGGCTCCCTGTTTTGCATTTTTCTGTTGATTTTCTCTGTTTTTCTTTATTTAATAGTGCTTAGTTCTAGTTTGCTTGCTGTTTTGACTTGCTCAAGTGCCCTATAAACCATGAACACCAAGAACACACCTTCACTTTGGTTTGGGGGAGTATCCTTGCATGTCTTTACCCTTGATGCTTAATGTTACACATGTTTTGATACTTTAAGTATGTGCTAGTGATAGTCATCATACTTTCATGATTCTATCTTATTTTGGCTATTACTAGTGGGCTGTTGATAAAAGTTTCAGTTTTCAACACTTTGTGCATATTGTTATGCATCCTGAGATGGAAAATGATGAATCTTTTGAATGCATGACTTTATGCCATTTGCTAGTGTGTGATGGTTGGCCAATGATATAAATGCTTGCAATTGTCCTCAATTCTTTTGTGAAACCATTTGCGATCTTGAAGCATGTTTAAGCAATCTTGTTTGTTTTTATGCATGATGTGTTTCTCACTTAGATGCTTGTTTAACTTTGGAAAGATTTGAGGGTTTGTCTAGAGAATGTTTATGGATTGTGCATGTGGATGATTTCTACTATCCTTGAAATTGTTTTGCAACTCTCTTGAGGCGAAATCCTAGATTGCACATGATTGAAGAAATGATTAGGGCATTGTTTGGACCGGTTGAGCCTTTCAAGCTTACCCTTACATGATTATATCCCTAGGTCCCCTTTTGAAGCCTTCTAATTGTTTGGCCTTCTATGTTCTTCTTTCACCCTCATATTTCCTACCTTGTAACCATTCTAATGCATGCGAAAGCATTGCATTTTTTCCCTTCCCTTTATGTTTGTTGAGTGCATGATATGTTATTTCTTCACTTGAGTCCAAGGTTTAGGGTATTTATGTTGTTCAATACAAAAGTGGCTGGAAGGAACCGTTTGTTGCACAAAAAGTTATTTTTGTTAAAGAAAAAGAAAATACAAAAAGAGAAAAAGAAAAGAAAAAAAAAACAAATGAAAGAAAGCATAAATGAAAAAAGCATCGAGTGGTTCTGAATAGTGTTATTTGTTTCATTTTGTATACCCTTGTTGTAGTGACTCACGTCTTGAAATATCATGTTATGTTTCTCAATGTTTGTATGTTTTCCATTCCCCTTTGTTCTTCACCCCATCACCTTGGCCTTACATTATAAGCTATTAAAGTCCCTCTTGATCCTCAATCATGTGTGATTTACATTAGTGGAGAGAGAGTTGTGCTACAATTTTATGGAATCTTGATTTGTATCCATGTGTAGGTTCATAAACTTATCCGGATAAGCATGATTTGAAAAAGATAAGTTGAGCTTGCATCTTTGTGAGAGATGTCATGTGCATGATTGGAAGCTTGATTGATGGCATATTTAAGATTGTGTATGTGTTGAACTTAACTGTGAGGCATGCGCATTCTTTGAGGGCCATTATAATCATTGTGCACTAGTTGTGGTTAAATGAAAATTGAATTCATCATTGTTGAATGCATGTGAGCATGAATTGTCAAAGTGAGTTTTCTTAGTCATACTTTGTGTTGCTCGAGGACTAGCAACATCTTAAGTTTGGGGGTGTGATAACTCCATGAAATGTAGTTATTTATGCCCCATAATTGTGCTTCATGGCATGCTTAGTCCTTGATCTTATGCATATTTGGAAGGTTTTGTGCTCATACTTGTGAAATGTCATTTGGATACCTTCCTTTATGTTTTTGAGCAATTTGTGCATATATGTTGATTGATTAAGTTGATTTGCAATTATATTTAATTTGGTGCTTTCTCTAATGTAGGAAGGGCTCAAAAGAGACAAATTGATGCAAGCCAAGGCCCAGCATTGGAGGAAAGAAGCCAAGGATGCATTCCAGTCTTCCACGCCGCGGCGCAAGAATGTCCACGCCGCGGCGTGGCTGTGTCAGCCAGCCCAATACTGATAGGGCAGAGAGCTCCACGCCGAGGCGTGGGAATTTCCACGCCGCGGCGCGCGTCGGCGAGCTGAGCCTATTTATTTAGTTTTTCACGCACCCTTTCGCTCTCTCTCAGTTTCTCTCTTTTAGGTTTTAGGTTTTTTTAGTTTTCTGGGTTAGAGGCTGCGGCTAGATCTCCATTGGAGGTGGAGATGGAGCTTGGGGAGCTAAGGATGGAAGCCCTCTTTCTCTTGGAGGAGGATCCGAGCTCCAATAGTGAAATCCATAAGCTTTCTTCTTCTCTCTCTTCTCTTTTCTCTTCCTCATTTCTTGAACATGGATTTTGTAATTTGTTCTCATGTTCATTGTATAGCTGAGCTTTATTTAGGAATGACTTTGAATCCTTTTATTAATATTAATGATTTGTTCTTCTCTGAGTTTGTGTGGATCTTTGATTTTGTTCAATCATATTGTGCTTAATGCTCTTGAATGTTTGGCCAACATTTGAGTGATTTGATAAAATCTAATGAACCTAGACATAGGGATTTGGGTTTGAGATCGTATGTATGGTTGATGCATGTTCGATTCTATTCCAACGGCGGGATGAGTTGATTCGCTAATGGGATAGACATATACCTATTAGCCATGCATAGCAAGTGTTTGAGAATAGACCTTAAAGAGTAGATTTTGTGTTAGCTCTCAAGGACACTTAGTGAGTTAGGCAAATGATACCATGGTTAGATGACCTAGACATAGGCGTTTAGCTAATGTTGATTCTCAAGCTAACATAATCATTGCATTCATATATATGAGGAGGATTGCTTGTTGTTAGTTGATGTAAAGGGTGAAGAAGGATTTCCCTAAACTCTAACCGTTTATCCTTATTGCTTTATGTTTTTACTTTCTTTACTCTTATCCATTTTTATGTTCTTGAATAGAATTAGGTAAGCTATCGGTTAATACTTAGCATTGGAAATAAAATTATCCTCGTGGGAACGATCTCTTACTCTGTAACTGTATTACTTGTGCGACCCGTGCACTTGCAGTTAGCAAATGGGCAAACACGTTTTGACCCTTAACATTAGCCCTAATTTATCTCTTTGGCAATGTTCAGTAAACTAGCTATAATTTGAGTTTCAAATATCTGATTGATGTGATTTTGGTCTTGTAGGAAAGTTAAGACAATTCTCTACTACTTTCATGAAGACCTCAAAGGCCCAATCACACGTTTGGATAACTCAAATTGGAGTTGAAGCAAGAACTAGGGTGCTGATCCTAACAGCTTGACCTTTATGTACTGTTCATGGCATATCGCGAGATACAAGTTGTCAAATGAGCTGAAATTTTGATGGTTGATAGTTAAGATCCAAATCTACAACTTTCATGACGAACACTTTTCCAGATTTGGAGGTCTAAGGGGTCATATTGATCTTGGAAGTCAGATTACAGAACCAAAGTCAGAATACAGGGCCTAAGTTGCGTAAAAATACACGGCCGTGTGAGAATACACGGCCTAAGCCGTGTACGCTACTGACTTTACAATTGAAATAGTGAAATTTTGCCCCCAAACTCAGTGTCATACATGGCCTAGGCCGTGTAGAAATACACGGCCGTGTATTCATGCCAGAAACTCAATTATTGAGACTTCTACGTGAAGTTTGTGTTGGAGGCCTATATATTGACACTCTTAGCACGTTTTGAAGAGTGTTCTGACCTAGGAGAGCAACTACAACTCCTTAGAGAAGGAGAGGGGAGTCTTGGATCAAAGATTGGAGTCTCGGGTTCGAGCAATCGGAGATCCATCATCCTCAATCCTCAAAAACTCGTTTGCTTTAGTTTTTCTTCTGCATTTTGTTTCTTATGATGTTCTTTCTCAGTTTTTCTTCTTATTTCCTTCTAGCTATGTGTAACTAAACCTCCCTTGGTTAAGGGGGTGATGAAATCACTAGTATTGATGTTGTGAATCTTGCATATTTTATTATTTCAACACAGTTATGTCTTTATTCATATATTTCTGAATCTATTGTTGGTATGAAGGTTTTTGTACTTATTCCCACTTTCAAAGTGGTAGATCTGGGTTTATTATGCACGGTTGCGGTAGTAGATCTAGCGGAATATATGATGGTCATGTGAGTGTAATTATCTTTGTGCTATTTGCCAGTTATAAAAGTGGTAGATCTGGGTTTATTATGCGCGGTTGCGGTAATAGATCTAGAGAAATATATGTTCTAAGTAATTTAATCCCGGTGTGTGATTAGATCTTAGTGTGATTAGTTTTCTAAATCTTAATGCAATTGTTAGATAGTTGTAAGAGCGGTTGCTTTATGACTAATCAGTGATTAAGAATTGATTTGAGCGGTTGCTAAATTGGCCAACACGCAAGGAAAACAGAGATTTACTCTCACAATTGCATAAAAACATAATTGAGCATGTTGGAATAAAAGGATATGTGGATTTACATCATCATATAAATCTAGTGGTGGATTCAATCTCTTAACCACTTTTTTTATATTGTTGATTTCAGTTCATTTATTGTTATTATTTTTGATGCTGTTCATTGTTCATCAAAACTCCAAAAACCCTCTTTTTACTGTTTATTATTAATCAGAGTTTAAATTGGGAATTACTTGATAGTATTAATTGAATTGGTTCTCTGTGGATTGACCCTTACTAACTACAACTAGTTATAAGGTTTTTATTTTCTGATGGGCCTGACAACTGATTTTTATCCTGAATTTTAATCACTATATCCTCACGCATCAGAAATTTTGGCGCCGTTGCCGGGGATGAGGGGAGTATGAAGGGATTCTTATAGGAATAATAAACAGATCAACATGAAAGCTTATGCATGAGTTCTACTTTAGCTTCATCTACTTCAATTCATCTAGCAGAAATAACATGACCTAACACAATACCTTCCTTTACCATGAAATGACATTTTTCCCAATTTAGTACCAGGTTAGTGTCAATGCATCTTTTAAGCACCAAAGTTAAATGTTCCAGACAATTTTCAAAACCATTTCCAAAGACACTAAAGTCATCCATAAAAATTTCAATGATATTTTCAATGTAATCAGAAAATAAACTCATCATGCATCTTTGGAAAGTTCCTGGTGCATTGCAGAGTCCAAAAGGCATTCGCCTATATGCAAAGGTACCAAATGGACAAGTGAATATAGTCTTGTCTTGGTCTTCTAGAGCTATTGCAATCTGATTGTAACCTGAAAAACCATCCAGAAAATAATAATGAGAATGACCAGCTAATCTCTCTAACATTTGATCAATGAAAGGTAAAGGAAAGTGGTCTTTTCTCGTGGCGGCATTCAACTTCCTGTAATCAATACAAACACGCCACCCTGTCTGCAACCTAGTGGGAATAAGCTCATTTTCAGCATTTCTTACCACAGTAATTCCAAACTTCTTTGGTACTACCTGGACTGGGCTTACCCACTTGCTATCAGAAATGGGGTAGATCACCCCCACACTTAGGAGTTTCAGTATCTCCTTTTTCACTACCTCCATCATGGGAGGATTCAACCTCCGCTGGGGGTCTCTCATAGGTTTAGTATCCTCCTCCATTAATATCCTGTGCATACAAATGGAGGGACTAATACCCTTGATATCAGCTATTGACCAACCAATGGCTGTCTTATGTTCTTGCAAAATAGCTACCACTTTCTCTTCTTGCTCTTGGGTGAGTGACTTTGCAATTATTCTTGGAAGGGTGTCCTTCTCCCCAAGAAAATGTATTTAAGATGATCGAGCGGTGCTTTAAGTTCCAATTCAGTGCACTGCATAACGAAGGTTGAGGTATATCGCCAGATGTAATAGGTAAATCAACAAAAGTTACCTCATGCTCTTCTGGAGTGGAAGAGAGCTCTTGTAAGGCAGTAACAATTTCATCAATGTCTTCACTCCATGGCTCTTCTTCACTCTTCTTCTTTTCCTCTTGTACATCTAAGCTATGAGTTAGAATTGTATCAAGAGCATCAAAATGGTTAGTATCAAAAGCTGCAGAAATTAAAGAATCAAAAGGATCAAAAGAATCAATTAAACAGGCAGAGTGCACATCACTTGGGTATTTCATAGCTTCAAAAATATTGAATCTAATTAATTCCCCATCAAATTCCATTGTTAGAGTTCCTGAGTGCACATCAATTTTTGTCCTTGTAGTTTTCAAAAATGGTCTCCCTAACAAGATAGGAGCAGATTTGGGAGACTCATCCTCTTCCATGTCCAAAACATAGAAGTCTTCCGGAAACACTAATTCATTCACCTGCACCAAAACATCTTCAACCACACCCTTAGGGTATGCATTAGATCTATCGACCAATTGAATAATAACACCGTAGGTTCCAAAGGACCCAAGTATAAAGATGCATAAATAGAATATGGCATGACATTTATAGATGCACCTAAATCAAGCATTGCCCTTTCAAACCTTGTGTTACCTATAGTACATGGAATGGTGAATGTGCCAAGGTCCTTACATTTGGTTGGGAGTTTCTTTTTAATTACAGCTGAAACATTTTCTCCCACTTGGACCTTTTCATTTCCTTTTAGCTTCCTCTTGTTAGTGCATAATTTTTTCAGAAATTTTGTATATCTAAGTACCTGCTTAATGGCATCTAACAAAGGGATATTAACCTCTACCTTCCTAAAAGTCTTAAGTATTTCTTTTTCTGCTTCTTCTTTCTTGGTTTTAACTAACTTACTAGGAAAAGGAGCTTTAGTGACATATTTAGGAAGGGGTTCAGAATTACTTACCTTAGGGGCTTTGGAAGTTTGCCCCTTATCATTTGCTTCTTTAGGTGGTTCATCTTTCTCTTGAGTGATTGGTGGAAGAGGTGTAGGCTCATCCATCGTCTTTCTGCTTCTCAATGTGACAACACTAGCATTTTCCCTCGGATTCACTTCTGGTTATGAGGGTAGTTTCCCTGAAGATTGACTTTGAAACTTGTTGAATTCTGTTGACAGTTGCCCTATCTAATTCTGCAAGTTATTGATTGCAGTCCTTGTTTCTTGTTTGAACTGCAAATTATCAGTGGCTATTTGTTTCACTAGCTCCTCTAGTGAAGGTTCAAATTGCTTAGGAGCTTGAACTTGCTGCTGTCTCTGAGGGAAAGGTGCTTGCCTTTGTTGGAATCCTAGAGGTCCATAAGCTAGAGGTTGATTTTGAGGTTGCTTTACATAGCTGAAATTAGGATGATCCCTCCAACCTGGATTATATGTGTTTGAGTAGGGGTTGTAATTTTTTGAAAGTCCAGCATATCCCCCTACTGCTCTTACCTCCTCATTAGTGTCCTCTTGGAGAGTGGGACACATATCAGAGGGATGTCCAAATGAACAACAGATCCCACAAGCATGAACTGGTGCTTTGCCTGAATCCATTAACCGCTGAACCATAGTAGTCAATTGAGTCATTTGCTGCTGTAGACTGGTTGTCTCTACTTCTTTCACTGCTCTTACTCTAGTGTCATTTCTAGGGTAAAATTGTTGAGTATTAGCAGCCATTCTTGAGATCAAGTTTCTAGCTTCTTGAGGAGTTTTATCAACCAATGCTCCTCCACTAGCAGCATTAATCATGTTGCGATCCATCACTTGTAAGCCTTCATAGAAATACTGAATTAAGAGCTGCTCACATATTTGATGATGAGGGCAGCTGAAACATAGCTTCTTAAATCTCTCCCAATAGTCATGGAGTGATTCCCCATGCCTTTGTTGAATACTACAGATTTCTTTTCTAATTGTTGCAGCTTTTGAGGCAGGGAAGTATCTGTGTAAGAAAGTTCGGGCCATGTCCTACCATGATTGGATGAATCCGGGTGGCAAGTAGTAAAGCCACTCCTTTGCTGAGTCTTTCAATGAGAATGGAAAAGCTCTCAACTTGACTTGCTCTACATGAATTCCTGCAGGCTTCATGCTAGAACACACCACATGGATTTCCTTCAAGTGTTTGTTGGGGTCCTCTCCGGGTAATCCACTGAAAGATGGCAAGAGATAGATTAAGCTGGATTTCAATTCAAATGTCTCTTCATTTTCAAGAATGTCTATGCATAGAGGCTGTTGATCTAGATCTGGAGCACCCAATGCCCTTAAAGTGTTTTCTGCCATTGTCACTTCTTCAGATATTTCAGATGGCTCAGATGTCTCTGAACTTGATAGATCAATGTAACGGACAGCTTCAATGTCAGCAGGTGTGAAGTGGAAGTTAGCCGGATGGAAGGGAAATTGAGGATGTGAAGTGAGTTGATCAATATAGTTCCTCAAATTTAGCAATCCTTCATCTACCTCTTCAATGGACATCAACACCTATAAGATACTCAGAAAGAAAGATTCAAAAACTAAAAATAAAACAAAAATAAAAACAGAGTAAAAATAGGAAATAAATTAACAGTGTAATTAAAAAATTGGCTCGCCGGCAACGGCGCCAAAATTTCTGATGCGTGAGGATATAGCGATTAAAATTCAGATAAAAATCAATTGTCAGGCCCACCAGAAAATAAAAAACCTTACAAGTAGTTGTAGTTAGTAAGGGTCGATCCACAGAGAACCAATTCAATTAACATTATCAAGTAATTCCCAATTTAAAATCTGATTAACAATAAACAGTAAAAAGGGGGGGTTTTGGAGTTTTGATGAACAATGAACAGTTTCAAAGGCAATAACAATAAATGAACTAAAATCAACAATATAAGAAAATTGGTTAAGAGATTGAATCCACCACTAGATTTATATGATGATGTAAATCCACATATCCTTTTATTCCAACATGCTCAATTAGGTTTTTACGCAATTGTGAGAGTAAAATCTCTGTTTTCCTTAAGTGTTGGCCAATTTAGCAACCGCTCAAATCAACTCCTAATCACTGATTAGTCATAAAGCAACTGCTCAAACAACTATCCAACAATTGCATTAAGATTTAGAAAACCAATCACACTAAGATCTAATCACACACCGGGATTAAATTACTTAGAACATATATTTCTCTAAATCTATTACTGCAACCGCGCATAACAAATCCAGATCTACCACTTTTATAACTGGCAAATAGCACAAGGATAATTATACCCAGATGAACATCATATATTCCGCTAGATCTACTACCGCAACCGCGCATAATAAACCCAGATCTACCACTTTGAAAGTGGGAATAAGTACAAAAACCTTCATACCAACAAGAGATTCAGAAATATATGAATAAAGACATAACTGTGTTGAAATAATCAAATATGCAAGATTCACAACATCAATACTAGTGGTTTCATCACCCCCTTTGCAACACCCCTCGATTTAATAACCACGGCACAATCGTCATTATGTCACGGTCACTAAATTTCGGCGTGCTAACATTGTCAAATAACAAACTCTTACAAATAACTTAATACATTTCTCATATGAGGAAAATAGGAGCCATGAATGAATAGTTACATATACAACCAATTAAAATATGAATTATAGAATGTACTCAATTTACAACATTTAAGTCTGGATAATCACCTTAAAACATACACATTCCCAAAATACATTTTTATATAGGTAATGCAAAATAAAATATCAACTACCCACACCCTATCTACAACTAAGGAGTTGGGCACTCCATCGAATCCCGAATGCGTGAGGCAATTCCGGGCTCACCGGTGTAGTGAAAAATATAGAATATGATCTTTAACCGCAGTCCTCTTCATGGTCAAGGTCAGATCCCAATGAGTCGCATACGCTTGTCGGTCCGGTCGACTCGCTGTGTCTTGACACCACCAAAGTGAACATAGTTTGAACGAACCAATAAAACTCTCTTTACGCAACGACATCACCGGATACGGTGGGTCAAACCAAGAAAGTGTAAAAGAATCCAACCTCGTTCCCACTTACTGATCTTTAACCAAAGATTTACATAGAGCAAGAAAAGTACAAGAAAGAGGTAAGACATCCTACCATCATTACCAATCATAGCATCAAGAAACCAAACGGCGCAAAGCGCCCACATAGCATTTCCAAATAATAAGCATAGGCATTGAATAGCAGAAGTAAACAAATAAGCAGTTCTAAGCAGTTATATATATATAACAGTAAGACAACAATTCCAATTATAATGACAATGTATGCCAGATAATTCATGGACTCACTATGCACATATGCCCTCAATAGTCAAAATCCTACTCCATGGAGCTAGACACAAAACAGTCGGAGAGAACGATCAGGAGGTATGTCTACATTCTTGGCTTCCCAGACCCTCAAGTGCTATAATTCTCAAATTATCATTGTGTACATCATGGCATTTTACAAGACATTCTACACACATCACGATATAGGACAGCGTCTCGGTCCCGATCGTCAGTGTGTTTGCATCGGTCTGCCCCATGGACAGAGAGCTACTAACTGCCCATCGCAAGGTACCCGCACCCTGACACCCCCAAGGTCAACAAGTAACCTACACTTGTCTATTCGCACCCGCACAAAGGTGTAAGTTCAACTCCTAGGCTACCGGCCTTAACCAAGTCCAACGGACAATCTCTTTCTTTTTGTTCAATGCATGACACAATCATACTCTTCATGACCAACTAGGTCCATCATGCTTCAAATGCATGTCATATCATTTAATCATCAAGAATTGATCCCATTCACGGATCCACAACAAGCCAATAGTACATTTTAAGGATAACCATAATTTCCATTCATAGTCATGATAGAAGTCAACCATTAAATTCATTATATGCCTCACAAGCTCAGCCATACTCATGTTCTTCCCTGTTTATGAATCCCTAATTAATTTCTAGTCATCTAATTATTTATGATTTATGGGCTTTTATTAATCCAAAGGTTTTGAGTCCAGGAAGATACACGGCCAGAATCACCAACAAAGTCACAGATTTAATTGCTAGGTATTGGGTGATAAACCATAGTTGTGAAATCGACGGAGACAATGTATTTAGTGGAAAATTGAGGCTACCATTCGACGAAAAATAACATGGCAGAAGGATGAAAGATGGGAGAACATTTTATAACAAGATTGGCTAAAAATCAATTTCTGTCGGATGGAGGTTCTGTCGAACGGAGATCAAAACTGTCGAATTTTTCCAGAAGGTTGGCAGAAGTCCTAATTCGACGGATGTGGGTGTCGACGATGGAGAAATTTCCCAAGTGTCGAACCGATGAAAACACTGGTCAGAAACTCTAATTCGACGGATCTGTCATTCTAACTCGACGGATTTTAACATTTTACTAAGTGATCAGGATATCAAATTCGACGTGTTTGGCCAAGAGTTCATACTCGATGGATTTTAACATTTTACTAAGTGATCAAGATATCAAATTCGACGTGTTTGGCCAGGTGTTCATACTCGACGGATTTTAACATTCCACTAAATGATTAGGATATCACATTCGACGGGTTTGGCCAGGAGTTCATAATTTTAACATTTTACTAAGTAATCAAGATATCAAATTCGACGTGTTTGGCCAGGAGTTCATACTCGACAGATTTTAACATTTCACTAAATGATTAGGATATCACATTCGACGGGTTTGGCCAGGAGTTCATAATTTTAACATTTTACTAAGTAATCAAGATATCAAATTCGACGTGTTTGGCCAGGAGTTCATACTCGACGGATTTTAACATTTTACTAAGTGATCAAGATGTCAAATTCGACGGGTTTGGCCAGGAGTTCATACTCAACGGATTCTAACATTTTACTAAGTGATCAAGATGTCAAATTCGACGGGTTTGGCCAGGTTCATCCACGACAGATTTTGACATTACACTTAATGGTCAGAAACTCAAGTTATTACCATTTCTCACCAAGAATCCCAACATTTTAGTCTCAAAGCGTGGCCATCCGAGAGCCAGCCCAACGGCGTTCCTTTTAGATTATACATTCCAGTACCTACAGATATATCAAAACACACAAAACAATCAACTAGCATATATACATCACCAACAGCATGTAACCAAAGATGACTCTCAGTACCAATCACAAACAACGTTCCTAAATGCTAAAAGAGGTTGAGGAGGAGTGTCTTCCTCTTACCTTGGAGAAGCACGAAGAAAGGCTGCTCCTTTTGGTCAGGATTTACGTTTTCAGCTTCCAGGAAATCCTTAAACATTTAAACTTGCAAAATCAGAACCCAATATTGAAATGAATACCCATGGTCATCAAAATGACAGTGGGTTACGAAAACGAAAAGAGAGGAAGAAAAAGCTAAGAGCTTTACCTTAAAGCTCCAACCTTTAAGCTTCAAAGTAGAAGAGAATGAAGATGAAGAGAATGCAGAACTTTGAAGATGGTTTCCTCAATGATGGTGGTCCTCCAACACAGAATGGTGCAAGGAGTGTGACAGTTTTGAAGTACAAAATGGAGGTGTGGGTGGACGGTGTTGCTGTTGTGGGGTGAAAGAGAAGAGAGAAGGATGAGTGAATAGTAGCTGCGTATTGGGAGGAGGAAAAATGTGAGAAAAAGTGAAATATGCTCCCCCTATAGTCAGACGTGCTGCAAAAAAATGGGAGGAGAGAGAGAGTGAATAGTGGTTGGGAAGGAAGCTTCCTAGAAGTTTCCTTGAAGCTTCCTTGAGAAGCTTCGTGCGCTTCTCGATAAAGTGCATAGTAAACTTATCTCCTCAATTAAGTACATTTGACAGATGATTTAATTACACTGTTAGAATTATTTTTTCAGTGAATAAAAGTTACAACTGATGAAAATAATATTTTATTATTCATCAGATAATTTTATGACACAGTGATTTTATTTATCAGATAAAATCTTGAAAAACGCAAACCTCGCAAACTGTGCTCGGCCCCAGGTTTAGTAAGATCCCCCGTCGACACGTTGACAGTTCAAGGTTTACTAGCCTCAGGGAAAATATTCTATTTTCCCGGCTCCGCCCAGAGCACATGCAAAATGAAGAATATATTAAAATATTCATCGTTTCCAGAAAAATCCACAAAAATTCCTAAAAATCATAAATTTTATAAAATGATTATTTAAAATGAAATAAATAATTTTCAGGATGTTATAACACTCCCCTTCTAAAAAGGAATTTCGTCCTCGAAATTCATCATATCTTAAGACAAACGCGACTGTGTTTCTTTTATTTTGTCTCCTAGTTCTCGTATTACATCTTCAGTTGCATCAATCCAAATCACTGGCAATAAGGTTGTTCCTTCCACTTAGCATCTTATATAATCGAGCAAAAATGTGTTGACGTCATAGGCCGATTAATAAAAGATTCTACGCCCTTTGAGTCTTTAGCCATCCAACAGCCAACTCTCCAAACAACTGTTCATCACTGGGTGGCCCTATCGAGCTTATTCTCCTTGCTTATGGTAGTAGACAACTAAGCTTATCTTCTTCTTAAGGCATCCGCTACGACATTCGCCTCCTCTGGGACTATACCAAAATGGAAAAATCAAAATCTTTTGGAACTTCTAATCATTGTCTCTGTCTCATATCCAATTCATTCCAATAGGACAAAATACCTTTGGCTCCTAAGATTACTATAGGCATTGAGAATTTCTCCTTGTAGAAAATGCTTCTAGATCTTCAATGCAACTACAAAGCTAACTCTGAATGCAACTACAAAGCTAACTCTGAGTTGGTGTAAGGTAATCCTTCTCATGTATTCTTGATGGTCTTAAAGCGTACGTTACCATTCCTTCTATTCTGATCAAGCGCATGTTCTAAACTTCTAATGCGAAGCATCACTAGGCATCTCCAAAAAGTTCATTGGCATTTGGGCAGAATCATCTTTAGCGAAGAAATCGAATGTCTCTTTAATTCTTAAAAATCTTTCCTTATATGCACCAACCCTACAAACTTGACTCCAATGCATGAGTTAGATGAGAAATATTGTCATTTTGAAGAATTCTGCAGTGAGTCTCCCATACTATTTAGCTGATCCTTTAAAGTTACGAATTTGCAACATAGTCTTTGACCTGTCCCATTGAAGAACTACTCCAACTTGCGACTGATCTCCAATAGTTCCTTCTTCTAAAGATCACTTGATTCAAAAGTTAAACTGCCTCAAACCGAAATTCATACTTGAACAGCTTCTAGCGTAACTCCTTATTCTTCTTCTGAAATTGAAGAACAACACGACAATTCTGTCTCAATAGGGAAGAAAGGTCTTGTTTGTGTAATCGATGAGTACTACCGAAGCGTTCATTACATGGAACGACATTACAAAATACCTGTGGTGTTCACTACGCGTCAGAGAAAGTTACCTTGGAAATATACCCTTCTCTCAAATGATCTTAATGATAGTTGAGAACCCAAAATGATCTTGGAGAAAATAGCGGCGTCCTTCAATTGATTTGCCAAATCATCTTTCCTTGATTCGAACAGATGTCTCATAGGGTAAGTTCTCATTTAACCATGCTACACTTAGCACATTGTTATAGTTCAGATTCGGGAACACATTTACTCAATTGAAGTATACTAGAAACGTTATAAAGATTAGAAAAAAAAGTAGGGAAATCACTTGATTTACCACTGGACCCGCCTAACGAAGAGTATGATACGATACAATAAAACTTAGGAGTGAGTTTCATTGATTCACATCTAGGAAATTTTTGTCTTAAGAAGCACTAAGTTTCCGTTGAAATCGAATGATGACACCCATTTGGTAAATGATCAATTTCTTACTGAGATCGAGCTGATTCATGAAGAAAGTAGATGGTTGAATTGGAAAAGGGGTTCCACTTTCTAACAATAATAGGGTAGTTTTAAACAGACTTGTTGTAATGAGAGTAGACTTACAAACGAGAATAGTATCATTCGAGTCAAAAGGAAGTAAATATCTAGACAAACTCAATTCCAAAAACAAACTCTTAGAATTTCCTTGAAGCATTTTCGACAGAATATGGCTGGAAGATAACCAATCCTATCGTTAACATTACATCTAGTTTGCAAAAAAAGTGAACAAATTAGATCAACAAAAGGATTTAGTCTTTAACAGGTCATAGGACAATTTAAACAACTTGGCTACCATCAATAAGTTCTTAGCAGCCAAAACAGAAATAACTTACTCAAAAGATAACAAAGGTATGAACATCCCTACTGGATTCATATATTCATACATCATAAAGAAATGGGTTACCCCCAGAATTATACAGTAAAATCACAGGGTCATCAGTTGTAGTACAAGCTCCCCCATTCAGGTCTTCAGTCTTGGATGTTTCTACTCCACTAGAGAAATTAACTCTCCTTTCTTTGTGAGATTGTGAAGTGCGTGTATTACCAACAAGAGGCTTCATCCTTTGCGAAGTATGTTAGCCATGGCAACCATTACCCAAGAGGGGGGGTGAATTGGGTGATGACTGGTTTTAATGCAACTTTGACAAATTATGCAAAGAGAATAACTTAATTAATAAATGCAGCGGAATAAGTCTAATACATGTACAACTATTGAGGATTACTCAAATACAACTTGGAATATATGATGAACTAAGTGAATAAGCTAGATATCAAGTTGTAACAATCAAAACATCAAGATATGCAATAGATAAATATATTTCACTAAATGTTGAATTTAAAGAGTGTAGGGAAGAGAGAATCAAACTCAATAATTTATCCTGGTTCAGCCACCAACCACTTGTGGCCTACATCCAGTCCCCAAGCTTAACTTGAGATTTTCTTCACTATCTTCTAGACTTTACGGGTGCTAGAAAAACCTTTGTACATACAAGAGCACTCCTCACACATTGGGATACCTCACCCTTGTGCTAGAGCCTCCAATTCTTCAAGCTTCACAGGTGCTTGATGACCTTTACAATGAAGAGCACTCACAACACCTTTGGGATACCTCACCCTTTGTATTTGAGTCTCACTACAAGGGATACCTCACCCTTTTCTCTTTTGAGGGATACCTCACCCTCTTACAATGATTTCAAGATGAAGAGAAAGAATAGAAACTCTCACAAGAGTGGATATACAACTTGAAGAATAAAGTAGATGATAGAAAACTCTCTCAAGAGTAGATAATACAAGTTGAAGCTCAATGGGTATAAAGGATTTACACACTTAGCTCAAAACAAAGAATTTGGAGAAAAAGATGATGAATTTCGTTTTCAATGTTCAAGGGTAATTTTCAGAATGTTCTCCAACTTGTTTTTGATGCCCAAACACTTTTATTTATAGCCCAATGAGTTTTAGAGCCGTTGAGGTGTTTAGAAATGATTTTCTATGAAAACTAGCCGTTTATAGCCGTTAGAAACGTTCTGGGCACTTTGTAATCGATTACAAGCTTCATGTAATCGATTACAAGCTTTCTGGCACTTTGTAATCGATTACATACTACTGTGTAATCGATTACACGGCTTGTCAACGTTGTAATCGATTACATGACTTGTGTAATCGATTACACCATTTCTGGTTTTCAAAACCGACTTTTAAAAGGTCATAACTTCTTCATTTCTTATCCAATTAAAGCAAATGACCACTCATTGGAAAGCTCTTTGAGTCTATTTTCATATGAAAGAAGTTTCAGAACAAAACTCAAAGTATTTTGAAAGATATGATCAAAACAATAACCAAAGGTCATATTTTCAAAACTCAAACTTTAATTGGTCATAACTTTTTCGTTTCTTATCCATTTAAAGCAAATGACCAGTCATTGGAAAGATCTTTGAGTCTATTTTCAAATGAGATAAGTTTAAAAGTAAAACTCAAAGTATTTTAAAAGTTATGATCAAAAGAGTAAGTATATGTCAGTTTTGCAAAACACAAACTTGACTATTTTTCATAGATTTGAAATACCACCAATACTAGCTTTCCAAAAATAGTTTGTTGGGCATTTAAATATTTTAGAAACACTTATAAATATGTTTAAAACTTGTTTGAGCTTAGTGTGATTCCTTTTTACCTTTACACAAGATCTAAGTCCTATAAGCTAAGCTTGAAGATGTTGGACTAGATCTTTTACCACCATCACTTCTTGATGTAATCCAAGCTTCCAAAGAAAATCTTCTCTTCAAAACTTGCAAATGCCTGGAACATCTTTTCATTTTCATTCTCCTTGAGTTGAGCATAGTTGTGATCTTTTGCTTTCTTGTTGTAATGCTTACTCTTGGTACTTGGACTATCCTACAAGGTATTGCTCACTTAACCAAACATAGTTAGTCCAAATTCATAACTCAATATCTTAATATGCATGATTCATAAATGTATAACTCTGGTTAGTCTAACATGCATACAAGACTTTCATAGATATATCCAATATTAATTCATTTATAACTCATATAAAATATTATTGGATATATTATATGATGAATGTTACATATATCTCATTAAACACATTTATGTAACATGGTCAACATTCTTTTGTGATGCATTTGTCATTTATTAAGCACAACTATAAAGCATAAGCATCATTGTTTTTATCTTGTATTTGTCATCATCAAAACTTAACAGATTAAATCATTGGGGCAAACCTATTTCCACAATCTCCCCCTTTTTGATGATGACAAATCACCAAAGAAAAAATATGTTTAGCAATATGTAGATTAAATATTCATGTAAGCATATCAAACAATTAAGCACAAGCACATATTTTTCTTTCCAATTTTCTCTCCCCCTATTTGACATCAACAAAAAGGCTTAGGAAGGAAAGATAACAATTTTCTCTCCCCCTAAAGATAAGAACCATGTTGTCAAAAAGAGTAGGATCATCAAAACCATAAACTTCTTCAAGTTATTCTTATATACCTAATTCAAGAAAGGAGAGATGAAATAAGTATGCTTTCAAGATATAAAAGATGATTCATGCAATACTTGTCATATTTTGGTACTTCAACATTTAGCATATGATAGCAATAAGCTTAAGAAATTATGTCTAACATATAATATCTTGTATACCACATCATAAATAAGTACCACTTGATATCACTTGATAGGAGATACAAAATATTCATGTAAGATCATGAAATTAAAATTTTCAAATGAAAAATCATACAACTTATCACTTATGAAGCATTTCTCAATGAAAGAATCAAAAGATATGAAATTTAAGAATGTTTACATTCTTTCATTGATAGAGGGAAAGAGAATAAGAGATTATTTTTATTGACATGTTGATAGTATTAACAATAAAACACTTCATGTCAAGTAAGGATGTAAGCCAAGAGATATAAGCAATAATCTAATAGCTAGGCTCCCCTCACAATATGCATATTATCAAGATATAAAACATAAAAGCTCAACATAGTCATGCATATATTTATAGTCAACAAGAACATGAAAAAAAATATGTAAGATAAGTAAGATAAGCTCCCTATTGAAGCACAAGATAGATAAAGGAAAACATGCATGCCAAGACTATGTAAGCATATTACAATAAAGAAAAGCAAGGCAAAGATACATATTCTTAATCCATCAATCACAAACCATTTTTAAAAAAAAATTCTCCCCCTTTCAAAAAGAATTTTACAAGAGCACATTGTATTTTCAAAAGAATTTTAGAAAGGTAGAAGGGTTTTATATTGAAATCACATATTCCTTGAAAGTAATCAAACTCAAGTCAAAAGAGCATTTGAAAGTACATCTCATCTTTTTCTCATTAAACAAGAGCTTTGAAAAGATAAAACACTTTTGAAGAACAAGACTTATCTTTTGAAGTATCAAGAAGAGCTCTATAGAACATTTCAAAAGATCTATTTGAAAACTTTCTTAAATACTCTCTCAAGATTTAATAAACATTTCAAAGCAATGAAGAGAGTACTATATTTATAGCACAAATCGAATGATTTCTAAATTTTCTAAGACAATTAGGAGATGATAATACTTTCAAGTTCTTAAGACAAGTTCAAAAGATTCTCAAGGATATGGAACTTGAAAAGCTTCTTTCAAATATGATAGGAAATTTTGCCTTAAAAATTTTTTTTTTTAATCAAATAAGAAATTCTTTTCAAAAAGAACATGATTCTCATAAGTGTTATACTACTAAGAAATCATAGATCAAGAGAATCATAGATATCAAACATTCATCATGATGAAATATGCTGTAAGGATCAAAACATGTATAAAACTAATATCATTCACCCTATATGCAATGACAAAAAATAGCAAGTTAATATCCAATTAAGCACTTTGTTAATGCTAAGCATACTTCTCATGTAAGGAAAGCATATACTCTTTTAAGATTAATTTATCAACAAGTATCATATAATCCATAGCATATAAGATACCATAATAACTTAGGGATAGAGATACTTATTGAGAGAGTGATGCTTCGTTAGAATGTTCTTCATTTATTGGATTTTTGAGTTTGGGCTTTCTTCCATTGTTCTTGAAGAAAGTCTCCGCTTGTCTCTTTTCATCCAACTCTTCTCTTTGTCCACATATGCTTGACATTTCAATATTTGATGACTATCTTTGAAGCATATAGAGACACTTGCAAGGCTAACTCTAAAAGTACTCTAAAACATAGGTTAGCATCAAATATCATTTAAGCTCATTTACAAGCATAATTTGGGTTAATATATAATGTAAAACATGTACCACATTATCAACCATGAATTGTTAGCTCTAAAGAGAACAAAAGAATGATATATGCACTTGAATCCAAAAACATAGTTTAAGCATTTTCAAAGGCAAGATTCAAGTTTATCAAGAAACACATGATCAACATCAAAACTTATATAAGCATTTTGGGGCAAACAAAGATCATGTTAGGCATGTAATATCAAGTAAGGAATTTTAGTACGCACACAGTGCCAAGCAAGAACAAAAAGTCCCTTATTGTAATGAAAGAATTGAAAAATCATGGAACTATAACTTTTGAGACCATTTATGATTCATTTTAAGATATACTTCATTAAAAAGAATATTGAAGTTCAAAGGCAAGTTCAAGGCACAAAAAAAGAATCATTTACTTCTTGTTTTCAAGATATGAACATATCAAGCAATTTCAAACAAGAAGACAAATAACTTTTAACTATCCAATCCCCAAGTAAGCATATAAGCAAATTAAGCATCAAAGAGAAAGGATTAGAACTACTTATGAGCAAGTGAATTTACATATTTGAGCAAAGAGAATTGGTCACAAGCTCAAGAATAAAGATATTGTCATAACATGTCATTCCAAGCAAAATGTGTGCATATATAACATGTTAGCATGTATAAAAATATTTTTAAAACATAGTGCTAGAAAAGCACAACTTAAGACATGATAAGGCATAAAAACAAATCTTTACTTATCCAAATATCACATGATATATAATTTAAAGTATAAGTAAGGATAAGATATTGATATCACCAAAAGTGTACTCTTTGAGTTTTTGTAAGTGACTCTAACTTCTATGCCTCAAGGCCCCTTGAGAATGTTGTGGTTCTTCATGTCTTTCTTTTTATGTTTTTCATCACTTTTGAAGAACTTGAACCATTTTAAGCTTTCCCAACCTCAAGTAGCACAGTTGTTTTTCACTTCATTTGCATGCTTGAGTTAATGGTCACCCTACAACACAATTTAAAGTAATTTCTTTGGTATCCACCAGTTTTGGATCCATAGAGGTTAGTCATTATACCAAACTCATGAGCAAATAAGCATTAAAAATAATAAATGAGTTCACAAGGGTAAGAGGTATTTCATTTCATTGATCATTAAGCACATACCAAGAGAAAAGGTGAGTAATAGAAGAAATATGGCTTTTTGCGCACTAAAACTCATTTTTAAAGCCTGTGTAATCGATTACAATATGTGTGTAATCGATTACCAACCCTCTGGAATCCATGTAATCGATTACATGTTCGGTGTAATCGATTACACGAGTTCTGGAGACGTTGTAATCGATTACATAGTATGTGTAATCGATTACACGCTCTCTGACTTTGCTTGGACCGCTTGGCAGAGCCTCTGTAATCGATTACATGTTTGGTGTAATCGATTACACGAGTTCTGGAGACGTTGTAATCGATTACATAGTATGTGTAATCGATTACACGCTCTCTGACTTTGCTTGGAACGCTTGGCATAGCCTCTGTAATCGATTACAGGAGGTCTTGTAATCGATTACAAGCATGTCTTTTCAGTTTTTGCACTTCAAACAGTAAGGGTCCGAACTCAAAGCTTTCAAAATAATTCCAAAACTTTCCAAAACAATTCCAAACATCATGTAAGCATAAAAAACTGACCAGTTCTTGATCCAAAACTCATGTTTATGCAAAAACTACAAATTATGCGGAAAATTGTAACTTTATGCAAAGAAGAGTTATGATTTATCCAATATGCCAAGTTCTAATATATTTTTATCAAATGTGCTACTTCAAACAAGAAGTGAGTTTATCTAGCATATTATCACATGTAAAAATGTATAGAAAATTTAAAACATAAAAAGCATCCATAGTCATAGAATACCTTATTATCAAGAAATATGCAAGGTGGTGAGTAAAGGATGTAACAATAATACAATCATGTGCTATATATAATATTCAAATTTTATCAAGTACACATGATTCAAATAATCACTTAAGACCTACAAGGAATATACCTCAAATTCATTGACTTTACAAGTGAATGTGCATAAGAGGTAGAAACTTTTGATACCTTAGCCTTAGTGATCAAGGAAACTCCTTTCCTTACCCATTGCTTCTCTTTTGGTGTTTTGAACTTTGCAAGTTCCACATTTTGTACTTGAGAAGCTTTGGTTGAAGTCATCTTCCTTCTTTGATCAATTAGTCCATCCTTTTGAGAAGTTTTCTGCATAATTGAAACACTAGGAGGACTTTTTGGTACCCACTTTATCTTGGGTCCTTCAATGTTAGTACTAGAACCTTTAAGACCTTTAGGAACCCATACCATATTATTTCTCATATAAGAATTTCTTCTATAATTGCATAAATGAGAAATATGTCCTAAATGACCACAAAAATTGCAAACAATTGAATTTAATGATGACTTGGTCCTTTGAAGATCATTTTTGGAAAACATAAGCCTTTTGTTGTTTTTATATTCTATGTCATTTTTTCCACAAGCCTTACTTGAATTTCCATGTGAAATAGTATCAATTGCATTCTTATTAACACACATGGATTGTAAGCAAATAGAATCATTAGCTTTGGCAAATTCACAATATAAGTTCTCAACTTGATTTTCTAAATTAATGCATTTTTCACAAGAAGTTGAGGTTTCACATTTTAAAGGCATTTCCTCATCAAGAAAAGCATATTCATTTTTCAAGATATTAATTTCATTTTCAATGGAGGAAATGTTTTCTAAACAAGATGAGTTTTTCTTTTCTAAAAGCAACAAACCATCATGCAATTCATCATATGCACATTTTAGCTCATAGGAAGGACTATAATATAGTTTATCATTATTTACCTCAAAGTCCTTTTTAAGGGAATCACCATCTTCCTCATTGTTGTCCATCCAAGATTCAAGAACATCTTCTTGAGGACATTTTTCAATATTGTCTTCCTTTAGAGGCTTTTGCTCTTCTTGCTCTCTATATACAACTTTTTGCAAGAAATCATTGTTAGCAAGATAAAAATTATTAAGAGCATCCCATATATCTTTAGCATTAGAGCAACTCTTAATTTTAGCATAAGCATCATCATTTAAACCACTTCTCAATATTTGCATTGCTCTAATATTCAATGAAAAACATTTCTTATCATAGTCATTCCAAGTTTGTTTTGATTTGCATGTAAATCCATCAAGCATAATATCCCACAAATCAATATCAATAGATTGCATATAAATTTCCATTCTAGCTTTCCAATAAACGAAATTCGCACCATCAAAGAATGGTGGTTTATTAATTTCAAAACCATTCATTTTGAAAAGCTTTTAATGGTTGCCAAACAAACAAAGATCTTTAACTCCAAGTCATTAAGCTTTTACCAGAGCACGAAGCTCGATACCACTTGTTAGCCATGGCAACCATTACCCAAGAGGGGGGGTGAATTGGGTGATGACTGGTTTTAATGCAACTTTGACAAATTATGCAAAGAGAATAACTTAATTAATAAATGCAGCGGAATAAGTCTAATACATGTACAACTATTGAGGATTACTCAAATACAACTTGGAATATATGATGAACTAAGTGAATAAGCTAGATATCAAGTTGTAACAATCAAAACATCAAGATATGCAATAGATAAATATATTTCACTAAATGTTGAATTTAAAGAGTGTAGGGAAGAGAGAATCAAACTCAATAATTTATCCTGGTTCAGCCACCAACCACTTGTGGCCTACATCCAAATCCCAAGCTTAACTTGAGATTTTCTTCACTATCTTCTAGACTTTACTGGTGCTAGAAAAACCTTTGTACATACAAGAGCACTCCTCACACATTGGGATACCTCACCCTTGTGCTAGAGCCTCCAATTCTTCAAGCTTCACAGGTGCTTGATGACCTTTACAATGAAGAGCACTCACAACACCTTTGGGATACCTCACCCTTTGTATTTGAGTCTCACTACAAGGGATACCTCACCCTTTTCTCTTTTGAGGGATACCTCACCCTCTTACAATGATTTCAAGATGAAGAGAAAGAATAGAAACTCTCACAAGAGTGGATATACAACTTGAAGAATAAAGTAGATGATAGAAAACTCTCTCAAGAGTAGATAATACAAGTTGAAGCTCAATGGGTATAAAGGATTTACACACTTAGCTCAAAACAAAGAATTTGGAGAAAAAGATGATGAATTTCGTTTTCAATGTTCAAGGGTAATTTTCAGAATGTTCTCCAACTTGTTTTTGATGCCCAAACACTTTTATTTATAGCCCAATGAGTTTTAGAGCCGTTGAGGTGTTTAGAAATGATTTTCTATGAAAACTAGCCGCTTATAGCCGTTAGAAACGTTCTGGCACTTTGTAATCGATTACAAGCTTCATGTAATCGATTACAAGCTTTCTGGCACTTTGTAATCGATTACATACTCGTAATCGATTACACGGCCTGTCCAACGTTGTAATCGATTACATGACTTGTGTAATCGATTACACCATTTCTGGTTTTCAAAACCGACTTTTAAAAGGTCATAACTTCTTCATTTCTTATCCAATTAAAGCAAATGACCACTCATTGGAAAGCTCTTTGAGTCTATTTTCATATGAAAGAAGTTTCAGAACAAAACTCAAAGTATTTTGAAAGATATGATCAAAACAATAACCAAAGGTCATATTTTCAAAACTCAAACTTTAATTGGTCATAACTTTTTCGCTTTCTTATCCATTTAAAGCAAATGACCAGTCATTGGAAAGATCTTTGAGTCTATTTTCAAATGAGATAAGTTTAAAAGTAAAACTCAAAGTATTTTAAAAGTTATGATCAAAAGAGTAAGTATATGTCAGTTTTGCAAAACACAAACTTGACTATTTTTCATAGATTTGAAATACCACCAATACTAGCTTTCCAAAAATAGTTTGTTGGGCATTTAAATATTTTAGAAACACTTATAAATATGTTTAAAACTTGTTTGAGCTTAGTGTGATTCCTTTTTACCTTTACACAAGATCTAAGTCCTATAAGCTAAGCTTGAAGATGTTGGACTAGATCTTTTACCACCATCACTTCTTGATGTAATCCAAGCTTCCAAAGAAAATCTTCTCTTCAAAACTTGCAAATGCCTGGAACATCTTTTCATTTTCATTCTCCTTGAGTTGAGCATAGTTGTGATCTTTTGCTTTCTTGTTGTAATGCTTACTCTTGGTACTTGGACTATCCTACAAGGTATTGCTCACTTAACCAAACATAGTTAGTCCAAATTCATAACTCAATATCTTAATATGCATGATTCATAAATGTATAACTCTGTTAGTCTAACATGCATACAAGACTTTCATAGATATATCCAATATTAATTCATTTATAACTCATATAAAATATTATTGGATATATTATATGATGAATGTTACATATATCTCATTAAACACATTTATGTAACATGGTCAACATTCTTTTGTGATGCATTTGTCATTTATTAAGCACAACTATAAAGCATAAGCATCATTGTTTTTGTCTTGTATTTGTCATCATCAAAACTTAACAGATTAAATCATTGGGGCAAACCTATTTCCACAAAGTACAGTTCTTAGCCACATGTCCTAACTCTCTGCATTTGAAACGAATTATCCCACCGTTCATACAATCCTTAGTTAAATGGTCCTTTCCACACTTGAAGCAGATTACCCTTTTGATTGCATGTGGAGGCTTTGTCTCATGTAAAGCACAATCCCTCCACACATGTCCTTGCTTTCCGCACTTGAAACAAATTCTTCCTTCGATCTTACAGTCCCTCGTGAAGTGGTCCTTTCCGCACTTCTTACACATTGATAACGATACCACAGTTGGATTGGACTTACTACCACTTGCACCACCATGATGTGTTTGATGTCGCTGCTGCTCCCTTGGTCGTAGTGTATACGGTTTCTGCTTAAACTGATTGGCCTTTCCACGGTTCCTCCTTTGGAACTTCGGTAATCCAGAGTTACCCCAAAATTGACTTTCTTCCTTCAAATTTCGAACCTCAACTTCCAATTCCTGCTATTGTGCAGCCCTCTGATTCGGTTGCACTGTTACGTCAGCCATTCCCTGCATTGTTTCCATAGTCGCATCCACTCCTGTGTTGTTGCATTCCACATTCCTACGCATGCATCTTTCGCGAGCCATTATCTTCCTTCGAAACAGACAATTAGGCACAGTGGAGACAAGTAACCATTTCAGACAATAATATCTCCTTTCGGAAACCAAACACAAGGAGTCACACAACACACAAGGGTGAAAATGCAAACAATTCCTAAACAAGTTCAGTCATACTAGCTAAGCTTCTTTCTAAAAGAATTTCTATTGCCTTAACACACCTAGGTGAAGTCATAGTTTCCTGTAGACACAGAACATTACACATTGAGTGGGCCAATACTCAATATCATGTAACTGTGCAACAATAGCTACCAACACTCAACCTATGGCAAGCTATGCCTTCCTTTCCCAATATCTCAATTCAAGAGACAAGGAAGCACACAACGTACAAAAACTTCTAACATGTCTAAGCATAGTCAGTCCATACCCCAGCTCAACAGGATGAACTCAGCTCTGATACCACCTTAATGCAACACCCCTCGATTTAATAACCACGGCACAATCGTCATTATGTCACGGTCACTAAATTTCGGCGTGCTAACATTGTCAAATAACAAACTCTTACAAATAAATTAATACATTTCTCATATGAGGAAACTAGAAGCCACGAATGAATAGTTACATATACAACCAATTAAAATATGAATTATAGAATGTACTCAATTTATAACCTTTAAGTCTGGATAATCACCTTAAAACATACACATTCCCAAAATACATTTTTATATAGGTAATGCAAAATAAAATATCAACTACCCACACCCTATCTACAACTAAGGAGTTGGGCACTCCATCGAATCCCGAATGCGCGAGGCAATTCCGGGCTCACCGTGTAGTGAAAAATACAGAATATGATCTTCAACCGCAGTCCTCTTCATGGTCAAGGTCGATCCCAAAGAAAGTCGCATACGCTTGTCGGTCCAGTCGACTCGCCAGGTCTTGACACCACCAGTGAACATAGTTTGAACGAACCAATAAAACTCTCTTCGCGACGACATCACCGAATACAGTGGGTCAAACCAAGAAAGTGTAAAAGAATCCAACCTCGTTCCCACTTACCGTCTTTAACCAAAGATTTACATAGAGCAAGAAAAGTACAAGAAAGAGGTAAGACATCCTACCATCATTACCAATCATAGCATCAAGAAACCAAACGGCGCAAAGCACCCACATACCATTTCCAAATAATAAGCATAGGAATTGAATAGCAGAAGTAAACAAATAAGCAGTTCTAAGCAGTTATATATATATAATAGTAAGACAATAATTCCAATTATAATGACAATGTATGCCAGATAATTCATGGACTCACTATGCACATGTGCCCTCAATAGTCAAAATCCTACTCCATGGAACTAGACACAAAACAGTCGGAGAGAACGATCAGGAGGTATGTCTGCATTCTTGGCTGCCCAGGCCCTCAAGTGCTATAATTCTCAAATTATCATTGTGTACATCATGGCATTTTACAAGACATTCTACACACATCACGATATAGGACAGCGTCTCGGTCCGGATCGTCAGTGTGTTTGCATCGGTCTGCCCCACGGACAGAGAGCTACCAATTGCCCATCGCGAGGTACCCGCACCTTGACGCCCCCAAGGTCAACAAGTAACGTACACTTGTCTATTCACACCCGCACAAAGGTGTAAGTTCAACTCCTAGGCTACTGGCCTTAACCAAGTCCAATGGACAATCTCTTTCTTTTTGTTCAATGCATGACACAATCATACTCTTCATGACTAACTAGGTCCATCATGCTTCAAATGCATGTCATATCATTTAATCAACAAGAATTGATCCCATTCACGGATCCACAACAAGCCAATAGTACATTTTAAGGATAACCACAATTTTCATTCATAGTCATGATAGAAGTCAACCATTAAATTCATTATGTGCCTCACAAGCTCACCCATACTCATGTTCTTCCCTGTTTATGAATCCCTAATTAATTTCTAGTCATCCAATTATTTATGATTTATGTGCTTTTATTAATCCAAAGGTTTTGAGTCCAGGAAGATACACGGCCAGAATCACCAACAAAGTCATAGATTTAATTGCTTGGTATTGGGTGATAAACCATAGTTGTGAATTCGACGAAGACAATGCATTTAGTGGAAAATTGAGGCTGCCATTCGACGAAAAATAACATGGCAGAAGGATGAAAGATGGGAGAACATTTTATAACAAGATTGGCTAAAAATCAATTTCTGTCGGATGGAGGTTTTGTCGAACGGAGATCAAAACTATCGAATTTTTCCAGAAGGTTGGCAGAAGTCCTAATTCGACGGATGTGGGTGTCGACGATGGAGAAATCTCCCAAATGTCGAACCGACGAAAACACTGGTCAGAAACTCTAATTCGACGGATCTGTCATTCTAACTCGACGGATTTTAACATTTTACTAAGTGATCAAGATATCAAATTCGACGTGTTTGGCCAGGAGTTCATACTCGACGGATTTTAACATTTTACTAAGTGATCAAGATATCAAATTCAACGTGTTTGGCCAGGAGTTCATACTCAAAGGATTTTAACATTCCACTAAATGATTAGGATATCACATTCGACGGGTTTGGCCAGGAGTTCATAATTTTAACATTTTACTAAGTAATAAAGATATCAAATTCGACGTGTTTAGCCAGGAGTTCATACTCGACGGATTTTAACTTTTCACTAAATGATTAGGATATCACATTCGATGGGTTTGGGCAGGAGTTCATAATTTTAACATTTTACTAAGTAATCAAGATATCAAATTCGATGTGTTTGGCCAGGAGTTCATACTCGACGGATTCTAATATTTTACTAAGTGATCAAGATGTCAAATTCGACGGGTTTGGCCAGGTTCATCCACGACAGATTTTGACATTACACTTAATGGTCAGAAACTCAAGTTATTACCATTTCTCACCAAGAATCCCAACATTTTAGTCTCAAAGCGTGGCCATCCGAGAGCCAGCCCAACGGCGTTCCTTTTAGATTATACATTCCAGTACATACAGATATATCAAAACACACAAAATAATCAACTAACATATATACATCACCAACAGCATGTAACCAAAGATGACTCTCAATACCAATCACAAACAACGTCCCTAAATGCTAAAAGAGGTTGAGGAGGAGTGTCTTCCTCTTACCTTGGAGAAGCACGAAGAAAGGCTGCTCCTTTTGGTCAAGATTTACGTTTTCAGCTTCCAGGAAATCCTTAAACATTTAAACTTGCAAAATCAGAACCCAATATTGAAATGAATACCCATGGTCATCAAAATGACAGTGGGTTACGAAAATGAGAAGAGAGGAAGAAAAAGCTAAGAGCTTTACCTTAAAGCTCCAACCTTTAAGCTTCAAAGTAGAAGAGAATGAAGATGAAGAGAATGCAGAACTTTGAAGATGGTTTCCTCAATGATGGTGGTCCTCCAACACAGAATGGTGCAAGGAGTGTGACGATTTTGAAGTACAAAATGGAGGTATGGGTGGACGGTGTTGCTGTTGTGGGGTGAAAGAGAAGAGAGAAGGATGAGTGAATAGTAGCTGCGTATTGGGAGGAGGGAAAATATGAGAAAAAGTGAAATATGCTCCTCCTATAGTCAGACGTGCTGCACAAAAATGGGAGGAGAGAGAGAGTGAAAACTGGGAAGGAAGCTTCCTAGAAGTTTCCTTGAAGCTTCCTTGAGAAGCTTCGTGCGCTTCTCGATAAAGTGCATAGTAAACTTGTCTCCTCAATTAAGTACATTTGACAGATGATTTAATTACACTGTTAGAATTATTTTCTCAGTGAATGAAAGTTACAACTGATGAAAATAATATTTTATTATTCATCAGATAATTTTATGACACAGTGATTTTATTTATCAGATAAAATCTTGAAAAACGCAAACCTCGCAAACTGTGCTCGGCCCCGGGTTTAGTAAGATCCCCCGTCGACACGTTGACAGTTCAAGGTTTACCAGCCTCAGGGAAAATATTCTATTTTCCCGGCTCCGCCCAGAGCACACGCAAAATGAAGAATATATTAAAATATTCATCATTTCCAAAAAAATCTATAAAAATTCCTAAAAATCATAAATATTATAAAATAATTATTTAAAATGAAATAAATAATTTTCGGGATGTTACACTCTTAACCAAGAGAGGTTTTGTTACACATAGCTAGAAGGAAATCACAAGAAAAACTGAGAAAGAACATCATAAGAAACAAAGTGCAGAAGAAAAACTAAAGCAAACGAGTTTCTAAGGATTGAGGATGATGGATCTCCGATTGCTCGAACTCGAGACTCCAATCTTTGATCCAAGACTCCCCTCTCCTTCTCTAAGGAGTTGTAGCTGCTCTCCTAGGTCAGAACTCCCTTCAAAACGTGCCAAGAGTGTCAATATATAGGCCTCCAACACAAACTTTGCGTAGAAGTCTCAATAATTGAGTTTCTGGCATGAATACACGGCCGTGTATGCATACACGGCCTAGGCCATGTATGCATACACGGCCTAGGCCATGTATGCATATTTGATTTTTTTAACACAGTTATGTCTTTATTCATATATTTCTGAATCTATTGTTAGTATGAAAGTTTTTGTACTTATTCCCACTTTCAAAGTGGTAGATCTGGGTTTATTATGCGCGGTTGCGGTAGTAGATCTAACGGAATATATGATGGTCATGTGGGTATAATTATCTTTGAGCTATTTGCCAGTTATAAAAGTGGTAGATCTGGGTTTATTATGCGCGGTTGCGGTAATAGATCTAGAGAAATATATGTTCTAAGTAATTTAATCCCGGTGTGTGATTAGATCTTAGTGTGATTAGTTTTCTAAATCTTAATGCAATTGTTAGATAGTTATAAGAGCGGTTGCTTTATGACTAATCAGTGATTAAGAGTTGATTTGAGCGGTTGCTAAATTGGCCAACACGCAAGGAAAACAGAGATTTACTCTCACAATTGCATAAAAACATAATTGAGCATGTTGGAATAAAAGGATATGTGGATTTACATCATCATATAAATCTAGTGGTGGATTCAATCTCTTAACCAATTTTTTTATATTGTTGATTTTAGTTCATTTATTGTTATTGTTTTTGAAGCTGTTCATTGTTCATCAAAACTCCAAAAAGCCTCTTTTTACTGTTTATTGTTAATCAGAGTTTAAATTGGAAATTACTTGATAGTGTTAATTGAATTGGTTCTCTGTGGATCGACCCTTACTAACTACAACTAGTTGTAAGGTTTTTATTTTCTGATGGGCCTGACAATTGATTTTTATCCTGAATTTTAATCACTATATCCTCACGCATCAGAAATTTTGGCGCCGTTGCCGGGGAACCAATTTTTCAATGACACTATTAATTTATTTCCTATTTTTAGTCTGTTTTTGTTCTTTTTTTTTTATTTTTGATTCTTTCTTTCTGAGTGTCTTGTAGGTGTTGATGTCCATTGATCATGGATGCTTGTGGGATTTGCTTATCACCTGGACATATCACTGATTTGTGTCCCACTTTCCTAGTGGACAGTATGGGGATATTCTGAACCTTATGACAACTACAACCCCTACTCCAATACATATTATCCAGAGTGGTGGGACTATCCTAACTTGAGTTTTGGATAGCAGCCTCAGAATCAACCTCCGACGTATGAATTTCCAGAATTTCAGCATAGGCAAACACCTTCCCTTCCAGGACAGCAGCAAGTTCAAAATACTTGGCAACCTGAACTTTCATTAGAGGAACTAATAAGACAAATTGCCATTGATACTATACAGTTCCAACAAGAAACAAGGGCCGCAATCAATAACATGGCTAACTCTTTGGAGCAGTTAGCCATAGAACTCAGCAATATGCAGAGCCTAAATTTTGAAAGACTTCCCGTACAACCCGAAGAGGATGTGATGGAAGATCCTAGTGCTGTCACATAGCAAAGTGGAAAGATGTTGGAAAAACCCACCTCTCCTCCACAAACCACTACAGAGGAAGACCAAGAGCCTAAACAGGTAAATGAGGAAGGGAAAAACTCTGAAGCCTCCAAGGTAAGTAATCTTGAACCCCTTCTTAATGTAGTGGAGGAGCAACATGATGAGTTGTGTGATGAATTTCCTGATTTTATTGGTTTCAATAATTATATTCATTGCCACTCATGTACTAATTGTAAAGGTGATATGATATGTGCTAGCTGTGCTGAGATTTCTGCAGACTTGAAAGTTGATGATTCTGTTTACAAAGAAGAATCTAAGACCCAATGGGAGGTGGAATTGCTAGCCACTGAAGAGTTTTCAAAAAAGGAAGAAGAGTACCCGATGACGGTCACTACTAAAGTGGACTTTGTTTTTGGGCCATCGTTTAGTAGAAATAATGCACATGAAGCTGATAAAGTGCACATATTACTTTTCAGTGGTGAAGCCAAGGAAAATAAGGGCCAATGGGATCCTGGTGGAAGCCCTTATGCTGCAAGCTTACTTTGTTCATCACACTTCAACCAATGGGATCCTGGTGAAAGCTCTCATATTGTTTCAACTACAGCTTGGTCATCACGCTTCAACCAATGGGACCCCGGTGAAAGCTATCATGTTGTCTTAACTATAGCTTGGTCATCATGTTTTGACCAATGGGATCCTGGTGGAGTCTTTTCACCTACCTCACTTGATAAAGCCAATAAACACTATCTCAAGTCTTTCTATGAGCTTCCAGAAAGTGTGGAAGTGAAAGTGTTGACCTTTTACCATCCACATTATAAAGATCAATGAGGGTCACAATGTCAGGCTGAGGACAATAAATAAAGCGCTCATTGGGAGGCAACCCAACCAGATTTGCTTTCTTTATCCCTTTTTATTTTGCATTTTTATTAGTTTCTTAGATTATGTTTTTATCTGTTTGTTGGTTGTAAGCATTTGAATCTTTTTAAAAAAAAACTTGTGTTTTGTTTGATTAATTGTGTGTTTGAATGGATTGTTTGTTTGATATTTGTGTGGATTAAGTACAGTGGAAACCAAGCGAAACTATAGGAATCAGTTCATTTGTAAATTGTTGTTTTGTTCTTCTGATTGCTGAACCATGTTCATTGGGAATGATTTCATTCAATTAAGAAGTTAAATTTTAAGTTCATGATGAATAGACTGAGTAAAGAGTTATACTCTTGAGACGCATTCATATGAACTTGTGCCTTATGAACTTCATAGATTTTTGACATTCCCTCAAGATTGATGAGTAAATGTACTCCCTTAGTTTCCATTGTATTTTCATTTTCTTATATTGTGTACATTAGGGATTTGATTTGCTCTATTGATTTACTGGTTTCATTTTTAGTTGATTTGTTTCTGCTTTCGATTGTGGTATAGTTGTTTTTGCTTGTTTTCCTTTTCTGGATGTGTGTAGCATTCTCTTTGTCATTGTTTCTCCTTTTCTGGATGTGTGTAGCATTGAGAACAATGCTTGTTTTAAGTGTGGGGGTGTGGATACTTCTCCATTGTTCTATTGTGAATACTGTTGATATTCTGAATTGTTCTCCTGGGATTTTGAATGACTGATTGAACTATATTGACTCTCTTAGGGTGAGTGTATTTGATCTTGATGGTGTTGTTCTTCTTGTGATACTTCTCCATTGGGCTTTTAAAGTTTCCGATAAGCTTTCAAGTGATGTGATTAGTGAGCAATTGACCCGAAAAAAAAAAACTTTGAGCATGATTGAATGAACTTTCTGGTTAGTGATCTTGTTGGGTGAAATTCTAAAAAATTAAAGGGTTTAATTGAAAATGATGAATCGAAACCTAGTGAGTTTTGGGCTTTGTTGTAAATGGCTAACTTTAGGCCATTTTGGATCTTTGATTGTGTGATTCCGCTCATGATTATTGTGCTTTTCAGAACTTGTCTTGGTTCTCTTTTAAGCTGCTAATGACCACTGCATGCATTTGAAATGATAAAGGCAATTTTCTTTTAAATAACTACTGGCCAAATAGCCATCCTTGCATTTTTTTTTCCATTGATTAACCCCTTTGAGCCTAATCGACCCCATTTCCTTCTATCTAAAGCTCAATTTAAACCTAAAAGTGAAAAACTATTTTACTACCCTACCTTAGGGAGTAGAAGAGCTTTATGATTATGATGGAAATTGGTTCTTGAATAAGTGTGGGGGTATTTGAATTAATGATGTTTTTGCCTAGCTATGTTTGTATATAAAAGTCTCATGCTAGCAAAATATCATTGTGAATAGGATGTAAGGTGTCTATATATATATGTAATTAAAGTTAAAAAAGAAAAAAAAAGAAAAAGAAAAAAAAAGAAGTCAGAAAAAGGAAAAGGTACAGAATAGGAATTTGAATTTGAAGATTATTGGGAAATTCTGTGTAATGATTGAATATCTCTCCATTTTGCTCTTCTAGTTCCTATGGTCTAACTTTGTCTTTCTTTGATGTATCCTACCTTAACCCTGACCCCATTACAACCTGAATAAAGTCCTCTTGATCTCTGTTTGCATGTGGTCTGAGTAGTGGAGAAGTAGAGGCTTGGCAAGCCTATGGTAAAGCACATTCTCATAAGTCGGTTGAGTGAAAACACAAGCCTGAAACACTTGAGTGAGAGAGCATTTCAGTGAGAATTTAACATGTTGATTGAATCCTGAAATTTGATTGATTTTGCTAGTCAACTTGGATTGCTAAGAAAGGGAATTTTGAATTGTTTAAATGCTTTGAAAACTAAATGCACAAAGGTCTTTGCTCATTATTCTGCATTTGCTTGGCTTGTTGTGAAACTCTGTTGAACTATATATTTTTGCCCAGGAGTGCAAAAGGCTAAGTGTGAGGGTAATTGATCTATTGATTATTCTTATATTTTAGTTTCCTTATAATTGATTCATTGAACTCCATTTGTACTTAATTGTCATCATTTAGCTTAGTTTCTGATATCAAACCCAAATTGGATCATTACTGTGAAACTTTGCTTAAATGTGTTAATTTGCACTCATAATTGAATTATGCTTTCCAGTCACTGGGCTTCTTAAGGTTCAATTAGGTTTAATTAAGTTGGTTTTGACACATTTTATGATATTGAACCTAACTAGATCATTGAAGGAATTATTGCATGAATTAGCCCTAATTTATCTCTTTGACAATGTTTAGTAAACTAGCTATAATTTGAGTTTCAAATATTTGATTGATGTGATTTTGGTCTTGTAGGAAAGCTAAGACAATTCTCTACTACTTTCATGAAGACCTTAAAGGCCCAATCATACGTTTGAATAACTCAAATTGGAGTTGAAGCAAGAACTAGGGTGCTGATCCTGACAGCTTAACCTTTATGTACTGTTCATGGTATATATCGAGCTACAAGTTGTCAAATGAGCTGAAATTTTTATGGTTGATAGTTAAGATCCACATCTACAACTTTCATGCTAAATACTTGTCCAGATTTGGAGGTCTAAGGGGTTATCTTGAGCTTGGAAGTCAGATTATAGGACCAGAGTCAGAATACAGGGCCTGCATCAGAATACAGGGCTTAAGTTGCGTAAAAATACATAGCCGTGTGAGCATACACGGCCTAGGCCGTGTACGCTACTAACTTAGCAATTGAAATAGTGAAATTTTGCCCCTAAACTCAGTGTCATACATGGCCTAGGCCGTGTATGCATACACGGCCGTGTATTCATGCCAGAAACTCAATTATTGAGACTTCTACGCGAAGTTTATGTTGGAGGCCTATATATTGACACTCTTGGCACGTTTTGAAGGGAGTTCTGACCTAGGAGAGCAGCTACAACTCCTTGGAGAAAGAGAGGGGAGTCTTGGATCAAAGATTGGAGTCTCGGGTTCGAGCAATCGGAGATCAATCATCCTCAATCCTCAGAAACTCGTTTGCTTTAGTTTTTCTTCTGCACTTTATTTTTCATATTGTTCTTTCTCAGTTTTTCTTGTGATTTCCTTCTAGCTATATGTAACTAAATCTCCCTTGGTTAAAGGGGTGATGAAACCACTAGTATTGATGTTGTGAATCTTGCATATTTGATTATTTCAACACAGTTATGTCTTTATTCATATATTTCTGAATCTATTGTTGGTTTGAAGGTTTTTGTACTTGTTCCCACTTTCAAAGTGGTAGATCTAGGTTTATTATGCGCGGTTGCGGTAGTAGATCTAGTGGAATATATGATGTTCATGTGGGTATAATTATCTTTGTGCTATTTTCCAGTTATAAAAGTGGTAGATCTGGGTTTATTATGCGCGATTGCGGTAATAGATCTAGGGAAATATATGTTCTAAGTAATTTAATCCCAGTGTGTGATTAGATCTTAGTGTAATTGGTTTTTTAAATCTTAATGCAATTGTTGGATAGTTGTAAGAGCGGTTGCTTTATAACTAATCAGTGATTAGGAGTTGATTTGAGCGGTTGCTGAATTGGCCAACACGTAAGGAAAACAGAGATTTACTCTCACAATTACGTAAAAACATAATTGGAATAAAAGGATATGTGGATTTATATTATCATATAAATCTAGTGGTGGATTCAATCTCTTAACCAATTTTCTTATATTATTGATTTCAGTTCATTTATTGTTATTGTCTTTGAAGCTGTTCATTATTCATCAAAACTCCAAAATCCCCCTATTTACTATTTATTGTTAGTCAGAGTTTAAATTGGGAATTACTTGATAGTGTTAATTGAATTGGTTCTCTGTGGATCGACCCTTACTAACTACAACTAGTTATAAGGTTTTTATTTTCTGGTGGGCCTGACAACTGATTTTTATTTGGATTTTAATCACTATATCCTCACACGCATCAGAAATTTTAGCGCCGTTGCCTGGGAGCCAATTTTTCAATTACACTGTTAATTTATTTCCTATTTTTACTCTGTTTTTATTTTTATTTTATTTTATTTTTATTTTTTGAATCTTTCTATCTGAGTATCTTGTAAGTGTTGATGTCCATTGAAGGGGTAGACTAAGGATTGCTAAATTTGAGGAACTATATTGATCAACTCACTTCACATCCTCAATTTCCCTTCCATTCGGCTAACTTCTACTTCACATCTGCTGACATTGAAGCTGCTCGTTACATTGATCTATCAAGTTCAGAGACATCTGATCCATCTGAAATATCTGAAGAAGTGACAATGGCAGAAAACACTTTAAGGGCATTGGGTGCTCCAGATCTAGATCAACAGCCTCTATGTATAGACATTCTTGAAAATGAAGAGGCATTTGAATTAAAATCCGGCTTAATCCATCTCTTGCCATCTTTCAATGGATTACCCGGAGAGGACCCCAACAAACACTTGAAGGAAATCCATGTGGTGTGTTCTAGCATGAAGCCTGCAGGAATTCATGTAGAGCAAGTCAAGTTGAGAGCTTTTCCATTCTCATTGAAAGACTCAGCTAAGGAGTGGCTTTACTACTTGCCACCCGGATCCATCCAATCATGGCAAGACATGGCCTGAACTTTCCTAGACAAGTACTTCCCTGCCTCAAAAGCTGCAACAATCAGAAAAGAAATCTGTGGTATTCAACAAAGGCATGGGGAATCACTCCATGACTACTGGGAGAGATTTAAGAAGCTGTGTTTCAGCTGCCCTCATCATTAAATAAGTGAGCAGCTCTTAATTCAGTATTTCTATAAAGGCTTACAAGTGATGGATCGCAATATGATTGATGCTGCTAGTGGAGGAGAATTGGTTGATAAAACTCCTCAAGAAGCTAGAAACTTGATCTCAAGAATAGCTGCCAATACTCAACAATTTTACTCTAGAAATGACACTGGAGTAAGAGCAGTGAAAGAAGTAGAGACAACCAGTCTACAGCAACAAATGACTCAATTGACTGCTATGGTTCAGCGGTTAATGGATTCAGGCAAAGCACCAGTTCATGCTTGTGGGATCTGTTGTTCATCTGGACATCCATTGATATGTGTCCCACTCTCCAAGAGGACACTAATGAGGAGGTAAGAGCAAAGGGGGGGATATCTTGGACTTTCAAAAAATTACAACCCCTACTCAAACACATATAATCCGGGTTGGAGGGATCATCCTAATTTCAGCTATGCAAAGCAACCTCAAAATCAACCTCCAGCTTATGGACCTCCAAGATTCCAACAAAGGCAAGCATCTTTCCCTCAGAGACAACAGCAAGTTCAAGCTCCTAAGCAACTTGAACCTTCACTAGAAGAGCTAGTGAAACAAATGGCCACTGATAATTTGTAGTTCAAACAAGAAATAAGGACTGCAATCAATAACTTGCAGAATCAGATAGGGCAGTTGTCCACAGAGTTCAACAAGTTTCAAAGCCAATCTTCAGGGAAACTACCCTCACAAGCAGAAGTGAATCCGAGGGAAAATGCTAGTGCTGTCACATTGAGAAGCGGAAAGACGATGGATGAGCCTACATCTCTTCCACCAATCACTCAAGAGAAAGATGAACCACCCAAAGAAGCAAATGATAAGGGGCAAAATTCCAAAGCCCCTAAGGTAAGTATTTCTGAACCCCTTCCTAAATATGTCACTAAAGCTCCTTTTCCTAGTAGGTTGGTTAAAACTAAGAAAGAAGAAGCAGAAAAAGAAATACTTGAGACTTTTAGGAAGGTAGAGGTTAATATCCCTTTGTTAGATGCCATTAAGCAGGTACCTAGATATGCAAAATTTCTGAAAGAATTATGCACTAACAAGAGGAAGTTAAAAGGAAATGAAAAGGTCCAAGTGGGAGAAAATGTTTCAGCTATAATTAAAAAGAAACTCCCAACCAAATGTAAAGACCCTGGCACATTCACCATTCCATGCACTATAGGTAACACAAGGTTTGAAGGGGCAATGCTTGATTTAGGTGCATCTATAAATGTCAAGCCATATTCTATTTATGCATCTTTATACTTGGGTCCTTTAGAACCTACTGGTGTTGTTATTCAATTGGCTGATAGATCTAATGCATACCCTAAGGGTGTGGTTGAAGATGTTTTGGTGCAGGTGAATGAATTAGTGTTTCCGGTAGACTTCTATGTTTTGGACATGGAAGAGGATGAGTCTCCCAAATCTGCTCCTATCTTGTTAGGGAGACCATTTTTGAAGACTGCACGGACAAAAATTGATGTGCACTCAGGAACTCTAACAATGGAATTTGATGGGGAATTAATTAGATTCAATATTTTTGAAGCTATGAGATACCCAAGTGATGTGCACTCTGCTTGTTTAATTGATTCTTTTGATCCTTTTGATTCTTTAATTTACAAGACTTTTGATACCGACCATTTTGATGCTCTTGATACAATTCTAACTCATAGCTTAGATGTACCGGAGGAAAAGAAGAAGAGTGAAGAAGAGCCATGGAGTGAAGACATTGATGAAATTGTTCTTTGCCGCCTTTACAAGAGCTCTCTTCCACTTCAGAAGAGCATGAGGTAACTTTTGTTGATTTACCTGTTACTACTAATATACCTCAACCTTCTATTATGCAGGCACCTGAATTGGAACTTAAAGCACTGCCTGATCATCTTAAATACATCTTCTTGGGGGAGAAGGACACCCTTCCAGTAATAATTGCAAAGTCACTCACCCAAGAGCAAGAAGAGAAACTGGTAGCTGTTTTGCAAGAACATAAGACAGCCATTGGTTGGTCAATAGCTGATATCAAGGGTATTAGTCCCTCCATTTGTATGCACAGGATATTAATGGAGGAGGATACTAAACCTGTGAGAGACCCTCAGCGGAGGTTGAATCCTCCCATGATGGAGGTAGTGAAAAAGGAGATACTGAAGCTCCTAAGTGTGGGGGTGATCTACCCCATTTCTGACAACAAGTGGGTAAGCCCAATCCAGGTAGTACCAAAGAAATCTGGAATTACTGTGGTAAGAAATGCTGAAAATGAGCTTATTCCCACTAGGTTATAGACAGGGTGGCGTATTTGTATTGATTACAGGAAGTTAAATGCCGCCACGAGAAAAGACCACTTCCCTTTACCTTTCATTGATCAAATGTTAAAGAGATTAGCTGGTCATTCTCATTATTATTTTCTGGATGGTTTTTCAGGCTACAATCAGATTGCCATAGCTCCAGAAGACCAAGACAAGACTACATTCACTTGTCCATTTAGTACCTTTGCATATAGGCGAATGCCTTTTGGACTCTGTAATGCACCAGGAACTTTCTAGAGATGCATGATGAGTTTATTTTCTAATTACATTGAAAATATTATTGAGGTTTTTATGGATGACTTTAGTGTCTTTGGAAATGGTTTTGAAAATTGTCTGGAACATTTAACATTAGTGCTTAAAAGATGCATTGACACTAACCTGGTACTGAATTGGAAAAAATGTCATTTCATGGTTAAGGAAGGTATTGTGTTAGGTCATGTAATTTCTGCTAGGGGAATTGAAGTAGATAAAGCTAAGGTAGAACTCATGCATTCTTTGCCCCCACCCACTAGTGTGCGGGAGATTCGTTCTTTTATTGGTCATGCAGGTTTCTACCGGAGATTTATTAAAGACTTCTCTAAAGTCTCATTGCCCCTTTGCAGACTTCTTCAAAAAGATGTCAATTTTAACTTTGATGAGAAATGTATGGAAGCTTTCAATAAACTCAAGAAGTTGTTAACTGTTGCGCCTATCATCAGGACACCTAACTGGGAGTTACCGTTTGAACTAATGTGTGATGCTAGTGACTTTGCAGTAAGAGCTGTTTTAGGACAGCGAGTTGATAGGGTTCCTTATGCCATTTACTATGCATCAAGGACTCTAAATAATGCTCAGCTTAATTACTTAGCCATAGAAAAAGAACTTCTAGCTGTTGTATTTGCTTTGGAAAAATTTAGATCATATCTAATTGGTTCTAAAGTAATTGTGTTTTCAGATCATGTAGCTTTGAAGTATCTACTAACAAAGAAAGAAGCAAAGCCTAGATTGCTCCGATGGATTTTATTGCTCCAGGAATTTGACTTGGAGATTAGAGACAAGAAAGGGAGCGAGAACTTGGTGGCTGATCACTTGAGTAGGTTGGTAACTGAAGAGGAAGAAATGCCTATCATGGAGACTTTTCCGGATGAATATTTGATGGTTGTCAACGCCATAATCCCTGGTATGCTGACATTGTTAACTACCTGATTACTAAGGACTTTTCGGAGGGTTTGAACAAGGCCCAAAGAGATAAATTAAGGAGTGACTGTAAATACTATATTTGGGATGACCCGTACCTATGGAAGCATTGTGCAGATCAAGTCATTAGGAGGTGCATTCTTGATTCTAAGACATACTCCATCCTCTCCTTTTATCACACCTATGCATGTAGAGGACACTTTAGTAGTAAAAGGACAGCCAACAAAGTGCTTGACAGTGGTTTCTATTGGCCCACAATTTTCAAAGATGCTTACAACTTCTGTAAGTCTTGTGACCGCTGTCAGAGAACAGGTAACATTGGTCCTCGTAATCAAATGCCTCAGACTCCGATCATTTTTGTGGAAGTCTTTGATGTGTGGGGTATTGATTTCATGGGACCATTCCCTCCCTCATTTGGTTTCACATACATTCTCTTGTCTGTTGATTATGCGTCTAAATGGTTGGAAGCAAAAGCCACCCGATCTGATGATTCTAAAACTGTTGCAGATTTTGTTAAGTCACATATTTTCTCCAAGTTCGGGACCCCGAGGGCTATCATCAGTGACCAAGGGACCCATTTTTGCAGCAAAACCTTTGATGCTCTATTGAAGAAATATGGAGTAATGCACAGAATTTTCACTCCTTACCATCCACAGACAAATGGAAAAACTGAAGTGTCCAACCGGGAGATTAAATCAATCCTTGAAAAGACAGTGAATCCCTCAAGAAAGGATTCGAGTACTCGACTTGAAGATGCTTTATGGGCTTATAGAACTGCCTATAAGACTCCCATTGGCATGTCACCATTTCGGTTGGTGTATGGAAAGCCCTGTCATTTACCCGTTGAGTTGCAACATCGCTCTTACTGGGCCATTAAACAAGTAAATATGGAATTGGAAGGAGCTGGAAAGCAAAGGAAGTTCCAGTTACAGGAACTGGAAGAACTAAGAAATGAGGCCTTCGAGAATACCCTGATTTATAAGACTAAAGCTAAGGCATTCTACGACCAATTGATTTCCAGAAAGAAATTTCACAAAGGACAAAAAGTTCTGCTATTCTAATCAAGACTCAAATTATTTCCAGGTAAACTACATTCTAAGTGGATTGGGCCATTTGTGGTAACTAATGTCTTTCCTTTTGGTGCAGTTGAGATCAGGAGTGAAATTTCAGGCAAAGCATTTAAGATCAATGGTCATCGTCTCAAACCTTATCATGAACCTCCTGACAGTGCAGAGATAAAAATGATGACCCTCATCCTTCCACAATATGAGGAGCATTGAAAGTATCATCATGTCAGGCTGAGGACAATAAACTAAGCGCTCATTGGGAGGCAACCCAACCAGATTTGCTCTCTTTATCCCTTTTTATTTTGCGTTTTTATGAGTTTCTTAGATTATGTTTTTATCTGTTTGTTGGTTGTAAGCATTTGAATCTTTAAAAAAAAAACCTTGTGTTTGGTTTGATTTATTATGTGTTTAAATGGATTGTTTGTTTGATATTTGTGTGGATTAAGTACAATGGAAACCAAGCGAAACTATAGGAATTAGTTCATTTGTAAATTGTTGTTTTGAATGCTAAAACATGTTCTTTGGGAATGATTTCATTCAATTAAGAAGTTAAATTTTAAGTTCGTGATGAATGGACTGAGTAAAGAGTTATACTCTTGAGATGCATTCATATGAACTTGTGTCTTATGAACTTCGTAGATTTTTGACATTCCCTCAAGAATGATGAGTAAATGTACTCCCTTAGTTTCCATTGTATTTTCATTCACTTGTATTGTGTACATTTGGAATTTGATTTGCACTATTTATTTGCTTGTTTCATTCATAGTTGATTTGTTTTTGCTTTCGGTTGTGGTATAGCTATTTTTGCTTATCTCTCTTTTCTGGATGTGTGTAGCATTTCTCTTTATCATTATTTTTCCTTTTCTGGATGTGTGTAGCATTCTCTTTGTCGTTATTTTCCCTTTTCTGGATGTGTGTAGCATTGACGACAATGCTTGTTTTAAGTGTGGGGGTGTGGATATTTTGATGCTCTATTGTGAATACTGTTGATTTCTGAATTGTTCTCCTGGGATTTGAATGACTGATTGAACTTTCTTGGGGTGAGTGTATTTGATCTTGATGGTGTTGTTCTTCTTGTGATACTTCTCCATTGGGCTTTTAAAGTTTCCGATAAGCTTTCAAGTGATGTGATTAGTGAGCAATTGACCCGAAAAAAAAAAACTTTGAGCATGATTGAATGAACTTTCTGGTTAGTGATCTTGTCGGGTGAAATTCTAAAAAATTAAAGGGTTTAATTGAAAATGATGAATCGAAACCTAGTGAGTTTTGGGCTTTGTTGTAAATGGCTAACTTTAGGCCATTTTGGATCTTTGATTGTGTGATTCCACTCATGATTATTGTGCTTTTCAGAACTTGTCTTGGTTCTCTTTTAAGCTGCTAATGACCACTGCATGCATTTGAAATGATAAAGGCAATTTTCTTTTAAATAACTACTAGCCAAATAGCCATCCTTGCATTTTTTTTCCCATTGATTAACTCCTTTGAGCCTAATCGACCCCATTTCCTTCTATCTAAAGCTCAATTTAAACCTAAAAGCGAAAAACTATTTTACTACCCTACCTTAGGGAGTAGAAGAGCTTTATGATTATGATGGAAATTGGTTCTTGAATAAGTGTGGGGGTATTTGAATTAATGATGTTTTTGCCTAGCTATGTTTGTATATAAAAGTCTCATGCTAGCAAAATATCATTGTGAATAGGATGTAAGGTGTGTATATATATATGTAATTAAAGTTAAAAAAGAAAAAAAAGAAGTCAGAAAAAGGAAAAGGTACTGAATAGGAATTTGAATTTGAAGATTATTGGGAAATTCTGTGTAATGATTGAATATCTCTCCATTTTGCTCTTCTAGTTCCTATGGTCTAACTTTGTCTATCTTTGATGTATCCTACCTTAACTCTGACCCCATTACAACCTGAATAAAGTCCTCTTGATCTCTGTTTGCATGTAGTCTGAGTAGTGGAGAAGTAAAGGCTTGACAAGCCTATGGTAAAGCATATTCTCATGAGTTGGTTGAGTGAAAACACAAGCCTGAAACACTTGAGTGAGAGAGCATTTCAGTGAGAATTTAACATGTTGATTGAACCCTGAAATTTGATTGATTTTGCTTGTTAACTTGGATTACTAAGAAAGGGAATTTTGAATTGTTTAAATGCTTTGAAAACTAAATGCACAAAGGTCTTTGCTCATTATTCTGCATTTGCTTGGCTTGTTGTGAAACTGTGTTGAACTATATATTTTTGTCCAGGAGTGTAAAAGGCTAAGTGTGGGGGTAATTGATCTGTTGATTATTCCTATATTTTAGTTTCCTTATAATTGATTCATTGAACTCCATTTGTACTTAATTGTCATCATTTAGCTTAGTTTCTGATATCAAACCCAAATTGGATCATTACTGTGAAACTTTGCTTAAATGTGTTCATTTGCACTCATAATTGAATTATGCTTTCCAGTCACTAGGCTTCTTAAGGTTCAATTAGGTTTAATTAAGTTGGTTATGACACATTTTATGATATTGAACCTAACTGGATCATTGAAAGAATTATTGCATGAATTAGCCCTAATTTATCTCTTTGACAATGTCCAGTAAACTAGCTATAATTTGAGTTTCAAATATTTGATTGAAGTGATTTTGGTCTTGTAGGAAAGCTAAGACAATTCTCTACTACTTTCATGAAGACCTCAAAGGCCTAATCACACGTTTGGATAACTCAAATTGGAGTTGAAGCAAGAACTAGGGTGTTGATCTTGACAGCTTGACCTTTATGTACTGTTCATGGAATATCTCAAGCTACAAGTTGTCAAATGAGCTGAAATTTTTATGGTTGATAGTTAAGATCCAAGTCTACAACTTTCATGTTGAATACTTTTCCAGATTTGGAGGTCTAAGGGGTCATATTGAGCTTGGAAGTCAGATTATAGGACCAGAATCAGAATACAGGGTCTGCGTCAGAATACAGGGCCTAAGTTGCGTAAAAATACATGGCCGTGTGAGCATACACGGCCGTGTGAGCATACACGGCCTAGGCCGTGTACTCTACTGACTTTGCAATTGAAATAGTGAAATTTTGCCCCCAAACTCAGTGTCATACACGGCCGTGTATTCATGCCAGAAACTCAATTATTGAGACTTCTACGCGAAGTTTATGTTGGAGGCCTATATATTGACACTTTTGACACGTTTTGAAGGGAGTTCTGACCTAGGAGAGCAGCTACAACTCCTTGGAGAAAGAGAGGGGAGTCTTGGACCAAAGATTGGAGTCTAGGGTTCGAGCAATCGGAGATCCATCATCCTCAATCCTCAGAAACTCGTTTGCTTTAGTTTTTCTTCTGCACTTTATTTTTCATGTTGTTCTTTCTCAGTTTTTCTTGTGATTTCCTTCTAGCTATGTGTAACTAAATCTCCCTTGGTTAAGGGGGTGATGAAACCACTAGTATTGATGTTGTGAATCTTGCATATTTGATTAAACCACTATGTATTGATATATTTCTACGTCTATTGTTAATAAAGGTTTTGTACTTGTTGATTTTTTGAATCTTGCATATTTGATTTTTTTTAACACAGTTATGTCTTTATTCATATATTTCTGAATCTATTGTTAGTATAAAGGTTTTGTACTTGTTCCCACTTTCAAAGTGGTAGATCTGGGTTTATTATGCGCAGTTGCGGTAGTAGATCTAGTGGAATATATGATGTTCATGTGGGTATAATTATCTTTGTGCTATTTGCCAGTTATAAAAGTGGTAGATCTGGATTTATTATGCGCGGTTGCGGTAATAGATCTAGAGAAATATATGTTCTAAGTAATTTAATCCCGGTGTGTGATTAGATCTTAGTGTAATTAGTTTTCTAAATCTTAATGCAATTGTTGGATAGTTGTAAGAACGGTTGCTTTATAACTAATTAGTGATTAGGAGTTGATTTGAGCGGTTGCTGAATTGGCCAACACGTAAGGAAAACAGAGATTTACTCTCACAATTACGTAAAAACATAATTGGAATAAAAGGATATGTGGATTTACATTATCATATAAATCTAGTGGTGGATTCAATCTCTTAACCAATTTTCTTATATTGTTGATTTCAGTTCATTTATTGTTATTGTCTTTGAAGCTGTTCATTGTTCATCAAAACTCCAAAATCCCCCTATTTACTATTTATTGTTAATCAGAGTTTAAATTGGGAATTACTTGATAGTGTTAATTGAATTGGTTCTCTGTGGATCGACACTTACTAACTACAACTAGTTGTAAGGTTTTTATTTTCTGGTGAGCCTGACAACTGATTTTTATTTGAATTTTAATAACTATATCCTCACACCATCCCTATCTAGCCGTGTATTCAATTTTTTTTTTTAAGTTTCTGATAAGCTTTCAAGTGATGTGATTATTGAGCAATTGACCCAAATTTTTGAAAAAAAAAAACCTTTGAGCATGATTGAATGAACTTTCTGGTTATCAATTTTGTTGGGTGAAATTCAAAAAAAAAAAATTAAGGGTTTAATTAAAATTGATGAATCGAAACCTAGTGAGTTTTTGGGCCTTGTTGTAAATGGCTAACTTTAGGCCATTTTGGATCTTTGATTGTGTGATTCCACTCATGATTATTGTGCTTTTCAGAACTTGTCTTGGTTCTCTTTTAAGCTGCTAATGACCACTGCATGTATTTGAAATGATAAAGGCAATTTTCTTTTAAATAACTACTGGCCAAATAGCCATCCTTGCATTTTTTTTCCATTGATTAACCACTTTAAGCCTAATCGATCCCATTTCCTTCTATCTAAAGCTCAATTTAAACCTAAAAGTGAAAAACTATTTTACTACCCTACCTTAGGGAGTAGAAGAGCTTTATGATTATGATGGAAATTGGTTCTTGAATAAGTGTGGGGGTATTTGAATTAGTGATGTTTTTGCCTAGCTATGTTTGTATATAAAAGTCTCATGCTAGCAAAATATCATTGTGAATAGGATGTAAGGTGTCTATATATATATGTAATTAAAGTTAAAAAAGAAAAAAAAAAAAGAAAAAGAAAAAAAAAAGAAGTCAGAAAAAGGAAAAGGTACAGAATAGGAATTTGAATTTGAAGATTATTGGGAAATTCTGTGTAATGATTAAATATCTCTCCATTTTGCTCTTCTAGTTCCTATGATCTAACTTTGTCTATCTTTGATGTATCCTACCTTAACCCTGACCCCATTACAACCTGAATAAAGTCTTTTTGATCTCTGTTTGCATGTGATCTGAGTAGTGGAAAAGTAGAGGCTTGATAAGCCTATGGTAAAGCATATTCTCATGAGTTGGTTGAGTGAAAACACAAGCCTGAAACACTTGAGTGAGAGAGCATTCCAGTGAGGATTTATCATGTTGATTGAACCCTAAAATTTGATTGATTTTGCTTATCAACTTGGATTGCTAAGAAAGGGAATTCTTGATTGTTTAAATGCTTTGAAAACTAAATGCACAAACGTCTTTGCTCATTATTCTGCATTTGTTTGGCTTATTGTGAAACTGTGTTGAACTGTATATTTTTGCTCAAGAGTGCAAAAGGCTAAGTGTGAGGGTAATTGATCTGTTGATTATTCCTATATTTTAGTTCCCTTATAATTGATTCATTGAACTCCATTTGTGCTTAATTGTCATCATTTAGCTTAGTTTCTGATATCAAACCCGAATTGGATCATTACTATGAAACTTTGCTTAAATGTGTTCATTTGCACTCATAATTGAATTATGCTTTTCAGTCACTGGGCTTCTTAAGATTCAATTAGGTTTAATTAAGTTGATTTTGACATATTTTATGATATTGAGCCTAATTGGATCATTGAAGGAATTATTGCATGAATTAGCCTCAATTTATCCCTTTGACAATGTTCAGTAAACTAGCTATAATTTGAGTTTCAAATATCTGATTGATGTGATTTTGGTCTTGTAGGAAAGCTAAGACAATTCCCTACTACTTTCATGAAGACCTTAAAGGCCCAATCATACGTTTGGATAACTCAAATTGGAGTTGAAGCAAGAACTAGGGTGCTGATCTTGACAGTTTGACCTTTATGTACTGTTCATGGCATATCTCGAGATACAAGTTGTCAAATGAGCTGAAATTTTTATGGCTGATAGTTAAGATCCAAATCTACAACTTTTATGTTGAACACTTTTCAATATTTGGAGGTCTATGGGGTCATATTGAGTTTGGAAGTCAGATTACAGAACCAGAGTTAGAATACAGGGCCTGCGTCAGAATACAGGGCCTAAGTTGCGTAAAAATACACGGCCGTGTATGCTACTGACTTTGCAATTGAAATAGTGAAAGTTTGCCCCCAAACTCAGTGTCATACACGGCCTAGGCCGTGTATGCAATCACGGCCGTGTATTCATACCAGAAACTCAATTATTGAGACTTCTACGCGAAGTTTGTGTTGGAGGCCTTTATATTGACACTCTTGGCACGTTTTGAAGGGAGTTCTGACCTAGGAGAGCAGCTACAACTCCTTGGAGAAGGAGAGGGGAGTCTTGGATCAAAGATTGGAGTCTCGGGTTCGAGCAATCGGAGATCCATCATCCTCAATCCTCAGAAACTCGTTTGCTTTAGTTTTTCTTCTGCACTTTGTTTCTCATGTTATTCTTTCTCAATTTTTCTTGTGATTTCCTTCTAGCTATGTGTAACTAAACCTCCCTTGGTTAAGGGGGTGATGAAACTACTAGTATTGATGTTGTGAATCTTGCATATTTGATTATTTCAACACAGTTATGTTTTTATTCATATATTTCTGAATCTATTGTTGGTATGAAGGTTTTTGTACTTGTTCCCACTTTCAAAGTGGTAGATCTGGGTTTGTTATGCGCGGTTGCGGTAGTAGATCTAGCGGAATATATGATATTCATGTGGGTATAATTATCTTTGTGCTATTTGCCAGTTATAAAAGTGGTAGATCTGGGTTTATTATGCACAGTTGCGGTAATAGATCTAGAGAAATATATGTTCTAAGTCATTTAATCTGGGTGTGTGATTAGATCTCAGTGTGATTGGTTTTCTAAATCTTAATGCAATTGTTGGATAGGTGTAAGAGCAGTTGCTTTATGACTAATCAGTGATTAGGAGTTGATTTGAGCGGTTGCTAAATTGGCCAACATGTAAGGAAAACAGAGATTTTACTCTCAGAATTGCGTAAAAACATAATTGAGCATGTTGGAATAAAAGGATATGTGGATTTACATCATCATATATATCTAGTGGTGGATTCAATCTCTTAACCAATTTTCTTATATTGTTGATTTCAGTTCATTTTTTGTTATTGCCTTTGAAGCTGTTCATTGTTCATCAAAACTCCAAAACCCCCGTATTTACTGTTTATTGTTAATCAGAGTCTAAATTGGGAATAATTATTAAGTGTTAATTGAATTGGTTCTCTGTGGATCGACCCTTACTAACTACAACAAGTTGTAAGATTTTTATTTTCTGGTGGGCCTGACAACTGATTTTTATCTGAATTTTAATTACTATATCCTTACGCATCAGAATTTTGACGCCGTTGCCGGGGATATAGTAATTAAAATTCAGATAAAAATCAGTTGTCAGGCCCATCAGAAAATAAAAACCTTACAACTAGTTGTAGTTAGTAAGGGTCGATCCACAGAGAACCAATTCAATTAACACTATCAAGTAATTCCCAATTTAAACTCTGATTAAGTTTAAATTTTAATCAACTGATTTTTATCTGAATTTTAATCACTATATCCTCACACCATCAAAAGCATGTTGGAATAATCAATTTTCTTATATTGTTGATTTCAGTTCATTTACTGTTTATTGTTAATCAGAGTCTAAATTAGGAATAATTATTAAGTGTTAGTTGAATTGGTTCTCTGTAGATCGACCCTTACTAACTACAACTAGTTGTAAGGTTTTTATTTTTTGATGGGCCTGACAACTTATTTTTATCTGAATTTTAATCACTATATCCTCACATCACTTGAAAGTGGGAATAAGTACAAAAACCTTTATACCAACAATAGATTCAGAAATATATGAATAAAAACATAACTGTGTTGAAATAATCAAATATGCAAGATTCACAACATCAATACTAGTGGTTTCATCACCCCCTTAACCAAGGGAGGTTTAGTTACACATAGCTAGAGGGAAATCACAAGAAAAACTGAGAAAGAATAACATGAGAAACAAAGTGCAAAAGAAAAACTAAAGCAAACGAGTTTCTGAGGATTGAGGATGATGGATCTCCGATTGCTCGAACCCGAGACTCCAATCTTTGATCCAAGACTCCCCTCTCCTTCTCTAAGGAGTTGTAGTTGCTCTCCTAGGTTAGAACTCCCTTCAAAACGTGCCAAGAGTGTCAATATATAGGCCTCCAACACAAACTTCGCATAGAAGTCTCAATAATTGAGTTTCTGGCATGAATACACGGCCGTGTATGACACTGAGTTTAGGGGCAAACTTTCACTATTTCAATTGCAAAGTCAGTAGCGTACACGGCCTAGGCCGTGTATTTTTATGCAACTTAGGCCCTGTATTTCGACGCAGGACCTGTATTCTGACTCTGGTCCTATAATCTGACTTCTAAGCTCAATATGACCCCATAGACCACCAAATCGGGAAAAGTGTTCAACATAAAAGTTGTAGATTTGGATCTTAACTATCAACCATCAAAATTTTAGCTCATTTGACAACTTGTAACTTGTGATATGCCATGAACAGTACATAAAGGTCAAGCTATCAGGATCAGCACCCTAGTTCTTGCTTCAACTCCAATTTGAGTTATCCAAACGTGTGATTGGGCCTTTGAGGTCTTCATCAAAGCAGTAGGGAATTGTCTTAGCTTTCCTACAAGACCAAAATCACATCAATCAGATATTTGAAACTCAAATTATAGCTAGTTTACTAAACATTGTCAAAGGGATAAATTGAGGCTAATTCATGCAATAATTCCTTCAATGATCCAATTAGGCTCAATATCATAAAATATGTCAAAACTAACTTAATTAAACCTAATTGAACCTTAAGAAGCCCAGTGACTGAAAAGCATAATTCAATTATGAGTGCAAATGAACACATTTAAGTAAAGTTTCACAGTAATGATCCAATTTGGGTTTGATATCAGAAACTAAGCTAAATGATGACAATTAAGCACAAATGGAGTTCAATGAATCAATTATAAGGCAACTAAAATATAGGAATAATCAACAGATCAATTACCCCCACTCTTAGCCTTTTGCACTCCTGGGCAAAAATATACAGTTCAACACAGTTTCACAACAAGCCAAACAAATGCAGAATAATGAGCAAAGACCTTTGTGCATTTAGTTTTCAAAGCATTTAAACAATTCAAAATTCCATTTCTTAGCAATCCAAGTTGACAAGCAAAATCAATCAAATTTCAGGGTTCAATCAACATGATAAATCCTCACTGAAATGCTCTCTCACTCAAGTGTTTCAGGCTTGTGTTTTCACTCAACCAACTCATGAGAATATGCTTTACCATAGGCTTGTCAAGCCTCTACTTCTCCACTACTTAGACCACATGCAAACAGAGATCAAAAGGACTTTATTCAGGTTGTAATGGGGTCATGGTTAAGGTAGGATACATCAAAGATAGACAAAGCTAAACCATAGGAACTAGAAGAGCAAAATGGAAAGATATTTAATCATTACATAGAATTTCCCAATAGTCTTCAAATTCGAATTCCTATTATGTACCTTATCCTTTTTCTGACTTCTCTTTTTCTTTTCTTTTTTTTTCTTCTTTTTTTTTATTTATTATTATTATATATATATATATATACACCTTGCATTCAATTCACAATGATATTTTTCCAGCATAAGACTTTTATATACAAACATAGCTAGGCAAATACATCATTAATTCACACCCCCACACTTATTCAAGAACCAATTTCCATCATAATCATAAAGCTCTTCTACTCCCTAAGGTAGGGTAGTAAAATAGTTTTTCACTTTTAGGTTTAAATTGAGCTTAGATAGAAGGAAATTTAGTCAATTAGGCTCAAAGGGGTTAATCAATGGAAAAAATACAAGGATGACTATTTGGCTAGTAATTATTTAAAAGAAAAATGCCTTGATCATTTCAAATGCATGCAGTGGTCATTAGCAGCTTAAAAGAGAACCAAGACAAGTTCTGAAAAACACAATAATCATGAGTGGAATCACACAATCAATGATTCAAAATGGCCTAAAGTTAGCCATTTACAACAAAGCCCAAAAACTCACTAGGTTTCGATTCATCATTTTCAATTAAACCCTTTAATTTTTTAGAATTTCACCCGACAAGATCACTAACCAGAAAATTCATTCAATCATGCTTAAAGTTTTTTTTTTTCGGGTCAATTGCTCACTAATCACATCACTTGAAAGCTTATCGGAAACTTTAAAAGCCCAATGGAGAAGTATCACAAGAAGAACAACACCATCAAGATCAAATACACTCACTCCAAGAAAGTTCAATCAGTCATTCAAATCCCAAGAGAACAATTCAGAAATCAACAGTATTCACAATAGAGCATCAAAATATCCACACCCCCACACTTAAAACAAGCATTGTCCTCAATGCTACACACATCCAAAAAAGAGAAAATAACGACAAAGAGAATGCTACACACATCCAAAAAAGGAAAAATAATGATAAAGAAAAGGAGATCAGAAATTAATCACATGATGCGTTGATGCGTGGATTAATCAATACAAGAGTTTTCACCTGATTGTGAGAAATTTATCATGTTGAAAACTTACCCCCTATATCCTGAATTTTAATTACTATCTGATTGTTGATCTGTTGATTATTCCTATATTTTAGTTTTCTTATAATTGATTCATTGAACTCCATTTGTACTTAATTGTCATCATTTATCTTAGTTTCTAATATCAAACCCAAATTGGATCATTACTGTGAAACTTTGCTTAAATGTGTTCATTTGCACTCATAATTGAATTATGCTTTCCAGTCACTGGGCTTCTTAAGGTTCAATTAGGTTTAATTAAGTTGGTTTTGACACATTTTATGATATTGAACCTAACTGGATCATTGAAGGAATTATTGCATGAATTAGCCCTAATTTATCTCTTTGACAATGTTCAGTAAACTAGCTATAATTTGAGTTTCAAATATTTGATTGATGTGATTTTGGTCTTGTAGGAAAGCTAAGACAATTCTCTACTACTTTCATGAAGACCTCAAAGGCCCAATCATACGTTTGGATAACTCAAATTGGAGTTGAAGCAAGAACTAGGGTGCTGATCCTGACAGCTTGACCTTTATATACTGTTCATGGCATATCTCGAGCTACAACTTGTCAAATGAGCTGAAATTTTGATGGTTGATAGTTAAGATCTAAATCTACAATTTTCATGTTGAATACTTTTCCAGATTGGAGGTCTAAGGGGTCATATTGAGCTTGGAAGTCAGATTATAGGACCAGAGTCAGAATACAGGGCCTGCGTCAGAATACAGGGCCTAAGTTGCGTAAAAATACACGGTCGTGTGAGCATACACGGCCTAGGCCATGTACGCTACTGACTTTGCAATTGAAATAGTGAAATTTTGCCCCCAAACTCAGTGTCATACACGGCCGTGTATTCATGCCAGAAACTCAATTATTGAGACTTCTACACGAAGTTTGTGTTAGAGACCTATATATTGACACTCTTGGCACGTTTTGAAGGGAGTTCTGACCTAGGAGAGCAGCTACAACTCTTTGGAGAAGGAGAGGGGAGTCTTGGATCAAAGATTGGAGTCTCAGGTTCGAGCAATCGGAGATCCATCATCCTCAATCCTCAGAAACTCGTTTGCTTTAGTTTTTCTTCTGCACTTTGTTTCTTATGATGTTCTTTCTCAGTTTTTCTTGTGATTTCCTTCTAGCTATATGTAACTAAACCTCCCTTGGTTAAGGAGGTGATGAAACCACTAGTATTGATGTTTTGAATCTTGCATATTTGATTATTTCAATACAGTTATGTTTTTATTCATATATTTCTGAATCTATTGTTGGTATGAAGGTTTTTGTACTTGTTCCCACTTTCAAAGTGGTAGATCTGGGTTTATTATGCGTGGTTGAAAAATTAGATCTAGCGGAATGTATGATGTTCATGTGGGTACAATTATCTTTGTGCTATTTGCCAGTTATAAAAGTGGTAGATCTGGGTTTATTATGCGCGGTTGCGGTAATTGATCTAGAGAAATATATGTTCTAAGTAATTTAATCCCGGTGTGAGATTATATCTTAGTATAATTAGTTTTCTAAATATTAATGCAATTGTTGGATAGTTGTAAGAGCGATTGCTTTATGACTAATCAGTGATTAGAAGTTGATTTGAGCAGTTGCTGAATTGGCCAACACGTAAGGAAAACAGAGATTTACTCTCACAATTGCGTAAAAACATAATTGGGTATGTTGGAATAAAATGATATGTGGATTTACATTATCATATAAATTTAGTGGTGGATTCAATCTCTTAACCAATTTTCTTATATTGTTGATTTCAGTTCATTTATTGTTATTGTCTTTGAAGTTGTTCATTGTTCATCAAAACTCTAAAAACCCCCATATTTACTGTTTATTGTCAATCAGAGTCTAAATTGAGAATTGTTAAATAGTGTTAATTGAATTGGTTCTCTGTGGATCGACTCTTACTAACTACAACTAGTTGTAAGGTTTTTATTTTCTGGTGGACCTGACAGCCGATTTTTATCTAAATTTTAATCACTATATCCTCACGCATCAATGATATTTGATGAATAATGATATTTGATGTATAATGAAGAATGATGATATATAACGAATAATGATATATGAAGAATTATATGAATTATTTGATTTTACAAATGATTTTGATAAAGGATATAAAATAGAATTTAGTTTCGGGAAGAGAAATGACTTAATTTGGCTTTTGCCACCTTTCTACATTAACTTAAGTTTTTGAAATGATTTTTCCTTGAAGTAGCTGGAGGTATTATGATGACACAATTTTTAATGGAACTATTAAGAATTCCTAGAATTCTCTCCCTTGTTTTATTATATTCCATAATATTTCTAGGAATGGAGTATGCAACAAGCGGAAGAGAAGACTGGAATATCGAAGAAATAGTTTTAGTTTAAATTTTGGATAAAGATTTGTATATTATTTGTATATAATTATGCCTTAAGGGCTTGCTGCATAAATGATGTATTATGAAATATAATCTTGTATAAACCCTTTTTTTCTTAGTATTGTGTACCTTAGTTCACTTTCAACATGCTCATATTATATATATATATATATATATATATATATATATATATATATATATATATATATATATATATATATATATATATATATATATATATATATATGATAGATATTTTTGAAAGATTAGTTATTAGTATTGAAGTGATGTGTCTAATCCTAAATACTAATACATAATTCTAGACATGTCATTAATACTAGTATTAGGATGTTACACCTACTCTCCAGGCTTAACTCGTGCGGTTTGACAACCGATCTTGGTATGCAAATTACCAAAATGGATCAAACATTAGACCTCTATAGTTACTTTGTATGGGAGAACGCTCTTCTTGCCCGATTGGGATGAGCCCAAAGCTCAAATCACAATGGGTAAGTTCGCTTATCTTAGACAAACATGTGTTTTTCTAGTCGAGATGAGTCTAAAGCCCGAATCTTGGTGGTTGGGTTTGTTTAACTTGGACGAACACGCATTTTTCTAACCGAGATGATCTCGAATCTCAGTGGTTGGGTTTATTTAACTTGGACGAACACGCATTTTTCCAACCGAGATGAGTCCAAAGCTCAAATCTCGGTGGTTAGGTTAATTTAATGTGCATGACATGGAAGCCTCTAGTGTGGGGTCCATAATCCTACGTGATGGTCGATTACGCTTAACCTTTGTAAACTATGGTAGTTTTATGGGTTAAGGTTAGGCTCAGATGGGTACGGACAAGAACCCTTGAATGCTCTGCTTGACCCTAGAGGGTGTTCAAGTGGTTTTCCCAGTTTGACCGTTATGTAAGGATGTCAGAATAGTTAATCCTTTTGGACCTTGTATACCTCAGACCTCAGCAAAGCGTGGTGACCTTGTGGGTTATAGCAAGCCTAAGTATTCAAGGACTCAAGGTCACTATCAGGATATTGACTATAAATATTATCGAGCTGGAGTACTCAGGGACTCAGGGTCACAACCGAGGTGCCAACTTTGAGATAGGGTAATGGTCATGAAGGAATGCCAATTCATTGATATGCAAAAATGTTCATTTACACAATGGAAGCAACAATTACAAAGCATTACATGATTGTGCGTGTCACTTCATGATGGTGATTGCTCTCCTGGTTATCGTCCCAAATACGATACTATTGGTATATCTGAATTACACACTTTAGTAATTAGGATTAGGCACGTTACTTCTATACTAATGACAATCTTTGTAAAAAACATTTAATATATATAAGAACTGAAAAGAAAAATATAATATACATATATGAAATCCTGACTTATGCAAGAATGTAAGTCATTATATAATAAATACAAACATTGCCTTTAAGGCATCAAAAATTTACAAAACTGTATATAATTCTTTTACAAAAGCATAAATATCTATTTCTCAATCCTGCTCTTCATTTCGGTTGACTGTAGATTCCTTCCTTGTAATTATCATGGAAATACAATAAAAAAAGGGTAATAATTCTATAATTCTCAGTAATTCTACCATACATAGTGTCATCATAATAATTCCAGTTATTTTAGAAAAAAATCATTTCAATACTTAAAATATAACATAGAAAGGTGGCAAAAAGTCAAAGTAGGTTTTTTCTCTTCTCGAGGTAGAAATTTAATTATTATCATTATTAAATAATTCATAAACATCTATCATAAAATAGATCATAGGTTACATTCATAATAAAACATATCAAATATGACTCCTAGCTCAATACCTTTATAAAAATTATATATTTTCTCAAGTTAACTCTATAATTTATAACCAATCATTGCCATGATAATATAGAAATATTCAATCGTGTATAAATTTATTACTAATGCTCATTATCCAACATCCTGAAATATTTTAGTATGCGCTAGATTCATATCTAATATCTTTCTAGGATAACCTTATATTATGAGGAATATATTCAATATCTACTCAAGACATTCTCGTATCACGAGATTGTATTTGGTATATATCCAGGATACTTACTCATCTTCCAAGGATCATCTTTGGGTTTTTACTCCTTTCCCGGAGTTTGTTCAAGATTACTCATTTCCCGGAATTCATTCAAGATTACTCCTTACTTGGAGTTAATTTAAGATTACTCCCTACTCGGAGTTTATTCAAGATTACTCCCTACCTAGAGTTTATTCAAGATTACTCCCTATCCAGAGTTTTTTCATGATTACTCCCTAAGTACACAATATCATTATTCTCAAACTATGTGCACTGTATTATCAATTCATCATTCAAGTATACTAGATACACATTTATATCATAAACTATTATAATTAGTGAATTGATTCATAATATAAGGTTCCATTTGATCCCCATAGAGTGAAGAACTCTTTTTTCACAAAACAAGGGGTTGCTAGATGATTACCATTTGTGGTAATCGATTACTACATACTATTTTCTCAAACTAGAGGCTTGGTAATTGATTATCAACTCAAAATTCACAAATCAGAAGCTTGGTAATTGATTACCACATGTTAATTTTTGCTTACATAATCCTAGTAATTGATTACCACCAGGTGGTAATCAATTACCATGTTTCCAAAACCATTTTAAGGGCTGGTAATTGATTACCACCTGATGGTAATCAATTACCACTTGGTTTTCAACAGTAGAGTAAAGTATTTAAACATACTATACCAAAAAAAAAAACCATTCTCAAATCAAAATAACATCAGTCCTCAATATATATTTTCAACCAAACATCAACAAGGTTCATTATCAATAATCAAACCATTAAAACCCATATATTCTACCTCAAACTCATCAACATACTATCCATCTTATATTACTTAATCACGCATCAAACTCCACATAAATCCATAACCGACAAATTCTATCTCATCTCTAAAGAAGAATATGGACAAAACACCATTGATTTTACTATAGTCACATAACAAAAATGAAGGAAAAGTGACGATGAAGTAGAAAAGAAACAAGACAAGCAACCCCTACCTTAATTTCCTTTGATGTTAGTAGCTTTTTCTACCTTGTTCTTTATTCTTCTTCTTCTTCTTCTTTCTTTTCTTCCTTCCTTCTCTCTTTCTTGTGTTTTCTCTCTTTCTCTTCCTCTCTATTTTTCCTTTCTTTCTTTCTTTCCTTCCTTCTTTCCTTCTTTCCCTTTCTATTTCTCTTTCTTTCTTTTTGTTCTTATCTTCTGCTGAGGGAAAGAAGATAAGGATAAGGACAAGGTATTTAATGTGAAAAATTTATCTCTTAAGGATACTTTAATCTTCCATACCTAAATTTTCTAACTTCTATAAGTGTTATAAAAAATTTAAGGACTTCTTTTAGTCCCTATTCTCATCATTCCATAATTTTCAATACACTGTTAACTATCACTTAAGTTTTATTGCTCTTCCTTAAGTTACGGCAAACCTAAGGAATTAAACTAATAGGCTCACAGGTATCTGCCTTAACTTGTAACCATTTCCAAAATATTCTTCATCCTCTACTTGGCATCTTCCCAAAATCTCATAATTTTTCCAGGTCACTTTCCTATTTAATTTGGCATTAAAACACTCATTATGTATTATTTAAAATACCAAATTAACTCAATTAATTCCTCAAAATTCACCACAACTCATTCTAACTATTTGTGACCTAGAAATAAATTTTTCTTATTTATTTCCCTCATCTAAGCAATTTGTGCTAAATTCTGAGTTAATATGAGTTATTTTCCATGTCTTAGGTTATAACATCATACCTAAACCAGCTCAGAAAATTACCAAAATTAACAGATAATTAGCAAAAATATTAATAAGCTTCTATATTAATTCTTAAGACTAATAGGTCAGGGAGGATGTTACATAGATCTCTCCGACTATCCACGGACCTCGGAGGCAAAGTGGTGAACCACCTTAAGGCTGCTTTCTTTAGGGAAAAGGGAAAGCACGACACATGAGAATGTCTTCTTCTCCCCCAACGAACAAAAGTATGAACATGTAAGCATCTAGGTGTTCCTGAGGGTCCGTGGTTCCATCATAAACTTCGATGTTGGCGGGAAACTTAAAGCACTTTGGAATCTCGTATGCTATCACTTTGTCAGTAAAGGGCTGATTTTGTGATACCATGTCTCTAACTGCGTGTGTCTGCTCCTTTGTGTAGGTGGGTTGATGACTGGGGTCCATGATCCTGGAGATCTCCGGTTGGTGGTCATCACACCGGCATTGGTCCTTTTTGTTTTCAGGGTTTCTAGCTAGGGGTGGTTCTCTACTTCAAAGATTCGATTAGCAGCCCTCTCCAAGTTATGGATTCTTTCTTCCAGGTGGTGAATCCTCTAATCCTGGAGTCTAACCAAGGAGAGTAATTCTGCTCTTAACAGTTCTTGGTGGTCGGTCATGCCCCAACGAGACTAGACTTCATTTTCCAACCGGTCCCCAAGGCGTTGTAGTGTCGATACCTGCTGTCCAGTGTCCCTGAAGGATGCTCTTTGAGGGCCAAGGCGTTGCCTTGCCGGAATCCTCAGGGAAAAAGGAGAGAGATTTTCTGTAGTGAAAGAAGTCTTATGCCCATCTTGTCTGGGTTCTAAGCGGACTACAACTAGCTCTTGTAATTGGCATTGACTAAAGTAATGGTTTTGATGATAACAAACGAGAAAGAAATGGTGATGTAAAGATCAAGTCCTAAGGTTCTTCAAGATTAGTTTACAGGACTTAGATCTTGTGTAAAGATAAATATGAATCACACTAAACTCATTTCTTAGTTTTTATTCAACTTAAATGGCTTTGTAAAATCATGATCTAGACTTGTGAAAATTTCGTTTAAGTTTAGGCAAAATGGTTTTAGAAAGATTAATAAGATTTTGAGAATCTTTGGTTGCAAAATCCTTTAGAAATCTTATTTTCTTGACAAACCAATAACATGTTATCACTGTTCAATAATAGGTTATTTGCCAAGATTAGAAATATGCCAAAATGTTTTTTAAGGGGAATATTCGATTATGGATTTCCCATAACCAGTTATTCATTAAGTCAAGAGCTTTTTATCATGTTTTTCAAAAGCTCCCAACTGATTATGGAATTCCCATAATCAATTGTTCATTAAGTCAGAGGTGCAGGATTCTCTTTCAAAGATTCATAACTGGTTATGGATATTCCAATAACTAGTTATGCTAAACCAAATAACCAGTTATTGGAAATTAATAACTGGTTATTTGGGATAGCAAAAAACACTTTTCAATAACTTTATTGGAGCATTTAAAGCCCCCAACAACCACCAACGACTCTTAATTACTTTAGGCTATAAATGAAAGTGTTTGGGCATTAAAGACAAGTTGGGAAATAATCTGAATATCATTCTTGAGCATTGAACATGAGTTTTAACTACCATTTCTCATAAACCCCTATTTTGAGCTATAGTGTGTGATTCCTTGATATCAATTAGGCTTCTATTTGTAATATCTACTTTTTTTAGAGTTTATCCTTCTATCTTTCTTTGATTTCCTGTAAATAGGGTGAGGTATCCCTCTAGAGAAAAGTGTGAGATATCCCTTGATTGTAAAGAGGGTGAGGTATCCTTGTTTTGAGGCTTAAGCACAAAGGGTGAGGCATCCCAGAGGTGTGTAGAGTGCTCTCAGTTGTAAAGGTCGTTAAGCACCTGTTCAAGCTTGAAGGTTTAGTGGAAAATCTCAGGTGGTTCACTTGAGGACTGGACGTAGGTCACAAGAGGTGGCTTGTAATACCCTTAGTAACATGTTAGACTTGTATATGGTTACAAAAGGTAGCATATTACTTGATTAACATGTCTGTGAAGTTTTGCGACAGACTGAGTTCGTTTAGACACTTAGTTGCAATATAGAAATTGAAAAGTAGCTTAAAATGACTTAGATATTGGCTTTAAAGGTAAAGTTGAGGGAAATAAATATAGAGAGTTTGTTTCTAGGCCACAAATGAGCCAAGTAAGATGCAGTTAAAGTTTCAAGAGAATCTGAGTTAGTTTGGTATTTTTAGGCATACTAGTTGTGCATTTAATACCGAATTGACTACCAGCGGATATGAAAAATCATAAAAATGGTGAAATAATAATTTAGATGAATCTTATGATTTATTCTAAAGCTGTTAGAAGTTAAAAATCTTTAATTAGCATAACTCAAGTATTCTTAGCAGATAAGAAAGTTCCAGCAAAATATCCTAAGAGACATGATAGTCATTCTCTCATTTCTCTCTCTAGGTTAAAGGCAGCAGAAGCTGCAAAAACCAAAAAAAATAAAGAAGAAAGAAAACGAAGGAAGAGAATAGAGAAAGGAAGAAGAAGAAGGAGAAGGAGGAGAGGAAGACTAAGGGAAGATCAACATCAAAGTATAGAGCTTGAAGATTGATCATCCAATCAAGAGGTAAGGAGTTTCTATTCATCTCTCTCCGTAGTTCATCTTGATTGAACCTAGGTTTTCTATGAATAGAAATACGAGTTTCGATAGCTAAATTTGAGTTCTTTGCTTGATTCTTGATTCCAAGAATTAGGTTAAGTTAATTTAAGCTTAGTAAGTGTAAGATAGCCATTTATAGTTCAATATTAACCATTAGAACAAGTATAGGTTGTATTTGAGTTACAACAAGTATAGGGACAAGGATGAGTGCTAGAAATCACTAAGAAACTAATTTTTAGATGACTGAAAGTAAGATTTGAACCATGGAACAATGCCACGATTATGCAAAGTGAGCTGTAGAGTGTCTGGTTCAGAGACACAGCCCATGTCCAAAGACACAGGGGGCATGTAATCAAACATGGCCCGTGTCTGAGGCCAGAATCTTCAAAAATGTCATTTTTGATGTTTTGAAGCTATGAACTAAATGAGATCACTAGTATATGTTTTCTAAAGTGTGTTAAGGCACAAATGAGGATATTTTTAAAAGGGAAATTATCACCTTGTAAGTATGAGAAAGTATAAGGCCTTTGAGCATTCAATAGTGAAGGATTGCCCTAGGTAAGGACATAGCACCTTAGGCAACCTAATGTTGCATTAGATATCACTCAAGATGTAATGAGATGGTGCAATGGAGATAAGTATACTTGGATGAATTATAGGGTTCACTCTAGTAAGAATAAGAAAAGGTATGAACCTTAAGATATCCAAAAGTAGTGGATCAATTTGGGAAGGTACCTAGAACCTTAAGCAACGAAGAGTTGCAAGTAAGAACCACACTTGAGTTAGACTTACTTAAGTGGAGATAATGTTGTGTATTTAGTTCTAAAGAGGGGATGTTATGTACTAAGTCTCTAGTTAAATGGGACCTTGTGCATTGTAGAATACACAATAGGATGAATGTTAACTTGTAAGCTTGTTGCATTTATTAAGTATGCAAAGTTCTAGAGAAATGCTTATTTATTTTCTTAAGCAAGGTTGAATGAGGCATTAGCTAAGATAGACTCTTTATGAGTTGAGTCTATAGGAACGTTAAGGTGGTGTTTATGTAAGAGGTAAACATAACACTACGCTTTTCACACACTAGTTAGTTAATCTAGTTTGTATGTAAAAGTTAAGAATCTTAGTGCAACCCAAAAGTAAGAGTTTGCTAAAGATAAGTGTCTAACAACTATAGTGACTTATTGTTACTTAGATTCACTATAGATGTGATGATAAGGGGTGTTAGATATAAGAAAACTAGGATAAGTTGACATTATCTACCTGTGAATGTAACTTATATGACGTAAGGTCATTTAGCCAAAAAGGAAGGGAGTCAAGAAGTTCCTAAGGGGGCAAGTATTCCTAACCAAGTGCTGGAGTTGCATGTGATGCGGAAATTCTAGTTTTTCCTATCTACAAGAAGGTAAACAAGAGAAGTCAGAATTTCCTAGTAAAACATGCCTAGATCTTAGATGACCTAAGTATGTAAGAATGATAGTAAGTATGTATGTCTATGGAAATGGTCTGATAGAATTGATCTTAGTGAGTATCCTATGAAGCCCATTCATGGAGGCCAAGGGAGATAGATGAGTGTTTGATAAACTCTTTTGAGGAAGGATATAACTCTAATATCTTGATAATGCCAAGGCCAAAGGAGATAAGTGGGAAATTGGAAGACGCTCTTTGAGCAAGGATGAAGCCCGAACTTCTTAGTGTGTCAGGATATATGTAATGTGAGAATGAACTTTCCCTCTATTCACCATGGGATAATATACGGAACCAATTCCTAATGAATTTCCTAATTTTCAAAATAACCTTTTGCATGTATTTCAAAACAAAACATTGCATGAGCATTTCTTTAGGATCTTCTTAGGCATAATCATATTGCATATCATTTACATTGCATTTACAAACAGCTGTATTGGCATTGTCTGTGGCTGTTGGTATTTACAATTGTATGGGTGTAGGCTATCGGTTTAGATCACACTATATAGTAGTGTGCAATTATGAAAATTAGTAGAGGAAACTCCTATGTCTGTAGTTATAGCAATTGTTACATTCGTTATATAATGTTACTGCTAGCTGGTATTGGAATTATTTTTATTGTGAATTGCAATTCTCACCCCAATTGTTCTTCCATGTAAATCTAGGTACAGAGGTAAAGACCTTACTAAGGGAAGGAAGATGAAGCATGAAGACTAGTATAGTTTTTATATGCTTTAGTATACAAAGCTCATGTATAAAGTTTTTATTTGCTTTGTATGTTTTAAGTAGTATATATTAAAATATGCCCTTTTATGGCAAATGTTGTATATATATATATATATATATATATATATATATATATATATATATATGGGTATGAGTTTAAGTTTTTTCGCATTCTCTCAAGGTTTTCTATAATTACTCACTGTAATTATGGATATATATATTAGTTAGTATATAGAAGTGACGTCTCTAGTATTTTTTATCTTTATATATCTTTGTATATCTAGGATATATCTAGATATTTGTATTTAGATGTTACATTATGGTATTAGAGCAGTTCATCCTATTGAGTCGGGGTATGGACTGACTGTGCTTAGGCATAAGTAACAGCTTAGTAGAATGTTATGCATTCTTTTATCTCTTTTTGAGATATGTAAATGGAATTGCATGACTAGCCTTAGGTGTGGATGCTATTGGCTATTTTTATATAGTTACATGACATTGAGTCTAGCTAACTCAATATGTAATGTTTTGTGTGTACAAGAAGTTATGGCAACTAACCTATGAGACTAGGAGACTGGTAAATGAGGAGATAATCAGAGCTCTTAGAGAAATGGCTATTGTTTTGAGAAAGCAGACTACCATTAGTAGAAGTCTATCAGAAGTGATAGAATAGGACTCACATAGTTAGTTGTGGTAACAAGAAGGAACTTTTGAGAGATCAGTATTTCTCGAAGTTCAAGAAAGTTACTCCTCTATTTTTCAAGGGAGAGTTTAGTTCAGTCAGAGTCGAAAGATGGCTTCATATGATGGAAGAGAACATTGGGGTCATGGTGTGCGCTAATGGATAGAAGGTGACCTTACTTCGTAAGGGTTAGTAGAAAGAGCTGAAAGTTGTTGAGATAAAGCAGAGAGGTTACTAGAAGAGGTTGGTACTCGAATCACCTGGTAGGTGTTTAGAACTACTTTCCTAGACAAGTATTATTCCCTTGAGTTGTGAAAGTCAAGAGAAATTTGGAAATTTCTAAGGTCTGAGTAAGGGGATATTACTGAGGACCATTTTATGGAGCAATTAGAAGAATTATGAAGCAAATAGAGGTTAATAACTTCTCCACTCTAGTCAGTGAGTGTAGAGTTGAAACAACAAATAATCTCAGAGCTTCGATGGAACAAGAATTAGAAGGTTGCCCAAAGAGGAAAAGATCAGATGTTAAGATCAATGAGGGTGCCTCTTAGTCTCAATTTTTATTAGGCAAAGGAACACAGGTTCAAGTGGTAGCTTGGGGTGAAGATGGGTATAAGTAAGGTGCTTTCAAGATGAGCAACCTTAAAGGAAAGTGGTAAATTAGACTTCAAGGTACTAAGATGCACAAGTAGATTATAGATCAGAGTATGCAATGGAGGCAATGAAATCTTCTAACTTGGTATGAGGTAAGAGCACATGTAAAGAGAAATCTTTTAAGGTGTGTGTAAAGAGAGTATGGATTTACTTTATAAATCATGTTAGTTTACTTTGTGAATCTAGCTTACTTACTTAGTTGGTGCAGTTTAGTTGCTAAGAGAGACAAATGATGTTATGTTCTTGTTTAGTTTAAGTGTGAGACTGTGCTCATGTTAGGTAGTCGAACGAAGGAACTATCGAGACTAAATACCTTTGTCTAGAAAGGATGATCGGGTAGATCAGTTGAGATAATCTTTGGATTTTCTCATGAGATGATCTAAGATCTGGTTGTCATAGAATCAAAGTTAAGAAGAGAATATCTCTGAGAGTTTTTTAGGATTACGAAAGGATATGAAGAGTATGTTAAAGGTACTATTGGAAACTTTTAGAAAAAGTGGTTGCATGCCAAGTTAGCTAAAAGTCAGTTTTGGATTACAAGTGTTACAATATACAGGCCATGTAATTTCTTAAGAGAGGAAATTGTAGATAACCCTAGTAAAGTTTAAGCAAAAGTACAATGCAAAGAGCAACCATTGTAACCAAGGGTAGAGAGTTTATAAGTGAACTTTCTCAGTTAGTGCTACCCAGATTAGGCCAGCTAAGAAAGGTAGTTCTTAGTAGTGGACTCTGGAGAGTGAGTATGGTTTCCAAGAGTTGAAGAGGAGGTAGATCACTACGTTGGTATTGGTAATTCTAGATTCTCGTGAGAACTTTGAGGTAGTTAGTTACACTTTGAAGAAGGGACTAGGGTGTGTTCAGATGCACAAGAGGTAAGTAGATGCCTACACATTAAGGCAATTGGTATGAAAAATCTGCAAGTGTACGGTTTCGTCATCAAGTAATAAAAGATAGAATCCATAGGTACTGTATCTATGAATACCAATTAATTAATTAATTCAATTCAATTAAATAAAGGAAATATAATCATTAATTGATGAGATCTTAGTAACTAAGCAATTTAATAAATAAATACTAGAGTGCAAAATTAAGAACAAAAACAACAAGTTATTAAGACAAGTTTTTCAGATTCAAGAAAGCTTCCAAGATTGGGGCAACCACAATGATACAAGACAAATCCTAATTGATAACCCTTTTATTAAAATTAAAATTCAAATGAAGGTGAATTATCCTAAATTAGTTAATGTTCTTTCTCAAGAGACAAGAACCGTACCCAATTAAACCAATTCCTACTCTCGTGGTAATTGAATTTAAATTAAACTCATTACACTTTATGGTAATTCATTGAATCCTCGAAAGGCTAAACCTACTCTCGTGATTTAGACCTTAAGTTCAATTCTTATGGTTCCAATACCTAGGTTCACTTCTCAGTACATCCTTAGATATCTATGAGATGCAAATATGTGGCCAGCAAATTCATATGAATAAGCGCAATAAAGATTGAATCAAAGAACATTCAAGATTAATAAAAGGGGAAACAAAGTCAATTAATCATCGTCAATGTATCAAAGAGCATTGCCCAATCCTAGAAACAAGAAAACTACTCAGACATGGAGAAGAAGAAACAAGAAATCAAATTTAAGAACATCCAAACTCGTAATCAAAGAGAGAAGAGAGGAGAAAGATGAAGATCAAGAGCCTCCAAGTGTGCCTTCTTCAAACTAAATTGGAACCCCCTCAATTGTATTCAGAACATCTATAAATAACCCTAGGGTTTCAACTGGTTCAAGCTCATAAAAAGAAATAAAAATGAAACTTAAAATCTGACTCGTACTATGATCCATGACCGTGGTACATTCCACAGCCAGGCCATGGTACATTCCACGGCCGTGGGACATTCCACAGCCAGGCCGTGGATCTTGTTGGATGGGCACACGTTGTTTCTTTGATACGTTCCACGATCGTGGGACATTCCACAGCCAGGCCGTGGTACATTCCACGGCCGTGGTATATTCCACAGTCATGGGACATTCCACAGCCAGGCCGTGGACTCTTCTGTCAAGTCACGTTTGCTTCTTTGCACAACTGCTCGATCTATGGCCGTGGGGCATTCCATGGGCAGGCCGTGAAACTCTCTGGAATGAGTCTTTTTCCCTAATTTGCTATCTGTAAAGCTCCAACTTCAATCATGCAAGCTTTCCATCCATTTCAAGGCCAACTGAGCACCAATCCTGCACAACAACACCAAAAATATCGTAGTTATCCAAACTAAAGAAAAAACAAATAGAAAGAGGAACTAAAATGCCTAAAATGCCTAAAAATGCATGCAAAACAAGAATAGAATATGATTTTATTTCACACACGTGAGTAGTTAAACCTGTATGAGGAGGACTACCTTAGGTATGATTTGGAAATTGCCATAGTGGTGTTTGCCTTACAGTTATGGAGACATAACTCATGAAGAGTCTAATTCGAGGTGCTCAGCGATCATGACAGCTCAAGAATGCTTATTGATTAGAGGAAGCTGAACATAAAGCATAATAGATGAATAAAGTTTTTCAAGGCTTATAACCTTAAGTTATGATATCATTCGGGTAAGACTTAAGTAGTGGTTGATGCACTAGGTAGGAAATTCCTACATGTGTCCTAAATGATAGTCAAAGAGAGAATGAAATTCTTGAGAGTTTCAAGAATTTGAGTCTTGTAGTGACTATGATGCCAGATAGTTTCTTAGTGAGCAAGGTGGACATAGCAAAAGGCTTAAGGACTCAGATTTTTAAAAGCTCAAAGGGAGAATGAAACTCTATGGGACAAGAGTGAGTAGATCTTCTTCAGAACCCAAAAGGATTTTTGAAGTAACAAATGATGGAATGACAAAGTTTAGAGATAGGCTTTGTTTTCGAAGAGGGATCCCAGAAGGAGTTCATAAGAGAATGTGTACCATCTATCTAGAGGCTACTAAGGTTTTTCGAGAGTTAAGAAAGATGTATGGTGGCCTAGTATGTTAAAGAACATAGCAGAATATGTTAAGCTTAAGGATGGAAATAGGCTAGCCGGCCTATTAGGGGCCTGTGGCCAGGCTTGTTTTAGGCTTGGCCTGTTTAAAAAATGAGTTAGGCTCAGGCCTTTTTAAAAGTTTTTAAAAGCCTGTTTCATTTAGTAGGTCAGGCCTGGTCTCTCAACAAAGCCTGTTAGGCCTATTAGGCCGGCCTATTTATACTTATTTATAAATATATTCTTTTTTTTTTCAATGGCCTTTCAAGGCCTGTTTGAAGGCCTAGGCCTGTTTGAAGGCCTAGGCCTATTTGAGGCCTATATGAAAGCCTTGGCCTACTGGCCTATTTAGAGGCCTGAATAGGCTTCTAAATAGGCTTCAGGCAGGTCAGGCCCAAAAAAAGGCCTTTGTTAGGTAACAGGTCAGGCTCATGTTAGATATTTGTAATACAGGCCTGACTTGTTTAGGGTGAAGCCTGGCCTGACCTAGCCTGTTTCCATCCCTAGTTAAGCTGTAGGCAAGGGTGGAGAGGTTAAGTAATCTACCCATCTTTCACTAAGTAAAGTTAGCTATTTTCTAGATAAAGTGATTCAACCACTTTTGAAGGAGATAGTTGGAGTGCATGGAGTTCTAGTGAGTGTGGTGTCTGAAAGAGATCCTAGATTCACATATGGTTTTGGAAAGCCTTACAAGAAGGAGTTCAAAGCTAAGTTATGTTTTAGTATAACTTACTATCCACAAACAGAGGGTCAAGAGCTTAGAGATAAGCAAATTTCCTCTAATAGAGGTGCAGTTGGGAAAAGCTAGTGCTGAAAAAGGATTGCATGGTAGTAAGAATTTTATGTTAAGATAGTTTACCCAAAGTTGTTTGCATGAGGTGAGCAATTTTGGGAAAAAAATTTAAAAATAAGGGGAGAAATGTAATACCCTTAGTAACATGTTAGACTTGTATATGGTTACAAAAGGTAGCATATTACTTACTTAACATGCTTGTGAAGTTTTATGACAAACTAAGTTCTTTTAGGCACTTAGTTGCAACACAGAAGTTGAAAAGTAGATTAAAATGACTCAGATAATGGCTTTAAAGGTAAATTTAAGGGAAATAAACATAGAGAATTTGTTTCTAGGTCACAAATGAGTCAAGTAAGATGCAGTTAAAGTTTCAAGAGAATCTGAGTTAGTTTGGTATTTTTAGGCATACTAATTGTGCATTTAATACCGAATTGACTACCAGTAAATATGAAAAATCATGAAAATGGTGAAACAATAATTTAGATAAATCTTATGATTTATTCTAAAATTGTTAGAAGTTGTAAAACTTTAATTAGCATAATTCGAGTGTTCTTAGCCGATAAGGAAGTTCCAGCAAAATATCCTAAGAGACATGATGGTCATTCTCTCATTTCTCTCTCTCGGTTAAAGGCAGCAGAAGTTGCAAAAATAGAAAAAAAAACAAAGAAGAAAGAAAATGAAGGAAGAAAAGAGAGAAAGGAAGAAGAAAAAGGAGAAGGAGGAGAGGAAGACTAAGGAAAGGTTAAGATCAAAGCATAGAGCTTGAAGATTGATCATCCAATCAAGAGGTAAGGGGTTTCTATTCATCTTTCTCCTTAATTCATCTTGATTGAACCTACGTTTTCTATGAATAGAAATAAGGGTTTGGATAGCCAAATCTGAGTTCTTGGCTTGATTCTTGATTCCAAGGATTAGGTTAAGTTAATTTAAGCTTAATAAATGTAAGATAGCCATTTATGGCTCACGATCAATCATTAGGATCCATAGATTTAAGAATTGGACAATAGTTGGAGTTATGTGATTTGGACCTAGATCTTTGCCTAAGAGAATCTATAGGTTGTATTTGAGTTACAACAAGTATAGGGGTATAGATGAGTGTTAGAAATTACCAATAAACAAATTTTTAGATGATTGGAAGTAGGATTTGAACCATGGAATAGTGCCATGATACTGTAGAGTGAGCTACAGAGTGTCTGGTTCAGAGACACGGCCTGTGTTTGAAGACACAGGGGGTCATGTCCTTCTTTACCTGTTCTAATACATGAAACTATGCAAACAAAATAAGGCATAAGGGGGAGGGAACGTGTAATCAAACATGGCCTGTGTTTGAGGCCAGAATCTTTAAAAATGTCATTTTTGATATTTTGAAGCCATGGAATATATGAGATCATTAGCATATGTTTCCTAAAGTGTAATAAGGCACAAATGAGGATATTTTCAAAAGGGAAATTATCATCTAGTAAGTATGAGAAAGTATGAGGCCTTTGAGCATTCAAAAGTGAAGGATTGCCCAAAGTAAGGACATTGCACATTAGGCAACCTAGTGTTGCATTAGATATCACTCAAGATATGATGAGATGGTGCAATGGAGATAAGTATACTAGGATGAATTGTAGCATTCACTCTAGTAAGAATAAGGAAGGAATGAACCTTAGGATATCCAAGAGAAATGGATCACCTTGGGAAGATACCTAGAACCTTAAGCAACAAAGAGTTGCAAGTAAGAACCACTCATGAGTTAGACTTACTTGAGTGGAGATAAGGTTATGTATTAGTTCCAAAGAGGGGATGTTACGTACTAAGTCTCTAGTTAAACGGGACCTTGTGCATTGTAGAATACACAATATGATGAATGTTAGCTTGTAAGCTTGTTGCATTCATTAAATATGCAAAGTTCTAGAGAAATACTTATTTATTTCCTTAAGTAAGGTTAAATGAGGCATTAGCTAAGATAAGCTCTTTTACTAGGAGGAGTTGAGTCTATAAGAATGTTAATATGGTGTTTATGTAAAAGGTAAACATAACACTATGTTTTTCACACACTAGTTAGTTAATCTAGTTTGTATGTGAAAGTTAAGAATCTTAGTGCAACCCAAAAGTAAGGGTCTAACACCTATAGTAACTTATTGTTACTTAGCTTCACTATAGATGTGATGATGAGGCATATTAGATATAAGTAAACTAGGATAAGTTGGCATTGTCTACCTGTAAATGTAACTTATATGACGCAAGGTCATTTAGCCAAGAAGGAAATGAGTCAAGAAGTTCCTAAGGAAGTAAGTATTCCTAACTAAGTGCTAGAGTTGCATGTAGTGTGGAAATTCCAGTTTTTCCTATCTACAAGAGGGTAAACAAGATAAGTTAGAATTTCCTAGTAAAACATGCCTAGATCTTAGATGACCTAAGTATTTAAAATGAAAGTAACTATGTATGTATACGGAAATGGTCTAACAGTATTGATCTTAATGAGTATCCTATGAAGCCCATTCATGGAGGCCAAGGGAGATATATTGGTGTCTGATAGACTCTTTTGAGGAAAGACATAAAATCATGATATCTCAATAGTACCAAGGCCAAAGGAGATAAGTGGGAAATCCGAAGACACTCTTTGAGCAAGAATGAAGCCCGAACTTCTCAGCGTGCCAGGATACGTGTGATGTGAGGATGAGCTTTCCCTCTATTCACCACGGGATAATATACCGAACTAATTCCTAATAAATTTCTTGTTTTTCAAAATAAACCCTTGCATGTATTTCAAAACAAAACATTGCACAAGCATATCTTTAGGATCTTCTTAGGCATAATTATATTGCGTATCATCTACATTGTATTTACATATAGTTGTATGGGCATTGTCTGTGGCTGTTATTATTTACAATTGTATGGGTAATTGTTTATATCTAATGGTGTGTAGGTTATAGGTTTAGACCACACTATATAGTATTATGCAGTTATGAGAATTAGTGGAGGAAACTCCTATGGTTGTAGTTATAGCAATTGTTACATTCGTTATACAATGTTATAGCTAGTTGGTATTGGAATTGCTTTTACTGAGAATTATAATTCTCACCTCAATTGTTCTTCCATGTAAATCTAGGTACAGAGGTAAAGACCTTACTAAGGGAAAGAAGATGAAGCATAAAGACTAGTATAGTTTTTATATGTTATAGTATACAAAGCTCATGTATAAAGTTTATATTTGCTTTGTATGTTTTAAATAATATGTATTATAATATGTCTTTTTGTGGCAAATGTTGTATATATGTATGTATGAGTTTAAGTTTTTCTGTATTCTCTCAAGGCTTTTTATAATTACTCCCTGTAATTATGGAGATATGTTGTAGTTAGTATGTAGAAGTGATATCTCTAGTACTGTTTATCTTTATATATCTCTGTATATCTAGGATATACTTGGATATTTGTATTAAGATGTTACAGGGCTGAACCAGGATAAATCATTGTGTTTGCTCTTCTCAACTTTATCTCTTTACTTTATGCTTTAATTTTATATGCTTACTTGAATACTTTCTATCTTGACTTATTTATTTGTAAGTGAAGTGATCAATCTGATTTATCTATTCACTTCAATCAATCAATAGCTTCAACGAAAATTAATATACAAGTGTTTTTTGAAATATTTGCAAAAACTTTTTATAAACTCAATTCACCCCCCTCTTGAGTTTGAAGCCACTTGGTAACAGCTCCATAATTGGCTGATGAGCCAAGGGGTTAAATGCCAGGTGACGATTGGAGGAGGGGGGTTATGCATAGTGGAGGCACGGTTTTGGTTGGTCAATGTCTGTCTCCTTCTCATGTTCACCATGATTGAGGTAGTAGGGAGAGTCATTTAGAGTGGAGTTGGGAGTAGAAATTTATCTCTTCCCACAGATGACGCCAATGTTCAAAATTGAGTTTTAAGATTTACTTGAAGAAGTAATAAGTGGTTGATTCCTCCTTAGACATAGCTCCTTCAGTGATGGAGCGAGGGGTGAGTACCTACAAATGACACTTCAACTCTCAAGTTAGTAGCTGCGTAAGGAAGGTAGTGAGTAATGGAAAAAAGGCGTCCTTGTCTCTCTTGCTTACTGTATTTATATGAATGTATAAAGGTTTTTGGTGTTTGAGCATTCAATACATGCTAAATATTGCTACCTAGGATCATGGTGACATGATCATGGGAGATACGATCGAGGGGACAGGGTCGTGAAATCACTATCCTATAGTTTTCATTTGCCTGCTCGTACAGGATATGCTGAGAGTCTGTTCCTGTCGTTATGCTTAGCATTTTGGCTATTTCACTTGCACTATACGCTTGGGTACCAGCTTGACGGGTCGGGTTGTGTAATACCCTCCTTAGGGTATCACATTTATACATCAAAACATCAAGATCTTAACAAAACGCAAAAAAAGGTTTAATCTTTGGATAATACAGATTTCAAATTTTCTTTTCAAAAGCATAACTTAAACGAAACATAACATCACAGGATTTATCTTACTAAATATTACACACCAAAAAGAATATATACAACAGTGGCATGGATTACAGTCCACCCAAAATTTATAAAGTTTATACACAAAGGACATAAACAACTATTTAACAAAACATAACTAGCCCAAGTCTAAAGACCTACGGAGTAGGGTTTCCCCTTGGACCCTCCATTGGATCCTCCTCGGAATCCTCTGTTGGATCCTCCTCCTCAGACTCCTCCCCAGTCAGATCCCTCAACCGGGGCAAAATTTCGCGGACAGGTGTCCTAGCAAATGACACCACAGGGTCCAGGTCCTCCCTCGGGGTGTAATGCAAATCACCCCATAACTCCCTAATAAGCATAAAGAACTCCAGACGCACCGTGACATCTAGAGAAAAGAAAGGAGCCCCATCATGGGTCCTACAAATAGACAAAGTCATGTCTCCTATATATCTAATTCGTTTAATGCCCCAGTCGATACGTCATGCATCCGCACCTCCGTGGAATTAAACTCTAACAAAACCAATAGAATCCCTTCTGGCAGGCATCCAAAAACAAAACAACAGAAAACTACAGATCTTCTTCTTCTCTTAATCTTTATCAACAGGAACAAATAAAATAGAAAATTGACAAAATAACAAAACAAAGAGGTGATATTCTCTACATCAATACCAGCATGGCAGCAAGAAATAGAAATATCAATAAAATCACAGAGTACAGAAGTAGCAATTCACAGTCATAAGATTTCTCAACAGGTATTTCAATAATATATCAGTAGGCAATTCATAGTATAATAGCAAATAATTTCATAGTACAAATGTATCACAATAAGATGTTCAATGACCATGTGAATGCACAATGGACTGACATCTACTCCATGGAGTTAAAACCAAACATCAGAGAGAATGATCGAGGAATCATGTATGTACACCGTTAGCCTCAAATCACGTGCTTCTCAAATATAATCAATATGCTCAACATGGCTTATACAAGACACTCTCAACCTGATCAAGAATAGGAATACTACCTAGTCGAGATCGTCGGTGCGTTGCACAGTCACCACGGCCTAGTGGAGATACCAACTGGCCACATGTGAGATACTTGTGCCCCGATGCCTCCAAGTTCAACAAGTGAACCACACTACACAATTCGTACTTGCACAAAGGTGTAATTCATCTCCTAGGCATACAGCCTTGACAACAATTCATTCTGACTATCACAATGCATAATTACATGACAAGGATGAAACAATATTCATAAACAGCATAAGTTCCACTAAAAAGAGCCACAACAGGGCTTGAGTCAACACTGCCATTCCTGGGTCCAGTACGTCGGCCCGACAGCACAATGCTATTACACCCAAACATAAGCATCTTAATTGCATAATTCAAAAAGCATTGTTCTCACATTACTTAAGATGTTATCTTAAATTTCTAACATGTAAATCTTTTATTTCACTTGTAGACTTAAGTTTGGAAACTTTTAAGGGTTAATATAGAAATAAATTTTGATTTCAATATTCCTCTAGCTAAGTTCCTCTAGGTAGTACTTCCTAATATTTTTCACGAAAAACCTAAAAAGAAACCACATTGTCTTAATCTCACAAATTCTTTTCCTTTTTCCCCTAAGCCCTAAAAGTGCCTTAAGTTTCATTATATCTCTTTCAAGCTTATTTTCCACTCAAGGCTGAAGTCCTTCTTTATTAAATGACTAAAATTGTTTCTTCACTCTTTCATCATTATAAATCCCTAATCCAATTCCTTTTTCACTAAAGCCTCTGAGTTCCAATTCAACACAAAATTTTTGTCTTGGATACTCTATTTGGAGTCTCTTGGCCTTGAGCTCTAAGGGTCTTAGGCCTCAAAATTTTCATCTTCCATAATAAGATTCCAAGCATCCATTATATATCAATCATCAAAACTTTATATTCTACCAAGATTATGAACAACATCAAGCCATAAAATCATATAGGGTAAAAATTGCAAAACTACCAAAAGTCAAAACAATCAAGTGAACAACCCTCACATGAATTCTTCACTTTCAATGCAACAAAACATTTCTCACCACCATGAAAGGTTGATGAGAGTAATCTCCCTCTTATATTAGATGATGTTCGACCACCTCTTGGATGTCTTCTTGAAGCAATCTTTCTTTTTCAAGAGACTCATGAAAACGAAAACAACAAGCAAAAGAGATCAACATCTAAGGTTAGGAAAGAATGACCACGGATCAAAATCATGGTCTTAGAAAGAAGAAAAGAATGAAGAATGAAGATGGAGGAATTTTACCTTAGAAGATTTCAAACCCTAACTTGAAGGAACACTTGAAAAGGATGAATAAAGTCAAGATCTCCACACCAAAGTGTCTTAGAAAGAGGTTTAGATTCAAGAAATATAAATGGTTGAAATTAAAGAAGATGAAAGGGTGTGGCCGTGAGCCTTAGGGAGAGAAAATGAGAGAAGAAAGTGAGAGAAAAAGTGTGTAACCATTAGTTGATGAAAGATGAATAGAAAGTGATGAAAATGAGAGTTAGATGGAAGCTTACTCTAGAAGCTCCTTGCTCCGTCATGACCGTACACTTCACCTAGGGAGGGTGTCCAAAGCTTCTCCAATAAGCTTCACAAAGCTTCCTTAGGAAGCTTCCTCCTTTGGTCCAAAAAGTCAAAGGGTGATGTCATGTGGATAGTGTCACATGGATGATGTCATAAAGCTAACTAGATAAAAACAATCTACTAAATCTTTACTACAAGCCATTATCCAATGAATGAAAGTCACAGTTAACAAAATTGATATCTATTGTCTAATGGATAATAGAGTGTACCCAAATTTTATTGGTCAGATAAAATTTTAGACAATGAAAACTTCGAATTCTGTCTCTAGTTTCGGGTTTAGTAAGATCCACTGGCCCCGGTTCAATAGTCTAAAATTTTTCAAAAATAATATTAAAATAATCCAAACAAATCAAATAATTTATAAAAATTTACAAAAATTCACAACGTCACCTAAATCACAGTTAAGTTAAAAACAAGAGGAAATCGGGGTATTACAACTCTCCCTTTCTAAAAAGAATTTTGTCCTCGAAATTCATCATACCTTAGAACAAATATGGATATTGTTCCTTCATTTTGTCTTCTAGCTCCCATGTTGCATCTCTAGTCACATCGTGCCAGATCACTTTTACCAATGCAATTTCCTTGCCTCTGAGTTGCTTCACTTTCCTATCCACAACCTTAATAGAAAGTGTTTCATAGGTCAAATTTTCTTTTAGTTGTATTGTATTCAGTTCTATGACATGGGCTGAATCAGGTATATACTTTCGCAATTGTGACACATGGATGACATTGTGAAGATTGGAAAGAAAAGGTGGTAGGGTAATTTGGTAGGCTACTGGACCTATCCGACGAAGAATTTGATACGGTCTGATGAATTTTGGGGTGAGTTTTCTGGATTTAATGGCCCTTCCAACACTAGTCATAGGTGTAACTCTCAAAAACACATGCTCACCTTCCTCAAATTCAAGAGGTCACCATCTCTTGTTAGCATAGTTTTTCTGTCGGCTTAAAGTTACCCTCATTCTTTCCTGAATCATCTTAATTTTCTCAGTCATTTGTTACACAAGTTCAGGTCCTACCGCGAAACTTTCGCCATCCTGGTACCAACACAAAGGTGTTCTACATCGTCACCTATACAATGCCTCATAAGGTGCCATCCCGATGCTTGCGTGAAAACTATTATTATAGGTGAACTCTATCAAAGACAAGAATTCATCCCAACTCCTAGTCTGTTCCAAGACACAAGCTCTTAATAGATCTTCCAAGGATTGGATTGTTCTCTCTGACTGACCATCCATTTGTAGGTGATATGCAGAACTTAGATGAAGCTTCGTTCCCATTGCTCCTTATAAACTCTGCCAAAATCTTGATGTAAACCTTGGGTCTTTATCAGAAACAATGCTCGAGGGCACACCATGTAGTCTACCAATCTCATCAACATACACTTGAGCCAATCACTCCATCGAATACTTTATATTAATTAGCAAGAAGTGCGCTGACTTCGTAAGTCGATCAACAATTACCCATATTGAATCATACCCCTTTCCAGTCCTTGGCAATCCACTCACAAAATCTATTGCAATGCTATCCTATTTTCATTCTGGAATATGTTGGTGTATGCCCTAGAGGCTAATACATTTTCTGTATTTGCATATATTCTATTATGCTATTTTATATATATGAGGCATTTCATTTATTGTGTTCTTTTTTGATAAACATAATAAAGTCCTTAGAATTGTAAGATTGATGCCATAGGACATCAAGTGGATGACTTGATCGTGAGATCCTTTTAGTTACAACACTATTCTTAAATGTCCCTAGTCAAGTATTATTGTTAATTAGGACAACAATAATGCATTGAGACTAGTATGTGCGTAGACTGATGACCACATCTCACGGGTCATGGATATGAGATATCAAGTCTACACATGGATACATATTAGAGTAATGATGTATTGGACGACTCGCTATGAGAACGCTACGTGGATCGTTACGTGAGTGTCATAGCGATTCTCATAGTGATAATGGTGTATGTGGTTCTTTGACCAAAATCACTACGATTCCTACATGAGGAGTTGTGTGTTTTAAATGCCATCAAACGTCATCTGTAACAAGATGATTATAAAGTTGGTTATTAGACATATTGCGATGCATGTGGAGGAATGTGAGTGACCTAGATGGGATTTGTCCTCCTACATAACAGAGTGATATCTTCGGGCCCCCGATTGAGTGAGACTATGAAATGCATGGCCATGCTCAAATAAGTCAATATGAGATATTGATCTCATTTGTTATTACTATGTCTACTCGGGAATCAGAAACCGAAGATTGAATTAAACAAGGGTGACACGTTCCATGCCTTGTGTTCAATTTGGATATCTCGGACAAAGGGACTAAACTACACGGAAATATTGATCACGGATAGGTTATGTCAAATCACCGACATTCTCATTACTTGGGTAGCAAGTGATGTGTTGCTAGATACTCTCCATCGTTTGTAATATTAAAATGAGATTTTAATATTACTACCAACGTCATGAGAACCTCGCAGGTCGCACACTTAGAACAGACTAAATTGGAGCAATAAGGATCCAAGTTGGACTCGGATTCAATTGTGGGCCTAACTCATGACAGATGGGTTTTAGGGTTGCACGACTTACCTTCTACGCTCACACTCACTTAAGGCACCACTATTATAAATAGTATCAAGGGGCTGCTATAGATGTTACATCACAACCCTAGCCGCACCTAAGAAAGTGAGTGAGAGGCAAGTGAAAGGTTCTTTTTTCTATGCGACTAGCACCGCGAAACGGGCGTGACTCCTTTTGCAAGTCCATTCGTGTGGATACCGCAGAAACATCGTCGCTATTACGGTGTTGGTGATTCACCTCGCTTGTGTTTATCACGCTTCAAGAGGTAATTTTTAAAAACTTGGATTATGGATTTTTCGCATGGATCCTGTGTGGGAATCCTATTATTCCGCTGCGAGATATTTTGATCCGCAATTCCCAACAGAATAGTCAAAGGTTGCAGCATTCCAGAAGGTATTTGGTGTTCCACTTTGGCCTTTTGGCAAACTAAACAAGATGACACATACTTGGTAATATCCATCTTCATCCCTTGCCACCAATATAATCATTTTAGATCCTGGTACATCTTTGTAGTTCCGGGGTGCATGCTCAACTTGCTCTTATGGGCTTCATCAAGAATCATCTTTCTAAGCTCGGAATCACTCGGTATACAAACTCTATATCTGAATCTTAGGATTCCATCTGGTCTTTCTGTGAATTCAGATATAGCATCTTGCTTCACCAGCTCCTTCTCATTTCGTAAGTGTGGGTCATTTCCCTGCTTCTCTCAGATTTCTTCCATTAATCTACTCGAAATAGTGATCATGTTTAAACACATTCTCCCCGGTGTCAACTCCACAGATAACTGCATATCCGTAAATTATTCTATTAGCTCACTTTCTTTGAGCATCATAGTAGAAACATTAAGTATCTTCTGACTCAAAGCATCTGCTATGATGTTTGCCTTCCTGGGATGATATTGAAGTTGGAAGTCATAGTCTTTCAAAAGCTCTAACCATCGCCTTTGCCTCATATTCAGCTCCTTCTGATCGAACAGGTATTTCAGACTCTTGTGATCACTGTAGACGTTAAATGTTGCTCCATAAAGAAAATGCCTCTAGATCTTTAATGCAAACACAATAGCAGCTAACTCCAAGTCATGCGTAGGATAGTTCTTCTCATGTGCCTTCAATTGCCTTGAAGCATATGCTACCATTCTTCCATTCTGCATAAGGACACATCCTAGACCCTAATATGAACCATCATAATACACTTCAAAAGGTTCGTTGGGATCAGGTAGGATTAATACTGGTGAAGTAGTCAAATATCTCTTCAACTCTTGAAAACTCTCTTCACATGCATCAGTCCATATAAAAGCTTGATTCTTTCTTGTAAGCTGAGTGAGAGGTCATGCTATCTTTGAGAATTCTTTGATAAATCTTCGATAATAGCCAGCTAAACCCATGAAGCTACGAATTTCTATTACAGTCTTTGGCATTTTCTCATTGAAGAATTGCCTCCATTTTCGATGGATCCACTGCAATTCCTTCCTTTGAAATCACATAACCCAGAAACTGAACCTCCTCCAACCAAAACTCGCATTAGACAGCTTAGCATATAACTTTTTCTCCTTCAGAATCTGAAGAACCACACTGAGATGTTCGGTATATTCCTCCTGACTTCATGAATAGACCAAAATGTCATCAATAAAGACAACAACAAATCTATCCAAATAAGGACGAAAGATCCTATTCATGTAATCCATGAATACAGTAGGAGCATTTGTTACTCCAAATGGCATTACAAGGTACTCATAATGCCCATAATGCATTTGAATAGCTGTCTTAGGTACATTCTCTACTTTTACACAAATCTGATGATAGCCAGAACGCAGATCGATCTTAGAGAAAATAGCAACTCCCTTCAGTTGATCCATCAAATCATCTATCCTCGAAAGTGGGTACTTGTTCTTAATTGTAATCTTGTTTAACTGACAGTAGTCCACACATAATCAAGAAGTTCCATCCTTCTTCTTAACCAATAACACTGGAGCTCCCCACGGTGAAACACTAGTGTGGAAATAAGTTTGCCCCAAATAGTTTAATACGTTAAGTTTTGATGATGACAAATGTAAGACAAAAAGAATACTTTGCTTATGTTCTTTATTGCATCCTATATAGAGCATATCTATTAACAATTGATAAATATCTTGTTTGGATGTGTATATGAAAGCTTTATATGCATGTTAAACTAACTAGAGTTATATATTTATGAATCATGCATATGAAGACATTGAATTATATTTTTGGACTAACTATGCTTGTTTAAGTGAGCAATACTTTATAGGATAGTCCAAGTACCAAGAGTGAGCATTGCAACAAGAAAGTAAAAGATATCCTTTAAGCTCAACACAATGAGAATGTGATTAAACATATGTCTTTGAAGATTTGTTTTGATAACACACATGATGGGAAGACCAAGTCTAATATCTTATACGAATAGCTTTAGGACTTAGAGTCTCTTTGTTCGAGGATCTCTTTGGATATCTCATAGTGCGTTAAGATAAAACAAAAATGCTTCCTTAAACTTATACCAAAACTGTTTTGATCTTGAAAATAACTTAAAAAATGTTTTGGTGTTTTTTTGTTAAACTTTCTGGGATGTTTTTCAAACATTTATAACTGTTTTTAAACAGAGGTATTCGAATAACCATGAAGGTATTCTAATAACATCCTTCTAAACAGCTTTTTAAATGTGTTTAAAATAGAGGTATTCGAATACACTCTTGTGGTATTCGAATAACTTGCTTCTGAACCTTTTTCTTTTATGAAATGAAAACAGTGGTATTCGAATACCCCATGATGGTATTCGAATAACCCATATCAGTTTACTTTTCACGATGGTATTATGAACAGTGTTATTCGAATAATGGTTTATGCTATTTGAATAAACACGGTAAACATAGTTCTGGATATAGAAATTAACGGACATATTCTCATAATAATTACGGAATTAATTGCTACAACGACTAATTTTCTTTTTGACTCTATAAATGGAGATCGTGAGTCTCATCTGTTATGAGCTCAGCTATTTGTTTAATTTATGCTTGCTTTGAAAATTGTGATTTATAATTTACACCTATTTTCTGTGCTCTTTTTGTTGAAACTTTGAGATATCTTTTGAAAGCCTCTTAGCACTTCAATTTGTATTATTTGCTCTAAGTGAGAGTTTCTCTTCATCTATATTTCTGTTCTTCTATATTGAGGGTGAGGTATCCTTCAAGGTTTGTATAAGGGTGAGGTATCCCTTCAAGGTTTGTATAAGGGCGAGGTATCCCTATAGGCTGAGGCTTTAGCACAAGGGTAGAGTTTCCCTGTGTGTGAAAAGTGCTCTTTTATGTAATGGTTGCAAGCACCTATTAAAGCTTGTATACATAGTAAAAAATTTCAGATTGTTTTCGAGGACTGTACGTAGACAACAAGTGGGTTAGTGGTCGAACCAGGATAAATATCGTGTCTGCTTCTTTTTTCTCAATCTCTTTATTTTACGTAATTTTATATTATTACACATTTATTTATTTACTATTTTTAAAGTTTCTCTTCTACATCTCGTTATTTCTGTGCTTTTATTTAATAGTTTTAATATCTGTGTTTTCTCTAAAAGAGGTTTGCAAAAAGTTTTTATACCCAATTCACCCCCCTCTTGGGTGATGGTTGCCATGACTAACAAGTGGTATCAGAGCTTCGTGCTCTAGTGAAAGATTAACCGTTTAGAGTTAAAGATCCTTGTTTGTTAGCAACCTTGAAAGTTTTTTAAAATGAAAGATTTTGAAATTAATAAACCACCATTCTTTGATGGTGTACATTTTGTTTATTGGAAAGTTAGAATAGAGTTTTATATGCAATCTATTAATTTGGATTTGTGGGATGTTGTGCTAAATGGATTTATTTGCAAACCAAAACAAACTTGGAATGCCTATAACAAGAAATGTTTTTCTTTGAATATTAGAGCTATGCAAATTTTAGGAAGTAGTTTGAATGATGATGCTTATGGTAAAATTAAAAGCTGTTCTAGTGCCAAAGAAATTTTGGACACTCTTGATGCTATTTATCTTGCTAACAATGATTTTGTGTGTAAAATTGTATATAGAAAGCAAGAAGAGCAAAAGTTATTGAAGGAAGCTTATCATGAAAAATATCCTCAAAGAGATGCTCAAACTATTAAAGGGAGCCAAATGTCTCTTGGTGATGATGGTGCTCAATTTGAAGAAGAGGCAAAGCAAAATAAAATTGATGAGGAAGAAGGTGATTCCCTTAAAGAGTCAAGTGTGCTAGAAATTGAAACTACTTCCTATATCACTAAAAAGGACTTTGAGGTAAATAATTCTAAACTAGATTATAGTCCTTCCTATGATGAGTTACAATATGCATGTTATGAACTGTATGATGATTTATTGAAATTAGAAAAGAAAAACTTATTGTGTTTGGAAAACATTTTCTTTATTGAAAATGAAATTGAAACTTTGAAAAATGAATATGCTTTTCTTGATGAGGAAATATATTTGAAATGTGAAACCTCAACTTCTTGTGAAAAATGCATTGATTTAGAAAATCAAGTTAAGGACTTATATTCCAAATTTGCCAAAGCTAATGATTCTCATTGTTTACATTCTATGCTTATTAATGAGAATAAAATTAGTATTATTCCATGTGAAAATTCAAGCAAGGCTTATGATAAAAATAATTTAGAATATAAAAATAACAAAAGGCTTAAGTTTTTCAAAAAAGATATTCAAATGATCAAACTATCATTAAATTCAATTGTTTGTAATTTTTGTAGTCATCTAGGACATATTTCTCATTTATGCAATTATAGAAGAAATCCTTATATGAGAAATTGTATGGTATGTGTTCCTAAAAATCCTGAAGGCCCTAATACTAACATTCAAGGACCCAAAATGAAATGGGTACCAAAGTGTCATCCTAGTGTTTCAATTATGCAGAATATTTCTCAAAAGGATTGACAAATTGGTTAAAAGAAAGAGGAATCATCAAGGAGAATACTTCTAAAGCCTAATGGTAGAAACTTTGGTCAAAGAAGGAAGATGGCTTCAACCAAAGCTTCTCAAGTACAAAATGTAGAACTTGCAAAGTTCAAGACTCCAAAAGAGAAGCAATGGATAAGAAAAAGTATTTCCTTGATTACTAAAGCCAAGGTATCAAAAGTTTTTACCTCTTATGCACATTCACATGCAAAGTCAATAAATTTGAGGTATATTCTTTGTAGGCCTTAAGTGATTAATAGAATTATGTGTACTTGATAAAATTTGAATATTATGTTTAACACATGATTATGTTCATTCTTATTATATCATAGTTCATTAATTTGTTATATATCTTGGTACATAAGGGTCTATAATGCCTATGTATGCTTTATATGCTTTAAAATTGTCTATATATCATGAAAGCAAGCATGTTATCGGCTATGTGCTTAATGGTAATTGAATATTTAATTTATTGTGCCTAATTTACATTTTATGAAAAATTAATTTTTATGAGAGCATAATAAATTAATATTAAAAAACTAACACACAAGGACCCAAGAAAATTTGGGTACCAAAAGTCAAAAGTTGAAGTGTGCTGTAGGTATGCTTGAAGGCCAAGAGCTGACTTTGACATCTTGAAAGTGGTTGCTCCAAGTACAAAGACTAGAAATAATTCCAAGCTCTCTTCCTTGTCTCCGTGAAGTTTCTTTGATTCCTATAGCATATTCCATCAAGAAGATGTACTTATGTTCTTTTAACTTGGATTGATCTGTCTCAATGAATATATGTTTCTTTTTTTAATATAAAACATCTCTACCCTTCTAAAATGCTTTTGAAAATATATTGTGCTCTTGTAAAATTCTTTTTAAAAGGGGGAAAAGTTTTAAAATGATTTTTGAATGAGCAATTAAGAAGATGTATCTTTGCCTTGCTTTTCTTTAAGGTAATGTGCTTACATGGTCTTGATATACATATTTCCTTTATCTATCTTGTGCTTCAATAAGGGGGAGCTTATCTTACTTATCTTACATATCTTTCTTCCATGTCCTTGTTGACTAAAAATATATATGTATGACTATGTTAAACTATTATGTTTTGATAATATGCATATTTTAAGGGGCAGCCTAGCCCTTAAATTGTTGTTTATATCAAAAGCCATATATCCTTATTTGATTACATAAAGTGTTTTATTGTCATCATATGCTAAATGTTAACATACAAAAATATGACAAGCACTGCATGAATAATCTTCTATATCTTGAAAGCATGTTTGTTTCATCTCTCTATTCTTGAATCATATGTAGTATCTATAAGAGGGAGAAATTTTTTTTCTTTCTAAGCTTTTTTGTTGATGTCAAATAGGGGGAGTGAAAATTGGAAAGAAAAATATGTGCTTGATATGCTTATTGTTTGATATGCTCACATGAATATCCATTCTTGTATATTGCTCAACATATTTTTCTTTGGTGATTTGTGATTATCAAAAATGGAAAGATTATGGAAATAAGTTTGCCCCAAATGGTTTAATATATTAAGTTTTGATGATGACAAATATAAGATAAAAAAAATACTTTGCTTATGTTCTTTGTTGCATCCTATATAAAGCATATCCATTGACAATTGATAAATATCTTATTTGGATGTGTATATGAAAGCTTTATATGCATGTTAAACTAACTAGAGTTATATATTTATGAATCATGCATATGAAGACATTGAATTATGTTTTTGGACTAACTGTGCTTGTTTAAGTGAGCAATACTTTGTAGGATAGTTCAAGTACCAAGAGTGAGCATTGCAACAAGAAAGCAAAAGAAATCCTTTAAGCTCAACACAAGGAGAATGTGATTAAACATATGTCTTTGAAGATTTGTTTTGATAACACACATGATGGGAAGACCAAGTCCAATATCTTATACGAATAGCTTTAGGACTTAGAGTCTCTTTGTTCAAGGATCTCTTTGGATATCTCATAGTGCGTTAAGATAAAACAAAAATGCTTCCTTAAACTTATACCAAAACTATTTTAATCTTGAAAATAACTTTAAAATGTTTTGGTGTTTTTTTGTTAAACTTTCTAGGATGTTTTCAAACATTTATAACTGTTTTTAAACAGAGGTATTCGAATAACCTTGAAGGTATTCGAATAACATCCTTCTAAACAGCTTTTTAAATGTGTTTAAAATAGAGGTATTCGAATACACTCTTATGGTATTCGAATAACCTGCTTCTGAACCTTTTTCTTTTATGAAATGAAAACAGTGGTATTCGAATACCCCATGATGGTATTCGAATAACCCATATCAGTTTACTTTTCATGATGGTATTATGAACAGTGTTATTCGAATAATGGTTTATGCTATTCGAATAAACACGGTAAACACAGTTCCGGATATAGAAACTAACGGACATATTCTCATAATAATTATGGAATTAATTGCTACAATGACTAATTTTCTTTCTGACTCTATAAATGGAGACCGTGGGTCTCATCTGTTATGAGCCCAGCTATCTGTTTAATTTATGCTTGCTTTGAAAAATGTGATTTATAATTTACGCCTATTTTCTGTGCTCTTTTTGCTGAAAATTTGAGATATCCTTTGAGAGCCTCTTAGCACTTCAATTTGTATTATTTGCTCTGAATGAGAGTTTCTTTTCATCTATATTTCTGGTCTTCTATATTGAGGGTGAGGTATCCTTCAAGGTTTGTATAAGGGTGAGGTATCCCTTCAAGGTTTGTATAAGGGTAAGGTATCCCTATAGGCTGAGGCTTTAGCACAAGGGTAGAGTTTCCCTGTGTATGAAAAGTACTCTTTTACGGTTGCAAGCACCTATTAAAGCTTGTATACATAGTGAAAAATCTCAGATTGTTTTCGAGGACTTGACGTAGACCACAAGTGGGTTAGTGGTCGAAACAGGATAAATATCATGCCTGCTTCTTTCTTCTCAATCTCTTTATTTTACATAATTTTATATTATTACACATTTATTTATTTGCTATTTTTAAAGCTTCTCTTCTACATCTCATTATTTCTGTACTTTTATTTCATAGTTTTAATATCTGTGTTTTCTCTAAAAGAGGTTTGTGAAAAGTTTTTATACCCAATTCACCCTCTCTTGGGTGATGGTTGCCATGACTTACAACTAGGTCTCACAAACTTCTTCTTTAATAGTTCCTCCAACTGCTTCTTGAGTTCGACTAACTTTGATGGTGACATCCGATATGGTGCTATGGATATAGGACCAGATCCTGGCACAAGATCGATAGAAAATTCTACCTCTCTTTCCGGTGGTAATCCAAGCATATCATCATAAAAGACTTCAAGAAACTCATTGACCACAGGAATGACATTCATATTGGTCTCACTCTTGACTTCTAAGGAAGACAAAAGCATGTATCCTTGAGCTCCTTCCCTTAAGAAAATTTTGACTTGGTTAGTAGTTATAAATGCAAAAATCTCTGAGTCAGGAAATACTAAGGTTTTATTGGAACAGTCAAGAAGGATATGGTTAGAAGATAAATAATCCATTCCTAGAATAATGTCTATTTGAGAAAAAGGTACACAAATCAAGTCAACCAAAAAGATTTGACCTTCCACAGAAATAGGACAGTTCAAACAAACTTGAGCAGTAACAACGAGTCTAGTAGTGGGAGTAAAAATAATCAAATCAAAAGGTAAGGAATACACAGATAATCCTAATCGGTGCACACAATCATAGGCAATAAAAGAATGGGTCGGCCCTGAGTCATACACTACAGTTAAAAGATTACCTTCTATGGCACAATTTTCCTTAATCAGATCTTCGGATTGGGAGGCCTCCGCTCCACTCAAAGTGTAAACCCTTCCTCCTGACTGAGGTCTTGCGGCACGTACATTGTTAACAATGGGCTACGCCTTTGGTTGATTGCAATCCTTCGCAATGTGTCCGGGCTTCCCGCATTTGAAACAGAGGATCCCCTTGATTGTGCATTCCCTCATCAAGTGGTCCTTTCCACACTTGAGGCATCTTGGCGATGATGCCACAGTCTAACCAAACTTGTGGCTACTAGGACCTTCTCCACGTAATTGTTGCTAAGATTGATTCCCCGGTGGCCTCGAATACGGTTTTTTCTAAAATCGATTGCTGCCGCCATTCCTCCCCCTTTGGAACTGAGAGGGTCCAAAGTTACGGTTTCTTGTTTCATATGATTGATCCAATTCCTCAATCCTACAGCATTTGTCCAAAAGAGCTGGGAACTGATCAATTCCCGAGGGCAACACCGCCTTCGTCAAGTCATGTCTTAATCTTTCTTCAAACTTGCTACACTTCCACTCCTCATCGGGCTGTAGTTGGAAATACCTTGAGCACTTTGATAAGCTTTCAAACTTAGCAGCATACTCACTAACTGACATGCTTCCTTGTTTCAGGCTTAGAAACTCCATTTCCTTCGCGTGCCTCGCACTAGCTGAAAAATACTTCTCTAGGAATTTGTTCTTGAAGGCTTCCCAGGTAATCACTGTTCCATCAACTTCCATCAATCGATGGGCCTTTACCCACTAGTCTTCCGCATCTATAACAAGCATAAAGGTATGAATAGAAAGTGATGAAAATGAGAGTTAGATGGAAGCTTACTCTAGAAGCTCCTTGCTCCCTCATGGCCGTGCACTTCACCTAGGGAGAGAGGTACAAAGCTTCTCCAACAAGTTTTCACAAAAGCTTCCTTAGGAAGCTTCCTCCTTTGGTCCAAAAAGTCAAAGGGTGATGTCATGTGAATGGTGTCACATGGATGATGTCATAAAGGTGACTAGATAGAAACAATCTACTGGATCTTTACTACAAGCCATTATCCAATGGACGAAAGTCACAGTTAACAAAGCCAGTATCTATTATCCAATGGATAATAGAGTGTACCCAAATTTTATTAGTCAGATAAAATTTTAGACAATGAAAACTTTGAATACTATCTCTGGTTTCAGGTTTAATAAAATCCCCCGGCCCTAGTTCAACAGTCCAAAATTTTTCAAAAATAATATTAAAATAATCTAAACAAATCAAATAATTTATAAAATTCATAAAAAATTCACAACATCACCTAAATCACAGATAAACTAAAAACAAGAGGAAATCGGGGCGTTATAGGTTGCTTCAGTTCTTTGGACTCGTAACCTAGTCTAGAACAGTTTGTAAGGGAGGCGGTGGAGAGATGGAGAGATAAAGATGAAATTAAATGAATATAAGTTGTCATCATTGAGTGTAAGAGATGTATCTCTTTGGGATAGTTTGATCTTCTAGTGCTGAGTTTTTCTAACTTCTATAGTTGTTATAGAAAATTTTAGGATTTCATTTAGTTCTTATACTCATCATTTAACAATTATCTATACACACGATTGATAGTTGTTAAGCTCTATTGCTCTTGCTTAAGTTAAAATAAACTTGAGTTAAACTAATATACTTACAGGAATCTGCCTTAACCTGTAATCATTTCTAGAATAATATCCATCCTCCAATTAACAACTCCACAAAGTTTCATAATTTTTTAAGCTACTTTCCTATTTAATTTAGCCTTTAAACACTCATTCTATTTATTAAAAATGCCAAACTAATTCAATTAATTCTCCAAAAATTGCCACAACTCATTCTAATTATTTGTGACAAAAAAAATAAAATTTTCATATTTATTTCCATCATCTAAGCAGTTTATGTTAAGTTCTAAGTTAATATGAGTTATTTTCTATGTCTTGTGTTATAACATTATACCCAAATTAACTCAGAAAATCATTAGAATTAATAAGTAACTCACACAAGTGTTAATAAACTACTATAACAATCATTAAGGCTAATAGGTTAAGGAGAATGTTACAGTTGCAACGATGGTGCGAGAGATGGGTACTTGCAAAAGGCACTCCGATGCTCAAGTTAGACTATGTACAATGTGAGTAGTGTTTGAAATTAGATTGCATACATTTACTACATTGTGGGGTATTTATCGGAGTGTTTTGAATAATAAGAATCATGTTTAAATTTGCATTAAATACTGTTAATTAGGATAAAAATCTAATGGGATTGTTATTTCTTATAATTGATTCATCTATTTATGAGGGATATAATTAACATTCATATCTATGAGGGATCTAGAGGGAGATTTACTCTTCATAAATAGATAAATTTATTTATTTTATAGCGTGTATGAATATATGAGATATAATTCTAACGGATTGAGTTACTTCTAAACCGCTAATCTAAAAGATAGATCTGAAATAGACCGTCTATCACAAGTAAATCCTAAATAAATTTTATAATTGGTTAATCAAGATTAACTATGTTGAAGTGTGTGTAACAATATTTCAACCCGGAGCAAAAATATACCATAAAACACATTTTTAAATGAAGTTGAAACATGAGACTCGTTAGAGAACACTCACGCTAAAATGTTGAGAATGGACTAGACACAGTCAACCCAAGCCCAAGCCATCCACTAGAATCACAAAATGCGCACTTATCCATCCTTAGGGAATTCAGATTCTCTCCAGCAGCTACACTCTAACAACTGCCTCCAACATGATCTGGATCTTTTATTTTTCATCTAATGGTCAGTATATTTTTATTTCATTTTTAATATTAAAAATATTTTTTAATATTAAATTAATACCTTTTAATACTAACCATTAGATAAAAAATAAAAAATCCAAATTATACTGGAGGGGTGCTGTTGGAGTACAGATGCTGGAGAGAAGCCGGATCCATCCTTAGGACATTAGTGATGATGATATTTGGGTCCCATTAGCCACAAAATGCTTGGTCCTGACCTCAAACAAGGATGATTTTTCATTTTTTAAAACTTTAAGAAGTGGGACATAGATGTCATTAACCCGAAGTCTTGCCCCTTTCTCCTCTGTGTGGAGCGTCGACCTGCAATTTAATTTTAAACTAAAAAACACCTTTGCTTTAGTGAAGCGCAACACAACCTTTGTTTTCCTTCCCCCGTTCTTTGTTTTCACAAAAAACACACAATCAATTGGGCTCATCAACACTTTTCTCTCACTAGGGTTTATAGGTCAGTGTCCAAATTTCCCACTTCATTCTCTCTGATTTTCACGCCCCTCATGAGGTATTCTCAATCTCACTCTCAATGTAAGTACTTTTCTCCTGTTTATGCTGTCAATCTCTTAGAATCCTGCTTCATGCGCCGAGAATCCTACTTTTTTGTGTACAGAATCTGGGAATTTGTGAGTATGATTTTCACTGATAGTTTCAAATGACTATCATAAGGGTTTTCTGATTAGAGTATTTGGGTATGCTTGCAAAGTTTCAAATGACCCTCCAATGTGTTTTATTCGTTAATTGTGATAATGTTATTGACTTCACGCACTTTCTAGGTTGAAACTTTGGTTCATTTGTAGAAAATCGGGGTTGGGTTTTTTATGGTTTTGGGTGTTCTAGATATGATAAAACAGATATTTGGTAAAATACCTCGCAAGCCTTCAAAATCATCACATAATGTTTCAAACGGAGATGGAGGGGTCAATGGTGGTTTGTCATCTTATGGGCTGAATTCCAACAGCACCTTGAAATCCAATTCATCTTCTTCAAAATCTTTGAATTCTGGTTCGGGTGTGTCACGTTCTGGAAATGGGAATGGGACTCTCGCACCGCTCCCAACAAGTTCAAATAAAACGAACCAAGCTAAGAAATCAGCTTCTGCAATTGCAACCCAAGTTGGACCCATAATGGCTCCAGGAGTTTATGAGGCTTTGCCGAGTTTCCAAGATGTTCCTAGTTCGGAAAAGCCTAATCTTTTCATCAGGAAGTTAAGTATGTGTTGTGTTATATTTGATTTTAATGATCCTGCCAAGTATCTTAAAGAGAAGGACATCAAGAGGCAAACTTTGCTTGAGCTTGTTGATTATGTTTCATCTGTCAATTCGAAGTTCAATGATGTAACAATGCAGGAGATCATGAAGATGGTGGCAGTAAATTTATTTCGAACTCTACCATCTTCAAATCATGATGGTAAGGTTGCAGAAACATATGAGCTTGAAGAAGAGGAGCCCACTGTGGAACCTGCATGGACTCATCTGCAGATTGTGTATGAAATTCTCTATAAGTTTGTGGCTTCATCGGAGACAGATGCAAAGCTTGCTAAAAGATACATTGATCATTCATTTGTGTTGCGATTGCTTGACCTCTTTGACTCTGAGGACCAAAGAGAGGGGGAATATTTGAAGACTATTCTCCACCATATTTATGGGAAGTTCATGGTACATCGTCCATTCATTAGAAAAGCTATCAACAATATCTTTTACCAGTTCATATTTGAGACAGAGAAACACAATGGAATTGCAGAGTTGTTGGAGATATTGGGAAGTATAATTAATGGATTTGCTTTGCCTTTGAAGGAAGAGCATAAGCTGTTCCTTGTCCATGCACTGATCCCCCTTCACAAGCCAAAGTGTGTCTCTATGTATCATCAACAGCTTTCTTAGTGCATCACACAGTTTGTTGAAAAAGATGTCAAGCTAGCTAATACTGTGATTAGAGGCCTTTTGAAATATTGGCCCATAACTAATAGTTCAAAGGAGGTAATGTTCCTTGGTGAATTGGAAGAAGTTTTAGAGGCCACTCAAGCAGCAGAATTTCAGTGATGTGTGGTCCCATTGTTTCGTCAAATTGGTAGATGCCTCAACAGCTTACACTTTCAGGTACTTACGAACTTTCCCCATTTTCTTTTTCCTCTGTGATATCTGCATGCATTTCATTAGCATTTGCCAACACCAGTCATCTCTGTATCTCTATTTCTGTCTGTTGTTCCTTTACCTCCCCATTTGCTTCTCTTAGTTATCTTGACAATTTGCTGGTTTTTTCCCATTTTTCTGGATGAGATTGCTTTGACAATTTCATAAGGGGCGCCTAGTATCTGTCTAGTTCTTTTTTCTTTCTTTGGCCCACATTTTGCATATGAATTTGATTTCCTCTGTGGCTTAACCATTGATGATGAGCTTACAGACTAAGGGATTATGATAGGTATTGGTTTTATTCAAAGGAATTAAATAGGAACTTCAAGGAGCAGAGCTTTGATTACAAATTTGGAAAACTGGAAATGTAAAGGGACTGTGGAAAAATAGAGAAAAGGAAGAACAATCAGAGGTGCGATACACAGCCTTTGCCCTTGGCCTAAGCCACCCCAAGATTACCAATTTTTCCTCCACTCCCATACAAAGGTTGAGATCTTGCTTTTATAGTACAAACAAGACCTTTCCAAACTACAATTATTGAACTACAACTTCCTAGGCACACCTTACTAGAGTGCAATTTATTAGAAACAACTCCCAATTCTACCGTCCGTGCTACCGTCCATTCTGCTGTCCATTCTACCGTCCATTCCACCGTCTACTCTACCCTCTATTCCGCCGTACACCCTACCCTCCATTCCTTTTATTATGTCCTTTCCTTTTATAGACATGCGTTAATGACTCATCAATACCCGCCCCAATAAGCTCCACCTTGTCCTCAAGGTGAAGGGCAAGGGAAGTCTTGTAACAGCTCAAGGGAATCCCTCCAAGGTCCCATTGCTTGAAACATGAGTGAGACTCAAAATGAACCCTAGGCGAGCCAGGTAACTCTAGGTTGGAGTAAGCTTTCTGTGACTTCATCAGCAGGATTGACTTGTTGTTCAATTGTACACTAAGTAGCTGCATAACAATATTGTATTCCTCAAAACAATTTACTGAATGCAAACAATATGAAACTTGTGTGGGAGTGATGAAGCCCCATTGTCACGAATCCATTGAAGCAACTTGCAAGAACTGCACCCCAAAAGCTACAAGCTCGACATTCCAATGTATATATAGTATTCAAGAGGGAACATGTTATCACTTACTTTTCATACTCACCAAAATATTCACCTTCTCCAAAATAAATTCTCGGCAACAACTCTTTCACACACACATTGGAAATTGTCAGAGGAGAACAAACTGCGGTATTGCACTTTGCATTCAATAGTTGCCCACCTAAGCTGTCAGCATGAGTAGGCATCCCATATTGAAGTGTTGGCTCACATGTTGGCTCTTGCTCAATCGCAAGCTTGGTTTCACTCTCATCATTCCATACGATGGACTACTGCCTAGACCACGAATTGGGCTCAACACCACACCCCCTTCCACCTGGGTTGTCTTGGGCCCCAGCCCATTTACTAATCAACGTGGACCTGCTAGGAATTGACCCAGCTCCTCGAGAAGAAAACTCATAATTTTGACCCAATGCCCGATTTCTATCTTCCACCCTTTGAGCCATCGTCATCAAGGAATGGAGATCCTTTGAGTTGAACAATCGCAACTCTGCATTCACTTCATTTTTCAATCCATTCAGGAATGCTCCGCGCATGAATTCCTCATCCGCGTAACGAAGTGGAGCGGACAAGAGCTCGAATTGCTCTAGATACTCCATGACCGAACCTCTCTGCTACAATCCCATTAACACCTCATATGGGTTTTCAGATGAAGCGTTTTGAAACCTCCCTAGCAGTCCTTTCGGAAAATTGGCCAAGTCATCCCCTCCATCCGTGGTTCCCATCATTGGTACCAATTCAACGCCCTTCCCTCTAAACACACCACCTTCGTAGCAACCTTCTTCACTTCTGGGATTTGGTTGATCTCAAAGTACCGTTCAACACGGTACAACCACCTGTGCAGATTGTCGCCTATAAAATACGGTAACTCCACCCTTCGCATCCTCTCCTCTCTGCATACAGCTTCAAGATCAGCATCCTCTCCGTTTCTGTCTCGATTGCCATGATTGCTTCCTTCTTCTTCTGGAACCACTTGTGCATTCCGAATGGCCACCGCGATCTGGTCCGTCATTGTCCTCATCTCCTGAAATCGTTGTTCAATGGACTCCATCTGCCATTCCACCGCTTCCAATCTACTCTCCATGCGTGTAGATACCATCCAGACGCTTCCCGGATTGGGAGCTCTGATACCAATTGATAGTTACTGGTTTTATTAAAGGAATTAAATAGGAACTTCAAGGAGCAGAGCTCTGATTACAGATCTGGAAAACTGGAAATGTAAAGGGACTATGGAAAAATAGAGAAAAGGAAGAACAATCAGGGGTGCGATACACAGCCTTTGCCTTGGCCTAAGCCACCCCAAGATTACCCAATTTTTTCTCCACTCCCATACAAAGTTCAGGTCTTGCTTTATAGTACAAGACCTTTCCAAACTACAATTATTGAACTAGGCACAACTGACTAGAGTGCAATTTATTAGAAACAACTCCCAATTCTACCGTCCATGCTGCCACCCATGCTGCTGTCCATTTTGCCATCCATTTTACCATCCATTCTGCTGTCCACTCTATCATCTATTCCTTTTATTCTTTCCTTTCCTTTTATAGACATGCGTATGGCTCATCAGATTATGGCATTGCATGTTGTTTGAAAGTATACATTATTAACCTCTTGAAAAAAAATTATTTTGCATTTAGTTAATTTTGTATGAACTAATCCTGATGGATACTATATTTCCATAAATATTCCACTGTTGATCGATATTTTTTATGGTGTTATGATTTGTTTATTTATTATGATTCCATCTTTTCCATTGCCCTCAAAGCACGAAAGATGATGTATTAGTAGTTTTTAATAAATAAAAAAATAGTATTAGCAGCTGATTCACTTAAACCATTTTTATGTTTGGATTTTCTAGCTAAGTACTTGAAGTTTTCCCTACATACTGGTGGAATGCTATGTTTATTCTTGATGAAACTTTAACAGGAATCATTTAGCAAGTTTTATTCAGATTTTCAGGACATTTTTATTGAAAGATTGCTGTGTTACATTTTAAACATTACTCTGTATATTTTTATCCAAAAAAATATTACTTATAGAATTTTTAAGCCTTTGAGGTAATTGCTGGTACGTGTTTCAAAAATTTGTTCATTTCAACAATTTTTTATAATTCTTTTGTAGAATGCAACCATACGTTGCTGTAATAATTAAAAAAAAACTATCATTTTATTTCATGGATGGACTTGCTTTTATAAATAAATTATGGCACTTGTAGATGTTGTCATTCTCTAATATTTGAATATTACTCCGTTTCTAGAACACCATTTTATTTTCTCTCTTGCTCTCTATTCAGGATGGATGTGTTTGAGTCATGATAGCCAAACTGAAATCCGACAACATAGAAATGAAGATTTATTTAATAGGCTTGGAAAGGATTTTGGATGAATTAACAGCAGGGAGACCAGGTGGTTTAAAGGATAATTGAACATACCAGGGTTAGAATGGCTCAGAAGCAATAGGATGATTTTAACCATCAAGTAAGTGGCTGTGTAGGAGCTAATAGTGCCTGTGAAAGTCGTTTTGCTCTTTTGATTAGTTCTTGGGCAAATTCAGCAAAACTTAAACTAGGTTTGATAGAAGAAATTTTATATCTGATTTAGATAATAAGTATGGGTTAAGTGTTAAAGTTATAAGTATTATATCAGAAAAGGAAAATCTAAACAGTCATACCTAGGGTTCCTTTAGCATCACACCTATGAAAGTAATTTTATCATACAATCTGAAGAGGAAAGAAGTTTCATGGATTCTTCAATTAACAGTTCAGTATTATTACTTGAAAGAAAGCATACAGGTCATGTAACTGGGCTTTACCAAAACATTGAATTTGGGCAGCTTATTTTTAATTAAGAACCTTTCCTCACCTTTACTGCCTTTAACTTCGCATTAGGCTTCTATCTCCACTTTCTTCACTTTATGAGGTTCCTGTCTTGGTTGGAACTTGTGTTTCTTTAAGAATCTTAATGATTAGAGAGGCAACAGAATTTGAGTTCCTTGCTTGGAAACCTTAATTCTTTCGATTTGTCAAACTTTCCTGATAAAATGGGGCTGATCCTTGGATTCCTTTACCTCCTTTAGCTGGACAAATTTCTTCCAGTACTTGGAAGAGAACCCAACCAGTTGAGTGTGTTTGGGTGGGCTATACGTTTGCACCATCAAATGAGCTTTTGTCTAGGAAAACATGTTGTTTGGTTCGACATTCAATAATGGTTTCAACTTTCAAACTTGATTCTAGCTCCAAGCTTGCTTTTGGTCAGAAGTGAAACCAACTTGCTTCTGTGTTCAGAATCTCCCGTTTATAGCAGTACAAAATACTCCAATACCCATTCTACCCTCGTTCCCATTCTTGCCTTTAACTCTTACAGCTTGTATCTTTCCCGCTACTCGTTCTGCCTCCTCAAGGATTGAATGATGAATGATCTATTTCTCTATCATTCTTCAGAAAAGTTCAGTCAAAGTAATTTTTTTCAATTCAATCACAAGAATTCTTCTCTTTCTTCTTTGTTCACAGTAATTTTGCTACCTCTGAACTTTATGTTATTGAGCATGCTGCTGATGTTTCTTGAGCTTATGACTCTGTTTTCTGTTCTTGGTGGGATAGACTAGACTTGTGTGGCTGTAATTGCTCCTACGGTTTCTTGATTACATGTGGTTTTGGTACAATTATTAATAATTAATAATAGCATTATTCTTTCTCATTATTTGGTACCTAAAAAGTTCCTAAGGAAATTCATGGCTAAAATTAGGAAACGAGTCTTCTGCCTTTTTATTAAGAGTTTCTTTGGGTTTTCAATTAACCATTGGTATGTAATTATTTTTTAATGCAAACTATTATTATTAAATTATAATTTTTAAAAATATAGTAATACTATAAAAAATAAAAAATGTCAGTTATAACAATGAAATTCAAGGTAATATAAGCAAAGTAATTATTAAAATATGAAGAATATGAATATTGTATATTCAATCTCAAAAACTGAATGTTTACATGGACAAAAATATATATAGGAGCTTCTATACGTTAAATCTAGTCCTAGGAAATAAGCAACTAATTAATAAGCTACTAAAAACAATGTCTACACAAACAACCGTGGAATAAGACCAAGATACCACCGTCCAACACTCCCCCTCAAGCTGATGAATATACATTCTCCATTCCCAACTTGGATACAATAGTTTGAAATGCTGGACTATTCAACTCTTTTGTAAGTACATCAGCAAACTGACCATGTGTAGAAACATAGGGTGTACAAATTAAACCACTCTCTAATTTTTCTTTGATAAAATGTCTGTCAACCTCAATATGCTTCGTTCGATCATGTTGCATCGGATTATGAGCAATGCTGATTGCAGACTTGTTATCACAATAAAGTCTCATCGGACCATCCCACTTGATCTTCAAATCTTCAAGAATGATTTTTAACCATAGTAGCTCACACACACCTTGAGCTATAGCTCTGAATTCTGCCTCCGCACTAGATCGTGCTATCACATTCTATTTTTTACTTTTCCAAGTCACCAGACTTCCACCAAGAAAAATACAATATCCTGTAGTTGACCTCCTGTCCATTGGTGATCCAGCATAATCCGCATCAGTATATGCTTCAAGTACCACGCCTCCATTTCTCTTAAATAGAATGCCTTTTCCTGGTGTTCCCTTAAGGTACTGTAACACTCGATATGCTACTCGCAAATGAGATTCTTTTGGACTGTGCATGAATTGGCTAATCACACTAACTGAATATGCTATATTCGGCCGTGTGTGGGATAGATAAATAAGTCTTCCCACTAGATGCTGATACATTTCTCTATCAACTGCAGCATCTTCCTCTGCCTGTCCAAGTTTCATATTGGGATCTATCGGAGTAGTTGCCGGTTTGCATGCTGTATGACCTGTTTCTTTTAGGAGATCCATAACATACTTTTGTTGAGATATGAATATACTTTTCCTAGAATGAGCAATCTCAATTCTAAGAAAGTATTTTAACCTCCCTAATGCTTTAATTTCCAACTCCTTGGCTAAGCACTGACTCAGAACATGTTTCTCCTTATCATCATCTCCTGTTATAATTATGTCATCAACATACACCAAGAGAGCTGTGACTCCCCCTGAAAGAGAGTGTTTAACAAACAGTGAGTGATCCCCTTGGCTTTGATTGTACCCTATAGCCAACATAATTTTAGCAAACCTTCCAAACCACGCTCGTGGTGATTGCTTGAGGCCATATAAGGCCTTTTTCAGCTTACACACAATATTAGCATGCAAATTCCTCTCAGATCCTAGTGGGACCTCCATGTAGACTTCTTCGAGATCTCCATGTAAGAAAGCATTCTTGACATCAAATTGCTGTAAATCCCAACCATAATTAGCTGCTAATGCCAATAATACTCGAACTGTGTTCATCTTTGCAATTGGTGCAAAAGTCTCCTGGTAATCAATTCCATAAGTTTGGGTGTACCCTTTGGCAACTAATCGTGCCTTATACCTCTCTATGGATCCATCTGCTCTATATTTTACAGTATACACCCATTTACAGCCACACTTTTCTTTCCTGCTGGTAACTGCACTAGCTCCCAGGTTTTATTCTTTTCCAATGCCTCCATCTCCTTATTCATGGCTTGTTTCCATTTTCCATTGGACAAGGCCTCAGGTAGGGTGGTAGGGATGACAATGGTATTTAGGCTTATAAGGAAAGCTTTATGGGATGGTGAAAAATTCTCAAAGGACAAGAAGTGTGAAAGGGGGTATAGTGGCCGTTTTGTGCACTCTCTGGTTTCTTTCCTGATGGCTATAGGAAGAATTTGGTCACTACTATCCATATGAAATTCAGATTCATCTTGCAATAAAGGGTTAGACATTATTACCTCATTCGAAGGCTCCGAGTTGGACTCTTAGGCCTGCACAGGTTCAGGAACAGCCATCTTCCTTCTTGTGAACACCTTGCCTTTGCCATACCTTACATTCTCAAGAGCAGACTCAGTCACTGGGTCAGGAATGGTTTTGGACATAGGTTTAGACACAGGTTCAGCATTATTGACTTCAGAAGGAGGATCAGGGACAACAGGAAGAAGGTCAAGAGGAGGACCATGAGACACAGGAAGTAAGGACATGTCAAGCAGGAAATTTTCTTTATCTTCCTCCATTGACTTCTCCCCCTGAAGATAAGGATGGGAAAAATAGGGCTCTTCTTCACGGAATGTAACATCCCTGGAGACATAGAATTTTTTGGATGGAGGGTGATAACACCTGTACCCTTTCTGGGTTGAAGAATAGCCCAAAAAAATACACTTTAGAGCCCTTGGATCGAGTTTCCCCTTGTTTGGACTGTGAATATGGACAAAAGATACACATCCAAAAATTTTAGGGACAAGATTATTGGAAATGTGTAGATCAGGATAGAAAATAGAGAGGACGTCCATAGGACTCTTGAACCCCAAGACTTTAGTGGGCAAGCGATTTATAAGATAAGTAGAAGTCAGAATAGCTTCCCCCCAGAAGGACTTAGGGACATTTCTCTGAAATAATAAGGCTCGGATTTTTTCAAGAAGATGACCGTTTTTTCGCTCTGCTAACCCATTCTGTTGTGGGGTATGAACACATGAAAATTCATGGATTATTCCTTCATTTTGGAAAAAATGCATAAGAGTCTGATTAAAGTAGTCCTTAGCATTATCGGACCTGAATTGTTTGATACCTACTCCAAATTGATTTTAATCATGGAACAAAAATTTGGGAGAACAGTACTAATATCAGACTTGTGTTTGAGCAGAAAAATCCAAGTAACACGAGTACAGTCATCAATAAAAGATACAAACCATCTTGCCCCAGAGACATTAGGAATGGAAGAGGGACCCCAAACATCACTGTGAATAAGGGAAAAAGGAACAGAACTCCTTGTATGACTAATTGAAAATTTGACACGTTTATGTTTGGCCAATTACATACATCACAATGAAATTGTTCAACATCAAAACTTTTAAACAGAGAAGGAAAAAGACTCTTAACAATCAGAAAAGATGGATGGCCTAATCTATGGTGAGCAAGCCAGATTTTGTCTTTATTGGTGGAAAGAAGTTCAGAGGTAAAGGACTATGGGTGTTCAAATCTGCCCTTGGTCCTGTTGAACTGACAAGGTGCTTCAAGGAGGTAGAGACTATCCTGTTCCCTAGCACATCCAATCATCTTCCCCGAATCCTTGTCCTGAAAAACACAATGATCATCGTAAAAAATCACATTGCAAGACAAATCTATAATTAATTTCTGGACAGAAACTAGATTTGTGGACAATTTAGGAACATGAAGGACATTTTTTAAGGTCACTAGGGGATTAAGGTGGACAGTTCCTACACCGGCTACAGTGGTCAAGGAGCCATCAGCTGTGGATATTTTTTTATTGCTTGGGCATGGAGAATAGGTGGAAAAATTAGTGGGGTTGGTCATATGGTTTGTAGCGCCGGAATCTATAATCCAGGAGTTGGTAAAAATTATACCCGAGACATTGAATCCAACGGAAAAAGGTAACTTACCTGAACGAGTCAAAGAACAAGTACTTGTGAGCTTTTCAAGGTTGTGTAGAAGGGATCTCACTCACTCAATCTCCTCTGGATTGAAAGTGCTGGGTGCTGGTTGACTTCCTGACATTACCACAACATTAACTTTCCCGCTGTTGCGTGATTGTTTCCCTTTCTGCCCCCACTCTCGACTTGGGGGTTTTCCATGAAGCTGCCAACACCTGTCACGGGTATGTCGTGGCTTATTACAATAAGTGCACCACAAGTCATCCCGATTTTTTGACTGACTGGGTTTTTCTCCTTCCAAGGAGAATGTGTTCTCCACCTTTGCTTCTGGCTTGGTAGAACCACGAGCCACCATAGCCGAAGTCTCACTGATTTTTGATTCAAGCATCAACTCTCTCCTGTTTTCCTCACTTCGGATGATGGACACAACCTCATTAAAAGAGGGGACTGTAGATTTACCGAGAATCTGAATCCTCACCTGATCAAATTTTGGATTTAGCCCAACAAGGAAGTCATTAACTCAGTCTTGTTCAATAAACTCCTTGAGTACTGCTGCATCCTCAGGACATTTAGTCTTGATCACTCTATAATGGTCTAACTCCAGCCACAAGGACTTCAATTGATTAGCATATTCAGTGACCGTCTTGTCTCCCTGTTTTGCAGCCACTGTTTTTACCTTAACCTCGTAGACTTGAGCAGCATCCCTAGCTTTGGAATAGGTTTGCTCAATGGCATCCCATATAGCCTTTGCAGTGTTTAGGAACATGCAAGTGTCACTGATATCCGGAGTCATGGAATTCCACAACCATGCCATAATCATCGAGTCTTCTTCATCCCATGCTTCAAACTTGGGATCACCTGGCTGACGTCCAGTACCCATGAGATGACTTAGCTTCCCTTTTCCTTTTAGTATGGTGCGAATAAGTTGTGACCACTTAAGGTAATTTTTCCCGTTCAGCCTATACGCAAATTGAATGTTCTGCAATTCACTAGGTGGTTGGGATCGAGTATCGTCCATTGGTTGAGTGAAACTGGAAACCTCACCCATAGTGGACATTTTGTGAGACAAAACAGAATGGGTTGCTGTTTGGGTACTGTTCGTGGGGTACTGTTCATGGTACTGTTCACAGGTTCTGTTTAGGTGGCAATGGAAGGAAAACGGAATGGGTACTGTTTGGGAACTATTCATGGGTATTGTTTCACGGGTATTGTTTACGAACTGTTCATGGGTATTGTTCACGAGTTCGGTTTAGGTGGCAATGAAGGCCAAAGAGGAATGTTCAGCAAAAGGGCAATGAAGGCCAAAAACACAATTTGATTGGCAATGAAGGCCGACCGAAAAAAAAATCAGCGGAAAACAAAATCAGTCTCAGATCAGAACTTAATTTGATACCATATTAGAATATGAAGAATATGAATATTGTATATTCAATCTCAAAAACTGAATGTTTACATGGACAGAAATATGTATAGGAGCTTCTATACATTAAATCTAGTCCTAAGAAATAAGCAACTAATTAATAAGCTACTAAAAACAATGTCTACACAAACAATCGTGGAATAAGACCAAAAGACCATTGTTTTAAACTCATACCATTTTTAGTAATTATACATCTAAAAGTGAACTCTGCCTATGCTTAGCTTTGTTGCAAATATCCACATAGCTGGTCCCAAGCCCGAATAAAAGAAGAGGGTTGTGTTAGGCAGTCGACAGCCAACGTAAAACTTTGTTGAATTTTTATGACATGGATCAACGAAGTAATTGTGTTAATGCTAGGTCGTTGCCCCTAAGCAACGCGCTGTATGGCTCGAGTACAGTGTCAAATGAGCAAGGGCCGCTGCATCGCCGCCTGGGTGTAGTGAAAAATAAGCAAGGGTTCCCACATTGTCGTGAACGAGTGTGGGTAAAGAAGCTAGTTCACAAGAGTGAGATGCGCTTTGGAACTTGGAATATAGGCACACTTACAGGTAAATCTATGGAAATAGTTGACACCATGATTAGGAGGAGGATTAATTTTATGTGCCTACAAGAAACTAAGTGGGTTGGAGAAAAGGCAAAGGAACTTGACTCTTCGGGTTTTAAGCTTTGGTACACCGGCAAGGTAAAATCTAGAAACGGGGTAGGCATAATAGTAGATAAAAATTGGAAGAATATGGTTGTGGATGTGAGAAGGCTCGGAGATAGGATCATAGCTTTGAAGTTTGTTGTGGAACAGGAGACTTTTAATGTTATTAGTACGTATGCACCCCAAGTAGGGCTAGACGAGCACTACAAGATTAAATTTTGGGAGGTTTTAGAAGGTTTAGTTCAGGGAATACCTTTAAGAGAGAAGATTTTTCTAGGAGGGGACCTAAATGGTCATATGGGGAGCGAATTTAAGGGGTATGAGGGTTTGCATGGGGGTTATGGTCTAGGAGTAGCTAATGCAGAGGGCAAAGCGATTTTAGATTTTTCGGTAGCGTTTGATTTTACAATAGCTAACACTTGTTTTAGGAAGCGGGAAGAGCATCTGATCACATATAGAAGCGGGAGTTCTTGCTCTCAAATTGATTTTTTTTTAATAAGGAAATCTGATAGAAAGCTTTGCATGGACTGCAAAGTCATCCCTGGAGAGAGCTTGACTACCCAACACAGGGTTTTGGTTATGGATGTACGGGTCAAGATGAGAGTAAGGAAAAATTGTCGAGACAGAGAGCCAAGGATCAAATGGTGGCAATTAAAGGGAGAAAAACAAATGCTTTCTTTCAGAGGAGGATTATGGAGAAAGAAATTTGGGAAGTACAAGGAGTGCTAATGATATGTGGGATGAGATGGCTGAAGGGATTAGAAAGGTAGCAAAAGAGACACTCGGTGAATCAAGAGGCTTCGGACTCAAGGATAAAGAATCTTGGTAGTGGGACACAAGTGTACAAGATAAAGTTAAGGTTAAAAGGGAATGTTATAAAGCTTGGCACGTATGTAAAAATGATGAAAATTGGAAAAAATATAGGGCAGCTAAAAAAGATACTAAGAAGGCGGTGAGCGAGGCAAAAACGAAAGCGTTCAACGGGTTATATCAATCGTTGGGCACCAAAGACGGAGAAAGAAATATATACAGGCTTGCTAAAAGTAGGGAAAGGAAGACAAGAGACTTGAATCAAGTGAAATGCATTAAGGATGAAGAGGGTAAAGTCTTGGTTACGGAACAAGACATTAAGGATCGATGGAAGGGTTATTTTCACAAGTTATTTAATGAGGAACATGGGACATTAGGGGATTCAGACATTCTAAACACTAGAGAGGAGGACCAAAATAAAATTTTTTATCGTAGAATCAGGGAATTTGAGGTAAAAGAAGCATTGAAGAAGATGAATAATGGAAAAGCGGTCGGACCGGATAATATACTTATTGAGGTATGGAAGTGCCTAGGAGAGAAAGGTATAAGTTGGATCACAAAGCTGTTTAACGAGATAATGAGGTCTAAGAAAATGTCAAACGAATGGAGGAGAAGCACTTTAATCCCTATTTATAAGAATAAGGGAGATATACAAAACTGTGTAAATTACAGAAGAATTAAGCTCATGAGTCATACCATGAAGTTATGGGAAAGAGTAATTGAACGGAGATTAAGACAAGAGACTCATATTTCAGAGAATCAATTTGGTTTTATGCCTGGGAGGTCAACCATGGAAGCAATCTATCTTCTACGAAAATTAATGGAGAGGTATCAGAGGAAGCAAAAAGACCTACACATGGTTTTCATTGATCTGGAAAAAGTCTACGATAGGGTACTGAGAAAGGTCTTGTGGAAGGCTTTGGAGAAGAAAGGAGTTCGTATCGCCTATATTCAAGCAATCCAAGATATGTATGATGGGGCTAAAACTAGTGTGAGAACACAGGGTAGGGCTACAGAAGATTTTCCTATAACTATAGGACTGCACCAAGGGTCAGCTTTGAGTCCATATCTTTTTACCTTGGTCTTGGATGTGCTTACTGCGCATATCCAAGAGCCGGTGTCACAATGCATGCTTTTTGCAGATGATATAGTCTTAGTTGGAGAGTCGAGAGAGAAAACAAATGAGAAGCTAGAGCTATGGAGACAAACTTTGGAAAAACACGGCCTTCGTCTAAGTAGGAGTAAGATGGAGTATATGGAATGTAAGTTCAGTAAGAGGCGTGTTAATGATAGCTTAGCGGTGAAAGTTGGAGATCATACAATACCACAAGTCACACAATTTAGGTACCTTGGATCTATCATACAAAATGATGGAGAGATAGAGGGAGATGTAAATCATAGGATTCAAGTTGGATGGATGAAATGGAGGAGTGCTTCAGGAGTTATTTGTGATAGAAAAGTGCCTCTCAAGCTTAAGGGTAAATTTTACCGCACAGTTATAAGGCCTGCGATGTTGTATGGTACTGAATGTTGGGCGGTAAAAAGTCAACAAGAGCATAAGATCAGTGTTGCGGAGATGAGGATGTTGCGTTGGATGTGTGGCCATACAAGACTAGATAAAATTAGGAATGAATGCATTAGAGAGAAAGTAAGGGTAGCACCTATTGTGGAAAAGATGGGAGAATCTCGCCTTAGGTGGTTTGGACATGTAAGGAGAAGTCCCTTAGAAGTCCCTGTAAGAAGAGTAGATCAGGTAGATAATAGCCCAATAGCTAGAAGTAGAGGAAGACCAAGAAAGACTATAGGTGAGACGATTAAAAAAGATTTAGATCTGAATAGCATATCTGAATACTTGGTTTATGATAGGGCACAATGGCGTCGTTTGATCCATGTAGCCGATCCCACCTAGTGGGAAAAGGCTTGGTTGTTGTTGTATACATCTAACAGTGATTTTTATTAATACTATCCAAAAAATATTAAATATGCCAAAATCACTTTTTAGGTAAAAGTTTTCAAGCATAAATCATGGTCATGCAAACCCATTTTTGAACTGAATCGAGTTTTCAAAATTAAATTCATCCAAAATCAAGTTTGCAAAATCTAAGCCTAATACACACTAAAACTTCTCATTCATAAACTCCTCTTTTCACTTTGGAAGGTTAAAGCACCATATGTTAGGTGAGGGCTTTTGTTTGAACAATAGTGCTAAATAAAATCAACACAAATGTCCTTTACTATGAGTCTTTTTCTTTTGATTTGGTTTCATGTGCTTTTGAAGTTTAGAAAATAGCAGTTATCTTTTCTTACATTGTGAGGTTGCTTGGCAGCTCTGGAGTTGGCTATCTATAATTTTGTTGAGCGGAAGGTATGGGTACAACAACAACAACAACAAAATCTTTTCTCATTAAGTGGGGTCGGTTACATGAATCAAACGACGCCATTGTACTCTATCATAAACTAAGTCTTTAAAAATGTCATACAAATCTAAATTTAAAAGATACGTTGAGCATTTTTTAAACTATTTTGGTCTCCTTGTTTTAAGGGTTTTGGAAGGAGGTAGGATTGTAAAGCAATTTGGAAGTGAGCTGTGTTTGTGGTGTTGTGGTATATTTGGCTGAAGCGCAACGACAGGGTCTTCAATGAGAGATTCCTTCTCTCCAATCTCTATGGGATAATTTTGTGAGTGTGTGTGTATGTATGTATGTATGTATGTTTGTATGTATATTTGGAGTGGGGCGGGGTTCATTCATTATTGAACTTGGTCTGAGATAACATTTCTTCCATTCTAGTCTTCCTCTTTTGTTTTCTGATATATTTTACTTTTTCCAGGAGGATAGCTTACCCTCTCAATCATTATTCTATTTCCTTCTAAATAATGAATTTCCCCTCAATTATATAAATTTATAAAGATCTGAGGTTAAATTTGGGTTTGAACACATAATGTTTTTAGTGTTTGGAGTTACAAGTTATAATGCAAATGGCAGATGAATTATTACTATTTTTTTAATATGTGGTGGACATGGATTGCGATTTCTTAAATCATCAAGCTTGGTTTGCCTAATGTGTATATGAGTGATGTAGAAAATCTAAATATGATTTAATGATATTCAATTTCTAATAAAATAATACAATCCAAATGCACTGCTTTTGCAATTGAGTATAAATTGAAGGTTAGATTAATCGTCAAGTCCCTACTCTTTTTGAAAATTTTCAAATAAGTGCCTATAGTTTGAAAATTGTAATTAGTTCCTTATAGTTTTAAAAAAATTTCTGCTTGGGTCCCTATATTGCTCTAACTGTAGGGCAAATTTAGGGATCCCATTAAGAGTTTTTTTGAAACTATAGGGACCCATTTACAAATTGTAAACTATATGGACCTATTTAAAAGTTCCCAAACAAAAAGTATAGGATCTATAAATTAATTTAACCTAAATTGAATGGGTTATATTGGCTAATTTGTTGGAGCATTCAACCTTCAATTTACCCTTATTAGATTAGATTGGAAGTTGCATGAATTACGGTTCAATTTGTGGTAGCATTGGTAACGTTCGACAAATATTTTTCAAACTTTTATTTCATGAAAGTTTCTTTGAGCTGGGTAGCAAATGATTGTTTTTTCATATTATTGACAAGGAAGACATTTTCCCTCAAATATTATGTGACTTCTTCACATTGTTTTTATCTTTTAAGATAACTTCAGAGAATATCTTATTATTTTATGCCTTTGTATGAAATAATAATTCAAATCCACTTTGATAACACTTCTGATTTATATGAAATGATTATTCAACTTTTCGTCAAAGTTAGACTTATGTTCCCATCGAAATACTCGTTTTTGAGCTGGAACTTGTATTTGGGACAACTACAGAATTTGTATGTTTTTGTGTAGTGTTACTAGCTGCTTTACCATGCAAAACTTAAGTACAAAATTGTATTCTCTGGAATTAAACTGGAAGATGCAAAGACCCAAATATATTTTCTGAGGAACATATCTTGAGTGGAAGCATGTTGGCAAATTAAATTTTACCTGGAATTTGCTGAATGAAATTTAATGTTGACTTGGTTCTGTTGGCAGGTAGCTGAACGGGCATTGTTTATGTGGAACAATGATCATATTAAAAATTTGATTACACAAAACTGCAAAGTGATACTACCTATAATCTTCCCTGCTTTGGAGAAAAATACGCAAGGCCACTGGAACCAAGCTGTCCAGAGCTTGACCCTGAATGTGAGAAAAATATTCTCGGATGCTGATCAGGCACATTTTGATGAGTGCTTGATGAGATTCCAAGAAGATGAAATCAAGGAGAGAGAGAAGCAAGAGAAGCGGGAATCCACCTGGATGAAAATGGAAGATTTGGCTGCAACTAAGGCTATAAGCAATGAGGCAGTCCTTGCTTCAAGGTTTGTGTCCTCTGTCGCCATTGCTATCAGTGCAAATCAACTAGCAACTACAGGTGGTTGAGAGCCATCAGATGTCCAAATTGTAAGTTCGATCCCATGACAAGGAACTAAAGTGAATGCATGCAGTTGGAGGTCAAGCATGCTTAATTCTACTGCGAGAAATTAGAGGGTGGGGATTTTGTGGATATGTGGTTGCTCCTGGTTGCAGGGCTATTTTCGCTCGTCCTATGTGCTCTTCAGCAATGGGGCTCTTCAACCATGAGGTGTATATGTACTATGAGGGATCTAGTGTAACGCCTCTTTTTTGGGAGATGTTACATCATTATTTATGATGCAGAAAATAAAAGTGTAAACTAAGACCCGGTCATTATATAAATATAAATTTACTTAGTTGTAATCGTGTGATTAAATTAGTGATAATTAATAAAATATAGTGTCGGAACGTAAATGCAATAAAGAGTAAGGTAAAAGTAAATCACACATTCGAACAACATACATATGCATGTATATATTCAAACTTGTTTAGTTACAACACTTGATGTACAAAAAATAAAACTATGCATGCCCCAAAAGATCATAAATGTACAGTCCACCAAAAGATAAATCATCAGGTTCTAAAAAGAACACAGATAGCCATCAGTGACTATCGACAGTATCAGCCCTTAAGAAGAAAGGGAAGGAACCATGTCAAGATCCTTCTCAGGGTCTTCCTCATCAAAAGAGACCCTCATTGGAGCCACGGAGTTGCGGGTCGGGGCTCGGGCAGTAGAGAGAAATGAATCCTCCTGTGGGGTGTAATAACGTTCACCCCACATATCTCTAATGGGCAGGTAAAACTCTAAATGCAACCGAACACTACAGGTAAATAAATGAGGATTATAACGCCCCCAAGCTAACGACATCGTCACGTCGCCCAGATAAACACTGCGGTCCGAGTTAAAGTTGATGTGCCAACAGTCTGGACCTCTGAGGAAAGTCAGGCGCACATACCCCAAGAAGCTATGCGGACGGGTCGTCATGATCAAACAGGTACTAATCGAAGTCAGGCCAAAAATCAAGGAACTCGTGTACTTCCCCTTCCTCATCACCGTCTTTAGAGAAACATATATATATATATATACACACACACACACACACAAAGATAGTAGAAATACAGAAAAAAGGTGAGACATCCTACATTCATTACCAATTATGGTAGTAAAGAAACAGAACGACATAGGACGCCCACATGACATTACAAAAATAATAAACAGTATAAAAAAATAAACATTAATTAGCTCAATAAGCTCAGACAGTTGTAACATCAATAATATAACAATTTCCTTCATCATATGAATTAAATGCCAGATAATGTATAGACTCACTATGCGCATGCATACAATATCAAAATCCTACTCCATAGAGCTAGACACAAACATTCGGAGAGAAAGATCAGGAGACATGTCTGTAACTCGGCTGCCGCGGCCAAAGTGCCAAAATTATCAAATTATTCACGTTCACATCAATGCATTGTACAAGACATTCTTCACTAGATCGCAATATAGGACAGTGTCTTGGCTAGAATCGTCGATGCCTTTGCATCGGTCTGCCCCACGGACAGAAGAGCTACCAACTGTTCATAGCGAGGTACCCGCACCCTGACGCCCTCAAGGTCAACATTATGACCTACACTAGTCTACTCGCACCCGCACTAAGGTGTGTTCAATCTCTTAAGCAACATGGCCTTAACAACAGTCCATCGGACTTTCACAATGCATGATGACTCAATGCATATATCATGTATATTCAACAATAGTATACTTTCCATAACATGCCACAATTTGGCTAAGATAAGCATCAACATATTCTTGGTCTCACTCATGGACCCATAATAAATATTATTAAGTCATTAAATAATACATTACACTTTTAGGATACATTATTAAATTATGCCTAAATTCCTACATTCTTATTAATAAGTTTCTCTTTTAGAGAATCCTCTCACATTATTTGCTTAATCATTAATACTTTAATTAAATAAGTCCATCACTAAATTTTGAACCTAATTCCTTTAGAATGATTTAGGTGAGTTATTCAACATTCTTACTTATGCTTCTTACTTTAATTAGAAATTACTCTAAGATTTTTGATAAAACTTTATTCTTGGTTCTTTCCATTTTATGAGTCCCTAATTAATTTCTAATTATAAAATTAATTAAGTTTCACTTTTAGGTTATTAATTAAATTTCTCTCCATCACCTTATTAACTACTTATTACTTGATTATTGAATTCCCAAAGTTAACTAAAAATTACATCTTTTGGACCTATAATGGCCTAGAGGCCATGGCCTCTCAAGGGTAGTAACCCTAAAATTTTTCTTAACTCCATTACATCTTATTCACTTGATTAATTATGTTTCCATCTTGGTCACAAAATTTCAATCATGATCCCTCCAATTGGGGGGTCATGGCCGTGAGCCTCCATAAGAAAAGCAAGGGACTTTTATTTCCATTTCATTTTTCCAATTCGTCCAAATCAAGCCAAAGTCATCAATATACATATACAATCAATCAAACATATCAAACAAGATAAAATCAACACATAAGCATAAAAATCAAACATCAAAGAGAGTAACCCTAACAAGGGTTTTTCACAAACAACACAAAATCAAGTCTCTCACTACCAAGAGAGGTTGAAGAGGATTATCTCCCTCTTACCTAAGAGAAATCAAGAAAAGAAATCTCCTTTCTAGCTCCTTGATGAATTCGGTTTCACTCCTTCAAAACCCTAGAAATTTCAACTTCAACCAATCAACACCAATGCTTGAAAAAGAGAAAATAAATGGTCATGAAGGTGGCCTTGAACACGAAAATGAAGAAGAGAAGGTGAGGAACCAAGAATCTTGCCCTAAAGCTTCAAACTTCAAGTTTGAAGAAGATGATGAAGATGGAAGCTTTTCAAGAAATCTTCAACTAGAAAGGTGTTTAGAATGTAGTGGAGATTAAGGAAATGTGGTTGCTTGAAATTTTCATGATGGTGGAGGGCATGGAAAGGGGTTGGCCGTGTGGTGTGGTGTGGTGGTAAAGAGAAGGAGGAGAAAATTTGAGAGAAGAAGAGAGAAGAAAATGTAGAGAGAGAAGTTGATAGTAAGAAATGATTTCAAAATTAGTAAATGAAAGTAATAATGGGTAAAACAAAATTTTGGCTCCAAAATGGCCTTCATGGCCGTGTGGTGTGGGGAGGAAGAAAGAGAGAGTGTGTAGCTTCCTTGAGAAGCTTGGTAGGAAACTTCCTTAAGGCTTCGCACGCTTATCGATAAAGTAAAAAGTAGTGTGATCACATAAAGTGAACATTCTAGAACAGATAACTAACACTCTGCTAGATCTATTATCCAGTGAACAAAAGTTATAGTTAATGAAAACAGTATTTATTGTCCGTCGGATAATTTTACGGTACAACGATTTTATTTATCAGATAAAATCTCAAAAAATATAAATCTCGTAAACTGTGCCCAGCCTCGGATTTAGTAAGATCTCCCATCGACGTTTTCACAGTCCAAGGTTTACCAGCATTGGGGAAAATATTTTATTTTCTCAGCTCCGCTCAATGTGCACATAAAACGAGAAATATATTAAAATATTTGATATTTTCAGAAAAATTCACAAAATTTTTCAAAAATCACAAATATTAGAAAATGACTATTAATCATGAAACAAAAAATTTTTGGGGTGTTACACTAACTCTGCTCAGTGTGCACGCAAAATGAAGAATATATTAAAATATTCAACGTTTCTTGAAAAAATCCAAAAAAATTCTCAAAAAATCATAAATATTATAAAATGATTATTTATGATGAAACAATTAATTTTCAGGGTGTTACAACTCTCCCCTTCTAAAAAGAAATTTCATCCTCGAAATTTTCATACTTTAGAACAGTTGTGGGTGTTGTTCCTTCATCTTGTCTTTCAATTCCTATATTTGGGAGTGAGTTTTCTAGATTTCAGAACTCGGCTAACCCCAGTCGTTGGCGTGACTTTCAAAAACACATGCTCGCCTTACTCAAACTCAATAGGCTTTTTTCTCTTGTCCGCATAGTTCTTCTGCTGACTTTGAGTCGTCCTCATCTTTTCCTGAATCATCTTAACTTTCTCAGTCGTTTGCTGTATTATATCAGGTTCAACAGTAAGGCGCTCTCTGTCTTAGTACCAACACAAAGGTGTTCGGCACCGTCATCCATACAGAGCTTCATAGGGTGCCATCCCTATGCTTAAACGAAAACTGTTGTTGTAGGTGAACTCTACTAACGATAGAACTTCATCTCAACTTCCAGTCTATTCTAAAGCGCAAGCCCTGAGCAAATCCTCCAACGATTGGATCGTCCTTTCCGATTGCCCATCGGTTTGTGGATGGTAAGAAGAACTCAATTGTAGCTTTGCTCCCAATACTTCTTGCAAACTTTGCCAAAACTTTGAGGTGAACCTTGGATTCCTATCCGAAACAATACTGGTAGGCACACCATATAGCCTAACGATCTCACCGATGTATAGCTGGGTCAGCTTCTCCATGTTGTATCTTATGTTGATTGGTAGGAAGTGTGCTGACTTCGTGAGTCGATCAAAGATTACCCATATAGAGTCATAACCTTTTCTGGTCTTCGACAATCCAACAACAAAATCCATCACAATGCTATCTCACTTCCATTCGGGAATAGATAGAGGTTGCAACAGTTTTGACGGTTTCTGATGTTCCAACTTTGCTTTCTGGCAAACCAGAAAAGAAGACACACATCTAGTAATATCGCTTTTCATTCCATGCTGCCAAAATAACTTCTTTAGGTCTTGGTACATTTTAGTTATCCCCGGGTGCATACTCAACTTGCTTGTGTGAGCATGTTCGAGAATATACTTTCTAAGCTCTTGATCCCTGGGTATACAAACCCTACCTCGGAACCTTAGAATTTCATCCGTTTCTTCCTCGAATGTCATCGCATTGCACTACCTCATCAGCTCACTTTCTTCTTGCAAAAACTTATCAATTTTATGCTTTTCCCTGATGTCTTCCATTAATTCGCTTGAGATAGTAACCAGGTTCATGCAATTTTTTCCCGGTGCTAATTCCATGAAGGACCATACATCCCTGAATTGCTCTATCAAATATTTTTCCTTGATCATCATGGCTGAGATACTGAGCATCTTCCTACTCAATGTGTTTGCCACTACATTTGCCTTTCCAGGATGATACAAAAGTCAAAAATCATAATCCTTCAGAAATTCCAACCACCTGCGCTGTCTCATATTCAACTCCTTTTGATCATATAAGTACTTCAAGCTCTTGTGATCACTAAAAATGTTGAATGTCGCCCCATACAGGAAGTGTCTCTATATCTTCAAGGCAAAAATTACAGCTGCTAATTCCAAGTCATGTGTTGGATAGTTCTTCTCATGCACTCATAACTGTCTCGAAGCATAGGACACCACTTTTTCATTTTGCATAAGCACAGCTCCTAATCCTTGATATGAAGCATCGCAATACACTTCGAATGGTTCACTCGGATCGGGTAGAACTAACACTGGTGAAGTAGTTAGTTGTCTCTTCAATTCTTAGAAGCTCTTTTTGCAAGCATTAGTCCACTCAAAGGCTTGATTCTTTCTTATGAGCTAAGTGAGAGGTCCTGCTATTTTAGAAAATCCTTCAATAAACCTCCGATAGTATCCATCTAAACCCACAAAGTTTCAGATTTCTGTCACTGTCTTCGGCCGTTCCCATTGTAGAACTGCTTCCACCTTTGACGGATCCACTGCAATCCCTTCCTTCAAGATTACATGGCCCAAAAACTTGACTTCGTCCAGCCAAAATTCACACTTCGACAATTTGGCATACAACTTCTTCTCCTTCAGAATCTGGAGAACTATACTGAGATATTCAGCATGATCCTCCTGATTTTAAGAGTAGATCAGAATGTCGTCAATGAAGACAACAACGAATCTATCCAAGTAAGGATGAAAAATTCTGTTCATGTAGTCCATGAAGATGGCAGGTGCATTCGTTACACCAAACGATATCACAAGGTACTTATAATGACCGTAATGGGTATGAAAAGCCATCTTGGGAATATCCTCCGCCTTTACTCGAATTTGGTGGTAGCCCGATCGCAGATCGATCTTAGAGAACACTGCTGCTCTTTTCAGTTGATCCATTAAGTCGTCTATCCTCGGAAGTGGATACTTATTCTTAATTGTGACCTTATTCAGCTGGTGATAGTCCACACACAATCGCAAGGTACCATCTTTCTTTCAGACTAGCAACACTGGTGCTCCCCATGGTGGCACACTGGGTCTAACAAATTGCTTTTCCAAGATCCCTTCTAACTATTTCTTAAGCTCTGCTAACTCCGATGGTGACATTCTATAAAATGCTATAGATACGGAGCCAGATCTGGGTACAAGATCAATAGCGAACTCTATCTCTCACTTCGGTGGTAAGCCAGGTACATCATCAGGAAAGATCTCGGGAAACTCATTAACCACTAGAATTGCATTCACATCTGCCTTGCTCTCAACCTTTGAGGAAGACAATAGCATGTATCCCTGAGATCCTTCTTTCAAGAAAGCTTGAACTTTGTTGGCCGTCAAAAATCTAGAATCCTCATCCATAGGGAAAACTATGGTTTTACTAGAACAATCCAATAGGATATGGTTGGAAGACAACCAATCCATTCCTAAAATTACATCTAACTGAGAAAATGGTAAATCGATCAAATCAATAGAAAAGATTCGACCCTTAACAATCAACGGACAATTCAAATAGACTTTGGTAGTAATAACAGGTTTATCAGTAGGAGTAGAAACAGTCAAGTCAAAAGGTAAGGAAGACACAGGTAAACCAAGTTGTCGCACACAGTCATATGAAATGAAAGAGTGGGTTGCCCCAGAGTCATATAGCACAGTTAAAAATTGCCTCCTATGACACCTTCTCCCTGTATTAAATCTTTGAATTTGGAGGCTTCTGCTCCGCTCATGGTGTACACTCTGCCTACTGCTTGCGGTTTTGCAGCTCGTGTAGCATTGACTGAAGGCTCAGCCTTAGCTTGGTTGCAGTCTCTGGAGACGTGCCCAGGTTTCCCACATCGGAAACATATGATTCCCTTGATGGTGTAGTCTCTTGTTGTGTGATCCTTCCCGCACTTCAAGCATTTCGAAGAAAATGCCACTTTTTGTTTGGTTCGGTTCCCACTGGAACCTCCACTGGTACCTCTACCAGATGTTTACTATTGATTTCCCGGTGGTCAGGAATAAGGCTTCTTTTGGAAACGGTTTGCGTTGTTGCCGCCTCCTCTTTGGAACCTAGTAGGTCCAAAGTTTCAATTTCTTGTATCCCGAGCTTGATCCAGGGCTTTCACTTGGCAACACGTATCTAACAGCTCCGAAAATTGGTTCATCTTCAAGGTGATGACTGCTCTTTTCACTTCGTGCCTTAGTCCTTCCTCAAAATTTTGACATTTCCACACCTCGTACGGCTGGTGTTGGAAATATGTCGAAAACTTGGATAAGCTTTTGAACTTCGCGACGTATTCGCTGGTAGATAAGCTTCCTTACCTCAAGCTGAGGAACTCCATTTCTTTTGCATGCCTGGCGTTTGCGGGGAAATATTTTTCCAAGAACTTATTCTTGAATACCTCCCAAGTGATTGCGCGACCTTCGGCTTCAAACACTCTCTGTGCCCCGTTCCACCAGTCTTCAGCATCCCTAATCAGCATAAAAGCGGCATAAGTTACCTTCTTGTCGTTGGCACAGTTCATGCCTCTGAAGATTTTCTCTAGCTCCTTGATCCACACATTAGCTTTCTCCGGATCAAGTTCTCCTTTAAACTGAGGAGGGTTGTGGTGACGGAACTCTGCCAAATTTTGTGCATCAATTGTAGCCTCTAGCTGTTGAGCAGTCATTTCTTGCTGTTGAGCAGCCCTTTCAGTTTGTTGTACGATAACCTCAGCCATTCGTTGCATCGCCTCAATTGCTGCAGCCATGTCTCCACCTCGCACCATTACGCTCTTTCAAGTAAGACTAACTGAAAACACAAGGAAAAATTAGATGTATCCTTTCGGAATACCAAACAATACATCTCTGTGTTTGGTTTCAGAGAAACACACAACATAAACAAGTCAGACCTAACCACAAAGACCTAAAGAAAACATAAATCGGGGCTCTAATACCAACTTAATGTAACGCCCCTTTTTGGGAGGGGACATCACATCATTATTTACGATGCAGAAAATAAAAGTGTAAACTAAGACCCGGTTCATTATATAAATATAAGCTTACTTAGTTGTAATCGTGTGATTAAATTAGCGAATATTTTTTTTGTTATAATTAATAGAATATAGTGTCGGAACGTAAATGCAATAAAGAGTGAGGTAAAAGTAAACCACACATTCGAACAACATACATATGCGTATATATATATAATTATATCAAACTTGTTTTGTTACAACACCTGATGTACAAAAAGCAAAACTATGCATGCCCCAAAAGGTCATAAATGTACAGCTCACCAGAAGATAAATCATCAGGCTCCAAAAAGAACACAGATAGCCATCAGTGACTATCGACAGTATCAGCCCCTAAGAAGAAAGGGAAGGAACTGTGTCAAGATCTTCCTCAAGGTCTTCCTCATTAGAAGAGACCCTCATTGAAGCCACCGAGTTGCGGGTCGGGGCTCGGGTAGTAGAGAGGAATGAATCCTCCTGTGGGGTGTAATAACGTTCACCCCACATATCCCTAATGGGCAGGTAAAACACTAAATGCAATCGAATACTACAGGTAAATATAGGCGGATCATAACGCCCTAAGCTAATGACACCGTCACGTCGCCCCAGATAAACACAGCGGTCCGAGCTAAAGTTGATGTGCTAACAGTCTGGACCTCCGAAGAAAGTCAGGTGCACATACTCCAAGAAGCCGTGCGGACGGGTTGTCATGATCAAATAGGTACTAATCGAAGTCAGGCCAAAAATCGGGGAACTCATGTACTTTCCCTTCTTTATCACCATCTTCAGAGAAACATACACACACACACACACACACACACAAAGATAGTAGAAAAACAAAAAAGAGGTGAGACATCTTACATTGATTACCAATTATGGTAGCAAAGAAACAGAACGGCGTAAGACGCCCACATGGCATTACAAAAATAATAAACAGTATCAAGAAATAAACATTAATTAGCTCAATAAGCTCAGGAAGTTGTAACATCAATAAAATAACAATTTCCTTCATCATATGAATTAAATGCTAGATAATGTATAGACTCACTATGCGCATGCATACAATATCAAAATCTTACTCCATGAAGCTAGACACAAACATTCAGAGAGAAAGATTAGGAGACATGTCTGTAACTCGGTTGCCGCGGCCAAAGTGCTAAAATTATCAAATTATCCACGTGCACATTAAGGCATTGTACAATACATTCTTCACTTGATCGTGACATAGGACAGTGTCTCGGTTTGGATCGTAGGTGCGTTTGCATCGGTCTGCCCCATGAACAGAAGAGCTACTAACTGTCCATTGTGAGGTACCCGCACCTCGACGCCCCAAAGTCAACATTATGACCTACACTAGTCTACTCGCACCTGCACTAAGGTGTGTTCAATCTCCTAGGCAACATGACCTTAACAACAGTCTATCGAACTTTCACAATGCATGATGACTCAATGCATATATCATATATATTCAACAATAGTATACTTTCCATAACATGCCACAATTTGGCTAAGATAAGCATCAACATATTCTTGGTCTCACTCATGGACCCATAATAAATATTATTAAGTCATTAAATAATACATTACACTTTTAGGATACATTATTAAATTATGCCTAAATTCCTGCATTCTTATTAATAAGTTTCTCTTTTAGAGAAATCCTCTCACATTATTTGCTTAATCATTAATACTTTAATTAAATAAGTCCATCACTAAATTTTGAACCTAATTCCTTTAGAATGATTTAGGGTGAGTTATTCAACATTCTTACTTATGCACATGGTCTTACTTTAATTAGAAATTACTCTAAGATTTTGGATAAAACTTCATTCTTGGTTCTTTCCATTTTATGAGTCCCTAATTAATTCCTAATTATAAAATTAATTAAGTTTCACTTTTAAGTTATTAATTAAATTTCTCTCCATCACCTTATTAACTACTTATTACTTGATTATTGAATTATCAAAGTTAACTAAAAATTACATCTTTTGGACCTATAATGGCTTAGAGGCCGTGGCCTCTCAAGGGTAGTAACCCTAAAATTTTTCTTAACTTCATTACATCTTATTCACTTGATTAATTATGTTTCCATCTTGGTCACAAAATTTCAATCATGATCCTTCCAATTGGGGGTCATGGCTGTGAGCCTCCATGAGGAAAGCAAGGGACTTTTATTTCTATTTCATTTTTTCAATCCATCCAAATCAAGCCAAAGTCATCAATATACATATACAATCAACCAAACACATCAAACAAGATAAAATCATCACATAAGCATAAAAATCAAACATCAAAGAGAGTAACCCTAACAAGGGTTTCTCACAAACAATACAAAATCAAGTCTCTCACTACCAAGAGAGGTTGAAGATGATTATCTCCCTCTTACCTAAGAGAAATCAAGAAAAGAAATCTCCTTTGTAGCTTCTTGATGAATTCGGTTTCACTCCTTCAAAACCCTAGAAATTTCAACTTCAACCAATCAACACCAATGCTTGAAAAAGAGAAAATAAATGGTCATGAAGGTGGCCTTGAACACGAAGATGAAGAGGAGAAGGTGAGGAACCAAGAATCTTACCCTAAAGCTTCAAACTTGAAGCTTGAAGAAGATGATGAAGATGGAAGCTTTTCAAGAAATCTTCAACTAGAAAGGTGTTTAGAATGTAGTGGAGATTAAGGAAATGCGGTTTCTTAAAATTTTCATGATGGTGGAGGGCATGGAAAGGGGTTGGCCGTGGGTGTGGTGGTAGAGAGAAAGAGGAAAAAATTTGAGAGAAGAAGAGAGAAGCAAATGTAGAGAGAGTTGATAGTAAGAAATGATTTCAAAATTAGTAAATGAATGTAATAATGGGTAAAACAAAATTTTGGCTCCAAAATGGCCTTCATGGCCGTGTGGTGTGGGAAGGAAGAGAAAGAGGGTGTGTAGCTTCCTTGAGAAGCTTGGTAGGAAACTTCCTTGAAGCTTCTTTGAGGCTTCCTTGAGAAGTTTCGCACACTTCTCGATAAAGTGAAAAGTGGTGTGATCACATAAAGTGAACATTCTGGAACAGATGACTAACACTCTGCTAGAGCTATTATCCAGTGAACAAAAGTTATAGTTAATAAAAATAATATTTATTGTTTGTCGAATAATTTTACGGTACAACGATTTTATTTATTAGATAAAATTTTGAAAAACGTAAACCTCGTAAACTGTGCCCGACCTCGGGTTTAGTAAGATCCCCCTTCGATGTTTCCACAGTCCAAGGTTTACCAGCCTTAGGGAAAATATTTTATTTTCCCGGCTCCGCTCAGTGCACACGCAAAACGATAAATATATTAAAATATTTGACGTTTCTAGAAAAATCTACAAAAATTATCAAAAATCACAAATATTAAAAAATGACTATTTATGATAAACAAATAGTTTTTGGGGTGTTACACTGACTCTGCTTAGTGTGCACGTAAAATGAAAAATATATTAAAATATTTGATATTTTCAGAAAAATCTAGAAAAACTCCTAAAAATCATAAATATTATAAAATAATTATTTATGATGAAACAATTAATTGTTAGGGTGTTACATCTAGTCTATAATGGGCAGTGCTTGTTTAGATTTCTAGCCATTGAGATTGTGCAGTGATAGAGAAGCAATCCTTTTACTTTTGCTATCCTTCATTCTGTACTTGACATTGGTAATTTCTATTATTTTCAGCCTTTTACAGCTAAAGATCTCAAGCAATGTTCTCATGTACTTTCTTCTATCACTTGCTACTTGTCTAATATTGGCTGAACTGGCTGCCATGGTGGTTTTATTTTTGTAGTGGGGCAATGGCATTTGGACTCTGTTGCTTTTTTCGTTGGCTCTTTTGTTTTTTATTAGAGTAAATGTACACTTTGGTGCCTGAAAGTTTTTTTCTTGTGTTTTAACACTTCAGTCCCTATAGTAAAAGTTGTATATCATTTCTAAATTAATGGACGTTCAAATAAGTTAGGCCTCCCCATCCAAAGCAGCCCTTGTGTATTAATAGAAATGGTGAGTTGGCCGTTAAATGCTAAGGTGTCTTTGATGTAGTTAAAATTCACCTCCTAAGTTCAGAAACTCACTTTTTTAAGAAATAAAATAATTTACAGAATTTTTTTACAAAAGAAAATCAAAATAGCCTTATTTCAAGTTCTTCACAATTTCGTTCTCTTTTCCTCTGCCTCTAAGATGTATTTGATGCTGTGAAGAGCAAACCCATTACTGAAACCTTGTAAAGGAAAAGAGACCTATATCTGTGATGGGTAGCTTTCTTGCTTGTTTTGGTTCAAGGTGACTGTTCTATCCTGGACTTTGAGGATATTGTGGGCTCCTTAGACAAAATGAATTCTATTCTAGAAGCTCCTTTGGATATTGGTGCAAGGGGGATTAGGTACTTGCAAAGACATTTCAAAGCTCAAGTAAGCTAAGGCTCCAAGAGTAGATGATGAGAGAAAAGATCCTTACCATGAAACTATAATGCCCTATTTATAGAAGGGTAAGTGTCATGGGTACCAAGTAGTGAAGAGGGGCAAAATGGTCATTCTAGTGGCTAGAGGAAGCTTCTTTGCACTTTCTTTGCCTAGGGTTGACTTTCCTGTGTCTCTTGGCAGGGGATATTCCTTTTGTCCCTTGTGTAAAGTCATTGTACCATTGCTCTTGGGCTTGGCCCAATAAGGCCCAAATCCCAAAATGGAACACTACCCCCAAGTCAGTGCTTTGATGGGCATTAAAGTGCCGAGCTCGGAGGTTTTTTGGTTTGAGCCGAGGTTGTAGATCCAACTGTCTATGCCTGGTGTACCCTCGAGATCAGGAGTTTTGGTCATGACCACCGAGGATGAATGGCTTATGCCTATGGCTTACTAGGGTCAGGCAGCTTCACTTATTTACCATGAGACTTGGGACAAGGTGAGGGGAAAAAGCGATGTCTCAGTTTTATTCTTGATCGTGACCATGGGTTGCCCGATTTGGAAGTCCTTTCGTGACCCGCAGTGGGGGCCCATCTAAGACAGATGAAAAGGTGATGCTTGGTTTGGTCTGAAATGTTATGTTTGCTGCACAAACGTCTTTTCATTTACGTAATAGCAACCATTTTGCCACATGACTAACTAGGATTTGTGAGCGAGTAGCAAGCACTTGGTTTCCACTTCTTGTCATAATTTCAAATTAATATGACTTTTCAAAACTGTCCTTAATGTACTTAGCAATTGGCATTTGGGAGTTCCTTGGAAACAAGGGCTGAGGGGAAGCTTTTTTCACTTCCTACTTTCCCCACTCTCCTAATTTACAGAAACACTTTGCCTCTCCTTTCTCTCTGGCAAATTTTACTATTCCTTAGGTCACCATGTACGGTGACTTGTTGCTGCGTCTTGTGCGTCTTCACTCACTAACTATTCTTTTCCCCCTTTCAAGGTACTCCCCTTCTTCCCTTTTTTTTTTTTCCATTTTGTTTTTATGGTTATAGTGAAGGAAATGGGGAGCGATAGAGAAGAAGGGTCTTCTCTAAGGTTTTTGAATAACCACCACCTCTGTCGTGCTGTGTGTGGAGGGGGAGGGCCTCATGGGGTTTTCTCGCTTTGTGGGTGTAGAGGCAGCACTTGACTACCGAGTTCTAGACTCGAGGTAGTGGTTGTTTTGACGATAGGCTCAAAGAGATCATTCTTGGGTATCGTCTGATCTCCGAGATTGAAAAGGATAGATATCTAGGGCCAATTAGTAGCGATTCTAATGAGTGTTTTGCCATTGTAGATCTTGTTCATCGTCTATCATCTATGGTAATTAGGGGTGGAAATAGGCCAAGTCAGACTAGACTTTGCCTTAAATAGACCTGACCTGTCTCTCAATTATAAAGCCTGAGTCTGGCTTGTGAGCCTGTAATAGGCCAAATTTTAAGGTCTGACCTAACTTTTTTAAAAGCCTGACCTGACCTGAAATCCTATTTAAAGGCCTACTTTGTAACGAAACCTTTAAATAAGCTAACAGGCCTATCTTTACATAGGCCAATAGGCCTTTACATAGACTAACATGCCTACCTTTAAATAATTCAACATATCTTTATATAGGCTAACAAACCTAAGTTTTGAAGTAGGCCAATGGGCCTACTTAAGGCCAATAGGCATTTGTTATAACTTAACATTCACCTTCTAATTTTATAGACACTAACTACTTTTTTACTCTAGTCTTTGGTCGATGTGGGACTTGGAGATATACCAAGTTACAAACTATATGCCTCTAATAATTTTGTAACGTGGTATATCTTTGAGTCCCACATCAACTAAAGACTAGAGCAAGAAAGTAGTGAGTATCTATAAAAGTAGGGGGTGAGTGTTAATTTATTATTTTCATTTTAATAAATATATTACAGCAAATATATTAATAATTATGTTGTTTTTATTCTTACTTACTAACTTAAGTTTTCCTTACTAAATTTTATTAAAACTTAATTAAAAAATATATTATAATAAATTAATAATTATAATTATACTTTATAATTATTATAATAATATATATTATATTATATATAGTTAAACAGGTCAAGCCCGGCTTGCCAAGCTTAAAAGGCCTATTAGATAGCTTGAAACTTGACCTTTTTAGTTAAATAGGATTTTAAAAAAGCCTTGGTTTAACTTGTTTAGTAAACAGGCCAGCCCAAACCATAGGCTCTTAATGGGTAGCCTGGTCTATTTCCACCCCTAGTGTTAATTGGTAGGAAAATATTGACTTTGGCGGAATGACGCAAGAGATTTCCTCTACCCCCTGACACCAACCTTTACCAATGGGTCCATTACAAGCCTCTAGGAATCTGCTCAGCTGTCAACACATCGGAGAAGGTGACGAAGCTCTATGAGTATATGAACATGATGAAGTACGAAACTCTAGAGGAAAATTTCTTAGTACTTCCTTGCGACGAGAATGAGAGAATCTACACATAATGGACGTTGGGGTCCTATTTTTTGTACATGTATAAGATGTTTTTTTTATGAAACTTAAGCTCGGTTTCCATTCTTTAACTTTCAAATGGTCATCCTAAATGCCATTCAAGTGGCTCCATCTCAACTGCATCCTAACTCGTATGCCTTCATCCGATCTTTCCATATTGTTTGTAATCAGTTTGAGCTACCACTCTCCATAGACGTCTTCTTCCACATGTTCGACATCTTCTCTATGATGAACAGTGGGAAACTGTTATGGATAACCATTTGGATCCATCAAGGGAATAAATGCTTTGAGCTTTTCGATGAGTCCTACAAGGACTTTAAAGAAATCTTCTTTAAGGTGAAGCATTTCTAGCCTCTTACGTTCTACCTTAATAGCAACTAGGAATGTAGGATCAATCTATACTAGAACTAGAACTTCAAATGCTGGAGCAAGTTCGATGTCAAATAGAATCAGATGTCAAACGAGGACCAAAACATTTTCTGTTTTCTCACAGCAAGCACAGAAGAAAATGATAATTTTAAGTGTAACTAGTTGATTTGCTGGGATTCGAAGGAAGTCGAGGCCACCTGATAATCATAGATTTCATACATTAATAAACCTCCATTTTAGTCCTTTACACTTTCTATATATTTAATTGATTGAACTTGATCATGTTTTGTAAGTTTGCACTCAAATTGGACTTAATTGATCTTTACAGCATTATTAGGATTTTACACTATTTCTGTATTTTATCCATATCTTGAGTTATAGATATCTAGAAATTATGTATCTTGCCTTGTAGGAAAAATAAGAGAGAGCTCTACAACTTTCATGAAGAGCCCCAGAGCTGAATCAGACATCTGGTGGACCGAATTTGGCTTCAAAGTTAGAACATAAGTGCTGTCACTAGAACCCAAGCAGCATGCACTAATTTGTCCATAACTTTGGCTGTAGGGGTTTTTTGGAGTTAAAACTAGTGTTGTTGGGAAGATTACACACAAGGCTCAAACTCTTATGACATTAATTGAAACTACAATGTTTTGATAATGTTCTACCCCTGTGAAGTCGGCTAACGAGACTAGAGACCCATTGAGAGTGATTTGGGCACAACTCTCTCATCTTAAACCCAATTCAAGTGATTTCGGTGGCCAAAGAAATCTAAGAGGCAGAGGATTAACTTCAACCTAGGTGCAAATTATGATTCTTAATTTTTAAGCTAGTTATTTTTGTATAAATAGGGGACTTGAGATAAATAGAAACCCTAAGCTGTTCTACTTGATTCTTCTACCTAGAAATTTCTCCTTTCTTTTGCAAACCGTGTGCTACAGCCATGGAGAGCTGATGCGAATTGATATGTGTTTCAAACCCAAGTTTAGGTTGTCTCAAGTAATAAATTCTTGGGAGTCCAAGGTCGATCCACAGGGAATTGATGAAGAAAATTCTTTGAGGTAAGAAAAAAATTAATCACAATAATAAATGTGATAAAAATTATTCACAAATGAAAAGAGTTTGCTTGGACTAGGAGATCCACTCTTGGTAAGTAAATTAAGGATAAGATTAATTCTTTTTATAACTCAATTAGAATCCACACACAACGGAGGTTCCAATCAAAAAATACAACATTCAAAGTTCATTTAAGATTATATATGTAGTTATATTATGGTTCCTTTAATTACTAACGCCAACACTTGTAAATGAGTTCAAACATTCATTATGTCAATCTTTTGTCTACAACGAATCAAGATCTCCACTTTACAAGGAGGGTTTCTGACACACCAGGGCTTATAAATAAGTTTAAGTATTCATTGTGCTAATCTCTTGTCTACAACAAATCAAGATTTTCACTTTACAAGGAGGGTTTCTTAATTGATTGGAAAAAAATATAATACATATAATGATCACTTGATAATATATCATTCAAGCACAAGAAGGATATTAATATAACCTTATTTCATTACCAAAAGTGTCACCCTTTCACCCAAGCAAAAGGAGAATTAGTTACTCATGAACAAGAAGAAAGAAAAAGAGAAAACGAAGGAGATGGACATAACTTCTATTTAGAATAAAAGAAAACTACAACAAAAGAAACAAATGATACAATAACATGATATTGATCTCTTAACCAAGATGATTCTAATGAGCAAACAATGGTGCCTTTTATAGAGCATGAAGGGTACACAATGACAAAGGAGTTATTTAATGAGTGGGTGGATGAGTGAAAAATGCAATAGAGTTATTTAATGAGTAGGTGGATGAGTGAAAAATTATTGCCATGCTTGTCTCCCCGCTCAACCAATTCAACTGTCTTCACATGACTATAACTCTGTCATAACGTCACCTATTGATAAGTAGTCTTCATGAAAGTTAAAATATTTTGTCTCAGCTTTGCAATGCCACTGGTTTAAGCACAATCTGACTCCTACTGCCCAAGATATGACCCAATCTTTGCACAGTGTTCGGGTTCCTGTAACAACACCTCTGTTTTGACTTCTAGTCCCAATATGACCTACTAGACATCCGATCCTGCTCTTGTGTTCTTCATGAAACTTGTAGATTTGGATCTTGGCTTTCATTTGGACTTATTTGGTGTCAATTGTACTCCTATAACTCAAGAAATGGGCAGATGAATGCATAGAGGTCAAGCTGTCAGGATTAACACTTTAGTTCTCATTTTAACTCCAATTTAAATTATCCAAACGTGTGATTTATCTCTTGAGGTCTTCATGAAACTTGTAGCCACATCAATCACATCAATCAAATATTTACAACTCAAATTATAGCTAATTTACTAAATGCTGCCAAATAGATAAATTAAGACCAATTCATGCAATAATTTCTTCAATGATCCAATTAGGCCTAATATCATAAAATATGACAAAATTAACTTAATTAAACCTAATTGAATCTCAAGAAGCCTAATGAGAGGATTATTAAATGAATAAAATATATTGCTATCAAATTTCCCTACACTTAGCTTTTACACTCTTGGACAAAACACATAAGACCAAAGCTTGGGAACAAGGAAAAATAATGATGTGAATTATAAGTTGCAAACCCAAGTGCAGGTTGTTTCAAGTAATAAATTCTAGAGAGTCCAAGGTCGATCCACAGGGAATTGATAAAGAAAATTTCTTTGAGATAAGGAAAAGATTTATCACAATAATAAATGTGATAAAAGTTGTTAACAATGAAAAGAAGATTTGCTTGAGTTAAAAGATCCACTCTTGATAATAAATTAAAGATAAGATTATTTCTTTTTATAACTCAATTGAAATCCATACATAATGAAGGTTCTAATTAGAAAATACAACATTCAAAATTCAATTAAGATTATATATGTAATTATATTTTGGTTCCTTTAATTATTCACCAATACCAATATTTGTAAATGGGCACAAGCATTCATTGTGCCAACCTCTTGTCTACAATGAATCAAGATCTCCACTTTACAAGGAGGGTATCTAAATTGATTGAAAATAAAATACAACACATATAATGACCACTTGATAATACATCATTCAAACACAAAAAAGAAATTAATCTTACCTTAATTTATTACCAAAAGCTTCACCCTTTCACCCAAGCAAAATGAAAATTAGTTACTCATGAACAAGAAGAAAGAAAGAGAGAACAAGAAAAAGATGATATAACTTTTATTAAGAATAAAAGAAAACTACAACAAGAAAAATAAATAATACAATAGCATGATCTTGATCTCTAAGCCAAGATGATCAAATGAGTAGCCAATACTCCATTTTATAGAGCTTGAGGGAAACAAAATGACAATGGACTTATTTAATGAGTAGTTGGATGAGTGGAAAATGAAAATAGTGGTTGGATGAGTGGGTGGATGATGGGTGATTGAGTGGAGGATGACAATGGAGTTATTTAATGAGTGGGTGGATGATGGGTGGTTGAGTGAAAGATGACAATGGAGTTGTTTAATGAGTGAGTGGATGATATGTGGTTGAGTGGAAGATGATTGAGATGCTTGTCTCCCAAATGATTTGGTATTGAACTCATGGTTACCATCAGAAATTGGAAAAGTGGTCTTCAGGAAAGTTATAGGCTTAGCTTTCCAATGCCACTAGTTTCAGCTCAATATCATTCTTATAGCTCGAGATATAGCCCAAATATTTACACACTATTTAGGCCCAGCTATAACTCCTTTGTTCCAACTTCTAGGCCCAATATGACCTACTATACTTCTGATCTGACTCTTGTGTCCTTCATGAAAGTTGTATATTTTGGTCTTAACTTTCCAATGCCACTAGTTTGGTGTCAATTGAAATCTTATAGCTCAAGAAATGAGCTGATGAGTGCGCAGAGGTCAAGCTGCTAGGATTAGCACTCTAGATTTTACTTCAACTCCAATTTAAATTATCGAAAAATGTGATTTGGCTCTTGAGGTCTTCATGAAAGTTGTAGATAATTGTCTTATCTTTCTACAAGACTAGAATCACATCAATTAAATATTTGTAACTCAAATTATAACTAGTTTACTGAACGTTGCCAAATAGAAAAAGTAAAGCCAATTCAAGCAACAATTCTTTCAATAATCCAATTAAGCTCATTATCAATAAATGTAACAAAATCATCTTAATTAAATCTAATTGAACATTAAGAAGCCTAGTGAAAGGATTATAAAATGAATAAAATATATTGCTATTAAACAACACAAACTCAAAAGTTAAAAACTGTAAAAGACTCAATTTTCAATGATATTCAAGAATGCAAAAGTTTATAAGCAAGAAGAGCAACTAAAGATTCAAGGGATCAAAACATTTATAAGGTAACATTTATTCACATCTCAAATCAACATGCAAGGGAACTTCAATTGAAAAGCTTGAGTCAAGAATGATAAATCCTCACAAGATTCACTCTCAATCCCTCATGTGTTTGTAAGGTAGGTATTTCGCTCAATTAAACCCATGAAAAATTGCACTACCATAAGCATTCAAGGGATCAAAACATTTATAAGGTAACATTTATTCACATCTCAAATCAACATGCAAGGGAACTTCAATTGAAAAGCTTGAGTCAAGAATGATAAATCCTCACAAGATTCACTCTCAATCCCTCATGTGTTTGTAAGGTAGGTATTTCGCTCAATTAAACCCATGAAAAATTGCACTACCATAAGCTTGCTTATCTTCTGTTTCTCCACTACTCAAAACACATGCACATACAAATCAAGAGAACTTTATTTAAGGTTGTAATGGGATCAAGGTAAAGGAGGGGAGTAATATGGATATGATAGGTTAAATACTAAAGAGAATAAAAGAGCATTAGGTTTGAGTTCAAATAAAAAACATGAAAATTCATCCTAACTCTACCTAATGCAAATTCCATTTACATATTCTTTTTGCTTCCCCTTTTTACTTTGTTGACCTTTTTTTACACTTTGTTTTTTTTTTTTGAAGATGGTTACTCTTTCCTTTTCGTCAACCATTTTGCACATACATCCCCACACTTGTTCAAGAACTTATCCAATGTCAATGCTCTCTTATTCCCTAAGATTGGGTAAGAACATATATTTTTTTTCAAGACATGTAATGAGCTAAAAACAAGGAATGGTCAAATAAACTCAAAGGGGTTAAACAAGAAAAAATATGCAATGTTGGCTATTTGGTTAAAGTAACTATTTCAAGAAAAATGCCTCAATCATATTTATGTATGCATGTGAAAATGTAGCCTCAAAAAGAGTTAAAGTAAGTTCTAAAGTAACAATTCCATGAGTGAAAATCACACAAGAAAGAAGAGAATAGTACAAATGTTCAATCCATTTATCAAGAGGCTCAAAATCTCACAAGGCATACATCTATCATTTTCAATCCATCAATTCAACATCCATAACGAAGCATGTGAAATTTAAGAAAGAAGACAATTTATTCAATCATGCTATGAACCTTGAATTTCAATTGCTTCAAAGGATATGAGGGTTTATTCACTTGAATCTTTCAAAGGAAATTAAACAATAAAACTACATTACTTATACAAATCAACACAAAATAGTTATCTACCTAATTACTCCTTACTCTGCCACCAATTTAGATGCATCTCAAGAGTAAATTTACCTCAAAGGCATAATTTACTCCTTACTCTGCCATCCTTAATTGGTTTTGCTGTTAGTAAGTTACTAACAATCATATCAATAAACATACTTCCCTTTTTTTCTTTTGGTTTTTTTGGGTCAACTATCCTTCCCCCTAACCAGATCACAACATTGTCTTCAATGTTAAAATATAGATAGGTAAAGGATAGAAGATATTGCCTGCTATGGCAATCACTGAAAAGATAAACCTGACATAAATCTAAACAGAAATAAAGTACGATAACAAAAACCAAAGGTAAAGGGAAGTTATAAATGGAGTGTCAGATCAAACCCGCATTCCTTGTTGCTTTCCTCTAACAAATCTATCTGAGCTATTACTAGATCAGGTTCATAAACAAAAGCTTATAATTTATTAATTAACTCATTGACAGTGGAAGCAAAGTTAAGGATCTATCTTGCCGAATGTGTGATAAAGTTCTGTTCAACAACATGGTAAAAAAATATAACAAACCATCAAAGAAATTACTAACATTTAACAAACCTATGGGTTTATAGTGGATGTTCAGTTGAGCCCAAGAGACAATTTGAAAATTTTTTTCCAAAGTACCATAGCCACTTAGTAAGGCAACGAACACATCAGAGTTATCGAGCATTTTAGCCATTCGTTCATGTATAGTTTATACTCATAGTTCCTCCCCAATTGTCTTTCCAATGATGTTCCTTTTAGTTAAAGCTTTAGGAATGATACTTAAAACTTGACTGCCTCCTAGATGTGCAGTGATTGATACAACCCCGATTAACACAAAGCTACCTCCCCCATATACTATATGAATTTTTCTCGCGGCTAGCACTCTTCCAAGAGTACTTGCTACCCTTATAAACTCTCTATCCTTCCCAAACCTTGATCCACAAAAGACACAAATATGTTTAAGTCAACGAATAGAAGCTCCCTCCGTTTCTACACTCACATTCACTTTGAATGATTATATGTTAGATGAAAATGAAGAAAATGAAGTGTTTAAATAGGAAAAAGAATTGAAAATGTAATGATAACACCTATATGGGTAGGCTGGTTATTGTTAGAAAAGTTTGAAATTAAGAAACACTGATTTTTTTATTTTCTTTTTTTATTTTTTGAAAGAAAATGAGAGCGGGAACCAGTCCAAAACTGGAGGCTAGGCTCTCACGCCCGTTTATTCAACAAAGATGACATATCTTTAACCTGTGTGTTATTAGTACAGGAAATTGGTGACATATCTTTATACTGCATGTCACAACTGCAGTAATACCAAGACGACTCAACCAATCTTGGAATTCTTCTCCCTCCCACTTGTGGAATATTTTGGATTGAGTTACGATGCAACTAATTAAAATGCGTAAATCTGACAGCCACCATCAACTACCACAGCCAGTGAAAGGTCGCTAGAGAGCCCATGACTTGAAATCACAGGATCTAGCTCAGTTGCATAGTCACGCGAGTATGATAACACAGGGCGCTTCTATTTGCCTATCATCTCAGCTTGCCTAAAAGGTAAACTTTGGGTCACTGAGAACGGCTCTCTACAGAGCATGCACACGAACCTTATTTACAAATCGACATGCAAAGGTCTCCTCTTGATTCTGTGACAGAATAGGCATCCACTTAGGGCTCCTAATCTAATTAAAGACCAGGTACAACCGAAGTTTCGCCCTTCCTCTTTTTTTTTAAGATGAACAAGATAATAACATATATATTGTTGTGATTATGGCTCACATCTTCCTCTCTAGTTTTATATCTAGTAACGGCTTAAACGCCTTCTATGAGTCGAGGATAAGCTTCCCATTCAATATTCTTATAAATTGGTGTTTGGATGATCCGCAAGTGCATAGGTCGATAAGTAATATATGAGAGTTAAAGTATCATGTCCCAAGGGATTGACAATTAGAAAGTGCTAAAACTTAACCAATTTCCATAGAATCTTATCCAAGCAATCGAAATATGAGAGTGGTTTGCAATTAAAATGACAACTTAAAATAAATAAAACAAGAATGCACCAAGCACCAAATTCACAAGAGAATGATTAAGGCCTAGGGGTCCCTATTCACTTACTATTTCAATGAGTATTTGCAATTCACAAGCACCTATCAATGAATTGATTTTGTTAGTTAAAAACAAGCAATAGATAAAAGTCTATGTCTAGGACAATTACTCATGTGAGACCTAGTTAATCCACTATGTGTCCATGTGAGTTAGCATAAGAATCACTCATTGAGACTAATTATCAAACACTTGCTATGCATGATCAAGGAGTATGTGTCCATCCCCTTAGTTAATCAACACACCCAAACCAATAGAATGTAATTAAACATACATCAACCATACCATATCCATATTCACAACACCCTATTTCTAGTTTAATTGGAATACTAAAATCATGCAATTGATGACCAATCAATAACAAGCATTAAGCATATATATGGAAGAACAAAACCAATTTTATTAAAAGAATACTTAACCAATCACAAGATATTCAAATCTATAGTAAGATCCTAGAGAGCCCCTAGATTAGAGTTTAGTTACACATCATGGAAGAAGAGAAAACATATGAAATCCTAAAACCCATCAAATTACAAATCAAGAGAGAAAAAGGGAAGAATGTACAAAAATTGGAGAGAATCCAAGCTTGATCTTCTTTGTAACACCCTCCATTGGGTGCCACATTCCTAATGCTTCCTAATGTTTGATAAAAATGCGAAAAGGTATAATATAATAAAATGTGAGTTTTAAATTTTCTTTTAAAAAATATAATCCCGAACAAAGCATAAACATATACAAGATATAATTACTACATATTACACACCAAAAGATTATATACAACTGTTGCATGGATCATAGTCCACTCAAAATATTAAAAAAGTTTATACTCAAGATATTACAACCACTGACAACAAAATATAAACTGGCCCAAGTTTAGACTGCCATGGGAGTAGGGTCTTCCATTGGATCCTCCATTGGATCCTCCTCGGGGTCTTCCTCAGGATCCTCCTCCTCCTCAGACTCTAAGTCAACAAAGTTCCTCATCTAAGGTAGAAGCTCGCGAATTGGTGTCCTGGAAGAAGACACCACAGGGTCTGGATCCTCCCTAGGGGTGTAATGTAAGTCACCCCACAGCTCCTTGACCGATATGAATAACTCTAGATATACAGAAATAGTAAGAGAAAAGAAAGTGTCATCATTACGGGTCCTACGGATGGTTAAAGTTACATCTCCTACATATCTAATGCGTTCATTATTCTAATCAATGCGCCAGGCGCTCGCACCATCATGAAATTGAACTCGAACATAACCAAAAAGATCTCTTCTAGCAGCCATCTCAAAATAAGTCAACAGTAAACTGTAACTTTTTCTCTCAGTCTTTATCCACAGGAACACATAAAATAGAAGCAGGCATAACAACAATACAAAGAGGTGACACTCTCTACATCATTACCAACATGACAGCAAGAAACAGCAAACAACAATAAAATCACAGAGTACCAATATAATAGTTTAAAATTATAAGTTGTCCAATAGATATCCCAATAATGTAAATCAGTAGGAAAATCCATAGTATAATAATAACTAATTTCATAGTGTAGATACATCACATTAAAATGCTCAATGATATGTGAATACATAATGGACCGACACCTACTCCATGGAGCTAAAAACCAACATCGGAGAGAATAATTGGGAGAATCACTGTCTATATATCGTTAGCCTCAAATCATGTGCTTTTCAATATAATCAATATGTGCAACATAGCTATACAAGACATTCTCAATCGAATTATGATTAGGATAGTGCCTGGTCGAGATCGTCGGTGCGTTGCATAGTCACCACGGCCCAGTGGAGCTGCCAACTGTCTACATATGGGATACCCGGGCCCCGACGCCTCCAAGTTCAACCACAAGTGAACCACACTACGCAATTCGCACCCACACAAAGGTGTAATTCATCTCCTAGGCATACAGCCTTAACACAAGCCATTCCGAATTTCACAATGCATGATCACATGATATAGATGCATATAACCTTTAGCAATATTAATCACGTCAAGAGGAACCACAACCGGCCTCAATTAACCATTAACCGCTCAGGGTCCAATCCATTAGCTTAAAAGTACACTAACATCATGTTCGATCACAAGGCATCTCAAGTACACAATTCTCAGAAATTCATCCCCTTTAAATCCCATGAATCATTCTTTAAAAGTCATATTATTTTAAACTTTCAAGAATTAATGTGAAGGTGTATTTTAAAATTTAAAACCGTTCTAGTGAAGTTCCACTAAGTAAGGTCTCCTCATATTTTTCATAAAGGGCCTAAAAAGGAACTACATGGTATTAACTTTACAATCTCACTTCTCTTTGTCCATAAGCCCTAAAGGTACTCTAATTTATTATCAATTTTCTTCCTCACTCATTTTCCCTCTCAAGGCCAAAACCCCTCTCTAACTAAGGGACTAGATTTATTTTACCACTCATTCATTATTACCAATCCTCAATCCACTTCTTTTCTCATCTTAACACTTAGATTTCAATTTAACATAATGTTTTCATCTTGGGTGCCTTATTTAGGCCTCTTAGTCGTGAGCTCTCTAAGACACTAGGGCCTCAAATTTTACAACTTCTGCAAGGAAGCTCAAGCGAGTAATATATATCAACCCTTAAGAATTTCACCAAGGTCATACACAACATTAAATCACAAAAATCACATAAAGTAAAATTCACACAAATCACCAAGAACCAATATAATAAAGTAAGTAATCCTCACTTGGATTCCTCACTTGGATTCCTCACTTTCTACACACTAATTTCGTCCCTCACCACCATGAATGGTTGATGAGAAAAATCTCCCTATTACCTTAGGAGATATCTAACCACTTTTGTAGAGCTTTTTGAAACAACTTTCCTCCTCCAAGAACCCCTTAAAACTGAAAATGACCCAGCTAAGAATCATCATTTTTAGACTTAGAAAAGAATAACTAATTATGAAAATCAAATATTTGGAAGGAAGAAAAGGAAAAGAATGAAAAAGGTTATCCTTTACCTTAGAAATCTCCAAGCCCTAGCTTGAAGGAAAGCTTGAAAAGTAATGAACAACTAAAAATCTTCATACTAGATGATCTTAGAAGGAAGTGTAGATTCAAGATTGTGGAAGAGTGGGGTCAAAGAAAATGAAATGGTGGATTTTTGGTTGATGGCCGTGAGGTAGGGTGGATAGAAAAAGAAGAAGATGATGAGAGAAAAGTGAGAAACCTTTTTGGGTGGAGAGAGAAAGTGATAGAAAGTATGAAAATGAAAAGATGATAGGAAATGTGTCCAAGAAGCCTTTTGCATCCTCTATGGCCCTGCAACACACTTTGGGAGAAGTAGCAAAGCTTCTTTTGCAAGCTTCTCCCAAAGCTTCCTTGAGAAGCTTCTCACATTTTTCCAAAAAGTCAACCAATGATGTGATGTGGTGATATCACTTAGATGATATCATAAAAGTGACTAGATAAAAATAATCTACTAGTTTTTTACTACAAGCTATTATAAAATGAACAATAGTCTAAGTTAACAAAGTCAGTATCTATTGTCCAATGGATAACATACTGTATCCAAATTTTATCTGTTAGATAAAATCTTAAAAAATAAAAATTTCGTAAACTGTGTCCAGCTTTGGGTTTAATAAGATCCTCCAGTCCTAATTTGGCAGTCTAAAATTTTTTGGCCTCGTTAAAATATTTTATTTTTTCGGCCCCACTTAACACGCATGCAAATCGAGAAATATAATAAAATAATCAAACAATTCAAATAATTCTAAAAAAATTTATAAATATTATAAAATGAATATATATTAGAAAATAAGGAATTTTAGGGGTGTTACATTCCTCCTTTGATCTTGATTCTTCACTTGAATCACCTCTATTCTGAGTGGTTTTCTACTCCTCTCACTTCTCTATGAATTTCGTTCTTGGTGAAAAATAGAACTCCCTCAAAATGCCCTAAAAAATCAAATAAAAAAGGCCAAATTTGTGGACCAGGGCTTTTTCCACCCCTAGGTGTAACTTTTTCACGCCTAGGCATGATAATGAAACATGTGCTATCAGTTGCTGACCACGCCTAGGCGTGGATTTCCCATGCCTAGGGGTGGGTGTCTCTGTCTGAAAATTCCTAAAAACCTGATAGGGTCACGCCTAGGCGTGGGCAGCAGCTTCCCTTCTTATCTTCATCCACTTTTAAGCTTGTCTTTCAGTTCCTTGGCCCTTCCAAAGCTTTTACATCTTAATACCTGCCCCAGGACAATGCCAAAGTCCATCAAACAATGATCAATTCAAATTCCTTAATTAGAATTCTCAAATGTGTAATTCTTAATCATTTTTGAGTTAACAAACTTAAATCATCAAAGCCATGCAAGAATTGAACATTTGGGCTTGAAAACTTAAGACTAGCATGCTCATATATATTCAAATTCAAGTGAAATAACTTCATTTCCAGAAGTTATCATTTGACAAACAAGGTCTTTTAGAGTCAGATTCCCAAGACTGTAATATTTATGTTCGTCCTTGAAGAGATTTCATAAATTAAGAAGTTCATGATGCACAACTCTATAAGAATGCATCTCTAGAGTCAATAAGATATTATCTAATGACTCCTTACTCAGTCCATTCTTAATAAAGTATATTTTATCTTCTCGGTTTGTGAAAACCATCCCCAAAGAACAACACCGCTTATTATAATTTCATCGCGCACATTTGTGACAAACTTGCATTCTTTTCGCTCTTCTCCTTTTAGAATACAAACTTTTACCGAGACTTGGCATGTATGAGGTAAAAGAATTTAAAGATTCACCTGCTAAACAGACCTTTTGTAACATCCCAAAAATTATTTATTTCATCGTAGATAATCATTTTATAATATTTATGAATTTTAGGAATTTCTGTGGATTTTTTTGAAAACATCAAATATTTTAATATATTTCTCGTTTTACGTGCACACTGAGCAGAGTCAGTGTAACACCCCGGAAATGATTTGTTTCACCATGAATAGTCATTTCCCAATATTCGTAATTTTTGGAGATTTTTCTAGAATTTTCTGGAAATGTTAAATATTTTAATATATTTCTCATTTTACGTGTACACGGAACAGAGTCAGTGAAACGCCTTGGAATATTGTTTGTTTGGTGACAAATACCCATTTTCTAATATTTGTGATTTTTAGGAATTTTTATAGATTTTTCTGAAAATGTCAAATATTTTAGTATATTCCTCGTTTTGCGCGCGCACTGAGCGGAGCAGGGATAACAAAATGTTTTCCTTGAGGCTGGCAAACCTTGAACTGTGGATGTGTCGATGGGGGATCTTACTAAACTCGAGACCGGGCACAGTTTGCGAAATTTGTATTTTTTGAGATTTTATCTGATAAATAAAATCTCTGTATGCACTGTTAATTAAAATTTTGCGATACGCTCTATTATTCATTGGATAATTAATACTGGCTTTGTGTACTGTAACAATTATCCATTGGATAATAGCTTGTAGTAAAATCCTAAGTACCATATTATTTAAACTATTAAATCACATTATCCTATCATAATGTAATCTACTTTATGTCTAATCACATCTCCTTTATTGAAAATACACCCAAGCTTCTTAAGGAAGCTAATCATTTCTCTCTCCTCCTCACCACACCCACACGGCTGCAGCACCCATTTGGAGCCCAAATTTGTGCTTCAATTTAATTTAATTAACCTATTCAAATTTCAAAAAGAAAACCCTAAAAGTATCTTTTACTTTTCTATTCACTTCTCTCTCTACCTTCATCTTTCTCAAACTTTCTCTCCTCCTTCTCTCTAGAAACACCACACGGCCACTGCACCTCTAAGCACTCCATCTTCACAAAAATTTCAACCAACCCCATTTTCTTAATCACCTTCATCATCTAAACACTTCTCTAGTTGGTGGTTCCTTGAAAAGCTCTCATCTTTACCACTTTCTTCAAGCTTAGGGTTTTCGGGTAAGGTTCTTGATTCTTCACTCTCTTTTCCCCATTTTCATTTTTATGGTCTCCTTTGTGACCATCTATACCTTATTTTTCAAGCATTGGTATTATCTTGATGAGATTGAAATTTCTAGGATTTGGTTGGGTGTGAATCCGAAAATTTGCAAGGAGCTTCAAGTGGTCCTCTTGTTTTCTTCTCTTTGGTAAGAGGAAGATACTCCTCCTCAACCTCTCTTGGTAGTAAGGAACTTTGTTTTGTGATTGATTGTGAGAAAATCCTATTGAGGGTTATTCTTTGTGTGTATGATTTGTATGATTTCATATTGTTTTTTGTTTAAGTCATTTGGTTGATTGATTATGTATATGTATGTGTTTGGGTGGATTGGAATCTTAAATGGAAGAAAAAAAATGACTTAATCCTCTTCCATGAGGCTCACGGTTTTGGGGCCCTAAATTAGGGTTCTTGGTGAAAAATTTATAACAAGTGGAAGACTTAACTAGCCAAGTGGATAATATGTGATTAATTGAATAAAAATTTAAACCCTAAAACCTAGAGAAGCTCACAGCCTTTATGGCTAAAAATGGCTCAACCATATGATTTCATACAACTATGACATTTAATCAATCAAGTAAATAAATAAGAGAATTAGGTAATGGAAGGAAATAAATTTAGTAACCTAGAGGAATTCTTTGGACTTTAAGAACAAATAAGGAGGTGTGAGACATTGGTAAAACTTAGAAATAATTCTTTAAGTGAATAAGACTAAGTTTAAAATAAGGAACCTAATTATGAGAAGAATTTCATAAGAGGCATTACATTGAAGTGGAACTTAACTAAATTGGAGAATTAAGAATTATTTAGGATTTCATAAAATGGAAAGAACCAAGAATGGAACTTTACCTAAAAGACTTAAAATTATTTTCAATTAAAGTAAGAACATGAGTGTAAGTGAGAACACTAAATACTTCCATAATGTACCAAAAGTGTAATGTACCATTGGAAGGCTTTAGACTATTTAATGTGGGTCCATGTGTGGGACCAAGAATATTATGATGCTTACTTTGGCCAATTGTGGCATATTGTGAAAAAGTATGTAATGATAAACATACCTGTTATATGCATTAGGTCATCATGCATTGTGAAAGTTCGTTGGACTATTGTGAAGGCCATGTGGCCTAGGAGATTGAATAAACCTTTGTGCGGGTACGAGTATACTAGTGTAGGTCATTCTGTTGACCTTGGGGTCGTCGAGGCGCGGGCGTCTCACAGTGGACAGTGGGTAGCCCCACTGGGTCGTGAGATAAATCGATGCGAACGCACCGACGATCCAGACGTGACACTGTCCTATATCATGATCTAGCATAAAATGTTTGTACAATGCCTTGATGTGCATGTGAATAAATTGATGAATTATAGCATTTTGGCCGCAGCAGCCGAGTTGCAGACATGTCTCCTGATCTTTCTCTCCGACTATTTGTGTCTAGCCCCATGGAGTAGGATTTTGGTGTTGTATGCATGTGCATAATGAGTCCATACATTATTTGGCATTTTAATTCTTATGATATATTGGAACTGCCACTGTACTGATGTATAATTACCTGGAACTGCTTAACTGTTTATTGCTATTATTTAATGTTTCTTATTATTGCCTCTTGAGATGCTATGTGGGCGCTTTGCGCCATTTTGTTTCTCTACTGCCATAATTGGTAATGATGGTAGGATGTCTTACCTCTTTCTTGTGTTTCTATTATTTATGCCTGTTTATAAATATGTTTCATCAAAGACGTCGGCAAGGAGGGTGAAGCTCCCGAATTTTTCAGCTTCTGGCCCGACCGCGACTAGCACCTACTGTTGAATCATGGCGGCATGCTCACGCAGATTTTTAGGTGATGTGCGCCTGACCTTCCTTGGAGGGCCAGACTGTTGGCTCATTAAACTAAACTCTGATCACTGTGTCTACCTGGGAGACGTGTCGATTTTACTGGCTTGGGGGTGTCATGAACCGCCGATCTTCACTTGCAGCGTCAGTTTACGTTTAGAGTTTTATCTACCCATTAGGGAGATGTGGGGTGATCGTTATTACACCCCACTGGAGGATTCTTTTGATCCCACTGCTCAGGCTCCGGCCCGTAACTCGGTGGCTCCTATGGAGGTTTCCTCGGATGGGGATGATCTTGAGGAAGATCCCGAGGAGGATTCTGACACGGTTCCTCCTCATCTTAGGGATTGATACTGTCGATAGCCACTGATGGCTATCAGGGTATATTTTGGGGGCCTGATGTGTCGTTATTTTGGTGTGTTGTATATTTATGATCTATTGGGGCATATATGTATAATTTTGCTTTTGGTATATTCAGGCGCTGTAATCAAACTGGTTTAATATAATGATATATCATTGTTCATGTATGATTGGTTTGATGTATGCTTTATTTCTACTTTACTATTCATTACAATTATGTCTTATCACTATTTTATTAATCACAAAAAAAATATACTCGCTAATTTAATCACACGATTACAATGAAGTAAATTTATATTTATATAAAGAACTGGGTGTTAATGTTTTTTTTTTATTTTCGACATTGTAAATGACAATGTGACATTCCCTTCCAAAAAGAGGTGTTACATTAAGTTGGTGTCAGAGCCCTGGTTTATGTTTCTTTGAGTCTTGTGATTGAGTCTGTCTTGTTTGTGCTGTGTGAATCTCTGTGTTTGGTATTCCTAGTGGATATAACTGACCTTCCTTGTGTTTTTCAGCTAATCTAATTTGAGAGAGTAAGATGGCACGAGGTGGAGACATGGCAGCTGCTATAGAGGTGATGCAAATGATGGTTGAGGTCATCGCACAACAGACTGAACGAGCTATTCACCAACAAGAGAGAGTTGCTTAGCAACAAGAGAGGGCTGCTCAATAGTTCAAAGCTACTGCTGACGCTCAAAACTTAGCGGAGTTTCATCGCCACAATCCTCCCCAATTCAAAGGAGAGTTCGATCTGGACAAAGCTAGTCTATGGATCAAAGAGCTTGAAAAAGTCTTTCGAGGCATGAATTGTGCTGAGAATAAGAAGGTGACTTATGCTACCTTTATGTTGGTTGGCAATGCTGAGAACTAGTGGTGCGGGACGCAAAGAATACTGGAGGCTGAAAATCACAAAATCACTTGGGATTTATTCAAGGATAAGTTCTTGGATAAGTACTTTCCCGCGAGTGCGAGGCACGCGAAGGAGATGGAGTTTCTCAACCTAAGGCAGGGGAACATGACCGTTAGTGAATATGCAGCGAGATTTGAAAACTTGTCACAGTTTTCAACGTACTTTCAGCACCAACCGAATGAAGCCTGGAAGTGTCGTAAATTTACAGAGGGGTTGAGATATGAAGTGAAGAAAGCTGTTATCACGCTGAAAATCAACAAGTTCTCAGGGCTGCTAGATACGTGCTGCGAAGTGGAAGCTCTGGAGCAAGCTAGAGATACAAGGAGCAGGAACTTTGGACCTACAAGGTTCCAAAAGGGTGGTGGTAACAGTTCTAACCGCTTCCAAAAGAAGCCTTATTCCCGGCCAACAGGAAACCAGCAACAGACAACGGGTGGAAGTTCTAGTGGAGGTTCTACTGGGAACCGGCCCGGCCAAAATGTGGCGTATCCCTCTAAATGCTTGAAGTATGGGAAGGATCATCTCACGAGGGATTGCACTATAAAGGGGATTATCTGCTTCAGATGTGGCAAACCTGGCCACGTATCCCGAGACTACAACCAAGCGAAAGCTGAACCTTCAGTCAATGCTGCAAGGGCCAACAAACCGCAAGCAAGAGGACAGGTCTATACCATGAGCGGAGCCGAAGCCTCCGAGTCAGAAGACTTGATTCAAGGAGAAGGCACCATAGAAGGTAACCTTTTAACTGTACTGTATGACTCTGGGGCAACCTATTCTTTCATATCTTATGACTGTGTACTACGACTTGGTTTACCAGTGTCTACCTTACCTTTTGATCTGACTGTTTCTACCCCCACTGATAAACTGGTAGTTACTACCAAAGTCTATCTAAATTATCCCTTGATTGTTGAAAGTCGAATCTTTTCTGTCGATTTGATCTGTTTACCCCTTTCTCAGTTAGATATAATTTTAGGGATGGACTGGTTGTCTTCCAACCATGTTCTATTAGATTGTTCAAGAAAAACCATAGTTTTCCCTGTGGATGAGGATTCTAGATTCTTGACGGCCAACCGAGTTCAAGCTCTCTTGAAAGAAGAAGCTTATGGATACATGCTACTGTCTTCTTTGAAAGTCGAGAGTGAGGTTGATGTGAACACAATTCCAATGGTGAATGAATTTTTTGAAGTCTTTCTTGAGGATGTACCTGGTTTATCGCCGGCACGAGAAATAGAATTTGTTATTGAACTTGTATCAGGAGCTGGTCCCGTGTCTATAGCACCTTATAGGATGTCACCAACAGAATTAGCTGAACTTAAGAAGCAGCTAGAGGAGCTTTTGGAAAAATAATTCGGCAGACCGAGTGTATCACCTTGGGGAGCACCAGTATTGTTAGTTTGAAAGAAGGACGGTTCATCAAGGTTGTGCGTGGACTACAGACAGCGAAACAAAGTGACAATTAAGAATAAATATCCACTCCCAAGAATTGACGACTTAATGGACGAATTAAAGGGAGCAATAGTGTTTTCAAAAATCGACCTGTGATCTGGGTATCATCAGATACGAGTGAAGATGGAGGATATACCCAAGACTGCTTTTCATACCCGATAAGGTCATTACGAGTACCTCGTGATGCCGTTTAGCATGACGAATGCGCTTGTTATCTTTATGGACTACATGAACAGGATTTTCGTCCTTACTTGGACAGTTTTGTTGTTGTCTTTATCGATGACATCCTCATATACTCTCAAAATCAGGAGGATCATGTTGAACACCTCAGTATAGTTCTCCAGATTCTGAAGGAGAAAGAATTATATGTCAAACTGTCAAAATGTGAATTTTGGCTGGAAGAAGTTAAATTTTTGGGTCATGTAATCTCGAAGGATGGGATTACGGTGGATCCATCAAAAGTGGAGGCAGTGCTACAATGGGAAAGGCCTAAGTCAGTGACAGAGATTTTTAGCTTCGTGGGTTTGGTCGGATATTACCGGAGGTTCATTGAGGGATTTTCTAAAATTGCGGGACCTCTTACTTAACTCACGAGGAAGAACTAGGCTTTTAAGTTGATCGATAGCTGTGAGCAGAGTTTCCAAGAGTTGAAGAATCGGCTAACTACCTCGCCAGTGTTAGTGCTACCTGATCCGAATGAGCCCTTCGAGGTGTATTATGATGCTTCATACCAAGGACTAGGGTCTGTGCTTATGCAACATGGAAGAGTGGTGGCTTATGCTTCAAGGCAATTGTGAGTGCATGAGAAGAACTACCCGACACACCACTTGGAATTAGTGGCTGTGGTTTTGGCTTTGAAGATATGGATGCATTTCCTTTATGGAGCGACGTTCAACATCTTTAGTGATCACAAAAGTTTGAAATATTTGTCTGATCAGAAGGAGTTGAACATGAGGCAGCAGAGGTGGCTGGAGTTCCTGAAGGACTATGATTTCCAACTTCTGTATCACCCTGGCAAGGCAAACGTTATGGTAGCCTTGAGTAGGAAGATGATCAGTGTCTCTGCCCTGATAATCGAGGAAAAGGATCTAATAGAGCAGTTCAGAGATGTGTGGTCTTTTATGGAATTAGAACCAGGAAAGATCTGCATGAACATGGTCACCATCTCAAGTGAGCTAATGGAGGACATACGGGAAAAGCAGAAGGTCGACAAGTTCTTGCAAGAAGAGAGAGAACTAATGAAGCAAGCCAATGAAATAACATTTACGGAAAGAACAAATGGAATTATGAGATTCTGAGGTAGAGTCTGTATTCCCCGTGACCAAGAGCTTAGAGAGAATATTATTGACCATGCTCACACAAGCCAGTTGAATATGCATACAGGCATAACAAAAATGTATCAAGACTTGAAGAAGTTGTTTTGGTGGCATGGAATGAAGAGTGACGTCACTAGACGTGTATCGACTTGTCTAGTTTGTCAGAAAGTTAAAGTGGAACATCAAAGACCCGTAGGATTGCTGCAACCATTATCTATTCCAGATTGGAAGTGGGATAGCATTGCAATAGATTTCATAGTGGGTTTTCCAAGGACAAGAAAAAGATATGACTCTATTTGGGTAATTGTGGATCGACTCACGAAATCCGCGCATTTTCTCCTAATCAACATAAGGTACAAACTAGAGAAACTGACCCAGCTATATATTAGAGAAATTGTTAGATTGCATGGTGTGCCTACAATTATTGTTTCGGATAGGGATCCAAGATTCACTTCAAAGTTCTGGCATAGTCTACAAGAAGCATTAGGGACAAAGTTACGTCTAAGTTCTACTTATCACCCACAAACCGATGGCCAATCGGAGAGGACGATCCAATCATTTGAAGATTTGCTTAGAGCCTGCACCATAGAACAGACTAGAAGTTGGGATAACGTTCTATCGTTGATAGAATTCACCTACAACAATAGTTATCACTCAAGCATAAGGATGGCACCCTATGAGGCTCTATATGGATGGCGGTGTCAGACACCTTTATGTTGGTACCAAGACGGTGAGTGCCTCACTATTGGACCAGATGTTATATAGCAGACGACTGAAAAAGTTAAGATAATTCAAGAGAAGATGAGGACGGCTCAGAGCCGATAAAAGAGTTATGCAGACAAAAGAAGAAAGTCTCTTGAGTTTGAGGAAGGCGAGCATGTATTTCTGAAAGTCACACCTACAACTGGGGTAGGCCGGGCCTCGAAATCTAGAAAACTTACTCTAAAATTTCTTGGACCATACCAGATTATTTACCGAGTAGGTCCAGTAGCCTATCAAATAGCCTTATCCCCTTTCCTCTCAAACATTCATAATGTCTTCCATGTGTCTCAACTGTGAAAATACATTCCTGACCCAAGTCATGTCATAGCACCAGATACAGTACAATTAAAAGAGAACTTAACCTATGAGGCACCTCCTGTAAGAATTGAGGATAGAAGGATAAAGCGACTAAGAGGCAAGGAGATCTCATTAGTGAAGGTAATCTAGACCAAAATAACTAGAGATGCAACATGGAAGCTGGAAGACAAAATGAAGGAGCAACACCCACAACTATTCTAAGGTATGAAAATTTTGAGGACGAAATTTCTTTTTAGAAGGGGAGGGTTGTAACACCCCGAAAATTATTTATTTCATCATAGATAATCATTTTATAATATTTATGATTTTTGAGAATTTCTGTGGATTGTTTCAAAAATATCAAATATTTTAATATATTCCTCGTTTTGCATGCACACTGAGTCAGTGTAACACCCCGAAAATGATTTGTTTCATCATGAATAATTATTTTCCAATATTCGTGATTTTTGGAGATTTTTTTGGAATATTTCAGAAATGCTGAATATTTTAATATATTTTTCATTTTACATGCACACTGAACAGAGTCAGTGAAACGCCCTGAAAAATTGTTTGTTTTGTGACAAATACCCTTTTTTTAATATTTTTGATTTTTAGGAATTTTTGTAGATTTTTCTGAAAATGTCAAATATTTTAGTATATTCATCATTTTGCGTGCGCACTGAGCGGAGCCGGGATAACGAAATGTTTTCCTTGAGGCTGGCAAAACTTGAACTGTGGATGTGTCGATGGGGGATCTTACTAAACCTGAGGCCAGGCACAGTTTGTGAGATTTGCATTTTTTGAGATTTTATCTGATAAATAAAATCTCTATACGTACTATTAATCAAAATTTTGCGATACACTCTTTTATTCATTGGAGAATTAATACTGACTTTGTGCACTGTAATAATTATCCATTGGGTAATAGCTTGTAGTAAAATCCTAATTACCATATTATTTTAACTATTAAATCACATTATCCTATCATAATGTAATCTACTTTATGTCTAATCACATCTCCTTCATTAAAAATACACCCAAGCTTCTCAAGGAAGCTAATCATTTCTCTCTCCTCCTCACCACACCCTGACGGTTGCAGCACCCATTTGAAGCCCAAATTTGTGTTTCAATTTAATTTAATTAGCCTATTCAAATTTCAAAAAGAAAACCCTAAAAGTATCTTTCACTTTTCTATTCACTTCTCTCTCTACCTTCATCTTTCTCAAACTTTCTCTCCTCCTTCTCTCTAGAAACACCACACGGCCACCACACCTCCAAGCCCTCCATCTTCACAAAAATTTCAACCAACCCCATTTTCCATTTTCTTAATCACTTTCATCATCTAAACACTTCTCTAGTTAGTGGCTCCTTGAAAAGCTCTAATCTTTACCACTTTCTTCAAGCTTCAAGCTTAGGGTTTTTGGGTAAGGTTCTTGATTCTTCACTCTCTTTTCCCCATTTTCATTTTTATGGTCTCCTTTGTGACCATCTATACCTTATTTTTCAAGCATCGGTGTTATCTTGATGAGATTGAAATTTCTAGGGTTTGGTTGGGTGTGAATCCAAAAATTTGCAAGGAGCTTCAAGGGGTCCTCTTGTTTTCTTCTCTTTGGTAAGAGGAAGATACTCTTCCTCAACCTCTCTTAGTAGTAAGGAACCTTGTTTTGTGATTGATTGTAAGAAAACCCTATTGAGGGTTATTCTTTGTGTATATGATTTGTATGATTTCATATTATTTTTAATTTGTTTAAGGCATTTGGTTGATTGATTATGTATATGTATGTGTTTGGATGGATTGGAATCTTGAATGGAAGCAAAAAAATGACTTAATGCTCTTCCATGAGGCTCACGATTTTGGGGCCCTAAATTAGGGTTCTTGGTGAAAAATTTATAACAAGTGGAAGACTTAACTAGCCAAGTGGTTAATATGTGATTAATGTAATAAAAATTAAAACCCTAAAACCTAGAGAAGCTCACAGCCTTCATGGCTAAAAATGGCTCAACCATATGATTTCATACAACTATAGCATTTAATCAATCAAGTAAATAAATAAGAGGATTAGGTAATGGAAGGAAATAAATTTAGTAACCTAGAGGAATTCTTTGGAATTTAAGAACAAATAAGGAGGTGTGAGACATTGGTAAAACTTAGAAATAATTCTTTAAGTGAATAAACTAAGTTTAAAGTAAGGAACCTAATTATGAGAAGAATTTCATAAAAAAATATTACATTGAAGTGGAACTTAACTAAATTGGAGAATTAGGAATTATTTAGGATTTCATAAAATGAAAAGAACCAAGAATGGAACTTTACCTAAAAGACTTAAAATTATTTTCAATTAAAGTAAGAACATGAGTGTAAGGGAGAACACTAAATAATTTTATAATGTACCAAAAGTGTAATGTACCATTGGAAGGCTTTAGACTATTTAATGTGGGTCCATGTGTAGGACCAAGAATATTATGATGCGTACTTTGGCCAATTGTGGCATATTATGGAAAAGTATGTAATGATAAACATACCTGTTATATGCATTGGGTCATCATGTATTGTGAAAGTCCATTGGACTGTTGTTAAGGCCATGTGGCCTAGGAGATTGAATACACCTTTGTGCGGGTGCGAGTAGACTAGTGTAGGTCATTCTGTTAACCTTAGGGGCGTCGGGGGGCAGGCGTCTCACCGTGGACAGTGGGTAGCCCCACTGGGCCGTGAGATAAACCGATGCGAACGCACCGACGATTTGGACATGACACTGTCCTATATCGTGCTCTAGCGTAGAATGTCTGTACAATGCCTTGATGTGCACGTGGATAAACTGATGAATTATAGCACTTTGGCCGCGGCAGCCGAGTTACAGACATGTCTCTTGATCTTTCTTTCTGACTATTTGTGTCTAGCTCTATGGAGTAGGATTTTGGTGTTGTATGCATGTGCATAATGAGTCCATATATTTTCTGGCATTTTAATTCTTATGATATATTGGAACTGTCACTGTACTAATGTATAATTGCCTAGAACTGCTTAACTGTTTATTACTGTTATTTAATGTTTATTATTATTACCTCTTGAGATGCTATGTCAGTGCTTTGCGCCATTTTGTTTCTCTACTGCCATAATTGGTAATAGTGGTAGGATGTCTTACCTCTTTCTTTGTTTCTATTATTTCTGCCTGTTTATAAATTTGTTTCATCAAAGACGTTGGCAAGGAGGGTGAAGCTCCTAAATTTTCTGGCTTCTGGCCCGACTACGACTAGCACCTACTGTTGAATCATGGAGGCACGCTCACGCGAATTTTTAGGTGATATGCGTTTGACCTTCGTTGGAGGGCTAGACTACTGGCACATCAACCTAAACTCCGGTCACTGTGTCTACCTGGGAGACGTGTCAATTTTGCTGACTTGGGGGCGTCATGAACCTTTGATCTTCACTTGCAGTGTCAGTTTACGTTTGGAGTTTTATCTGCCCATCAGGGAGATGTGGGGTGATCGTTATTACACCCCACAGGAGCATTTTTTTGATTCCACTGCTCAGACTCTGGCCCGTAACTTGGTGGCTCCTATGGAGGTTTCCTCGGATGAGGAAGATCCTGAGGAAGATCCCGAGGAGGATCCTGACACGATTCCTCCTTATCTTTGGGATTGATACTGTTGATAGCCACTAATGGCTATCAGGGTATATTTTGGGGGCCTGATGTGTCGTTATGTTGGTGGGCTGTATATTTTTGATCTCTTGGGGCATACATGTATAATTTTGCTTTTTGCATATTCAGGCGCTGTAATCAAACCGGTTTAATATAATTATATATCATTGTTCATGTATGATTGGTTTGATGTATGCTTTATTTCTACTTTACTATTCATTGCAATTATGTCTTATCACTATTTTATTAATTACAACAAAAAAAATATACTCGCTAATTTAATCACATGATTACAACCAAGTAAATTTATATTTATATAAAGAACCGGGTCTTAATGTTTATTTTTATTTTTTGCAATGTAAATGACAATGTGACATTCCCTTCCAAAAAGGGGCGCTACGCCTTTGCTTTGATTATCCAATGTATATCTTCCGGGATGCCCTTGTGCATTAACATTCTCAATCTTTCACACCTAGTTTTGTTGATTTTTTTTAAGAGCATTTTGAGAAAGAGAAAGAAAATATTTTCTTAAATTCGAGAGAATGACATCCATTTTAAAGGAGAAGGAATCAGTTATTATGAGAAATTGATAAACAAAACGACTTGAGAGCCACGGAGTACCGTTATCCGCCACTTAACCGGTGTCACAAGGAATTGCAAAAAGAAAGTAACAAAATTAAAATAAATTCTTCTCATAACAAGGATTAGAAAGGGAGATGGATTCTACCTCAACTACTTGGGTTTCCAAAAATGGTTTGAGTCTTTGTCCATTGACCTTAAACACATTACCATTCTTAGGGTTCTTAATCTGTATGGCCCCATGAGGATACACATGTTTGACAACAAAAGGGCCACTCCACCTAGATCTCAATTTTCCTAGGAATATGTGAAGATGAGAATTTTAAAACAAAACTTTTTGACCAATTTCAAAAGATTTCCTTAAAATTTATTTGTCATGAAAAACTTTTGCTCTAACTTTATAAATCTTTGAGTTTCATATGCATTATTTCTGAATTCCTCAAGTTCATTTAATTGTAATTTACTTACTTTGCAAGCATCATCAAGGTTTAGGTTGAAAGCTTTAATGACCCAAAACACTTTATGCTCAAGTTCTATAGGAAAGTGATAAGATTTTCCATAGACTAACCGATATGGTGACATGCCTAAAGATGCTTTGTGTAACGCCCCTTTTTGAGGAGGGAACGTCACACCATAACTACGAAACGGAAACAAAATGTGTAAATTAAGACCCAGTTCATTTTAATATAGATAAGTCTATTTAATTGTAATTGTACAAATGATTAGGCGAGTTCTTTTTTTTTTTGTTACAAAATAATAAAATAAAATGATAACACGTGGTTACAATAGAAAGTAACATGGGAAGTAAACCATACATTCGTACATCATACTTGTATATATACTTATATTACACTTGTTTAGATACATCATTAGATATATAAAAAGTAAAATCCTTACATGCCCCAAAATGATTACACATATACAGGCCACCAAAAGACAAAACATCTGGACCCCAAAAGATTTGTAGATACCCATCAGTGGCTACCAACAACATTAGCCCCTAAAGCGAATGAGAAGGAACCATAGATGGATCCTCCTCCAGGTCTTCCTTGTAAGAGGAAATCCTCATCGGAGCAACCGAGTTATGAGCGAAGGCTCATGCAAAGGATAAGAAAGAATCCTCTTATGGGGAATAATAACGCTCACCCCACATATCACGTAAGGGCAAGTAAAACTCTAAATGCAAGTGAGCATGAAAGGTAAAGATAGGCGGATCATAACATCCCCAAGCAAGAGTCACAATCACGTCCTCGAGGTAGACACAGTGATCCATACTCAGGTTGATGTGCCAGCAGTCTGGACCTCCATGAAAAGTCAACCTTGTATAACCCAAGAAGCCTTATAGGTGGGATGTCATATCCGAGCAGGAAGCTAATCAAAATCAGGCTAAAAGCTGGGGAATTCGTGTACTTCCCCTTCCTCGCCAACGTCTTCAGAGAAACATATAAGTAGACAAAATAGCAAAAACATATAAAAGAGGTGAGACATCCAACATTCAGTACCAATTATGGCAGTAAAGAAATAGAACGGCGTAGGACGCCCACATAGCATTTCAAGAATAATAAACAACATCAAGATTCAAATGGTAAACAATTTAATAAATCCAAGCAGTTATAACATTAATAAGACAACAGTTCGAATCATCATATGAATAAATGCCAAATAATATGTTGACTCATTATGCACGTGCACATGATACCGAAATCCTACTCCATGGACCTAGACACAAACATCGGAGAGAATGATCAGGAGATATGTCTGTAACTCAGCTGCTGTGGTCAACAAGTGCTATAATTTCTCAATTTAGCAATGTGCACATCATGATATTGTACAAGACATTCTACACTAGATCACGATATAGGATAGTGTCTCAGTCCAGATCGTCGGTGCATTTGCATCAGTCTATCCCGTGGCCTAGAAGAGCTACCAACTGACCATTGCGAGACACCCACACCCCGATGCCCCCAAGGTCAACAGTATGACCTATACTAGTCTATTCACACCCGCACATAGGTGTGATTCAATCTCCTAGGCAACATGGCCTTACTTCAACAATGCATGATGACTGAATGCTTGTTTCAATCATGCTCATCATTGATGTCCAAATTCATAAATCAATCACATATGATTCAATATAATCATAAAGTCATTTATCCAATTTGTTAGGATGAATAGTCTTTTCACAATTTAATGAATGCTAATCATTCAATTCAAGATTTAAGGTTTGTATTTAAGTTATCAGGGTTTAAGAACTCTAATTCCATCATTTTTAGACTAAAATCCTTAAATTAGGGCCGGGTAATCGATGACATAGACTTGGTAATCGATTACAAGCCTAACAAAAATCGTGTAATCTATTACAAGCTGGATGTAATCGATTACATCTTGCCCAGAAGCCTTGTAATCGATGACAAGTTCCTCGTAATCGATTACAAGCTATCCAGAAGCCTTGTAATCGATTACATGAGCCATGTAATCGATTACAAGCTGCCCAGAAACATATTTCGTAGCTCTAGAAGCTTGGTAATCGATTACATAAACCAGGTAATCGATTACAAAGCAAAAATTTGTAGAAAATAGAGTCTCTAAACTAATTTAACCCAAACCAAACCATTAAACCCCAACAACAACATCATAATCATGTTATACAAGTGCTCATGGTTCAATCAAGTCATTAATCCATCAAGTTATACCACAACATATATTAAAATTCATACCCCACAATCAAACACAACATTACCAAAAATCACAACCAAATAAGTAACCCACACAAGGGTTCTTCACCATCACCACAACCAAGTGCTCCTCCCCGCCAAGATAGGTTGAAGAGAATGATCACTCTCTTACCTTAAGAGACAACAAAGAAAGCAAGCTCCTTGCAAGATTTTCGTCACCACTCACAAGAAAACCCTAAGATAGTCAACTCACAAAATCAACCACCAAAAATTGAAAAGGAGAGTCCTTGATCACAATGGTGACCAACGACCACGAAAATGAGAAGAAAAAGAGGAGAAAGTTGAGTGCTTTACCTCAAAGCTTCAAGCTTTAGAGCTTGATAGAAAATTGTGAAAATGGAGGAGTCAAGAGGTGTCCACCAAAGAAGCAAGCTTCAAGATGATAAGGAGAGTCAATAGCCTAGATTGGCTTGAGCATGAAAAGCTTGAATGCTCATCAATGGTGGTGTGGTCGTTTGGGAGAAGAGAGGAAGAGAAGAGAAAACGTGAGGAAGAGAAGAAGAAGTGAGAGAAAAGGGAAAGAGTGTGAAATGAAAAGTGAATAGGAAGAATGAAAAAGATGATGGCTTGTCATCTTTCTTTCCGTCCAACTGTGGAGCCAAAAATTGAGAGGAGAGAGAATGTGTGTAGGAAGCTTCCTTGAAGTTTCCTTGAAGCTTCCTTGAGAAGCTTTGCACGCTTCTCGATAAGTGAAGTGTGATGTCACTTAGATGATATCATAAAAGTAATTAGATAGAAATAATCTACTAGAGCTATTACTCAGTAGACAAAAGTTACAACTAGCAGAAATAATATTTTGTTGTCTCACATATAATAAAATATTCTGTGATTTTATTTATCAGATAAAATCTAAAATGTAAACCTCATAAACTGTGCCCGACCTCGGGTTTAGTAAGATCTTCTATCGACATTTTCACAGATCAAGGTCTACAAACCTCGGGAAAAATATTTTATTTTTCCAGCTCTGCTCAGTGCACACGTATATTGAGAAATATATTAAAATAATCAACAGTTTCGAAAAAATCTAAAAAAATTCACAAAAATCACAAATACTATAAAATGAATATTTATGATGAAACAAATAATTTTTAGAGTGTTACACTTTAAAAGCAATACAGTAGGTTCAATGTACATCATTTAGTCTTAAAGACCAATCTTTACGATTTAGGTTAATCATTTTTTCTAAAATTTGTTTAATCTCCCTATTTGCTATTTCTACTTGTCCACTTGTCTGAGGGTGATAAGGGGTTACAATTTTATGTGTAATGCCATATTTTTTCATTAATGATTCAAATGGTTTATTGCAACAATGTTTTCTCCCATTACTGACGATAGCTCGAGGGATTCCAAATCGACTTAAGACATTTTCTTTTAAAAATTTAAGAACAGTTTTAAAATCATTGTGTAGGCATGGAATCACCTTAATCCATTTTGAGACATAATCAACTATAACAAAAATATACACAAATCCAAATGATGGTAGAAATGGACCAACGAAATCAATTCCTCAACAATAAAAAATTTCAATGACAAGAATAAGGTTCAGAGGCATCATGTCTAGTTTAGAAATGGAACACAATTTTTTATAGTTTTCACAATTTTGCAAAATGTATAGTTGTCCTTAAATAAAGTGGGCCAATAAAATCCACACTGTAAGATTTTTGTAGTTGTTTTCTTTGAAGAAAAGTGATCTCCATATGCTTTTGTGTGACAAAATTTAATGACATTAACTACCTCACTGTTGGGCACACATCTCCGACTGATTTGATCAGGAAAATATTTGAACAAATATGGGTCATCCTAATAAAATTTTTTGAACTTAGTCAAAAATTTCCTTCTGTCTTAGTGCGTCCATTATGACAGCATCTTTCTTGTTACAAGAAAATTGATTATGTTAGCAAACCAAGGCATGGAATGAACAGAAAATAAAAATTCATCAGGAAAAGAATCATTGATAGGTGTGATATCAAATGATGAGCCTGTTGTAAGTCTGGACAAATGATCTGTAACAACATTTTCGGCTCCTTTCTTATCTTTTATTGTGATGTTGAATTCTTGAAGCAACAAAGTCCACCGTATCAACCTAGGTTGGGCAAAAACTTGTTGTGAAAATCGGCAAGTACACCACATTGCAAACGTAATAAAGTAGTGAAAAGAGTATCGTCCCACAAGGATTATAATGCCAATTACTAATTTCACTAATTAAACACTATCTAAGCTACCAAAAAATGAGAGTTTGACAAAAGTAATAATAAAAACTAAATAATAACAAGAAAATAATTATAATAAAATAAAGTAAACCAAAAAAAGTAAACAAAGGTTGAAAACGATGATGAGAAAGTGTTAGGGTTCAGACTTCACTTGAACTTTTTTTTATGCAATTTAAAATAGTAATTTAATTAAGTTCTATTTTATGATTTAAGATCAATTCCCAATTTTAATTAATATCCAATTCCTTGGTATATCAATCCTCTTCACATTATATAGAATTAACCAATCCCTTAGCATTACCCCAAATAAAGAAGGTTTTATAAAAAATTTGAGGGAATTAAAAGAAGGATCACATAATCCACAACGTCTATTCTTAACGATTACAGAAATTATGGTGTTTATCACGTGTTCTAAGTTCATACAAATTTTTTCAAATCATAAATAAACCCAAGAAATCATTCCCAAATTGATAGGGTTTAGGAAAACATTAAGAATAGAGATAAGCACATAAATCATAAAATAGAAACTTAAATTAAACACATAAATTAATTCACACCATCAAAGAACAAGATCCATCGTCTCCCTAACAAGGGGAACTTAGTTACACATAGGAAAAGAAGAAAACAAAGGGAAGAATATGACAAACTCCATTGTAGATAGGTAGAAAAGTTGAAGAGAATTCCTAATCTTCAAGCCTAGTTGCTCCCACACCACTTTAGGGTTTGTGCCTCTTTGACAACTGCTGCAAAGTTGTGTCTTGTCATGTGTGTGATTGTGATTGAAATAGATCAATATATAAAGTATCAAGATTAGTTTTAACTAAATGACTAGAATTTGAAACAAAAAACCAATTAAGCATAAATAAGTGACTTAAAATAGAAAAAAAATATACAAGTAGGCGGTATAAACCAACCATTAACTATTAACAAGTAGGCAGTATAAACCAGCCATTAATTATGAATACAACTAGAAAATTAAAAGAGTAGGGAAAAAAAATACCAAATGGTGAAGTTTACTTAAAGAAAGAAAACCTCAATAAATTTATTCTTCAAATCAAATCCCCAGCAATGGCGCCAAAAACTTGATGCAAATTAATATGTGTTGCAAACTCAAGTGCAAGTTGTCTCAAGTAATAAATTCTCAGGAGTTTGAGGTCGATCTACAGGGAATTGATGAAGAAAATTCTTTGAGGTAAGGAAAAGATTAGTCACAACAATAAAGATGATAAAAATTATTCACAAATGAAAAGAGTTTGTTTGGGCTAGGAGATCCACTCTTGGTAAGTAAATTTAGGACACGATTAATTCTTTTCATAACTCAATTAGAATCCACGTACAACGGAGGTTCCAATAAAAAAATACAACATTCAAAGTTCATTTAAGATTGTATATGTAGTTATATTATAGTTCCTTTAATTACTAATGCCAATACTTGTAAATGGGTTCAAGCATTCATTGTGCCGATCTTTTGTCTACAATGAATCAAAGTCTCCACTTTACAAGGAGGGTTTCTAACACACCAAGACTTATAAATGAGTTCAAGCATTCATTGTGTCAATCTCTGTCTACAACAAATCAAGATCTCCACTTTACAAAGAAGGTCTCTAAATCGATTGGAAAAAAAATACAACACATATAATGATCACTTGATAATATATCATTCAAGTACAAGAAGGAGATTAATCTAACCTTATTTCATTACCAAAAGCTTCACCCTTTCACCTAAGAAAAATAAGAATTAGTTACTCATGAACAAGAAGAAAGAAAAAGAGAAGAAGAAAGAGATGAACATAGCTTCTATTTAGAATAAAAGAAAACCACAATAAGAGAAACAAATGATACAATAACATGATCTTGATTTCTCAACCAAAATGATTCTAATGAGCAACCAATGGTGCCTTTTATAGAGCATGAAGGGTACACAATGACAAAGGAGTTGTTTAATGAGTGAGTGGATGAGTGGAAAATGATAATATAGTTATTTAATAAGTGAGTGGATGAGTGGAAAATTTTTGTCATACTTGTCTCCTCGCTCAACCAATTCATCTATCTTCACATGACTATAACTCTGTCATAGCATCACCTATTGCATAAGTGGTCTTCATGAAAGTTGAAGGATTTTATCTCAGCTTTGCAATGCCACCAGTTTCAGCACAATTTGATTCCTACAGCCCAATATATGGCCCAATATTTGCACAATATTCAGGTTCTAGCAACAACACCTCTGTTCTGACTTCTAGGCCTAATATGACCTACTAGACATTCAATCCTGCTCTTGTGTTCTGCATGAAAATTGTAGATTTGGGTCTTAGCTTTCATTTGGGCTTAGTTTGGTGTCAATTGTACTCTTATAGTTCAAGAAATGGGCTAATGAATGCGCAGAGGTCAAGTTGTCAGGATCATTGTAGCGCTCCTGTTTAAGGAGGAAACATAACACCATAAACACAAATACGGAAATAAATCATATAAATTAAGACCCGGTTCTTTGAAACATATATATATATATATATATATATATATATATATATATAATAACTTTAATAACTATTCATTAATAAAATATTCAAAAGTACTAACACTTATAAGAGATACACAAGTATGTATATTTTTTTTTTTGTAATTGTAAGCGAGAAAACAAAAAGATTAAACCCTACACCCATGCAAAAGGTACATCATATATATATATATATATATATATATATATATATATATATATATATTGTTTAAATACAGACTGTAAGTCATTAATTACATCAAGGCTCATCAAAAGGAAGCCATAGCTTTACATGCCCCTAAAAATGAAGTCCAGACACCCAAAAAGAGAATATCAAGCCCCCAACAAACTACTAAGAAAGAGAAGGAACCATAGTTGGATCTTCTTCAGGGTCTTCCTCATCAGAGGAAACCCTTATCGGAGCCACCGAGTTACAAGCGAGGGCTCGGGCGGTAGAGAGGAATGAATCTTCTTGTGGGGAGTAGTAACGCTCACCCTACATGTCACAAATGGGTAGATAAAACTCTAAGTGTAATCTAACTCTACAGGTAAAGATGGGCGGATCATAACGGCCCCAAACTAGAGACACTGTCACGTCTCCTAGATAAACACAGCGATCCGAAGCCAAGTTGATATGCTAGCAGTCCGGACCTCCAAGGAAAGTGAGTCGCACATATCCCAAAAAGCCTTGCGGATGGGACGTCATGATCAATACAGGTGCTAGTCAAAGTCAGGTCAGAAACTCGAGAATTCATGTACTTCCCCTTCCTCGCTGATGTCTTCAGAGAATCATATAAGTAAAATAGAGTAGCAGAAAATACAGGAAAGAGGTAAGACATTCTACATTCAGTACCAATTATGGAAGTAAAGAAATAAAATGGCGCATGACGCCCACATAACATTTCAAGAATAGTAACTAGCATTAAAACAAATAATAACTAGCTTAGCAATTCCAGGCAGTTATAATAGTAATGGAATAATAGATTAAATTTTCATATAAATAAGAAAATGTCAAATGATATGATGACTCACTATGCACATGTACATGATACCAAAAATCCTACTCCATGGAGGTAGACATAAACATCGGAGAGAATGATAAGGAGATATTTCTGTATCGCGGCTGTCGCGACCTTCAAGTGCTTAAAATTCTTAATTCATCAATGTGCACATTATGGCATTGTACAAGACATTCTACATAGATCTCGATATAGGACAGTGTCTTGGTCTGGATCGTAGGTGCGTTTGCATCGGTCTGCCCCACAGATAGAAGAGCTACCAACTTTCCATTGCGAGGTACCCGAACCCCGATGCCCCCAAGGTCAATAAGAGACCTACACTTGTCTGTTACCACCCGCACATAGGTGTGATTCAACTCCTAGGAAACTTGGCCTTAACAATAGTCCAACAGACTTTTTTGATGCATATTTCAAATCATGCTCAATGCACATAAATTCAATGTATAATTGTATGCATATATATAGATTCACAGTCATAGCATTTCATATCTAGAGTCACATGTCATGTCATTTATCAACAAGGTTTGATCTCATTCACGGATCCACATCAAGTCAATAACAAATCTCAAGGATGCTCACATACCATTCAAAGTTATCATAAAAGTTAAACCTTAATTTCATTATGTTTCTCACAACCTCACCCATATTCATGTTCTTTCTTTATTCAAAGACCACTCTAAGTTATAAGTTAAAGACTTGTTCTTTATTCTTTCCATATTATGAAATCCAGATTAAGCGTCTAATCGTTCAATTAATTAAGTTTATTCTAGTACGAAAGCCTCATTATAAGTGCCCAAGGAGACTGGGAGCCTCCAAGGGGCTAGAAAAACTCACAAACTTTCATCTCTCAGGTTACACGGCCGTGTGAAGTTACACGGCCCCGATTACACGGCCTAGGCTATGTACTTCTTTGGAATTCAGCAAAAAACACGCCCAACCCATTTTCTGACACGCCTGGATTACACGGCCGTGTGCCCACACACAACCTAGGCCGTGTAATCCTCTAGAAGTGCAGAAAATCAACAAAATCTGTTCCATCCTTCAAGCATTTCAAGATCCATCAACATACATCAAAATCATGCTATTCAAACAATCAAAACATGACCAAAACCACTCAAACAAATGGATATCCCACCAATGGGTTTCACCCCATCAACACAATAATAAGTTCCTCACCACCAAAATGGGTTGAAGAGAATAATCTTCCTCTTACCTAAGAGAAGAACAAAGAAAGCAAACTCTTTTTTCCCTTGGAAATTCGTTCTTCACCACTTCAAAATCCTAGAGTGTTCCAATCCATAAAAATCAAAATCAAAGCTTGGAAATGGTATCCATAGTCACCAAAGTATCCATGGATCATGAAAATGAGATGAAAGAATGAAAAAGCTAGGAGCTTTTACCTTAAAGCTTCAAGCTTTGAGCTCCAATGGTGGAAGAAGATGGAAATAGAGGGAATGGGTGAGCTCCTTGAAGATGATTCCAACAAAAGGAGGTCTTCCAAATCAAGAGGTGGATTTCAAACAAAAGGGAAGCTTCAAACAAATATGGTGTGTGAAAAGATGTGGTTGTCGTGGAGTTAGAGAGAGGGAGGAGAAAATGTGAAGAAAAATGATGAAGAGAGAGAAGTTGATATTAAAAAGTGTTGTAGCCTTTTTAGGGTTTTTGAAATTAGAATAGAAAACTTAATTAAGTGAGAGCACATTTTTAGCACTAAAATGGCCTTGTGGCCGTGTGGTGCGGGGAGAAGAGAGAGAGTGTGTGTAGCTTCCTTGAGAAGCTTGGTAGAAAGTTTCCTTGAAGCTTCCTTAAGAAGCTTCGCACGCTTCTCAATAAAGTAAAAAGTAATGTTGTCTCCTAAAGTGAACACTCTAGAAAAGATGATTAACACTCTACTAGAGCTATTATCCTGTGAACAAAAGTTACAATTAATAAAAATAGTATTTATTGTTCATCGGATAATTGTACGATACAACGATTTTATTTATCAGATAAAATCTCAAAAAACATAAACTTCGTAAAGTATGCCTAGCCTCGGGTTTTGTAAGATCCCCCGTCGACGTTTCCATATTTCAAAGTTTACCAACCTCGGGAAAAATATTTTATTTTTTCGGCGCTGCTTAGTGTGCACGTAAAATGAGAAATATATTAAAATATTTAAAATTTTCAAAAAAATCTAGAAAAATTCCAAAAAATCACAAATATTATAAAACGACTGTTTATGATGAAACAAATAATTTTTGGGGTGTTACAACTCTCCCCTTCTAAAAAGAAATTTCATCCTCAAAATTTTTATACCTTAGAACAGTTGTGGGTGTTGCTCCTTCATTTTGTCTTCCAATTCCCATGTTGCATCTCTAGTCATTTTGTTCCAGATCACTTTTACTTATGAGATCTCTTTTCCTCTGAGTTGCTTTACTTTCCTATCTTCAATCCTTACAGAAGGTGCCTCATAGGTTAAGTTCTCTTTCAATTGTACTGTGTTCAGTGCTATGACATGGTTCGTGACAGGAATATATTTTCGTAATTGTGACACATGAAAGACATTGTGAAGGTTTGAAAGAAAAGGTGGTAAAGCTATCCGGTAAGCTACTGGACCTATCAGGCGAAGAATTTGGTAAGGTCCAAGGAATTTGGGAGTGAGTTTTCTAGATTTTAGAACTTGGCCAACCCCAGTCGGTGGCGTGACTTTCAAAAATACATGCTTGCCTTCCTCAAACTCAAGAGGCTTTCTTTTCTTGTCCGCATAGCTCTTCTACCGACTTTGAGCCGTCCTCATCTTTTCTTGAATCATCTTGACCTTCTCATACATTTGCTGTATAATATCAGGTCTAATAGTAAGGCGCTATCCGTCTTGGTACCAACACAAAGGTATTCGGCACCGTCATCCATACAGAGCTTCATAGGATGCCTTCCCTATGCTTGAATGAAAACTATTGTTATAGGTGAACTCTACCAACGGTAAAACTTCATTCCAACTTCCAGTTTGTTCTAAAGTGCAAGCTCTGAGCAAATCCTCCAATGATTGAATCATCCTTTCTGATTGCCCATCGGTTTGTGGATGGTATGTAGAACTCAGACGTAACTTCGTTCCTAATGCTCCTTGCAAACTCTGCCAAAACTTTGAGGTGAACCTTAGATCTCTGTCAGAAATAATACTGGTAGGCACACCATGTAATCTAATGATCTCACCAATATACAACTGAGTCAACTTCTCCATATTGTACCTTATGTTGGTTAAGAGGAAATGTGCTGACTTCGTGAGTCGATCAACAATTACCTATATCGAATCATAACCCTTTCTGGTCTTTGGAAATCCAACCACAAAGTTCATCGCTAAACTACCCCACTTCCATTCGAGAATAGATAGGGGTTGTAACAGTCCTGACGGTCATTGATGCTCAACCTTCGCTTTTTGACAAACCAGACAAGACGATACACACCTTGCAACATCATTCTTCATTCCATGCCACCAAAATAACCGTTTATGGTCTTAATACATCTTGGTTATTCCCGAATGCATACTCAACTTGCTGATGTAAGCATGTTCGAGAATATACTTTCTAAGCTCTTGATCTCAGGGTATACAGACTCTACCTCTAAACCTCAGAATTCCATCAGTTCCTTCCTCAAATGTTATTGAACTGCCTTGCTTCATTAGCTCCCTTTCTTTTTGCAGAAACTAGTCAACTTTTTTTTTCCTCGAATGTCTTCCATTAACTCACTTGAAATGGTAACCATGTTCATGCAAATCTTCTTCGGTGCTAATTCCAAAAATGACCAAACATCCCTGAATTGCTCTATCAAATCCTTTTCCTTGATCATCATAGCAAAGATACTAAGCATTTTTCTACTCAAAGCGTCTGGCAAGATGTTTGCCTTTCCAGGGTGATACAGAAGTCAAAAATCATAGTCTTTGAGAAATGCCAACCATCTTCGCTGCCTCATATTCAATTCCTTTTGATCATACAGATACTTCAAGCTCTTGTGGTCGCTAAAGATGTTGAATGTCACTCCATAAAGGAAATGTCTCCATATCTTAAAAGAAAAAACCACAGCTGCTAACTCCAAGTTATGTGTTGGATAGTTCTTCTCATGCACTCACAACTACCTTGAAGCGTAAGCCACCACTTTTCCATTCTGCATAAGCTCACATCCTAGTCCTTAGTATGAAGCATCGCAATACACTTCGAAGGGTTCATTCAGATTAGGTAGAACTAACACTGCTGAAGTAGTTAGTCGTCTCTTTAATTCCTGGAAACTTTCTTCGCAAGCATTGGTCCACTCAAAGGCTTGATTCTTTCTCGTGAGTTGAGTGAGAGGCCCTACTATTTTAGAGAATCCTTCAATAAACCTCCGATAGTATCTCACTAATCCCACAAAGCTTTAGATTTTTGTCACCGTCTTCGGCCTTTCCCACTGTAGTACTGCTTCTACTTTTGACGGATCAACTGCAATCCCTTCTTTTGAGATTACATGGCCCAAAAAATTGACTTCGTCCAATCAAAATTTACATTTTGACAATTTGGCGTACAACTTTTTCTCCTTCAGAATCTAGAGAATTATACTGAGGTGTTCAGCATGATCCTTTTGATTTCGAGAGTAAATTAGAATGTCGTCAATGAAGACAATAACGAATCTGTCCAAGTAAGGATGAAAGATTCTGTTCATATAGTCCATGAATATGGCAGGTGCATTCGTTACACCAAACGGCATCAAAAGGTACTCATAATGATCGTATCGGGTACGAAAAGCCATTTTGGGAATATCCTCCACCTTTACTCGAATCTGATGGTAGCCTGATCGTAGATCAATCTTAGAGAACACTGCTGCTCCTTTCAGTTGATCCATCAAGTCGTCTATCCTCGGTAGTGGATACTTGTTCTTGATCATGACCTTATTTAGTTGACGATAGTCCACACATAATCGCAAAGTACCATCCTTCTTTCGGACTAGCAACACTGGTGCTCCCCACGGTGACACACTGGGTCTAACGAATAACTTTTCCAAGAGTTCTTCTAACTGCTTCTTAAGCTCATCTAACTCTGATGGTGACATTCTGTAAGGTGCTATAGATACAGCACCAAATCCAGGTACAAGATCAATAGCGAACTCTACCTCTCGCTTCTGCGGTAAACTAGGTACCTCATCAGGAAAGATCTCAGGGAACTCATTAACCACTAGAATTCCATTCACATCTGCCTCGCTCTCGACTTTCAAGGAAGGCAGTAGCATGTATCCCTGAGCTCTTTCTTTCAAGAAACCTCAAATTTGATTAGCCGTAAAAAATCTAGAAACTTCATCCACAGGGAAAATTATGGTCTTACTAGAACAGTCTAATAGGACATGGTTGGAAGACAACCAATCCATACCTAAAATTACATCTAATTGGGAAAAAGGTAAGCAGATCAAATGAATAGAAAAGATTCGACCCTCAACGACTAAAGGATAATTTAAGCAAACTTTGGTGGTAACAACGGGTTTATTAGTGGGAGTAGAAACAGTCAGGTCAAAAGATAAGGAAGACACAGGTAAACCAAGTCATCGCACACAGTCATAACAAATGAAAGAGTGGGTTGCCCCAAAGCATATAGTACAATCAAAAGATTACCTCCTATGGTACCTTCCCCTTGTTTTAGATTTTCAGATTGAGAGTCTTCTGCTCCACTCATGGTGTAGACGCTGCCTCTTGCTTAAGGTTTTGTAGCCCGTGCAGTGTTAACCGATGGCTCTGCCTTAGCCTGGTTGTAATCCTTCAAGACATGTCCAGGTTTTCCACATCGATAATAGGTAATTCCCTTGATGGAACAATCCCTTGTTAGGTGATCCTTCCTGCACTTCATACACCTTAGCGAAGATGCCACATCCTGACCAGTTCGGCTTCCACCAGGACCTCCGCTTGATCCTCCACTAGATGTCTACTATTGATTTCCCAGTGGTTGGGAATAAGGTTTCTTCTGAAATCGGTTCGCACTGTTGCCACCTCCTCTTTGGAACTTAACAGGTCCAAAGTTGTGATTCCTCGTGTCCTTTGCTTGATCCAAACCTTCTACTTGGCAACACATATCTAATAGCTCTAAAAATTGTCAGATCTTCAATGTTATGACCGCCCTTTTTATGTCATGCCTCAGTCCTTCTTCAAATTTCTGACATTTCCACACCTCGTCCGGCTGGTACTGGAAATATGTTGAAAACTTGGATAAGTTTTTAAACTTCGTAGCATATTCACTGACAATCATGCCCCCTTGCCTTAAGCCAAGGAAATCCATCTCTTTCGCATGCCTAGCCCTTGCTGGGAAATATTTCTCGAAGAATCTATCCTTGAACAACTCCTAAGTGATTGCGCGACCTTCAGCTTCCAACAATCTCTGTGCCCCATTCCACCATTCTTCAGCATCTCCAATCAGCATAAAGATAGCATAAGTTACCTTCTTATCATTAGCACAGTTCATGCCTCTAAAAATCTTCTCTAGCTCATTGATCCAAAGACTAGCTTTCTCCGGATCAAATTCCCCTTTAAACTGAGGAGGATTGTTACGACGAAACTCCACTAGATTTTGAGCATCAGCTGTAGCTTCTAGCTGTTAAGCAGCCCTCTCCTGTTGTTGGGTAGCTCTCTCAGTTTGTTGGGCAATAACTTCTACAATTCTTTGCATCACTTCAATCGCTGCTGCCATATCTCCACCTCGTGCCATTTCACTCTTTCAAGTAAGGCTTACTGAAAAACACAAGGAAGAATTAGATGTATCCTTTCGGAATACCAATCACAGAGAATCACACAGCACAAATAAGTCAGACCTAACCACAAAGACCCAAAGAAAACATAAACCAGGGCTCTGATACCAAACTAGTGTAACGCCCCTTTTTAAGGAGGAAACGTCACATCATAAACACAAATGCAAAAATAAATCATATAAATTAAGACCCGGTTCTTTGAAATATATGTATATATCTTTAATAACCTGTTCATTAATAAAATATTCAAAAGTACTAACACTTATAAGAGATACACAAGTATGTATATTTTTTTTTGTAATTGTATGCGAAAAACAAAAAGATTAAACCCTACACCCATGCAAAAGGTACATCACACACACACACACACACACACATATATATATATATATTGTTTAAGTACAGACTGTAAGTCATTAATTACATCAAGGTTCATCAAAAGGAAGCCAAAGCTTTACATATCCCCAAAAATGATGTACAAACCCCAAAAAGAGAATATTTAGCCCCCAACAAACTACTGAGAAAGAGAAGAAACCGCAGCTGGATTCTCCTCAGGGTCTTCCTCGTCAGAGGAAACCCTCATCGAAGCCACCGAGTTACGGGCGAGGGCTTGGGCAGTAGAGAGGAATGAATGCTCTTGTGGGGAGTAGTAACGCTCACCCCACATATCATGAATGGGCATATAAAACTCTAAGTGTAATCTAACACTATAGGTAAAGATGGGCGGATCATAACGCCCCCAAGTTAGAGACACCGTCACGTCTCCCAGATAAACACAGCAATTCGAAAGCAGGTTGATATGCCAATAGTTCGGACCTCCAAGGAAAGTCAGTCGCACATATCCCAAAAAGCCTTACAGACGGGACGTCATGATCAATACAGGTACTAGTCAAAGTCAGGCCAGAAACCCAAGAACTCGTGTGCAACACCCCTAGATTTAATGACCACGGCACAATCGTCATTATGTCACGGTCACTAAATTTTGGCGTGCTAACATTGTCAAATAACAAACTTTACAAATAAATTAAAATTATTTCTCATATGAGGAAAATAGGAGCCACGAATGAATAGTTACATATACAACTAATTAAAATATGAATTATAGAATGTACTCAATTTACAACCTTTAAGTCTGGATAATCACCTTAAAACATACACATACCCAAAATACATTTTTATATAGGTAATGCAAAATAAAATATCAACTACCCACACCCTATCTACAACTAAGGAGTTGGGCACTCCATCGAATGCCGAATGCGCGATGGCAATTCCGGGCTCACCGGTGCAGTGAAAAATACAGAATATGATCTTCAACCACAGTCCTCTTCATGGTCAAGGTCAGATCCCCAACTATGTCACATACGCTTGTCAGTCCAGTCGACTTGCCAGGCCTTGGCACCACCAGTGAACATAGTTCGAATGAACCAATAAAACTCTCTTCGCGACGACATCACCGAATACAGTGGGTCAAACCAAGAAAGTGTACAAGAATCCAACCTCGTTCCCACTTACAGTCTTTAACCAAAAATTGACAGAGCAAGAAAAATACAAGAAAGAGGTAAGACATCCTACCATCATTACCAATTATAGCATCAAGAAACCAAACGGCGCAAAGCGCCCATATAGCATTTCCAAATAATAAGCATAGGCATTGAATAACAGAAGTAAACAAATAACCAGTTCCAAGTAGTTATATATATATAACTGTAAGGCAACAATTCCAATTATAATGACAATGTATGCCAGATAATTCATGGACTCACTATGCACATGTGCCCTCAATAGTCAAAATCCTACTCCATGGAGCTAGACACAAAACAGTTGGAGAGAATGATCAGGGAGACATGTCAGTATCTCGTCAGCCATGAAATAAGTGCTTTTCAGAAAATAATCAATCATTTTGCGCGTCAAGGCTTTATACAGCGACATTCTCACAAGATCTCGATATAGGACTGTGGCCAGTCAGGATCGCCGGTGCGTTTGCATCAGTTTGTCCCACGGTCCAGAGGGGCTACCACTGCCCTCTGCGCGACACCCGTGCCCCGACGCCCTCAAGGCCAACTACAGGACCCCACTTGTCTATTCGTACCCGCACTAAGGTGTGATCATCTCCTAGGCAACTCGGCATTAACAAAGTCCAACGGACGTTCTCTTTCTTTTTGTGCAATGCATGACTCAATCATGCTTCTCATGACAACTCGGTCAATCATGCTTCAGATGCATGTCATATGATTTATCCACAAGTTTTGAACCCATTCACAGATCCATATTAAACCAATAGCACATTTTAAGGGTAACCACAATCCCATTCAAAATCATGATAGAAGTCTACCATTAAATTCATTATGTGCCTCACCAACTCACCCATACTCATGTTCTTCCCTGTTTATGAATCCCTAATTAATTTTTGGTCATCCAATAATTTATGATTAATATGCTTTTATTAATCCAAAGGTTTTAAGTTCAGGAAGATACACGGCCTGAATCACCAACAAAGCCACGAAATTAATTGCTAGGTGTTGGGTGATAAACTATACTATTGAATTCGACAGAGACAAGGTATTTGGGGACAAATTGAGGCTGCCATTCGACGAAAAATGACATGGCAGGAGGATGAAAGATGGGGGAACATTTTATAACAAGATTGGCTAAAAATCAATTTCTGTCAGATGGAGGTTCTGTCGAACGGAGATCAAAATTTTTGAATTATTCCAGAAGATCAGCAGAAGTCCTAATTCGACGAACATGGGTGTCGACATTGGAGAAATCTCCCAAGTGTCGAACCGACGAAGAACACTATGGTTAGAAACTCTAATTCGACGGATCTTGACATTCTACTCGATGAATATTAACTTTGGGAAGCTTCTGTTAAATAGACAGAAAATCTACTCGACGGGTATGTCTCTCGATGGGTATTGGCATTCTAACTCGACGAATATGTCACTCGACGGATATGGTCATTCCAATTCGACAGATTTAGCATTGGAGGAGTTTCTCTCCTAAGTGGTCAGAAACTCTAATTCGACGAATTTGGCCAGGAGTTCATACTCGACAGATTCTAACATTTTACTAAGTGATCAAGATGTCAGATTTGACGGGTTTGGCCAGGAGTTCATACTCGACAGATTCTAACATTTTACTAAGTGATCAAGACATCAAATTCGACGGGTTTGGCCAGGAGTTCATACTCGACGATTCTAACATTTTACTAAGTGATCAAGACATCAAATTCGACGGGTTTGGCCAAGAGTTCATACTCGATAGATTCTAACATTTTACTAAGTGATCAAGATATCAAATTCGACGGGTTTGGCCAGGAGTTCATACTCGACAGATTCTAACATTTTACTAAGTGATCAAGATGTCAAATTCGATGGGTTTGGCCAGGAGTTCATACTTGACAGATTCTAACATTTTACTAAGTGATCAAGATATCAATTCGACGGGTTTGGCCAGGAGTTCATACTCGATGGATTCTAACATTTTACTAAGTGATCAAGATATTAAATTCGACGGGTTTGGCCAGGAGTTCATACTCGACAGATTTTGACATTACGCTTAATGGTCAGAAACTCAAGTTATTACCATTTCTCACCAAGAATCCCAAAATTTTAGTCTCAAAGCGTGGCTATCCGAGAGCCAGCCCGACGACATTCCTTCCAGATTATACATTCCAGCACATACAGATATATCAAAACACACAAAATAATCAACTAGCATATATACATCACCAACAGCATACAAACAAAGATGACTCCCAGTACCAATAAAAAATGACGTCCCTAAATGCTAAAAGAGGTTGAGGAGGAGTGTCTTCCTCTTACCTTGGAGAAGCACAAAGAAAGGCTGCTCCTTTTTGGTCAGGATTTCGTTTTCAGCTTCCAGGAAATCCTTAAACATTTAGACTTGCAAAATCAAAATCCAAATATTGAAATGAATACCCATGGTCATCAAAATGACAGTGGGTTACGAAAATGAGAAGAGAGGAAGAAAAAGCTTAGAGCTTTATCTTAAAGCTCCAACCTTTAAGCTTCAAATATGTAAAAGAATGAAGATAAAGAGAATGGTGAGCTTAGAAGATGGTTTCCTCAATGATGGTGGTCCTCCAACACCGAATGGTGCAAGGAGTGTGACGGTTTTGAAGTACAAAATGGAGGTGTGGGTGGACGGTGTTGCTGCTGTGGGGTGAAAGAGAAGAGAGGAAGATGAGTGAATAGTAGCTGCATATTGGGTGGAGGGAAAATGTGAGAAAGAAAGTGAAATATGCTCCCCCCTATAGTCAAACGTGCTGCACAAAAATGGGAGGAGAGAGAGAGAGAGTGAATAGTGGCTGGGAAGGAAGCTTCCTAGAAGTTTCCTTGAGAAGCTTCGTGCGCTTCTCAATAAAGTGCATATTAAGCTTGTCTTCAAATTAAATACATCTGACAAATGATTAATTACACTATTAGAATTATTTTCTCAGTGAATGAAAGTTACAACTGATAAAAATAATATTTTATTATTCATCAGATAATTTTATGATACAGCGATTTTATCTAGCAGATAAAACCTCAAAAAATGCAAACCTCGCAAACTGTGCCCGACCTCAGGTTTAGTAAGATCCCCCGTCGACACGTTGACAATTCAAGGTTTACCAGCCGCAGGGAAAATATTATATTTTCCCAGCTCCGCTTAGCGCACACGTAAAATGAGAAATATATTAAAATATTCAATATTTTTAAAAAATTCCACAAAAATCACCAAAAATCACAAATATTATAAAATGATTGTTTATAATGAGATAAATAAATTTTCGGGATGTTACATCGTGTACTTCCCCTTCCTCGCTGACGTCTTCAGAGAATCACATATGTAAAACAAAGTAGTAGAAAATACAGAAAAGAGAGAAAACATTCTACATTCAGTACCAATTATGGCAGTAAAGAAACAAAACAGCGCATAACAGCTACATAACATTTAAGGAATAGTAACCAGCATTAAAACAGATAATAACCAGCTTAGCAATTCCAGGAAGTTATAACAATAATGGGATAACAGATTAAATTTTCATATAAATAAGTAAATGTCAAATGATATGATGACTCACTATGCACTTGTACATGATACCAAAAATCTTACTCCATGGAGCTAGACACAAATATCGGAGAGAATGATTAGGAGATATATCTGTATCGTGGCTACCGAGACCTTCAAGTGCTTAAAATTCTCAATTCATCAACGTGCACATCATGGCATTGTACAAGACATTCTACACAGATCTTGATATAGGACAGTGTCTCGATCTGGATCGTCGGTGTATTTGCATCAGTCTGCCCTAAGGACAGAAGAGCTACCAACTGTCCATTGCGAGATACCCGCACCCCGATGTCCCAAGGTCAATAAGAGACCTACACTTATCTATTCACACATGCACATAGGTGTGATTCAACTCCTAGGCAACTTGGCCTTAACAATAGTCCAATGAACTTTTTCAATGTATGTTTCAAATCATGCTCAATGCACATAAATTCAATTTATACTTGTATGCATATATATAGATTCATAGTCATAGAATTTCATATCTAGAATCATATGTCATGTCATTTATCAACAAGGTTTGATCCCATTCACGGATCCACATCAAGTCAATAACAAAACTCAAGGATACTCATGTACCATTCAAAGTTATCATAAAAGTTAAACCTTAATTTCATTATGTTTCTCATAACCTCACCCATACTCATGTTCTTTCTTTATTCAAAGACCACTCCAAGTTATAAGTTAAAGACTTGTTCTTTATTCTTTCCATATTATGAAATCTAGATTAAGCGTCTAATCGTTCAATTAATTAAGTTCATTCTAGTACGAAAGTCTCATAACAAGTGCCCAAAGAGACTGGGAGCCTCTAAGGGGCTAGAAAAACTCACAAACTTTCATCTCTCAAGTTACACGGCCGTGTGAAGTTACATGGCCCCGGTGAAGTTACACGGCCCCGATTACACGGCCAAGTAAAATTACATGGCCTAGGCCATGTACTTCTCTGGAATTCAGCAGAAAACACACCCAGCCCATTTTCTGACACGCCTGGATTACACGGCAGTGTGCCCACACAAGGCCTAGGCCGTGTAATCCTCTGGAAGTGCAAAAAATCACCAAAATCTATTCCATCCGTGAAGCATTCCAATATCCATCAACATACACCAAAATCATGCTATTCAAACAATCAAAACATGACCAAAACCACTCAAACAAATGGATATCCCACCAATGGGTTTCACCCCATCGACACAACAATAAGTTCCTCACCACCAAAATGGTTTGAAGAGAATAATCTTCCTCTTACCTAAGAGAAGAACAAAGAAAGCAAACTCCTTTTTCCCTTGGAAATTCGTTCTTCACCACTTCAAAACCCTAGAGTGTTCAAATCCATAAAAATCAAAATCAAAGCTTGGAAATATTATCCATTGTCACCAAAGTATCCATGGATCACGAAAATAAGATCGAAGAATGAAAAAGCTATGAGCTTTTACCTTAATGCTTCAAGTTTTGAGCTCCAATAGTGGAAGAAGATGGAAATGGAGGGAATAAGTGAGCTCCTTGAAGATGATTCCAACAAAAGGAGGTCTTCCAAATCAAGAGGTGGATTTCAAACAAAAGGGAAGCTTGAAAATCAAACAAATATGGTGGGTGGAAGGATATAGCTGCCGTGGAGTTAGAGAGAGGGACGAGAAAATATGAATAAAAAAGATGAAAAGAGAGAAGTTGATAGTAAAAAGTATTGCAGCCTTTTTAGGGTTTTTGAAATTAGAATAGAAAACTTAATTAAGTGAAAGCATATTTTTGGCTCCAAAATGGCCTTGTGGCCATGTGGTGTGGGGAGAAGAGAGAGTGTGTGTGTAGCTTCCTTGAGAAGCTTGGTAGGAAGCTTCCTTGAGAAGCTTCACACGCTTCTCGATAAAATAAAAAGTAATGTTGTCTCCTAAAGTGAACACTCTAGAAAAGATGATTAACACTCTACTAGAGCTATTATCCGGTGAACAAAAGTTATAATTAATAAAAATAGTATTTATTGTTCATCGGATAATTTTACGATACAGTGATTTTATTTATCAGATAAGATCTCAAAAAATATAAACCTCATAAACTGTGCCCAGCCTCGGGTTTACTAAGATTCTCCATCGACGTTTCCACAGTTCCAAGTTTACCAGCCTCGGGGAAAATATTTCATTTTTTCGGCTCTACTTAGTGCACACGTAAAATGAAAAATATATTAAAATATTTAAAATTTTTAAAAAAGATCTAGAAAAATTCCAAAAATTCACAAATATTATAAAGCGACTGTTTATGATGAAACAAATAATTTTAGGAGTGTTACAACTCTCCTATTCTAAAAAGAAATTTTGTCCTCGAAATTTTCATACCATAGAACAGTTGTGGGTGTTGCTCCTTCATTTTGTCTTCTAACTCCCATGTTACATCTCCAATTGTTTTGTTCCAGATCACTTTCACTAATGAGATCTCCTTTTCTCTGAGTTGCTCTACTTTCTTATTTCAATCCTTACAGAAGGTGCCTCATAGGTTAAGTTCTCTTTCAATTGTACTGTGTTTGGTGCTATTACATGGTTCAGATCAGGAATATATTTCCGTAGTTGTGACACATGAAAGACATTGTGAAGGTTTGATAGAAAAGGTGGTAAAGCTATCTGGTAAGCTACTAGACCTATCCGGCGAAGAATTTAGTCAAGTCCAAGGAATTTGAGAGTGAGTTTTCTAGATTTCAGAACTCGGCCAACCCCAGTCATTAGTGTGACTTTCAAAAATACATACTCACCTTCCTTAAACTCAAGAGGCTTTCTTCTCTTATCTGCACAGCTCTTCTGCCAACTTTAAGCTGGCCTCATTTTTCCCTGAATCATCTTGACCTTTTTAGTCATTTGCTGTATAATATCAGGTCCAACAGTAGGGCGCTCTCCATCTTAGTACCAACACAAAGGTGTTCGGCACCGTCGTCCATACAGAGCTTCATAGGGTGCCATCCCTATGCTTGAATGAAAAGTGTTGTTGTAGGAGAACTCTACCAACGGTAAGACTTTATCCCAACTTCCAGTTTGTTCCAAAGTGCAAGCTCTAAGCAAATCCTCCAATGATTGAATTGTCCATTCTAATTGCCCATCGGTTTGTGGATGGTAAGCAAAACTCAAACGTAACTTCGTTCCCAACGCTCCTTGCAAACTCTGCCATAACTTTGAGGTGAACCTTAGATATCTGTCAGAAACAATACTGGTAGGCACACCATGCAGTCTAACGATCTCACCAATATACAGCTGAGTCAACTTCTCCATGTTATACCTTATGTGGTTGGGAGGAAATGTGCTGACTTCGTGAGTTGATCAACAATTACCCATATCGAATCATAACCCTTTCTGATCTTTGGCAATCTAACCACAAAGTCCAACGCTATACTATCCCACTTCCATTCGGGAATAGATAGGGATTGTAACAGTCCTGACGGTCTTTGATGCTAAACCTTTACTTTCTGACAAACCAGACAAGATGATACATACCTTGCAACATCACTCTTCATTCCATGCCACCAAAATAACCGTTTAAGGTCTTGATACATCTTGGTTATTCCCGGATGCATACTCAACTTGCTCGTGTGAGCATGTTTGAGAATATACTTTCTAAGCTCTTGATCTCGGGGTATACAAACCCTACCTCTATACCTCAAAATTCCATCAGTTCCTTCCTCAAATGTTGTCAAACTGCCTTGCTTCATTAGCTCCTATTCTTCTTGCAGAAACTTGTCAACTTTTTATTTTTCTTGGATGTCTTCCATTAACTCACTTGAAATAGTAACCGTGTTCATGCAAATCTTCCTCGGTGCCAATTCCACAAATGACCAAACATCCCTGAATTACTTTATTAAATCCTTTTCCTTGATCATCATAGCAGAGATACTGAGCATCTTCCTACTCAAATTGTCTGCCACGACGTTTGCCTTTCCAGGGTGATATAGAAGTCGAAAATCATAGTCTTTGAGAAATTGTAACTACCTTCGCTGCCTTATATTCAATTCCTTATTTATCATACAGGTACTTCAAGCTCTTGTGGTCGCTAAAGACGTTGAACGTCGCTCCATAAAGGAAATGTCTCCATATATTCAAAGTGAAAACCACAGCTGCTAACTCTAAGGCATGTGTTGGATAGTTCTTCTCATGCACTCGCAACTGTCTCGAAGCGTAAGCCACCACTTTTCCATTCTGCATAAGCACACATCCTAGTCCTTGGTATGAAGCATCGGAATACACTTCGAAGGGTTCATTTAGATTGGGTAGAACTAACACTGGTGAAGTAGTTAGTCATCTCTCCAGTTTCTGGAAACTTTCTTCGCAAGCATTGGTCCACTCAAAGGCTTGATTCTTTCTCATGAGCTGAGTGAGAGGCCCTGCTATTTTAGAGAATCCTTTAATAAACCTCCAATAGTATCCAGCCAATCCCACAAAGTTTTGGATTTCTGTCACTATCTTCGGCCTTTCCCACTATAGCATTGCTTCTACTTTTGACGGATCTACTGTAATCCCTTCCTTCGAGATTACATGGCCCAAAAACTTGACTTTGTCCAGCCAAAATTCACATTTTGACAATTTGGAGTATAGCTTCTTCTCCTTCAGAATGTGGAGAATTATACTGAGTTATTCAGCATGACCCTCCTGATTTCTAGAGTAAATCAGAATGTCGTCAATGAAGGCAACAACGAATCTGTCCAAGTAAGGACGAAAGATTTTGTTCATGTAGTCCATGAATATGGCAGGTGCATTCATTACACCAAACGGCATCACGAGGTACTCGTAATGACCGTATCGGGTACGAAAAGTCGTGTTGGGAATATCCTCCGCCTTTACTCGAATCTGATGGTAGCCCGATTACAGATCGATCTTAGAGAACTTTGCTACTCCTTTCAGTTGATCCATCAAGTCGTCTATCCTTGGTAGTGGATACTTGTTCTTGATCGTGACCTTATTTAGTTGACGATAGTCCACACACAATCGCGAAGTACCATCCTTCTTTCGGACTAGCAACACTGGTGCTCTCCACGGTGACACACTAGGTCTAACGAATAACTTTTCCAAGAGTTCTTCTAACTACTTCTTAAGCTCAGCTAACTCTGATGGTGACATTCTATAAGGTGTTATAGATACAGGACCAGATCTAGGTACAAGATCAATAGCGAACTCTACATCCCACTTCAACGGTAAACCAGGTACCTCATCAAGAAAGATCTCGGGGAACTTATTAACCACTGGAATTCTATTCACATATGCCTCACTCTTGACTTTCAAGGAAGACAGTAGCATGTATCCCTGAGCTCCTTTTTTCAAGAAAGCTTGAACTTGGTTAGCTGTCAAAAATCTAGAAACTTCATCTACAGGGAAAATTATGGTCTTACTAGAACAGTCTAATAGGACATGGTTAGAAGACAATTAATCCATTCCTAAAATTATATCTAATTGGGAAAGAGGTAAGCAGATCAAATGAACAGAAAAGATTTGACCCTCAATGACTAAAGGACAATTTAAGCAAACTTTGGTGGTAACAACAGGTTTATCAGTGGGAGTAGAAACAGTCAGGTCAAAAGATAAGGAAGACACAGGTAAACCATATCGTCGCACACAGTCATAAGAAATGAAAGAGTGGGTTGCCCCAGAGTCATATAGTACAATCAAAAGATTACCTCCTCTGGTACCTTCCCCTTGTATTAGATCTTCAGATTCGGAGGCTTATGCTAACAATCACTTGAGATTTTTCACTAAATTCCAAGCTTGAATCAGGTGCTTGTTACCTTTACAGATTGGAGCACTCAATACTACTTGGGATACCTCATCCTTTGTAGGTTGAGCCTCTTCAAACAAGGGATATCTCACCCTTACAATTTTGAGGGATACCTCACCCTCTCTTTACAGATTGTACAAGATTTAGATGGAAGAAACTCTCTCTGGAGTAGATAATACAAATTGAAGAACTATGATGTCAAGGATTCACACTTTTGCTTAAAAACAAAGGATGATATGAAGAATATGTGCAAAACACATATTTATGTTCTAGTAAGGTTTTCAGAATATTTCTCTCTAACCCTTAACAATGCCCAATAACCTTGCATTTAAAGCCCATTAATGTTTAGAGCCGTTGGGGTGGTTGAGGAGCATTAAATGCTTCATTATAGCCATTGTGTTCTATTTCTAGAAAACCCTTTTATTCGAATAACATCATAGTTATTCGAATAAATCTTTAAATAAAACCTTTGGGAAAAGCTTTCTGGAAAGCGTTATTCGAATAACACTACTGTTATTCGAATAAGCCACTTAAAACAACAAAGCTTTTTTGTTCATTTTGAATGTTTATTCGAATAAAACATGGCTTTATTCGATTAAGCCCTGATCAATTAATATTCTTGGCTTCTCCGACTTTTGTTATTCGAATAAAATAAGCCTTATTCGAATAAACCCTGTTCAATTAAAATTCTTGGCTTCTCTGACTTTTGTTATTCGAATAAAAGTAAGCCTTATTCGAATAAATCCTGTTCATTTAAAATTCTTAGCTTCTCTGACTTTTGTTATTCGAATAAAAGTATCATTATTTGAATAAATCTTTGTTGTTATTCAAATAAGAGGAGCTTTATTCGAATAAACCTTGATTGATCTCAATATTTGCTTTCACTGACTTATGTTATTTGAATAAAATTACATTTGTTCAAATAAACTATGTAAAACTCGTTTTGTCAGTAATGAGACAATGCCAAGTAATTCCAAGTGATTTTATACCCTTTTGGCACTTTAAAATTTGTTTATTTTGGAAATCAAAAACCATTGTGAAGCTTTCAAAATAAGTGCTATTCATGTTCTTTGAAAAACAAGTTTTGGAGCAATTGTGTGAATCACATTATACCTTTACATATTGATCTAAGTCCTAAAGCTAGTCTTGAAGGTCTTGGACTTGATCTTGCAACATCTTCATGTTTGTAATCACCAAAACAAAGTTTTCATGGTTTAATGGCCAATCACATTCTCCCCCTTTTTGATGATGACAAACACACTATTGAGAAAAGAGTTAGTATCATAAATTGGAATTCACAATGTCAATAGAGAGACTTACTCCCCCTCTTTTTCATAAGAGGAGAACTAATTGCAGAGTTATGCACAGCTCCCCCTTTCTTTTGGAATTCGTTGATCCTCTTTAGAGTTATTTTTTTTTAACCTGTCTTTTCTCAACACAATCTCCAAAAAAAAGAATCAAATCAAACTTTCTTCTCCCCCTTTTTTTATGATAAAAAAGATGGGGCAAGATACATTCTAGGCAAATAAATAGATATAAGTTTATTGTATATGCATTTAATGCAGCAACTTAGCAAGGCCAATCATTATACCAAACTTATAAACAAGTAAGCATTCAAATCAGCAAAATATAATAGCAATGGCCAATTTAGCAAACCAGTATGAAGAAATATTTCATACACAAGGTCTTTATTTTCAAAGGTAAATTTGTTTGGAATCGCGGATACATCACATAGCAGAAAAATAGGATTCCCACCAAGGATCCATGCGAAAAAGGCCATAATCCGAATTTTAAAATTGTTTACCTGTTGAAGCGTGATCAAAGGAAGTGATGTGAATCACCAACACCGTAACAGCGATGATGTCTTTATGGTATCCACACGAACAGACTCACAAACATCTAACGTTCGCAAAAGGGAGCCTCACGTCTCTCACACAGTGCTAGCTGCAAAAAGAAGAGAAGAAACCTATCACTCTCTCACTCACTTTTTTGTAAGTGCGGCTAGGGTTCTGTAATGTGTATGTCTTAGCAGCCCCTTAGCAATACTATTTATAATAGTGACTGCCTTAAGTGAGTATGAGCAGCAGTAAGGTAAGCTGTGCAACCCTGACTCATCTGTTATGAGTCTGACCCATATTTGAATCCGAGTCCAACTTGGATCTATTGCTCCAATTTTAGTCTGCTCTATGTGTGTGACCTTGTAGGTTCTCATTACGTTGGCAGTAATATTAAAATCCCATTTTAATATTACAAGCAATGAGCGGTATCTAGCAACACATCGCTGCTACTCAAGTAATGAGAATGTCAATGATTTGACATAACCTTTCTGTGACCAATGTTTTCGTGTCGTTTAGTCCCTTTGTCAAGATATCTAGATTGAACACAAGGCATGGAATGCGTCACCCTTGTATAACCCAATCTTTCATTTTCTGATACTTGAGTAGACTTCTTAACAACAAATGAAATCAATATCTCATATTGACTCATTTGAGCATGACCATGCATTTCGCAGTCTCACTCAATCAGGGGCCCCGAAGATATCGCTCCTATTATGTAGGAGTGACAAATCCCATCTAGGTCACTAACATCCTTCTGCATGATTCACGGTATATCCAATAACTAACTTTATAATCACCTTGTTACAGATGATGTTTGTTGACATTAAAACACACAACTCCTCATATAGGAATCATAGTGATTTCAGATCAAAGGACCACAGACACCATTGTCACTATGAGAATTGCTTATGACACTCATGTAACGATCCATGTAGCGTTCTCATGGCGGGTCAGTCCAGTACATCATTATTCTAATATGTACCCATGTGAAGACTTGATATCTCATATCCATGACCCATGAGATGTGGTCATCAGTCTATGCACATACTAGTCTCAATGCATTATTGTTGTCCTAATTAACAATAATACTTGACTAGGGATATTTAAGAATAGTGTTCTAATTTTATCTAATAGGATCTCACGATGAAGTCAACCACTTGATGTCCTATGGCATTAAACTTACTATTCTAAGGACTTTATTATGTTTATTAAAAAGAACACAATAAATGAAATGTCTTATATATTAAACTAAGCATAGTAGAATATATGTAAATACAGACAAATGTATCAGCCTCTAGGGCATACACCAACAAAATTTTCATTTCTTTCAAAAAGTTAGCCAATTACATTTGCATTTGGTACCTAAAATGGCTTAATCAGAGCAACAAAATAGCAACAACAAAAAAAAAAACTTCGGAGCAAGGACCCTGAGACTAAGAATCCTAAAAATATGTATCTAGTGGTGGAGGAGGGGTACTGGAAGGTTGGCCAGATACTAAGGCTCTCAAAGCAACCTATTCACGCTTAATTGCCTCAAGCCTGTCAAATATAATGCTGTTGGTGTTTTCCATATAGGCTTTGAGATTGAGCATGGTTGTCATAAGTTGTTCATTTGACACAAGAGCAGCAGCAGGAGCAGCAACAACAGGAGCATCTTCCTCAGGAGCGTCTTCAGGTACAACAGGGGCTTCATTTTCAGGACCTTCTTCTTCTTCAGTGCCAACTTTGGCTACTTCATCAGGGTATACCCATCCTTCGAGGTCAGTGTTGACCATCTTCATTTTCTTGAGTGTGTATTGCCTAAAAATATTAAAGTGAGTCAATCCAACAGCTTGCTCTGTCTCTAGTACTTGAGGATAGTCCCTTAGGAAAGCTGTAATCAGCAATGCGTAGGGCAACTCTGATCTTTCTTTCCCTTTACTCTTCATCATATGGTTCCCAATGAAGTTTGGCCAATTAATCCTGTGGCCCTTCTTCAGAATCCACATCATACAGATGTCATGCTCTGTCAGATAGGCATAATTCCCACCACGAGGAGCGAGAATGTTTGCATAGGCATAGTGAAGTAGCCTTTCCTGACTTTTGAGCATTCCGCTCTTCAAACCAGTTTTGCGAACCACGGTGCCAGGCTTCATAATCATAGAGATTGCTTCATCTCTGTTGTAATCTTGTGGCCTGCCATCCTCTTCAATGAGAGGCCCAGAAGTATTCATGCCAAATTTGTCCATCCATTTGGCAGGTGTGATGATAATTGTAACATCCCAAAAATTGCTTATTTCATTATAAATAATCATTTTATAATATTCGTGATTTTTGGTGATTTTTGTGAAATTTTCTAGAAATGTTGAATATTTTAATATATTCTTCGTTTTGCGTATGCATTGAGCGGAGCCGGGATAACGAAATGTTCTCCCTGAGGTTTAGTAAACCTTGAACTGTCAATGCGTCGACGGGGGATCTTACTAAACCCGAGGCCAGGCACAGTTTGCGAGGTTTGCATTTTTCAAGGTTTTATTTGCTAGATAAAATCGCGGTATCATAAAATTATCGGATGAATAATAAAATATTATTTTCATCACTTGTAATTTTATTCACTGAGAAAATAATTCTACAGTATAATTGATCATCTATCAGATGTATTTAATTTGGAGACTAGCTTACCATACACATTATCGAGGAGCGCGCGAAGCTTCTCAAGGAAGCTTTTTCCAACTATTATTTTATTATTTCTCTCTCCTCCTATTTTGGGCAGCACGTTTGAATTAAGGGGTCTAATTCATTTCTCTCCCATTCTCCTCATTCACGCTGGTCACTCTCCCTCACGCAGATCACTATTCACTCATCTTTCTCTCTTCTCTTTCACCCCACAAAGACAATACCATCCACCCACACCTCCGTTTTGTTCTTCCAAAACCGTCACACTCCCACACCATTTCGTGTTTGGAGAACCACCATATCCGAGGAAAACATCTCCAAGGTCCTACATTTTCTTCATCTTCATCTTCTCCATTTGTTGAAGCTTAAAGGTTGGAACTTTAAGGATCTCTGGAAACCCAAAACGTGTTTTCGACCAAAAAGGAAGCAGTTTTTCTTTGTGCTTCTCCAAGGTAAGAGGAAGACACTCCTCCTCAACCTATTTTAGCATTTAGGAACGTCTGTGATTGGTGTTAAGGGTCATTCTACTTTTGTATGTTGTTTTGTATTGCATCTGTGCTATTTGATTGTTTGAGTTTTGAATATATATATATATATCTGGATGTATTGGAATGTGGAATAAGGAAGGGAATGAGTCCCGATTGGTTCTCGGATAGTTACGGTGTAGGCCAAGAAATTTGGAAACTTAATGAGAAAACTGGTAATAGAGTGAAATCTGGCCAAAATACGTCGAATGTGAAAACCGGTCGAATTTGATAACCTAATTACTTAGTAAAATGTTAAAATCCGTCGAGTATGGACTTCTGGCCAAACCTGTCGAATTTGATAACCTAATTACTTAGTAGAATGTTAAAATCCGTCGAGTATGGACTTAAGCTGCCAAACACATCAATTTGATATCCTAATTACTTAGTAGAATGTTAAAATCCGTTTGTATGGACTTAAGCAAAACACATCGAATTTGATATCTTGATCACTCAAAAATGTTAAAATCCGTCGAGTATGAACTTCGGCCAAACCTGTCGAATTTGATATCTTGATCACTCGGTAAAATGTTAAAATTAGTCGAGTATGAACTTCGGCCAAACACAGCAAATTTGATATCTTGATCACTCAGTAAAATGTTAAAATCCGTCGAGTATGAACTCCTGGCCAAATCCGTCGAAATTGACTTCCCAATCATTTTATTCAATGTCAAAATCCATCGAGTATGAACCCCTGATCATGTCCGTTGAGATTGATTTTTCAACCAAACCCGTCGAATAGAGTTCCTGGCCACTTAGGAGAAACTGTCCCAAAGTCAATAATCGTCGAGTTGAGAGACAATGCCTGTCGAGTAGATGAATTTCTTCAGACCCGTCGAAATAAGTGATTTCGACGAGTGTTTCGTCGGTTCGACGCTTGGGAGATTTTCTCCAATGTTGACACCCATACCTGTCGAATTGAGGCTTTTGCTGACCTTCTGGAGGGTTCGACGCTTCGTCTCGTTCGACTCAGAACTCCCGTTCGACGAGAAAATGATCTGTTGCCAATTTTGTTATAAAATGTCCCTCATTTATTTTCATCCTGCTACCATGTTGTTTTTGTCGAATGGCAGCCTTAGTTTTTCACTAAATATATGTCTCGTCGAACTTACAAGTCTTGTTTATCACCCAACATCTAATAATTAAATTTGTGAATCTATTGGTGATTCCGACCGTGTATCTTCCTAGACTCAAAACCTTTGGACTAATAAAAGATATATTAATTATAAAGAATTGGATGACCGAAATTAATTAGGATTCATAAACAGGGAAGAACATGAGTATAGTGACCGGGTGAGGCACATAATGAATCTAATGATTGATTTCTAATATGACTATGAATGAGATTGTGATTATCCTTAAAATGCGCTATTGATTTTACGTGGATCCGTGAATGGGATCAGACTTCATTGTTAAATGATATGATATGCATTTGAAATAGGATTGGCTAGTTTGGTATGAGAAGCATGATTGAGTCATGCATTGAACCCATATGCATTTAAATGTGCATTATCATTGTGACATTGGGTCGACGAAATGTACTTTGAGAAACATCACAGTTGTGATTGAGTCGGATGTACTTTGAGAAACATCCGTTGACGATTGAGTCGGATGTACTTTGAGAAACATCCCCGTTGACGATCGAGTTGGATGTACTTTGGATTTATTCCCATGAAGTAGGATCTTGATTATCGAGGGTACATGTGCATAGTGAGTTCATGAATTATCTGGCATACATTGTTATTCTAATTGGAACTGTTGTATTTTTGATATATCTATATATATATGACTGCCTGGAACTGTTTGGTTGATTATAACTGCTACTAAATGTTTATTACCATTATTGCTGTCATAAATGCTATGTGGGCGTTTTGCGCCGTTTGGTTTCTTGATGCTATGACTGGTAATGATGGTAGGATGTCTCACCTCTTTCTTGTACTTTTCTTGCTCTATGCCAATTTTTGGTTAAAGATTGTAAGTGGGAACGAGGTTGGGTTCCTTTGGATTTTATTGGTTTGACCTACTGCATCTGGTAATGCCATCGCGAAGGGAGCTCTTTTGGGTTGGTTCGAATTGTGTTCACTGGTGATACCAAGACCTATAAGTCGATTTGGACCAAAGCGTATGTGACATCTTGGGATCGACTTTGACAATGAAGAGGACTGCGATTGAAGACCTTATCTTGTATTTCTCACTACTAGGTGAGCAGGAATTGCCTCACGCATTCGGGATTCGATGGAGTGCCCAACTCCTTAGTCGTAAATATATTATGGGTAGTTTGTATTTTATTTTGCATTACTTATATAAAGTGTATTTTCGATATATGTATGTTTTAAGATGATTATCCAAAGATTACATCTTTGTAATTCAAGTACATATTATAATTCATAATTTAACTGGTTATATAAGCAACTACTCATTCGTGGCTCCTATTTTTCTCATATGTGAAATAATTAATATTTTTGTAAAGTTTGTTATTTGACAATGTTAGCACCCTGAAATTTAGTGACCATGACGTAATGACGATTGTGCATTGGTTATTAAATCGAGGGGTGTTGCAATAATCTGTTGATCCCTGACTTTAGAAATTATATTTCTATTTTTAAACTTCAGATTACAATAGAACATTTTTACTAGGTCGGGGTAGATTTTGTCCTTATAGTAGCACATTGTCAGAACTTTTTGGTGCTATAGCTCATCCAAGAACCTAAATCCTTCTTCCTTCTCAAAACAAGGAAGATCGATGTACTTTGGTTGCACTAGGTTTCTCTTGATGAAACTCTGTCTAAACTGATTCCTTTGTTCCTCGTTTAATGACAGCCTTCGAAGATCCAATAGGTTGTTTATGGGTGCGGTCTTGGTGCGAGGACGTTTGGAGGAGGAAGCCATGGTTAAGGAGAGGTGTAGGTATAGTGTTTGAGTGAGAGAGATGATGGGAGTGAGAGAAAGAGAGATGTGGGTGAGAGAGAATTTTTTAGAGGAGAGAATAGTGAAGCTGAAAACTGAGAGGGAATGTGAGAGTGAATCTGTGAGGTGCACACAGGAATATAAAGGCTCGTGTTTTATTCGAATAAAACATGTGTTATTCGAATAAAACTAAGGAAAGTGAGATGTTTTGGCAATTCTGCCAAACGTTATTCGAATAAAATTCCTGTTATTCGAATAAATATTAGGTAAATGAAAGGTTTTGGCAATTCTACCAAACATTATTCGAATAAAATTTTATTATTCGAACAACATAACACTACGAAGATACTTCTGTGAAGTGTTATTCGAATAAGAATTCCCTTATTTGAATAAAAAATGCAAAATAACAGATTTTAGGGGCTACTAGAAAATGGTATTCGAACAAAATTTGATTTATTCGAATAAAGCTATTAAAATAAAACACCAGCAAATAGGTTTGTATCAGCAGAATGATTTGAGAAATCTTGCCTAACTTATGGAGTACCTACAAAACAAAATTAGGGGACTCTCTGATGCCCAAGTCAGTAATAATTCAATGGAAATAAATCAAAGATAGAGTAATGCAAGCATTCATTCATATGCAAGATTGATCAATGATTCATAATTCTCTTCTAATGAAGTAAAATACTTTTTTTTGCTAAAGGTTTGGTGAAGATATCAGCAAGTTGCTTAGTTATTTCTACAAATTCTAGCATGCAATCACCCTTTTGAACATGATCTCTAATAAAATGATGCATTATTTCAATGTGTTTTATTCTTGAGTGCAAAATGGGATTTTTTGACAAGTTGATTGCGCTAGTGTTATCACACCTTATAAAGATGTGATCCAGCTCTAGACCATAGTCTAGGAGTTGTTGCTTTATCCAAAGGATTTGAGCACAACAACTTCCAGCTGCAATATATTCAACTTCAACTATGGACAATGCCACATTATTTTGTTTCTTGCTATGCCAAGAAACTAGTGAGCTTCCAAGCAAGTGGCATGTCCCACTAGTGCTTTTCCTATCCATTTTGCATCCATCAAAATTAGAATCGGAATACCTAATTAAGCTACAAGAAGTACCTTTAGAGTACCATAATCCTATTTGTGAAGTGCCTATTAGATATTTCATGATTCTTTTAATAGCACTTAGGTGTGATTGTTTAGGATTTGCTTAAAATCTAGCACACATGCACACACTAAACATAACATCTGGCCTACTTACTGTAAGATAAAGGAGTAAGCTTATCATACCTCTATATTTTGTAATTTCTATAGATTTACCTCATTCATCCTTGTCCAAGTAACAAGAAGTGCTCATTGGTGTAGCCATTTGCTTGGCATCCTCCATTCCAAACTTCTTGAGCAACTCCTTGCAATATTTTGATTGGCTTATGAAGGTCCCATCCTTTGTTTGCTTGATTTGAAGACCAAGGAAGAAGTTGAGCTCACCCATCATGGACATCTCAAACTCACTTTGCATAATATTAGAAAATTCTTTACAAAGAGAGTCATTAGCAGCACCAAATATAATGTCATCAACATATATTTGAACAAGAAGAATGTCATGCTTTTTATGCTTGATGAAAAGAGTGGTGTCAACCTTTCCTCTAGAAAACCCTTTTTCCAAAAGGAACTTACTCAACCATACCAAGCTCTAGGAGCTTGTTTTAAGCTATACAAGGCATTTTTCAATTTAAAAACATGGTTAGGAAGTTCAATGTTTTCAAAACTGGGTGGTTGCTCCACATACACTTCTTCTTGAATGAAACCATTTAAGAAAGCACTTTTGACATCCATTTGACAAAGCTTAAAATCCATGATGCATGCATAAGCAAGTAGCATTCTAATGGATTCTAATCTAGCTACAGAAGCATATGTTTCTTCATAATCTATTCATTCTTCTTGATTATAGCCTTTTACAACTAATCTAGCTTTATTTCTTGTTATTATGCCCATTTCATCAAGTTTGTTCCTAAAGACCCATTTAGTGCTAATCATTTGACGATCACTGGGCCTTGAAACTAACTCCTAAACTTAATTTCTTTCAAATTGGTTTAGTTCTTCTTGCATGGCCAATATTCAATGTTCATCATTAATGACCTCACTTATATTTTTAGGTTCAACTTGAGAAACAAAAGCCATATAGTTACATGCATCTCTAAGTGAGTTTCGAGTAATTACCCCTTTTGATACATCATCTATCACCTTGTCAAGAGGATGATATCTTGATGTCCTCCATTCTTTGGGTAAATCTAAGATTTCTTAATCCTCTTGCCATGAGTGATCAAGTTATCTCTTTTCTTGCTTCTTGGGCTCTTTCTCTTGATTCTCCAAGTGTGTTCTTGCCAAGATTTCTACAACATCATCAACAAGCTCCTTTATCTGCTCATTTGGGTTAATTTCATCAAAAGCAACATGTATAGACTCTTCTATAGTGATAGTTCATTTATCATAAACTCTAAAGGCCTTACTATGTATAGAATAGCCAATAAAAATTCTCTCATCATATTTTGCATTAAACTTCCCTAAGTTATCATTTCCATTATTAAAAACAAAGCATTTATATCTAAAGACATGAAAATGTGAAACATTTGACTTTCTTCCCTTATATAATTCATATGGGATTTTCTTTAAAATTGGCCTTATTAGGGCTCTATTCATAACATAACAACTGGTGTTAACCACATCCGTCCTGTAACGTCCCTTTTTGGGAAGGAACGTCACATCATTATTTACGATGCGAAAAATAAAAGTATAAGTTAAGACCCAGTTTATTATATTATAATTAAACTTGTTTGGTTATAGTTGTATAAATAAAATAGTGAATATTTTTTTTTGTTAAAGTAAGAACATAATACGTGGTTATAATAGAAATTAGCATGTGAAGTAAAACATACATCCATACACCATGCTATATATATACTGACATCATGTCTGTTTAGTTACAATGTCTGATATACAAAAAGCAAAACTATGTATGCCCCAAAAGATTATACATGTACAGCCCACCGAAAAGATAAATTATCAGGCCCCCAAAAAGAACATAGATAGCCATCAGTAGCTATCGACAGTATCAGCCCCTAAGAAGAAAGAGAAGGAATCGTGTCAGGACCCTCCTCAAGGTCTTCCTCATCAGAGGAGACCCTCATCAGAGCCACTGAGTTGCGGGCCGGGGCTCGGGCAGTAAAGAGGAAAGAATCCTCCTGTGGGGAGTAATAACATTCTCTCCACATATCCCTAATGGGTAGATAAAATTTTAAATGCAGACGAACACTACAGGTAAAGATGGACGGATCGTATCTCCCCCAAGCTAACGACACCATCATGTCTCCCAGATAAACATAGCGGTCTGAGCTAAAGTTGATGTGCTAGTAATCCGGACCTCCGAGAAAATTTAGCCTCACGTAACCCAAAAAGCCTTGAGGACGGGTCGACATGATCAAGCAGGTACTAGTCAAAGTCGGGCCAAAAACTGGGGAACTCGTGAACTTTACCCCCTTCACCGACGTCTTCGATGGAACATAAATATAGACAAAAATAGTAGTAATATAGAAAAGAGGCAAAACATCCTACCATCATTACCAATTACGGCAGTAAAGAAACAAAACGACATGAAGCACCCACATAGCATTTCAAAAACAATAATAATCAGCATTAAATAGCAACAGTAAACAACTACGCAGTTCCAGGTAGTCATGATACTAATAAAGCAATAGTCACAATTATCATATAAATAAATAAATGCCAAAATAATATGTAGACCCACTATACATGTACATATAATATCAACATCCCACTCCATGGAGCTAGACACAAACATTAGAGAGAATGATCAGGAGACATGTCTGTAACTTGGCTGCCGAGGCCAACAAGTGCTATAATTCACAATTTTTCAACGTGCACATCATAGCATTGTACAAGACATTCTACACTAGATCGCGATATAGGACAGTGTCTCGGTCCAGATCGTCAGTGTGTTTGTATCGGTCTATCTCACGGTCTAGAAGAGCTACCAACAGACCATTGTGAGACACCCGCACCCTGACGCCCCCAAGGTCAATAGTATGACTTACACTAGTCTACTCGCACCCGCACAAAGGTGTGATTCAATCTCCTAGGCAACATGGCCTTAACAATAGTCAGTTCGAAATTTCACAATGCATGATAACTCAATACATACTCATGTATATTTAACAATAATATACTTTTCCATAACACGCCACAATTTGGCCAAGATAAGCATCATTAAGTCTTCAAATAAGACATTACACACTTAGGGTTCATTATGGAATTATGCATTAATCTTCTACATTTTTTTCATTAAATTTCTCTTAAGATAATTTAATTTGAGTTATTCAACATCTTACTTACACTTATGTCCTTCCTTTAATTTAGAATTATTCTAAGTTTTAGGATAAGATCTCATTCTTGATTCTTTCCATTTTATGAATCCCTAATTAATTCTTAATTATCCAATTAATTAAGTTTCACTTAAATTTAGTGTTTCTTATGAAATTCTTTCCTAGAGGAATTCTCTTGATTATTAGGTTCCTTATTTTAAGCTTATCCATACTCACTTAAAAAGTTATTCTAAGGTTTTCTAAGTCTCACACACTCTTATTCTTCCTTTAAATTCAAAAAATCACTCTTGGTTATCAATTTAATTTTCTTTCCAATCACAATGTTAATTACTTAACTCTTAATTACTATATATCCAAGGTTGCCCAAAAATTACACAATTGGACCCAAAATGGGCCTAGAGGCCATGAGCCTCTCTAAAGGGTGAGAACCCAAATTTTTCTTTGATTCATTAATTGTTATTCACTTGATTACTCATCTCTTCACTTGTTGCAAAATTTTAAACCATAAACACCCTATGGAGGGGTTATGGTCGTGAGCCTCAATAGGGAAAGCAAGGAATTCTTGCCCCCAAATCATGTTTCCAATCAATCAAAACCAATCCAAGATCATCAATATATATATACATTCAATCAAATAAATCATACATGATAAAATCAATACGTAGTCATCAAAATTACACATCACAAAGAGTAACCCTAACAAGGGTTCCTCACAACCAACACACAATACAAGTCTCCCACTACCAATAAAGGTTGAAGTGGATAATCTTCCTCTTACCTAAGGGAGAAAACAAGCAATCAAACTCTGTTGGAGCTCCTAGTGAATTTCGATTTCACTCCTCCAAAATCCTAGAATTTTCAACTTCAACCAATCAACACCAAAGCATGAAAAAGAATGGATCAATGATCATGGTGATGGCCATGAACACGAAAATGAAGAAGAAAAGGTGAGGAACCAAGAATCTTACTCTAAAGCTTCAAACTTGATGCTTGAAGAAGATGATGAAGATGGAAGCTTTTCAAGAAATCTTCAACTAGAAAGGTGTTTAGAATGTAGTGGAGATTAAAAAAATGTGGTTGCTTGAAATTTTTGTGATGATGGAGGGTATGGAGAGAGGTTGGCCGTGTGGTGTGGTGGTAGAGAGAAGGAGGAGAACTTGAGAGAAGAAAAAGGGTAGAGAGAGAAGTTGATAGTAAAAGTGATTTTAGGGTTTTTGAAATTAGAAAGGTAAAGTGTTAAGTGAAAAGTTTATTTTTGGCTCCAAAAAGGGCCGTGCAGTTGTGTGGTGTGTGGGAGGAGAGAGAGAGTGTGTGTGTGTAGCTTCCTTGAGAAGCTTGGTAGGAAGCTTCCTTGAAGCTTCCTTGAGAAGCTTCACACGCTTCTCGATAAAGTAAAAAGTAAAGTTGTCTCCTAAAGTGAACATTCTAAAAAAGATGATTAACACTCTACTTGAGCTATTATCTAGTGAACAAAAGTTACAATTAATAGAAACAATATTTATTGTTCATCAAATAATTTTATGGTACAACAATTTTATTTATCAGATAAAATCTCAAAAAATGTATATAATTGGCATTGACTAAAGTAACAGTTTTGATGATAACAAACAAGAAAGGAATGGAAGTGTAAAGATCAAGTCCAAAGACTCTTCAAGCTTAGCTTATAGGACTTAGATCTTGTGTAAAGGTAACAAAGAATCACACTAATCTCAAAAAATTTTAAACATATTTATAAGTGTTTCTAAAATGTTTAAATACCCAACAAACTATTTTGGAAAGCTAGTTATGTTAATAGCTCAAAACTATGAAAAAAAGTCAAGTTTGTATTTTACAAAACTGACCTTTGGTTACACTTTTAATCATAACTTTCAAAATACTTTGAGTTTTGTTTTGAAACTTATTTCATGTGAAAATAGACTCAAATATCTTTCCAATGAGTGGTCATTTGCTTTAAACGGATAGGAAACGAAAAAGTTATGACTAATTAAAGTTTGAGTTTTGAAAATCTGACCTTTTGTTACTATTTTCATCATATCTTTCAAAACACTTTGAGTTTTGTCTAAAATTTCTATCATATGAAAATAGACTCCAAGATCTTTCCAATGAGTGGTCATTCGCTTTAATCGGATAAGAAATGAAGAAGTTATGGCCTTTTAAAGTCAGCTTTCAAAACCAGAAATGGTGTAATCGATTACACAAGTCATGTAATCGATTACAACGTTGACAGAAGCTGTGTAATCGATTACATGAAGTGTGTAATCGATTACAAAGTGCCCAGAAAGCTTGTAATCGATTACATGAAGCTTATAATCGATTACCAAGTGCTCAGGAACGTTTCTAACGGCTATAAACAACTAGTTTTCATAGAAAATCATTTCTAAAACCCTCCAATGGCTTTAAAACTCATTGGGCTATAAATACAAGTGTTTGGGCATCAAAACAAGTTGGAGAACATTCTGAAAATTACCCTTGAGCATTGAAAATGAAATTCATCATCTTTTTCTCCAAATCTTTGTTTTGAGCTAAGTGTGTAAATCTTTTATACCCATAAGCTTCAAATTGTATTATCTACTCTTCAAGAGAGTTTCTATCTTCTACACTTTGTGTAATCTATAAAGAGAGGGTGAGGTATTCCTCTAGAGTAAAGGGTGAGGTATCCCTAGAGAGTGAGGCATCTCTCAAAATTAGTAAAGGGTAAGGTATCCCTTGAGGTGAGGCATCCCTCAAAAGTTGTAAAGGGTGAGGTATCCCTGTTTGAGGCTCAAGCACAAGGGTGAGGTATCCTAAAGTGTGTTGAGTGCTCTCAATTGTAAAGGCTATCAAGCACCTATTGAAACTTGAAGATAGTGGAAAATCTCTAGCGGTTGATTGAGGACTGGATATAAATCACAAGTGGATTGGTGATCGAACTAGGATAAACTATTGTGTTTGATCTTCTAAACTCATCTCTTTACATTTGTGCATTTATTCTATATGCTTACTTGAATGTTATTTATCTTAGATTGTTTAATTTGTGAGTGAAGTATTCAATCTCATTTATCTATTCATTTCAATCATCCAATAGCTTCAACGAAAATTGTTCAACAAACATTTTACGAAAGATTTGTGAAAATATTTTATAAACTCAATTCACCCCCCTCTTGAGTTTGAGGCCACTTGGTAACAAGTGGTATCAGAGTTAGGCTCTTGTGTAAAGGGTTTAGCAGCTTCAAGAGAAAGTGATGGCCTCCTCAAATGAGTTTTCAGAAAGTTCCTCTATTTATAGACCTCCCTTTTTCAATGGGGATGCTTATTGGAAAGAAAGAATGAAAATTTTTATTGAAGCTATTGACTTAGATGTGTGGGATGCTATTGAAAATGGTCCCTTTATCCCCACATAAGTTGTTAATGGTGTAAGAGTTAATACACCAAGAAGTGAATGGACCAATGATGATAAGAAAAAGGTCCAATATAGTTTGAGTGCCAAAAATATTATTACCATATCCTTGGGATATGATGAATTCTTAGGGTGTCAAATTGTAAAACTGCCCAAGAAATGTGGGACACCTTACAAGTAACCCATAAGGATACTAGTGAAGTGAAAAGATCAAGGATCAATACTCTCACTCATGAGTATGAGCTTTTTAGAATGAATCAAAATGAAAGCATTCAAGAAATAGAAAAATATTTTACATATATTGTCAATCATCTTGCTTCATTGGGAAAAACTTTTCCTAATAAAGATCTTATTAACAAAGTGTTGAGATGTTTGAGCAGACATTGGCAACCTAAAGTGACGGCTATTGCGGAGTCAAGAAATCTCTCAACTATGACCTTAGCCACACTTTTTGGCAAGCTCCAAGAACATGAATTGGAATTAAATAGACTTAATCAAAGTGAGGGGATTGACAAGAAAAAGAAGGGAATAGCTCTCAAGGCTACTTCCTCCATGATTAATGGTGATGATGATGATGAAAATGATGGAGATGGCTTGGAAATAGATAAGGAGAATCTTGCTCTACTAGTAAAGAAATTTAGAAGATTCTTTAAGAAGAGTGGAGCTCAAAGAAGACCTCCCTTTCCCCAAAAGAATGTCTATCACAAAGGGGAAGGAACATCATCCACTCCTAAATGCTATGCATGTGGAGAATTGGGTCACATGAAGATGGAGTGCCCAATTTATCAAAGTAAAGTGGAAAAGTATCACAAAAGATCCTTAAGGGAGAAGAAAGAAAGAAGAGCCTACATAACTTGGGATGATAATGACATGGATTCAATCGATAGCTCGGATAATGAGAAAGCCAATCTATGTTTCATGGCTAGAGGAGAAAAGGAAGATGGAGACGACATGGAGGTAACATCCTCAATTTCTGAATCAAACTCTTCCCCTTCCTATGATGAATTGCAAGATGCATTTGAAGAATTACATAATGAATCTATAAGACTTGCAAAACTTGTTTCATCATCCAAGAAATCAATTTCCTCTTTTGAAAACAAGATATCCATGTTAAATAAGGAAATTGACGAACTTAAAATAGAAAATGAAACTCTTGGACTTATTGATGCAAATTCTTCATGCATTACATGTTTATCACTAGAAAATGCATCTACACCCTCATCTTGCTCATCATGTAAAACATTTGAAATTGAGATTGAGGACTTGAAAAACACTCTTTCAAAATTTAGCTATGGAAGAGATAATTTGAACATTTTGCTTGGAAACCAAAGATGCGTTTTTCAAAAGGCTGGTTTAGGGTATAATCCTAATAAACAACAAAAGTTTCTCAAGAACTTCTTTGTTTCATCAAGTACATCAAGTAGTCCCTTTATTAAATGCTTTCATCGTGGTAGGAAAGGACATAGTGCATCAAATTGCAATGTAAGGAAGAATATTAAGCTAGGAACTAAATTGGTTTGGGTTCCCAAAGGCACTTTGCCAAAGACTAACACACAAAGTCCCTAGAAAATTTGGGTACCAAAAGTCAAAAATTGAAGTGTATTGTAGGTGTGTTTGAAGGCCAAGAATTAACTTTGGATATCTTGAAAAGTGGCTGCTCCAAGCACAAAACAAGAAAATGCTTCATGCTGTCCTCCTTATCTCCAAAAGGTTTGAACTTGCATCCTTTGGTTAAGTGGAGTCTTGTTCTATGCTTTACTTGGTTAACATCTTGAAAAATATATTTTATATGTCTTGCATATGCTAAATGAATATGCATCTTGTGTGAAATAACATACATAATATCAATTTCTTTGAACTTGTCATAATGGTTTAATCATGCATCTAATTTGCTGCATAATTCATCATCCTTCTGCATAATATGTAAGTTTCTACATAATGAGCACTTTTGCTGCATAATGTGCTATCTTGGTGCATAATATGGTATGTTGATACACAATATGTTGTATTGCTACACAATAATGTGTTTTTGTTGCACCAAATTGCTCAAAATCCACAAAGTGATTTAGTCCTTGGTAAAAGTAGTATTTTTGTAAAAACATGTGTTTTAGATCAAGAACTAGTCTGTTTTTATGCCTTTATGATGTTTGGAATTGATTTGAAATGATTTAGAACCTTTTTGAATGTTTTAAGTTTGGTCCTTTACTATTTAAAGTGCAAAAACGATTTTCAACAAGCTTGTAATCGATTACAAGACCTTTGTAATTGATTACAGAGGCTCTATCAAGCGTTCCAAGCAAAGTCAGAGAGCGTGTAATCGATTACACATACTATGTAATCGATTACAATGTCTCCAGAACTCGTGTAATCGATTACACCAAACATGTAATCGATTACATGGATTCCAGAGGGCTGGTAATCGATTACACACACATTGTAATCGATTACACAGGCTTTAAAAATGGTTTTCAATGCTAAAATGATCATTTTTACTTAAGATTGTCTATATATCATGAAAGCATGCATATTATTGGCTATGTGCTTAATGGTAATTGATTGTTTAAATTTGTTGTGCTCAAATTACATACTATGGAAATTTTGATATTTATGAGAGCATGATGGATTAATGATCAATGCCTAATCCCTATGGATCTAAAATTGGTGGATACCAAAGAAAATGCTTTGGATTATGTTGTAGGGTGACTATTAGCTCAAGCATGCACTAAAGTGAAGTGAAAACTTGAAATGGTCCAAGTTCTCCAAGAGTTATGAAGACTTGAAGCTTGGAAGTTGGAATTACTTACAAAAACTCAAAGAGCACATTTTTGGTGATATTAATTTCTTATTCCTATTTATGTTTTAATTTGAATATCATGTTATATTTCGAAAAGTCATATTTTTCTGCATAATGCCATTCATTTTGCTGCATAATGTGACATTTTTGTTGCATAATCTAACTTTCAATGCATAAATTGGTCATTTTATTGCACAATTCATACTTTTTGTTGTTTTGCTATATAAAGACATATTTTTCTACATAATGCCATTATCTTGCTGCATAATGTGATTTTTTTTGCTGCATAATCTAACTTTTAATGCATTATTTTGAAATGGATATTCTAGTTATATAATGCTGATTTGGTTGAATTCCTTATTGAATATTCATTATTTAGCAATGGTTTTGCTCTATCACTTCTCTCTTTGTCAAAATCTATATCTTGTATATCTTTTTGATCACGATAAAAGGGGGAGAAGTTTATGAGTCTTTGAGAAAAGGTAAATAACAAGGTACAAATTCAATGATCTTGGAATTCCAAAATTAAGGGGGAGCTGTGCACTCTCTGATCGAATCACCTCTTGAAAAATAGAGGGGGAGTAAGTCTCTAATACACCTTCTGAAAATTTTAATTTATTTGAACTAACTCTTTTCTCAAATGAATGTTTGTCATCATAAAAAAGGGGGAGAATGTAATTAGCATTGACTAAAGTAATGGTTTTGATGATAATAAATAAGAAAGGAATAGAAGTGCAAAGATCAAGTCCCAAGACTCTTCAAGCTTAGCTTATAGGACTTAGATCTTGTTTAAAAGTAAAAAGGAATCACACTAAGCTCAAACAAATGTGTTTCTAAAATGTTTAAATGCCCAACAAACTGTTTTGGAAAGCTAGTTATGGTAACAGTTCAAAATTATGAAAAATAGTCAAGTTTGTGTTTTACAAAACTGACATTTGGTTACACTTTTAATCATAACTTTCAACTTTGAGTTTTGTTTTGAAACTTATTTCATATGAAAATAGACTCAAAGATCTTTCCAATGAGTGGTCATTTGCTTTAAACGGATAGGAAACGAAAAAGTTATGACCAATTAAAGTTTGAGTTTTGAAAATCTGACCTTTGGTTACTATTTTCATCATATCTTTCAAAAAAATTTGAGTTTTATTCTGAAATTTCTTTCATATGAAGAAGTTATGACCTTTTAAAGTCAGTTTTCAAAACCAAAAATGGTGTAATCGATTACACAAGTATTGTAATCGATTAAAACGTTGACAGAAGCTGTGTAATCGATTACATGAAGTGTGTAATTGATTACAAAGTGCCCAAAAAGCTTGTAATCGATTACATGAAGCTTGCAATCGATTACCAAGTGCCTAGGAACGTTTCTAATGACTATAAACAACTAGTTTTCATAGAAAATCATTTCTAAAACCCTCCAACGACTCTAAAACTCATTGGGCTATAAATATAAGTGTTTGAGCATCAAAAACAAGTTGGAGAACATTCTGAAAATTACCCTTGAGCATTGAAAATGAAATTCATCTTCTTTTTCTCCAAATCTTTGTTTTGAGCTAAGTGTGTAAATCCTTTATACCCATAAACTTCAAGTTGCATTATCTACTCTTCAAGAGAGTTTCTATCTTCTACACTTTGTGTAATCTATAAAGAGAGGGTGAGGTATCCCTCTAGAGTAAAAGGTGAGGTATCCCTAGAGAGTGAGGCATCTCTCAAAGTTAGTGAATGGTGAGGTATCCCTTGAAGGTGAGGCATCCCTCAAAAGTTATAAAGGGTGAGGTATCCCTGTTTGAGGCTCAAGCACAAGGGTGAGGTATCCCAAGGTGTGTTGAGTGCTCTCAATTGTAAACGTTATCAAGCACCTATTAAAGCTTGAAGATAGTGGAAAATCTCTAGCGGTTTCTTGAGGACTGGACGTAGATCACAAGTGGATTGGTGATCGAATTAGGATAAACTATTGTGTTTAATTTTCTAAACTCATCTCTTTACATTTGTGCATTTATTCTATATGCTTACTTGAATGTTATTTATCTTAGATTGTTTAATTTGTGAGTGAAGTATTCAATCTCATTTATCTATTCACTTCAATCATCCAATAGTTTCAACGAAAATTGTTCAACAAAGTTTTACAAAAGATTTCCCTCTTGAGTTTGAGGCCACTTGGTAACAATGTAAACCTCGTAAACTGTGCCTAGCCTCGGGTTTAGTGAGATCCTCCATCGACGTTTCCACAGTTCAAAGTTTACCAGCCTCAGGAAAAATATTTCATTTTCCCGTCTTCGCTCAGTGCGCACGTAAAACGAGAAATATATTAAAATATTTGACATTTCTAGAAAAATTCACAAAAATTCTCAAAAATCTCAAATATTAGAAAATGATGAAACAAATAATTTTCGGGATGTTACACTGACTCTGCTCAATGTGTACGCAAAACGAAGAATATATTAAAATATTCGACGTTTTCAAAAAATTCCAGAAAAATTTTCAAAAATCAAAAATATTGAAAAATGATTATTTATGATGAAACAAATAATTTTTAGGGTGTTACAACTCTCCCCTTCTAAAAAGAAATTTCGTCCTTGAAATTTTCATACCTTAGAACAGTTGTGGGTGTTGCTCCTTCATCTTGTCTTCCAATTCCCATGTTGTATCTCCGGTCTTTTCACCAATGAGATTTATTTTCCTCTGAGTTACTTTACTCTCCTATCTTTAATTTTTACAGGAGGTGTCTCATAGGTTAAGTTCTCTTTCAGTTGGACTGTGTCCGGTGTTATGACATGGTTCGGGTCAGGAATATATTTTCGTAGTTGTGACACATGAAAGACATTGTGAAGGTTTGAAAGAAAAGGTGGTAACGCTATCTGGTAAGCTACTGGACCTATCCGGTGAAGAATTTGGTAAGGTCCAAGAAATTTGAGAGTGAGTTTTCTAGATTTCAGAACTCGGCTGACCCCAGTCGTTGGCGTGACTTTCAAAAACACATGCTCGCCTTCCTCAAACTCAAGAGGCTTTCTTCTCTTGTCCACATAGCTCTTCTGCGAACTTTGAGCCATCCTCATCTTTTCCTGAATCATCTTGATCTTCTCAGTCGTCCGCTGTATAATATCAGGTCCAACAGTAAGACGCTCTTCATCTTGGTACCAACACAAAGGTGTTTGGCACTGTCGTCCATACAGAGCTTCATAGGGTGCCATCCCTATGCTTGAATGAAAACTGTTATTGTAGGTGAACTCTACCAATGGTAAAACTTCATCCCAACTTCCAGTCTGTTCTCAAACGCAAGCCCTGAACAAATCTTCCAACGATTGGATCGTCCTTTCTGATTACCCATCAGTTTATGGATAGTAAGCAGAACTTAATCATAGCATTGTTCCCAATGCTTCTTGCGGACTTTGCCAAAACTTGGAAGTGAATCTTGGATCCTTATCTGAAACAATGCTGGTAGGCATAACATGCAGCCTAACGATCTCACCAATATACAGCTGAGTCAACTTCTCCATGTTGTACCTTATGTTGATTGGGAGAAAATGTACTGACTTCATGAGTCGATCAACGATTACGCATATTGAGTCATAACCCTTTCTGATCTTCGGTAATCCAACCACAAAATCAATCACAATGCTATCCCACTTCTATTCGGGAATAGATAGAGGTTGTAACATTCCTGACGGTCTTTGATGTTCCACCTTTGTTTTCTGGCAAACCAGACAAGAAAACATACATCTGATAATATTGCTCTTCATTCCATGCCACTACAATAACTTCTTCAGGTCTTGGTACATTTTAGTTATACTTGGGTGCATCTTCATCTTGCTCGTGTGAGCATGTTCAAGTATATACTTCCTTAGCTCTTGATCCCTGGGTATACAAACCCTACCTCGAAACCTCAGAATTCCATCTATTCTTTCCTCAAATGTTGTCGCGTTGCCTTGCCTCATCAGCTCTTTTTCCTCTTGTAAGAACTTATCAATTTTTTGTTTTTCCTAGATATCTTCTATTAATTCGTTTGAGATAGTAACCATGTTCATGCAAATTTTTCCTGGTGCTAATTCTATGAAAGACCATACATCCCTGAATTGCTCTATCAAATCTTTTTCCTTGATCATCATGGCAGAAATACTGAGCATCTTCTTACTCAAAGCGTCTGCTACGACGTTTGCCTTTCCAGGGTGATACAGAAGTCAAAAGTCATAGTCTTTAAGAAATTCCAACCACCTTCGCTGTCTTATATTCAATTCCTTTTGATCATATAAGTACTTCAAGCTCTTGTGGTCACTAAAGACATTGAACGTCGCTCCATACAGGAAGTGTCTCCATATCTTCAAAGTAAAAACTATAGCTGCTAACTCCAGGTCATGTGTTGGATAGTTCTTCTTGTGTACTCGTAACTGCCTCGAAGCATAAGCCACCACTTTTCTATTTTGCATAAGCACAGCTCCTAATCCTTGATTTGAAGCATCGCAATACAATTCGAAGGGTTCATTCGGATTAGGTAGAACTAACACTGGTGAAGTAGTCAGCCGTCTCTTCAATTCTTGGAAACCTTCTTCGTAAGCATTAATCCATTCAAAGGCTTGGTTCTTTCTTGTGAGCTGAGTGACAGGCCCTGCTATTTTAGAGAATCCTTCAATGAACCTCTGATAGTATCTAGCTAAACCCACAAAGTTTCGGATCTCTGTCACCGTCTTCGGCCTTTCCCACTGTAGAACTACTTCCACCTTTGACGGATCCACTGCAATCCCTTCCTTCAAGATCACACGGCCCAAAAACTTGACTTCGTCCAGCCAGAATTCACACTTTGACAATTTGGCATACAGCTTCTTCTCCTTCAGAATCTGGAGAACTATATTGAGGTGTTCAGCATGATCCTCCTGATTTTGAGAGTAGATTAGAATGTCGTCCATGAAGACAACAACAAATCTGTCCAAGTAAGAATGAAAGATCCTGTTCATGTAGTCCATGAATATGGCAGGTGCATTCGTTACACCAAACGGCATCACAAGATATTCGTAATGACCGTATTAAGTACGAAAAGCCATCTTGGGTATATCCTCCGCCTTTACTCGAATCTGATGGTAACCCGATCGCAGATCGATCTTAGAGAACACTGCTGCTCCTTTCAGTTGATCCATTAAGTCATCTATCCTCAGAAGCGGATACTTATTCTTGATCATGACCTTAATTAGTTAGTAATAGTCCACACACAATCGAGAAGTACCGTCCTACTTTTGGATGAGCAACACTGGTGCTCCCTATGGTGACACACTAGGTCTAATGAACTGCTTTTCCAAGAGCTCTTCCAATTGCTTCTTAAGCTTGGCTAACTCCGATGGTGACATTCTGTAAGGCGCTATAGATATAGGACCAGATCCAAGTACAAGATCAATAGCGAACTCTATCTCCTGCTCCGGTGGTAAACTAGGTACATCATCAGGAAAGACTTCGGGAAACTCGTTAACCACTGGGATTGTATTCACATCTGCCTCATTCTCGACCTTCAAAGAAGACAATAGCATGTATCCCTGAGCTTCTTCTTTCAAGAAAGTTTGAACTTGGTTGGCCGTCAAAAATCTAGAATCCTCATCCATGGGAAAAACTATGGTTTTACTAAAGCAATCTAACAGGATATGGTTAGAAGACAACTAATCCATTCCTAAAATTATATTTAACTAAGAAAGGGGTAAACAGATCAAATCAACAGAAAAGATTCGACCCTTAACAATCAAAGGACAATTCAAACAGTAATGACAGGTTTATCAGTGAGAGTAGAAACAGTCAAGTCAAAAGGTAAAGAAGATACAGGTAAACCAAGTTGTCGTACACAGTCATAAGAAATGAAAGAGTGAGTTGTCCCAAAGTTATACAGTACAATTAAAAGATTACCTCCTATGGCACCTTTCCCCTGTATCAGATCTTCGGTTTGCGTTGTTGCCGCCTCCTCTTTGGAACCTAGTAGGTCCAAAGTTTCAATTTCTTGAGTCCCGAGCTTGATCCAGAGTTTCCACCTAGCAACACATATCTAGCAACTCTGAAAATTGGTTGATCTTTAAGATGATGACTGCTTTTTCACTTCGTGCCTCAGTTCTTCCTCAAATTTTTGACATTTCCACACCTCGTCTGGATGGTGCTGGAAATATGTTGAAAACTTGGATAAGCTTTCGAACTTTGCGACGTATTCGGTGACAAACAAGTTTCCTTGCCTCAAGCTGAGGAACTCCATTTCTTTTGCATACTTGGCGCTCGTGGGGAAATATTTTTCCAAGAACTTATTCTTGAATGCCTCCCAAGTGATTGCATGATCTTCAGCTTCTAACACTCTCTGTGCCCCATTCCACCAGTCTTCCGCATCCCCAATCAGCATAAAAGCGGCATAAGTTACCTTCTTGTCGTTGGCACAGTTCATGCCTCTAAATATTTTCTCCAACTCCTTGATCCACAAACTAGCTTTCTCCAGATCAAATTCTCCCTTAAACTGAGGAGGGTTGTGGCAACGAAACTCCGCCAAATTTTGTGCATCAGCCGTAGCTTCGAGCTGTTGAGCAGCCCTCTCTTGTTGTTGGGCAGCTCTCTCAGTTTTTTGGGCAATAACTTCAGCCATTCTTTGCATCGCTTCAATCGCTGCTGCCATATCTCTGCCTCGTGCCATTTCGCTCTTTCAAGTAATACTAACTGAAACACATAATGAAGAATTAGATGTATCCTTTCGGAATACCAATCACAGAGAATCACGCAGCACAAACAAGTCAGACCTAACCACAAAGACCTAAAGAAAATATAAACCGAGGCTCTGTTACCAACTTAATGTAATGCCCCTTTTTGGGAAGGAACGTCACATCATTATTTACGATGCGAAAAACAAAAGTATAAGTTAAGACCCGGTTCATTATATTATAATTAAACTTGTTTGGTTACAGTTGTATAAATAAAATGGTGAATATTTTTTTTTATTAAAGTAAGAACATAATACGTAATTATAACAGAAATTAGAAAGTGAAGTAAAACATACATCCATACACCAAGCTATATATATACTGACATCATGTCTGTTCAGTTACAACGCCTATATACAAAAAGTAAAACTATGCATGCCCCAAAAGATTATACATGTACAGCCCACCAAACAAATAAATTATCAAGCCCCCCAAAAGAACATAGATAGCCATCAGTAGCTATCGACAGTGTCAATCCCTAAGAAGAAAGAGAAAGAACCGTGTCAGGATCCTTCTCAGGGTCTTCCTCGTCAGAGGAGACCCTCATCGGAGCCACCGAGTTGCGGACCGGGGCTCGGGCAGTAGAGAGGAAAGAATCCTCCTATGGGGAGTAATAACATTCTCCCCACCTATCCCTAATGGGCAGATAAAATTCTAAATGCAGATGAACACTACAGGTAAAGATGGGCGGATCGTATCACCCCCAAGCTAACGACACTGTCATGTCTCGCAGATAAACATAGCGGTCCGAGCTAAAGTTGATGTGCTAGTAATTCGGACCTCCGAGAAAAGTTAGCCTCACATAACTCAAAAAGCCTTGAGGACGGGTTGACATGATCAAGCAGGTACTAGTCAAAGTTGGGCCAAAAATTGGGGAACTCGTGAACTTCACCCCCTTCGCCGACGTCTTCGATGGAACATAAATATAGACAAAAATAGTAGAAATACAGAAAAGAGATAAGACATCCTATCATCATTACCAATTATGGTAGTAAAGAAACAGAACGACGCAAAGCGCCTACATAGCATTTCAAAAACAATAATAATCAGCATTAAATAGCAACAGTAAATAACTATGCAGTTCTAGGCAGTCATGATATTAATAAAGCAACAGTCACAATCATCATATAAATAAATAAACACCAAAATAATATGTAGAGCCACTATGCATGTACACATGATATCAACATCCTACTCTATGGAGCTAAACATGAACATCGGAGAGAATGATCAGGAGACATGTCTGTAACTTGGCTGTGTAATGCCCCTTTTTGGGAGGGAACATCACATTGTCATTTACAATGCGAAAAATAAAAATGTTAAATTAAGACCCAGTTCTTTTGATTACGATTAAATTTATCTGGTTAAAGCTGCATAAAATAAAATGGTGATAATATTTTTTTTAATAATTAATAAAATGTAGTGACGAAACATAAATGATAATAAAAAGCAAGACAGAAGTAAAGCATACATTTGATCAACATTGCATATTCAAATATATATAATTATCCCAAATCTGTTTAATGATAAAGCGCAATGTACAAAAAGCAAAACTATACCTGCCCAAAGGATTATACATATATATCCCCAAGATATTAGAAATATACAGCCCATCAAAAAGACATCAGGCCCCCAAAATAAAACACTGGTAGCCATCAGTAGCTACTAGCAATATCAGTCCCTCAGATGAGGAGGAATCGTGCCAGGATCCTCTGCGAGGTCCTCCTCGAGATCCTCCTTCGGGTCTTCCTTATCCGAGGAAACCCACATAGGAGCCACTGAATGACGGGCCGGGGCCCAAGCAGTGGAAACAAAAGAATCCTCCTATGGGGTGTAGTAGCGATCACCCCACATTTCCCAGATGGGCAAGTAAAACTCCAAACACATGCTGATGCTGCCCGTGAAGATAGACGGATCATGATGCCTCCAAGCTAGTGAAATCGACACCTCCCCCTCGTAGATAAAATGCTCAGAATTTAGGTTGATGTACCAGCAGTCTGGCCCTCCGAGGAAGGTCAGACGTACATAACCTAGAAATCCATGCAGGCGCACCGCCATGATCCGACAACAGACGCTAATTGCGATCGGGCCAGAAGCTGGGGAAATCGGGAGCTTCAACCTCCTTGCCATCATCTTCGATAGGACATAATATATAGATAGAAAATAATAGAAACATGGGAAAGAGGTAAGACATCCTACCATCATTACCAATTATAGCAGCAAGAAACAGAACGGCGCAAGGCGCCCACATAGCATTTCAACAGTAATAATAATAATAATCGTTAAATAGCAATTCCAGGCAGTTATATATCAGTAATACAACGTTCCAATTATAATAATAAATAGATGCCAGATGACACATGGACTCACTATGCACATGCATACAAAGTCAAAATCCTACCCCATGGAGCTAGACACAAACAGTCGGAGAGAAAGATCAGGAGACACGTCTACAACTCGGCTGCCGCGGCCAAAGTGCTATAATTCATCAGTTTATCCACATGCAAATCAAGGCATTGTACAGACAGTCTACGCTAGATCACGACATAGGACAGTGCCCAGTCAGGATCGTCGGTGCATTTGCATCAGTTTGCCCCACGAACAGAGGAGCTACCAATTATCCATTGCAGGGTACCCGCACCCCGATGCCCCCATGGTCAACAATATGACCTACACTAGTCTACTCGTACCCGCACTAAGGTGTGTTCATCTCCTAGGCAACTCGACCTTAACAATAATCCAACAGACATTCACGATGCATGACAACTCTATGCATAAACATGTATATTCATCATTAAATACTTTTCCACAATATGCCACAATTGCTAAACTAAGTATCAATACATCATTGGTCACTCACATGGACCCACAATATCATAATATTGGAATTAAATGAATTAATACATTTTTGAGGTTTATTATGAATTCTTACTTAAATTTAGCTTTTCTTACAAAGTTCGTCTCTAGAGTAGTTCTCTTGATTAATTAAATTCTCTAATTTAATTTATTCTCATGCACTTAGAAAGTTATTCTAAGGGTCTCAAGGTCTCACACTCTTTTGTTCTTTTCCTAATTAAGATTACCCTAAATGTTATGATAAATTACATTCTTGGTTCTTTAAAGTTATGAATCCTAATTTATTTTCTAATCTTCCAATTTGCTAATTTTCCATCCTATTACAAATAATTTATCTCTTGTTTATTTAAGTTCCAAGAATTACCCAAAGTTGCATAATCAAGCTCTAAATGGCCCTAGAGGCCGTAGCCTCCCTAGGGAATTAAGTTCCCAAATTTTCCATTCCATTAATTACACATGGTACACTTGATTAATTATGTCTTTCACTTATTTCAATTGTTCATCAAGAACCCTAATTTTGGGCCCCCAAAACCGTAGCCATTCAAGAGGGAATCCAAAATTATTTCCTTCCATTTCATGCTCTCTAATCCACTCAAATATATCAATATACACAACTAATCAAACAAATAACTTAAACAAATTAAATACAACATATAATCATACCAATCATGCAAACAAAGAATAACCCTCAATAGGGTTTTCTCACAATCAATCACAAACAAGGTTTCTTATTTCTAGTAGAGGTTGAGGAGGAGTGTCTTCCTCTTACCTAAGAGAAGAAAACAAGAGAAGCCTCCTAGAATCTCCTTGCAATTTTTGGATTGGATACCACCAAGAACCCTAAAATTTCAATCTCATCAAAACAATACCAATGCTTGAAAAATAAGGCATGGATGGTCACAAAGGAGACCATAAAAACGAAAATGGGTAAAAGAGAGTGAAGAATCAAAAAGCTTACCTAAAAACCCTAAGCTTGAAGCTTGAAGAAAATGATGAAGATGAAGGTTTTTCAAAGAACCACCAACTAGAGAAGTGTTTAGGTGATGGAGGAGATTAGGAAAATGGGGTTGGTTGAATTTTTAGTGATGGATGAGGCATGGAGGGGCTGCTGGCCGTGTGGTCCTTAGAGAGAAGGAGGAGAAAAAAAATTCAAAGGAAGAAGAAGGTAGAGAGAGAAAGTGCATAGGAAAATGAATGAACACTTAGGGTTTGTTTTTGAAATTTGAATTGATTAGATTAATTGAATTGAAGCACAATTTTGTGCTCCAAAGGTGCTACAGCCGTGAGTGTGGAGAGAGGAAAGAGGAAGTGCATGGCTTCCTTGGGAAGCTTGGAGGAAATTTCCTAGAAGCTTCCTTGAAGCTTCCTTGAGAAGCTTTGCACGTTTCTCAATAAAGTGTAAAGTAAGCTGGTCTCCTTAATTAAATACTCTTGAACAGATGATTAATTGCTCTACTAGAATTATTTTTCCAGTGAATAAAAGTTACAGTTAGTAAAAATAATATTTTATTGTTCATTGGATAATTTTATAATACAACGATTTTATTTATCAGATAAAACCTCAAAAAATGTGAACCTCACAAACTGTGCCCAACCTCAGGTTTAGCAAGATCTCCCGTCGACACGTCAACAGTTTAAGGTTTACCAGCCTCAGGGAAAACATTTCGTTATCCCGGCTCCGCTTAGCGTGCACGCAAAACGAGGAATATACTAAAATATTTAATATTTTCAAAAAAATTCACAAAAATTCTTAAAAATCACAAATATTAGAAAATGGATATTTGTCATGAAACAAATAATTTTTTAGGGCGTTTGATTGACTCTGCTTAGTGCGCACGTAAAATGAGAAATATATTAAAATATTTAGTGTTTCCGAAAAATTCCAGAAAAATTTTCAAAAATCACGAATATTGGAAAATGACTATTCATGATGAAACAAATCATTTCTGAGGTGTTACACTGACTCTGCTCAGTGTGCACGTAAAATGAAAAATATATTAAAATATTTAATATTTTTGAAAATATCCACAGAAATTCCCAAAAATTATAAATATTATAAGATGATGATTAATGATAAAATAAACATTTTTTTGGGGTGTTACAACTCTCCCCTTCTAAAAAGAAATTTCGTCCTCGAAATTTGTATATCTTAGAATAATTGTGAGTGTTGCTCCTTCATTTTGTCTTCCAGCTCCCACATTGCATCTCCAGTTATTTCATTCCAGATTACCTTCACCAATGAGATCTCCTTGCCTCTTAGTTGCTTTATCCTTCTATCCTCAATTCTTACAGGAGGTGCCTCATAGGTTAAGTTCTCTTTTAATTGTACTGTATTTGGTGCTATGACATGACTTGGGTCAGGAAGGTATTTTCGCAGTTGTGACACATGGAAGATATTATGAATGTTTGAGAAGAAAGGGGGTAAGGCTATTTGATAGGCTACTGGACTTACTCGGCGAATAATCTGGTATGGTTTAAGAAATTTTGGAGTGAGTTTTCTAGATTTCAAGGCCAGGCCTACCCCAGTCGTAGGTGTGACTTTCAGAAATATATGCTCACCTTCCTCAAACTCAAGAGGCTTTCTCCTTTGGTCTGCATAACTCTTTTGTCGGCTCTGAGCCATCCTCATCTTCTTCTGAATCATCTTAACCTTCTCAGTTGTCTTCTGTATAACATCTGGTCCAATAGTAAGCCGCTCACTGTCTTGGTACCAATATAAGGGCATCCGACACCGCCATCCATATAGAGCCTCATAGGGTGCCATCCCTATGCTTGAATGATGACTGTTGTTGTAGGTGAATTCTATCAATGGTAGAACGTCATCCCAACTTCCAGTCTGTTCCATGGTGCAAGCTTTAAGCAAATCCTCCAGTGATTGGATTGTCCTCTCCGATTGGCCATCGGTCTGTGGGTGATAAGCAAAACTTAGACGTAACTTTGTCCCTAATGCTTCCTGTAGACTCTGCTAGAACTTTGAAGTAAATCTCGGATCCCTATCCGACACAATACTCGTAGGCATACTGTGCAGTCTAACAATTTCTCTAATGTACAACTAAGTTAGTTTCTCCAGTTTGTACCTTATGTTAATCGGGAGAAAATGCACTGATTTCGTGAGTCGGTCTATAATTACCCAAATCGAGTCATGACCTTTTCTTGTCCTTGGCAAACCCACTACAAAATTCATTGTAATGCTGTCCCACTTCCATTCAGGAATAGACAATGGTTGTAGTAATCCCGCTGGTCTTTGATGTTCCACTTTAGCTTTCTGACAAGCCAGACAAGTCGATACACGTCTAGTGACATCACTCTTCATTCCATGCCACCAAAACAACTTCTTCAAGTCTTGATAAATCTTTGTTATGCCCAGATGCATATTCAGCTGACTCGTGTGAGCATGGTTGATAATATACTCTCTAAGCTCTTGGTCACGGGGAATACAAACTCTACCTCGAAATCTTAGAATTCCATCTGTTCCTTCCACAAATGCTATTTCGTTACCTTACTTCATCTGCTCTCTCACTTCTTGTAAGAACTTGTCAACCTTCTGCTTTTCTCGTATGTTATCCATTAGCTCGCTTGAGATGGTAACCATATTCATGCAGATCTTTCCTGGTTCTAACTCCACAAAAGACCATACATCTCTGAACTGCTCTGCCAGATCTTTCTCCTTAATCATCAGGGCTAAGACGCTGATCATCTTCCTAATCAGGGCATCTGCCACGATGTTGGCCTTCCGGGGTGATACAGATGTTGGAAATCATAGTCCTTCAGGAACTCCAGCTACCTTCGCTGCCTCATGTTCAACTCCTTCTGATCGTACAAATACTTCAGGATTTTGTGATCACTAAAGATATTGAACATTGCCCCATAGAGAAAATGCCTCCATATCTTCAGAGCAAAAACCACAGCCGCTAACTCCAAGTTGTGCGTCGGGTAGTTCTTCTCGTGCACTCACAATTGCCTTGAAGCATAAGCCACTACTCTTCCATACTGCATAAGTACAGATCCTAGTCCTTGGTATGAAGCATCACAGTACACCTTAAAAGGCTCATTCGGATCAGGTAGCACTAAGACTGGCGAGGTAGTTAGCCGATTCTTCAACTCTTGGAAACTCTGTTCACAGCTGTCAGTCCACTCAAAAGCTTGGTTCTTTCTCGTGAGTTGAGTAAGAGGTTCAACAATCTTGGAGAATCCCTCGATGAACCTCCGGTAATATCCTGCCAATCCCACGAAGCTACGAATCTCCGTCACTGACTTTGGCCTTTCCCATTGTAGCACTGCCTCCACTTTTGATGGATCCACTGCAATCCCATCCTTTGAGATTACATGACCCAAAAATTTAACTTCTTCCAGCCAAAATTCACATTTTGGCGCTTTGTATCTGATTCCTTCTCCTTCGAGATCGAAGAACTATCTTGAGGTGTTCAAAGATGGTCCTCTTGATTTTGAGAGTATACCAGAATGTCATCAATGAAGACTACAACGAATCTGTCCAAGTAAGGATGAAAGATTCAGTTCATGTAGTCCATAAAGATAGCTGGTGCATTCGTCACACCAAACGGCATCATGAGGTATTCGTAATGGCCGTATCAGGTACGAAAAATAGTCTTGGGTATATCCTCCATTTTCACTCGTATCTGATGATACCTAGATCGCAGATCGATCTTTGAAAATACCACTGCTCCCTTCAGTTGGTCCATTAAGTCTCAATTCTTGGGAGTGGATATTTATTCTTGATTGTCACTTTGTTTAGCGATCTATAGTCCACGCACAACCTTGATGAACCGTCCTTCTTTTGAACTAATAGTACTGGTGCTCCCCACGGGGATACACTCAGTCTGACAAATTACTTTTCCAAAAGCTCCTCTAGCTGCTTCTTAAGCTCATCTAATTCTGTTGGTGCCATCCTATAAGGTGCTATAGACACGGGACCAGCTCCCAGTACAAGGTCAATAGCAAATTCTATTTCTCGCGCTAGTGGTAAACCAGGTACATCCTCCGAAAAGACTTCAGGAAATCCATTCACTATTGGAATTGTGTTCACATCAACCTCACTCTCAACTTTCAAAGAAGACAGTAGCATGTATACGTGAGCTCTTTCTTTTAAGAGAGCTTGAACTCGGTTGGCCGTCAAGAATCCAGAATCCTCATCTATGGGAAAGACAATGGTTTTTCTTGAACAATCTAATAGAACATGGTTGGAAGACAGCCAGTCCATCCCTAAAATTATATCTAGTTGGGAAAGGGGTAAACAGATCAAATCGACAGAAAAGATTCGACCTTCAACAACCAAGGGACAATTTAAACAGACTTTAGTAGTAACTACTGGTTTATCAGTGGGGGTAGAAACAGTTAAGTCAAAAGGTAAGGTAGACATTGGTAAGCCAAGTCGTAGCACACATTCATAAGATATGAAAGAATGGGTTACCCCAGAGTCATACAGTACAGTTAAAAGGTTACATTCTATGGTGCTTTCTCCTTGAATCAAGTCTTCTGACTCGGAGGCTTCAGATCCGCTCATAGTATAGACCCATCCTCCTATTTGTGGTTTCTTGGCTCTTGCAGCATTGACTGAAGCTTCAGCCTTTGCTTGATTGCAGTCTCGGGATACGTGGCCTGGTTTGCCACATCTGAAGCAGATAATCCCCTTTATAGTGCAGTCTCTCGTGAGATGATCTTTCCCACACGTCAGGCATTTTGAGAGATACGCCATATTTTGGCCAGTCTGGTTCCCAGTAGAACCTCCACCAGAACTTCCACCCGCTGTCTATTGCTGGTTTCCTGTTGGTCGGGAGTAGGGTTTTTTTTGGAAGCGGTTAGTACTGTTGCCTCCGCCCCTTTGGAACCTTGCGAGTCCAAAGTTCCTGTTCCTCGTATCTCTAGATTACTTCAGAGCTTCCACTTCACAGCACGTATCTAGCAGCTTCGAGAACTCATTGATCTTCAGGGTGATAACAGCCTTCTTCACCTCATATCTTAGTCCTTCAATAAATCTCTAACACTTCCAGGCTTCATTCAGTTGGTGCTGAAAGTACGTCAAAAACTATGATAAGTTTTCAAACTTTGCTGCATACTCACTAACAGTCATATTCCCTTGCCGTAGGTTGAAAAAATCTATCTCCTTAGCGTGCCTCGCGCTCGCAGGAAAGTACTTATCCAAGAATTTGCCCGTGAATAATTCCTAAGTGATCTCTCGATTTTCAGCCTCCAGCATTCTCTACACCCTGTTTTATCAGTTCTCAGCATTGCCGACCTGTATAAAGGTAGCATAAGTCACCTTCTTATTCTCAGGGCAATTCATGCCTCAGAAGACTTTCTCTAACTCTTTGATCCAAAAACTAGCTTTGTTCGAATCGAACTCTCCTTTGAATTGTGGAGGATTGTGGTGACAAAACTCTGCCAAGTTCTGAGCATCAACAGTAGCTTCGAGCTATTGAGTAGCCCTTTCTTGTTGCTAAGCAATTCTCTCTTGTTGTTAAGTAGCTCATTCAGTTTGTTGTGCGATGGCCTCAGCCATCCTTTGTATCACCTCTATAGCAGTTGCCATGTCTTCGCGTCGTACCATCTTACTGTCTGAAGTCAGAGTAACTGAAAGACACAAGGAAAGTTCGTTGCATCCACTAGGAATACCAAACAATACATCTCAGTGTTTAATTTTCAGAGAAACACACAGCACAAGCAAGACAGACTCAATCACAAGATCCAAAGAAACATAAACCGGGGCTCTGATACTAACTTAATGTAACGCCCCTTTTTGGGAGGGAACGTCACATTGTCATTTACAAGGCAGAAAATAAAAATGTTAAATTAAGACCCGATTCTTTTGATTACGATTAAATTTATCTAGTTAAAGCTGCATAAATAAAATGGCGATAATATTTTTTTTAATAATTAATAAAAAGTAGTGACAAAACATAAATGGCAATAAAGAGCAAGACAGAAGTAAAGCATACATTTGATCAACATTACATATAAATATATATATATATATATATATATAATTATCCCAAATCTGTTTAATTACAAAGCCCAATGTACAAAAAGCAAAACTATACCTGCCTTAGGATTATACATATATATCCCCAAGATATCATAAATATATAGCCCACCAAAAAGACATCAGGCCCCCAAAATAAAACACTGGTAGCCATCAGTAGCTACTAACAATATTAGTCCCTCAGATGAGGAGGAATCATGTTAGGATCCTCTTCAGGATCCTTCGCGAGGTCCTCCTCGGGGTCTTCCTCATCCGAGGAAACCCACATAGGAGCCACTGAATGACGGGCCGGGGCTCGAGCAGTGGAAATAAAAGAATCCTCTTGTGGGGTGTAGTAGCAATCACCCCACATTTCCCGGATAGGCAAATAGAACTCCAAACACACGCTGATGCTGCCCGTGAAGATGGACAGATCATGACGCCTCCAAGCTAGTGAAATCGACAACTCCCCCTCGTAGATAAAATGCTCAGAATTTAGGTTGATGTACCAGCAGTCTGGCCCTCCGAGGAAGGTCAGACGTACATAACCTAGAAATCCACGCGGGGCCACCGCCATAATCTGACAATAGACGCTAATCGTGATCGGGCTAGAAGCCGGGGAAATCGGGAGCTTCAACCTCCTTACTGTCGTCTTCGATGGGACACAATATATAGATAGAAAATAATAGAAACATAGGAAAGAGGTAAGACATCCTACCGTCATTACCAATTATAGCAGCAAGAAACAGAACGGCGCAAGGCGCCCACATAGCATTTCAACAACAATAATAATAATAATCATTAAATAGCAGTAATAAACAATTAAGTGATTCCAGGAAGTTCTATATTAGTAATACAACAGTTCCAATTATAATAATAAATAGATGCCAGATGACACATGGACTCACTATGCACATGTATACAAAGTCAAAATCCTACTCCATGGAGCTAGACACAAACAGTCGGAGAGAAAGATCAGGAGACACGTCTGCAACTCAGCTGCAGCGGCCAAAGTGCTATAATTCATTAGTTTATCCACGTGCACATCAAGGCTGTAACGCCCCTTTTTAGGAGGAGACATCACATTGTCAATTACCATGCGAAAAATAAAAGTGTAATAATATAAGACCCAGTTCATTCCCTCATTAAACTTATTTGATTTTAGTTGTATAAATAAAATAGTGAATTTTTTTGTACATATATACATATATACATATATATATATATATATATATATATTTATACTCAATAACTCGCTCATCAATTTAGTATTTAAAGGTATTAACATTTATAAAAGATTTAGTCGTACATACATATATCTTTGTTAATCGTAAGCGAGAAAACATAAACTTTGACGGAAAACATAAAGACTAAACCATACATCCATGCATAAGTTACACACACACACACACACACATATATATATATATATATATATATATATATATATATATACTGTTTAGATATAAACTATGAGTCAATAATTACATCAAGGCTCATCAAAAAGGAGCCTAAGCTTTACCAAAAAGTAAAACTATACTTGCCTAGATAATCATGCATATACATCCCCAAGATATCAGAATATACAGCCCATCAAAATAAAGACATCAGGCCCCCAAAATAAAAGACTGGTAGCCATCAGTAAGTACCAGCAATATCAGTCCCTCAGATGAGGAGGAATCGTATCAGGATCCTCTTCAGGATCCTCCGCGAGATCCTCCTCGGGGTCTTCCTCATCTGAGGAAACCTCTATAGGAGTCACAGAGCTACGGGCCGGAGCCCGAGCAGTGGAATCAAAAGAATCCTCATGTGGGGTATAGTAGTGGTCACCCCACATCTCCCGGATGGGTAGATAAAACTCCAAACGCAGGCTGATGCAGCAGGTGAAGATCAGTGGTTCATGACGCCCCCAAGCCAGCGACAATGACACGTCTCCCAAGTAGACACAGCGATCAGAGCTGAAGTTCACATGCCAACAGTTTGGACCCCCAAGGAATGTAAGACACACGTTTCCTAAAAATCCGTGAGGTTGGGCCGTCATGATCAGAAGGATGTTAGTCAAAGTTGGGCCAGAAGCTGGGGAAATCGGGTCCTTCCTTTTCTTCACCCCTATCTTCAGAGAATCACATATATAGATATACAAAAAATAGTAAGAACATAGGAAAAGAAAAGAGGTAAGACATTCAACATTCATTACCAATTGAGGCAGTAAAGAACAAATGGCGCATGACGCCCACATAACATTTCAAAAATGATAAATAGCATTAAAATAGATAATAATCAATTTAGCATATATAGGCAGCTATCGCAGTAATGAAACAACATATTAAATTTTCATATGATCAAGTAACTAACAAATGCTATGACGACTCACTACGCACATGTATATGATACCAACAATCCTACTCCATGGAGCTAGACACAAATAGTCAGAGAGAATGATCAAGAGATATATCTGTATTGCGGCTGTCGAGGCCATCAAGTGCTAAAAATTCTTAATTTATCAAAATGCACATCATGGCATTGTACAAGACATTCTACACAGATTTTGATATAGGACAGTGTCTCGGTTCGGATCGTTGGTGCATTTGCATCGGTCTGCCCCACGGACAAATGAGCTACCCACTGTCTATTGCGAGGTACCCACACCTCGACGCCCCCAAGGTCAACAAATGACCTACACTTGTCTATTCGCACCCGCACAAAGGTGTAATTCAACTCTTAAGCAACTTGGCCTTAACAAAATGTCCAACGGACTTTTTCATTGCATGACTCAATCATGCTCAATGCATATATCTTCAATGCATATTCATATGTACATTTACAAATTCACAGTTATAACATTTCAAGTCTAAGATCACATGTTACGTCATTTATCACCAGTATTCGATCTCGTTCAAGGTCCATACTAAGTCATTAATAAGTCTCTAGGCATTCGCACCCTATTCAAAATCATTAAATAAGTCGATTGTTAATTTCATTATGTCGCTCGCAACTCTATCACACTCATGTTCTTTCTCCATTCAAAGTTCTTATAAATGGTAAAGTATGCTCATGTTTCTTGTTTTTCCCTCTTTATGAATCCCTAATTAGTTTCTAGTCATCCAATTATTCAAGATTATTACACTTACATTAGCCCAAAAGCCTTGAGTCAAGGGCCCAAGCGGACCTTGAACCTCCATGGGGCTAGAAAAGCCTTAAATCCATAACTGATCCTGTTACATGGCTTGTGTAAAATACATGGCCCCGAGTACACGGTCGTGTGGCCATACACGGCCTAGGCCATGTACTCCTCTGGAGTGCACCAGAGACACGTTTCGGTCACGCAGAGAGATACACGGCCGTGTATTCATACACGGCCTAGGCCGTGTGTCCCTCTGTGACGCAGAAACTCACCCGAAAACCATTCCAAACCTCAATCATCCCAACAATCCATCAATGTACATAAAAAATATACCATTCAAACACTTGAAATTCAACCAAAACAATCAAACAAAGGGGTTTCCCAAAATGGGTTTCACCCCACCAACACAAACAATAAGTTCTTAACTACCAAAATGGGTTGAAGTGAATAGATCTTCCTCTTACCTAAGAGAAGCATAAGGAAAGGATGCTCCTTTTTGCTTAGAAATTTCATGCCTCACCACCACCAAAACCTTGGGTGTTCAAATCCACAAAAATCAAGATCAAAGAGGGGAAATGGTAGCCATGGTTACCAAGGTGGCCATGGAACATGAAAATGAGGAGAAGAGGAGAAGAAAGTTGAGAGCACCTTAAAGCTCCAAGCTTTGAGCTGGGCTGCCAACCACGAAAATGGAGGAGCCAAGGTGAGTTCCACAAAGAGGAAAGCTTGAGGATGGAGATGGGAAAGCAATGGTCTTTTTTAGTTTGAACAAATGAAGCTTGAGAATCAACAATGGAGTATTTGTGTGTGGGAGAAGAGGAGAAGAGGGAGAAGAGCTGCGTGAGTGAGGGGAAAGGAAGAGAAATGAGAGGGAAAATGTGTTTTTCCCAAGCCTCAACCGTGCAGTAATAGGAGAGGGAGGAGAGAGAGAAAAGGTGGGTGGGAAGGAAGCTTCTTAGAAGCTTCCTTGATAAGCTTCGTGCGCTTCTCGATAAAGTGAAGCGTGTGGTCACTTAAATGATATCATAAAAATAACTAGATATAAATGATCTTCCAGAACTTTTTTTCAGTGGATGAAAATTTTACAGTTAGCGTAAATAATATTTTATTGTTTTATCAAGTAATTAATTGTTCTGTGGTTCTATTTATCAAATAAAATCTCGTAAAACATAAACCTCGTAAACTATGCTCGGCCTCGGGTTTAGTAAGATCCCCCGTCGATGTTTCTACTGTCCAAAGTTTACCAACCTCAGGAAAAACATTTCGTTTTCCCGACTCCGCTCAGTGCACACGCAAAAGGAGGAATATATTAAAATATTCAACATTTCTAAAAAATTTTACAAAAATCATCAAAAATCACAAATATTAGAAAATATCTATTTATCATAAAACAAATAGTTTTCGGAGTGTTACACTGACTCTGCTCAGTGTGCACATAAAATGAGAAATATATTAAAATATTAAACATTTCCAGAAAAATTCAAAAAAATTCTCAAAAATCGTAAATATTGTAAAATGATTATTTATGATAAAACAAATAATTTTTGGGGTGTTACAACACTCCCCTTCTAAAAAAAAATTTCATACTTGAAATTTTCATACCTTAAAATAGTTGTGGGTATTGCTCCTTTATCTTGTCTTCTAGCTCCCATGTTGCATCTCCAGTTATTTTGTTCCAGATTACCTTCACCAATGGGATCTCTTTGCCTCTCAGTTGCTTTATCCTTTTATCCTTAATTCTTATAGGAGGTGCCTCATAGGTTAAGTTCTCTTTTAATTGTACCGTATCTGGTGCTATGACATGACTTGAGTCAGGAAGATATTTTTGCAGTTGTGACATGGAAGACATTGTGAATGTTTGAGAGGAAAAGGGGTAAGGCTATTTGATAGGCTACTGGACATACTCGGTGAATGTTTTGGTATAGTCTAAGGAATTTTGGAGTGAGTTTTCTAGATTTCAAGGCCCGACCTACCTCAGTCGTAGGTGTGACTTTCAGAAATACATGCTCGCCTTCCTCAAACTCAAGAGGCTTTCTCCTTTGGTCTGCATAACTTTTTTGTCGGCTCTGAGCCGTCTTCATCTTCTCCTGAATCATCTTAACCTTCTCGGTCATCTGTTGTATAACATCAGGTCCAATAGTAAGGCGCTCGCCGTCTTGGTACCAACACAGTAGAGTTCAACACCATCGTCCATACAGAGCCTCATAGGGTGCCATCCCTATGCCCAAATGATAACTGTTGTTGTAGGTGAATTCTATCAACAGTAAAACATCATCCCAACTTCCAGTCTGCTCTATGGTGCAAGCTCTAAGCAAATCTTCTAATGATTGGATCGTCCTCTCCGATTAGCCATCGGTCTATGGGTGATAAGCAGAACTCAGACGTAACTTCGTCCCAAATGCTTCTTGTAGACTCTTCCAGAAATTTGAAGTAAATCTCGGATCCCTATCCGAAACAATACTTGTAGGCACACCATGCAATCTAACAATCTCTCCAATATAGATCTGGGTTAGTCTCTCCAATTTGTATCTTATGTTAATAGGGAGAAAATGTGCCGATTTCGTGAGTCGATCTACGATTACCTTAATCGAGTCATGACCTTTTCTTGTCCTTGGCAAACCCACTACAAAATCCATTGCAATGATGTCCCACTTCCATTCAGGAAAAGACAATGGTTGTAGCAATCTTGCCGGTCTTTGATGCTCTACTTTGGCTTTCTGACAAACCAGACAAGTCGATACATGTCTAGTGACGTCACTCTTCATTCCATGCCACCAAAACAACTTCTTCAAGTCTTGATACATTTTTGTTATGCCCGGATGCATACTTTGCTGACTTGTGTAAGCATGGTTGATGATAGGGGTGTTCTTGGATCAGTTTGGATCGATTTTGAGGCAAAAAACCATCCGATCCAAACAAGGTAAGTATCATCGGTTCGGTTTGGATTGGATGAATTCCAATAACCAAATCGATCCAATCCAAACTGATTTTAATTAATTTGGATTGGACTGGATGATTCAGTTTTTGTCCAATAACAAAATGTAATAAGGGAAATGTGCTTTGACCTCTACCAGCTTGCTATTCCATCTTCACTGTCAAAGTTCTATTTCAAAAGACAATCCCAAAGCACATGGTAAATGATATATACATGCCAATTTGCCATATCAATTAAATTACCCTCCAGGATTAATTATATAGTATTCAGACTCATACAAAAATCCAATTTGAAAATTGAAGCAATCAACCATATGCTTCAATTATCAGTTTATTTTAAAAATCCTGTCTAATATCTATAATAAATATAAATAAATTCTTGAAACCAAGAAAAAAGCAAAGAATATAGAACAGAACAGAAGAGCACCAAGTCACCAACGCACAGTGGTGCACCACAGAGGAGCTCGGTTCGGTCAGATCCGGTCACCTCCGGCTCAAGCGACGAGCGAGTGAGCTTCACACTGATTTGGGTTCGAGCGGCGCGTGGTGGATCTGCGATGCGGTGCAACGCGGTTCGCGGGTTGGGCTTGGATCTGGGCGATTTGGTGACGCAAGGTTGGAGGTGTCGATCTTGGAGGGGACTGGGATGGGGACGGCGAGGTGGTGCTACGCGGAAAGGATACAATCCTCAAAGAAAGCCAAAAAAGAAAGGATAAGAACTTATTGAACCTGGAGAGCTGAAATTCCTCACGAACCACCGGGATCGCGACAGCTTTGGGCTAGAGGCAAAGGGCGCGACATCGCGGATTGGAAGCGATAGGGAGTGAGGGAGGATGTTAGGATTGGAATTTGGCATGGCAGCGGCAGGAATGCAGGATGTTAGGGACTTAGGGTTTGGGGAAGGGGAAGTGAAGCGAAGTGGGGGTGGGTCGGGGGAGGGAATGGGCCGTAGTGGGGGTGAGTGGGGGGGAGGGGGAATGGGCTTTAGAAATTGGATTTATTAAGGGTATTTAGATAATTTTAAGTGTAAAATCGATTTGGATTGGTTTGGATCGGTTTTAGAAAACTAAACCGAAAATCGAACCGAACCGATCGGTTCTTCAAAAACCTCATCCAAATTAATCCAATCTATTTCGATTTTCATCGGTTTTTGGATTTTTTGGATTGGTTTTTGGTTTTTTTTTGGATTGGTTTGGATGTGAACACCCCTAGTTGATGATATACTCTTTAAGCTCTTGGTCACGGGGAATACAGACTCTACCTTAGAATCTCAGAATTCTATCTATTCTTTCCGCAAATGATGTTTCGTTACCTTGCTTCATCTGCTCTCTCACTTCTTGTAAGAACTTGTCAACCTTCTGCTTTTCCCGTATGTCATCCATCAGCTCACTTGAGATGGTAACCATATTCATGCAGATCTTTCCTAGTTCTAACCCCACAAAAGACCATACATCTCTAAACTGCTCTACTAGATCTTTTTCCTTGATCATCAGGATTGAGACGTTGATCATCTTCCTACTGAAGGCGTCTGCCACAATGTTGGCCTTGCCAGGGTGATAAAAAAGTTAAAAATCATAATCCTTCAGGAACTCTAACCACCTTCGCTACCTCATGTTCAACTCTTTTTGATTGTACAAGTACTTCAGACTCTTGTGATCACTGAAGATGTTGAACGTCGCTCCGTAGAGAAAATGCCTCCATATCTTCAGAGCAAAAACCACAGCCACTAACTCCAAGTCATGCGTTGGGTAGTTCTTCTCATGCACTCGTAATTGCCTTGAAGCATAAGCCACTACCTTTCTATCCTGCATAAGCACAGACCCTAGTCCTTGGGATGAAGCATCACAATACACTTTGAACTGTTCATTTGGATCAGGTAGCACTAAAACTGGCTAGGTAGTTAGCCGTCTCTTCAATTCCTGGAATCCTTCTTCGCAAGCCTCAGTCCATTCAAAAGCTTGGTTCTTTCTTGTGAGCTGAGTGAGAGGTCCTGCAATTTTGGAGAATCCCTCAATGAACCTCCTATAGTATCCAGCCAAACCCAAAAAGCTTCAAATTTCTGTCACTATTTTTGGTCGTTCCCACTGTAGAACTGCCTCTACTTTTGACAGATTCACTGCAATCCCATCCTTCGATATTACATGACCCAAAATTTTAACTTCTTCCAGCCAAAATTCACATTTTGACAATTTGGCATACAGTTCCTTCTCCTTCAGAATCTGAAGAACTATACTGAGGTGTTCAGCATGATCCTCTTGATTTTGAGAGTATACCAGAATGTCATCAATGAAGACCACAACGAATCTGTCCAAGTAAGGATAAAAGATTCGGTTCATGTAGTCCATAAAGATAGCTGGTGCATTCGTCACGCCAAACGGCATCACAAGGTACTCGTAATGACTGTATCGGGTATGAAAAGCAGTCTTGGGTATATCCTCTGTCTTTACTCGTATCTGATGATACCCAGATCGCAGGTCAATTTTTGAAAACATCGCTGCCCCCTTTAGTTGGTCCATTAAGTCATCAATTCTCGGGAGTAGATAGTTGTTCTTGATCGTCACTTTGTTCAGCTATCTGTAGTCCACGCACAATCTTGATGATCCATCCTTCTTGCAAACTAGCAACACTGGTGCTTCCCATAGTGACACACTCGGTCTGACAAATTACTTTTCCAAAAGCTCCTCTAGCTATTTCTTGAGCTCAGCTAACTCCGTCGGTGCCATTCTATAAGGTGCTATAGATACGGGACCAGCTCCCGGTACAAGGTCAATAGCAAATTCTATTTCTCGCGCTGGTGGTAAACCAGGTACATCGTCAGGAAAGACTTTGGGAAACTCATTCACCACTGGAATTGTGTTCACATCAACCTTGCTCTCGACTTTCAAAGAAGACAGTAGCATGTATCAGTGAGCTTTTTCTTTCAAGAGAGCTTGAACTCAGTTGGCCGTCAGAAATCTAGAATCCTCATCTATGGGAAAAACTATGGTTTTTCTTGAACAATCTAATAGAACATGGTTGGAAGACAACCATTCCATCCCTAAAATTATATCTAGTTAGGAAAGAGGTAAACAGATCAGATCAACAGAAAAGGTTCGACCTTCAACAATCAATGGACAATTTAGACAGACTTTGGTAGTAACTATAGGTTTATCAGTGGGGTAGAAACAGTTAAGTCAAATGGTAAGGTAGACACAGGTAGACCAAGTCTTCACACACAGTCATATAATATGAAAGAATGGGTTACCCCAGAGTCATATAGTACAGTTAAAAGGTTACCTTCTATGGTGCCTTCCCCTTGAATCAAGTCTTCAGATTCGGAGGCTTCAACTCTGCTCATGGTGTAAACTCGCCCTCCTGCTTTTGGTTTCGTAGCTCTTATAGCATTGACTGAAGGTTCAGCCTTCGCTTGATTGCATTCTCGGGATACGTGGCCAGGCTTGCCACATCTATAGCAAATAATTCCCTTGATGGAACAATCCCTTGTCAGGTGATCCTTCCCACACTTCATGCATCTTTAGGAAGATATCACATTCGGTCCAGTTCGGTTCCCACTAGAACCTCCACTAGAGCTTCCACCCGTGGTCTATTGCTAATTTCCCATTGGTTGGGAATAGGGATTCTTCTGAAAGCGGTTAGAACTATTGCCGCCTCCTTTTTGGAACCTTGTAGGCCCAAAGTTCCTGTTTCTTGTATCTCTAGATTGCTCTAGAGTTTCTACTTCATAGCATGTGTCCAACAGCTCCGAGAATTCATTGATCTTCAGGGTGATCACAGCCTTTTTCACCTCGTACCTCAGTCCATTGGTAAATCTCTGACACTTCTAGGCTTCATTTGGTTGGTGCTGAAAGTATGATGAAAACTGTGACAAGTTTTCGAACCTGGCTGCATATTCGCTAACGGTCATATTCCCTTGTCGTATGTTGAGAAATTCTGACTCCTTCGCGTGCCTTGCTATCGCAGGAAAATATTTATGCAAGAATTTGTCCTTGAATAAATTCGAAGTGATCTCACGATTTGTAGCTTCCAACATTCTCTGCACTCCATTCCACCAGTTTTCAGCATTGCCCACTAGCATAAAAGTTGCATAGGTCACCTTTTTGTTCTCAGTGCAGTTCATCCCTCGAAAGATTTTCTCTAATTCCTTGATCCACAAACTAGCTTTGTCTAGATCAAACTCTCCTTTGAATTGAGGAGGATTGTGATGTCGAAACTCTGCCAAATTCTGGGCATCTGCAGTAGCTTCGAGCTATTGAGCAGTTCGTTCTTGTTGTTGAGCAACTTTCTCCTGTTGCTGAGTAGCTTGTTCAGTTTGTTGTGCGACGGCCTCAGCCATCCTTTGCATTGCCGCTATAGCTGCTGCCATGTCTTCGCTGTAACGCCCTTTTTTGGGAGGGAACGTCACATTGTCAATTATAATGCGAAAATAAAATTATATAAGTTAAGACCCGGTTCTTTATTATATGATATAAATTTACTTGATTATAGACATGTAATTAAATTGGCGAATATTTTTTTTATTACGATAACAATAATTAATAAACACAATGACAGAATATAGATGGAAATAAAAGGGCAAACAGAAGTAAATCATACATTGGAATTAACATTGCATATTCATATATATATATATATATTATATATATATATATATATTTATCAAACTGTTTGGTTACAAAGCCTGGTATACCAAAAAGCAAAACTATACCTACAGCAAAGGATCATACATACACATCCCCAAGGTATCAAAATATACAGCCCACTACAAAAGACATTAGGCCCCCAAAATAAAAACATTGGAAGCCATCAGTAGCTACCAGCAATATCAGTCCCTCAGATGAGGAGGAACCGTATCAGGATCCTCTTCAGGATCCTCTGCAAGGTCATCCTCGGGAACCTCCTCGGGGTTTTCCTTATTAGAGGAAACCTCTATGGGAGCCACAAAGCCAAGGGTCGGAGCCCGAGCAGTGGAATCAAAAGAGTCCTCCTGCGAGGTGTAGAAGTAGTTACCCCACATCTCCTGGATAGGCAGATAAAATTCCAGACGCAGGCTGATGCAGCAGGTAAAGATCGGCAGCTTATGATGCCTCCAGGCCAAAGCTATCGACACGTCTCCCAGGTAGACACAGCGATCGGAATTTAGGTTAATATGCCAGCATTCTGGCCCTCCAAGGAAGGTCAGACGCACATTACCCAGAAATCCACGCATGCGTGCCTCCATGCTCCACAGTAGATGCTAATCGTAATCAAGCCAGAAGCTGGGGAAATTGGGAGCTCCAACTTCTTTGCCGTCGTCTTCGATGGGACACAATATATAGGTAAAAAATAATAGAAGTACAGAAAAGAGGTAAGACATCCTACCATCATTGTTGGTCCATAAATCCGCAAGCGCACGGGTCCACAAGTAATATAAAGGAGAGTTAGAGTATCGTGTCCCAAGGGATTGAATAATTAAAAGAATGTTAAACTTAACCAAAATTCACAAATTTTTATCCAAGCAAACGAATTGTGAGAGTGGGTTGCAATTAAAAATAACAATTTAAGAGAAACAAAATAAGAAAACACCAAATACTAATTTCACAAGAGAAGATGAGAATGATTAAAGCCTAGGGGTCCCTATTCACTTGCTACTTCAATGAATAATTACAATTAACAAGCACCAATCAATGAAATGACATTTGTTAGCTAATAAACATCAATAGATAAGAGCCTATGTCTAGGACAATTACCCATGTAAAGCTAATCCACTATGTGTCCATGTGAGTTAGCATAAGAATCACTCATTGAAACCAATTATCAAACACTTGCCATGCATGACCAAGAGGTATGTATCCATCCCCATAGTTAATCAACACACTCATACCAATAGAATGTAATTGAACATACATCAACCATACTATATCCATATTCACAATACCCTATTTCTAGTTCAATTGGAATATTAAAAACATGCAATTGATGGTCAATCAATAACAAGCACTAAGCATAGATATGGATGAACAAAACCAATTTCATTGAAAGGATACCCAACTAATTACACATTAATCAAATCTATAGCAACATCCTAGAGAGCCCCTAGATTAGAGTTTAGTTACACATCATGAAAGAGAAGAAAACAAATGAAATAAAATGATCCATCAAATTACAAATCAAGAGGTAAAGGGAAAGAATAGACAAAAATGGAGAGATTCCAAGCTTGATCCTCTTCCTTGATCTTGATTCTCCCTTGATTCACCTTCAATCCAAATGGGTTCCTCCTCTTCTCACTTGCTCTCTGGAATTCGTGGTTTGTCAAAAACAGCAGATCCTCCTCCCAATACGCAAATCAGATATTAAAAGCTAATTTTCGTGGATCAGGATTTTTCCCACGCCTAGGCGTGGTTATGAAGCACGTGGTCTCAGGTGCAATCCACGCCTAGGCGTCATTTTCCCGCGCCTAGGCGTGGGTGTCTCTGTCTGAGTACCCTGAAAACTTGAGAGTTACACGCCTAGGCGTGACTTTTCCACGCCTAAGCGTGGAGGTCTTTGCTTGGAAATTCCTGAAATGCTGCGAGGATCACGCCTAGCGTGATTTTTGCACACCTAAGCGTGAGTTGGCTGCCCTTGCTTCTCTTTTGCATCCTTCTCCATTTTGAACTCTTCTTTGCTTCCTTATCCTTTCCAAGGTCTTTCATTCTTGAATTTCTGCAACAAAAATAATGCTTTAATTCATCAAGCGATAATCCATCTCAATTTCTTAAATACAAGTATTAAAAATTGAATTCTTAAACAATTGAGATACAAAGCTTAAATCATCAAGATCATGTATGAATTAGGCCATTGGGTCTTGTAAATTTAAGGAAAGCATGCTCATATATATTCAAATTCATGTGAAATAACTTCATTTCCCGAAGTTATCAATCATTACCAGTTATAACAGCAAGAAACAAAACGGCGCCAAGCGCCCACAGAGCATACTAATTAATAATCATAATTATTAAATAACAGAGATAGAAAATTAAACAGTTGCAGGCAGATATACAACAGTAACACAACAATGCCAATTATAATAATACTAATAATGAACAGATGCCAGATAATATATGGACTCACTATGCACATACATACAAAGTCAAAATCCTACTCCATGGAGCTAGACACAAACGGTAGGAGAGAAAGATCAGGAGACATGTCTGCAACTCGGTTGCCGCGACCAAAGTGCTATAATTCATCAGTTTATCCATGTGCACATCATGGCATTGTACAGACAGTCTACACTAGATCATGATATAGGACAGTGCCCAGTCAGGATCATCGGTGCGTTTGCATCGGTCTGCCCCACAGACAGAAGAGCTACCAACTGTCCATTGCGAGGTACTCACACCCCGATGCCCTCATGGTCAACAATATGACCTACACTAGTCTACTCGCACCCGCACTAAGGTGTGTTCAACTCCTAGGCAACTCGGCCTTAACAACAGTCCAACGGACATTCACAATGCATAAAGACTCTATGCATACTCATGCATGATCATCATTACATGTTATTTCATAATATGCCACAACTGGCCAAAGTAAGAATCAGCATATCCTTGGTCACTCACATGGACCCACAATATCACAATATTGTTATTAAAGAAATTAATACATTTTTAAAGTGTATTATGAACTCTTGCTTAGGTTTAGCTTTTCTTACAAAGTTTGTCTCTAAAGGAATTCTCTTAATTAAATTAAATTCTTTTAGGCAGTGTTTGGATGAAGCATTTTGAAAGTGGAATGTAATCTTTTTGAGGATTTAAAATACCACACGTAAAAATGCATCGTTTGGATAGATAATAAAATGATTTTTAAATTTTCAGAGAATTTTATTCAAGTAATTTGTTGCCCAAAATAAGGAATTTCAAATTCTATCAATATAGGTGGAATTTTCAAATTCCCTCATCTCTTTAACTCGGGTTTAATCACTCCGATCCTGAAGCTTTTCTCTTTTTCTTCTACCATTGCTTCTCTCACTCTCTATTCTATTATCATCTGTCAAGTCCTCTGAAAGAAGCTTTCGAACCTGCAAGAACTATGGCTTCTCACTCTTGCTCTCTCTTCTTCTTCTTGTTCTTGTCCAACAGCATCGTATAGTCTCCACCGGAGGATTCATCGGCGATGAACATGTCCTTGTGGCTATCACTGTGTGGATTAGATAGATTGACCTCATTGATGTTTGAATCGAAAGTGTTGATCATCTATTGCTTTTTCTCGGGTTATGGAATTGAAACTAATTACTCACGAAAAATCAAAGTCAAAGAGAGAAGATGAAATGGAAATTGAAGATTTGAAATGGTTTAAATGTCGGTGATTCTCTTCTACGCATCCAAATTTCTCTCTTTCCAATTTCAGTTTTTGAATAGATTATGTTAATTTAATTTAATATTTACTTTCCAAATAATAGAATATGTACGTAGATCTATTGTTGATTGTGTTGATTCTAATTATACGTGAAAACCTGAATCTTATATATATTTTCGTTTTGGATTTTCAGTGATTTTTGTTTTCTTGTTCTGAAAGGTGCTCAAGTACGTGGGATGAGGGAGCTAGAACCATCCTTATCAGTTCTTACTCTGCTTTCAGAGGTGATTTAAGGGTAAATTTTTTTATTTTTGCTTTCATTCTAAATTTGGGTTGAAGAGGTAATCTTGTGTTGTCTAGTCATTTGAGTATGTATAATCATGTTAAATGATGTATCTGCATACTTGCCTACAACTTGTTTGAAAAATTGTGTGAACTTCTATTAGGTTAAAATGAGTTCTGGTGTTTGTGTTAAGTAGCTCTCCTTCTTTGTTGTGTTTTTTTGTTGTTGCCGCACATTCATTTGACAGTTTTAGGATTTTAAAAATTAGTAAAGTTTCAGTCTCTCTTGCATTAACACTTGTATTAGTTGTGACCACTTTCATGCAACCTGCCATGGCTCTCTTTTTGACCTCTTTGATTTTTAAATACTTAACAATCAATGATTTATGATTATATTAAACTAGGAGCACAAAGAAAATTGTAATATAGTTTTGTCACAGTTAATTAAGTTGTATATTTCATAATTTGAGCTCCTTAAAGCCATCAAGTTTTGTTTTGTAGCTACTGTACTCTTGCACCTAGTTACTATCCATTAATTTGAGCCAACTATGCAAGTTCATGGTGTTAGTAAATGTTGCCATAAGGCTGACATTTGATTTGTTATTGATCAGGATTAGAATTATGCAACTATACAACTATACTTGCACTTTGCAGTATTTAGTTGGTCATGGATATAAATTGGATGGGGACCACTTTGAATTTCTTCTAATATTCAATATACGATGGGGGTGAAAGCTAGTTGATTTTTGTCCTTTATTTTCATCAAAAATTCATCTTAGGACTTATCTCATTAGTTTGCATATATTGTGATTCTTTTGTTAGTGGGCAATATGTTTCTTGGATTTTAACTACTCATTTTTTTCAGTGATGAGGAGATGCTAAAGAAACTTATTGATCTTATGAATGAGAGTCATTATAGCTGCAGTGTTTTATGTGAATGCGGTATTGACATACAATACTCTCGCTTTCAGGATGCATTCTGTCATTGGAAAAAAATGCGTGCATTGTCTCAATTGTTGGATTCTCTCTAGAAGGATGTCTCTTTGAAAGGCATGATTTGTGTCGTATGAGCTTTTCCAGTCTTAAAATAACAGAATGGAGAATAATTCTTGTTAAATGTAGTTTCCTTTTTTAGCACATAAAATTTATATTTTTCATTTTATTATTCATGGAATCACCTGTCTGGAGTTCGAAGAACTCGTAAATATTTGCCTGCTTCTGCTATGACTGTTTTGAACCAAAATAAGTTGCTTACTTTTGCTGGATTTATCTCTTTTTAGTTAATATTTGTTACTTTTTTTCTTACCACTTATGCAGGAAGGAACTCCTAAGAGCTATTGTTGTATGACTTGCTTAGCGATTAGCTATGCGTGGCTTGGGTGTTGCTGATATTAGTGCTAGGTTTCTTTTTGAATGTGCTAGACATTGTAAATGATGCTATACCATATAGATAGGGATAGAGGAGAGAATTGTGAACAAGAGGTCTATAAGGATTATGCTCACCTACCCATTTAGCAAAAGTCTTTTTTTTTTTCTTTTTCGAGTGATGAGATACATGTATGCACTCCTAATGAATAATTTTTTTTTGCCATTATTTCCTTTGTGTTCTTGTCCAGTGGTATTATCATATTAACAAATCCACGTAGAAACCATAATTCCAAGTATTTGGTATAGTTAATCTTTTAATTTTATGCAAAATTTTCTAATTTTTTAAATTTATTTTATTTTATTTGTTTTTTATTTTACTATGAATAAAAAATAATATATGATGTTTATTTTTTGCATTGAAATCCCAAATAAATATGTAAAAAAAGATTTTTACAAATAAAGGAAATTGAATTACTTTATCCAAACAAAGAATTTTAAATTCAAGGAAATTAAATTTCTTTATCCAAACAAAGAATTTTGAAAATGAAAGAAATTTAATTGAAGCAATTAAATTTCTTTGCATTTCAAATTCTTTAGAATTTTAAAATACTCCATCCAAACGTAGCCTTAGGTAATTTATTCTCATACACTTAGAAAGTTATTCTAAGATTCTCAAAGTCTCACACTCTCTTGTTCTTGCCCTAATTAAAATTATCTTAAGTCTTATGAAAATTCCACTCTTGGTTCTATAAAAATTTATGATTTTCAAAGTATATCCTATTCTTCCAATTTGTTAATTTTCTATCCTATTACCAATTATTTAATCACTTAATTAATTAAGTTTCAAGGTTACCAAAATTGCACAATTAAGCCCCAAAAAGGCCCTAGAGGCCGTGGCCTCCCTAGGGATTAAATTCTAAAATTTTTCATTCCATTAATTACTTAATGTACACTTGATTAATTATGAATTCCAATTGTTACAATTGTTCACAAAGAACCCTAAAATTTGGACCCCAAAACCGTGGCCATCCAAGAACCAATCCAACATCATTTTCTTCCATTTCATGCATTCCAATCCATTCAAATATATAAATATACACAAACAAACAATCTAATAGCTTAAACACATTATAAACAACATGCAAACATACTAATCATGCAAACAAAGAATAACCCTCATTAGGGTTTTCTCACGATCAACCATAAACAAGGTTTCTAAATGCTAAAAGAGGTTGAGGAGGAGTGTCTTCCTCTTACCTAAGTGAAGAACAAACAAAGAACTCCCTTGAAGCTCTTTGGATTTTTGGATTTGGTTCCTCCAAGAACCCTAAAATTTCAAACTCATTAAAATAGTACCATTGCTTGAAAAATAAAGCATGGATGGTCACAAAGAAGACCATGGGAACGAAAATAAGAAAAGGGAATGAAGATTCAAGAAGCTTACCCAAAAAGCCCAACGCTTGAAGCTTGAAGAAGATGGTGAAAATGATGGATTTTCAAAGAACCACCAACTAGAAAAGTGTTTAGGAGATGGAGAGGATTAAGAAAATGGGGTTGGATGAAAATTTTGTGATGGATAAGGGGGAGAAGGAGTGGTGGCCGCGAGCCTTGGTAGAGAGAAGGAGGAGAAAATGCTTGAAGAAGATGAAGGTAGAGAGAGAAAGTGAATAGAAAATTAAAGTGGTAGCTTTTGAATTTTGAAAACTTGAATATAATTGATTAAATGAATTGAAGCACAATTTGTGCTCCCAAGGGGGCTGCTGCCATGAATGCATGGGGAGGGGAGAGAGTGTGTATGGCTTCCATAGGAAGCTTGGAGGAAATTTCCAAGAAGCTTTGCACAATTCTCAATAAAGTGCATAGTAAGCAAGGACAGAATCAAAGATCATGAGGGTCTTTTAAGCTTGTAATGTAAGGTTAAGGGTAGTGGCTAAGGAAGAAGGGAAAGGATTTTAATCCAAATATCAAACACATAATCAACCACTTCCATTGAATCAAGTCAAGCATGTAGATGCATAAACACAAACCAACTTGAAGAATCAATCTTCTTTATTCCATTTTCTCATCACATAATCAAAAGGGCTTTAATTTACACAACAACCTACTTATTTTCTTTCTTTCTTTCTTTCTTTCTTTCTTTTTCTCTTTTTGTTTTTGTTTTTGTTTTTTTTTTTTTTTTTTGGATTCTTAACATCATACACAACACTATGGCTCAAAACAACAAAATTGCTTAACCATGTGCTCAACAAGGGACCTGTAATGAGGGGAAGAGATTTTTCTTTCACAAGCATGGTTTAAGAGGCTGGAGAGATTAGGGTTAAAGAAATGAAAATTAGGCCACACACACGCACACTAGGCTTCAAAATAGGTACTAGGGATATCATTCAATCAAGGTTGGCTTGAAAAGCTCAATCGGTCCAAATAAGTGCCCTAGTCATTTCATTGAAAATGCATTGCCTAGGATTTCGCCTCAAAAGGGAATCAAACAAGCTTCTAAGATGCAAAATTGACTATACACATGCCAATCATAAATTTCTCCAATCATGCATTTCATTCATATTCCAGAATCCACCACACATGCAATAGGGAATTTCTCTCATATGCAACTATGGCAATAAGTGTAAGCACAAAATTTTAAATTTTTACAATTGAGTTCCTAAGTAGTGAGGTGTATATTTGATCCATACATTCATCAGATATTCTAATCAGAAATCAGGCATGCACTAATTCAACTTGCCTCAACACACACTCGTCAATTCAATTCCTAATTCACGAAACCCTCAAGGCTTAATCAAGCTCACTCAGATTTGAAATTTCAGCAAAAGCAAAAGCAAAGAGAAGGGAATCAATATATATATGTCCAAAACAATGATTCAACAAGCAATCACAAAAAGATCATAAAGTTTCCCCCCCAAACTTAAGTCATGCAGTGTCCCACTGTAACCAAAAGAAATCAAGTCTCCAATAAAGTATGTACAGTGGACATAAAGTAAAGACAGAAAAATAAAATAGAAAGATCATGAAAATATGAGGCTGGTGCCTCAAATCAGATCATCCTCATCTAATAGGTCATCGCCCTCAGCGCCCAACTCCATATCATCAGCAGGTGGAGGAGGTGGAGAAGAAGGTGAAGCTACAACTAGTGGAGCTGCAAAAGGAGGAAATGCTAGAGAATCATCCATTGGGCGCCCTGACCCAAGGCCATCCAATGAATGCCCTGGTAAAGCGAAGCCAGCATCTCCAACTGCGTAGTCAGCATCTTCTACTGTCGATCCAGGCGCTGCTCAATGGAGTATGCCCAGGCGGCATCAAAAACTAGAACAGGCTGTGGAGCAGGTGTAGGAACAGGCTCGAGATCTGGAACTGGGGGCTAGACCGGGGCTCGCCTGCGCTTCTACTGAGCAGTCATAATGGTCTGCACTGCTCATTCTGTCATGGGAGTCTTCAGCTTCACACGGACTTCAGTGTCCTTCCAAGTCATTTTTGATTTCTGACACAGCGCACAAATAAGAGAGAGGAAGAACAACGATTTCAGCTTCGATGTGATGCAAAGCTTGAGGTGATCATAAAGAATCTGCGCAGTGTCCACCCGCTAAAGAGTATGGATGGCATATAGCATGTATGCGCGCTCAAGATAAATCTCTGATCTATGCTCCGTAGGTAGCAATGAGGAGCAAACAAAATGGTTCCAAGGGCGCAGCTCTTTGCGCAGACTTTCCTATTTAATGAAATGGATCAAATGATATATGTACTATTTCAAAAGGTGTACCACCATCCTCTTCCGGCAGCTGTAGGGTTTGGTACGCACATACTAGTGGAGGAGGGCTAAGGTGTAAAACCTGGCTGATGCGCTCAACAGAGTAGTTAACAGTCCTCCCTCTGACTTTAGCAGTGGTCTCAGAATGCTTTTCAGCAAATGCGTTGGCATAGAATTCCTTGACTATTCCAGCAACTGGTTCTTCCACAGGATGCTCCGTAAAATGTTACCAGTGGAGCTCCTTAGTGGCACTAGTAATGGCGAGATATCGTACCACATTAAGGTTATGGAATCCCCGCTCAGCGATGATGTTAATCTTCCTCAAATGCTGCCAGAAGTAATCATATGCCTCTTGAGATACGAAAATCTGTGGGTCATAGATGGGAATTTCCTCAGCATCCTCTGTGTTACTTGGGTCAACCTCAACTGTTTTGCATTGTCTCTTTGACATGTTTAGGAACAACCTAAAAAAGAAGATGGTGCTGGTTATTACCATTTGAACAAAGACTGAGAATAATTTTAATGAAATCAGCCACTTCTAAGAAGACAGTATGCACTACAATCAAGCAACCCAGTTCAATAACTAACCAAAAATGCAAGCAGATCAGGGTCATGCAGTATGTACAACACAAATATGCATTAAGTTAACTAATAATTCAACAATCCACAGCATGCAACAGGGTTCAACTTTGAAACAAGCATTGGCATATCATAACTCAATCAGCAATAAACAAGTTACAATGCAAACAAGTCTCAGCTCAGCCAGTGCACAACCTAGAATCAAACTAAGTCAATCACCCAAAAATGACAACAGATACTAAGAACAACCACAGGGTGACTCAAACTGAAGGAACACCTCACGTATGTCAACAGGCAGAGGATTAACACAAATAGACATTAACATTGTCCTTGTTCAGTAGAAATGACCAAGCCACAAGCCCAATGGAAATCAAAAATATTTACAAACCAGAGATAAATAATAACCAGCAATCAATTAGAAACAACTTGACAAGAGAGCAAATGATGAGCAATTAACAAATAAAATATTTACAAACTACAAAATATGCAAACAGAACACATGATAACCAAAGAAAATAGAAAGTGCAGGGAAATGGAAAAGCAAACTTACCTTGAAGGAGTAGGAAATGAACAAGGCACCAGAAACTAGCAAGAAACCCAAAACAAACACACAAACAAAAAGTAGTACGGTATATTGGCCGTGTGGTGGGGAAAGAAGGGGAGGGAGAAATGGTAAAGAAGAAGAAGAAGAAGAAGAAGAAGAAGAAGAAGAAGAAGAAGAAAGAAAGTGGTTGGGTTGTTATGGTGGTGTTGGGTTCATGGGGGATAAGGAAGAAAAGGTGGGTGAGGGAAATGTGTGGTGGGTGCAAAGGCTATTAGGTGGGGAAATGTGGGGAAGAGATACGGTGATGGTGTTTTGGTGGAGAGGTTTACGGTGGAGATGCTTTGGTGGAGAAGGGGAAAGTGTGGGAAAAAGAAGAAGGAATAGTGGGGAGGAAAACACGGTGGTTTAGGTGAAGAGGGGTGAGAAGATTGGAGGGGTTACGGTGGTATGGGTAGGGAAGAAAATGTGGATGAGGGAGGTTAGAGAAGAAGATGTGGGGAAGAATGAGGAGAGGAGGGCTAAGGTGGGGAGGTGAGGGAGAAATGGCAATAGAAAGCTCAATGGAGGAACGAGAGAATGGGGGGGGGAAATTAGGGATTTAGGAGCAAATGGGAAAGAATGCTTGCGTTTTGTGCGGCGACGGACACATCACGCCTAGGCGTGGGATTTTTTTTTTTTTTAATTTTTTAATTTTTTTATTTTTTTTAAACGAACAGAAACTACGCCTGGCGTGTAAAAATCACGCCTAGGCGTGACTCTTGCAGGCCAAAATTACTGAGAACACAGAGAGGACCAGGTGTGAATAACACACGCCTGGCGTGAGCCTGGCGTGGAACTCTCTAGAAAATTCCTTACAGCAGCTGAGACAACCACGCTTAGGCGTGTAAAAACCACGCCTAGGCGTGGGACCCTGGATCAAAATTATGAACAGCAACACCAGAATACCCCATATCCATGCATCAAACACACCCTCCTTATTCTCAAACATCTAAGAAACAGCATAGGAATGACAGGAACAATCAAAGCCTCAAATTGAAAAACAAACACTATAAAACAATAAAACAAAATCAAACAAAAATACAAAATAAAAGAAAAATCATGCATGAAATTGTCCTAAGCGAAGAGATAGGGTTAGGAAATTGGGTTGCCTCCTAACAAGCGCCTTATTTATAGTCCTGGCTGGACTTTGTAGATTGTCAAGATGGAGGAGCCAAGGTGAGTGAGGTTTTGTGCCTCTCCACCTCACCACCTAAGTAGAGCTTGAGCCGCTGGCCATTGACCTTGAATGTTGACTTTGAAACTGGATCCTCTAAGGTTACAGCACCATGGGGAAACACTTCCACCATTAAAAATGGACCTGACCATCTGGATTTGAGCTTGCCAAGAAACAGTTTCAACCTTGAGTTGAATAAGAGGACCTTCTGGCTTGACTCAAAGCTTCTTGGGATAATGTGCTTGTCATGCCACCGCTTCACCTTCTCATTGTATAATTTAGCATTCTTATATGCTTGTAAGCGGAATTCCTCTAATGCATTCAGTTGCAACAATCTCTTCTCCCCACAAGTGTTGGAATCCCAATTCAATTGTTTGATGGCCCAGTAAACGTGGTGCTCAAGTTCAATAGGAAGATGGCAAGCCTTACCAAAGACCATTTGATATGGAGACATGCCAAGAGGGGTTTTGTAGGCAGTGCGATAAGCCCATAAAACGTCATCCAACTTCTTAGACCAATCCTTCCTAGAAGGACTCACAATTTTTTCAAGAATCCGCTTCAACTCTCTATTAGAAACCTCAGCTTGGCCACTGGATTGTGGATGATAGGCTGTGGCTACCCTATGTTTCACACCATATTTAGCAAGTAGAGTAGCAAAATGCCTGTTACAGAAGTGTGATCCTCCATTACTGATAATGGCTCTAGGGTTCCCAAACCTTGTGAAAATGTTCTTTTTAAGGAAAACAAGAACCACCTTGGAATCACTAGTTGGTAAGGCACAAGGTTCCACCCACTTTGACACATAATCCACAGCCACAAGGATGTAGCGGTTACCAAAAGATGATACAAAGGGCCCCATAAAGTCAATGCCCCACACATCAAAGAGCTCCACTTCCAGAATTGAATTCAAGGGCATCTCATTCTTCCTGGAGATATTTCCAATTCTCTGACATCTATCACACTTTGCTGCAAATGAGTGGGCATCACAAAATAGAGTTGGCTAATAAAAACCCGATTGCAACACCTTAGTTGTTGTTCGTTCACCCCCATAGTGACCTCCATAAGGTGAAGCATGACAATGCTCAAGTACAGCACTAGTCTCTTCCATAGGAATGCACCTTCGAAGCACCTGATTAGCACCTTGTTTAAAGAGATATGGTTCATCCCAAACATAGTATCTGACATCACGGAGGAATTTCTTCTTCTGCTGATAAGACAATTCAGTTGGTACCAATCCACTCATAATGTAATTAGCAAAATCAGCATACCATGGATCTGAACTAGCAAACACAGCAAATAATTGTTCATCCGGGAATGTCTTATAAATCAAAGTTGGTTCCTGTTGATATTTCTCATTTTCCAACCTGGAAAGATGGTCAGCCACCTGATTTTCAGCACCCTTTCGATCTCTAATCTCAAAGTCGAACTCTTGTAGTAATAACACCCAACGAATCAATCTTGGCTTAGCATCCTTTTTACTCACTAGATACTTGATGGCCGAGTGATCCGTGAAGACAATGACTTTAGTACCAACCAAATAAGCCCATAATTTGTCAAATGCAAAGACAACTGCAAAGAGCTCCTTCTTAGTGGTGGTGTAGTTCAACTGAGCATCAGTGAATGTTCGGCTCCCATAATAGATGGAATGAAAGATTTTGTTTTTCCTTTGGCCCAATACTGCTCCAATAGCATAATCACTAGCGTCACACATGAGCTCAAATGGTAAGGACCAATCAAGAGTGGTAATAATGGGCGCTGAGACAAGTCTCTTCTTCAGCTCCACAAAGGCTTCCATACATGACTCATCAAACTTGAAGGGCACATCTTTTTCCAACAAATTACACAGTAGTTTGGAAAGCTTGGAAAAGTCTTTGATAAACCATCGATAAAATCCGGCATGCCCTAGGAAACTCCGAACTCCTTACACTGAAATTGGTGGTGGTGATTTCTCAATCACCTCAATCTTAGCTCTATCCACCTCCATTCCCTTATGAGACACTCTATGGCTAAGTACTATGCCCTCTTGGACCATAAAATGACATTTCTCCTAATTAAGCACCAAACTTGTCTCCTTACACCTTTGAAGTACAAGGGCCAAGTTATGGAGACAATCATTAAAGGAATCACCAAATACAGAGAAGTCATCCATAAATATCTCCAAACAGTTCTCCACCATGTCAGTGAAGATAGCCATCATACATCTCTGAGAGGTAGCTAGGGCATTACATAACCCAAAAGGCATTCTTCTGAAGGCATAAGTACCATATGGACAGGTAAAGGTTATCTTCTCTTGATCATTCAGGGAAATGGCAATCTGGTTGTACCCCGAATACCTATCCAAGAAACTGTAGAAAGCACGCATCTAATCAATAAATGGTAATGGAAAATGATCCTTCTGGGTTGCAGTGTTAAGCTTCCTATAGTCCATGCAAATGCGCCATCCTGTGATAGTCCTGGTGGGAATCAAATCATTATTCTCATTGGCGACCACAGTCATCCCACCCTTCTTAGGCACGCACTGAACTGGCCTCACCCATTTGCTGTCAAAGATAGGGTATATGATACCTACATCCAGCCATTTAATGATCTCCTTCTTGACCACCTCCTTCATGATAGGATTAAGGCGCCTTTGATGTTCAATTGTTGGCTTATGATCTGCTTCCAGCAATATTTTGTGCATCCATATGGTGGGGCTAATGCCTCTGATATCTGCAATAGACCACCCCAAGGCTCTTTTGTATTCTCTGAGCACTCTGAGCAACCTGGATTCTTACTCCTCTGACAAATATGAAGAGATAATGACTGGCAATGTGGATGAATCCCCTAAGTATGAATACCTCAAATGATCAGGCAATGGCTTGAGCTCTAACTTGGGAGGAGTGATTATAGAAGGCTGGAGAATGGGCTTGTCAGAAGGTATGTTCAACGGTTCAAAGCCTGGTTTCCTGAAAAACTTTGCAAATGAGTCAAGCAGTTTAATACATTCCAAAACATCTTCCCTATCTACATGCTCATATATAGATGTCAATGATAAAGCAAGGGAATCATCAGTGAAGTTAGCATGGAATGCATTATTAACTACTTGATCAATCATACCTATGTAAGAACACTCTTCATGATCATTTGGAAATTTCATGGCTTTGTAAATATTAAAAGTTACCTTCTCATTATTGACTTGCATAGTGAGCTCACCTTTTTGAACATCAATCATAGTCTTACTGGTGGCTAGGAAAGGCCTTCCAAGAATCAAAGATACATTGCGGTCTTCCTCCATGTCTAGGATGATGAAGTCCGCTGGAAAGATGAACTTGTCAACCTTGACCAAGACATCTTCTATGACCCCCTTAGGATAAGTGAGAGATCGGTCGGCTAGTTGCAAGGTAACCGAAGTTGGCTTCACCTCCCCTAAACCTAGCCGTTGAAAGATAGATAGAGGCATTAAGTTTATGCTTGCCCCTAGGTCACACAAAGCTTTTCCAAAGAATTGGTTGCCAATGGTGCATGGGATAGTGAAGCTCCCTAGATCCTTCAACTTAAGAGGTAGTTTATTTTGCAAGATGGCACTGCATTCTTCAGTGAGTGCAATAGTTTCATAATCCCCAAGCCTTCTCTTCTTAGACAAGATGTCTTTTATAAACTTCACATAACTAGGCATTTGTTCCAAAGCCCCAGCAAATGGTATGTTTATGTGAAGTTTCTTAAAAATATCCAAAAACTTTTGGAATTGAGCATCCAGTTTTTGTTTAGCTAGCCGGTTGGGGAAAGGTGGAGGTAGTGTATAAGGCTTGTCCTCCTTCTTGTTGTCTTCAACCTTCCTCTCTGCTAGCTCTTCATTCTTGTCAACCTCATTATTCACAATCAATTCATCTTTTGCAACTTCAACTTCAACTTCTTTTTCAAGTAGCTTGGTCTTCACATTTCCTTCAATTTCTTTCCCACTCCTCAGTGTTATAGCCTTACAATGTTCCTTGGGAGAACCTCCTGGATTGTTGATGGTGTCACTTGGAAAACTCCCTTGAGGCCTATTACTTAAGGCTTGGGCAAGTTGGCCAACTTGAGTCAAGATTTCTCAAGGAAGCCGCTTGACTTTGCATCAAAGCATCATGGGAAGCAAGCCTTGAGTCGGTCTTAGTCATGTACTCTTGCTGGCTAGTCATGAACTGAGCAAACATCTTCTCCAAATTGGAAGTTGAAGTTGATGTTGAAGTTTGGGCTTGAAGGGGGCTCTACTGTTGAAAACCTGGAGGAGCACGGGGAGCTTCCCTAGTCTGATAAGAAGAGGAAGAAGGAACTTGAACTTGTCCACCCCATGAGAGATTAGGATGGTTTTTCCAACTAGGATTATATGAATTGCCCAAAACATTATTGTGAATTGGCTGATGGAATTGATTTGCATATTGCACACTTTCCAGGGTAGTTGTACAATTAGCAGTTGAATGAAGGTCCCCACAATGATCACAAATATCAGCTGAATTACTGGCTCCACTTGCTACAGAATTGACTCCCATGGTGTCTAGCTTCTTAGAAAGAGCTGCCACTTGAGCTGTAAGTGATGTAAGAGCATCAACTTCATGAGTACCTGCTGCTAATCTCTTGGGAGTAACTCTTTCAGCAGGCCACTAATAATTGTTATTAGTCATTTCCTCCAAAAGGTTGTAGGCTGCATCCACGGTCTTGCTCATGAGAGCCCCTCCAGCTGTTGCATCAATTATGAATCGAATGGAAGTTGTCAAGCTATTGTAAAAAGTATGAACCAACATCCATTTTGCTATACCATGATGGGGGCATTTCCTTAGTAATTCCTTGAATTGCTCCCATGCCTCATACAAGGTTTCTCCTTCGAATTGTCTGAAGGACAAGATGTTATTCCTATACTTCATTGCTTTCATGGGAGGAAAGAATCGATCCAAGAACTTCTGAGCCAGCTCTTCCCAAGTAGTGATGGAATGTTCAGGTAATAATTAAAGCCATGCCTTGGCCCTATCCCTTAAGGAAAAAGAGAAAAGCCTCAAGCGAGCTGCATCATCAGTCATCCCTTGATGCTTAAAAGTATCACAGATCTCCAGAAAGTTGGCTAAATGAGCATTAGGATCTTCATGGGGAAGATCCATAAATTGCAAATTATTCTGCACCATCTGGATAATAGCAGGCTTAATCTCAAAAGTCTGTGCCTGTACAGCTAGCCTTCTAATGCTAGATCGAATGTCTCTAGCATTTGGAGTGGCATACTCTCTCAAGAGTCTTTCAGCATTCGCTTCTTCTGCCATCTCCGATTCACTATCCAATTCAAATGCCTTCCCTTGTACTAGTCGTTCTCTTAGCAATCTACGAAAGGTCCTTTCGATCTTAGGATCGTAAGGAAATCGAGATACACTTTGAGTCCTTCGCATACAAGAGCTAAGTACCTAAAAAACAAAACAAAACAACAAAGAAAACTTGAAATAAGAATTATGAATAATTTTAAGAAATAACACAAAATCTAAACTCAATCCCCAGCAACGGCGCCAAAAACTTGTTGGTCCGTAAATCCGCAAGCGCACTGGTCGACAAGTAATATAAAGGAGAGTTAGAGTATCGTGTTCCAAGGGATTGAATAATTAAAAGAATGTTAAACTTAACCAAAATTCACAAATTTTTATCCAAGCAAACGAATTGTGAGAGTGGGTTACAATTAAAAATAACAATTTAAGAGAAACAAAATAAGAAAACACCAAATACCAATTCCACAAGAGAAGATGAGAATGATTAAAGCCTAGGGGTCCCTATTCACTTGCTACTTCAATGAATAATTACAATTAACAAGCACCAATCAATGAAAAGACATTTGTTAGCTAATAACCATCAATAGATAAGAGCCTATGTCTAGGACAATTACCCATGTAAACTTAGCTAATCCACTATGTGTCCATGTGAGTTAGCATAAGAATCACTCATTGAAACCAATTATCAAACACTTGTCATACATGACCAAGAGGTATGTGTCCATCCCCTCAGTTAATCAACACACTCATACCAATAGAATGTAATTGAACATACATCAACCATACCATATCCATATTCACAACACCCTATTTCTAGTTCAATTGGAATATTAAAAATATGCAATTGATGGCCAATCAATAACAAGCACTAAGCATAGATATGGATGAACAAAACCAATTTCATTGAAAGGATACCTAACTAATTACACATTAATCAAATCCATAGCAAGATCCTAGAGAGCCCCTAGATTAGAGTTTAGTTACACATCATGAAAGAGAAGAAAACAAATGAAATAAAATGATCCATTAAGTTACAAATCAAGAGGTAAAGGGAAAGAATAGACAAAAATGGAGAGATTCCAAGCTTGATCCTCTTCCTTGATCTTGATTCTCCTTTGAGTCACCTTTAATCCAAATGGGTTCCTCCTCTTCTCACTTGCTCTCTGGAATTCGTGGTTTGTCAAAAATAGCAGATCCTCCTCCTAATACCCAAATCAGATATTAAAAGCTAATTTTCGTGGATCAGGATTTTTCCCATGCCTAGGCGTGGTTATGAAGCACGTGGTCTCAAGTGCAATCCACGCCTAGGCGTGGGTGTCTCTGTCTGAGTACCCTGAAAACCTGAGAGTTACACGCCTAGGCGTGACTTTTCCACGCCTAAGCGTGGAGGTCTCTGCTTGGAACTTCCTGAAATGCTGCGAGGATCACGCCTAGGCATGATTTTTCCACGCCTAGGCATGAGTTGGCTGCCCTTGCTTCTCTTTCGCATCCTTCTCCATTTTGAACTCTTATTTGCTTCCTTATCCTTTCCAAGGTCTTTCCTTCTTGAATTTCTGCAACAAAAATAATGCTTTAATTCATCAAGCCATAATCCATCTCAATTTCTTAAATACAAGCATTAAAAATTGAATTCTTAAACAATTGAGATACAAAGCTTAAATCATTAAGATCATGTACGAATTGGATCATTGGGTCTTGTAAATTTAAGGAAAGCATGCTCATATACATTCAAATTCATGTGAAATAACTTCATTTCCCGAAGTTATCAATCATTACCAGTTATAGCAGCAAGAAACAAAACGGCGCCAAGCGCCCACAGAGCATACTAATTAATAATCATAATTATTAAATAACAGAAATAGAGAATTAAACAGTTGCAGGCAGATATACAACATTAACACAACAATTCCAATTATAATAATACTAATAGTGAACAGATGCCAGATAATATATGGACTCACTATGCACATGCATACAAAGTGAAAATCCTACTCCATGGAGCTAGACACAAACGGTAGGAGAGAAAGATCAGGAGACATGTCTGCAACTCGGTTGTCGCGGCCAAAGTGCTATAATTCATCAGTTTATCCACGTGCACATCATGACATTGTACAGACAGTCTACACTAGATCACGATATAGGACAGTGCCCAGTCAGGATCGTCGGTGCATTTGCATCGGTCTGCCCCACAGACAGAAGAGCTACCAACTATCCATTGCGAGGTACTCGCACCCTGACGCCCCCATGGTCAATAATATGACCTACACTAGTCTACTCGCACCCGCACTAAGGTGTGTTCAACTCCTAGGCAACTCGGCCTTAACAACAGTCCAACGGACATTCAAAATGCATAAAGACTCTATGCATACTCATGCATGATCATCATTACATGTTATTTCATAATATGCCACAACTGGCCAAAGTAAGAATCAGCACATCATTGGTCACTCACATGGACCCACAATATCACAATATTGTTATGAAATAAATTAATACATTTTTAAAGTGTATTATGAATTCTTGCTTAGGTTTAGCTTTTCTTACAAAGTTTGTCTCTAAAGGAATTCTCTTAATTAAATTAAATTCTCTTAGGTAATTTATTTTCATACACTTAGAAAGTTATTCTAAGATTCTTAAAGTCTCACACTCTCTTGTTCTTGCCCTAATTAAAATTATCTTAAGTCTTATAAAAATTCCACTCTTGGTTCTTTAAAAATTTATGAATTTCAAAGTATATCCTATTCTTCCAATTTGTTAATTTTCTATCCTATTACCAATGATTTAATCACTTGATTAATTAAGTTTCAAGGTTACCAAAATTGCATAATTAAGCCCCAAAAAGGCCCTAGAGGCTGTGGCCTCCCTAGGGATTAAATTCCCAAATTTTTTATTCCATTAATTACCTAATGTACACTTGATTAATTATGAATTACAATTGTTACAATTGTTCACAAATATATAAATCTATATATTTTCTTCCAACATCATTTTCTTCCATTTCATGCATTCCAATCCATTCAAATATATAATATACACAAACAAACAATCTAATAGCTTAAACACATTATAAACAACATACAAACATACTAATCATGCAAACAAAGAATAACCCTCATTAGGGTTTTCTCACGATCATCCACAAACAAGGTTTCTAAATGCTAAAAGAGGTTGAGGAGGAGTGTCTTCCTCTTACCTAAGTGAAGAACAAACAAAGAACCCCCTTGAAGCTCTTTGGATTTTCGGATTTGGTTCCTCCAAGAACCCTAAAATTTCAAACTCATTAAAATAGCACCATTGCTTGAAAAATAAAGCATGGATGGTCACAAAGAAGACCATAGGAACGAAAATAAGAAAAGGGAATGAAGATTCAAGAAGCTTACCCAAAAAGCCCTAGGCTTGAAGCTTGAAGAAGATGGTGAAAATGATAGATTTTCAAAGAACCACCAACTAAAAAAGTGTTTAGGAGATGGAGAGGATTAAGAAAATGGGGTTGGATGAAAATTTTGTGATGGATGAGGGGGAGAATGAGTGGTGGCCGCGAGCCTTGGTGGAGAGAAGGAGGAGAAAAAGCTTGAAGAAGATGAAGGTAGAGAGAGAAAGTGAATAGAAAATTAAAGTGGTAGCTTTTGAATTTTGAAAACTTGAATATAATTGATTAAATGAATTGAAGCACAATTTGTGCTCCCAAGGGGGCTGCTGCCGTGAATGCATGGGGAGGGGAGAGAGAGTGTGTGGCTTCCATAGGAAGCTTGAAGGAAATTTCTAAGAAGTTTCCTTGAGAAGCTTTGCACAATTCTCAATAATGTGCATAGTAAGTTTGTCTCCTAAATTGAATACACTTTAATAGATGATTAATTATACTGTTAGAATTATTTTCTCTGTGAATAAAATTTACAGTTGATGAAAATAATATTTTATTGTTCATCGGGTAATTTTATGATACAGTGATTTTATTTATCAGATAAAACTTCAAAAAAGATAAACCTCGTAAGCTGTGTCCGGCCTCGGGTTTAGTAAGATCCCCCATTGACACGTTAATAGTTCAAGCTTTACCAGCTTCAGGGAAAACATTTTGTTGTCCCGGCTCCACTTAGCGCGCATGCAAAATGAGGAATATACTATAATATTCGACGTTTTCAAAAAAATACACAAAAATTCCTAAAAATCACAAATATTGAAAAATGACTATTCATCATAAAACAAATAATTTTTCGGAGTGTTTGTCTGACTCTGCTCAGTGCACATGCAAAACGAAGAATATATTAAAATATTCAACGTTTCTGAAAAATTCCAAAAAAATCTCCAAAAATCATGAATATTGGAAAATGACTATTCATGATGAAACAAATCATTTCCGGGATGTTACATTGACTTTGGTCAATGTGCACGTAAAATGAAGAATATATTCACGTAAAACGAGGAATATATTAAAATATTCGACGTTTCCGAAAAAATCCAGAAAAATTTCCAAAAATTATAGATATTATAAAATGATGATGAATGATAAAATAAATAATTTTCGGGGTGTTACATTCGCGTCGCGCTATCTTATTGTCTCAAGTCGAAGTAACTGAAAGACACAAGGAAAGTCAGTTGCAACCACTAGGATTTCCAAACAATACATCTCTGTGTTTGATTTTCAGAGAACACACAGTACAAGCAATACAGACTCAATCACAAAACCCAAAGAAACATAAACCGGGGCTCTGATATCAACTCGTTGTAACGCCCTTTTTTAAGAGGAGACGTCACATTATCAATTACCATGCGGAAAATAAAAGTGTAATAAAATAAGACCCGGTTCATTCCTTCATTAAACTTATTTGATTTTAGTTGTATAAATAAAATGGTGAATATTTTTTTTGTACGTATATACATATATATATATATATATATTATATTTATACTCGATAACACCTTTCATCAATTGATTATTTAAAGGTATTAACATTTATAAAAGATTCAACCGTATGTACATATATCTTTGTCTAATCGTAGCGAGAAAACATAAACTTTGATGGAAAACATAAAGACTAAACCATACATCCATGCATAAGTTACATATATATATATATATATATATATATATATATATATATATATATATATACTATTTAGATACAAACTATGAGTCAATAATTACATCAAGGCTCATCAAAAAGAGCCTAAGCTTTACCAAAAAATAAAACTATACTTGCCCAGATGATCATGCATATACATCCCCAAGATATCAAAATATACAGCCCATCAAAATAAAGACATCAGGCCCCCAAAATAAAAGACTGGTAGCCATCAGTAACTACCAGCAATATCAGTCCCTTAGATGAGGAGGAATCGTATCAGGATCCTCTTCAGGATCCTCCGCGAGATCCTCCTTGAGAATCTCCTCGGGGTCTTCCACATCTGAGGAAACCTCCATAGGAGTCACAGAGCTACGGGTCAGAGCCCGAGCAGTGGAATCAAAAGAATCCTCATGTGGGGTGTAGTAGCGGTCACCCCACATCTTCCGGATGGGCAGATAAAACTCCAAACACAGGCTGATGCAGCAGGTGAAGATCGGTGGTTCATGACGCCCCCAAGACAGCGACAACGACAAGTCTCCTAAGTAGACACAACGATCAGAGCTGAAGTTCACATACCAACAGTCTGGACCCCCAAGGAATGTCAGACACACGTTTCCCAAAAATCCATGAGGTCGGGCCGTCATGATCAGAATGATGCTAGTTAAAGTTGGTCCAGAAGCCAGGGAAATCGGGTTCTTCCTTTTCTTCACCCCCGTCTTTAGAGAATCACATATATAGATATACAGAAATAGTATAAACATAGGAAAAGAAAAGAGGTAAGACATTCGACATTCATTACCAATTGAGGCAGTAAAGAACATATGGCGCATGACGCCCACATAACATTTCAGAAATGATAAATAGCATTAAAATAGATAATAAGCAATTTAACATATATAGGCAGCTATCGCAGTAATGAAACAACATATTAAATTTTCATATGATCAAGTAACTAACAAATGGTATGACGACTCACTATGCACATCCATATGATACCAACAATCCTACTCCATGGAGCTAGACACAAAATAGTCAGAGATAATGAGTAGGAGATATGTTTGTATTGCGGCTGCCGAGGCCATCAAGGGCTAAAAATTCTCAATTTATAAAAATGCGCATCATGACATTGTACAAGACATTCTACACAGATCCCAATATAGGACAGTGTCTCGGTCCGGATCGTCGGTGCGTTTGCATCGGTCTGCCCCATGGACAGAAGAGCTACCAATTGTCCATTGCGAGGTACCCGCAACCTGACGCCCACAAGGTCAACAAATGACCTACACTTGTCTATTCACACCCGCACAAAGGTGTGATTCAACTCCTAGGCAACTTGGCCTTAATAAAATGTACAACAAACTTTTTCAATGCATGACTCAATCATGCTCAATGCATATATCTTCAATGCATATTCATATGTACATTTACAAATTCACAGTTATAACATTTCATGTCTAAGATCACATGTTACGTCATTTATCATCAATATTCGATCCCGTTCAAGGGTCTATACTAAGTCATTAATAGGTCTCTAGGCATTCGCACCCTATTCAAAATCATCAAATAAGTCAATTCTTAATTTCATAATGTCACTCGCAACTCTATCACACTCATGTTCTTTCTCCATTCAAAGTTCTTATAAATGGTAAAGTATGCTCCCGTTTCTTGTTTTTCCCTCTTTATGAATCCCTAATTAGTTTCTAGTCATCCAATTATTCAAGATTATTACACTTACATTAGCCCAAAAGCCTTGAGTCAAGGGCCCAAGGGGACCTTGAACCTCCAAGGGGCAAGAAAAGTCTCAAATCCATAACTAATCCTGTTACACGGCCTTTGTAAAATACACGGCCCCGAGTACACGGCCGTGTCCTCCTCTGGAGTGTACCAGAGACACGTTCGGTCATGCAGGGAGATACACGACCATGTATTCATACAGGGCCTAGGCCGTGTATCCCTCTGTGACGCAGAAACTCACCAGAAAACCATTCCAAACCTCAATCATCCCAACAATCCATTAATGTACATAAAAAATATACCATTCAAACACTTGAAATTCAACGAAAACAATCAAACAAACGGGTTTCCCAAAATGGGTTTAACCCCACCAACACAAACAACAAGTTCTTAACTACCAAAATGAGTTGAAGTGAATAAATCTTCCTCTTACCTAAGAGAAGCATAAGGAAAGGATGCTCTTTTTTGCTTAGAAATTTCATGCTTCACCACCACCAAAACCTTGGGCGTTCAAATCCACAAAAATCAAGATCAAAGAAGGGAAATGGTAGTCATGGTCACCAAGGTGGCCATGGAACACGAAAATGAGGAGAAGAGGAGAAGAAAGTTGAGAGCTTTTACCTTAAAGCTCCAAGCTTTGAGCTGGGCTGCCAACCACGAAAATGGAAGAGCCAAGGTGAGTTCCCCAAAGAGGAAAGCTTGAGGATGGAGATGGGAAAGCAATGGTCTCTATTGGGTTGAACAAAGGAAGCTTGAGAATCAACAATGAAGTATTTGTGTGTGGGAGAAGAAGAGAAGAGGGAGAAGAGTTGCGTGACTGAGGGGAGAGGAAGAGAAATGAGAGGGAAAATGTGTTTTTTCCAAACCCCAACCATGTAGCAATAGGAGAGGGAGGAGAGAGAGAAAAAGTTGGTGGGAAGGAAGCTTCCTTGAGAAGCTTCGCGCGCTTCTCGATAAAGTGAAGTGTGTGGTCACTTAAATGATATCATAAAAATAACCAGATATAAATGATCTTCCAGAACTTTTTCTCAGTGGACAAAATTTTAGAGTTAGCATAAATAATATTTTATTATTTTATCAGGTAATTAATTATTCTGTGGTTCTATTTATCAGATAAAATCTCGTAAAATGTAAATATCATAAACTGTGCTCATCCTCGGGTTTAGTAAGATCCCCCATTGATGTTTCCACAGTCCAAAGTTTACCAGCCTCAGGAAAAACATTTCGCTTTCCCAGCTCCGCTCAGTGCACACGTAAAACGAGAAATATATTAAAATATTCAACATTTCTAGAAAATTTTACAAAAATCTTCAAAAATCACAAATATTAGAAAATGTCTATTCATCACAAAACAAATAGTTTCTGGAGAGTTACACTGACTCTGCTCAGTGCGTACGTAAAACGAGAAATATATTAAAATATTCATCATTTCCAGAAAAATTCATAAAAATTCCCAAAAATCATAAATATTGTAAAATGATTATTTATGATAAAACAAATAATTTTCGGGGTGTTACAAAGGCATTGTACAGACAGTCTACGCTAGATCATGACATAGGACAGTGTTCGGTCAGGATCGTCGGTGCGTTTGCATCGGTTTGCCCCATGGACAGAGGAGCTTCCAACTGTCCATTGCGGGGTACCCACACCCCGACGCCCGCATGGTCAACAATATGACCTACACTAGTCTACTCGCACCCGCACTAAGGTGTATTCATCTTCTAGGCAACTCGGCCTTAACAACAATCCAACGGACATTCATTATGCATGACAACTCTATGCATAAACATGTATGTTCATCATTACATACTTTTTCACAATATGCCACAGTTGCCAAACTAAGTATCAACACATCATTGGTCACTCACATGGACCCACAATATCATAATATTGGAATTAAATAAATTAATACATTTTTGAGGTCTATTATGAATTCATACTTAAATTTAGCTTTTCTTACAAAGTTCATCTCTAGAGTAGTTCTCTTGATTAATTAAATTCTCTAATGTAATTTATTCTCATACGCTTAAAAAGTTATTCTAAGGGTCTCAAGGTCTCACACTCTCTTGTTCTTTCCCTAATTAAGATTACCCTAAATCTTATGATAAATTACATTCTTGGTTCTTTAAAAGTTATGAATCCTAATTTATTTTCCAATCTTCCAATTTGCTAATTTTTCATCCTATTACTAATAATTTAATCTCTTGTTTATTTAAGTTCCAAGAATTACCCAAAGTTGCATAACCAAGCCCTAAATGGCCCTAGAGGCCGTAGCCTCCCTAGGGAATTAAGTTCCCAAATTTTCCATTCCATTAATTGCACATGGTATACTTGATTAATTATGTCTTTCACTTATTTCAATTGTTCATCAAGAACCCTAATTTTGGGCCCCCAAAATCGTAGCCAGTCAAGAGGGAATCCAAAACTATTTCCTTCCATTTCATGCTCTCCAATCTATTCAAATATATCAATATACACAACTAATCAAACAAATAACTTAAACAAATTAAATACAACATATAATCATACCAATCATGCAAACAAAGAATAACCCTCAATAGGGTTTTCTCACAATCAATCACAAACAAGGTTTCTTATTGCTAGTAGAGGTTGAGGAGGAGTGTCTTCCTCTTACCTAAGAGAAGAAAACAAGAGAAGCCTCCTAGAATATCCTTGCAATTTTCGGATTGGACACCACCAAGAACCCTAAAATTTCAATCTCATCAAAACAACACCAATGCTTGAAAAATAAGGCATGGATGGTCACAAAAGAGACCATAAAAATGAAAATGGGTAAAAGAGAGTGAAGAATCAAAAAGCTTACCTAAAAACCCTAAGCTTGAAGCTTGAAAAAAATGGTGAAGATGAAGGTTTTTCAAAGAACCACAAACTAGAGAAGTGTTTAGGTGATGGAGGAGATTAGGAAAATAGGGTTGGTTGAATTTTTAGTGATGGATGAGGCATGGAGGGGCTGCTGGCCGTGTGGTCCTTAGAGAGAAGGAGGAGAAAAATAATTCAAAAGAAAATGAAGGTAGAGAGAGAAAATGCATAGGAAAATGAATGAACACTTAGGGTTTGTTTTTGAAATTTGAATTGATTAGATTAATTGAATTGAAGCACAATTTTGTGCTCCCAAGGTGCTACAGCCGTGAGTGTGGAGAGAGGAGAGAGGAAGTGCATGGTTTCCTTGGGAAGCTTGGAGGAAATTTCCTAGAAGCTTCCTTGAAGCTTCCTTGAGAAGCTTCGCACGTTTCTCAATAAAGTACAAAGTAAGCTTGTCTCCTTAATTAAATACTCTTGAACAGATGATTAATTGCTCTGTTAGAATTATTTTCCTAGTGAATAAAAGTTACAGTTGATGAAAATAATATTTTATTGTTCATTGGATAATTTTATGATACAACGATTTTATTTATCAGATAAACCTCAAAAAATACAAACCTCGCAAACTGTGCCCGACCTCGAGTTTCGTAAGATCTCCCGTCGATACGTTGACAGTTCAAGGTTTACCAACCTCAAGAAAAACATTTCATTATCCCAGCTCCGCTCAGCGCGCACGTAAAATGAGGAATAGACTAAAATATTCAACGTTTTCAGAAAAATTCACAAAAATTCCAAAAAATTACAAATATTAGAAAATGAATATTTGTCATGAAACAAACAATTTTCTGGGGCGTTTGACTGACTCTGCTCAGTGTGCACGTAAAATGAAGAATATATTAAAATATTTAACATTTCTGAAAAATTCTAGAAAAATCTCCAAAAATCACGAATATTGGGAAATGACTATTCATGATGAAACAAATCATTTCTGAGGTGTTACACTGACTTTGTTCAGTGTGCATGCAAAACGAGGAATATATTAAAATATTCAGTATTTTTGAAAAAATTCACAGAAATTCCCAAAAATTATAAATATTATAAGATGATGATTAATGATAAAACAAATAATTTTTCGGGGTGTTACAATTGCATGTGGCGTCCCAGGGCCGACGAGGGCGGGGAGTGATCGCCGGTGCAATGAAGCACGAACAAGGAGCGGCTCCTGGCAGGCTTCTAGGCGGAAGGTCTGCATGAATGAACTGAATAGGCATCGGAATGAGAGGGATTCAGAGACTGTGCAGGTATGGGACTGCATAGTTGAGGATGACTTAAAGGAATTGATTTGGTGTAGCCATATCAACAAGTTGCAACTTCTTTTCGGGAGCCTAGAACATAAGAACTCCATGGTTAATCGTACTTGACCTGGAGCAATTGTGGGATGAGTGACCTCCTGGGAAGTTTCGTAGGATGCATGTGAGTGAGGACAAAGCACGCTGAAAAGACCCGTGTTGGTTTGTGGAGACACTCATCAATCCTATAGGCAGTCCCGGGTCGTTATATTAATGGTATCAGAGACGGGACCTCTCCCAGTACGGTGTGGTTCGGGGACGAACCAAGCGGAAGTTGGTGGGCATGTGGCATCCCAGGGCCGACGAGGGCGGGGAGTGATCGCCAGTGCAATGAAGCACGGACAAGGAGCGGCTCCTGACAGGCTTCTAGGCAGAGGGTCTGCATGAATGAACTGAATACATACTAGAATGAGAAGGATTCAAAGACTGTGCAGATATGGGACTACATAGTTGAGGATGGCTTAAAGGAATTGATTTGGTGTAGCCATATCAACAAGTTGCAACTTCTTTTTAGGAGCCTAGAACATAAAAACTCCATGGTTAAGCGTGCTTGACCTAGAGCAATTGTGGGATGGGTGACCTTTTGGGAAATTTCCTAGGATGCGTATGAGTGAGGACAAAGCACGTTGAAAAGATTCGTGTTAGTTTGTGGAGACACTCATCAATCCTGCAGGCAGTTCCGGGTCGTTACAGGCTGCCGAGGCCTACAAGTGCTATAATTCACAATTTTTTAACGTGCACATCATGGTATTGTATAAGACATTCTACACTAGATTGCGATATAGGACAGTGTCTCGGTCCGGATCGTCGGTGCATTTGTATTAGTCTAACCCACGGTCTAGAAGAGCTACCAACAAGCCATTGTGAGACACCCGCATCTCGACGCCCGCAAGGTTAACAGTATGACCTATACTAGTCTACTCGCACCCGCACAAAGGTGTGATTCAATCTCCTAGGCAACATGGCCTTAACAATAGTCCGTTCGGACTTCCACAATGCATGATAACTCAATGCATACTCATGTGTATTTAACAATAATATACTTTTCCACCATATGCCACAATTTGGCGAAGATAAGCATCATCAAGTCTTCAAATAAGACATTACACACTTAGGGTTCATTAAGGAATTATGCTTCTACATTTTTTTCATTAAATTTCTCTTAAGATAATTTAATTTGAGTTATTCAACATCTTACTTACACTCATGTCCTTCTTTTAATTTAGAATTATTCTAAGTTTTAGGATAAGATCTCATTCTTGATTCTTTTCATTTTATGAATCCCTAATTAATTTCTAATTATTCAATTAATTAAGTTTCACTTAAATTTAGTATTTCTTATGAAATTCTTTCCTAGAGGAATTCTCTTGATTATTAGGTTCCTTGTTTTAAGTTTATCCATACTCACTTAGAAAATTATTCTAAGGTTTTCTAAGTCTCACACATTCTTATTCTTCCCTTACATTCCAAAAATCACTCTAGGTTATCAATTTAATTTTTTTTCCAATCATAATGTTAATTACTTAACTCTTAATTACTAAATATCCAAGGTTGTCCAAATATTACACAATTGGACCCAAAATGGGCCTAGAGGTCGTGAGCCTCTCTAAAGGGTGAGAACCCAAATTTTTCTTTGATTCATTAATTGTTATTCACTTGATTACTCATCTCTTTACTTGTTGCAAAATTTTAAACCATAAACACCCTATGGAGGGGTTGTGGTCGTGAGCCTCAATGGGGAAAGCAAGGAATTCTTACCCCTAAATCATGTTTCCAATCAATCAAAACCAATCCAAGATCATTAATATATATATACATTCAATCAAATAAATCAATGATAAAATCAATACATAGTCATCAAAATTACATATCACAAAGAGTAACCCTAACAAGGGTTCCTCATAACCAACACACAATACAAGTCTCCCACTACCAATAAAGGTTGAATTGGATAATCTTCCTCTTACCTAAGGGAGAAAATAAGCAATGAAACTCCCTTGAAACTCCTAGTGAATTTTGGTTTCACTCCTCCAAAACCTAGAATTTTCAACTTTAACCAATCAACACCAAAACTTGAAAAAGAATGGATCAATGATCATGGTGATGGCCATGAACACGAAAATGAAGAAGAAAAGATGAGGAACCAAGAATCTTACCCTAAAGCTTCAAACTTGAAGCTTGAAGAAGATGATGAAGATGGAAGTTTTTCAAAAAATCTTCAACTAGAAAGGTGTTTAGAATGTAGTGGAGATTAAGAAAATGTGGTTGCTTGAAATTTTTGTGATGGTGGAGGGCATGGAGAGAGGTTGGCCATGTAGTGTGGTGGTAGAGAGAAGAGAAAGCGTAGAGAGAGACGTTGATAGTAAAAGTGATGCACACTTTTAGGGTTTTTGAAATTAGAAAGGTAAAGTGTTAAGTGAAAAGTTTATTTTTGGCTCCAAAAAGGGCCATGTAGCCGTGTGGTGTGTGGGAGGAGAGAGAGAGTGTGTGTAGCTTCCTTGAGAAGCTTGGTAGGAAGCTTCCTTGAGAAGTATCGTACGCTTCTCGATAAAGTAAAAAGTAAAGTTGTCCACTAAAGTGAACACTCTAGAAAATATGATTAGCACTCTACTAGAATTATTATCCAGTGAACAAAAGTTACAGTTAATAGAAATAATATTTATTGTTTATCGGATAATTTTATGGTATAGCGATTTTATTTATCAGATAAAAATCTCGAAAAACATAAACCTCATAAACTATGTCCGGCCTCAGGTTTAGTAAGATCTCCCATCGACATTTTCACAGTTCAAAGTTTACCAGCCTCAAGGAAAATATTTTGTTTTTCCGGCTCCGCTCAGTGTGTACGTAAAACGAGGAATATATTAAAATATTTGACGTTTCTAGAAAAATTCACAAAAATTCTCAAAAATTACAAATATTAAAAAATGACTATTCATCATGAAACAAATAATTTTTGAGGTGTTACACTGACTCTGCTCAGTGTGTACGTAAAATGAAAAATATATTAAAATATTCAACATTTTCGAAAAAATCTAGAAAAATTCTCAAAAATTACAAATATTAAAAAATAATTATTTATGATGAAACAAATAATTTTCGGGGTGTTACACGCCCAAAAGTACTTAGGAAGGTTAGCCTTATTGAGCATAGTTTTTGCCTTTTCCTCTAAAGATCAAATTTTCCTTTTTGCAACACTAATTTGTTATAGTGTTCTAGGGGCAGAAAAAAAATATGCTCAATGCTATGTTCATCACAAAAGGTTTCAAATTCATGGTTTTCAAATTCGCCACCATGGTCACTTCTTATGGATGCAATACAAAAACTTTTTTCGTTTTGGATAACTTTAGCAAGCTTTTTAAATGATTGAAAAGCATCATTTTTGTGAGCCAAGAATAATGTCCATGTAAACCTAGAAAAATCATCCACAATCATTAATGCATAGTAATTTCCACCAAAGCTCATAGTTCTAGAGGGACCAAAAAGATCCATGTGTAAAAGTTGTAAAGGTCTAGAAGTTGAAACCACATTTTTAGCTTTAAAAGAGACATTTACTTATTTTCCCTTATAACATGCATCACAGAGTTTGTCTTTTTCAAATTTGAGATTTAAAAGACCAATTACTAGTTCTTTAGAAACCAATTTGTTTAAGTGATCCATGTGAATGTGAGCAATTCTTCTATGCCATAACCATGAATCATTTTCTTTACTCATAAAGCATTTAACATCATTTGAGGAAATGTCATCAAGGCTAATCATATATATACTATTGACCCTATAACTAGTAAACTTAACATGCTTATCATCTTTACCCTCAATTATGCAACAATTATAATTAAATATTACTTTATTCCCCTTATCACATAGTTGACTAATGCTAAGCAAGTTATGTTTGAGTCCTTCAACAAGCAAAACGTTATCAATGGATGAAGAAGGGTTCTTACCAACTTTACTAACTCCAAGGAACTTTCCTTTGTTGTTGTCACCATATGTTACGTGACCATTCTTCTTGGGGACAAGGAAGGAAAACTTGGAGCCATCACCAGTTATGTGCTTGGAGCAACCACTATCAAGATACCAACTTGAGCTTTTGGTCTTCAAGCACACCTACAACACACATTCAAGTTTTAAGCTTTGGTACCCAAATTGTCTTGGGTCCTTGTGTGTTAGAGTTAGGCAAAGTGCCCCTTAGGAGCCCAAACTCTTTTAGTTCTAGTCTTAGTGTTTATATTCTTTCTAACATTACATGTAGATGCACTATGCCCTTTCCTCCCACAATGAAAGCATTTGATAAAGGAACTACTTGAAGCATTTGTGGAAACAAAGAAATTTTGTAAGATTTTTGTTAGTTATTGGGATTATACCCTAAACCGTCTTTTTGGAAAACACATTTTTGTTTCCTTAACAACACATTCAAGTTGTCTCTTCCAAGGGTAAATTTTGCAAGAGTGTTGTTTAAATCTTCAATTTCTTTTTCAAATGCTTTGCATGATGAGCATGGTAAGGGTATGGATGTGTTATCATGTGAGGAGCAAGACATGCATAATGAGTTAGCATCAATAAGTCCTAAGGTTTCATTTTCAATCTTAAGCTCATTAATTTCCTTATTTAAAATAGAAACTTTGTTTACTAATAAGGAGATTATTTTGTTAGAAGATAAAACCATTTTTGTGAGTCTCATAGATTCATCATGCAATTCTTGAAAAGCATATTGCAATTCATCATAAGAAGGTGGAAATTCTAAGTTAGAAGATGTTACCTCGATGTCGCTTTCTTCACTTTCTTCTCCTTGATCCATGAGACAAAGATGAGCTTCTTCATTCTCTGAACTATCAGATGAACTCATGTCATTGTCCTCCCATGCTATATATGCTCTCTTTCCTTTCTTTTCTTTGGAAAGCCTTTTCTCAAACTTCTCCATCTTCTTAAGATACATAGGACACTCTATTTTCATGTGCCCCAGTTTTCCACATTCATAACATTTTGAAGGAGTTGAGGATCCTTCTCCTTTGTGATAGGCTTTCTTTTGTGGGAAGGGTGACCTTCTTTAGAATCCCTTCTTCTTTAAGAATCTTCTAAACTTCCTTACAATGAGACTGAGATTCTCTTCACTTAGCTGAAGATTTTTTACATCTTCTTCACCATCTTCATCATCATCTTCAATTGTGGAAGAGGTGGCTTTGAGTGCAATCCCCTTTTTCTTCTTATTATGCTCTTTATTTTGATTGAGTCTATTTAGCTCCAACTCATGTTCTTGAAGCATCCCAAATAAAGTGGCTAGAGACATTGTTGGTAAATCTCTTGATCTCGCGATAGTCGTTACTTTGGGTTGCCAATTCCTACTCAAACATCTCAAGACTTTGTTAATAAAATCTTCATTAGGAAATGTCTTTCCTAATGAGATAAGATGATTTACAATATGTGTGAATCTCTTTTGCATTTTTTGAATACTTTCACCTTAATTCATTCTAAACAATTCATATTCATGAGTAAGAGTGTTTATTCTAGATCGTTTTACCTCACTTGTACCTTCATCAGTTACTTGTAAAGTATCCCACATTTCTTTAGCGATCTTGCAATTTGAAACCCTAAAGAATTCATCATACCCCAAGGATGTGGTGATGATGTTCTTGGCTTTCAAATTGTATTAAACCTTCTTTTTGTCCTCATCGGTCCATTCATTTCGAGGTGTATTAATTTTCGCACCATTTTTAGTATGTGTGGGAACAAAGGCACCATTTTTAATGGCATCCCACACATCTAAATCAATAGTTTTAATAAAAAATTTCCTTTCTTTCCAATATGCATAATCATTCCCATTGAAAAAGGGAGGTCTATTTATAGAAGAAATTTCATTAGAAAAACCATTTGAAGTCATTTATTCTCTTGAAGCTGCTAAGCTCTTTACACAAGAATCTAGCTCTGATATCACTTGTTACCAAGTGGCCTCAAAACTCAAGAGGAGGGGTGAATTAAGTTTACAAATAACTTTTTGTAAATCTTTCGAAAAACTCTTGATTACTAATTTTCGTTGAAGCTATTAAGTAATAGAAATGAATGAATGGATAAGATAGAAAGATATTATTCACCAATGAATTAATCAAGAGAGAAATATTCAAGCAAGTTAATAAGTCAAAGCACAAATATAAAGAGAAAGGTTTAGAGAATCAAACACAATGGTTTATCCTAGTTCAGCCACCCCTTGTAACCTACGTCCAGTCCTAAAGCAATCACTCGAGATTTTTCACTAAATTCTAAGCTTGAATCATGTGCTTGTTACCTTTACAGATTGGAGCACTTAACACCACCTTGGGATACTTCACCCTTTGTAGCTTGAACCTCTTCAAACAAGGGATACCTCACCCTCTCTTTATAGATTGTGTAAGATTTAGATGGAAAAAACTCTCTCTAGAGCAGATAATACAAATTGAAGAACTATGGTATCAAGGATTCACACTTTTGCTTAAAAACAGAGGATGATATGAAGAATATGTGCAAAACACGTATTGATGCTCTAATAAGGTTTTCAGAATATTTCTCTCTAACCTTTAACAATGCCCAACAACCTTGCATTTAAAGCACATTAATGTTTAGAGCCGTTGGGGTGGTTAAGGAACATTAAATGCTTCATTATAGCTGTTGCATTCTATTTCTGGAAAACCCTTTTATTCGAATAACACGATAGTTATTCAAGTAAATCTTTAAATAGCACATTTGGGAAAAGTTTTCTGGAAAGCATTATTTGAATAACACTACTGTTATTTGAATAAGCCACTTAAAACAACAAAGCGTTTTTGTTCAATTTGAATGTTTATTCGAATAAAAAATGGCTTTATTCGAATAAACCCTGACCAAATAATATTCTTGCCTTCTCTAACTTTTGTTATTCGAATAAAATAAGCCTTATTCGAATAAATCCTATTCAGTTAAAATTCTTGGCTTCTCTAACTTTTGTTATTCAAATAAAAGTATCCTTATTCGAATAAATCTTTGTTGTTATTCAAATAAGAGGAGCTTTATTCGAATAAAGCTTGATTGATCTCAATATTTGCTTTCACTGACTTATATTATTTGAATAAAATTACATTTATTCGAATAAGCTATATAAAACTCATTTTGTCAGTAATGAGACAATGCCAAGTAATTCTAAGTGATTTTATATCCTTTTGGCACTTTAAAATTTGTCTATTTTGGAAATCAAAAACCATTTTGAAGCTTTCAAAACAAGTGCTATTCATGTTCTCTAAAAAATAAGTTTTCGAGCAATTGTATGAATCAAATTATACCTTTACATATTGATCTAAGTCCTAAAGCTAGTCTTGAAGGTCTTGGACTTGATCTTGTAACATCTTCATGTTTGTTATCATCAAAACAAAGTCTTCATGGTTTAATGGCCAATTACAAACATGTGATTTATCTCTTAAGATCTTCATGAAACTTGTAGAGAATTTTCTTAGCTTTCCTACAAGACTAGAATCACATCAATCAAATATTTGTAACTCATATTATAGCCAAATTACAAAATGCTGCCAAATTGACAAATTAAGGCCAATTCTTGCAATAATTCCTTCAATGATCCAATTAGGCCCAATATCATAAAATGTGACAAAACTAACTTAATTAAGCCTAATTGAACCTTAAGAAGCCCAGTGAGAGGATTATTAAATGAATAAAATATATTACTATCAAGGGCTAAACATTTCAGATCAATTCAAGGATCTTGAGGAAACTCTAGTTTGACTTTGAGATTCTGTACCTAATTTCGATTTTGAATTGAATTAATTATCTTCTTCTTCTCTTGAGTTGGATTTGAATTGCATGATTAGAGATTTTTGTTGTGTGATGTGATCCATTGAGATCCTCAATCCTAATTGAGATTTATGATTAAATTATGATTGATTAATTGTGGTTTAGTCACTTGAATTGAAGATGGTCAGGTTGGCAGATTTGTTAATCTAGGTTAATTAAATTCTGGTTGTTAAACTAGCATAGGTTGCATAAATCTAGCAATCGCAGGTTTATGAATAGTTTGTTAGTTAAATTCTAGATGATTATGTAGTGTTGAATTTTATGTGTTTGATGTAGAGATTTTGGTCAATCATAGATTAACCAATTAATTCAATCCAGATGCATATTTAGTGATCAATGACAAGCCAACTAGGCTTTTGACGGTTTCTTGGATTGGTTGCTTTGCATTTTGATTTTTCTTCCATTTAATTGTAACGTTTACATTCTGTATACATAATTCCCTCCTGTTTGACCTTGATTTGGTTTGATTGGTACCTTGATCCTCAAGAGACGACTCGGTTCACTACTTTGTGCTACAAGTTATCGGTAGAACTAGAATTTTGTTATTTGGTTGAGCTCGACACTCGAATCAAATTTGGCGTCGTTGCTAGGGATTTTAGCAACATAACCTTTTCACTATCTAATTTGAAGCAAAAGGATGTGGAGTTTGTCTTTGACCAGAAATGTCAGGAAGCCTTTGATCAACTGAAGAAGGCGTTGATCAGCACTCCCATCATCCAACCCCTTAACTAGACACTTCCATTTGAGCTTATGTATGATGCCTCCAATTATGCAGTGGGAGTTGTCCTGGCACAGAGATAGGGAAGGATCCTCATGTGGTCCACTATACCTCCAAAACTTTGGATGCTGCTCAAGCAAACTACACAACTATAGAAAAAGAACTCCTAGCCATTGTATATGTTTTAAACAAATTTAGATCATATTTGCTTAGTTCTAAAGTAGTTGTGTTTTCTGATCATGAAGCGTTGACATTTCTTTTCAAGAAACCCGAAGCGAAACCACGACTAATTAGGTGGATACTGCTACTCCAGGAGTTTGATCTTGAAATCGGGGATAAGAGTGGAGTAGGAAACCTGGTGGCTGATGTAACATCCTAATACTGTTACCCTAGTATAACTAACAAATACCTGGATAAATAGTATTAACTATGCTACTTCTAACATAATCATCAACTACTCTATAACATTTAGCATAGAGAGCCATAAATAACAAGTTATACACATATACAACAATAGCCAAAAAAGACAAAGTGTTATATATACAACTTTACATACTCAAGTAATTATAAATAATTACATCAATTTTATCCATAAAAGAACTGTCCTACATTAGCTCTTTCGTTTCTCTATCTTCTTACCCCCTAATGGGTCTTAATCTATTTTTACCATGGAAACATAGAAAAAGGTGGGAACATAAAGAGTCTCATTAATATTCAAATATTTTAATATAAATTACACATCAATATAATCTATATCAACATTATACAATCGCTCATACAACTGTACAACGTATCAAAGTTGTCTCACATCTACTTAACCTTATAATACTCGAACTTAATCACAATAGGACATTCACGTGCTGCTATTATGTAAAGGTTCACTAAACATAACGCATAATGTATAAGCCTAAGTCCCTTACTCATATCATAAGAACAACTATCTATACAGTTGTAACATATCACAATTAGTTCATTCATAAACTTGTTATAAGTACTGCACATATAACCTCTTTCTATGAATAAACTCACTAACTCTGAAATGTAGGATTAGAAACAAGCAATGAAGTCTTTACTCCATGCCACTCGAACATTTACATTCTCTTACTCTATGTAAACATTCACAAACCAATCTTTAACCTTAAACTCAAAAGTATACAATCAATGATATTGAACAACTACCCATATAATTGTAAAATATCATTTACACAAGGCAACTACCCATAAAATTACCAAAGAACAGGAAATGAATATGGATGTCATATGCTCTCATTATGCAATGTTCAAGAATAATAATTGTGAAATGTAATGTGATTATGCAAGTGTAGAGTTGTGTGTGTGTGCCACTTGCATATTCCACATTCTCTTTAAACTTGTAGTTAAGAAGACTGACTTTTCAAACTACCGAATAATGAGTGGATTGGTTCCTACTCATACGAATGAAAGTACTTTTTCCACCACATAAAAACTAGTAATCGTGGCCCTAACGAGCAGTTATGGCTAAATGCTCACTGAAAGAGACTTTTGGACTTTCCCATCTATCACCTTTGGCCATATAATTTTACATCTTTAAAGATTACTGTACTTTGGAATTAGCAATTAATAGGAAAATATACAGCGTTATGTATAACTCATACAAAACACCACATTAACTCATCACATGGTTCTTTCTAACCAAGTGAAGAACTAAACTCTAGCAAACATGTACTCTCAGCTCACTTCTAACTCATAAAGGAGCATATTTCATATTTCTAGTTAAGTAATCATACTTATGATACTTGTATCTAGCTCGCCTCATTATCACACCACAAGTGGTAAATTATGCCACCCTAATGTACTCAAGGTCCTAGATACGTACTTTAGGCAACCCACTACTCTTGGTTACCTTAATGCTCATAACTGTCACTTATATACTAGATGGACATCCTCTTAATGAAATACCCCTAGTAACATCTTAACACACACTATAAGGCATGTATAAGAGATCCCAACAAGTAGGAAACTTCATTTCAACAAGAAATATATCTTTTTGACATTTTCTGGTTTGGTCGCCTAGAAAGACTGATTTCCATGAATGCACCAAAAGTACATCCTAACTTCTAAAATTCTAGAATTTTATAGGCTAATAGCGTTATCCCATATCTTTCAAATGAAAAAACCTTACTTCATTTGACTTAATGTAGCTAAAGTTATGCAACAAAGTGCATAAGATGAAATAGGGTAACTACCTATTATACCAGAATCTGACCTAACTTTAAATAGACACTAGGAACACATAAAGAGTGTAAAATTCTAGAAATTTTTTTATCACTCACAGCCTTACAAGTTAGCTTCAAAATGACATGGGTCTTATGCATTTTACACCTCTGAGTAAAAAGTTATGTAATTTGGTTTACTAAGTGCTAGAATGCTTAATTCTGTAGAATTTAACTCAGATTCAAACCGAAACTGGTGCTACTTGGATTGGCCTAAAATTCTAAAATTTTTACTACATGAAGCCTTGTATCTTAGCTTTCAAATTCAATAAGAAGCAAGGCATTTTGATAACTACAGCTTAAGTTATGTTACAAACACTACAAGCTGTCAGGATGTTGCCCTGTCTCACGCCTAGGCGTGACACTCTTTGGCTAATCCTGGACTAAAAATTCTTAGTCCATGGCTAGGCGTGGAAATCCTGCACCTAGGCATGACTTTGTTGCGAAAAATTCTATAGAAACCAAGTCACTATTCCATTAGTTCCAAATCTATTTTTAACCTTCAAATCTTATATTCTAAGTATTTTTCAAACCTAATCATGGTCTCTAATCAAGTTAGAATCATTAAACACTAAATTCAAGTAATTAAACATAGATTTACACTCAATCAAGTAAGGAAAATATCATTTACCAAATTAATTTTCAAAGTGGCCTATGTAACACCCTTCGAAGGGCATTACATTTTAGACCAACTCCTTTTAATTCTTTACCCAAGTTATAAAATATTTGATATTATTTTAATACGAGTTTCAAAATTTCTTTTTCACGGATAACATAAACTTACTGAATTTTAGAAACACATGACATAAAACTGAGTAATATACATCTCATGTACATAACATAGATTAGTGACAACTTAAATACATGAAGCTTACGTACACCAAGTAATATGTATAACTACTATATAAAGACTGAACCTAACCCAAGTCCAAAACTTGAAGAGTAGGGTCTTGAACCAGATCTTCCTCCAGATCCTCTTTGAGATCCCTAACGGACAAATTCCTTAGTCGGGGCAGGTCACTACAGACGGGAGTCCGAGTGGTCGACTCCTCGGAGTCTTCACTAGGAGTGTTATAATGATTACTCCATAACTCAATAATAGGCATAGAGAATCCCAAATAAACAAAAACATTAACAGAAAACGTAGTAACCCCACGTTGGGTCCTACTTTAAAGCAAAGTAACATCTCCAATATACTAAATGCGCCCCATGTCCCAATGGACATGCCATGCTTTGTTGTCCCCATGAAACTGTAAACTAACAAAACCTAGCAGATCCCTCATTGCCGCCATCGCAGTCTTCACATACATAAGCATAAAACAGAAACAGACAGAACAATAATAAAATAGGTGAGATCCCCTACATCAATATCATCATGGCAGTATAGAAATAATAATGACAATAATGTCATTCACATACATCAATATCACAGAACAACAAGTATAATCATGTTATCAACTAATAGATAATCCAACAATGTATATCACAATATATGAATATTGACCATACCACAAAAATAAGCATACTGACTATGCCATAAAAATATGTACCCTGACTATGCACATGCACAATGCACCCATTTCCTACTCCATGGAATTAAACATAATTTTGGAACGAATGATCCAGAAGATATGTCTGTACGTCATCCTCCTCAATTCAAGTGTTCTAATTTTTATTAGTGTATACATCATGGCTTATACAAGACATTCTATACTAGATCGGGAATAGGAATAGTGTCTCATTGAGATCGTCAGCACGTTTGCATCGGTTGCCACGACACAGTAGTGCGACTAGCTGGCCACATGTCGAATTCCGCGCCCCGACGCCTCCAAGATCATTCAAAGACCTTCACTACGCAATTCGCACCTGCACGAATGTGTAATTCAACTCCTAGGCAACAATAGCCTTAACATACACCATTTGACAAATAATGCATGATTAATAACTCAATGCATATCACAAGCCATTCTGGCTACAACCATACGCTGATATATCCAGGTCTAATACCTTAGCCCGACAACAAATTACTGTATTTCTCATTCGCGTAACACTTTTATCACATTTTCACAATCACGTAACACTTTTGTTATGTTTTCAAATCGCATAATAGTTTTCCAACATCTTCTCAGTCGTGTAAAGATTTTAAAATGTTTTCTTCATCGCGTAGCTAAAAATCATCATTTTTAAATCGTATAAGAGTTTTTCTACTTATTTTCAATCGCGTAAAACATTTCTCAATATTTTAAGCTCAATTAAAAACTTGTCTCATTTAATATAAAACTTGGACTTTAATTCCAATATTTTCTCACTAATACACCTCTAATTTATATTTCCAATCGTTTTTCACAAAAAAAATTAGATTTATTTTCATTAAATCAAAATACTACAAAAATCCTTCTCCATTACTCGTACTAAATAAGACACTTTAATTTCAAAACATCATTCTAATTTTGTTTCCATAATAAGACCAAAAATCACTCTTTGTTCATAAAAACTTTCTTAAATTAAAGTATTTGAAATTTCAACTATCCTTAAAATCATTTCCATTGATATAACCAAAAATCATTACTTCTTAAATTATAAAATTATGTTCTTCTTCTTTTTTACTTATAAATCCTTTAATCCTAATTTAGTTCCCAAATCATCTACGTAATATTTTCTAACATTCTTTCTAAAACTTTCATTATCCTAATTCTAAATAAAATCCTTTCCATTTAACTTATCAAAAATCATCTTAAATAAAATACTTTAAGTCTCTAAATTACTTCTCCATCCTATTATCAAATACCATAGCCAAAAATCACCTTTTAATTGATAATATTAATTTGTTCATTTCCATTTTTATTTTGTAAACTCTTGATTAAATTTCTTATCACTAAATCCTCTAAGTTAGCATTTAATAAACTATTTTTGCATTAGATTGCCCATTTGTGGGCATAGAGGCCGTGAGCCTCATGGTCATTGGAACAAAAAATTGCTTTCCTTTCTAACATAATTATAGCATACAACATACTTAAAGCATCACAATCCTACTATAATAAGTTCATGCATAATATCAAAGCAATAAAATCACATAAGCAAAATAAATACAAACCATAAAATTACACAAATATGGTGATTAAATCCTTACATGGATTCATCACCTTTATACAAATTTCGTGTCCCTCACCACCATAAGTGGTTGATGAGGTTAATCTCCCTCTTACCTTAGATGTTGCCTCCTAGCTCCTAGTAGGACTCTTTTTGTACCAATCTTTTACCACCATGTTGATCTTAAAATCAAAGTCACACAAACATATTAACATCAAAAGGCTTGATTAAGATTACCATAGATCAAAGTATAGTCTTTGAACTTTAAAAATGAAACAAGAATTGAAAAATCAAGAACTTTACCTTAAAATCCTAGAACTTAAGCTTGAAAAATAAGCTTGAAGATGGATGAACTAGCTCTTCATCATAACATCAGAGTTGCTTAGAATGATGTTTAGAATCAAGTAGCATGATTGGTTTGAATTATGAGAGGTTGGAAGGTAATTTTTGGGTAATAAGGCCATGAGCTTTGAGAGAAAATAGGAGAGTTTTTGTGTTTTGCATGAAAAAGATGATAACTTTGAATTATGATTTTTGTCTCTTAAAGTCCTCATGGCCGTGAGATACAAGGTGAGAAGAAGTGATCATTTTGTTCACTACAACCCCTCACATCCATTGATTAAATCAAGGGTGGATATCCAAAGCTTCTCCTCCAAACGTGTTTCTAATTGGTTATTCATAAAGATGTCATATTCATCATCTTTGATCAACCAAGATATTTTCCAAAAGTTATTATCCAATAGACAAAAGCTATTGCTATTTATTATCCAATGGATAATAACATTACCCAATAGATAATAACATTACCCAATAGATAATAGAATGGAACAAAAACACAATAACATTACCCAATGGATAATAGCATTATCCAATGGATAACAGAATGTAACAAAAACTTAGATAAAGAAAATTTTCAAAAACTATTTTCGATTTTGGGTTTAGTAAGTTCCCTTGGCCCCGCATTAACAGTCCAAAACTTTTTAGTTCAGGAAAAATTTTTATTTTTTCAAGCTCGCCTCAAACACACATACTGTCCAAAATAACATTAAAATAATCAAAATAAATTAAAAATTCCCAAAATTCACAAAAATTCACAAATATGATAAAACTCATATATATCAAGAAAAACAAAAAATCAGGGTGTTACAACTTTCCCCCTCTAATAAAAATTTTGTCCTCGAAATTTATCTTACATTAAAACAAATGAGAATATTGCTCTTTCATCTTGTTTTCTAGTTCCCATGTTGCATCTCCCATCACATCGTTCTAGATTACTTGCACTAAAGCAATTCATTTTCCTTTAAGTTGTTTCACTCACCTATCATCGATCTTAACAGGAAATGTCTCATAGGTCAAGTTCTCTTTTAATTCGTACTGTATCTGGTGTTATAACATTGGTTAAACCAGGAATATACTTTCTTAATTGAGACACATGGAAAACATTACGAAGGTTAGAAAGAAAAAATGATAAAACTATTTGGTAGGCTACCAGACCCATCCGACGAAAAATTTGATATGGTCCAATGAATTTAGGAGTGAACTTTCTGAATTCAAATCCAGGAATCTCAGTCTCAAAGAACTCTAAAGTTTTATTTGAACAAAATATAACAAGATATGGTTAGAAGATAACCAATTCGTTCTTGAGACCTTGTCTATTTATGAAAGAGATAAACAAACCAAATTCACAGAAAAGTTTCGATTTCTAACAATAATAGGACAATTTAAGTAGACTTGTGTAGTAATAACATATTTAGAAATGGGAAATAGTAATATTCAAGTCAAAAGGAAATGAAAACATAGACAAACCCATATTGGTTCACATAGTCATAAGCAACAAAAGAATGGGTCACCCCTGAGTCAAACAGTACAGTTAAAGGCCTACTTCCTATGATACAATCTCACTTAGTTAGACCTTTAGATTAGGAGGCTTCTGCTCCACTCATCGTGTAAACTCTTCCTCCTACTTGAGATCTTTTCACACATTCATTACTGGCGGTAGGTTCCATCTTCGGTTAAACACAGTCTTTGGAAATATGTCTGGGCTTCCCACACTCGAAACAAATTATCTCCTTGCTCGTACACCCCTTTGTCAAGTGACCCCTTCCACACTTCATGCACATAGGTAAAGATGATATAGTCTGACTAAATCTAATGCCACTAGTACTTCCTCCATTTGTTTGTTGTTGTTGATGATTCCCCGGTGGCCGCGAATACGGTTCTTGATGAAATCAGTTGCCATTATCATCACTTCCCCTTTGGAAACGAGATGGTCCAAAGTTACGGGATCTCGTATCCCGAGATTGATCCAACTCTTCAATCCAATGACTCTTATCCGACAAAGTTGGGAATTGCTCAATTCCTAAAGGTAGAACGACTCGCTTCAAGCCATGTCTCAACCTTTCTTCAAACTTCTGGCACTTCCACTCCTCATCAGGCTGAAGTTGAAAGTATCAAGAGAATTTTGATAGGCTTTCAAACCTAGCTACATACGCACTGACTGTCATTTTCCCTTGTTTCAGCCCAAGGAACTCCATCTCATTGGTATGCCTCGTACTAGCTGGAAAATACTTCTCCAAAAACTTACTCTGAAAAACTTCCCATGTGATAAACCTTCTTTTAGCTTCCAACAATCATTGTGTTCCTGCCCACCAATCCTCAGTGTTTCCAACAAGCATAAAGGTAGCATAAGTCACCTTCCTCTCGTCTGTGCACCCCATACCTCTAAAAATTTTCTCTAACTCTTTGATCTAAAGATCTGCCTTCTCTGGATCAAATTTGCCCTTAAACTGTGGCAGATTATTATAATGAAACTTTGACAAGTTTTGTGCCTCAGCTGTCACTTTTTGCTGTTGAGTAGCCCTTTGATTCTGCTGTACTAATACATTAGCGCCTTTGCATTGTTGCTGCTGCCGCATTTATACTGTCGTTGTCACGTCCCGTTTCCATATGTGCACCTCGACCACGAGCCATTGCCTTTCTTCAACGTCAAACTAGACACAATATAATAAAAACTAAATGTAACCATTTAAACAAGGTTATCTCCTTTCGAAAACTAAACATAGAGAAACACACAACACAAATAAAACAAACCTACCCACAAACCCGAAAGAGTCAAACTTAGGCTCTGATACTAACTAATGTAATACCTTCCCAAGGGCATTACATTTCAGACTAACTCCTTTTAATTCTTTACCCAAGTTATAAAACATTTGATATTATTTTAATACGGGTTTAAAAATTTCTTTTTCATGGATGACATAAACTTACTGAATTTTAGAAACATAAGACATAAAACTGAATAATATACATCTCATGAACATAACATAGGCTAGTGATAACTTAAATACATAAAGTTTACATACACTAACTAATATGTATAGCTACCATATAAAAACTGAACCTAACCCAAGTCCAAAACTTGAAGAGTAGGGTCCTGAACTAGATCTTCCTCCAGATCCTCTTCGGGATCCCTAACGAACAAATTCCCCAGTCGGGGCATGTCACTACGGACGAGAGTCCGAGCGGTTGACTCCTCGGAATCTTTCCTAGGAGTGTTATAACGATTACTCCATAACTCAATAATAGGCATAGAGAACCCAAAATAAACAGAAGCATTAACAGAAAACATAGCAACCCCACGTTGGGTCCTACTCCAAAGCAAAATAACATCTCTAACATGCTCAATGCGCCTCGTGTCCCAATGGACGTGCCATGCTTCATTGTCCCCATGAAACTGTAAACTAACAAAACCTAGCAGATCCCTCATTGCTGCCATCTCAGTCTTCACATACAAAAGCATAAAATAGAAATAGACAGAACAATAATAAAAGAGGTGAGATCCCCTACATCAATACCATTATGGCAGCATAGAAACAATAATGATAATAATGTCATTCACATACAACAATATCATAGAACAACAGGCATAATCATGTTATCAACTAATATGTAATCCAACAATGTATATCACAATATATGAATATTGATCGTACCACAAAAATAAGCATACTGACTATGCCACAAAAATATGTACCCTGACTATGCACATGCATAATGCACCCATTTCCTACTTCATGGAGCTAAACATAATTTTGGAGAGAATGATCTAGAAGAAATGTCTATACGTCATCCGCCTCAATTCAAGTGCTATAATTTTTATCAGTGTATACATCATGGCTTGTACAAGACATTTTACGCCAAATTGGGAATAGGAATAGTGTCTCATCGAGATCGTCAATACTTTTGCATCGGTTGCCACGGCACAATAGTGCGACTAGCTGGCCACATGTCGAATTCCGCGCCCCGACGCCTCCAAGATCATTCAAAGACCTTCACTACGCAATTCGCACCTGCACGAATGTGTAATTCAACTCCTAGGCAACAATAGCCTTAACAGACACCATCTGACAAATAATGGATAATTAATAACTCAATGCATATCACAAGCCATTCCGGCTACAACCATACGTTGATATATCCAGGTCCAATACCTTAGCCCGACAACAAATTACTGTATTTCTCTTTCGCGTAACACTTTTATCGCATTTTCACAATCGCGTAACATTTTTGTTATGTTTTCAAATCGCGTAATAATTTTCCAACATCTTCTCAGTCGTGTGAAGATTTTAAAATGTTTTCTTCATCGCGTAGCTAAAAATCATCATTTTTAAATCGCATAAGAGTTTTTCTACTTATTTTCAATCGCGTAAAACATTTTCTCAATATTCTAAGCTCAATTAAAAACTTGTCTCATTTAATATAACAATTGGACTTTAATTCCAACATTTTCTCACTAATACGCCTCTAATTAATATTTCCAAAAATTTCCACAAAAACTTAGATTTATTTTCATTAAATCAAAATACTACAAAAATCCTTCCCCATTACTCTTACTAAATAAGACACTTTAATTTTAAAACATCATTCTAACTTTGTTTCCATACTAAGGCCAAAAATAACTATTTGTTCATAAAAGCTTTCTTAAATTAAAGTATTTGAAATTTCAACTATCCTTAAAATCATTTCCATTGATATAACCAAAAATCATTACTTCTTAAATTATAAAATTATATCCATCTTCTTTTTACTTGTAAATCCTTTAATCCTAATCTAGTTCCCAAATCATCTAAGTAATATTTTCTAACATTCTTTCCAAAACTTTCATTTCCTAATTCTAAATAAAATCCTTTCCATTTAACTTATCAAAAATCATCTTAAATAAAATACTTTAAGTCTCCAAATTACTTCTTCATCCTATTATCAAATACCATATCTGAAAATCACCTTTTTAATTAATAATATTAATTTGTTCATTTCCATTTTTATTTTGTAAACTCTTGATTAAATTTCTTATCACTAAATCCTCTAAGTTAGCATTTAATTTTTGCATTGGATTACCCATTTGTGGGCATAGAGGCCATGAGCCTCATGGTCATTGGAACCAAAAATTGCTTTCCTTTCTAACACAATTATAGCATACAACATACTGAAAGCATCACAATCCTACTATAACAAGTTCATGCATAATATCAAAGCAATAAAATCACATAAGCAAAATAAATACAAACCACACAATTATACAAATATGGCGAATAAATCCTCACATGGATTCATCACCGTCATACAAATTTCGCGTCCCTCACCACCATAAGTAGTTGATGAGGTTAATCTCCCTCTTACCTTAGATGTAGCCTCTTAGCTCCTTGTAGGACTCTATTTATATCAATCTTGCACTACCAAGTTGATCTTAAAATCAAAGTAACACAAACATATTAACATCAAAGGCTTGATTAAGATTACCATAGATCAAAGTATGGTCTTTGAACTTTAAAAATGAAACAAGACTTGAAAAATCAAGAACTTCACCTTAGAACCCTAGAACTTAATCTTGAAAACTAAGCTTGAAGATGGTTGAACTAGCTCTTGATCACAACATCAAAGTTGCTTAAAATGAAGTTTAGAACCAAGTAGCATGGTTGGTTTGAACTATGTGAGGTTGAAGGTAATTTTTGGGTAGTAAGGCCGTGAGCTTTGAGAGAAAATGGAAGAGAGTTTTTACATTTTGCATGAAAAAGAAGATAACTTTGAATTATGATTTTTGTCTCCTAAAGCCCTCATGACCGTGAGATATAAGGTGAGAAAGAGTGATCATTTTATTCACTACAACCCTTCACATCCATTGATTAAATCAAGGGTGGACATCCAAAGCTTCTCCTCCAAGCTTGTTTCTAATTAGTTATTCATAAAGATGTCATAACCATCATCATTGACCAACCTAGATATTTTCCAAAAGTTATTACCCAATGCGACTGCCTGCAGGATTGACAAGTGTCTCCACAAACTAACACAAGTCTTTTCAGTGTGCTTTGTCCTCACTCACATGCATCTTAGGAAACTTCCCAGGAGGTCACCCATCCCATAATTGCTCCAAGTTTAGCACGCTTAACCATTGAGTTCTTATGTTCTAGGCTCCTGAAAAGAAGTTGCAACTTGTTGATATCGCTACGCCAAATCAATTCCTTTAAGTCATCCTCAACTATGCAGTCCCATACCTGCACAGTCTCTGAATCCCTCTCATTCCGGTGCGTATTCAGTTCATTCATGCGACCTTTCACCTAGAAGCCTGGCAGAAGCCGCTCCTTGTCCGTGCTTCATTGCACCGGCGATCACTCCCCGCCCTCGTTGGCCCCGAAACACACATGCAATCACAAAAATAAAACCATAAACACCACAATCACAAATAAAGACACATCAAACAATAGGTAAATAAACCCTTATGGGTTTATCACTATACAAAACCATCCCCACAGCACCAAAACTTGGTCGGTGAGGTAAAATCTCCCTCTTACCTCTTGAAGACAAGATCTTCAAGCTCCTCTCCTTCTCTTTGATTTTGTGTGAATCAAAACAATTCCCTAAAAATTCTTAAACAATTAATAAAATCACAAACAAAGCTTAATAATGAAGAACCAAGAAACAATCATGGTTTAGAAAATCAAAAACTAAATTTTAAACCAAAGAATCAAAAGTTTACATTTAGGAAAGTAAACCAAAGCTTGGATTTGAAGCACTTCAGATAGGATTTTGACAAAACTTTCTAAATGAAAAGTGTTTAGAAGGTTATTTAGGTTTAGGAAATGCTAAGAGAAAAAATTATAGAAGATAGGTAGTGATTATGAGTGAAGGGGCCAAAAGTTAGAGAGAAAAAGGAAGGGAAAAGGTTCTTTGTGTTCTTAGAATTTTTGAGAGAAAATAAGGCTAACCTTAGGTAAGAGAAAAGTAAATATTGAGAGTAAATTTGAGTGTGCAGCCGTGTGAGTATTGTGTAAGGAAATTAAGAGATTTACTTGAAGTAAAATATCACACTTTTGTGTTCACATTGAGAGCACATGGCCTATGTCACAATTGGTCATCAAAGTATCACTTGAATGGACCTAGAACCTTATAGAACTTGGTAGAAAATGGCCTCTTGGCCGTGGAACACAAAGGGGGTTTAGGGACTTGGTTTAACTTCAATTAAACTTAATCACATGCTAATTAGATAGCTAGTTAATTAGGTTAGGTTTCCTAATTACACTTAATTAATTATCTAATTACATAACTAATTAATTAACTGGGTTATTGCATATGTCATGCTTAGTCATGACTTCTAGATGAAATTAGGATATCTAATTAGTAACTAGATTATAACTAATTAGTAATTAGGTTAGTTCATTTAGTTTCCTAATTAGGCATATAAGATGACTAAATTAGGTTTAGTTTGCTACTTAATAAATAGTCAAGCCACTATTATTGACTCAATCCTAGCCATTGAAATTAAATTTATTTCCTAACCCTTGATCTAATCTAAGGTGGATATCACTTAGTGATTTTATCAAGATTGCTCTCACACCATTGATCTGATCAATGGTTATGATCAAAAACATCTTAATCAAACTTTTCATCCAATGGTCCATAATAAAGTCCATGCTTCTTTATTTGACCAATTCCTATTGGTTTAGAAAAGTCCAGCCATTATTCTTAACTGGTTCCTATTGGTTCATTCTAATTTAGGCTATAGAAAATATTCTATGCATATTTTCTATCAATTAAAATATATCGGGTCCAATAATTTATAGCAGGAATTGCTGTAAATAAAATAGCAGATATTTATCCTTGAAATATTTTTATTTCACAGATAAATTCTAAAAATTAAAAGATTCTTTTCTGTGTCACTCAGATTTGGGTTTAGTAAGATCCTCCGCCTTTGAATAAATCAGATAACAATTTTCCTGGCCCGAAAATTATTATTTTCCCGACTCGAAGCAAATCACACAAAATAATAAAAAATGATATCAAATAGTCGATTTATTTTTATATCACACAGAAAACACTAAATAGTAAAATTCTGCTGTTACTATTTATATAGCCAAAATTTGGGGTGTTACAACTCTCCCCCTCTAACAATAAGTTTCGTCCTTGAAACTTGACACACACTTAAAATAAAAATGGATACTGCTCTCTTATCTTCTTTTCCAACTCCCATGTAGCTTCACCACTTATATCGTTCCAAACCACTTTAACCAATGCAATCTCCTTATCTCGAAGTTGCTTTGTCCTTCGATCTTCAATCTTGACTGAAAATGTCTCATAGGTTAAATTGTCCTTCAGTTGTACAGTGTCTGTGTAACACCCTTTGGGGATGTCACATTTGACATAGAAATAAGATAAAACTAAGAAATATTAAACTAGTTAATATAACTTGTACGTATATTTTGTTTATGAAATGTATAAAGTACAACTTATAATCACACTTATACGGCGTTAGCATACATATTAATATCACCTGTATATTACAACTGTGCATTATCATCATATTTATAACATACACATATAAAATACTAATATATGGATAACCTACATATGGTTTTGTGGTTGTTAGTTACACAAATAATTTACAAATAACTTACAAATAAAGAAATACATACCAAAGTATTTACAACAACTATCAAAAGATAAAAATAAGGTTCGAATACAGTACCACACCAAAAAGCAAAAAGTGCCCAAGTGCACATCATGAGTATCTAATCCACTGGGGAACCATTCCTAGATGACTCCTCAGGTGACAGATATCCAGGATGTCTCGCAGCAGTTCTACGAGCAGGGGTCCGGGCTGCTCTACGGACTGGAGTCCGGGATGTAGACACTACACTATTGTCATTGGGAACATGGAAAGGTCCATTCCAATGACGTCGGATCCCCAAAGGCAACTCTAACTATACATACAAGTCAACCGTAACCACAGGATTAGAATCATATTCCGGACGCAAAGATACTGTAATAGTCCCCATATGCACTACAACATTATCTTCTTCACGAGTGCGACAGCCTTCTATTCCTCTATGGAACTCTATCCTTACAAAACCTAAGAATCCTGGAGCAGTCATCTTCTGTGAGTCAGTCCAAATGATACGGATGGTCCGAAGGCTCTAAACACTTAGACTGGAAGTCGGTAGATAGTAACTCTTTCTTTGTATGATATTCACTGCCTATTGCTTGTTCTTCAATCTCTTCATCACAGTCTACGTATATATATAACATAATAATACAAACAACACATACAACAACAAAGAGGTAAGACAACCCAATATATCACAAGGGTGGTACATAAGAAAACTACAACACATCAAAAATAACAATTAATATCAACACAGATAACAATTAATAACAACAACTAATTACGGAAAAGAATCGAACCAATCACGCTAAATTATAAATGAATACACAATAAATATGCCAAAACCAATATGCCAAAACGATAAAATGACTCATTCCTACTCCATGGAGCTACAACACACACATCAATATCAGAGAGAATGATTTGAAAGTTCTAATAATACTGCCCAGCCAGCTATTGCACTGTCAATACTTTGTGTCTATAGCTTGACTACCCCAACCAGCTATTGCACTGTCAATACTTTGTGTCTATAGCTACTAACAACATCATGGCGTAGTACACAGTCATAACATCGTGTAACTACAGGCAGTAAAATAGTTCTCTCGAAATCCCGATTAAGTATAGTGTTTGTCGAGAACACGGGTGTATTACCACGTACCACGGCCCAGAAGGAGCTACCTTCTGTCCACATATGGAGTAATGTACACCAATGCCTCCCAGTCCATATCGGAAATGAACACACTATGCTCATCACATCGACAACACGATGTTATTCATCTCGTCAATCAAATCACCAATTCTCAAATTGGCACGACTCAATGCATGAATAAAGCAGTAATTACTAAAACGTCCTCAAAATTCAATTATTTGCGAATATGCTATCAATTCTCAATTATTTACGAAAATACTATCAAACCTCCATTATTTATGAAAATGTCCTTAAACTTTAAATATTTATGAAAATGCTCTCAATGGCCAAAGATAATTACATAACGCTCTTAGTGGCAAAAACCTCAAAATACAGTACGCTCCTACTTGGCGCACCATATTTTTCTTATAATCAAATTACAAGACGCGCCCACTTGGCGTATTATAACTTTTCACATATCCGAATCCCCACTTTGGCTCAACAGTATAATCTGCTATTTTCGTTTGTGGCATAATAAAGTAAATAAAAAAAATACTTTATTGCATTTTCAAAATATTGACGTTACAGTTTTATTTTATTTTGTTTTTAATCTTTTTTAAATGTCAAAACTTCATGACAAAAATTCTTTTAACATTCTTACTTAATTTAAATTACTTAGAATACAAATTCAGTTATGTTTAGCATGTTGACCAAAATTTATCATAATGTAACTAGGATTAAAATTTATTTCTCTGATTCTAATACTTAAATATTATTAATTCAACTAAACACCATAATTACTTCTTGAAAATAATTTGAAAACATCTAAAATCCTCTTTTTAGGGTGATGGCCGAAACCTAGGGTGTTGTATTCTTTGGAATACTCATGCATCTCTAGCATTATACTAACATCAACAACATTACAAAGACTTAGCAAATTAAATTAACAATACAAACCCTACATGAAAAATTATTACAACCAACATATAAAAGAATCATTATGGATTCTACCAACACACATTATTTAATTTTCTCATTACCACTCAAGAATAACTAGGTTATAGTCTTCCCCTTACCTTAAAATGAAGAGAATTCTTCTTTTCTCCTTCCTTGGAAATTTAGTTTTGCCCTTTCAAAAATCTAAGAAAATAAATAAAATTTTCTAAGGGTTACTACTAGAAAAGAAAACCATACCATGGATCAATCATGGCTTGGAAGCTTAAAAAAAATGAAAATAGAAAGGAAGACAATGAATTTTACCTTTTTAAGAAGAATTTCAAGGTGAGTCTTCAAGCATGCAAATGATGGAATTTGCAAAAACTTCCAACTAGAGATGATCTTGGATGGATGTTTAGAGTTAGAAAAGCAAGGAAAGAAAATTTTTAGGTGGGTGGAAGGTGCACTTGGAAGCTTGACCGAATGGTGCTCCAAGAAAGCCTCCAACGTGAGCTTGGAAGAAAATGAGAGAATGAAGAAATGATTTGTTATTTCTTCAAGTGTGCAGCCGTAAAATGAAAAAGAATAAGGCCTTAAGGCTTTAGTTTATTTCAAGAGCTAATCCTAGCCATTCATCCACTCAATGGTTGAGATAAAGCCTTGGTCTCCAAGGGTGTTTGTGATTAGTTGAACCAAGCTTAGTCATACCATGACAAGGCTTGTCTTGAACCTTCCAAGACTCCTCCTATGCTTGCCTTGGCCGAATTCCCCTCCAAAATAAAAAAAAATTGGTTTGCTTCATCAACTAACTAGTTACACTTAGGTGTAAGGTCCTAACTAGTTAGTTACCTTGTAGTTACTTTATGATAACTTAGTTAGTTTAAGGCTTCTAGTTAATTATTATCTTTAGGATACAACTAGGTTACTATCTTAGTTACTATAATTTAGTTACTTACAAAGGCTTAATTACTAACTTAGTTACATTCCAAACTAACCAAGCTAACTAACTTAGGTCTCCTAGTTTCAATCCAACTAAACTAGCCACTTTTGTTGACCTCCTCCCATTGGTTTGACTATATAGTTGGCTTTTTCTCATTGGTTCAAAATTTCTAAATTATCCATTGGTTATTTTGCTTAAAAGTGGGTCCCATACACATATTTTTGGGTTTACTGACAAAATTTACACTTGAGTAATAAAATAATATTAAAATTATTTTATCACACGCTTAAATTCTAAAAATTAAAAGATTCACAACAGTATCTTTCAGAATTAGGATTTAAATTTCCCCAACTCTGAAAAATTAAACAAAGTTTTCCTGGCTGGAAAGCTTAAGAGTTTTCTGGCCCGGAATAAATCTCACACAACATATAGGCTAAATAAAACACATACAGTAAAATAAAACCACATTGTATACAGAGAACACAAAACAGTATATTGGGGACGTAATTGTCATTTACCCTAATAGTTAGAAAAATTCAGGGTGTTACAACTCTCCCCAACAAACAAAAATTTCGTCCTCGAAATTTGTTGTACCTTAAAACAATTGAGGGTATTGTTCCCTCATCTTATCTTCCAGTTCCCAGGTTGCATCTCCTGTCACATCATTCCATATGACTTTGACCAGTTCAATCATCTTCCCTCGAAGCTGCTTCACTTTCCTGTCTTCAATTCTTACAGGGAGTGTCTCGTACGTCAGATTCTCCTTTAACTATATTTCATCAGGTTGTATCACATGTGTCGGATCTGGAAGATACTTCTTTAACTGGGACACATGAAATACGTCATGCAGATTAGACAAAAACGGCAGTAGGGCAACTTGATAAGCTACAGGGCCTATCCTGCGGATAATCTGATAAGGTCCAATAAACTTAGGCGTAAGTTTCTTAGATTTGATAACTCTTCCAACACCAGTTGTAGGAGTCACCCTCAAAAACACATGATTGCCTTATTCGAATTCTAAGGGTCGCCTTCTTTTGTCAGCATAGCTCTTTTGTCTGCTTTGAGTAGTCCTCATCTTTTCTTGGATCATCTTCACCTTTTCTGTGGTTTGTTGCACTAACTCTGGTCCAATAGTCATGCTTCCACTGTCTTGATACCAGCATAAAGGTGTTCGGCATCGTCGTCCATACAACGCTTCATAGGGTGCCATCCCTATACTTGAGTGAAAACTATTGTTGTAGGTGAATTCTATCAAAGATAAAATTCATCCCAACTTCCTTTTTGCTCCAGCACACAAGCGCACAACAGGTCTTCTAAAGACTGTATAGTTCTTTCAGTCTAGCCATCAGTTTGTGGATGATAAGCAGAGCTCAAATGTAGTTTAGTTCCCATTGCTCCTTGTAGACTTTGCCAAAATCTTGATGTAAACCTTGGATCCCTGTCAGATACTATGGAAACAGGTACTCCATGTAATTTGACAATCTCATTGATATAGATTTGGGTTAATTTTTCCAATGAATACTTAATGTTAATAGGCAAGAAATGAGCTGACTTTGTAAGCCTATCAACTATAACCCATATTGAGTCATGATCTTTTCTTGTTCTTGGCAGATCCGATGCTTGAGATCCATAGAGATATTGTCCCACTTCCATTCTAGAATAGAGAGTGGTTGTAACATTCCAGCTGGCCTCTGATGTTCCACTTTCACTTTCTGGCAAACCAAACAAGACGCCACACGTTCCGCTACGTCTCTTTTCATCCTTGGCCACCAAAATAATTTCTTCAAATCTTGATACATCTTGGTCATTCCTGGATGCAAACTTAGATTGCTAGTATGGGATTCATCCAATATCGCCGTCTTCAGTTTAGTATCGTCGGGTACACAAATTCTCCCTTGAAATCTTAAAATTCCATCTGATCCTTCTTCCACTGTCGCCTTGTGACCTTGCTTTAACAATTCTCTTTCATTTTGTAAAAACACATCCTTCTCTTGTTTATCTCGAATTATATCAAGCAAGTCATTTAAGACTACCACTTTGCCTAAACGAATCTTCCCAGGCATTAATTCCACTGATACTTCTGAATTTCTGAACTGGTTGAGTAATTCTTCCTCCTTTATCATCATTGCAGAAACACTAAGCACTTTTCTACTCAGGGCGTCTGCTACCACATTAGCTTTTCCCGGATGGTATTGGAGTTGAAAATCGTAATCCTTGAGAAACTCAAGCCATCGTCTTTGTCTCATATTCAATTCTTTCTGATCAAACAAGTATTTCAAACTTTTGTAATCACTAAAGACATTGAACATGACCCCATACAGATAATGCCTCCATATCTTTAATGCAAACACCACCGCTGCTAATTCCAAGTCATGTGTTGGATAGTTTCTCTCATGAACCTTCAATTGCCTCGAAGCATAAGCTACCACATTTCGGTCTTGCATCAGCACGCATCCTAATCCTTGATATGAAGCGTCACAGTACACGTCAAAAGATCTGTTAGGATCCGGTAAGATCAACACTGGTGCGGTTGTTAGCTTCTTCTTCAACTCTTGAAAACTGGCTTCACGTTCTTCTGTCCATTCAAAAACTTGACTTTTCCGTGTAAGCTGTGTAAGTGGTCCAACAATTTTGGAAAAACCTTCTATGAATCTCCGATAATACCCAGCCAATCCAACAAAACTTCGAACTTCTATCACTGTTTTAGGTCTTTCCCATTGAAGAATAGTTTCTATCTTGGATGGATCCACTACAATACCTTCTTTAAAAATTACGTGACCTAGGAATTGTACTTTTTCCAGCCAAAATTCACATTTTTCCAGTTTTGCATACAACTGCTTGTCCTTTAAAACCCGAAGAACTATACCGAGGTGTTCGGCATGCTCTTCCTTAGACCGAGAATAGATTAAAATGTCATCTATAAAGACAACAACAAATCTGTCAAGGTACGGGCAAAAAATTCTATTCATATAATCCATGAATATAGTAGGAGCATTTGTAACTCCAAAAGGCATGACCTGATATTCATAATGCCCATAACGAGTTCGGAAAGCTGTTTTAGGCACATCCTCTGCCTTAACACGAATTTGATGGTAACCTGATCTCAAATCTATTTTAGAGAACACTTCTGCTCCCTTCAATTGGTCCATCAAATCATCAATTCGTGGGAGTGTATATTTATTCTTTATGGTGACCTTATTTAGCTGACGATAGTCCACACAAAGTCGAGAAGTTCCATCCTTCTTTTTGACTAGAAGCACTGGTGCTCCCCATGGTGATATACTTAGTCGCACAAACTGCTTCTCCAATAGTTCCTCCAATTGCTTTTTCAACTCTACCAACTCGGCTGGTGACATCCGATATGGTGCAATTGAGATAGGACCTGTTCCCGGTACCAAATCGATAGAAAATTCGATTTCCCTTTTTGGCGGCAAACCAAGTACATCATCTGGAAAAACTTCCAAAAATTCATTAACAACAGGAATAGTATGTACATCTTTCTTATTCTCAACTTCTAGAGAAGATAATAATATAAATCTCTGCGCTCCATTTCTCAGTAATGACTTAGCTTTAACAGCAGTCAAGAATCCAGAGTTCTCTTCCTTCGGAAAGACTATGGATTTAATTACACAGTCTATCAGGATATGGTTAGAAGATAACCAATCCATTCTGAATATGACATCTATCTCTACCAGGGGCAAGCAAATCAAGTTGACTATAAACATACGGTCCTTCACAACAACAGGGCAATCCAGACATATTTTGGATGTAACCACAGGCTTAGCAGTCGGTGTAGAAACAACCAATGGAAAATTCAAAGAAGACACAGGCAGTTTTAATCTCTCAACACAACTATATGCAATGAAAGAATGTGTTGCACCTGAATTATATAAGATAGTCAAAGACTTACCTCCTATGGCTCCTTCCCCTTGAATAAGATTGTCAGACTGAGAAACTTCGGTTCCTGTCATAGTATAGACTCGTCCTCCGGATCTTGGCTGACTTGTTCGAATAGTCTTCACTGCAGGTTTCTTTTCCGGCTGAGGACAATCCTTAGAGAAATGTCCAGGTTGTCGACAATTAAAACAAATTGTCCTTTTAATTGGACATCCTGAAGAAATGCGACCTTTCTCCCCACATTTGAAACATGTTGGTACAAACGCCGCTTTCTAACTAGAAGTAGTACTAGCAGAGCTTCCTCCAATAGGTGATCATTGAAGTGGGTTTCCTGGTGGTCTCGAGTATGGCTTGCGCTGAAACCGGTTATTATTGCTACTACCTCCCCTCTGAAACCTCATTGGTCCAAAATTACGAGTTCTTGGATCCCGTGACGGTTCCAACTCCTCTAACCGTGCACATGTATCTACCAGAGCATGAAATTGAGTCATTTTCAAAGGCAGTACTCCTTGCCTCAACTCTGTTCGCAGTCCTTCTTCAAACTTCCTACATCGCCAATCATCATTTGGCCTGGTCTGTGCATAATCTGAGAATTGAGACAAACTCTCAAATTTGGATGCATACTCGTGGACTGTCATATTTCCTTGACGTAAACCAAGAAATTCCATTTCCTTGGCATGTCGAGCACTGGCAGAAAAATACTTGTCCATAAACATAGTAGAAAACACTTCCCAAGTTATTACAGTGCCTTCAGCTTGCAACAACCGGCGAGTTCCTCTCCACCAACTTTCTCCGTCTCCTCTTAGCATAAAGGTGGCATATGTTACCTTTTTATCATCTGGGCATCCCATCCCTTCGAATATCTTTTCCAGTTCCTGTATCCACAAACTTGCTTTCTCCGAATTGAACTCGCCTCTGAACTGTGGTGGGTTATTACGTCTAAATTCAGATAAATTTAGGACATCTGCAGTAGCATCTTGCTGTTGAGCTGCTCTCTGATTCTGCTGAGTTATTACTTCCGCCATTCGTTGCATAGCCTCCACAGTATCTTGTTGTTGAGTTGCTCTCTGGTTCTGCTGAGTCATTACTTCCGCCATCCGCTGCATAGCCTCTACAGCTGCTACCAGAGGGTCCTCTTCTCTAGGGATATTCACACGTCTTCCTCTTCCTCTAGACATTTTCTTTTCTCTTTTTCCAATCACATCAAACATAAAAGTTAGATATCTTCCTTTCGGAAATAAATCACAGAGAATTCACACAACACAAGCACAAACAGACCCAACCACAACCCCAAAAGACTCTAACTTGGGCTCTGATACCAACTAATGTAACACCCTTTGGGGATGTCACATTTGACATAGAAATAAGATAAAACTAAGAAATATTAAACTAGTTAATATAACTTGTACGTATATTTTGTTTATGAAATGTATAAAGTACAACTTATATTCACACTTATACGGCGTTAGCATACATATTAATATCACCTGTATATTACAACTGTGCATTATCATCATATTTATAACATACACATATAAAATACTAATATATGGATAACCTACATATGGTTTTGTGGTTGTTAGTTACACAAATAATTTACAAATAACTTACAAATAAAGAAATACATACCAAAGTATTTACAACAACTATCAAAAGATAAAAATAAGGTTCGAATACAGTACCACACCAAAAAGCAAAAAGTGCCCAAGTGCACATCATGAGTATCTAATCCACTGGGGAACCATTCCTAGATGACTCCTCGGTGACAGATATCCAGGGATGTCTCGCAGCAGATTCTACGAGCGGGGGTCCGGGCTGCTCTACGGTGGAGTCGGGATGTAGACACTACACTATTGTCATTGGGAACATGGAAAGGTCCATTCCAATGACGTCGGATCCCCAAAGGCAACTCTAACTATACATACAAGTCAACCGTAACCACAGGATTAGAATCATATTCCGGACGCAAAGATACTGTAATAGTCCCCATATACACTACAACATTATCTTCTTCACGAGTGCGACAGATGTATGGAACTCTATCCTTACAAAACCTAAGAATCCGGAGCAGTCATCTTCTGTGAGTCAGTCCAAATGATACGGATGGTCCGAAGGCTCTAAACACTTAGACTGGAAGTCGGTAGATAGTAACTCTTTCTTTGTATGATATTCACTGCCTATTGCTTGTTCTTCAATCTCTTCATCACAGTCTACGTATATATATAACATAATAATACAAACAACACATACAACAACAAAGAGGTAAGACAACCCAATATATCACAAGGGTGGTACATAAGAAAACTACAACACATCAAAAATAACAATTAATATCAACACAGATAACAATTAATAACAACAACTAATTACGGAAAAGAATCGAACCAATCACGCTAAATTATAAATGAATACACAATAAATATGCCAAAACCAATATGCCAAAACGATAAAATGACTCATTCCTACTCCATGGAGCTACAACACACACATCAATATCAGAGAGAATGATTTGAAAGTTCTAATAATCTTGCCCGACCACTATTGCCTTGTCAATACTTTGTGTCTATAGCTTGACTACTGAACCAGCTATTGCACTTGTCAATACTTTGTGTCTATAGCTACTAACAACATCATGGCATAGTACATCCATAACATCGTGTAACTACAGGCAGTAAAATAGTTCTCTCGAAATCCGATTAAGTATAGTGTTTGTCGAGAACACGGGTGTATTACCACGTACCACGGCCCAGAAGGAGCTACCTTCTGTCCACATATAGAGTAATGTACACCAATGCCTCCCAGTCCATATCGGAAATGAACACACTATGCTTATCACATCGACAACACGATGTTATTCATCTCGTCAATCAAATCACCAATTCTCAAATTGGCACGACTCAATGCATGAATAAAGCAGTAATTACTAAAACATCCTCAAAATTCAATTATTTGCGAATATGCTATCAATTCTCAATTATTTACGAAAATACTATCAAACCTCCATTATTAATGAAAATGTCCTTAAACTTTAAATATTTATGAAAATGCTCTCAATGGCCAAAGATAATTACATAACGCTCTTAGTGGCAAAAACCTCAAAATACAGTACGCTCCTACTTGGCGCACCATATTTTTCTTATAATCAAATTACAAGACGCGCCCAAGGCGTATTATAACTTTTCATATATCCGAATCCCCACTTTGGCTCAACAAGATAATCTGCTATTTTCGTTTGTGGCATGATAAAGTAAATAAAAAAATACTTTATTACATTTTCAAAATATTGACGTTACGAGTTTTATTTTATTTTGTTTTTAATCATTTTTAAATGCCAAAACTTCATGACAAAAATTCTTTTAACATTCTTACTTAATTTAAATTACTTAGAATACAAATTCAGTTTTGTTTGGCATGTTGACCAAAATTTATCATAATGTAACTAGGATCAAAATTTATTTCTCTGATTCTAATACTTAAATATTATTAATTCAACTAAACACCATAATTACTTCTTGAAAATAATTTGAAAACATCTAAAATCCTCTTTTTAGGGTGATGGCCGAAACCTAGGGTGTTGTATTCTTTGATATACTCATGCATCTCTAGCATTATACTAACATCAACAACATTACAAAGACTTAGCAAATTAAATTAACAATACAAACCCTACATGAAAAATTATTACAACCAACATATAAAAGAATCATTATGGATTCTACCAACACACATTATTTAATTTTCTCATTACCACTCAAGAATAACTAGGTTATAGTCTTCCCCTTACCTTAAAATGAAGAGAATTCTTCTTTTCTCCTTCCTTGGAAATTTAGTTTTGCCCTTTCAAAAATCTAAGAAAATAAATAAAATTTTCTAAGGGTTACTACTAGAAGAAAACCATACCATGGATCAATCATGGCTTGGAAGCTTAAAAAAAATGAAAATAGAAAGGAAGACAATGAATTTTACCTTTTTAAGAAGAATTTCAAGGTGAGTCTTCAAGTATGCAAATGATGGAATTTGCAAAAACTTCCAACTAGAGATGATCTTGGATGGATGTTTAGAGTTAGAAAAGCAAGGAAAGAAAATTTTTAGGTGGGTGGAAGGTGCACTTGGAAGCTTGACCGAATGGTGCTCCAAGAAAGCCTCCAACGTGAGCTTGGAAGAAAAGGAGAGAATGAAGAAATGATTTGTTATTTCTTCAAGTGTGCAGCCGTAAAATGAAAAAGAATAAGGCCTTAAGGCTTTAGTTTATTTCAAGAGCTAATCCTAGCCATTCATCCACTCAATGGTTGAGATAAAGCCTTGGTCTCCAAGGGTGTTTGTGATTGGTTGAACCAAGCTTAGTCATACCATGACAAGGCTTGTCTTGAACCTTCCAAGACTCCTCCTATGCTGCCTTGGCCGAATTCCCCTCCAAAATAAAAAAAAATTGGTTTGCTTCATCAACTAACTAGTTACACTTAGGTGTAAGGTCCTAACTAGTTAGTTACCTTGTAGTTACTTTATGATAACTTAGTTAGTTTAAGGCTTCTAGTTAATTATTATCTTTAGGATACAACTAGGTTACTAACTTAGTTACTATAATTTAGTTACTTACAAAGGCTTAATTACTAACTTAGTTACATTCCAAACTAACCAAGCTAACTAACTTAGGTCTCCTAGTTTCAATCCAACTAAACTAGCCACTTTTGTTGACCTCCTCCCATTGGTTTGACTATATAGTTGGCTTTTTCTCATTGGTTCAAAATTTCTAAATTATCCATTGGTTATTTTGCTTAAAAGTGGGTCCCACACACATATTTTTGGGTTTACTGACAAAATTTACACTTGAGTAATAAAATAATATTAAAATTATTTTATCACACGTTAAATTCTAAAAATTAGATTCACAACAGTATTCTTTCAGAATTAGGATTTACAAATTTCCCCAACTCTGAAAAATTAAACAAAGTTTTCCTGGCTGGAAAGCTTAAGAGTTTTCTGGCCCGGAATAAATCTCACACAACATATAGGCTAAATAAAACACATACAGTAAAATAAAACCACATTGTATACAGAGAACACAAAACAGTATATTGGGGACGTAATTGTCATTTACCCTAATAGTTAGAAAAATTCAGGATGTTACAGTCTGGTTCGATAACATAAGTCAAATTAGAAATATATTTCCATAGTTGTGATACGTGAAATACATTATGAAGATTCGACAGGAATGGTGGTAGTGCAACTTGATAAGCTACCAGACCTACCCGACGGAGTATCTGATACGTTCCAATAAACTTTGGAATGAGTTTCCTCGACTTGATCACTCGTCCAACTCTAGTCATAGGTGTCACACGTAGAAACACATGATCACCTTCTTCAAATTCAAGTGGTCTTTGTCTTTTATCAGCATAGCTCTTTTGCCGTGTCTGAGTTGTGCTCATCTTGTCTTGGATCATCTTCACTTTCTTATTTATCTGCTGCACAAATTCTGGTCCTATCACAGTACTTTCACCATCATGGTACTAACACAACGGCATTCTACATCTTCTCCCATATAATGCCTTATAGGGTGTCATCCCTATGCTCGAATGGAAACTATTGTTGTATGTGAACTCTATTAATGGTAGAAATTCATCCCAATAACCAGTTTGCTCTAGAACACAAGCTCTCAACAAGTCCTCCAATGACTGAATTGTCCTTTCTGACTAACCATCTGTTTGTGGATGGTAAACAGAACTTAAACGTAGCTTTGTTCCCATCACTTCTTGCAAACTATTCCAAAATCTTGACGTGAATCGCGGATCTCGATCAGAGATAATACTGGATGGTACACCATGAAGTCTAACAATTTCATTGATGTACACTTAAGCTAACTTTTTCATTGAGTACTTAATATTAATCAGTAAAAAGTGCGTCGACTTTGTAAGCTGATCAATAATTACCCATATAGAATCGTGACTTTTTCGAGTCTTCGGTAGTCCTGTTATGAAATCCATTGCTATGTCATCCCATTTCCATTCAGGAATAGGCAAAGGTTGCAACATTCCCGATGGTCTTTGGTGTTCCACTTTAGCCTTTTGACAAACTAAATAGGATGATACATATTCAGCGACATCCCTCTTCATTCCTTGCCACCAATATAGCTGTTTCAAATCTTGATACATCTTTGTGGCTCCTGGATGCAGATTCAACTTACTTCTATGAGCTTCATCCAAAATCAATCTCCTAAGTTCTGAATCATTTGGCACACAAACTCTTCCTTTGAACTTCAGAATTCCATCAACACCTTCACTGAATTCTAATTCTGCTCCTTGACTTCTTGCTTCCTTTGCTTCTTATAGATACTGATCACTGTTTTGTACTTCACGTATTCTACCCACCAAATCATTTGAAATAGTGATCATGTTCAAACACATCTGTTACCAAGTGGCTTCTAGTACTCAAGAGGGGGGTGAATTGAATATAAAACTTTTTCTCAAAACCTCTTTTTATCAAAAACAAATATTAAAAACTTAATAAATAAATGCATAGAAGGAATGAGAAGAAGAAAAGAAACAATAAAAGCAGCAAAAAATAAATATGCAGTAAATTAAAAATGCATAAAATAAAGAGATTAAGAAGAGAGAAGCAGACACAATATTTATCCTGGTTCGACCACTAACCTACTTGTGGTCTATGTCCAGTCCTCGAAAGCCAAGATTTTTCACTAAGTATACAAGCTTCAATAGGTGCTTGCTACCGTTACACAAAAGAGCACTTTTCACACACAGGGAAACTCTACCCTTGTGCTAAAGCCTCAGCTTGTAGGGATACCTCACCCTTATACAAAGCTTAAGGGATACCTCACCCTCGATACAGAATATCAGGAAGTAGATGAAGAGAAACTCTCACTCAGAGTAGGTAATACAAATTGAAGTGCTAATAGAGCTCTCACAGAAATATCTCAAGGTTTTTAATCAAAAAGAGCGTAGAAAATAATTTTCACAGATTAGAGTAAGCAGAAAATAATTCAGAGTATTGGGCAAAAAATATTCGTGACCCACGGTTGCTATTTATAGGGAAAAACACGGAGATAGCCGTTTGGGTATATTTAAAAGAATTTAAAACCAATTTGAAAACCTGTCTATTTCCATATACGTGATCTTAAGCTCCGTGTTTATTCGAATAGCTTAACATTCTATTCGAATAACACTGTTCCTGAACCATCGTGTAAGGCCATCTGATATGGGTTATTCGAATAACCTCTATGTTATTCGAATAACACGTTTAAAAAGTTGTTCAGATAAAACAGGTTTATTCGAATAACGTTTGAGTTATTCGAATAACTCACTTAAAAACATAGTTCTGAAAAACTCATTTATTCGAATAACAGGATAGTTATTCGAATAACATCTTTAAAAGAACAAACCCTCATGAATGTGTTTATTCGAATAGACTATGCTCTATTCGAATAAATCAATGCAAAAACTATTTTTGAAAAAGGTATTTCAAAGACATTGAGTTTGTTTTAAAATAGGTTTTATCTTTTCTTTCAAAAACAAAGAGATATCAAAGTGAGTTCCGTACAACAGATCCTAAGTCCTAATGCTAATCATATATAAACTTGGACTTGGTCTATTTATCATCTTCATTTAGTCTTCACGTTTGTTATCATCAAAATAAGTCTTCAAAGGTATACATCCAAACACATTTTGCCCCTTTTTGATGATGACAAACTATTAACGAGAAAAGAATTAGTGCATATAATTGGAATTCACCAAGAGGTATAAAAGCTTACTCCCCTTCTTTAATTATAAGAGGTAATGTATATCAGATCTGTGCGCAGCTCCCCCTTTCAATTTGAATCCAATCTCATTTTAGGTTTACCTGTCTTTTCTCAATTAAAAATCAAATAATCAAATTGTTCTCCCCCTTTTGTCATGAACAAAAAGCAGGGGTAAGTCCCATAAACATATATCTAAGTAAAAGTGCATAAAAGGAAGCATACTTATATCAATAGATTAACAAGAAATTTTATTTATGCATTAATCAAAAAGGATTCAATTACAAAATCCAGAAATAAATAACATGAAGGCAAAAACAGATAGCCTAAAAACTAAAAATCCTAGAAATAAGTATCTGGAGGTGGTGGTGAAGAAGCTGGTGCAGGAGCAGGTGAAGCAGATCGAAGGGCAGCAACCTCACGTTCAGCACCTTCTATTCTATCGAAAAGAATAGAGAAGGTATGTTCCATATAAGCTCTGTTATCATACAAGGTGGCCATGATCTGTTCTAAGGTGACAGGAGCAGGAGCAGCAGCAGGTACATCAACGGGGGCAGTAGGGGCGTCAGTAGGGTCAAGCTCATCCTCAGCAACCTCATCTGGGTACACCTAGCCTTCATCGATTTGGATCATCTTCATTTTACGTAAGGTGTGGGAGCCAAAGACGTTGTGATGCGTCAGGGTAATGGCTCGCTCAGTCTCTAAGACTTGAGGATACTTGCTCAGCAAGGTAGTGACAAGAATGCCATAAGGCAAGTCTGATTTTTCCTTGCCCTTGGCCCTGATCATGTGTCTCATGATAAACACAGGCCAGTTGATCTAATGGCCATTCTTCAGAAACCAAAGGATGAAGATGTCTTCCTCGCTCAGGTAGGCGTAATTTCCACCGCGGGGAGCCAAGATGTGAGCAAAGGCGTAATGCAGAAGCTTATCTTAGCTTTTCAGTATACCACCCTTGAGACCCTTGTCAGGAAAAGCTAGACCAGGCTTCAGCAGGTCTTCAATCGCCTGAAACTTGTTGAACTCTTCAAGAAAAAGGGTGTCACCATCTTCAACAAGGGCGCTAGTAAACTACAACCCAAACAAAGTCAGCCAGTCCTACGGTGTGATCACAATGTTCTAATCACAGACCTTGGAGAGAAGGTTCTGGCCATCAAAAGCCATATTGCAAAAGAACATCTTCACCAGAGCTGGATAAAGAGTGGCCCGGTGAGAGCAGAGCTGAAGAACTCCCTGGTTTTGCAACAGGGTCAGAAAGTCGAAGTCACGATGTTGCTGGAAGAAAGAGAGGTCAAGGTACTTGGGTTAGACCAAGTTACACTCGCAGAAGTGCGTAATGAAGTGGGCACGATGCTCTTTGTTGGATGAGAGCCTTCTCAAGTCAAGAAGATTATTGCATGGAGCAGTCTTCGTGCGTGGGCGCTTGCTGGAGGAGGAGGCCATGGTGAGAGAAGGTGTAGAAGAAGGAGAGAGAGAGAAAAAAAAATAAGTTTGAGAGTGTAGGGGCTATGGAAGCGTGAAGAGCAGAGGAAAAAATAGAGAGTGAAAACGTTTGTGCGCGCAGGGGTTATTTAAAGGAAGGCCCGTGTTTATTCGAATAAACAGAGGTTTATTCGAATAAACCTTGCTAGGAAACTGAAAGGACAGGTGCGCAGGAAACTGAAAAGGTGTTTCTGTTAGGGTTTATTTGAATAGGGGGTTCTATTCGAATAGATCATCTGGGAAAGCCAAGTGTTTTGGCCAAATGACAGGGTTTATTCGAATAACTGTAGGAGTTATTCGAATAGACTGAGGGCTATCAGTCGAGACTGATAAAAATAGGTTCTGGCTATTCGAATAGCCTGAGGTCTATTCGAATAAGCAGAGGGCAGATATTAAAACTAATAAACGAAGGCTTCTGGTTATTCAAATAGACAGATATTTATTCGAATAAACAGAGAGCAAAGACAGAAACTGATAAGCTAAGGAGTCTGGTTATTCAAATAAGGAGGGATTTATTCGAATAGACAGAGATGATATTCAAACAGGTTTTAACACAGGAATCAATTTATTCGAATAAACTGAGTTTTATTCGAATAAAGCTGATGTTCAACACATATAGTAAAGAAGTTTATTCAAATAAAAGCTTGCTTATTCGAATAAAACTAACAAAGAAACACAAAAAAGCATACGTTCATAAAATTCAAAGCATATATTCATGTGATAATATTTAGCAATAAAACATGCAATTTATATATTGGATTGATCAATTATGCCCAATTCTCCTCGAATATAAAAGAATGCTTCTTTTGCTAAGGGTTTAGTGAAGATATCTGCAAGTTGCTTTGTTGTTTCAACAAACTCAAGAATGCAGTCCCCTTTTTGTACATGATCTCTGATAAAGTGATGTCTTATCTCCATATGCTTTGTTCTGGAATGCAATATGGGATTCTTAGAGATATTTATTGCACTAGTGTTATCACATCTTATTGTGATGTGATCAAGTTGAAGACCGTAGTCTAAAAGTTATTGCTTCATCCATAGGATTTGAGCACAACAACTCCGGCTACAACATATTCAGCCTTAGCGGTAGACAAAGCCACACTATTTTGTTTCTTGCTATGCTAAGAAACTAAAGAACTACCAAGCAAGTGGCATGTCCCACTAGTACTTTTTCTGTCCAATTTGCACCCAGCAAAATCAGAGTCAGAATAGCCTATTAGGCTACAGGAGGCACCCTTAGGGTACCACAAGCCCATTTGTGAAGTGCCTACTAGGTATTTCATTATTCATTTAACAGCACTTAAATGAGATTCCTTAGGATTTGCCTGATATCTAGCGCACATGCATACACTAAACATAATATCTAGCCTACTAATAGTAAAATAAAGGAGATATCCAATCATTCGTCTATATTTCGTTATTTCTACTGATTTACCTCCTTCATCTTTGTCCAAATAACAGGAAGTGCCCATTGGGGTGGCCATGTGTTTAGCATTTTCCATTTCAAATCTCTTGAGCAATTCCTTGCAGTATTTGGTTTGACTTATGAATGTCCCTTTGTTTGTTTGTTTGATTTGAAGTCCGAGAAAGAAATTTAACTATCCCATCATCGACATTTCAAATTCATTCTGCATTGTCTTAGCAAATTCTTTGCACAGGGATTCATTAGTAGCACCAAAAATAATATCATCAACATACACTTGCACAAGAAGAATATCATGCTTTTTATTTTTAATAAAAAGGGTAGTATCGACTTTTCCTCTTGAGAAACCATTTTCTAAAAGGAACTTACTCAACCTTTCATACCAAGCTCTAGGAGCTTACTTTAAACCGTATAAAGCCTTTTTAAGTTTAAAAACATGGTTGGGTAATTCATGATTTTCAAAACCTGGAGGTTGTTCAACGTATACCTCCTCTTGAATAAAACTATTTAGAAAAGCACTTTTAACATCCATTTGATATAATTTGAAATCTATGATGCAAGCATACGCAAGTAACATTCTAATAGCTTCTAGCTACAGGTGCATAGGTTTCTTCATAATCTATACCTTCTTCTTGATTATACCCTTTAGCGACCAGCCTAGCTTTGTTTCTAGTTATTAACCCATTTTCATCAAGTTTGCTTCTAAACATCTATTTAGTGCCAATTATAGGGTGATTATTAGGTTTAGTAACTAATTCTCAAACTTGATTTCTTTCAAACTGATTTAATTCCTCATGCATAGCTAAGATCCAATGTTCATCATCAAAAACTTCAATTAAATGCTTAGGTTCAATTTGAGAAACAAAAGCTAAGTGATTACAAGCATTTCTAAGAGAATTGTGAGTACTTACACCTTTAGATACATCATCGATAATCTAATTAAGGGAATGATATTTTGAAGTTCGCCATTCTTTGGGAAGTTCCAAAGCTTGCGAATATTCTTATCTTTGTTTATCCTCTTGCTTCTTGATTTCTTTTTCTTTACTATCCAAATGTGTTTCCGCCAAGACCTCTATAACATCATCAATGACAAGATCCTTTCTCGATCCATTTGGGTTAGTTTCATCAAATGCAACATGTATAGATTCTTCAATAGTCATAGTTCTTTTATTGTATATACGAAAAGCTTTACTATGATTTGAATAACCAAGAAATATACCTTCATCAGACTTAGCATCAAACTTGCCTAAGTTATCTTTTCCATTCTTTAAAATAGGCCTTATGAGGGCCCTCTTCATTACATAACAAGTTGTACTTATAGCATCCGCCCAAAAGTATTTAGGAAGAGTAGCCTCATTAAGCATAGTTCTCGCCATTTCTTCTAAAGAACGATTTTTTCTTTCTACAACTCCATTTTGTTGCGGAGTTCTAGGGGCAGAGAAATTATGATTAATGCCATGTTCATCACAGTAATTTTTAAAAATATTATTTTCAAATTTGCCACCATGATCACTTCTTATAGAAGAGATTTGAAAACCTTTTTCATTTTGAATAATTGGCAAGTCTTTTAAAAGCTAGAAATGCATCATTTTTATTTGCAAGAAATAAAGTCCATGTAAACCTAGAAAAATCATCCACAATCACTAAAGCATAGTAATAACCACCAAAGCTCATAGTTCTAGAAGGTCCAAATAGATCCATGTGCAAAAGTTGTAAAGGTCTAGTAGTTGAAACTATTTTTTGCTTTAAAAGAGACCTTTATTTGTTTACTCTTTTGACATGCATCACATAACTTATCTTTTATAAAATTAAGCTTGGGTAGTCTAATTACTAACTCTTTAGAGACCAACTTCTTTAAGTGATCCATGTGAATGTGTGCAATTCTCCTATGCCATAACCATGAATCATCATTCTTACTTAAAAGGCATTTCACATCATTTGAAGATATATCACCAAGACTAATCATATAGATGTTGTTTACTCTATGACCAATGAATTTAACATGCTTATCATTTTTATCTTCAATTATGCAATAATTTGAATCAAATATAACTTTATTTCCTTTATCACATAATTGGCTAATACTAAGCAAGTTATGTTTCAAACCTTCAACAAGCAACACAATTTCAATAGAGGAGTTAGGATTCTTACCGACTTTGCCGATTCCAAGAATTTTTCCCTTGTTGTTATCACCATAAGTAACGTGTCCATGACTTTTGGGAATAAGCATGGTGAATTTTGAGTCGTCCCCGGTCATATGCTTGGAGCAGTCGCTATCGAGATGCCAATTTGAACTCCAGGCTTTCAAGCACACCTCATTTTCGCTTTCTTCTTCATCTCCTTTGGCTATGAGACATAGTTGAGCTTCCTCGCTATCTGAGCTGTCAGTTGAATCCATGTCATTTTCATCCCATGCTATATAGGCTTTTCTTCCTTTTCTTTTCTTGAAGGGCTTCTTTTCAAATTTTTCCTTCTTCTTTTGGTAAACTGGGCACTTCATTTTCATGTGACCAGGTTTGCCACATTCATAGCAAGTTGGAGTCGATGAAGCTCCTTCGCCTTTGTAATGAGTCTTCTTTGGAGGGAAGGGACATTTTCTTTGTGTTCCCTTTTTCTTGAGAAATTTACCAAACTTTTTAACTAATAAACTAAGATTTTCTTCGCTTACCTCGATGTTCTCTTAGCTTTCTTCATTTTCTTCGTTATCATTGTCGAATGTTGAGGAAGTGGCTTTGAGCACTATCCCCTTTTTCTTTTTATCGTTTTCTTCGCTTTGACTTAATCTGCTCAGTTCCAATTCGTGCTCATGAAGTTTTCCAAAAAGGGTAGCTAGAGTCATTGTGGACAAGTCCCTCAATTCTGAAATAGCTGTTACCTTAGGTTGCCAAATCCTGCTAAGACATCTCAATACTTTGTTAATCAAATCTTCGTTAGAAAATTTTTTGCCTAAAGATACAAGATGATTAACTATATGGGTGAACCTCTTTTGCATTTCCTGAATGCTTTCTCCTTGGTTCATTCTGAACAATTCATATTCACGAGTTACAGAATTGATTCTCGACCTCTTAACTTCACTAGTACCCTCATGGGTAACTTGCAAAGTGTCCCACATTTCTTTAGCAGTTTTGCAATTTGAAATTCTAAAAAACTCATCATATCCCAAAGCAGTAGTAATAATATTTTTGGCTTTTAAATTAAATTGAACTTTTCTTTTGTCTTCATCAGACCATTTATTTCGTGGTGTTTCGGTCCTTATACCTTCGACCTCATGTGTGGGTATAAAAGCGCTATTTTCGACAGCATCCATACATCTAAATCAATAGCTTCGATGAAGATTTTAATTCTTTCCTTCCAATATGCATAACTATCCCCATTGAAAAAAGGTGGTCGGTTTATGGAAGATTCTTTTGAAAAACCATTTGAAGAAGCCATATTCTCTTGAAGCTGCTAAGCTCTTTATACAAGAGTCTAGCTCTGATACCACTTGGTAACAAGTGGCTTCCAGTACTCAAGAGGGGGGTGAATTGAGTATAAAACTTTTTTTCAAAACCTCTTTTTATCAAAAACAAATATTAAAAACTTAATAAATAAATGCATAGAAGGAATAAGAAGAAGAAAAGAAACAATAAAAGCAGTGGAAAATAAATATGCAGTAAATTAAAATTACATAAAATAAAGAGATTAAGAAGAGAGAAGCAGGCACAGTATTTATCCTGGTTCGACCACTAACCCACTTGTGGTCTATATCCAGTCCTCGAAAGCTGAGATTTTTTACTAAGTATACAAGCTTCAATAGATGCTTGCTACCGTTACACAAAAGAGCACTTTTCACACACAGGGAAACTCTACCCTTGTGCTAAAGCCTCAGCCTGCAGGGATACCTCACCCTTATACAAACCTTGAGGGATACCTCACCCTCGATACAGAATATCAAGAAGTAGATGAAGAGAAACTCTCACTCAGAGTAGGTAATACAAATTGAAGAGCTTATAGAGCTCTCATAGAAATATCTCAAGGTTTTTAATCAAAAAGAGCGTAGAAAATAATTTTCACATATTAGAGCAAGTAGAAAATAATTCAGAGTATTGGGCAAAAAATATTTGTGACCCAAGGTTGCTATTTATAGGGAAAAACACGGAGATAGCCGTTTGGGTATATTTAAAAGCATTTAAAACTAATTTGAAAACCTGTCTGTTTCCATATACGTGATCTTAAGCTCCGTGTTTATTCGAATAGCTTAACATTCTATTTGAATAACACTGTTACTGAACCATCGTGAAAGGCTATCTGATATGGGTTATTCGAATAACCTCTATGTTATTCGAATAACACGTTTAAAAAGTTGTTCAGATAAAATAGGTTTATTCGAATAACGTTTAAGTTATTCGAATAACTCACTTAAAAACATAGTTTTGAAAAACCCATTTATTCAAATAACAAGATAGTTATTCGAATAGCATCTTTAAAAGAACAAACCCTCGTGAATGTGTTTCTTCGAATAGACTATGCTCTATTCGAATAAATCAATGCAAAAATTGTTTTTGAAAAAGGTATTTCAAAGACATTAAGTTTGTTTTAAAACAGGTTTTATCTTTTCTTTCAAAAACAAAAAAATATCAAAGTGAGCTCCGTACAACAGATCCTAAGTCCTAATGTTAATCATATATAAACTTGGACTTGGTCTATTTATCATCTTCATTTAGTCTTCACATTTGTTATCATCAAAACAAGTCTTCAAAGGTATACATCCAAACACAACATCTTCCTCGGTGTCAACTTCACAGATAATCGCATATCCCGAAATTTTTCTATCAGTTCTTTCTCTTTAATCATCATAACAGAAGCATTAAGAATTTTCCTACTTAAAGCATCCGCTACAACATTCGCCTTCCTAGGATGATACTATAACTGAAAGTCATAGTCCTTCAGAAACTCTATCCAATGCCTTTGTCTCATGTTCAACTCTGTCTGGTCAAACAGATACTTCAAACTTTTATGATCACTAAAAATAGTGAACGTTGCCCCATAAAGAAAATGTCTCTACATTTTCAATGCAAACACTACTGCTACCAACTCCAAGTCATGAGTCAGATAATTCCTTTCATGCACCTTCAATTGTCGCGACGCGTATGCCATAACCTTTCGGCTCTGCATAAGTACACAACCCAATCCTTGGTACGAAGCATCACAATACACTTCAAAAGATTTGTTTGGATCAGGCAGAATCAGAATTGGTGAAGTAGTCAGTCATCTTTTCAACTCCTGAAAACTTTCTTCGCATGCTTCAGTCTATACAAATGGTTGATTCTTTCGTGTAAGTTGGGTAAAAGGTCCTGTAATCTTTGAAAACCCCTCAATAAAACATCGATAGTAATCGGCTAATCCAATGAAACTACGGATCGCTGATACAGTCTTTGGTCTTTTCCACTCGACAATTGTCTCTACTTTTGAAGCATCAACCTCAATTCCATCTACCGATATGATGTGTCCCAAAAATTGAACTTCGCTTAACCAAAATTCACATTTGGACAACTTGGCATATAACTTATTCTCCTTCAGAATATGGAGAACCACTCTGAGATGTTCAGTATGTTCCTCCTGACTTCGAGAATAAATCAAAATATCATCAATAAAGATAACAATGAACTTATCCAAGTATAAACGGAAAATCCTGTTCATAAAGTCCATAAATATTGCAGGTGCATTGGTCACACCAAATGGCATCACTTGGTATTCGTAATGCCCATATCGAGTTCGAAATGAAGTTTTGGGAATATCCTCCATTTTCACACGTATTTGGTGATAACCAAAATGTAAATCAATCTTAGAAAATATTACGGCTCCTCGCAATTGGTCCATCAAATCATCAATTCTTGATAGTAGATACTTGTTCTTGATCGTAATCTTGTTCAATTGCCGGTAGTCTACATATAGACGAGAAGTCCCATCCTTCTTCTTTACTAACAATACTGGAGCTCCCCATGGTGATACACTTGGTCTCACAAATTGTTTCTCCAATAAATCCTCTAGTTGTTTCTTAAGCTCTGCCAACTCTACTGGCGACATTCGATAAGGCGCAATAGATATAGGTCCAACTCCAGGCACTATGGCAATAGAAAATTCAATTTATCTTTCTGACGATATTCTATGTATATCTTTAGGAAATACCTCAGGAAATTCACTAACAACGAAAATATCCTTCAAGATATCTTCACACTAAACCTCCAAAGAAGACATCAACAAGTACCCCTGATCTCCTTCCCTCAAACAAGCTTCCACTTGAGTAGCCGTTAGGAATCTAGAATCCTTAACCTCAGGAAAAACTAACATCTTACTCGAACAGTCTATCAAGATATGGTTGGAGGACAACCAATCCATTACTAAGATTACATTAATCTTGGAAAGAGGCAAACAGATCAAATCCACATGAAAGATTCTATCCCTAACACATACAGGGCAATTTAAACATACTTTTATAGTTATCACAGGCTTATTAGTAGGAGTAACAACACTCAAATCATAAGGCAATGTAGTCACAGTTAATCCCAAGCGCTCCACACAATCACATGCAATGAAAGAACGTGTTGCTCCTAAATCATATAATACTGTTAAAGGATTACCTTCAATGGCACACTCCTCTATAATCAAGTCCTCGGATTTAGCGGCTTCTTCCCCGCTCATAGTATATACACGACCACCCGCCTGTGGCCTTGCAGTACGAACACTGCCCACTAATGGTTCTGCCTTCTGTTGATCACATTCTCTGGAAAAATGTCCAAGCTTCCCACATCTATAACAAATCACCCCCTTATACTGATAATCCTTGATGAGATGTCCTTTCCCACACTTGAAACATTTAAGTGCAGAAGTTCCAGTTGAAACTGCCCTACTGCCACTAGAACTTCCTCCAAACGATTGTTTCTGATTCTGACTTCCTGCTAGTTTGGTGTATGGTTTCTGTTGATAACGGTTGGCACTGCTACTCTTCCCTCTTTGGAACCGTGTAAGTCCAAAGTTCTTATTCCTCGCTTCGTAGAGATGATCAATTTCTTCCACTTTTTAGCACTTATCCAACAATACCAGAAACTGATCAATATCCACAGTTGCTAAAGCTCGCTTGATGTCAAGCCTCAACCCCTCTTCGAATTTCCTGCACTTCCACTCTTCATCTAGGTGCATTTGGAAATACCTCAAAAACTTAGACAAGCTTTCAAACCTTGCAGCATACTCATTTACAGTTATCGCTCTTTGTCTCAAACTAAGGAATTCTATATCCTTAGCATGACGAACACTGGCTGGGAAATACTTCCCCAGAAACTTCTGTTTAAAGAGCTGCCATGTCACAATTCTCCCCTCAGCTTGAATCAATCTTCGGGCTCCTGCCCACCAAGCCTCTCTGTCACCGACTAGCATAAACATTGTGAAAGTAAGCTTCCGCTCATCAGTGCAACCCATACCATCAGATATCTTGTCCAGTTCTTTGATCCACAGATCAGCTTTCTCTGGATCAAACTCTCCATGAAATTTCGGTGGATTGTTCCTCCGAAATTCTGACAAGCTGTGAGTATCCTCAGTTACTCTTTGGTTTTGCTGTGCAACAACCTCAGCCATCCGTTGCATTGCTGCTATAGCTACAGGCATGTTTTGATTATCGTCGCCACCATTTCCAACTCCTGCCCTCGTATTCGCGTGTCCGCTTCCTCGTCCAGCCATTTTGCTTTCTCAAATAGACTGAACAACATAAAGAAGAGTTGAAGTTAATCTTCCAAATAATATTATTTTCCTTTAGAAAACAAACATAGAGAATCACACAACTTAAACAAGATAGACCTAACCACAAACCCAAAAAGACTCTAACTTGGGCTCTGATACCATCTGTAACGTCCTTGGGACTGCCTGCAGGATTGACGAGTGTCTCCACAAACCAACACGAGTCTTTTCAGTGTGCTTTGTCCTCACTCACACGCATCCTAGGAAACTTCCCAAGAGGTCACCCATCCCATAATTACTCCAGGTCAAGCACGCTTAACTATGGAGTTCTTATGTTTTAGGCTCCCGAAAAGAAGTTGCAACTTGTTGATATAGCTACGCCAAATCAATTCCTTTAAGCCATCCTCAACTATGCAGTCTCATACCTGCACAGTCTCTGAATCCCTTTCATTATGGTGCGTATTCAGTTCATTCATGCGACCCTTCTCCTAGAAGCCTAGCAGAAGCTGCTCCTTGTCCGTGCTTCATTGCACCGGCGATCACTCCCCGCCCTCGTCGGGCCCGGGACACACATGCAATCACAAAAACAAAATCATAAACACCACAATCACAAATAAAGACATATCAAACAATAGGTAAATAAACCCTTATGGGTTTATCACCATACAAAACCATCCCCACACCACCAAAACTTGGTTGGTATGGTAAAATCTCCCTCTTACCTCTTGAAGACAAGATCTTCAAGCTCCTCTCCTTCTCCTTGATTTTGTGTGAATCAAAACAATTCCCTAAAAATTCTTAAACAATTAATAAAATCATAAACAAAGCTTAATTATGAAGAACCATGGAACAATCATGGTTTAGAAAATCAAAAACTAAATTTTAAACCAAAGAATCAAAAGTTTTTACCTATAGGAAAGTAAACCAAAGCTTGGATTTGAAGCACTTAGGATAGGATTTTTACAAAAATTTCTAAATGAAAAGTGTTTAGAAGGTTGTTTAGGTTTAGGAAATGCTAAGAAGAAAAATTACAGAAGATAGGTAGTGATTGTGAGTGAAGGGGCCGAAACTTAGAGAGAAAAAGGAAGGGAAAAGGTTCTTTGTGTTCTTGGAATTTTTGAGAGAAAATAAGGCTAATCTTTAGGTGAGAAAAAAGTAAATATTGAGAGTGAATTTGAGTGTGCAGCTGTGTGAGTATTGTGTAGGGAAATTAGGAGATTTACTTGAAGTAAAATATCACACTTTTGTGTTCACATTGAGAGCACATGGCCTATGTCACAATTGGTCATCAAAATGTCACATGGATGGACCTAGAACCTTATAGAACTTGGTAGAAAATGGCCTCTTGGCCGTGGAACACAAGGGGGGTTTAGGGACTTGGTTTGGCTTCAATTAAACTTAATCACATGCTAATTAGATAGCTAGTTAATTAGGTTAGGTTTCCTAATTACACTTAATTAATTATCTAATTACATAACTAATTAATTAATTAGGTCATTGCATATGTCATGCTTAGTCATGACTTCTAGATGAAATTAGGATATCTAATTAGTAACTAGATTATAATTAATTAGTAATTAGGTTAGTTCATTTAGTTTCCTAATTAGGCATTTAAGATGACTAAATTAGGTTTAGTTTGCTACTTAGTAAATAGTCAAGCCACTATTATTGACTCAATCCTAGCCATTAAAATTAACTTTATTTCCTAACCCTTGATCTAATCTAAGGTGGATATCACTTAGTGATTTTATCAGGATTGCTCTCACACCATTGATCTGATCAATGGTTATGATCAAAAACATCTTAATCAAGCTTTTCATCCAATGGTCCACAATAAAGTTCATGCTCCTTTATTTGACCAATTCCTATTGGTTGAGAAAAGCCCAGCCATCATTCTTGACTAATTCCTGTTGGTTCATTCTAATGTAGGCTATAAAAAATATTTTAAGCACATTTTCTGTTAATTAAAATATATCGGGTCCAATAATTTATAGCAAGAACTGCTATAAATAAAACAGTAGATTTTTATCCGTGAAAATTTTTTATTTCAAAGATAAATTCTAAAAATTAAAAGATGTTACAAAGTGGCCTTAATACTCAAGAGGGGGGTGAATTGAGTAAGTAAAACAAGTTAGCAAATCTTTCGCAAATCGTTTGATAACCAATTTTTGTTGAAGCTATTGAATAATTAGAGATAATAGGATGGATGAGATAAACCCTCTTACTTATAAATGTGATAGCCAAAGGAGACAATATCCAAGCAATTCAATAAAATAGTGCACAAAATAAAGAGAAGGGTTTAGAGAAAACAAACACAATCGTTTATCCTGGTTCGATCACCAATCCACTTGTGATCTACGTCCAGTCCCCAAGCAACAACTTGAGATTTTCCACTATATCTTCAAGTTTCAATGGGTGCTTGACAACCACTACAACCTTGAGCACTCAACACTATGGGATACCTCACCATTATGCTTGAGCCTCTAATTTTAAGGGATACCTCACCCTTACAATACTAGAGGGATATCTCACTCTCTCTAAACAGATTGTATAAGATTTAAAAGGAAGAAACTCTCTCTAGAGCAAGTATTACAAATTGAAGAACTATGGTATTTGTGATTCACACAAGTTCAAGCTCAAAATAGAGGATTTTGTAGAATGATGAGAAAAACTTGTTTAAAGCTCAATAGGAATTTTCCAGAATGATAGACTCAGTTTTTCTAACCTTCCAACGAAGCCCAACATCCAAATATATAGGTAAGTGTCATTTAGTGCCGTTTGAAGTGGTTGTGAGCAATTAATGCTCATTAATATAGCCGTTACGGGCTTCTTCTTATTTCATCAGAACATAGGCTAACCGGTTAGCCAAGTATCCTAACCGGTTAGGGGCTCATTTAGGCTTGAATAGATTTGTTCTGGTTTAATAACTAACCGGTTAGGAATGTGTCCTAATCGGTTAGGACACCACGAAAATGAGTTCTGGGAAGGATGCTAACCGGTTAGACCTGCAGGCTAATCGGTTAGGACATGGTTAGGATAGTTTCTGAGTTGAGGAATAACCGGTTAGGTCTTCTACCTAATCGGTTAGGACAAAACGTTTTTGGCTTCTGAGTTATAGAATAACCGGTTAGGCCATCTACCTAATCGGTTAGGACAGGATTAAAATGGTTTCTGAGTTTATGAATAACTGATTAGGTCTTCTACCTAATCGGTTAGGACAAAACATTTTTGGCTTCTGGAAGTGAGACTAACCGGTTAGGTCTCTTACCTAATCGGTTAGGAAAAACATATTTTGGCCTCTGAGTTATTAAATAACCAATTAGCTACTTTGCCTAATCGGTTAGGCATGTTATAAAAAACGAGGCAAAGCTTTTGTTTAAACTAACTAACCGGTTAGGAGCTGGTCCTAATCGTTTAGGGGCCTTGAAATTTTGGCTCCTAATGTTTATCAAGAGGCTGGTAAGTATCCAAAAAAAGGCTTAGGATATTAGATTTGAAAGAGTTGTTGCATAAAACCTTTTTGATCCTAACATGAAAAACCATTTTGCAAATACATTTTAAGGAAGCCATTTGAGCTTGAGGTGAATCTTTAATATACCTTTACACTAGATCTATAACCTACATGCTAAGCTTGAGTTCCTTGTGACTTGATCATTGTGTTCCCATTGCTTTCTTGTTTGTCGACATCAAAACATTTGCATCTAATCCATGTCAATCACATTCTCCCCCTTTTTGATGATGACAAACACTTATTGAGAAAAAGATTAGTTCAAATGATAATTGGAATTCATAATAGAGTTTGGAGACTTATTCCCTCTCTTTTGTTCAAGAGGTGCTTGAATCAGAGATGCACAGCTCCCCTTTTGTTTTGGGATTCCAAGACCATTAACAGACACAATACATTATCCTTCTCAATAAATAGAGAGACCCTTATCCTTCTCCCCCTTTTGGCATAATCAAAAAGAAATTCAGTAACCTAGGTTATTCGAAACCAAGCATGCAAAACAGAAACTGATTAATAAGATTAAGCATAGTGTCAGGAAACTCATAAGCAGTCACACAGAGACGCATATGCAGGCATACCATACTTAAATATATCCAAGATTCAAAATAAGAGTCAAAGATCACTATTGAGATAGTCATGCCAATTACCAAAATAAATCAAGGAAAAATAGTCATTAGATATGCTAAATAATTCTCCCAAAATATCCAAAATAAGATAATTAAGCAAAGTCAAAATAAAGTTCAGAGACAATTAGTGCAGCAACACAACTATGATAAAAACAGAGAGTCCATGCCTAAGCCCCAGGGTCCTCGGGTGCTGGAAAGCGACGCTCGATCCTATCCAAGCGGTCTTCCATGGTACTCAACCGATCAAAGATGACTAAGTTTCTATGTTCTTGGTAGGTGCGCAGATCCGCGATGGCTGCAAGAATGCGAGCTTCACTGGTGGATTCAGAGACGCTACTCATATCTGGTGCCTCCTCTATAGAGATATCAGCTGTGTTAACAGGAATTTCTTCTGGTGGCACTCCTCCCACTCGCGCATGACTATAAGTCCATTCACTATTGACATTCTTCATGTGCATTCTATTAAGAGAGGCAAGACCAAATTTATGAGGGCCGGCAGTGTTTACAATGCCATCGTCCAATAGGGGAACCTTATGGTGGTCTAGGATTCGAGCAAACAAAAGGGCATACGGAAGATCTATAACTGCCTTGTTTTTAGCTTTCATCATAGTGTGTATAATGTAAAAAGGCCAGTTGATCTTTATGCATTCCTTGAGAAGCCACATCAGGAAGATGTCTTCCTCTTCAACCAGGGCATAATTACTTGCCCTTGGTGCGAGAATATGAGTGACGATGAAATGAAGAAGGTGATCATGTATCTTCAGAAGTCCGGTGGTAAAAGTTCCTTTTGGCATTGGAACACCAGGCTGAAGCATACCCATTGCAGCGTCATCTCTCTTATAATTTTCCCACTGGCCATGTTTTTCCAATCTGAGCTTTTCACCGGAGTGGGGAAGATCAAACAAAGGGACCCACTCACTGGGATTCACAACAATCTTATGCTTCTTAACTTCAGAAATTAAAGTGCCACCCTTAATAGATAAATTACAGAAGAAGACTTTAGTAGGTTCAAGATAGAAGTACCCTAGATTTGTGGTGACGAAGGTTTTCAACCCATGGAATTCAAGAAGCTCTATGAAAGGAGTGAATCCTTCTTGAATGAAGAACTCCTAGTCCATCCATTTCGGTGAGATGATACGCCTTGCATGAAATTCCAATTGATATTTCTTCATCTGAGTAGGGTCAGTGAAGTACCTTCCAAGATTCAAGGCTACTGAAAAATCTGGGTCAGTGTCAGGGGAGGTTGTTTCCTTTGGGACATTGGGGTTTTTTGTACGTGTTCTTTTGGGGAAGGAGGAGCTGCTGGCCATGGAGGAAATAGAGGCTTAGGGCACGGTGGTGGAGAGAGAGAGAGTGTGAGGGAGATTGAATGTTGAAGAAGAATGATGGAAGATGAGAGAAATAGGGTTTAAAGACCGAATTTGGAGTGGATTTATGGTGAGGGATGAATGTGAGGGAGTGGGCGTGAGAGAGCTTGAGAGAATGAAGATGAAAATGGAGGTAGGGTGCGTGAATGGAGGGAACCACGCTGTTGAGGGGTGTTTAATTAGAGTGACCTAACCGGTTAGGAAGGGTGGGTAACCGGTTAGGGCAATTAGAAATAGCCACTGAGTTTTCCAATAACCGGTTAGGATTGGTGGTTAACCAGTTATTGTGCTAAGTCAGAACGCACAAACTAGTTTCCAAATACAGGGTAACCGGCTAGGAATCATGCCTAACCGATTATTTGGTCATGACAAAGAGTCCCTCAGTATTCCAAAGCACTTCCAGAGCCCAAACGAAAAATATATTTTTCTTCTTTTACTTAATCATTTCACTGATAGCATTATGGGAATAATCCTTGACAAATATCAGTAGGAACAAACTCATTTCACTTCCAGTATTCCAAATCACTTGAAGTTCATTTTGGCTTGGCTCCATTTTCATTTAGAAACAAATTTCTCTCAATATCAGTAAGAACTTTGAGCTTTCATATTAGGGGACTTAAGCATGAACTGAGCTCTTGCAAAACAAAGTGAGGGGACACTCCGACGCTCAAGTTAGTATTGGATTCAAATATGATTAATAGCTCAGAAATTATGCAGTAAAATGTCAATTTATGCATGATTGATCCAAAATACCAAGTTCATTTCTAATATAGAAGAATGCTTCTTTTGCTAAGGGTTTAGTGAAGATGTCAGCTAGTTGTTTAGTGGTTTCCACAAATTCAAGTATGTAATCATCCTTTTGAACATAATCTCTAATGAAATGATGTCTTATTTCAATATGTTTAGTTCTAGAATGCAAAATGGGATTTTTTGACAAGTTAATTGCACTAGTATTATCACATCTTATGGGGATATGATCAAGCTCAAGACCATAGTCCAAGAGTTGTTATTTCATCCAAAGGATTTGAGAACAACAACTCCCAGCTGTAACATATTCAGCTTCAACTGTAGACAATGCCACACTATTTTGTTTCTTGCTATGCCAAGAAACTAGTGAGCTTCTAAGCAAGTGACATGTCCTACTAGTGCTCTTTCTATCCATTTTGCATCCAGCAAAATCAGAATCGGAATACCCAATAAGACTACATGAGGCACCTTTAGGATACCATAAACCCATTTGTGATGTGCCTATTAGATACTTCATTATTCTTTTAACAACACTTAGGTGTGATTCTTTAGGATTAACTTGATATCTAGCACACATGCATACACTAAACATTATATTAGGCCTACTTGCAGTGAGATAAAGGAGTGAGTCAATCATACCTCTATATTTCGTAATTTCTACTGATTTACCTCCTTCATCCTTGTCCAAATAGCAAGAGGTGCCTATAGGAGTAGCCATATACTTGGCATGGTCCATTCCAAACTTTTTGAGAAGCTCCTTGCAATACTTGGATTGTCTTATGAATGTTCCTTCTCTTACTTGCTTGATTTGAAGACCAAGGAAGAAGTTGAACTCACCCATCATGGACATTTCAAACTCACTTTGCATAATATTTGAAAATTCTTTACAAAGAGAGTTGTTAGTAGCTCCAAATATAATGTCATCAACATAGATTTGAACTAGAAGTATGTCATGCATTTTGTATTTTATGAAAAGGGTAGTGTCAACCTTGCCTCTAGAAAAACCGTTTTCTAAAAGAAATTTACTCAACCTTTCATACCAAGCTCTAGGAGCTTGTTTCAAGCCATATAAGGCCTTTTTCAGTTTAAAAACATGGTTGGGCAATTCAAAATTTTCAAAACCAGGAGGTTGTTCCACATATACCTCTTCTTGTATAAAACCATTTAGAAAGGCACTTTTGACGTCCATTTGATAAAGTTTGAAATCCATGATGCAAGCATATGCAAGTAACATTCTAATGGCCTCTAACCTAGCTACGGGAGCATAAGTTTCTTCATAGTCTATGCCTTCTTCTTGATTATACCCCTGAGGTACAAGCCTAGCTTTATTTCTTATTATTAGACTCATTTCATCAAGTTTGTTCCTAAAGACCCACTTGGTGCCAATTATAGGATGATTATTGGGCCTTGGAACTAATTCCCAAACTTGATTTCTCTCAAATTAGTTCAGTTCTTCTTGCATGGCCAAGATCCAATGCTTATCATTAATGGCCTCATTTATGTCTTTAGGTTCAACTTGAGAGACAAAGGCTAGGTGATTACATGTATTTCTAAGTGAGTTTCGAGTGATTACCCCTTTTGATACATCACCTATCACCTTGTCGAGAGGGTGATATCTTTAAGTCCTCCATTCCTTGGGTAGGTCCAAGATTTCTGAATCTTTTTGCCATGAGTGATCAAGGAGTCTCTCTTCTTGCTTCTTGGACTCTTTCTCTTGATCTTCCAAGTGCGTTTTTACCAAGATTTCTACAATATCATCAACAAGATCCTTTCTCGGCTCATTTGGGTTAGTTTCATCAAATGCAACATGTATGGAATCTTCTATGGTCATAGTTCGTTTATTATAGACTCTAACGGCCTTACTATGTATAGAATAGCCAATGAATATTCTCTCATCAGATTTTGCATCAAACTTCCCCAAGTTATCCTTTCCATTGCTTAAAACAAAGCATTTATATCCAAAGACATAAAAATGTGACACATTTAGTTTCCTTCCTTTGTACAATTCATATGGGGTTTTCTTTAAAATTGGCCTTATTAGGGCTCTATTCATAACATAACAAGAGGTGTTAACCACATCCGCCCAAAAATGCTTAGGAAGGTTGGCTTCATTAAGCATAGTTCTTGCCATTTCCTCTAAAGATCGATTTTTCCTTTCTACAACACCATTTTGTTGCGGTGTTCTAGGGGCAGAAAAATTATGCTCAATGCCATGTTCATCACAAAAAGTTTCAAATTCATGATTTTCAAATTCACAACCATGGTCACTTCTTATGAATGCAATACAAAAACCTTTTTCGTTTTGGATAACTTTGGCAAGTTTTCTAAATGATTAAAAAGCATCATTTTTGTGGGCCAAGAATAATGTCAATGTAAACCTAGAAAAATCATCCACAATCACTAATGGATAGTAATTCCCACCAAAGCTCATAGTTTTAGAGGGACCAAAAAGATCCATATGTAAGAGTTGTAAAGGTCTAGAAGTTGAAACTATGTTTTTAGCTTTAAAAGAGACCTTTACTTGTTTTTCCTTTTGACATGCATCACAAAGTTTGTCTTTTTCAAACTTGAGCTTTGGAAGACCAATTACTAGTTATTTAGAAACCAATTTGTTTAAGTGATCTATGTGAATGTGAGCAATTCTTCTATGCCATAACCATGAATCATTTTCTTTACTCATAAAGCATTTAACATCGTTTGAGGAGATATCATCAAGACTAATCATATATATATTATTGACTCTATGACCAACAAACTTAACTTGCTTATCATCCTTTCCCTCAATTATGCAACAAGAGGAATCAAATATAACTCTATTGCCTTTATTACACAATTGACTAATACCAAGCAAATTATGTTTAAGTCCTTCAACAAGCAAAACATTATCAATAGATGATGAAGGGATCTTACCAACTTTGCCAATTCTAAGAATCTTTCCTTTATTATTGTCACCATATGTGACATGACCATGTTTCTCGTGTGTAAGGGAGAAGAACTTGGAGTCATCACCGGTCATGTGCTTGGAGCAACCATTATCAAGATACCAACTTGAGCTCTTGGTCTTCAAGCACACCTACAACACACATTCAAGTTTTAACCTTTGGTACCCTAATTGTTTTAGGTCCTTGTGTGTTAGAATTAGGCATGGTGCCTTTAAGAACCCAAACCCTTTTGATTCCAACCTTGGTGTTTATGTTCTTTCTAACATTGCAAGTGGATGCACTATGCCCTTTTCTACCACAATGAAAACATTTGATAAAGGGGCTACTTGAAGTATTTGAGGAAACAAAGAAGTTCTTATAGGATTTTTTATGGTTGTTTGGATTAAATCCCAAACCGGCTTTTTGAAAAACACATTTTTGTTTCCCTAACAACACATTCAAGTTATCTCTTCCAAAAGTGAATTTTGCAAGAGTGTTGTTCAAATCTTCAATTTCTTTTTCAAAAGCTTTACATGATAAACAAGATAATGATGTGGATGCATTATCATGTGAGGAACAAGTCATGCATAATGAATTAGCATCTATGAGTCCTAATGTCTCATTTTTGATTTTAAGTTCATTTATCTCCTTAGTTAAAGTAGAAACTTTGTTTGTCAATAAGGAGATTATTTTATTGGAAGACAAAATCATTTTTGTGAGCCTCAAAGATTCATCATGCAATTCTTGAAAGACATCTTGCAATTCATCATAAGAAGGTGGAGGTTCTAGGTTAGAAGAAGTTACCTCAGTATCGCTTTCTCCACTTTCTTCTCCTTGAGCTATGAGGCAAAGATGGGCTTCTTCATTCTCTGAATCATCAGAAGAGCTTAAGTCATTGTCCTCCCAAGCTATATATGCTCTTCTTCCTTTCTTTTCCTTGGAGGGTCTTTTCTTAAACTTCTCCGTCTTCTTGAGATATATAGGACACTCCATTTTCATGTGCCCCGGTTTTCCACATTCGTCGCATTTTGGAGGAGTAGAGGATCCTTCTCCTTTGTGATATGCTTTCTTTTGAGGAAAGGGTGGTCTTCTTTGAAATCCTTTCTTCTTTAGGAATCTTCCGAACTTTCTCACAAGGAGACTAAGATTCTCCTCACTTAGCTCAATATTTTCATCATCCTCTTCACTATCTTCATCATCATCTTCAAGTATGGAAAAGGTGGCTTTGAGTGCAATTCCCTTCTTCTTTTTATCATGCTCTTCACTTTGATTGAGCCTATTTAGTTCCAGCTCATGTTCTTGAAGCTTTCCAAATAAGGTGGCTAGAGACATTATTGATAAATCTCTTGATTCTGCAATCGCCGTCACTTTGGGTTGCCAATTCCTGCTTAGACATCTCAAGACTTTGTTAATAAGATCCTCATTAGGAAATGTCTTTCCCAATGAGATAAGATGATTAACAATATTAGTAAACCTCTTTTGCATATCTTGAATACTCTCACCTTGGTTCATTCTAAACAATTCATATTCATGATTAAGAGTGTTCATTCGAGATCGTTTTACCTCACTAGTACCTTCATGAGTTACTTGTAGGGTATCCCACATTTCTTTTGCGATTTTACAATTTGACACCCTAAAGAATTCATCATACCCCAAGGATGTGGTGATGATGTTCTTGGCTCTCAAATTGTATTGAACCTTCTTTTTATCATCATCGGTCCATTCATTTCTAGGTGTATTGATTTTCTCACCATCTTTAGTTTATGTAGGAACAAAAGCACCATTTTCAACGGTGTCCCACACATCTAAACCAATAGCTTCAATAAAAATTTTCATCCTTTTTTTCCAATAGGCATAACCATCCCCATTGAAATAAGGAGGTCTGTTTATAGAAGAACCTTCATTTGAAAAACCATTTGAAGCCATCACTTCTCTTGAAGCTGCTAAGCTCTTTATACAAGAGTCTAGCTCTGATACCACTTGTTACCAAGTGGCCTCAATACTCAAGAGGGGGGGTGAATTGAGTAAGTAAAACAAGTTAGCAAATCTTTCGCAAATCGTTTAATAACTAATTTTCGTTGAAGCTATTGAATAATTAGAGATAATAGGATGGATGAGATAAACCCTCTTACTTATATATGTGATAGCCAAAGGAGACAATATCCAAGCAATTCAATAAAACAGTGCACAAAATAAAGAGAAGGGTTTAGAGAAAATAAACACAATCGTTTATCCTGGTTCGATCACCAATCCATTTGTGATCTACGTCCAGTCCTCAAGTAACAACTTGAGATTTTCCACTATATCTTCAAGCTTCAACGGGTGCTTGACAACCACTACAACCTTGAGCACTCAACACTATGGGATACCTCACCCTTATGCTTGAGCCTCTAATTTCAAGGGATACCTCACCCTTACAATACTAGAGGGATACATCACCCTCTCTAAATAGATTGTATAAGATTTAAAAGGAAGAAACTCTCTCTAGAGCAAGTATTACAAATTGAAGAACTATGGTATTTGTGATTCACACAAGTTCAAGCTCAAAATAGAGGATTTTGTAGAATGATGAGAAAAACTTGTTTAAAGCTCAATAGGAATTTTCCAGAATGATAGACTCAGTTTTTCTAACTTTCCAACGAAGCCCAACATCCAAATATATAGGTAAGTGTCATTTAGTGCCGTTTGAAGTGGTTGTGAGCAATTAATGCTCATTAATATAGCTGTTACGGGCTTCTTTGTAACACCCCAAATTTTAGACTATGTTGCTTCTTATTTTGTGTTTTCTCGTGCATTTCATCGATTAATTTGGTCAAGAAAATAATAGGCTACTTAACCCGAATAGTAACACGTTCTAGCCATAGTATCCTACTTATTTTGACCCGATATAGGTTCAACCGAGGGGCTCATTTAGGCTTGAATAGATTTGTTCTGGTTTAATAACTAATTAGGAATGTGTCCTAATCGGTTTTAGGACACCACAAAAATGAGTTCCCAAAATACCTCAGGAAGATGCTAACCAATTTTAGACTTTTCGACCAAGACTATGTATCTAATATTTCGACGGAAGGACATGGTTAGATAGTTTCGAGTTGAGGAATAAAAATAATCCGGTTAGGTCTTCTACCTAATCGGTTAGGACAAAACGTTTTTGGCTTCGAGTTATAGAATAACCTATTAGGCCATCTACCTAATCGGGACAAACACTAGGTCGATTAAAATGGTTTCTAAGTTTATGAATAATCCATCGAATTTGGACTTCTATCCAAATACGTCGATTAGGTCTTCTACCTAATCGGTTAGGATAAAACATTTTTGGCTTCTGGAAGTGAGACTAACCGGTTAGGAAAAACATATTTTAGCCTCTGAGTTATTAAATAACCGATTAGCTACTTTGCCTAATCGGTTAGGCCGTCGATTCCCCGATTTCGGTAGAAAAACTTCTCTAATGTTATAAAAAACGAGGCAAAGCTTCTCCCATTTTACATCATTACGTACGTTGATTTTCGTCGAAAATTACCCTTGAAACTCACGTTCACAATTTTGTTAACAACCACGTAAAAATTAAGGCATTCGACAATTTTGATCTTCGTCAAAGTTCCAAAGGAAAACTCACGCCTCTCTTTCATCGAACACTTGATGTCGGTTCTTTTTGGATTTGTCTTCAGAATATTTAGCCATTCTTGGTAACGTTCTCCCATAATCACGTTCATGGTTAGCAGCTTGGGAGGTTCTACAAGGTTCTTGAACAAGGGCCTTGAAATTTTGGCTCCTAATGTTTATCAAGAGGTAATCGGGCACCACCTAAAACTAAGTCCATCCAAAAATAGGCTTAGGATATTAGATTTGAAAGAGTTGTTGCATAAAACCTTTTTGATCCTAACTTGAAAAACCATTTTGCAAATACATTTTAAGGAAGCCATTTGAGCTTGAGGTGAATCTTTAATATACCTTTACACTAAATCTATAACCTACATGCTAAGCTTGAGTTCCTTGTGACTTGATCATTGTGTTCCCATTGCTTTCTTGTTTGTCGACATCAAAACATTTGCATCTAGTCCATGTCAATCACAAAAGATTCTTTTTTGTGTCACTCAGATTTGAGTTTAGTAAGATCCCCCGCCTCTGAATAAATCAGATAAGAATTTCCCCGGCCCAAAAATTATTATTTTCCCTACCCAGAGCAAATCACACAAAATAATCAAAAATGATATCGGAATAGTCAATTTATTTTTATATCACAAAAATATTATTTGGATGAAAACACTAAGCGGTGAAAGTCTGATTGAGAAATGATAAAAAAATTGATACTATTACACTTTATATATAGCCGAATTTTTGGGTGTTATAACTTGCATGTGTGTCCCGGGGCCGACGATGGCGGGGAATGATCGCCGGTGCAATGAAGCACGGACAAGTTTTGTCTTCAAGAGGTAAAAGAGAGATTTTACCTCACCAACCAAGTTTTGGTGGTGTGGGGATGGTTTTGTATAATGATAAACCCATAAGGGTTTATTTACCTATTATTTGATGTGTCTTTATTTGTGATTGTGGTGTTTATGGTTTTGTTTTTGTGATTGCATGTGTGCCCAGGCTTTGTCTGTCTATTTACGTATTGTATTTATAATTGTAAAGAGATTGACGAGGGAATGCGGGTTTAGTGATCGCTCACATAAACGGGAGCTTACTACTGTACTCTGGTACGGCAGTATGAAGCACGAGACAAAGAGGACCGCTTCTCGCATGTTTAAGTTCTAGGTGAAGTAAAATTATATTGGTCACATGAATGAACTAAATACACACGATTTCATAACGAAGGGCGATAGAGAGTAACACGATTCGAGGGTGTTACATTCTTCTTATTTCATCGAACATAGGCTAACCTTGGTTAGCCAAGTATCCTAACTTGGTTAGGGGGCTCAAGTTGCCGTTTAATAGTATATGGATAGGTAGGACTAATCGGCATAGTTGAGGATGACTTAAAGGAATTGATTTGGCGTAGCTATATCAACAAGTTGCAACTTCTTTTTATGAGCCTAGAACATAAGAACTCCATGGTTAAGCGTGCTTAACCTTGAACAATTGTGGGATGGGTGACCTCTTGGGAAGTTTCCTAGGATGCGTGTGAGTGAGGACAAAGCACGCTGAAAAAACCTGTGTTGGTTTGTGGAGACACTCATCAATCCTGCAGGTTATCCCGGGACGTTACAGATGGTATCAGAGATGGGACCTCTCCCAGTACGGTGTGGTTCGGGGATGAACCAAGCGGAAGTTGGTGGGCATGTGTGTCCTAGGGCCGACAAGAGCGGGGAGTGATCGTCGGTACAATAAAGCAAGGACAAGGAGCGGCTTCTAGTAGGCTTCTAGCGATGGTTTCGGAATGATGGGTGAATCGCCTCGAATGAAGGGTGGAGGTGACCTTTATGGTTTTGTTTTTGTGATTGCATGTGTGCCCTAGGGCCGACGCCTCGCACGATGAGAGGGATTCGAACTAGTGCGGGTATGGGACTGCATAGTTGAGGATGACTTAAAGGAATTGATTTGGCGTACTATATCAACAAGTTGCAACTTCTTTTCGGGAGCCTAGAACATAAGAACTCCATGGTTAAGCGTGCTTAACCTGGAGCAATTGTGGGATGGGTGACCTCCTAGGAAGTTTCCTAGGATGCGTGTGAGTGAGGACAAAGCACACTGAAAAGACTTGTGTTGGTTTGTGGAGACACTCATCAATCCTATAGGCAGTCCCAGGATGTTACAATAGATACCCTAACTTAGCTTTTGGAACTAAAAACCAAGCCAAGAACATAATTTTTCTCATCAAATTCATTTCTTACTATTCATGTGACCTAACTTCAACCATAGGAAAAGATGAAGAAAAGGGATCAAGTATTAGGATAGAATCCCCTACCTTTGTAGATAAGATGATCCTCAAGCTTTTCCCTTTGATCATCTAGTTCTCTTTGGCTTCTCCTCCTCTTTCCCTTCTTCTTTCTCCCTTTATATTTTGTATTTCTGTTTAGTCTATCTCCAATCGAGAGAAAGAGAGAAAAATAAGGAAGAAAAGTCCAACTTTAGCACTTATAGGATAGGAACCAAGTTTAGCTAAAACTTTGTATTTGTTAGGAACATTTAGATTTTACTAAATTAAGTTTCCCAACTTCTAACAACTTTGGAATAAATACTAGGATTCATCTAATTTATTGTTTCACCATTATTCTATTTTTTCATATCTGCTACTAGTCAATTCGGCGTTAAAATGCACAACCAGTATGCCTAAAAACACCAAACTAACTTTGATTACTTTGAAATTTTAACTACATCCTCTTCTACCTATTTGTGACTTAGAACTAACTCTCTAGGTTTATTTCCCTCAACTTAGCAATTTATGTTGCTATCTGAGTCATTTGAAGCTATTTTTCACACTCTGAGTTGCAACAAAGTACCTAAACTAACTTAGTTTGTCACAAAATTAAGCAGACATATTAATTAAGTGTTATGCTACCTTTGTAACCATAAACGAGTCTAACATGCTAAAAAGAGGAAGTTACACTTTTCCCCTCTTTTTTAAAATTTTATCCCCAAAATTTCCTTACTTCATATCAGATATGATATCATACTCGAAGGAATCCCTCCTTCTTTGGTTGTGTCTAACTCAACCTTAGAAGTTCTCATTTTGTAAGATTAACTTACTGAATCTAAAACCATCTACTAACTTAACTTGTACCAAACTTGCAACACCCCAACTTTTGGGTTAAGTACGATATTGTCCTAAATGTACTATTTTATATTTTCTGTGAGTTATAAATTGAATTTGACTGTTCCGTGAGTATATTTGACTATTGTGTGTGATTTGCTCCAAGCCAAGAAAATAATAATTTTTTGGCCAAAAAAATCTTATTTTAATTATTCGGAGCTGGGGGATCTTACTAAACCCAATTTCGAATGATATGTATATTAATCTTTTAATTTTAGGATTTAACTGTGCAATAAAATAATTTTGTATTATTATAAAATTATTTTAATTGACAGTACCTACTGTCCCAAAAACAGTAGAAATCTACACCAAAATGACCATGGACCAGGAAAAGTTTGTGGGACGCGCGTTTAGAAAATCAGTCAACGTTTTTTACTAGACTAAATTCTAAACCAATAAGAGTTGGTCAAATAAAGTGGCATGGACTTCATTGTGGACCATTGGATGAATAACTTGATTTAGATGCCTTTGATCATAACCATTGATCAGATCAAAGGTGTGAGAATAATCCTGATAAAGTAACTAATGATATCCACCTTAGATTAAATCAATGTATAAGAAGTGAAGTTAATTTCAAGGGGTATGATTTAGTCAAATATAATGGCTTGACTAGTTACTAAGTAACTAAGTAAACCTAATTTAGTTAGCTTAATTGTCTAATTAGAGAAACTAAGTGAACTAACCTAGTTACTAATTAGTTATAATTTAGTTACTAATCAAATATCTTAATTTCATCTAGAAGCCATGACTAAGCATGACATATGCAATGACCTATTTAATTAATTGGTTATATAATTAGATAGTTAATTAAGTGTAATTAGGAAATCCAACCTAATTAATTAACCATCTAATTAGCATGTAATTAAGGTGTAATTGAAGTCAAACCAAGTCCCTAATCCCCTAATGTTCCACGGCTAAGAGGGGGAAATTTTACCAAGTTCTATAATGTTCTAGGTTTATCCAAGTGATCATTGCATGAGCAATTGGTGACATAGGCCATGTGCCTTGTAAATGTGAACACAACAGGATATTTACTATCAAAGTTTATCTCTTAATCTCTCCTACAAGCTACCTTATGGCTGCACCTCTATTTTTTACTCTCATTATTTACTTTTTCTCTCACCTAAAGACTTAGCTTTATTTTCTCTCAAAACCCCCCCAAGAACCCAAGAACACTTTTCCTTCTTTTTCTCCTTAGAGTTTCGGCCCCAACACCCAATCTCACCATCAATCTTCTATAATTTTTCCTCTTCATATTTCCTAAGCCTAAACCACTTCCTAAACACTTTTCATTTAGGAAGTTTTTTGAAAATCCTACTCCTAGTGCTTCAAAATCTAAGTTTTATCTTACTTCCCTAAAGGTAAACTTTTGATTTTATGGTTTAAAATTTAGTTTTTGATTTTCTAAACCATGATTGTTCCATGGTTTTTCATTATGAAGCCTTATTTGTGATTTTGCTAATTGTTTAAGAATTTTAGGGAATTGTTTAAGGGTCACACGAAAAAATCAAAGAGGAGGAGGAGACTAGAGAATTCTTGTCTTCAAGAGGTAAGAGGGAGATTTAATCTCATCAACCTAGTATGGTGACGAGAAAATGGATTGTATGTGTAGTGAAGAATCCATAAGGATTCACTTATGTGGTTGTTTAATGCTTTCCTATTTGTGATTGATTTTATTTGTGAGCATGTCTATAACTTTAAAAATATATTGCACGTGTTTATAAATGTATGAATATTATTGTAGGATGTGAATAATATGCAAGGTTTGTATGAGTTAGTGTGCGGAGAATTCTACATGCAGATAGTTGGTAGCTCCTCTAGGCCGTGGTAACGGGCAACACACTCATAATCTCGATAAGCACTATTCTTAATCGAGATCTTGTGGAGACTATTTGGTACAATACCTGTAGTGCACGATGTATTTGGACTGTGTACTACTATACGATGTTTGGACTGTGGGCTATAGACACAACGTCGGACAGTGTAATAGTTTGGTTGGGCAGCCTGAGGTACTGATAGTTCTTTTTGGATCATTCTCTCTAATGTCTGTGTTTAGCTCCATGGAGTAGGAACGAGTCGGTATGCCTTAGTATCTATGATCTGCATTTTAATGTTTACTGTAACTTGTGGTAGCATGTATGATGTGTTAATTCGTGGTATTGTATATGATATAATGGTATGCATGACTTTGATATTTATTTGTATTGTCATTTTCTTTATTGCCATGCGGGTAATGATGTATATTGTCTCACCTCTTTATACGTATTTCTCTGTATTATTATTATATTCTGTAAAGAGTTTGAGGAAGAGGAAGAGGAACAGCCTCTTGATATTCAGTACCCAGAGGAGCGCCAGTCGAGTGAGCAGTGTGAGGACGGCGAGCCGTTAGATCACCCCTGCCATCTGGATTGATCTTGTGATCATGACGTTGCCTGGATTCTTTGGTTTTGTGAGACTTGATTTTCACAGAGGCTCAGAGGCCTGGCGACTGCGTGAGGATAGAGGATCTGTAGTTTACGTGGGACGTCTGACTGTGTCTCTGTGTAGAGAGTTTGACAGGGAGCTTATTTTTACTACTACACTGTATTTACATCTTGAGTTGCCTTTGACTCTTAGGCGTTATTGGGGAGGAATTTTCCATGCGCCAAGTGAGCTTAGTAGTGAGTCAACAGCACGGACTCATGTCCGTAGAGTTGCGAGGCATCTGAGATTTCTATTTTTCGACGATCTATCTGAGAGTGATCTTTCAGAGAGTTAGGAATATTTGATGTGCACTTGGGCATGTTATGCTTTAGTATTATGTTGACTCTTTACTGCATTGTTAAATATTAGTAGTTGTAAATTATTTGTATACTTAAGACAAAATCATATGTATATTATGGTGCATGATTATATTTTGCCTTATTTTGTGCTCCGTGTTACTTTGTTTAACATTATTAGGTATAAAAGGAAAAAAATTTACAACTTATATTATTTATGTATCAAACATTTTATAAATTAGGTAAGATTTTATTTTCTTACATTAAAAATGTGACATCGCCACAAGGGTGTTACATTAGTTAGTATCAGAGCCCAAGTTAGAATCTTTTGGGGTTGTGGTTAGGTCTATTTTTGCTTGTATTGTGTGATTATCCGTGATTTGTTTCCGAAAGGTTACATCTAACCTTGTTTTGTCTTGTTGAAGAAAGAAGATGTCTGGTAGAAGAAGAACACGTGCGAATATGGAACGTAATGTGGACCCAATGATTGCAGCTGCTGAAGGTATGCAGTGAATGGCGAAAGTAATTACTTAACAAAATCAACGAGTAGCTCAACAACAAGATGCAACTATTGATGCTCTAAATTTGTTTGAGTTTAGGCGCAATAACCTGCCACAGTTTAGAGGCGAGTTTGACCCTGAGAAGGCGAGTCTCTGGATCTAAGACTTGGAAAGGGTATTTGAAGGAATGGGGTGTGCATATGATAGAAAGGTGACATATGCTACTTTTATGTTGAGAAGAGATGGCAAAAATTGGTGGAGAGGAACCCGCCGATTATTACAAGTTGAAGGGACTAAAATCACTTGGGAGGTGTTTAGTGAAGTATTTCTGGAGAAGTACTTTCCTGCTAGTGCCTGACATGCCAAGGAGATGGAATTTCTTGGTTTACGTTAGGGTAACATGACTGTTAGGGAGTATGCTGCTAAGTTTGAGAGCTTGTCACAGTTCTCAAGGTACTTTCAAATTCAACTTGATGAGGCATGGAAATGCCATAAGTTTGAGGAAAGGCTGAGGGTAGAACTGAAGCGAGGAGTGCTACCTATGAGGATGAGGAACTTTCTTGCTTTGATGGATACCTGTCGATGACTCGAGGAGTTGGAGCTGTCTCGAGATCCCAGAAATCGTAACTTTGGACCGACTAGGTTCCAAAGAGGAAGCAATAACAACAATAACCGGTTTTAGTGCAAGCCTTATTCGAGACCATCGAGAAGTCAGCCTCAACATCCATCTGTTGGGGGAAGTTCTAGTGGTAACAGAGCTGGTCAAAATATGGTGTTTACGCTGAGTTGTTTTAAGTGTGGAAAGAGTGACCATATATCTACGAATTGTTCAATCAGAGGAACGATCTGTTTTAATTGCAAAAAACCTGGACATGTTTCTAGAGATTGCACTCAACCGGAAAGGAAGCCTGCTGTGAGTAATGTTCGTGCTACTCAGCCGCAATCTGGAGGGTGAGTATATATGATGATTGGAACTGAAGCTTCTCAGTCTTAAGATCTCATTCAGGGGGAAGGTGTCATTGAAGGTAATCTCTTGACTGTGCTATATGATTCGGGTGCAACGCATTCATTTATTACATATGATTGTGTGGAACGGTTGAAACTGCCTGTGTCTTCTTTGAGTTTTCAATTGATTGTTTCTACGCCAACTGCCAAGCCTGTTGTTACTTCCAAAATATGTCTGAATTGTCCTATCATCATAAAGGATCATGTTTTTTTGGTCAATTTAATTTGTTTACCTCTTATTGAGATAGACGTAATATTAGAATTAGATTGGTTATCTTCTAACCATATCCTAATAGACTGTGCAAGCAAAACCATAGTTTTTCCTAAGGAAGAAAGTTCTGGATTCTTGACTGCTGTTAAAGTCAAATCTGTTGAGAGATGGGGCTCAGGGATATATGTTGCTATCTTCTTTAGAAGTCAAGCGTGAGAAAGATGTGAATGCTATTCCTATCATCAATGAGTTTCCAGAGATTTTTCCTGATAATGTACCCGATTTGCAACCTGAAAGGGAGATCGAGTTCTCTATCGATTTGGTGCCGGGAGCAGGCTTTATTTCGATTGCACCATATCGAATGTCGCCTACAGAGTTAGTAGAATTGAAGAAGCAATTGGAGGAACTATTGGAGAAATAGTCTGTGTGACCTAGCGTTTCACCGTGGGGAGCACCAGTACTACTAGTCAAGAAGAATGATGGAACTTCTTGCCTTTGTGTAGATTATCGTCAGTTGAACAAGGTTACGATAAAGAATAAGTATCCACTTCCGAGAATTGATGATTTGATGGATCAGTTGAAGGGTGCAGTTGTTTTCTCTAAGATAGATCTGCGATCAGGTTATCATCAGATTTGTGTCAAGGTAGATGATGTACTTAAGACAGCTTTCCGAACCCGTTATGGGCATTATGAGTATCAGGTGATGCCGTTCGGAGTGACGAATGCTCCTGCAATATTCATGGATTATATGAATAAGATTTTTCATCCATACCTAGACAGATTTGTCATTATTTTTATCGATGACATTCTGATCTACTCTCAAAGTCAAGAAGAGCATGCTGAACATTTCAGTATAGTTCTCTAGATTTTGAAAGAGAAGAAGTTGTATGCGAAGTTGACAAAATGTGAATTTTGGTTATAAGAGGTTCAATTTCTAGGCCATGTGATTTCCAAGGAAGGTATTGCGGTAGACCCGTAAAAGGTGGAGACCATTTTGCAATGGGAAAGGCCTAAGACAGTGACGGAGGTCTAGAGTTTTGTTGGATTGGCCAGATATTACCGAAGGTTTATTGAAGGTTTTTCAAAAATAGCTGGACCACTTACATAACTCACAAGGAAGAGTCAAGCTTTTGATTGGACAAGGAATGTGAAGTAAGTTTCCAAGAGTTAAAGAAGAGATTGATGACTGCACCAGTGCTAATTTTACCAGACCCTAACAAATCTTTTGAGGTGTATTGTGACGCTTCTTACCAAGGGTTAGGATGTGTTTTAATGCAAAACAGGAATGTGGTAGCTTATGCTTCAAGATAGTTGAAGGTTCATGAAAGGAACCACCCAACACACGATTTGGAACTAGCCGTAGTAGTCTTTGCATTGAAAGTGTGGAGGCATTTTCTGTATGGAGCTATGTTCAATGTCTTTAGTGATCACAAAAGTTTGAAATATTTGTTCGATCAAAAGGAATTGAACATGAGGCAGAGGCGATAGTTAGAATTCTTGAAGGACAATGATTTTCAGTTTCAATACCATCCAGGAAAGGCGAATGTGGTGGCGGATGCCTTGAGTAGAAAGGTGGTCAGTGTTTCTACAATGATGATAAAGGAGGAAGAATTGATCAACCAATTTAGAGATCTATGGTTATCAGTGGAATTGTTACCAGGAAAAATTCGTCTAAGTAAGGTTGTGATTTTGAATGACTTGCTGGAAGTAATCCGAGAAAAACAGGATGAGGATTCGTTTTTACAGAATGAAAAGGAATTTTTGAAGCAAGGTCATAAGGTGACGGTGGAGGAAGGATCTGATTAAATCTTAAGATTTGAAGGAAGAATTTGTGTACCTGATGATCCCGATCTTAAGAAAGCAATTTTGGATGAAGCTCATACTAGTAATTTGAGTACGCATCTGGGGATGACTAAGATGTATCAAGACTTAAAGCGGATGTTTCGGTGGCCAAGAATGAAGAGAGATGTAGCTGAACATGTGACGTCTTGTCTCGCTTGTCAGAAGGCAAAAATGGAACATCAAAGGCCTGCCAGTATGTTACAACCTTTAACTATTTCAGAGTGGAAATGGGATAGTATCTCGATGGATTTTGTTACTGGATTACCCAGGACGACGAAAGGTCATGATTCTATATGGTTTATAGTTGATAGGCTTACGAAGTCAGCACACTTCTTGCCGATCAATATTAAGTATTTGTTGGAACGATTAACCCAGATGTACATCAGTGAAATTGTTAGACTTCATGGTATACCCACAAGTATAATTTATGATAGAGATATGAGGTTTACGTCAAGGTTCTGGCGAAGTTTGCAAGAAGCCATGGGAACTAAAATGTGATTAAGTTCTGATTATCATCCGCAGACTGATGGTCAAACAGAGAGAATATTCCAGTCGTTGGAAGACTTGTTATGTGCTTGTGTGTTGGAACAACAAGGGAGTTAGGATGAATTCTTGTCTTTGATAGAATTCACCTACAACAATAGTTTTCACTCAAGTATAGGGATAGCACCCTATGAAGCTCTATATGGATGACGATGCCGAACATCTTTGTGTTGGTATCAGGATGGGGAAAGTATGACCATTGGGCCTGATCTTGTGCAACAGACTACGAAAAAAGTGAAAATGATTCAAGAGAAAATACGAACGACTCAAAGCCGACAGAAGAGCTATGTTGATAAGTGAAGGCGACCTCTTGAATTTAAGGAATGTGAGCATATATTCTTAAGAGTAACACCTATGACTGGTGTCGGAAGGGTTATCAAATCCAGAAAACTCACTCCTAAATTTATAGGGCCTTATCAAATTATTCGTCGGATAGGTCCTATAGCCTACCAGATAGCTTTACCACCTTTTCTATCCAACCTACATAATGTGCTTCATGTGTCTCAACTGAGGAAATATATTCTCGATCCAACGCATGTTATACAGCCAGATGAAGTGCAACTGAAGGATAATTTGACGTACGAAACACTTCCTGTTAAGATTGAGGACAGGAGAGTGAAACAGCTTCGAGGGAAGATGATTGAGCTGGTAAAGGTAATATGGAATGATACGACGGGAGATGCTACCTAGGAGCTAGAAGATAAGATGAGGGAGCAATACTCTCAACTATTCTGAGGTACGACGAATTTCAGGGATGAAATTCTTATTAGTGGGGGAGAGTTGTAACACCCCAACTTTTGGGTTAAGTACGATATTGTCCTAAATGTATTGTTTTATATTTTCAGTGAGTTATAAATTGAATTTGACTGTTTCGTGAGTATATTTGACTGTTGTGTGTGATTTACTTCGAGCCAAGAAAATAATAATTTTTTGGCCAAAAAAATCTTATTTTAATTATTCGGAGCTGAGGGATCTTACTAAACCAAATTTCGAGTGATATGTATATTAATCATTTAATTTTTAGGATTTAACTATGCAATAAAATAATTTTATATTATTATAATATTATTTTAATTGACAGTACCTACTGTCTCAAAAATAGTAAAAATCTACTCCAAAATGACTATAGACCCAGAAAAGTCTGTGAGACCCGCGTTTAGAAAAGCAGTCAACATTTTTTACTAGACTAAATTCTAAACTAATAAGAGTTAGTCAAATAAAGTGGAATGGACTTCATTATGGACCATTGGATGAACAACTTGATTTAGATGCCTTTGATCATAACCATTGATCAGATCAATGGTGTGAGAACAATCCTGATAAAGTAACTAATGATATCCACCTTAGATTAAATCAATGGATAGGAAGTAAAGTTAATTTCAAGGGCTAGGATTTAGTCAAATATAATGGCTTGACTAGTTACTAAATAACTAAGTAAACCTAATTTAGTTAGCTTAATTGTCTAATTAGAGAAACTAAGTGAACTAACCTAGTTACTAATTAGTTATAATCTAGTTACTAATCAAATATCTTAATTTCATCTAAAAGCCATGACTAAGCATGACATATGCAATGACCTATTTAATCAATTGGTTATGTAATTAGATAGTTAATTAAGTGTAATTAGGAAATCTAACCTAATTAACTAGCCATCTAATTAGCATGTAATTAAGGTGTAATTGAAGTCAAACCAAGTCCCTAATCTTCTAGTGTTCCATGGGCAAGAGGGGGAAATTTTACCAAGTTCTATAATGTTCTAGGTTCATCCAAGTGATCATTGCATGAGCAATTGGTGACATAGGCCATGTGCCTTGTAAATGTGAACACAATAGGATATTTACTATCAAAGTTTGTCTCTCAATCTCTTCTACAAGCTACCTCACGGCTACACCTCTATTTTTCACTCTCAATATTTACTTTTTCTCTCACCTAAAGACTTAGCTTTATTTTCTCTCAAAATCCCCAAGAACCCATGAACACTTTTCTTTCTTTTTCTCCTTGGAGTTTCGGCCCTAACACCCAATCTCACCATCAATCTTCTATAATTTTTCCTCTTCACATTTCCTAAGCCTAAACCACCTCTTAAACACTTTTCATTTAGGAAGTTTTGTGAAAATCCTACTCCTAGTACTTCAAAATCCAAGTTTTATCTTACTTCCCTAAAGGTAAACTTTTGATTTTATGGTTTAAAATTTAGTTTTTGATTTTCTAAACCATGATTGTTCCATGGTTTTTCATTATGAAGCATTGTTTGTGATTTTGCTAATTGTTTAATCAATGAGGAGGAGGAGACTAGAGAATTCTTGTCTTCAAGAGGTAAGAGGGAGATTTAATCTCATCAACCTAGTATGGTGACGAGAAAATGGATTGTATGTGTAGTGAAGAATCCATAAGGATTCACTTATGTGGTTGTTTAATACTTTCCTATTTGTGATTGATTTTATTTGTGAGCATGTCTATAACTTTAAAAATATATTGCATGTGTTTATAAATGTATGAATATTATTGTAAGATGTGAATAATATGCAAGGTTTGCATGAGTGTTCCAAAGAACACAAAAGAAGCTCATGACTTCTCCAAGAAAAAGAGAACCAAAATGTTCTCAACCATTTTCTAAAGTGATGATTTAAGGAATTTAGGTAAAACAATGAATCTGAAAATAATTTAGAAGATAGGAAATGATTTATTGATTATTTGTAAAGGATATGTTGAATTCGGCCAACATGCCATTCAATGTACATTTAATTTCCAAAATTATTTTCTAAAGAAGGTTCAGTAGCTAATCTACAAAAGAATCTAATTTCAATGAATCTTTGGGAAATAAAATGAATGAACTTAGTTTTGGAATTTTAAACTAGAAGAATTTGTCATAAGTAAGAAATAAGGAAAACACTTGAAAAATACTAACGTAGAACTCACTCTATGAGTTTTGATGCACGTTAGCAAGTTTTAAAGTGTAAATAATGGTTAAGGTTAAAGTATGCAGTATTTAGAGAAAAACGTAGAAAATACCATTCAATGGATTTTCTAGACAAAATGCTATCAAAATTTACTAAAATCAAACAAATAAAAGAGAAGATTCCATAATATGGTTATAACATAAGGAAAATATTCTACGTAATTTAAAAGTATTAGAAATAGCTTATGCATTTTTGAAATAAAGATTTTAAGCTATATGGTTAAGAAAATGATTTGAAAATCTTACGCGATTGAGAAAATGATTTAAAAACATTGCGCAATATTCAAAAATGTCAAAATATATTTACACGACTTCAGAACGTTTGCAAAAGTGACGCGATTGTGAAAACATGATAAAATTTCTATGCGACTAAATGGAACAGTGAGTTTTACTGTCGGGCCAAAGTGGTGGACCCGGACATGTTGAGATATGGTACTGTCAAGTGGAGACATACTATACTTTGGAATATTGAGATTGAGGGTATTTTTTATAAATATGGTAATATATTGAGACTAAGGGTGTTTTTGTAATTCTTAATCATGCATTGAGAGTTGTGTCAATTTAGTTAAAAATTAGCGATTGATTGACGAGATGAATTACACCATGTTGTGGGTGTGATAGGCATAGTGTGGTTCATTAATTGAACTTGGAGGCGTTAGTGTGTGGAGAATTCCATATGCGGACAGTTGGTAGCTCCTCTGGGCCATGGTAACGGGCAATACACTAATAATCTCGACAAGCACTATTCTTAATCGAGATCTTGTGGAGACTATTTGGTACAATGCCTGTAATGCACGATGTATTTGGACTATGTACTACTACACGATGTTTGGGACTGTGGGCTATAGACACGACATCGGACAGTGTAATAGTTTGGTTGGGCAGCCTAAGGTACTGATAGTTCTTTTTGGATCATTCTCTCTAATGTCTGTGTTTAGCTCCATGGAGTAGGAACGAGTCAGTATGCATTAGTATCTACGATCTGCATTTTAATGTTTACTGTAACTTGTGGTAGCATGTTTGATGTGTTAATTTGTGGTATTGTATATGATATAATGGTATATGCATGCTTGTGATATTTATTTGTATTGTCATTTTCTTTATTGCCATACGGGTAATGATGTAGATTGTCTCACCTCTTTATATGCATTTCTCTGTATTATTATTATATTCTGTAAAGAGTTTGAGGAAGAGGAAGAGAAACAGCCTCTTGATATTCAGTATCCGGAGGAGCGCTAGTCGAGTAAGCAGTGCGAGGACGGTGAGCCGTTAGATCACCCTTACCATCTGGATTGATCTTGTGATCATGACGTTGCCTGGATTTTTTGGTTGTGAGATTTGATTTTCACGGAGGCTCAGAGGCCTGGCGACTGCATGAGGATAGAGGATCGGTAGTCTACATGGGACGTCTGATTGTGTCTCTGCATAGGGAGTTTGACGGGGAGGTTATTTTTACTACTACATTGTATTTACATCTTGAGTTGCCTTTGACTCTTAGGCGTTATTGGGGAGGAATTTTCCATATGCCTAGTGAGCTTAGTAGTGAGTCGACAGCACGGACTCATATCCGTAGAGCTGCGAGGCATCTGGGATTTCTACTGTCCGATGATCTATCTGAGAGTGATCCTTCGGAGGGTTAGGAATCTTTGATGTGCACTTGGGCATGTTATGTTTTAGTATTATGCTGACTCTTTACTGCATTGTTAAATATTAGTAGTTGTAAATTATTTGTATACTTAAGATAAAATCATATGTATATTATGGTGCGTGATTATGTTTTGCTTATTTTGTGCCCCGTGTTACTTTGTTTAACGTTATTAGGTATAAAAGGAAAAAATTTACAACTTATATTATTTATGTATCAAAAATTTTATAACTTGGGTAAGATTTTATTTTCTTGCTTTAAAAATATGACATCCCCACAAGGGTGTTACAAAACCTAAAGTGAGTTCTACTTCTCTCTCAAGTGGAAACTTGGTTATCTTCTTAGGAAACACTCCTGGATATTCTCTTATCACAGCTATATTCCCTATGACTTGTTCAACTTCACAAACAAAAAGAAAAGGAAATCATATCCTTAAGTCCCTTTTTTCAAAGAAGTTGCTCACTTGTTTAACTTTCAAAACATAAACTCTAAAGGAATTGGCACAGAAGAATCATCAAATATAAACCTCAATGTCCAATTTGATCAATCCAAAACAACATGGTTTGCTAACAACCAAAACCATACCTAGTCTAACATCTACGTTAACAAGAGATAAACTAATAAGATTCACAAAAGAAATCTTACTTTCTATTCTTGCACAACAATCCAACTTACCAAGGAAGTTGTGTCTAACTTGCTTATTGGAGTAGACAAGGATAAAACATGGGAAAACTCAAATATAGGTAAATCTAGTCTCTTTACTAACTCATATGCGATCAAGGAATGAGAATATTCCTAAATCATATAACATAACTAAGAGATCATCTTTAATTATGTCTTTACCTTGGATAAGATCGGGAGTTTGAGTCGCCTCTTTTTTGTTTAGAGTATAAACTCTTACTCTAATTTGGGGTTGGGCATTACTCCCCGCTTTGGCGCACACTTACTTAAAAGTGTTCTAGTTAGCCATAAGTATAACAAACTATTTGGCCTACTAGACAAGGTCTACCACTATGTAATCTCCCATATCTAACATACTTTGGTCACTTCATTTCTACTTAATCTTAATTGACTTTATCTTGAGGATAACTAAGTCTAGAAGCACACTGCTAATACCTATCATCCCCTCTCTTCCTCTTATAAAAACCTTATAACTTTTGTTCAACTTGAGACTAGTTGTAGGGACTCTCAACTGTTCTCTTTGAATGGCACTAAAAAGCACCATTCTTCCATTTTCAATTAATCAAAAATAAGCTTCTCTTACTTATCTCGACTAATCGAAACTATGCTAATTGAATAATTCTCTGAGTATATTTGATCAACCGAAAACTCTTTCCAATCGAATAGCTCCTTTTGTCTAATCGGTTAGCCTAACTCACCATTCTAAATTGGCCTATTCGAATAGCTTTCTAAGTTTATTCGATCTACATTGAACTTAAGTTATTCTAAACTTTTGTTTAAAACTATCCTTATTACTTGGCAAAGTGCTTATCTCACTTCTTTGCCTGGTATAGGACTTAACTTATCTTATTGCTTGTGGTAAAGAGCTTAACTCACTCCTACTACCTTTTACATAAGACCCTTGGTAGAGAGCTTAACTCACTTTTGCTACCTCTTACATGAGACCCTTGGAAGAGATCTTAACTCACTTTTGCTGCCTCTTACATGAGTGTTTTTATCACTCCTCATGATTCTTGACAAAGAGCTTAACTCACTACTTTGTCCTTGGCAGAATGTTTGTCTCACTTCTCTACCACATATGGCAATATTTGGTTTCTCTTACATGCCCTATGTATAGAGCTTCTCCCTCTACATATTGGTAAAGTGTTTTACTCACATTTTTACCCTCACATGGTGCTTTTCTCGCTCACTTGTTTCACATCTCCATCCTTAGCAAAGTGTTTTTCTCATTCCTTTGCAGGGTCAAGGGGCATATCTCACTCCCTTTGTTAGGATATTGTGCTATGGTTAATCTTTAACTAATAAAGGAACCATCTCTTTACTAATACTCCATTTCATCTCAACTAAATGAGACAATAGAGCATTTATCTAAAACTTGCATATTTAACTCAACTTCAACTACAAGAGAGTAAATCATTTATGATAAGTATAAATTCCTAATCAAACTTAGCCATAAACTAGTCTTCTAACATGCCACCTTATTCAGATCTTAGGAACTCTATATGCTTGGCATTTTGTTTGTTCTTAGTGTAACACCCCAAAAATCGCTTATTTTATGATATATATTTATTTTATAATATTTATGATTTTTGAATTTTTTTTTGAAATTATTTGAATCGTTTGATTGTTTTAATATTTTTCTCAGTTTGCGTGCGTGCTGAGCGAGACAGGGAAAATAAAATATTTTTCTTGAGGCCAAAAAACTTTGAACTGTGGAAACATCGATGGGGGATCTTACTCAACCCAGATCAGACACAGTTTACGAGGTTTATTTTTTGAGATTTTATCTGATAAATAAAATCGCAGTATATTTTATTATCAGTGGGATAATAAAATATCATTTCTTCTAACTGTAACTTTTATCCACTGGATAATGGCTCTAGCAAATTATTTCTATCTAGTTACTTTTATGATATCATTTAAGTGACATTATCACCCTTCACTTTATCAAAAAGTATGCAAAGCTTTTCAAGGAAGCTTCCTACCAAGCTTTTCAAGGAAGCTTCCTACCAAGCTTTTCAAGGAAGCTATCATTTTTCTCTCTCCTCCCATGTGACCCACAGTTTTGGAGGAAAAGATGACCAAAAGTCATCATCTTTTCACTTCTCATTTTTCCATTTCAAAAACTATCACTTTCTCTCTTCTCTCTCTCACGTTCTCTCCATTTTCTCTCTACCCCACAGCCTCAACTTTCACTCACACGGCCTCCACCTCCATTGTTGGCCACCCAAACTTATTTTCTCAAGCCCACCTAGGATCTTGACTCCTCTCATCATCTTGAAGCCTTTCTCTTTAGTGAACCCATTTTGATTCCTCCATCTTCATCATTTTCTACCAAGCTCTAAAGCTTGAAACTTTGAGGTAAAGTTCTTGACTTTCTTCCTTTCTCTCCTCATTTTCGTGACCCTTGGTCACCATTGTGATCAAGGACTCTCTTTTCCAAGTTTTGGTTATTGATTGGGTGAGTTTGACCATCTTAGATTTTCTGGTTGATGGTGGATGAAAATCTTACAAGAAGCTTGCTTTCTTTGTTGTCTCTTAAAGTAAGAGGGAGATTAACCTCATCAACCACTCATGGTGGTGAGGAACACGTTTTTGGGTTGATGGTGAGGAATCCATTTATGGGTTGCTCACTTTGTTTTTGTGATTTTTGATAATGTTGTGATTTGGATGTGTTGTATGATTTTCTATGCTTGGTATCGTGTATCTTGATGGATTTGAAATGTCTAAATGCTTGGATATGTATTTGGATGGCAAGGGATTATTACCCATTTGATTTGGAGGCTTGGGGAGGCATGTTTTCAATTTTCTGGCACTAGATCCACAGGCCGTGTGGCTTTACATGGCCCAGGCCATGTTTCTTGCTAGAAACACAGCTCACACGTCATAGGGCATTGGAATACATGGCCCAGGCCGTGTTGGAGGATACGACTATGTAATCGAGTAGCTTAGATTAGGACTTTGATGTTTTTCCAGAGAAATACATAACCCAGGCCGTGTTGGGCAGGCTATGTAATTTGACACGGCCGTGTAATTGAGGTGATGAGAAATGGTTGGGTTTTCTAGTCCCTTGGAGGCTCACGGCCTCATTGGGCACTCAATATGAGACTTTGTATTAAGCTAGAACTTAGTTAATTAAATGAATAGACACTTAATTAAGAGTCCATAATATGGAAAGAATAAAGAACACAACTTTATCCCATAGCTTAGAGTGAGGATTGGACAAAGAAAGAACATGAGCGTAGGTGAGGTTGTGAAGAGCTTAAATAATTAGTTTAAGTGGGATATGTATAGAACTAAGGGAAGACAATCATAATGTTATGATTTGAGGAGTAATGACTTTTAAAAATACCAATAAAAGGTGATTTATTAGTAGTGAATCTAGTTGACTTGATAATCAAAAAATTTAATTGAGGATTTATAAGTGAAGGATGTAAAAGAATTGTAAGGTTAAGATAATGTGGTTTCTCTCAAGATTTTCATAAATGATATGAAGAAAGGTCATTCGAGGAATTTAGTTAGATGGATTTGGTGATCAGAATTAATTTCTATTTTTATTCTTGAGAAGTGTTTCGATTTAAGGCCTAAAGATGACATAATTATATTTTTGTGAAAACATGCATGATTCTTGAATTTGCATGATTGAGATACTTTGTGAAAACATGCATGATCCTTGAATTTGCATGACTGAGATACTCTGTGAACAAATGCATTGCATGGTGATTTTGGGCCGACGTACTAGACCTAAGTGAATTATGGATTTTAGCCTTGTGTTGGTGGAACCGAAGTGCTGGACTCGAGTGGATCATTAGTATTATGTAGTTGTATAGGCGGTTATATAATATCATTGATACTATGGTATTAGACAATTGGATGGGCGGTTGCTTTAATACCATTGGGAACAGTACAATGGTGAATTAAAATTATTGTTCATGCATTGAGCATTATTCAGTCAGCTTTTTATGCCTAGGAGTGAGTGAGAACTTACAGGATAGTGCGATCCATGATGGATCTTGGGGAACGTTCAGGGCGAGGTGATTCACTTAGTGATTATGTTATCACATTGTATACCCCTAGCCGTGAACACTATTGTAACGCACTAGCAGCCCGATAAAATATTATTACTTTTCGTGGTCCAGCATAGACTATCTTTTGAGGGGGAACAGATCTTCTGGAACGCTCATCTCTGAATCTTTAGCTCCATGGAGTAGGAATTGAGTACATTGTGCATAAAGATGGTCAGCATATGCATTGTGCATATGCATAGTCAGTTCACATATTTCATGGCATAGTCAATATTCATGTATTGTGATATACATTGTTGAATCATTTACCAGTTGATAATATAATTATGCCTATTGTCTTGCGATATCTCTGTAATAACATGATTATATTTGTTATTCTGAAATATTCTTGTATTGACCTGATTATATCTGCTTTTATTTAATGTTGGTGTATATGAAAGGCATCATCATCTTTCGTTGTGTTTCTTGCTACCTAATGGTATTGATGTAGAGGATCTCACCTTTTTCATCGTATTTTCTGTTTGCTTCTATATTATTCTCATGTCTATAAAGATTGCGTTGGCGGTGAGGCAAGATCCATGAGGTTTCATTAGGCTGCAGTTCCATGGAGGCATCGAAGTGTGGAGTGTTTAGTGAGACACGGGACACCTTCAGTAGGACGGAGATATCACTTTGCTTTGGAGCGGGGCTCGGCATGACGCCGCTACTTTTACGGTGGATGTAGCTATTCACTTGGAGTTCTGCATGCCTCTTAGAGAGCTTCCTCTACGGAGGGCCTTGTGGAGTCGACTGCTTGGACTTCTGTCTATTGTGACATGCCCTGACTAGGGGCTTTGTCTGTTAGGGATCTTGAAGGGGATCTGGATGAAGATCGGGCGTAGGACCCTGTTCTTCAGGTGTTGGGACTTGGACTAGGTTCAGTTTTCTTTAGGTAGTCATATACATGTACGTTTACTATTTGGAGTACTTGAGTTTTATACTTTTGGAATATGAGACAATGTACTTAAGAATGTAATGAACTTTGTCTTATGAAAAGGTGTTTTCCAGTTCTTATGCCTTGTGTCTTTATTATTTGATAAGTCGATGTTATTCGTTGAAAAGAGAATTTTGAAACTCATGTTTTATAATGTCAATCTTTTCATAACTTGGTAAAAGTTGGTTTTGCGAAAATGGAGTCGGTTGGAATGTAATGCCTTTCGGAGGGGGTGTCACACTTAGGGTAGTATTTATCCAGAAAAGAATTCCTAAATACTCCCCAAGGAAACTAAGTGTCAGAAGTCTAAACAACTCCTTGGCACCTACTCACCAAAACTCTGCCTCTCTTTCTAGCATATAGGAGACAACCAAAACTCGTAGGTCATTTCAACAAGCCTCAACTACAAAGATTTTTCTCCATTTTCTCAAGCCATCTCCCTATTCTAAACTAGTCTTACTTTCCCTTAAAGGATGCAAGGTTGGCCTTTCTAAACTTTGAGAGATCTGGGAAGTTTTGGTTCTCTACAACTGCAACTCCATACTTGCTATTGAGATGAAATTACTTTTATCCTTTCTAAAACTCTGTTTGCGATAGCAATCTGCACTCTCAAAGCAGTTGCCATCTCTATGAATACTTCAACCATATTAGCTAAACCTTCACTAGAAGAATTCCTATTTCTCCTAGTTCGCTATGGTGAAGTAAAAGTTCCCTATACACACTATGTGTGATAGTAACCATTAACATTCAAACCTAAGGCCTGTCATGTAATTCTATCAACACAAGTCATATACGAGACAAAAATTGCATAACACTTAGAGAATAAACTTTAAACTTTCTTAAGCCTAGTCAGTCCATACCCTGGCTCAACAGGATGAACTGCTCCGATACCATAATGTAACATCCTAATATTGTTACCCGAGTATAACAGACAAATACTTGGATAAACAGTAATAACTATACTACTTCAAACATAATCATCAATTACTCCATAACATTTAGCAATAATTATGGAGAGCCATAACTAACAAGTCACACACATATACAACAATAGCCAAAAAAGGCAAAATGTTATATATACAACTTTACATACTCAAGTAATTATAAATAATTACATCAATTCTATCTATAAAAGAAATAATGGAACTATCCTACATTAGCTCTTCTATTTCTCTATCTTCTTACCCCTGAAAGGTCTTGACTTACTTTTACCATGAAAACACAAAAAAGGGTGAGAACATAAAAAGTTTCAGTAATATTCATATATTTCATGGCATTCATTAATATAAATCACATATTAATATAATCTATATCAACATTATACAACTGTCCAAACAAATGTATAACGTATCAAAGTGGTCTCACATCTACTTAACCTTATAATACTCAAAAATTAATCACAATAGATTATGGTTGCTACAAGATATTAAATCTCTATTCAATATCACTAGAGCATTCACATGCTGCTGTTAAGTAAAGGTTCACTAAACACAACACATAATCTATAAGCCTAAGTCCCTAACTCATATGATAAGAAAAACTATCTGCACAGTTGTAACATATCATAACTTGTTCATTCATAAACTTGTTATAAGTACTGCACATATAACCCTTTTCTATGAATAAACTCATTAACTCTGAAATGTGGGATTAGCAATAAGCAATGAAGTTTTTACTCTATGCCACTTGAACATTTATATTCTCTTACTCTATGTAAACGTTCACTAAGCCAATCTCTAACCTTAAACTCATAAGTGTACAATCAATGATATTGAACAACCACTCATACAATTATAAAATATCATTTACACTAGGCAACTACCTATACAATTACCAAAGAATAGGAAATGAATATTGTCGCCATATGCTTTCATGTATACAATGTTCAGGAATAATAATTGTGAAATGTAATGTGATTGTGTAAGTCTAGAGTTGTGGGTGTGTGTCACTTGCATATTCCACATTCTCTTTAAACTTGTGGTTAAGAAGACTGACTCTTCAAACTATCGGATAATGAGTGGAGTGGTTCCTATTCATACTAGTGAGAGTACTATTTCCACCACATAAAAACTAGTAATCGTGGCCCTACTGAGCAGCTAGGGCTAAATCCTCACTCAAAGATACTTTTGGACTTTTCCATCTATCTCCTTTGGCTATATGATTTTACATCATTAAAGATTACTATACTTTGAAATTAGCAATTATCAGAAAAATATGCAGCGCTATGTATAACTCATACAAAACACCACATTAACTCATCACATGGTTCTTTCTAACCAAGTGAAGAACTAAACTCTAGCAAACATGTACTCTCAGCTCACTTCTAACTCATAAAGGATTATATTCCATGTTTCTAGTTAAGTAATCATACTTATGATACTTGTATCTAGCTCGCCTCATTATCACAATATATGTGAAAAATTGTGCCACCCTAGTGTACTCAAGGTCCTAGATACCTAGTTTAGGCATCTCACTACTCTTAGTTACCTTAAGGCTCACAACTCTCACTTAAATACTAGATGGTCATCCTCGTAATGAAAAACCCCTAGTAACATCTTAACACACACTAGAAGGCATGTATAAGAGATTCTAACAAGTTGAAAACTTCATTTCAACAAGAAACATATCTTGACATTTTTTGGTTTGGTTGCCTAGAAAAACTGATTTTCATGAATGCACCAAAAGTATATTATAACTTCTAAAATTCTGGAATTTTGTAAGCAAATAGCCTTATCTCATATCTTTCAAATGAAATAAATCTCACTTCATTTGACTTAATGTAACTAAAGTTATGCAACAAAATGCATAAGATGAAACAGGGTAACTACTTGTTATACTAGAATTTAACCTAACTTTAAACAGAAACTAGGAACATATAAAAAGTGTAAAATTCTTGAAATTTTTACCACTCATAGCCTTACATGTTCGCTTCAAAATGCCACTAGTATCATGCATTATACACCTGTGAGTATAAAGTTATACGATCTGGTTTACTAAGTGCCAGAATGTTTATTTCTACAAAATTTGACTCAAATTCAAACTAAAGCTAGTGCTACTTGGATTAGCCAAAAATTATGAAATTTTTACGATATGAAGCATTGTATCTTAGCTTTCAAATTCAATAAGAAGTAGGTTGTTTTGATGACTACAGCTCAAGTTATGTTATAAACACTACAAGTTGTCAAGATGCTGCCCTATCTCAGACCTAGGCATGAACTTCTCACGCCTAGGCGTGGCACTCTCTAGCTGATCCTGGACTGAAAATTCTCAGTCCATGCCTAGGCATGGAAACCCTACTCCTAAGCATGACTTTGCTATAGAAAATTCTACACAAACTGAGCCATTGTTCTAGATTCATTAAACTCTAAATTCAACTTATTAAACATGGATATACACTTAATCAAGCAAGGAAAATATCATTCACTAACTTAATCTTCAAAGTGGCCTATGGACATCTACCAAGCAAAAATAAGCTACCATGCATCTAGCAAGCTATGAATACCGTAACTCAGCTCTTGGAACTAAAAACCAAGCCAAGAACATAGATTTGCTCATCGAATCCATTTTTTACTATTCATGAGACCTAACTTCAACCATTGGAAAAGATGAAGAAAATGGATGAAGTCTAAGGTTAGAATCCCCTACCTCTTGTAGACAAGATGATTTTCAAGCTTTTCCCTTTGATCTTCTAGTTCCTCTTGGCATCTCCCCCTCTTTCCCCTCTTCTTTCTCTCCTTACATTTTTTATTTCTGTTTGGACTGTCTCCAATCGAGAGAAAGAGAGAAAAATGAGGAAGAAATGTCTAAATTTGGCACTTATAGGATAGGAACCAAGTTTAGCTGAAACTTTGTATCTGTTAGGAACACTTAGATTTTACTAAATCAAGTTTCCTAACTTCTAACAACTTTGGAACAAATATTAGGATTCATCTAATTTATTGTTTCACCATTATTCTATTTTTCTATATCTGCTACTAGTTAATTTGGCATTAAAACGCACAACTAGTATGCCTAAAATACCAAACTAACTTTGATTACTCTCAAATTTTAACTACATCATCTTTCACCTATTTGTGACTTAGATCCAAACTCTCTAAGTTTATTTTCCTTAAATTAGCAATTTATGCTACTATCTAAGTCATTTTAAGCTACTTTTCACACTCTGCGTTATAACAAAGTGCCTAAACTAACTCAAATTGTCACAAAATTAAGCATACATGTTAATCAAGTGTTATGCTACCTTTGTAACCATATACTAGTCTAACATGCTAAAAAGTGAATGTTACATTTCTCCTCGCCGTTTTAAAATTTTGTCCTAAAAATTTCCTTACTTCATATCAGATATGATATCATACTCGAAAGAATCTCTCCTTATTTGGTTGTGTCTAACTCAACCTTAGAGGTTCTCCTTCTATAAGATAAACTTACTAAATCTAAAAGCATCTACTAACTTAACTTGTTCCAAACCTAAAGTAAGTTCTGTTTCTCTCTCAGGTAGTAACTTAGTTATCTTCCTATGAAACACTTCTAGATATTCTCTTATCACAACCATATTCCCTAAGACTTGTTCAACTTCACAAACAAGAAGAAAAGGAAATCATATCCTTAAGTCCCTTTTTCTAAGAAGTTTCTCAATTGTTTAACTTTCAAACATAAACTCTAAAGGAATAGACACAGAAGAATCATCAGATATAAACCTCAATGTCTAATGTGATCAATCTAGAACAACATGGTTTGCTAACAACCAAAACTATACCTAGTATAATGTCTATGTTAAATGGAGATAAACTGATAAAATTCATAAAAGAAATCTTACTTTCTATTATTGCACAACAATCCAACTTACTAAGGAAGTTGTGTCTAACTTGCCTACTAGAGTAGACAACGATAAAATATGGGAAAACTCAAACATAGGTAAATCTAGTCTTTTTACTAACTCATATGAAATCAAGGACTGAGGATACTCCTAATCATATAACACAACCTAGAGATCATCTTTAACTATGCCCTTACCTCGTATAAGATCGGGAGTTTAGGCTACCTCCTTTCTATTCAAAGTATAAACTCTTACTCTAACTTAAGGTTGGGCACTGCTCCCTGCTTCTATACACACTTACTTAAAAGTGTTATGATCATCCATAAGTATAACATACTATTTGGCCTACTAGACAAGGTCTGCCACTATGTAATCTCCCATATCTAACACACTTTGGTCCCTTCACTTCTTCTTAAACTTAATTAACTTTATCTTGATCATAACTAGGTCTAGAAGCACACTACTTATACTAATCATCCCTTCTCTTCCTTTTGTGAAAACCATATAACTGTTGTCTAACTTGACTACTAGAGTAGACAAGGATAAAACATGGAAAAACTTAAACATAGGTAAATCTAGTCTCTTTACTAACTCAATTGTGATCAAGGAATAAGGATACTCCTGAATCATATAACACAACCTAGAGATCATCTTTAACTATGTCCTTACCTCGTATAAGATTGGGAGTTTGAGCTGCCTCCTATCTGTTCAAAGTATAAACTCTTACTTTAACTTAAGGTTGAACATTGCTCCCTGCTTCTATGCACACTTACTTAAAAGTGTTATGATCATCCATAAGTATAACATACTATTTGGCTTACTAGACAAGGTCTGCCACTATGTAATCTCCCACATCTAACACACTTTGGTCCCTTCAATTTCGCTTAAACTTAATTGACTTTATCTTGAGGATAACTAGGTCTTGAAGCACACTGCTTATACCTATTATACCCTCTCTTCCTTTTGTGAAAACCTTATAACTTTTGTTCAACTTGAGGCTAGTTGTAGGGTACTCAACTATTCTCTTTGAATAGCACTAAAAATACCATTATGCATTTTTCAATCAATCGAAAATAAGTTTCTCTTACGTATCTCGACTAATCAAAACTATGCTAATTGAATAACTTTCTTAGTATATTTGATCCACCTAAAACTCTTGTAAATTGAATAGCTCTTTTTTTCAAATCGGTTAACCTAGCTCACCTTTCTAAAATGCCCTATTCGAATAGCTTTCTAAGTCTATTCGATCTACATTGAGCCTAAGTTATTTTAATGTTGTTTAAAACTATCCTTACTACTTGGCAAATTGCTTATCTCACTTCTTTTCCTGGTATAAGACATAACTCATCTTATTGCCCTTGGTATTAAGTTTTTCTCGCTTTACTACACTTGGTAGAGAGCTTAACTCACTCCAACTACCTTTTTCATGAGACCTTTTGTAGAGAGCTTAACTCACTCTTGCTACCTCTTACATGAGTGCTTTTCTCACTCTTCATGATTCTTGACAAAGAGCTTAACTCACTACTTTGTCCTAGGTAGAGTGTTTGTCTCACTTCTCTACCACACTTGGCAATATTGGGTCTCGCGTACTTCCTCTATGTAGAGAGCTTTGCCCTTTACATATTGGTAAAATATTTTAATCATATCTTTATCTTCACAAGGTGCTTTTCTCTCTCCCTTGTTTAACAACTCCATCCTTAGCAAAGTGTTTTTCTCACTTCTTTGCAAGGTCAAGGGGCTTATCTCGCTTCCTTACTTAGGTTAATTGTGCTAAGGTTCATCTTTAACTAATAAAGGAATCATCTCTTTGCTAATACTCCATTTCATCTCAACTTAATGAAAAAATAGAGCATTTCTATAAAACTTGCATATTTAACTCAACTATAACTACAAGAGAATAAATCATGCCTCTATGATAAGTATAAATTCCTTATCAAACTTAGCCATAAACTGGTCTTCTAACATGCCACCTTATTTAAGTCTTAGGAACTCTATATCCTTGGCATTCTGTTGGTTCTTAGGGTAGTATTTATCCAAAAAAGAATTCCTAAACACTCCCCAAGGAAACTAAGTGTCAAAAGTCTTAACAACTCTTTGGTGTAACACTAAAAATTTTGACTATTTTACTGTAATGACTAAATTGTACTATTTTGTGTTTCTTGTATGATATAAAATTATTTTGACTGTTCCGAGATTATTTTTAATCGTTGTGTGAGATTTGCTCCGAGTCAGGAAAATAATAATTTTCAGGTCGGGGAAAATCTTATTTGATTTATTCAGAGACGGGAGATCTTACTAAACCCGAATTTGAGAGATACGAAATCAAATCTTTTAATTTTTAGAATTTATCTGTGAAATAAAAATATTTTACGAAAAAATATTGACTGTTTTATTAATAGCAGTTTCTGTTACTGAGTAATGAACACGATATATTTTATTTATCAGAAAATAGACTGAGAATACTCCATAAGGATTTATTCACTTGATTTTCTATGCTCTCTTTGTTTGTGTTTGTTATGCTTATAGTTCAAAAATATGTTTGCATGTGTGTTGGTATGATTATAGCTTTGATAATATACTTGTATGTATGCATTGGAAAGCATGCAAATTTATGTGTAATTTAGGATGTGAATAACATGTTAGAAAAATTGTATGAAGGCCCCAAAGAGCCTAGAGGCACACGACCTTATCACCACAAAGGGGACTAAAAGTACTAAATTATTTTCCTAATTGAGGATTAAAAGATTTTGTGACAAGAAATTTAATTAAATGAGTTTATAAGAATTAAAGTGTTAGAAAATGATTTAAATTTGAATTTTGAAACACAATGAGAATTCGGCCAATATGCCAATTTTTTATTATTAAGATCTAAAAATTATTTTACTAAGTATAAACTTAGGTGTTTTAATAGTAAGAACTCAATTTGGTGAGTTTAGGAATTTAAAATGAAAGTAATTTAATTTTTAGAACTAAAATTGGCTTAAGTAAGCTATGTAGTAAAATGAAAGTGAATACTTGAAATTTACTGACGTATAGCTCACCCTATGGGTTTTGAAGCGCGGTATGAAATTTTGAGCTATAATATCCCAAGTAAATTAAAGAAACACTATTTTCTAGGAAATAGTAGAAATACTAATTTTTAGAAGGACTATATTGAAAATATTGTTTAAAGAAGGACTATATTGTAAATATTATTTAAAGAAGGACTATTATATAAATATTATTTTATAGAAAGACTATTATGCAAATAATGAAAATAAAGTCAATTTTTGGTATTAAATGATAAAAATCTCATTTTGAACTTAAATATGTTAGAAATATTTTACACAATTGAAGATACGTTGAAAAATCTTTATGCAATTCAAAAATAATAATTTCAGGCTACGTGATTGAGAAAACGCAATAAAATGTTTACGCGATTTAGAAAACATTGGAAAGATTTAAAAGCGTAAGAAAAATGCTCCGCGATTGTGAAAACACGATAATATCGCTATGCGATTGAGCGTAAATAGCAGTTTGCTATCGGGCAGTTGTGGTGGGCCCAATTTTGTTGAATATTTATACTACCAAGACATGGTAAGGATATATGAAATATTGTGAAAATAATAACTTTATGTGTTTGAATCATACATCATGCATAGAAAAGCGTATTCGCTTATTTGAGTAAGGCTGTATGCCTAAGAGATGGATTACACCTAAGTGCGGGTGCGAGTAGACAAGTGTAGGTCACTTGTTGACCTTGGGGGCATTAGGGTGCGAGTACCTTGCAATGGACGGTTGATAGTTCTTCTGTCTGTGAGGCAGACCGATGCAAACACACCAATGATCCGGACCGAGACATTGTCCTATATCGAAATCTGGTGTAGAATGTCTTGTTCAATGCCTTGATGTGCACGTTGATAAAATTAATATATTATAGCACTTTTGGCCACGGCAGCCGAGTGACAGACATATATTCTGGATCTTCTCTCTGAAATTGTGTTTAGCTCCATGGAGTAGGAATTGGTCGTTATGCATATGCATTGTTGGTCAGCATATTGATTAGCTATTTAAGTTTGTTTAATTTATTATCTGTGATATGATAATATGATTTAATGTTTTAATATAATATGCTATTTATTTGTTATCATTTCTTTTACTGTCACACTAGTATTGATGTAGGAGATCTCACCTCATTATTGTATTGTATCTATTTATTTATGTATGTTTAATAAAGATCGGGAAGACGAAGAAACTGGTAAATCTATTTACCACCAGTAGCTGTCTGTTTGTTTACTAGCTATGATGGCGGCGAGACGTCAGGTGTTAGGTTTTGTCCAGATATAGTTCCATGGGGGGACTGATGCCTGGAGGTTCGATTATAATAATGAGAGGTTTGTTTACACTGGGGATTTGACTATGAGTTTGAGTGGAACCCTGAATGGGATTTCCGTGTTGACCCAACATGCTACTGTACATCTAGAATTCACGATACCCATTCGTGAACTCTGGGGTGGAACTGTGTCTGTCTACACACCCTAAGAGAATTCTGTAGTATCATCGGTAAGGACCCCTATGAGGCATTTTTATCCGCCTGGGTTCTTCGATGATAATGTAGAGGAGGAGGAGGATCCTTCTGAGGAACCAAATCCTTAGGTTTGTTTTAGAGTACTGCTTAATAGTTATGTTTGTATTTTACTTTTGAAATAGGGTAGTATTTATGTAAATTATTTGGACAAAGTTTGTAATATTAATGTATATATATTTTGGTGTGTTTATTACGAAGTCTTACCAATGTTTTAAATTTAGTTTACTTATTTTATTTTATTCCACAAACGAAATTTTAAAATTAACGTTTTTACAAGATTAATTCTTTTACAACTTGGGTAAGTTTTATTAGGATTAGTCTTAAATGTGATACCCTACGGTGGGCGGGGAAACGAGGGCGGGGAGTGATCGTCGGTGCAATGAAGCACGGACAAGGAGCGGCTTCTGGCAGGCTTCTAGGCAAAGGGACGCATGAATGAACTGAATACGCACCGGAATAAGAGGGATTCAGAGACTGTGCAGGTATGGGACTGCATAGTTGAGGATAACTTAAAGGAATTGATTTGGCGTAGCTATATCAATAAGTTGCAACTTCTTTTCGGGAGCCTAGAACATAAGAACTGCATGGTTAAGCATGCTTAACTTGGAGCAATTATGGGATGGGTGACCTCTTGGGAAGTTTCTTAGGATGCGTGTGAGTGAGGACAAAGCACGCTGAAAAGACCCGTGTTGGTTTGGGGAGATACTCGTCAATCCTGCAAGCAGTCCCGAGATATTACAGATGGTATCAGAGACAGGACCTCTCCTAGTACGGTGTGGTTTGGGGACGAACCAAGCAGAAGTTAGTGGGTATGTGTGTCCTAGGGCCGAAGAGGGCAGGAATGATCGCCGATGCAATGAAGCACGGATAAGGAGCGACTTCTGGCAGGCTTCTATGCAAAGGGTCGCATGAATGAATTGAATACGCACCAGAATGAAAGGGATTGAAAGACTGTGTAAGTATGGGACTGCATAGTTGAGGATGGCTTAAAGGAATTAATTTAGTGTTGTAGCGCCCCTTTTAGGGAGGGAACGTCACATTATCATTTACAATGCAGAAAACAAAAGTATAAGTTAAGACCTGGTTCAGCATATTATAATTAAACTCGTTTGATTATAGATATGTAAGTAAAATGGTGAATATGTATATATATATATATATATATATATTTATATATATATATATATATATATATATATATTTGCACTCAATAACCTGCTCATCAATTTGGTATTCAAAAGTACTAACATTTATAAAAGATTCATAAGTACGTACATATATTTTTGTCTAATTGTAAGCGGAGAACATAAACTATAATGGAAAACATAAAGGCTAAACCATACATCCATGCAAAAGATACATCATATATATATATATTGTTTAAGTACAGACTGTGAGTCAATAATTACATCAAGACTCATCAAAAGGAAGCCTAAGCTTTACCTGCCCCCAAAAATGCTATACAGACCCCCAAAAGAATATCAAGGCCCCAAAAAGATGGATAGCCATTAGTGGCTATCAACAATATCAACCCCTAAGAGGAGAAGGAACCGTATCAGGGTCCTCCTCAGGTTCCTCCTCATCAGAGGAATCCCTCATTGGAGCCACCGAATTACAGGCTAGGGCTCGAGCAGAAGAGAGGAAAGAATCCTCCTGTGAGGTGTAACAACGATCACCCCACATCTCCCTAATGGGCAAGTAAAACTCTAAACGTAAGCTAACGTCGCAGGTGAAAATGGGCAGATCATGACACCCCCAAGCCAGCGACAACGACACGTCCCCTAAGTAGACGCAACGATCAGAACTGAAGTTCACATGCTAACAATCTGGACCTCTAGGGACTGTCAGATGCACGTATCCCAAAAATCCATGAGGTCGGGCCGTCATGATCGGGAGGATGCTAGTCAAGGTTGGGCCAGAAGCCAGGAAACCTGAGTTCTTCCTTTTCTTCACCCTCATCTTCAAAGAATCACATATATAGATATACAGAAGTAGTAGAAACCTTGGAAAAGAGGTAAGACATTCAACATTCATTACCAATTGAGGTAGTAAAGAAAAAACAGTGCATGACGCCCACACAACATTTCAGAAATGGTAAATAGCATTAAAAATAGATAATAAATAATTTAGCATATACAGGCAGTTATGGCAGTAATGAAACAACATATTAAATTCTCATATGAACAAGTAACTAGCAAATGGTATGATGACTCACTATACACATGCATATGATACCAACAATCCTACTCCATGGAGCTAGACACAAAACAGTCAGAGAGAATGATCAGGAGATATGTCTGTATCGCGGCTGCCAAGGCCATCAAGTGCTAAAATTCTTAATTTATCGAATTGCGCATCATGGCATTGTACAAGACATTTTACACAGATCTCAATATAGGACAGTGTCTCAGTCTGGATTATCGGTGAGTTTGCATTGGCCAGCCCCACGGACAGAAGAGCTACCAACTGTCCATTGCAAGGTACCAGCACCCCGACGCCCCCAAGGCCAACAAATGACCTACACTTGTCTATTCGCACCCACACAAAGGTGTGATTCAACTCCTAGGCAACTTGGCATTAACAAATAGTCCAACGGACTTCTCAATGCATGTTTCAATCATGCTTATCATGACAACTAAGTCAATCATGCTTCAAATGCATGTAGATTCAATACATACATGTATATTCATATACGAATCATAACTCATATGATATCATGTCATATCATTTATCAACAAAGTTTGATCCCATTCATGGATCCACATCAAGCCAATAACAAACTTTAAGGGTAAACATAACCCCATCCATAGTTATGATAAAAGTTAAACTTTAGGTTCATTATGTTTCTCACAACCTCACCCATACTCATGTTCTTTCTTTATTCCAAAATTATTCTAAATTATAAGGCATGCTATCATTCTTGGTTTTTTCCATGTTATGAATCCCTAATTGATTTCTAATCATTTAATTTATTATGTTTAATAAGTTTATCTTAGTGCTAAAGCCTCACAATGAGTGGCCAAGGAGACCGGGGGTCCCTAAGGGACTAAAAAAAAGTCCAAAATCCTTTACTATCCCTATTACACAGCTTCGGGAGAGTTACACGGCCACGAAACCATGGCCTGCCAAAATACATGGCTGTGTGGCCATACACGGCCTAGGCTGTGTATGCCTTTGGAGTTTCTGTTCTGGGACACTGGAGTACACGACCGTGTATGATCACACAGCCTAGGCCATGTACTCCTCTGTAAACACATAAAATCACCAGAAATCATTCCAACCTTCATACAATCTAAGATCTATCACTATACAACCCAATCCTACCATTCAAATCAAAATACAACCAAAATAACTCAAACAAATGGGTATCCCATTAATGGGTTTCAACCCCATCAACACAACAAAGAGTTCCTCACTACCAAAATGGTTAAAAAGAATAATCTTCCTCTTACCTTAGTGAAGAACAAGGGAAACAAGCTCCTTTTGTCCTTGAAATTTCATGCTTCACCACCTCAAAATCCTTGGGTGTTCAAATCCAAAAACCAAGATTAAAGAGTGGAAATGGTATCCATAGTCACCAAGGTGACCATAGACCACGAAAATGAGATGAAAAAGGGAAGAAAGTTGGGAGCTTTACCTTGAAGTTTCAAGCTTTGGAGTTGGGCTGCCAACCACGAAAATGGGAGAGTCAATGAGAGTTCCACAAAGAAGAAAGCTTGAAGATGGTGAGAGGAAGCAATGGTCTATATTGGCTTGAGCATGGAAGCTTGAAAATCAACAATGGAGTGTTTGTGTGTGGGAGAAGAGAGGAAGAGAAAGTGAGCTGCGTGAGGGAGAAAGAATGAGGGAATGAAAATGTGATTTCCTCCCTAGCCCAACCGTGCAGCACATAGGGGAGGAGAGAGAGTGAAGTGGTTGGGAGGAAGTTTCCTAGAAGTTTCCCTTGAAGCTTCCTTGAGAAGCTTCACACGCCTCTCGATAAAGTGAAGTGTGAGGTCACTTAAATGATGTCATAAAAGTAACTAGATAAAAATACTCTACTAAAACTATTTCTTAGTGGACAAAATTTACAGTTAGCATAAATAATATTTTATTATTTCTCAGATAATTAATTAATCTGTGATTTTATTTATCAGATAAAATTTTGTGAAACGTAAACCTCATAAACTGTGCTCAGTCTCGAGTTTAGTAAGATCCCCTGTTGACGTTTCCACAGTTCAAAGTTTACCAGCCTCAGGGAAAATATTTTGTTTTCCCAGCTCCGCTTAATATGTATGTAAAATGAAAATATATTAAAATATTCGACATTTCCAGAAAATTTTACAAAAATCATCAAAAATAACAAAAATTAGAAAATGTCTATTCATCACAAAACAAACAATTTTTGGGGTGTTGCACTGACTCTGCTTAATGTGTACGTAAAATGAGAAATATATTAAAATATTTGATATTTTCTAGAAAATCTCAGAAAATTCTCAAAAAACATAAATATTGTAAAATGATTATTTATGATAAAACAAATAATTTTCAGGGTGTTACAACTCCCTCCTTCTAAAAAGAAATTTCATTCTCGAAGTTTTCATACCTTAGAACAATTGTGGATGTTGCTCCTTCATCTTGTCTTCTAGCTCCCATGTTGCATCTCCAGTCGTTTCATTCCAGATTACCTTTACTAATGAGATCTCCTTACCTCTTAGTTTCTTTATCCTTCTATCCTCAATTCTTATAGGAGGTGCCTCATAGGTTAAGTTTTCTTTTAATTGTATTGTGTCTGGTGTTATGACATGACTTGGGTCAAGAATGTATTTTCACAGTTGTGACACATGGAAGACATTTGAATGTTTGAGAGAAAAGGGGGTAAGGCTATTTGATAGGCTACTGGACCTACTTGGTGAATAATCTGGTATGGTCCAAGAAATTTTGGAGTAAGTTTTCTAGATTTTAATGCCTGGCCCTACTTGATACATTTTTGTTATGCCTTGATACATATTCAGCTGGCTTGTGTGAGCATGGTCGAGAATATACTCTCTAAGCTCTCGGTCAAGGGGAATACAGACTCTACCTCGGAATCTTAGAATTTCGTCTGTTCCTTCCGCAGTTGCTGTTTCGTTGCCTTGCCTCATTAGTTCTCTCACTTCTTATAAGAACTTGTCAACCTTCTGTTTTTCCCGTATATCCTCCATTAGCTCACTTGAGATGGTGACCATATTCATACAGATCTTTCCTGGTTCTAATTCCACAAAAGTCCACACATCTCTGAACTTCTCTATTAGATCTTTTTCCTTGATCATCAGGGTAGAGACACTGATCATCTTCCAACTCAAGGCGTCTGCCACGATGTTTGCCTTGTCGAGATGATACAAAAGTTAGAAATCATAGTCTTTTAGGAACTCCACCCACCTCCGTTGTCTCATGTTCCACTCCTTCTGATCATACAGATACTTCAGGCTTTTGTGATCACTAAAGATGTTGAACGTTGCTCCATAGAGGAAATGCCTCCATATCTTCAAAGCGAAAACCATAGCCGCTAATTCCAAGTCGTGCATCGGGTAGTTCTTCTTATGCACTCGCAATTGCCTTGAAGCATAAGCCACTACTCTTCCAAGTTGCATAAGCACAGATCCTAGTCCTTGGTATGAAGCGTCACTATACACCTCGAAGGGCTCATTCAGATCAGGAAGCACTAACACTGGCGAGGTAGTTAGCCATCTGTTTAATTCCCGGAATCCTTCTTCGCAAGCATCAGCCCATTCAAAAGCTTGGTTCTTTCTCGTGAGCTGAGTGAGAGGTCCTGTAATTTTTGGAGAATCCCTTAATGAACCTCCGATAATATTTGACCAATCCCACGAAGCTACGAATCTCCATCACTGACTTAGGCCTTTCCCATTGTAGCATTGCCTCCACTTTTGATGGATCCACCGCTATCCCTTCCTTTGAGATTACATGACCCAAAAACTTAACTTCTTCCAGCCAAAATTCACATTTTGACAGTTTGGCATACAGTTCTTTCTCCTTCAGAATCCAGAGAACTATATTGAGGTATTCAGCATGATCCTCCTAATTTTGAGAATAGATCAGGATGTCATTAATGAAGACAACAACAAACTTGTCCAAACAATGATGAAAAATCCTGTTCATGTAGTCCATGAAGATAGCAGGCGCATTCGTTACACCAAACGGCATCACAAGATACTCATAATGGCCGTATCGGGTACGAAAAGCAGTCTTAGGTATGTCCTCCATCTTTACTCATATATGATGGTACCTAAATCTCAGATCGATTTTAGAAAACACTGCTGCTCCCTTCAGTTGGTCCATTAAGTCATTAATTCTGGGGAGTGGATATTTATTATTGATTGTTAATTTGTTTAGTCATCAACTAACAATACCGGTGCTCCCCAAGGTGACACACTCGGTCTAACAAATTACTTTTCCAAACTTGTTCATCTAAAATCATCCTATAATATGCTATAGACACGGAACTAGCTCCCGGTACAAGATCAATAGCGAATTCTATTTCTCGTGCTGGTGGTAAACCAGGTACATCCTCAGGAAAGACTTCAAGAAACTCATTCACCACTGGAATTGTGTTCACATCAACCTCACCCTCGACTTTCAAAGAAGACAGTTGCATGTATTTGTGAGCTCCTTCTTTCAAGAGAGCTTGAACTTGGTTGGCCGTCAAGTACCTAGAATCCTCATCCACAGGGAAAACTATGGTTTTTCTTGAACAATCTAATAGGACATGGTTGGAAGACAACCAGTCCATCCTTAAAATTATACCTAGCTGAGAGAGGGGTAAACAGATCAAATCGACAGAAAAGATTCGACCTTCAATAATCAACGGACAATTTAGACAGACTTTGGTAATGACAACAGGCTTATCAGTGGGGTAGAAACAGTCAGATCAAAAGGTAAGGTAGACACTGGTAAGCCAAGTCGTAGCACATAGTCATAAGATATGAAAGAATGAGTTTCTACAGAGTTATACAATACAGTCAAAAGGTTACCTTCTATGGTGCCTTCTCCTTAAATCAAGTCTTCTGACTCAGAGGCTTCAGTTCCGCTCATGGTATAGACCCATCCTCCTACTTGCGGTTTGTTGGCCCTTGCAGCATTGACTGAAGGTTTAGCCTTCACTTAGTTATAGTCTCGGGATACGTGGCCAGGCTTGCCACATCTATAGCAGATAATTCCCTTGATGGAACAATCCATTGTCAGGTGATCCTTCCCACACTTCATGCATCTTTGGGAAGATGTCACATTTGGTCCGCTTCAGTTCCCACCAAAACCTCCACCAGATGTTTGCTGTTGACTTCCCATTGGTCAGGAATAAGGCTTCTTTTGGAAGCGATTAGAATTGTTGCCACCGCCCCTTTGGAACCTTGTAGGTCTAAAGTTCCTGCTCCTTGTATCTATAGCTTGCTCCAAGGCTTCCACTTCACAGCACGTATCTAGCAGCTCTGAGAACTCATTGATTTTCAGCGTGATAACAATTTTCTTCACTTTATATCTCAGTCCTTCTGTAAACTTTTGACACTTCCAGGCTTCGTTCGGTTGGTGCTGAAAGTACGTTGAAAACTGTGACAAGTTTTCAAATCTCACTACATATTCACTAACGGTCATGTTCCCCTGCCTTAGGTTGAGAAACTCCATCTCCTTCGCGTGTCTCGCGCTCACGGGAAAGTACTTATCCAAGAATTTATCCTTGAATAAATCCCAAGTGATTTCATAATTTTCAGCCTCCAGCATTCTTTGTGTTCCGCACCACCAGTTCTAAGCATTGCCAACCAACATAAAGGTAGCATAAGTCACCTTCTTATTCTCGGCGCAATTCATGCCTCGGAAGACTTTCTCTAGCTCTTTGATCCATAGACTGGCTTTATCCAGATCAAATTCTCCTTTGAATTGGGGAGGATTGTGGCGACGAAACTCTGCCAAGTTTTGAGCGTCAGCAGTAACTTCGAGCTATTGAGCAGCCCTCTCTTGTTGCTGAGCAATTCTCTCTTGTTGTTGAGTAGCTCGTTCAATCTATTGCGTGATGACTTCAGCCATCCTTTGCATCGTGATGCACACTTTTTAATTGTCGCATTTGCAAACCCAAGTGCAGGTTGTCTCAAGTAATAAATTTCTCGGTGAGTCCAAGGTCGATCCACAGGGAATTGATGAAGATTAATTATAGTATGGTAAATATTTTGTTGCTATGATAAAAAATTATTTACTTGGGTTAAAAAGATCCACTCTTGGTAAATAAAGAAAAGGTAAGATTAATTCCTTTAATAACTCAATTAGAATCCTCGCAACATGGAGGTTCCAATCGAAAAATATAATGTTAAAAGTCCATTAAAATAGTATACGTAATTATATTATATTTCCTTTAATCATCTATTAATATCATCACTCATAAATGGGATCAAGCATTCATTGTGTCAATATTTTGTCTACAATAAATCAAGATCTCCACTTTACAAGGAGAGTTTCTAACACCACCACTTGTAAATGGGTTAAAGCATTCATTGTGCCAATCTCTTGTTTACAACAAATCAAGAACTCCACTTTACAAGGAGGGTTTCTAAATTGATTGGAAACAAAATACAATACGAAATAAAATAATATACGTAATTATATTATATTTCCTTTAATTATTACCACCACTTATAAATGGGTTAAAGCATTTACTGTACCAATATTTTGTCTACAATAAATCAAGAACTCCTCTTTATAAGGGTAGTTTCTAAATTATCAGAAACAAAATATAACACGCATAATAACTACTTAAAAATATAAATCATTAAAGCACAAGAGAGGAATAAATCTAACCTTATTTTATTACCAAGAGCTTCACACTTAACCCAAGTAGATTAAAACTTATTTACACATAATTTAAAAGAAAGAAAAAGAGAAAAAGAGAGAGAAAAGAAATTGGAGGGAGACTGAGGAGAGAGGCAGGGCACTGCCCAAAAACCCCTCTCCCTCTCCCCCGAATTCCTTCTCGTCTCCGAATGAATTATGCTCGTCCGTCTCCAATTCAATGCCTTTTATAGGCAAAGAAATGGTTACTGTGCAATGCACAGTAACCTGAATGATTAAGAGCAAAACGTCACGAATGACATTTCTTTAATTTCTCTTTTCTTTTTTTAAAAATAATAATTGAGCAAATACACAGTCGTGCATCCAGTCATTTTTTCATTTTTGAGAGAAATGGTCTTCATGAAAGTTGTAGGCCTGAATATTTGCCTTAAAATGTCCTTGGTTTGAGTCCAAAATCATGCCTAGAACTCAAGATATGGTCCAATTACTGCAGAGTGTTTAGACCCGATTTTAGCTCCTCTATTCTGACTTCAAAGCCCAATATCATCTCCAAGGAGTCCGATTCTGGAAAAGTGTTCAACATGAAAGTTGTAGAGAACTGTCTTAGCTTTCCTACAAGACCAAAATCACATTAATCAGATATTTGCAACTCAAATTATAGCCAGTTTACTAAATATTGCCAAAGAGATAATTACGGTTAATTTATGCAATAATTTATTTAATTGTCCAATTCGGCTCAAAATCATAAAATATGTCAAAACCAATTTAATTAAGCCTAATTGAACCTTAAGAAGCCTAATGAGAGGATTACAAAATGTATAAAATACAGTGTTATCACATCGCTTCTATAGCAACTGCCATGTCTCCACCACGTGTCATCTTGCTTTCTCAAATCAGGTTAGCTAGAAAACACATGGAAGGTTAGATGTATTCATTCGGAATACCAACACAGAGATTCACCCAGTATAAACAAGACAGACTCAATCACAAGACCCAAAGAAACATAAATCGGGGCTCTGATACTAAAGTCAGCGTAACGCCCCTTTTAGGGAGGGAACATCACATCATCATTTATAATGCATAAAATAAAAGTATAAGTTAAGACCCGGTTCAGCATATTATAATTAAACTCATTTGATTATAGATATGTAAGTAAAATGGTGAATATGTATATATTTATATATATATTATATTTGCACTCAATAACTTGCTCATCGATTTGGTATTCAAAAGTACTAACATTTATAAAAGATTCATAAGTACGTACATATATTTTTGTCTAATTGTAAGCGGAGAACATAAACTCTAACGGAAAACATAAAGGCTAAACCATACATCCATGCAAAAGATACATCATATATATATATACTATTTAAGTACAGACTGTGACTCAATAATTACATCAAGGCTCATAAAAAAGAAGCCTAAGCTTTACCAGCCCCCAAAAATGATATATAGACCCCCAAAAGAATATCAAGGCCCCAAAAAGATAGATAGCCATCAGTGGCTATCGAAAATATCAATCCCTCAGAGGAGAAGGAACTGTATCAAGGTCCTCCTCGGGTTTCTCTTCATCAGAGGAATCCCTCATTGGAGCCACCGAATTACGGGTCGGGGCTCGAGTAGAGGAGAGGAAAGAATCCTCCTGTGGGATGTAATAACGATCACCCCACATCTCCCTAATGGGCAAGTAAAACTCTAAATGTAAGCTGACGTTGCAGGTGAAAATGGGCAGATCATGATGCCCCCAAGCCAGCGACAACGACACATCCCCCAAGTAGACGCAATGATCAGAGCTGAATTCACATGCCAACAGTCTGGACCCCCAAGGAATGTCAGACATACGTATCCCAAAAATCCATGAAGTCGGGCCGTCATGATCGGGAGGATGCTAGTCAAGGTTGGGCTAAAAGCCGGGAAACTCAGGTTCTTCCTTTTCTTCATCCCCGTCTTCAGAGAATCACATATATAGATATACAGAAGTAGTAGAAACCTAGGAAAAGAGGTAAGACATTCAACATTCATTACCAATTGAGGCAGTAAAGAACAAACGGCGCATGACGCCCACACAACATTTCAAAAATGGTAAATAGAATTAAAAACAGATAATAAACAATTTACCATATACAAGCAGTTATGGTAGTAATGAAACAACATATTAAATTCCCATATGAACAAGTAACTAGAAAATGGTATGACGACTCACTATGCATATGCATATGATACCAACAATCCTACTCCATGGAGATAGACACAAAACAATCAGAAAGAATGATCAGGAGATATGTCTGTATCGTGGCTGCCGAGGCCATCAAGTGCTAAAATTCTCAATTTATCAAAACGCGCATCATGGCATTGTACAAGACACATTCTACATAGATCTCGATATAGGACAGTGTCTCAGTCTGGATCGTCGGTGCGTTTGCATCGGTCTACCCCATAAACAGAAGAGCTACCAACTATCCATTGCGAGGTACCCGCACCCCGACGCCCCCAAGGTCAACAAATGACCTACACTTGTCTATTCGCACTCGCACAAAGGTGTGATTCAACTCCTGGGCAACTTGCCATCAACAAATAGTCCAACGGACTTCTCAATGCATGTTTTAATCATGCTTATCATGACAACTAGGTCAATCATGCTTCAAATGCATGTAGATTCAATACATACATATATATTCATATATGAATCATAACTCATATTATATCATGTCATATCATTTATCAACAAAGTTTGATCCCATTCGCAGATCCACATCAAGCCAATAACAAACTTTAAGGCTAAACACAACCCCATCTATAGTTATGATAAAAGTTAAACTTTAGGTTCTTTATATTTCTCACAACCTCACCCACACTCATGTTCTTTCTTTATTCCAAAATTATTCTAAATTATAAGGCAAGCTATCATTCTTGGTTCTTTCCATGTTATGAATCCCTAATCGATTTCTAATCATTCAATTTATTATATTTAATAAGTTTATCTTAGTGTTAATGCCTTACAATGAGTGCCCAAGGAGACTGGGGGTCCCTAAGGGACTAAAAAAAAGTCCAAAATCCTTCACTATCCCAATTACACTGCCTGGGGAGAGTTACACGGCCACGAAACCACGGCCTGCCAAAATACATGGTTGTGTTGCCATACACGACCTAGGCCGTGTATGCTTCTAGAGTTTCTGTTCTGGGACGCTGTCGTACATGGCCATGTATGATCACACGGCCTAGGCTTTGTACTCCTCTGTAAATGCCGAAAATCACCAGAAATCATTCCAACCTTCATACAATCCAAGATCTATCACCATACAACCCAATCCTACCAATCAAACAATCAAAATACAACCAAAATAACTCAAACAAATGGGTATCCCATTAATGGGTTTCAACCCCATCAACACAACAAAGAGTTCCTCACTACAAAACTGAGTTGAAGAGAATAATCTTCCTCTTGCCTTAGTGAAGAACAAGGGAAACAAGCTCCTTTTGTCCTTGAAATTTCATGCTTCACCACCTTAAAATCCTTGGGTGTTCAAATCCAAAAATCAAGATTAAAGAGTGGAAATGGTATCCATAGTCACCAAGGTGACCATGGACCACGAAAATGAGATGAAAAAGGGAAGAAAGTTGGGAGCTTTACCTTGAAGTTTCAAGCTTTGGAGTTGGGCTTCCAACCACGAAAATGGGAGAGTCAATGATAGTTCCACAAAGAAGAAAGCTTGAAGATGGTGAGGGGAAGCAATGGTCTATATTGGCTTGAGCATGGAAGCTTGAAAATCAACAATGGAGTGTTTGTGTGTGGGAGAAGAAAGGAAGAGAGAATGAGGGAATGAAAATGTGATTTCCCCCCTAGCCCAACCGTGCAGCACATAGGGGAGGAGAGAGAGTGAAGTGGTTGGGAGGAAGCTTCCTAGAAGTTTCCTTTGAAGCTTTCTTGAGAAGCTTCGCACGCCTCTCGATAAAGTGAAGTGTGGGGTCACTTAAATGATGTCATAAAAGTAATTAGATAAAAATACTCTACTAGAACTATTTCTCAGTGGATAAAATTTACAGTTAGCGTAAATAATATTTTATTATTTCTCAGATAATTAATTAATCTGTGATCATATTTATCAAATAAAATTTTGTAAAACGTAAACCTTGTAAACTGTGCTCAGCCTTGGGTTTAGTAAGATCCCCCGTTGACATTTTCACAGCTCAAAGTTTACCAGCCTTAGGGAAAATATTTTGTTTTCCCGGCTCCGCTCAGCGCACACGTAAAATGAGAAATAAATTAAAATATTCGACATTTCTAGAAAATTCCACAAAAATCATCAAAAATCACAAATATTAGAAATTATCTATTCATCACAAAACAAATAATTTTTGGGGTGTTACATTGACTCTGCTCAGTGTGCACGTAAAATGAGGAATATATTAAAATATTCAATATTTTCCAGAAAATCCCAAAAAATTTTCAAAAATCATAAATGTTATGAAATGATTAGTTATGATAAAACAAATAATTTTTGGGATGTTACAAGTGTAGCCATATCAACAAGTTGTAACTTCTTTTCGGGAGCCTAGAATATAAGAACTTCATGGTTAAGCATGCTTAACCTGGAGTAATTGTGAGATGGGTGACCTCTTGGGAAGTTTCTTAGGATTCATGTGAGTGAGGACAAAGTACGGTAAAAAGACCCATGCATATAGGAGACAACCAAAACTCTCTGGTCATTTGAACAAACCTCAACTACTAACATTTTTCTCCATTTTCTTAAGCCATCTCCCAATTCCAAATGAGTCTTACTTTCCCTCAAAGGATGAAGGGTTGACTTTTCTAAACTTTGATAGATCTGGGAAGTTTGGTTCTCTACAACTGCAACTTTATACACTAACTATACTAGTGGTACTAGCTGCTGAGATTAAATTATTTTCATTCCTTCTAAAACACTGCTTGAGATAGCAGTCTGCTCTCTCAAAGTAGTTGACTTCTTTATGAACACTTCAACCATATTAGCTGAACTTTCACTAGAAGAATTCCTATTTATCCTAGTTCGCTTTGGTGAAGTAAAAGTTCCTTATACACACTATGTGTGATAGTAATCATTAACATTCAAACCTAAGGCCTATCATGCAATTCTATCAACACATCTTATATATGAGACAAAAATTGTATAACACTTAGCAATAAAACTCTAAACTTGCCTAAGCCTAGTCAGTTCATAACCCGGCTCAATCAGATGAACTGCTCTAATACTATAATGTAACATCCTAACAATGTTACCCTAATATAACTAACAAATACCTAGATAAACAGTAATGACTATGCTACTTCTAACATAATCATCAACTACTCCATAACATTTAGTAATAATTATGGAGAGCCATAACTAACAAGTCATAGACATATACATCAATAGCAAAAAAAGGCAAAGTGTTATATATACAACTTTACATACTCAAGTAATTATAAAATTTACCTATAAAAGAAACAAAAGAACTATCTTGCATTAGCTACTTTTCTCAGATTTCTTCTAGCAAATCATTCAAAACAGTGACCATATTCAAATGAATTCTTCCTGGTGCTAATTCTACCGATAGCCATATGTCTCTAAATTGCTCTATCAATTTTTCCTCTTTAATCATCATAGCAGAAACACTGAGCATCTTCCTACTTAAAGCATCTACCCCAACATTCGCCTTTCCAGGATGATATTGAAGCTGAAAGTCGTAATCCTTTAGAAATTCTAACCATCTTCTCTGCCTCATGTTCAACTCCTTCTGATCAAACAAATACTTCAAACTTTTGTGGTCACTAAAGACGTTGAATGTAGCTCCATACAAAAAATGTCTCCAAATCTTTAATGCAAACACAACTGCGTCTAATTCCAAATCATGCGTTGGGTAATTCTTTTCATGTACCTTTAGTTGTCTTGAAGCATATGCTATCACATTTCTATTCTACATCAACACACATTCTAATCCTTGATAAGAAGAATCATAATATACTTCAAAAGACTCATTCGGATCCGGTAGAATCAACACTGGTGCGATGGTCAATCTTTTCTTTAATTCTTAGAAACTCTCTTCGCAATCATCCGTTCAAATAAAAGCTTGATTTTTCCTTGTGAGTTATGTAAGTGGTCCGGCTATCTTGGAAAAACCTTCAATAAACCTTCGGTAATATCCGGCTAATCCAATAAAACTTTGGATCTCAGTTACTGTCCTTGGCCTTTCCCACTGAAGAACCGTCTCCACCTTCGCTGGATCCACTGCAATTTCTTCCTTGGAAATCATGTGACCCAAAAACTGAACTTCTTCCAACTAGAATTCACACTTTGACAGCTTTGAATATAATTTCTTCTCCTTTAAAATCTGGAGAACTATGCTAAAATGTTCAGCGTGCTTCTCCCGACTTTGAGAATAGATCAGAATGTCATCAATAAAAATAATGACAAATCTATCTAGGTATGGACAAAAATTCCTATTAATGTAATCCATGAATATCGCAGGAGCATTTGTCACTCCAAACGGCATCACAAGATACTCATAATGCTCATAGCACGTTCGAAAAGTTGTTTAGGTATATTCTCTACCTTAACACGAATTTGATGATAACCTGATCGCAGATCTATCTTAGAGAAAATAGTTGCTACTTTCAATTGGTCCATCAAATCATCAATCCTTGGAAGTGGATACTTGTTCTTTATCATAACTTTATTCAAATGGCAGTAGTCCACACACAAACGTGAAGATCCATCCTTCTTTTTGACTAACAACACTAGAGCTCCCCATAGTGAAACACTAGGTCTCACGAATTATTTTTCCAACAGTTTCTCTAATTGCTTCTTTAACTCTGCTAATTCTGATGTTGACATCCGAAACGGTGCAATCAAAATAAGACCTACTCCTAGTACAAGATCGATAAAAAACTCTATCTCTCTTTCTGGTGGTAATCCGGGTACCTCATCAGGAAAAACTTCAAGAAACTCATTTACAACAGAAATAGCATTCACATCATTCTCATTTTTGACTTCTAAAGAAGACAGCAGCATGTATCCTTGGGCTCCATCCTTCAACAAAGATTCGACTTGTTTGGCAGTCAAAAATCCAGAAACCTCATTCTCAGGAAATATTAAGGTCTTTTTAGAACAGTCTAACAGGATATAGTTAGAAGATAATCAATCCATCCCTAAGATTAAATCAATATCGGTAAGAGGCAAACAAATTAAATCAATAGAAAAAGCTCGATTATTGATAGTAATAGGGCAATTTAGGCATATTTTAGAAGTACTAACAGGTTTATCAGCTAGTATAGAAACAATTAATTGAAAGTTCAGAGAAGACACAAGTAATCCCAAACGATCCACACAGTCATATGCAATAAACGAATGAGTTGCACCCGAATCATATGGTACAGTTAAAAAATGACTTGATATGACACCTTCTCACTTGATAAGATCTTCAAACTGAGAGGCTTCAGCTCCACTCATTATATACACTCACCCACTAACTTGCGGCTTAGCAATACGAACGTTACTTACTAAATGCTCCACTTTCGCTTGATCAACAATCTCTCGAGATGTGACCAGGCTTTCCATATCTAAAGCAAATTATTCCCTTGATTGTGCAGTCCCTTGTCATATGGCCCTTTCCACACTTCATTGGGGGTGCCATAGTCTGACCAAAACGATTGCTACTCGAACCTCCTCCACACTGTTATTGCTGCTAGCTCCCTGATGGTCGGGAATATGGTTTTCGCTGAAACCGGTTGTTGTTATTGCTTCCTCCCCTTTGGAACCTAGACAATCCAAAGTTACGGCTCCTTGTATCTCGCGATGGCTATAATTCTTCAAGTCTGCAACACATATCCATCAATGCTGAGAACTGGTTTATTCGCATCGGCAGTACCCCTTTATTCAATTCAACCCTTAAACCTTCCTCAAAATTGCGACATTTTCAAACCTCATTTAGCTGGATCTAGAGATACCGTGAGAACATCGACAAGTTCTCAAACTTCGCAGCATATTCGTTAACTATCATCCCACCTTGTCGTAACCCAAGAAATTCTATCTCTTTACTATGCCTTGCACTATCTAGAAAATATTTTTCTAGAAATACTTCACAGAATACCTCCCACATAATTTCCTTTCCTTCAGCTTGTAATACTCTCTGAGTTATTTTCCACTAATTTTCACCATCTCCCATCAACATGAATGTGGCATAAGTCACTTTGCGATTGTCTGTACATCCTATTGCTTCAAAAATCTTTTCCAACTCTTGGACCCAGAAACTCGCCTTCTCCAGATCAAACTCACCTCTAAAATGTGGCACATTATTTCGATGAAACTCACAAAATTCTAGGCTTTACAATTTGATTCTTGTTATTGTGCAACTCATTGATTCTGTTGCACAATCACGCTTGCCATTCGCTGCATCGCTTCAGTAGCAGCAGTGATCACGTTATCATCACATCCCACATTCATATGTGTACCTCTGCCACTAGACATAGCTTTCTTCACAAACAACCAAATAAAACTCAATAAGAGTTAGATGTAACCTTTTGGAAACCAAAACACAGAGAATCACACAACACAAGCAAAATAGACCTAATCACAAAAACTCAAAAGAGTCTAACTGGGCTCTAATACCAACTAAATGCAACACCATCGTAGGGTATTACATTTAAGACTAATCCTAATATAACTTATCCAAGTTGTAAAAGAATTAATCTTATAAAAACATTAATTTTAAACTTTCATTTGCAGAATAAGTGAAAATAAACAAAATAATTAAAAACCATAAGTACAACATGTAATAGAACAAAATTCACCATAATATACATAGATATTTCAAACCTTGTTCCCAAATAATTTACATAAATACATTATACTCCAAAAGATAAATATGTACAACATATACATCAAAACATAAACTGTCTAACTAAAACTTTTAAATACTAAGGATTTGGGCCCTCGGAAGGATCCTCCTCCACAGTATCATCAAAGAACCCTGGCAGGTACATCACTCGCTTGACAGGGGTTCTAGCTGAAGATACTACTGAATCCTCCTATGGGGTATAAACAGTACCAACCCAGAGTTCTCGTATTGGCATCGTAAACTCCAAACAGACAGATACATTCATCGTCATAGAACCCCATCCCTAGTTCCAATAAGATTCAGAGTCAAATCTCCAGTATACACAAAACGTTCGTTATCTAAAACAAACCTCCATGCATCAGTTCCCCCATGGAACTGTACTCTAACAAAACCTAGTACTTAGCGCCTTGCCGCCATTCAAATAAACAAAGAAAACTGTCACTGATAGAAAGTATAATTTTTGGCTTCCTCGTCTTCTCGGTCTTCACCAAACATACACAATAAAAATAGATATAACACAACAAAGAGGTGAGATCCCCTAGATCAATACCAATATGGCAGTGTAGAAAATGACAGTAAATATACAGATATAATATTAACACATTAAATCATATTATCTCATCACAAATAAAATGTTAGATAAACATAATTATCATGTCAATATGTTGACCAACTATGCATATGCACATAGACCCATTCCTACTCCATGGAGCTAATCATAATTTTGGAGAGAAATATAAGGAGTGCATGTCTGTATATCGTCAGCCTTAAATCATGTGCCAATATATTATATCAATGTGCACAACATGGCTCATACAAGACACTTTCAACCAATCACGAAAAGAGTAGTAACTCCGTCAAGATCGTCGGTGTGTTTGCATAGGATACCACGGCGCAGAGGTGCTACCATCTGGCCACATATGACATTCCACACCCCGACGTCTCCAAGATCATTGAAGATCGTAACTAGGCAATTCTCACCAGCACAAAGGTGTAAATTCAATCTCCTAGGCATATTGCCTTAACCAAATAAGCTGACACATTTTTCAATGCATAATGTATAATTCAAATACACAGGTAATCATCATTCTCACAGTATTTCACACACACACGCATCACTTGGCGGTATCACTTTTCAACATACTTGGGCCCACCACAATAGCCTGACAGCAATCTGCTGTTATATCCAATCGCGTAAACATTTTATCACATTTTCACAATCGCAGAACATTTTTCTTGCGTTTTCAATCGCGTAACTATTTTCTAGCACTTTCATAATCGCAAAAATATTTTCAAACATTTTCTAAATCGCGTAGTGATTTTTAAACATTTTCTCAATTGCGTAGTAATTTTAAATGATTTCCTCAATCTGATTACTTAAAAATCACAATTTTGAAAATAATGGACATTTCTCTAATATTTTTCACATAAAATAATTATTTTGGCTTTACTTACCATATTTTACTATTAAAAATTCTTTAAGTAGCACTTTCCATTATTTCATCCAAAATTACCTTCCTTTGATTTAATTTGGATAATACAGCTCAAAATTTTCTAACGCACTTCAAAATCCAAAGGGTGAGCTATACATCAGTAAATTTCAAGTTTTAAATTTTATCTTACCTCATAACCTAATTATACCAAATTAATTCTAAAAATTAGTTCATTTTTTATTATTTCTAAATAGAAAACTCATTAAATTGAGCTCTTGTTACTTAATTACCTAAGTCTACACTTAGTAAAATAATTTTGTATCTAGAATATCAAAAATAGGCATGTTGACTGAATTACACTATATGCTTAATAGATCATATTTAATTATTTTCTATCACTTTATTCTTTGCAAAAACCCTTAATCCAATTTCTTATCATTAACTCACTTAATCCATGATTAGGAAAATATTTTAAAATATTTTGCTCCCTTGATGGTGTTGAGGCCGTGAGCCTCTAGGGTTCTTTAAAACCTTCATACACTTCCTCATCATGCATATCACATCCTACTATATATAATAATCAACATACTTTCATAATCACATAATCAAGCATATTTTCAAAGTTATAAAGCATACCAATCAACACCATCACAAATAATGAAAACTTAAACAATCAAGTGAATAAATCCTTATGAATTTTTCACCATAAAGAATTCCATTTCCTCACCACCAAAATATGGTTGATGAGGTTAATCTCCCTCTTACCTCAAGGAAGACAAAATCCTTCAAGTTGCTTCTCCTATGGATTTCGTGAGCCTCCAAAGAAAACCCTAAAAAACTTAAACTAAACTAAAGTCACAAACAAAGCTTGAAAATAAGAAACCATAAATCATCATGATTTAGAAACTCAAGAATCAATCTTAGGAACAAGATACCAAGATGTTACCATTAGGAGTAGAGAACCTTAACTTGATTTCAAAGCACCAAATAGTTGAACTAAGTGAAACTCACAACATGAAAGGTGTTTAGAATTTTGTCTAGGTTTAGAAAATGGTATTGGATGAAATTATAGGAGAGTGGAGGTTAGTGTTGGATGTGGAGGCCATGAGCTTCAATAGGAAGAGAGAATGGAGTTTTTGGTTGTTCTTGGATGAGAGAGAATGGAGAGAAAGCCTTAGTCATAAAGTATGATAGAAATGAAATAGAATATCTTATTTTTCCATGTGATTGCCGTGGAGTGCTTTCCAAAGAGGAGTCAAAGACTTAGCTTCCAAGTTTGAGTAGCACATGGCTTAGGTCACTAGTTGGTCACACTTTGGTCATATAAGATGATTAGATTGTTCAAGAACTTCCTAGAACCACTAGGTGGCTGTGTGAGCACATGAAGAAAGTAACTAGGTTTTGATTCAATTAGTTCTTAGTTTCACTTAAGCTAACTTAGTTAGTTCACTTAGTTGCATGACTAACTATTTAGTTACAAAGCTTAAGTCATGCATTGACATGCATTCTAGAAGACTAGAATATCCTTGAAACCATGGAGCTCTAAAGAGTAGCAAACTAAGTTTGTTCCATTTAGTTACTATTTAGGCTTTAGGTTAACTTAGTTTGATTACTTAGTTTCTTGGCTAACTAGTGTAGCCATTATTGTTGACCACATCCTATTGGCTTAGATAATTCAAGCTATTAACACTAACTAATTCCTATTAGTTCACCAAATTGTGAGTCACAAAGACTTTTCCCAGTCTATTATCCAACGGACAAAAGATACAGGATTTATTACCCAATAGGCAGAAGCTACTGCTCGTAATTCAGTAGATACTGTCCAATAAATAATAAAATGTGAAAAAAATTTATTTGACAGATAAATTCTAAAAATAAAAAGATCGGGTAACGTATCTCTCGGATTCAGATTTAGTAAGCTCCCCTGGCTCCGAATAAATTGTCAAAGATTTTTCCCGTCCCAAAAATTATTATTTTTCTGACTCGAAGTAAATCACACAGAGAGATCAAAAATAGTCACAGAATAGTCAAAATAATTTTACAGCACACAGAAATCACAAAACAGTATAATTCAAACATTACTGAGAAATAGCAAATTTTTAGGGTGTTACAGTCTTCTTCCCTTTCGAAGAACTTGCACCTGGATTTACATGTCAACACAATCAGGGTGAGAAATCACATATCTCAGTAGAAGTATTCCAAAACTAACATATATATATATATATATATATATATATATATATATATATATATATATATGTATGTGTGTGTGTGTGTGTGTGTGTGTGTGTGTGTACACACACACACACACACATTCACACAATATTCATAATTGTCAAATTAACAATTTAATTACAGAAGCAAACAACATCTCCATCTCAGAGATATGCAATCGCCCATATAATTGTAATATCATATGTTCTTGTCATGATAGCAACCGCCCATACAATTGCCATGCTATGTAAAATTATGTCTAGTGTTTATGCCTATGCAATATCCTATGCATGAAATGAATAATGTTATGATACCAAGTCCATGGCAATGTCATGTTATGCATGAGTCCTGAACAAAGTAATGGAAGCCACATCCATAACCTTGTACAAGAACTAGAAATCCATCTAGCAATCAACACTCCGAGTGGCGAAGTCCATCAACTACACGATCATCATTATCACAGAGGAAATCCATCCCCCCCTGGGTACTGAATTTTATCAATTACACGGTTATAGATAATTAACAAGGAAATCCATCCTCAAAACCACTATAATAGGAAGGATACTATCCACCTTGCCTAATATAGATCACCCTCATCTACGGGACTCACACCTTTCAATAAAGGAAAAACATATAATTTGGTATACAATCATGACTAATTAAATTCCCATAATTAGTAGTACAAATTATTTTGATTCAAAACATTCACTCTTCATTAAATACTCCTACTAGAGTCTCATCACTCATTAAGAAGCATAAAAAAAGACACTACGCCTTTCACAGGATCCATTGCATCATACAGCAATTTCTATCCAAGACTGGATCTCAAGCTGCGGCACACCATGGCACATTGGCCTCCGCCCCCTTTCTCACCTTGGCATCACACGGCCATGTTGCGGCACCCTAGCCTCAGGTTCTAACTACTGGAGGTGTATCACTTGCATGTCGCGATGTGCAACACCGTGCACTGCAATGCGAGCAGCAGAACATGGATTCTGTAGAATTCTACTGATCCGGGTACTATTCCATTGGAACTTACCTTCTTCCAATCACTCAAACTTCATATCCAAGTGATTTCCAACCTTCCACAAGGTTCTACTACACATAGCAACTCTTATTCCATTTTGATTTCACTCAAAACCATGGACCATGGATAATCATCCAATTCAAAAGCTAAAATCCGAAATCTCAACTCAAATGGAATTTAAGGTATATAAGGGCTAGAAATCCATTTATATGCACCCAACAACTCATAAACAAGTCATCCTCAAGTTCTCCAACAAGATTCAAGCCAAAACAACCAAAAATAACTCAAAACCTAAAATCACCACATTAAGCCATAACTCAAGAACAAGATGGAGAGAGTAGGAAAATCAGTTAAGAAGAAGGTTTCCCCCTACCTCAAACTTTAGAAGTTGAGATCACTAAGCAACTCCTCCTTGCTTGATGATTCTCCTCCTTTTCCTTGATTCTTTCTCTTTCCTTTGAGCTTTCCTGCTTCAACCATGAAAGAAAAGAGAGAAAATGAGACAAATATCTCATTTAGGGCTTAAATAAGTCAAGCAATAGAAACAAGAGAGTTGTACCCTCATTTAGTCACTTTAGTGACTTACTATTCACCCGATCAATTAAGAACACTTAAATTTATCTAAATCCAATTTTCTAACTTCCAACAAGTTTAAAATAAATCCTAAGATTCATTACAATCTTGTTTCACCATTTTCATATTTTTCCATATCTGCTGGGGTCAATATGGCTTTAAAACACACAACCAGTATGCCTAAAAATGTCAAACTAACTCCGATTAACCTCACACTTTAATTGTAGCATAGTCCACCCATTTGTGACCTAGAAACAAACTCTCCATATTTATTTCCACTAACTAAGCAATTTAAGCCACTTCTAGAATAAATAACAGTTATATTTCACATATAGTGTTACAGTAAAGTGCCTAAACATGCTTGAGGGTCACAAAGCTACACAGGCATGTTAAGTATGTATTAGACTACATTCGTAACCATATACAAGCCTAATATATTTTTTTAGGGTGTTACATTTCTCTCCACCTTTTTAAAATTTTGTCCCCAAAATTTGGTTTACCTATGGTAAGAAGCCTAAATAACTCACACACAACAACAGGTGCAACCAAATCTCAAGAAAACAAAATTACTCAACAAGTACAACCTTGTACTCACCTTTTCCTGAACCCAGCGACTGTGTTGTCTCCTCACCTTATAGAATGTAGACTTTGCCCTGGACTGTTAGCCTAACATCCATCCTAGCCTTTTGCCTTTGAGAACAACTTTTGGCATAGTGTCCCTTCTCACCACACTTGTAACAAGTTATTTGATCCACTATACACACTTTATTTCTATGGTGTCTACCATACTTGGTACACCTTTGAGCTTGATCATCTGTTTGAACTTGCTCGTCTTTCTCTTGTGGGTAGCTGGATTTAGGAGCACCCTTCCCATATCCACCCTCCACTTTTTTTTTCTTCTGAAGGCTTTGCAGTCTTCGCTTCGATTGAAATTGGAAATTATCAGACTCCATAATTCTGTACTTATTCACCAAGGATGGAAAATCCTTGAGTCCCAAATATCTCACTACCTTTTTTACATTCCCTCTCATCCTGGATTCAAACCTGACACACTTCCTGTTCTCATTTAGATTGAGTCTAAACTGAGAAGAAAACTTGGATAACTCATGAAATTTTGCATCATATTTGTAACACCCCAAATTCTGACTATATGAATCGTAATAGCAGAATTACACTGTTTTGTATTTTCTGTGTGGTATAAAAATAATTTGATTGTTCTGAGATCATATTTGATCACTCTGTGTGTTTGCTCCTGGCTAGGAAAAATAATATTTTCAGGCCGGGGAAATTATGATCTGCCTCATTTGGAGACGGGGGATCTTACTAAACCCGAATCTGAGTGACTCAGAAAAGAATCTTTTAATTTTTAGAACCTATCTATAAAAACAAAAATATTGTACTGATAAATATCTGTGATTATATTTATAGCAGTCGTTGCTATGAACGTTGGATCCGATAAGTTTTAATTAATAGAAAATGTGTTTAGAATATTTCTTGAAATTAAAATTAAAGTGAACCAATAGGATGTAGTCAAAACAAATGGTTGGACTTTTCTAACCGATGAGAATTGGTCAAGGAAAGAAGTTTAGACTTCCTTGTGCACCATTAGATTTGAAGCTTGACTTAGGAGCTTTGATCTTCACCATTGATTCAATCAATGGTGTAAAACAAATCCTACCAAAAACTATCAAGTAATATTCACCATAGATAAGATTAATGGATAAGATTGAGTCAACATAAATTGCTTGACTTTTGCTTAGGAAATTAATTAACCTTAATTTAGTTGTCCTAATTACCTAATTAAGCAATTAAGTAAACTAACTTAACTAAGGATTAGTTATAACTTAATCCTTACTTTAATGTCCTAATTCTAATTAGAGGTGATGATGCATGATTAATATGTATTAGATACAAGCTAAATACGTTAAACTAAAATTAGTTATGTACTTGAAGAATTAAGTAAAGATGGTTAGGAGATTAAATCCAATCAAATAGCTAATCAACTAACTAGTAATTAGGCTTGAACTAATGAGGAATTAAGGACTTAAACTCACCTAAATTACCATGGACCAGCAGCAAATTTGGAGGCCCAACAGCAGCACCTAAGCTCACGGTCCAGCAGAAATTGGAGCAACAGAATGGATGGCCTAACAAAGAACAAAATGGCCCAAAGAAGAGCAAGTAGACGCGATCCAACAAAGAAGAAGAACCGTCCCAAAAATTTGTGAAGATTTCAAGTAATATTTGAAGGTTCAAATACCATGCAAAGTCAAGTGAGCAACCAATTAGAAGAGAGTATCCTTGTGCAATTAATGTATGGCTATTTAAGCAAGCAAAGGCTCACTCACGTCAATCACCAAAGCAATATGCAGTAGCTGTAAAAAAAAAATTGGGAGAATTCTCATCAAATCACACGGTCATTCACTTGGCAACAGCTGGAATGGTGTGGAAAATGATGCAATAAAATTCTTATTTTATCACCACAATGATTCACGGCTGGCAGCTGTATTTTACACTCAAAATGAGATAAATTTTCAAGTGAAATTATCCACCTTTCACGTGTTATTACACTACCGACAGCAGATTTCCACAACTTCACCCTTCATTTGTTACTTCTCAAACATAAGCCCATTTATCTCCCAAATATACACGGCCAGCAGCAGCCTTCTCATACGTCTCACTCTTCACTTTTCTACTTCTCAAACATAAGCCTATTTCTCTCAAAATACCAAGGGAACTCACGCATCTCTCTCCCATTTCCTTCTTCACATTCGGTCATCATCTAAACCCATACCATCAAACCTTAAAAAAAATCATCTCTTGGATTTTGTTTTGACTCAAAGCCTACTCTAACCATTTCTCCTTCACAAGTTTGTCATAAATCTTTTCCTAAAGAGTAAGTTTGGATTTAATGATTCAAAATCTGATTTTTTGTTATTTTGTTAACCATGATTTCTCCATGATTTTCACTCTTGATTCTTGTATGATCCTTTACCAATTTTCTTGAAAATTTTAGGGCTTGTTTAGGAGATTAACAAAGTCTCAAGGAAAGGAGGAAAGCTTAGAAAACTTGTCTTCAAGAGGTAAGAGGGAGACTCTACCTTACCACCCATGTTCTGGTAGTATGAGGATGGTTTGTTCGGTGAAAAATCCTTAAGGATTTATTCACCTATTGTTTGAGGTTAATTCCTTATTGTTTGAGATTCTTGGACTGTGTTGATTGGACTGCATTGAGATGTGCCTGATTGTGTTTGTGTGTTTGAACTGTACTTGGGATGTACCTGATTGTGTTTCTATGTTTTTATGTGTAGCATTTATGAGATCTGATTTTATTTCGACTCTTGTCTGTATCCTGTAATGCTTAAGGAACTGATAATATGTATGCATGTAGAATATATACTGTAGAGAAATTTATACTGTATGTAAGTGGAATTTATACTGTAAATTTCTGTAAATTTTATGAGAAAGGAATTTAATTGGAAATATTATGGAAATATGGGGTTATTATGTAAATATAAAGTTTTGAGGGACTATAGTAAAAATACTGCTTTTGAGGGACAACAATGTAATTTATGTATTTTGAAGAAAGAAAATATAATTAATTTGTTTTGAGAGACAAAAATGTAATTTATGTATTTTAAGGGGCTATTTTGCAAACATATGAGAAATACAATAAATTTTAATATTAAATTGAATAAAATAGTAATTCTGATTCAAAACGTATGAAAAATAATCACGCGATTGAAAAATGTTGAAAAATCACTACGTGATTCGAAAAGGCGACAGAATTGAGTCGCGAATGAAAATATACGAGAATATGACTACGTGATTAAATTATAGTAACACTGTTGTTAAATTATTGTATGAACCCTGCACATAGGATATCAATGGAAATTATGAATAGTGCATACCACATGCATTGAAAAGGTCCAAAGGACTGTGTAAGGCAAGATGCCTAGGAGAGATTACACCTCCTGAGTGGGTGCGATAAGCGTAGTGTAGGTCACTGATTGACCTTGGGGGCATTGGGATGCGGGTTGCCTACAATGGACAGTTGGTAGCTCTTCTGTACCGTGGGTTAGACCGATGCAACACACCAATGATCCGGACCGAGACACTATCCCTAATCATGATTTGATAAAGACTGTCGTGCATGTACAAGGTGTGCAGAATTTGAGCACGTGGTCTGAAGCATGTTGGTGCCGACAGATCTTTTCAATCATTCTCTCCAACTTGAGTTGTAGCTCCATGGAGTAGGATATCGAGTCAGTATACATTGCATTTACATTTGCATTCATAGAGGATGTATCATTGAAATTCTTACCTATGTGTAATTCTTGCTTGTGATAATTAAAATATTGAATATTTGAGTATTGAAAATAGCATAGTTGTACAGCTTGTTTTTATTTATTGTATAATGATAATATATAAGATTAATAGCATAACTGTAATTATAGTATGATATCTGTATGATATTTTGGATGTGTTTATCTTCATTGCTACCATACTGGTATTGGCATAGGTGATCTCACCTCTTGTATGTATATATTGTATCATGTGTATGTGTTGTTAAGACATTGAGCCGGACGTAGGACGAGAAGCAGAGAAAGGTCCAGATACTGTTGAGAACTTCGAGTTCTGATGGCGGTGGAGATTCCTAGCTTCCTGGGTTACATGAGACTGACATTTATCGGAGGGGACGAAGCATGGACTGAAGATCTTGAGAGAGAAAGTATATACTATTTAGGAGATGTAAATATTAGACTGAGTAGACTACAGTCAGGGAACCCTTACTTTTCTGTTACTATTTATGTACAGTTAGAGTTTCCTATATCTATCAGGCACCACTGGGGAGCGTACTATCGCACCCGTAGAGAGAGTAGTGTTGTATCGTTCGCTCGGACATTCCCTCCCCGGACTTTACGTCGGGTTGGAATTCCCCCACCCAGGAAATCAGAGGAGGACCCATCTGAGGGTCCGACTACTTCTGAGGGCTCAGCTGCCTAGTTGTACTTGGGCAAAGATGTCAATGTAAATAGTGTTTAAATTTTTTGGAGTGACTAGTTGTAATGTTTATAGTATGACAGTGTTAAAGGTTTGTACATGTATAACCAGAGACTTGGATATGTATAAATGATGTAAATTATTTGTAATGATGTTGTGATGTTTTATTTTCTGCTAAGTTTATTTTCTTGTTATTAAGAAAATTTTAAATTTCATATTTTTCCTATAACTTACGTTATCTAAATAAGGTTAATTTGGTAATTATGTAACATAAATGTGGCATCCTACGGTGGGTGTTACATTAGTTGGTATCAGAGCCCAAGTTAGAGTCTTTTGGGTTTGTGGTTAGGTCTGTCTTGTTTAAGTTGCGTGTTTTTCTGTGTTTGTTTGTTGGAAAGGAAATCATATTACTAGAAGATTGATTTCATCTACTATTTGTGTTGTCTAGTTGATTTGAGAAAGATGAAATGGCTGGACGAGGTAGAGGGCGTGTTAATACTAGAGCAGAAAATGAGAATGCCTAGCAATGACAATCGAGAATATGGTCAGCAGACTATAGCAAAGAATACAAAGGATCGCCGGGTTGTTGTACAAAGAATTAGAGAGCAACTGACGATACTCATAGCTTGTCAGAATTTTGAAAGAATAATCCGCCTAAGTTTCATGGAGAGTTTGATCCAGAGAAGGCTGATCTGTGGATTAAGGAATTAGAGAAAATATTTAATGGTATGGGTTGTACTGATGAGCAAAAACTTACTTTCGCGATGTTTGTGCTAGTTGGTGATGGAGAGGCCTGGTGGGCAGGAGCTCGAAGATTAATTAAAGCTGAAGGAAGAATTGTAACATGGCAGCTCTTTAGACAGAAGTTTTTGGCAAAATATTTTCCAGCGAATGTGCGACATGCTAAAGAGATGGAGTTCCTTAGTCTGAGGCAAGGAGCAATGACTGTGAGCGAGTACGCGGCAAGGTTCGAAAGCTTGTCCAAGTTTTTGAGATATTTTCAGATGCATCCAGATGAGGAATGGAAGTGTAGGAAATTTGAAGAAGGGTTGAGACTTGATATCAAAAGAGCTTTAGCGACAGTGGATATTGATCAATTTCCAATGTTATTGGACAAGTGCCGCAAGATTGAGGAGATCGATAACCAACGGGCGGCAAGGACTAAAAACTTTGGACCAGTACGATTCCAAAAGGGAAGAGGTAGCGGAGTTGGCGGTGGCAACCGTTATCAACAAAAGCCCTACACTAAACCAGCAACAAGTCAGAATCGACAACAATCAGTTGGGGGAAGTTCAAGTGGTAGTAAGATAGCTTCAACTGGAACTTCTGCACTTAAATGTTTTAAGTGTGGAAAAGGACATCTTACTAAAGACTGTCAGCATAAGGGGGTGATCTGCTATAGATGTGGGAAGCCTGGACATTTTTCTAGAGATTGTGATCAATTGAAGGCAGAGCCATCGGTGAGCAATGTTCGTATTGCAAGGCCATAGGCGGGTGGTCGAGTATATACTATGAGCGGGGAGGAAGTAGCAAAATCGGAGGATCTGATAATGGAGGAGTGTGCCATTAAAGGTAACCCTTTAACAGTGTTATATGATTCGGGAGCAACGCATTCTTTCATTGCATGTGATTGTGTGGAGCGTTTGGGATTGATTGTGACTACATTGCCATATGATTTGACTGTGGTTACTCCTACTGATAAACCTGTGATAACTACAAAAGTATGCTTGAATTGCCCTGTTTGTGTTAGGGATAGAATCTTTCATGTGGATTTGATTTGTTTGCCTCTTTCTAAGATTAATGTAATCTTAGGAATGGATTGGTTATCTTCTAACCATATCCTGATTGACTGTTCAAGTAAGACGTTAGTTTTTCCTGAGGTTAAGGATTCTAAATTCTTAACGGCTACTCAAGTGGAAGCTTGTTTAAAGGAAGGAGACCTAGGATACTTGTTGATATCTTCCTTGGAGGTTCACTGTGAAGATGTTCTGAAGGATATCTTTGTAGTGAATGAATTTCCCGAAGTGTTTCCTGAAGATATACCGGGATTACCACCGGAAAGGGAGATTGAATTCTCTATTGATTTAGTACCTGGAGCTGGACCTATATCTATGGCACCTTACAGAATGTCACCAGTAGAGTTGGCCGAACTGAAGAAGCAATTGGAAGATTTGTTGGAAAAGCAATTTGTGAGACCAAGTGTATCACCTTGGGGAGCTCCAGTGTTGTTGGTAAAGAAGAAGGATGGGACTTCTCGGCTATGTGTGGATTATCGACAGCTGAACAAGATTACAATCAAGAATAAGTATCCCCTACCGAGGATTGATGATCTGTTGGATCAATTGCGAGGAGCCACCATATTTTCTAAAATTGACTTACGTTCTGGTTATCACCAGATACGTGTAAAGGTGGAGGATATTCCGAAGACTGCGTTCCGAACTCGATACGGGCATTATGAGTACCAAGTGATGCCTTTTAGTGTGACTAATGCACCTGCAATATTTATGGACTTCATGAACAGACTTTTCCGTTCATACTTGGATAAGTTTATTGTTGTCTTTATTGATGACATCTTGATTTATTCTCGAAGTCAGGAGGAATATGCTGAACACTTCAGAGTGGTTCTACAGATTTTGAAGGAAAATAAACTATATGCCAAGTTGTCCAAGTGTGAATTTTGGTTGAGCGAAGTACAATTCTTGGGGCATGTCATATCGGCAGATGGAATTGAAGTTGATGCTTCGAAGGTAAAGACAGTTGTTGAGTGGGAAAGACCGAAGACTATATCGGAGATCCGTAGTTTCATCGGATTGGCCGGTTACTATCGACGATTCATAGAAGGGTTTTCAAAGATTGTAGGACCTCTTACCCAACTTACACGAAAGAATCAACCATTTGTGTGGACTGAAGCCTGTGAGGATAGTTTTTAGGAGTTGAAACGACGACTGACTACTTCACCAGTTTTGATTCTACCTAATCCGAATGAACCTTTCGAGGTGTACTGTGATGATTCTTATCAAGGATTGGGTTGTGTACTTATGCAGAACCGTAAGGTTGTGGCATATGCGTCGAGGCAGTTGAAGGTGCATGAGAGGAATTATCCGACTCATGACTTGGAACTGGCAGCAGTGGTGTTTGCGTTGAAGGTATGGAGACATTTTCTCTATGGGGCAACGTTCACTGTATTTAGTGACCATAAAAGTTTGAAGTATCTGTTTGACCAAAAAGAGTTAAACATGAGACAGAGGCGTTGGCTCGAGTTTCTGAAAGATTATGACTTTCAGTTACAATATCATCCTGGAAAGGTGAACGTCGTAGCGGATGCTTTGAGTAGAAAATCGCTTAATGCTTTTATTATGATGATGAAGGAGAAGGAGTTGATAGAAGAATTTCGGGATATGCGATTATCTGTGAAGTTGACACCGGGGAAGATGTGTTTGAATATGATCACCATTTCAAATGATCTGATGAATAAAATACGAGAAGGACAGAATAGTGATCAATATTTACAAGAAGCAAAGGAAGCAAGAAGTCAAGGAGCAGAATTAGAATTCAGCGAAGGTGTTGATGGAATTTTGAAGTTCAGAGGGAGAGTTTGTGTACCAAACGATCCAGAACTTAGGAGATCGATTTTGAATGAAGCTCATAGAAGTAAGTTGAGTATGCATCCAGGAGCCACAAAGATGTACCAAGATTTGAAGCAGCTATATTGGTGGCAAGGAATGAAGCGAGATGTAGCTGAGTACGTATCATCTTGTTTGACTTGTCAGAAGGCCAAAGTAGAACACCAGAGGCCATCAGGAATGTTGCAACCTTTGCCTATTCCTGAATGGAAATGGGATAACATAGCAATGGATCTCGTCACGGGGCTACCAAGAACTCGGAAGGGTCACGACTCTATATGGGTAATTATTGATCGGCTTACAAAGTTGGCGCACTTTTTACCGATTAATATTAAGTACTCAATGGAGAAGTTGGCTCAGATATACATCAATGAAATTGTTAGACTTCATGGTGTACCATCCAGTATAATTTCTGATTGAGATCCGCGATTCACATCAAGATTTTGGACTAGTCTACAAGAAGCGATGGGGACGAATCTACATTTGAGTTCTGCTTACCATCCACAAACTGATGGTCAGTCAGAAAGAACAATTCAGTCGTTGGAGGACTTGTTGAGGGCTTGTGTTCTAGAGCAAACTGGTTGTTGGGATGAATTTCTGCCATTGATAGAGTTCACCTATAACAATAGTTTCCATTCGAGTATAGGGATGGCACCCTATGAAGCTTTATATGGGAGAAGATGTAGGACACCATTGTGTTGGTACCAGGATGGTGAAAGTACTGTGATAGGACCTGAATTTGTGCAGCAGACAACTGAAAAGGTAAAGATGATCCAAGACAAGATGAGGATAGCTCAGACGCGGCAAAAGAGCTATGCAGATAAAAGGCGAAGACCACTGGAATTCGAAGAAGGTGATCATGTATTTTTACGTGTGACGCCCATGACTGGAGTTGGACGAGTCATCAAGTCGAGGAAACTTACACCCAAGTTTATCGGACCGTATCAGATACTTCATCGGATAGGTCCGGTGGCTTATCAAGTCGCGCTGCCGCCGTTTTTATCAAATTTTCATAATGTATTTCACGTATCACAACTACGGAAATATATTCCAGATTCGGCTCATATTATCGAACCAGACACTGTACAACTAAAGGAGAACTTGACCTATGATACAATTCCAGTCAGGATTGAAGATCAAAGGATAAAGCAGCTTCGTGGAAAAGACATTTCATTAGTTAAAGTAGTTTGGAACGATGTAAGTGGTGAAGCCACATGGGAATTGGAAGAAAAGATCAGAGAGCAGTATCCATTTTTGTGATAAGTGTATGTCAAGTTTCGAGGACGAAACTTTATTTTAGAGGGGGAGAGTTGTAACACCCCAAATTCTGACTATATGAATCGTAATAGCAGAATTACACTGTTTTATATTTTCTGTGTGGTATAAAAATAATTTGATTGTTCTGAGATCATATTTGATCACTTTGTGTGTTTGCTCCTGGCTAGGAAAAATAATATTTTCAGACCGAGGAAATTCTGATCTGCCTCATTTGGAGACGGGGGATCTTACTAAACCCGAATCTGAGTGACTCAGAAAAGAATCTTTTAATTTTTAGAACCTATCTATAAAAACAAAAATATTGTACTGATAAATATCTGTGATTATATTTATAGCAGTCGTTGCTATGAACGTTGGATCCGATAAGTTTTAATTAATAGAAAATATGTTTAGAATATTTCTTGAAATTAAAATTAAAGTGAACCAATAGGATGTAGTCAAAACAAATGGTTGGACTTTTCTAACCGATGAGAATTAGTCAAGGAAAGAAGTTTAGACTTCCTTGTGGACCATTAGATTTGAAGCTTGACATAGGAGCTTTGATCTTCACCATTGATTCAATCAATGGTGTAAAACAAATCCTACCAAAAACTATCAAGTAATATTCACCATAGATAAGATTAATGGATAAGATTGAGTCAACATAAATTACTTGACTTTTGCTTAGGAAATTAATTAACCTTAATTTAGTTGTCCTAATTACCTAATTAAGCAATTAAGTAAACTAACTTAACTAAGGATTAGTTATAACTTAATCCTTACTTTAATGTCCTAATTCTAATTAGAGGTGATGATGCATGATTAATATGTATTAGATACAAGCTAAATACGTTAAACTAAAATTAGTTATGTACTTGAAGAATTAAGTAAAGATGGTTAGGAGATTAAATCCAATCAAATAGCTAATCAACTAACTAGTAATTAGGCTTGAACTAATGAGGAATTAAGGACTTAAACTCACCTAAATTACCATGGACTAGCAACAAATTTGGAGGCCCAACAGCAACACCTAAGCTCACGGTCCAGCAGAAATTGGAGCAGCAGAATGGATGGCCTAACAGCAACAAAATGGCCCAAAGATGAGCGTAAGTAGACGTCCAACAAGAGAGTGAAACCGTCCAGCAGATTTGTGAAGATTTCAAGTAATATTTGAAGGTTCAAATACCATGCAAAGTCAAGTGAGCAACCAATGAGAAGAGAGTATCTTTGTGCAATTAATGCATGGCTATTTAAGCAAGCAAAGGCTCACTCACGTCAATCACCAAAGCAATATGCAGCAGCTGTAAAAAAAAAATTGGGAGAATCCTCATCAAATCACACGGTCATTCACACGGCAACAGCTGGAATGGAGTGGATAATGATGCAATAAAATTCTTATTTTATCACCACAATGATTCACGGCTGGCAGCTGTATTTTACACTCAAAATGAGATAAATTTTCAAGTGAAATTATCCACCTTTCACGTGTTATTACACGGCTGGACAGCAGCATTTCCACAACTTCACCCTTCATTTGTTACTTCTCAAACATAAGCCCATTTATCTCCCAAATATACACGGCCAGCAGCAGCCTTCTCATACGTCTCACTCTTCACTTTTCTACTTCTCAAACATAAGCCTATTTCTCTCAAAATACCAAGGGAACTCACGCATCTCTCTCCCATTTCCTTCTTCACATTCGGTCATCATCTAAACCCACACCATCAAACCTTAAAAAAAATCATCTCTTGGATTTTGTTTTGACTCAAAGCCTACTCTAACCATTTCTCCTTCACAAGTTTGTCATAAATCTTTTCCTAAAGAGTAAGTTTGGATTTAATGATTCAAAATCTGATTTTTTGTTATTTTGTTAACCATGATTTCTCCATGATTTTCACTCTTGATTCTTGTATGATCCTTTACCAATTTTCTTGAAAATTTTAGGGCTTGTTTAGGAGATTAACAAAGTCTCAAGGAAAGGAGGAAAGCTTAGAAAACTTGTCTTCAAGAGGTAAGAGGGAGACTCTACCTTACCACTCATGTTCTGGTAGTATGAGGATGGTTTGTTCGGTGAAAAATCCTTAAGGATTTATTCACCTATTGTTTGAGGTTAATTCCCTATTGTTTGAGATTCTTGGACTGTGTTGATTGGACTGTATTGAGATGTGCCTGATTGTGTTTGTGTGTTTGAACTGTATTTGGGATGTACCTGATTGTGTTTCTATGTTTTTATGTGTAGCATTTATGAGATCTGATTTTATTTCGACTCTTGTCTGTATACTGTAATGCTTAAGGAACTGATAATATGTATGCATGTAGAATATATACTGTAGAGAAATTTATACTGTATGTAAGTGGAATTTATACTGTAAATTTCTGTAAATTTTATGAGAAAGGAATTTAATTGGAAATATTATGGAAATATGGGGTTATTATGTAAATATAAAGTTTTGAGGGACTATAGTGAAAATACTCTTTTTTGAGGGACAACAATGTAATTTATGTATTTTGAAGAAAGAAAATATAATTAATTTGTTTTGAGAGACAAAAATGTAATTTATGTATTTTAAAGGGCTATTTTGCAAACATATGAGAAATATAGTAAATTTTAATATTAAATTGAATAAAACAGTAATTCTGATTCAAAACGTATGAAAAATAATCACGCGATTGAAAAATGTTGAAAAATCACTACGTGATTCAAAAAGACGACAGAATTGAGTCGCGAATGAAAATATACGAGAATATGACTACGTGATTAAATTACAGTAACACTGTTGTTAAATTATTGTATGAACCCTGCACATAGGATATCAATGGAAATTATGAATAGTGCATACCACATGCATTGAAAAGGTCCAAAGGACTGTGTAAGGCAAGATGCCTAGGAGAGATTACACCTCCTGAGTGGGTGCGATAAGCGTAGTGTAGGTCACTGATTGACCTTGAGGGCATTGGGGTGCGGGTTGCCTACAATGGACAGTTGGTAGCTCTTCTGTACGTGGGTTAGACCGATGCAACACACCAATGATCCGGACCGAGACACTATCCCTAATCATGATTTGATAAAGACTGTCGTGCATGTGCTAGATGTGCAGAATTTGAGCACGTGGTCTGAAGCATGTTGGTGCCGACAGATCTTTTCAGTCATTCTCTCCGACTTGAGTTGTAGCTCCATGGAGTAGGATATCGAGTCAGTATACATTGCATTTACATTTGCATTCATAGAGGATGTATCATTGAAATTCTTACCTATGTGTAATTCTTGCTTGTGATAATTAAAATATTGAATATTTGAGTATTTAAAATAGCATAGTTGTACTGACTTGTTTTTATTTATTGTATAATGATAATATATAAGATTAATAGCATAACTCGTAATTATAGTATGATATCGTATGATATTTTGGATGTGTTTATCTTCATTGCTACCATACTTGGTATTGGCATAGGTGATCTCACCTCTTGTATGTATATATTGTATCATGTGTATGTGTTGTTAAGACACTGAGCCGGACGTAGGACGAGAAGCAGAGAAAGGTCCAGATACTGTTGAGAACTTCGAGTTCTGATGGCGGTGGAGATTCCTAGCTTCCTAGGTTACATGAGACTGACATTTATCGGAGGGGACGAAGCATGGACTGAAGATCTTGAGAGAGAAAGTATATACTATTTAGGAGATGTAAATATTAGACTAAATAGACTACAGTTAGGGAACCCTTACTTTTCTGTTACTATTTATGTACAGTTAGAGTTTCCTATATCTATCAGGCAGCACTGGGGAGCGTACTATCGCACCCGTAGAGAGAGTAGTGTTGTATCGTCCGCTCGGACATTCCCTCCCCGGACTTTACGTCGGGTTGGAATTCCCCCACCCGGGGAATCAGAGGAGGACCCATCTGAGGGTCCGACTACTTCTGAGGGCTCAGCTGCCTAGTTGTACTTGGGCAAAGATGTCAATGTAAATAGTGTTTAAAATTTTTGGAGTGACTAGTTGTAATGTTTATAGTATGACAGTGTTAAAGATTTGTACATGTATAACCAGAGACTTGGATATGTATAAATGATGTAAATTATTTGTAATGATGTTGTGATATTTTATTTTCTGCTAAGTTTATTTTCTTGTTATTAAGAAAATTTTAAATTTCATATTTTTCCTATAACTTACGTTATCTAAATAAGGTTAATTTGGTAATTATGTAACATAAATGTGGCATCCTAAGGTGGGTGTTACAATATTGTCCAACTGTCATGTCCTTTTGTGAAGACAAGGAAACTCTATTTCTTTATCATCTTATAGACTTCTAGGAAAATATTTCTGCATAAAGGTAACCATGAACACTTCCCATGTGATCAAAGTCCCTGCTGTCTCCAATAGTCTTCTAGCACTTCACTACCACTACTCTGCTTCCCCTCCCAACATAAAGGAAGTGAAGGATACTCTTTACTCGTCTGAGCAAACCACGACCTCATAAATCTTTTCTAACTCGGTCAATCACTTTTCCACTTTCACCCGATCATAGTCACCGCTAAACATCGAGGATTCATCTTTTTGAATTTTGAAATATCTAGAAAATTCTGACTTCTCCCAACTAGTACCTCCTATGCTGGTGGTGGTACTAGTTGTTGAGGTCCCAACCTCTCTAGCACTCTAGTAATTACCGCTGCTTGCTCTCTCATTTCATTGGCAGTTACAACTACCTATCCTGTCTATTGCCTCATGGCATTGGCCATTGCCATAAAAGCTGTGGCCATATCGGGGCCTTCATTCTTAAAATTCTTATTTCTGCTCCCACGCGGTTGCCTATTCCTATCGGTCGCCCTCGTGCTGCCATAGTTTCCTGTAAACACAGAACAATCCATATTGAGGTAGCTAATCCCAATATTAGGTAACCGTGCAACAGTAGCTAAAACAGACATATCAAAGACAAATTATGCAATTCCACTCAAACAATCACATGTAAGAGATAAGAAATGCATAACCATCATTACACATGCATAAGCATAGTCAGTCCATATCCCGGCTCAACAGGATATACTGCTCTGATACCAAAATGTAATAGTCCAATATTTGCTATCGAGATATATCGTCATATAAAAGAATAACCAATACTAGCCATACTACTTCTAACATACAATACTTAAACCCATATCATTCATACACAATGAGTAAATATGGAGAGCCGTGATAACAAAAGTTGTATATATATATATATATATCATTGTCTCCAAGGCCACATTGTAATACATAACCTTTTAAACAACAAGATCTAGCATAATATACAAGCTTTATCTACAACAAGCCTATAACTATACTAATCTTCATACATTTTCTTCTTCCTTTTCGAAGAACTTGCACTTGGATTTATATGGTAACACAATCGGGTTGAGAAATCATATATCTTAATAGAAGTATTCCAAAACCAGCATACACACACACACACACACACACACACACACACACACATACATAGTCACACAATATTCATAATTGTCAAATTAACACTTTAATCAGAGAAGCAAACATCTCTATCCTAGAGATATGCAATCGCCCATACAATTGCAATATCATGTGTTCATGTCATGATAGTAATCGCCCATACAATTGTCATGCTATGTCAAATTATGTTTAGTGTTTATGCCTATGCAATATCCTAAGCATGAAATGAATAATGTTATGATACCAAGTCCATGGCAATGTCATGTTATGTATGAGTCCAGAACAAAGTAATGGAAGCCATATCCATAACCTTGGACAAGCACAGGAAATCTATCTAGCAATCAACACTCTGAGTAGTGAAGTCCATCAACTACATGATCATCATTATCATAGAGGAAATCCATCCCCCCTAGGTAGTGAATTCTATCAACTACACGGTTATAGATAATTAATAAGAAAATCCATCCTCAAAATCACTAAAATGGGAAGGATACTATTCACCTTGCCTAATATAGATCACCCTCGTCTACGGGGCTCAAACCTTTCAATAAAGGAAAAACATACAATTTTGTATACAATCATGACTAATTAAATTCTCATAATTAGAATTAGAAATCATTTTAATTCAAGATATTCAATTTATATTATTTATCAAAATCATTTGTATATCCAAATAATTGATATATTCTCAACATATTCTCAACATCATATCAATGATTCAATAAATGATAAGCTCATGATGTAAAGCTAATAATGTAATCATTATTAATCATTTAATATTCATTATTTGCCATCTTTTAATGTATATTCTTCATACTTTTGTCTTTGTTGTCAGAAAGGTATAGAGGAAATGTCCATCCTTGTAATACCATACACTTGGTAGTAGTATGCTTTTAGTTAGTGCATTTCAATCTATTTATAATAATCTCATTTTTTTTTACATAGAATTATTCCGAATAACCCAGACCACATCTAGTGAGGGAATGTCCATCCTCAATCTAGAGTTTTTGATAGAGAGGGAATATCTGTCCTCAACTACTCTGATAGGGAGGGTATCATCTTTCCTCACACTATCAATGATTTAGGATCACCTCAAGTAGAGAGGGAATGTTCATCCTTAACTACTTAACATCTAGCGAAAACTCAGGTGAAGAGCGAGGAATGTCCATCCCTAACCTCAATTACTATAGTAGGGAGAGTATGTCCATCCTCACACTACCTTTGTCTAATACTTACCTTAGGTACGAGGATTATCTCCTAAATCTATCTTTGGCCAAATTAATTAATGGGCTACCCTTAAGAGTGAAATAGCATCTCTTAAATATATATCTTAAATATCATTTTCATCATTCTTGTAAACAAGATACTTTATTATACAATTTCAAATTTATGCTAGATGTATAATCATCTCATATGGTATCATAATTAGTGATTTAATTTATAAGAAAAGCTTCTATCTAAATACCATAGGGTGAAGAACTCTATTTTTGCAAAATAGGACAATGATAATCGATTATCACATGCTAATGCCTCAGAGCAAAGGCTTGGTAATCGATTACCAAGCCTTAGTAATCATTTACCAATTGGACAGAAGCTTGGTAATCGATTACCCTCTTGTAATAATCGATTACCACTTACAATTTTCCTCTTCCAGAAGCTTGATAATCGATTACCCACTCATGGTAATCGATTACCACATTTCCAGGAACACAATATGCAGCTTGGTCGTGGTAATCGATTACCACCTATTATTTTGTAGAAAACAGAAGTCTAAAGCTTATCTTTCCCAAGCCAAATTAATTTCAACCATCAATATAATACTTTATCACATACATGTCCTCAAATCAATATCAAAGAGGGTTCATCATCAAAGAACAAATCATAAAACCCATTTTACAAATCTCAATTTCATCAAGTTTCAAAGTTAAATCTAGGCTTAAAACTTATAAACATTCACATATTCTCTTTTCAACATACCAATCATCTTTTCTAAACCAATTTCATGAACACAAGTTCTAGATGATAAGAAAAGAAAATAGTGAAGCAAAGAAGCATTACAGCTCTACCTTAATCTGTCTTGGTGATTCTTCTTTCTTTCTTCTTCTTTTCTTTTCCTTTTCTTCTTCTTGCTTTCCTTCTTCTCTTGTCTTCCTTTCTTTCTTTTCATTCTTTTCTTTCCTTTCTTCTACTGACCACATGAGTGAAGAATGGGAGAATGAAAGAAAGTCAAAATGAAGATAAGATTGCAGAGAGAGAGAAAGGTGGTGGAGAAAAGAAATAGGAGGGATAAGAATGAAGTTCAACTAGAAATGATGTATCTCTTAAGGATACTTTAATCTTCCATTGATGAATTTTCTAACCTTCATAGGTACTATAGAAAATTCTAGGATTTCATTCAATTTTCATATTCATCATTCAACAATTTTCTTTATACTCCTTTGTCAGTCACTGAGCTTCATTATTCTTCCCTAAGTTAAGTTAAACTTAAGGAGTTAAGTTAAGTGGCTTACTTTTCTGTTTAAGTTGACCTTTAAACACCCATCCAGTGTCATTAAAAATGCCAAACTAATTCAGGTGATTCTCCAAAATTTACTGCAGCTTATTCCAACCATTTATAATTTAGAAATAAATTTTTCATATTTATTTTTATCATTTCAACAATTTGAGCTAAATTTTGAGCTTTTATAAGTTATTTCTTACATTCAGTATTATCATATTATATTTAAACTAATTCAAAAGGTTACCAAACTTAATAGAAAACTCATACCAATTGTAACATCCTTATTATAATTACTAACTACGTATCTAGAATTACGTAAAAGTAATTAGAATTAAGCAAGTCACATAATAGTTAATAGGATATATTTGAAAATAAATATAAGAGATATATAAAATATGAACTGTTATGGTTGGAGTTATATATATAATGTACAAAACATTATATAAATAATATACATTAGTGTACAAAATTATATAACATGTCTCAGTTATTATAAGTATATTCAAAATATAAAATTCCTAAAACCAAACAATTCTTTGTCTTCATATATCATCTTCTGTCTCCTTACTGAAGAACGAGTCCTTAGAAATATTATGGAAATGCAAAGAAAAATGGGGTGAGAATTCTAGGAATTCTTAATAGTACAATTTAAAATCCATGTGATCGTAATACTTCTAGCTGTTTTGGGAAAAAATACATTTTAAAAGTCAAGTTACATATATAAGCCAGAAGGGTGGAAAACTGCCAAATTTGGTCCTTTCTTTTCCCAAAACAGAATTCTGATTATTAATGGTTTCCAAAAACTTTTATTATCAAAATTACAATTTACATCCATATGAAATTTCAGAAATAGTTTCCAAACAAGAATCATGATCTCAAATCCATTCAATGATTCTTATAACAATACTAGGTCATAATATATCATTTAAATACAAATTCATCTCAATGGTCATTCAAATACTCGCTTATCCCACAGAACCCATATGACATGCACCATAATAGGTGAGAGTCATCTTATATAGCTCGGGTTCTATATACTCAATATCCGCTCTTTCCCACAGAACCCATATCACATGCACCATAATAGGTAAGAGCCACCTCATATAACTCGGGTTCTATATACTCATGGTAGTGAGTGAATTAGGGTCTCACTCTACCACTAGTATCCTATGAAGGAAACGTAGTGAAGAAACATTGATAATTATAGCACCCACTGTAGGGTTTCATATTTAAAACTAATCCTAATATAACTTACCCAAGTTGTAAAATAATTAATCTTGTAAAAACATTAATTTTAAAATTTCATTTGTGGAAAAATTTAAAATAAATAAAATAAATAAAAATAAAACCATAAGTACAAATTGTAACTAAAATAAACACACCAAAAAATACATAGGTATTTCAAACCTTGTTCCCAAATAATTTACATAAATACACTTACTCCCAAAAGATAAAATATACAATATGTACATCAAAGCATAACTACAAAACCAAAACCTAAAAAAAAGAACTGAACTAAGGATTCGGGCCCTCAGAAGGATGCTTCTCCTCTACATCGTCAAAGAACCCAGGCGGGTACATCGATTGCCTGACAAGGGTTCTAGCAGAAGATACTAAAGAGTCCTCCCGTGGGGTATAAACAATACCACCCCAAAGTTCTCGTATTGGTATTGAGAACTCAAGGTGCACAAATGCATGTTGAGTAAAAACGGGAGTCCCATCACGGGTTCCACTCAGGTTTAAAGTTAAGTCCCCAGTGTAAACAAAACATTCATTATCTAAATCAAATTTCCAAGCGTCAGTTCCACCATGGAACTGTACTTAGACAAAACCCAGCACTTGGCGCCTTACCGCCATTCAAACAAACAAAGAAAACTGTCCTTGATGGAAAGTAGAATTTTTGGCTTCCTCGTCTCCTCGGTCTTCATCAAACATACACAATAAAACAGATATAACATAGTAAAGAGATGAGATCCCATACATCAATACCAGTATGGTAGTATAGAAAATGACAGTAGATATATAGATATAATAACAACACATAAAGTTATACTATCGCATCACAGATAATATATCAGATAAGCATAATTATTATATCAATATGTTGACTAACTATGCATATGCACAACGACCAATTCCTACTCCATGGAGCTAATCACAATTTTGGAGAGAAAGATAGGGAGTACATGTCTATATATCATCAGCCTCAAATCATGTACCAATATATTATATCAATGTGCGCAACATGGCTTATACAAGATACTCTCAACCAATCACTAAAAGAGTAGTAACTTCGTCAAGATCGTCGGTGTGTTTGCATAGGATACCACGGCACAGAGGTGCTACCATCTGGCCACATATGAATTCCAAACCCCGAAGTCTCCAAGATCACTAAAGATCGTAACTACGCAATTCTCACCTGCATGAAGGTGTAAATTCAATCTCCTAGGTGTATTGCCTTAACCAATTAAGTTGAAATGCTTTTCAATGCATGATGTATGATTCAAATACACATGCAATCATCATTCTCATAGTATTTCACATACACACGCCATCTCTTGGTAGTATCATTATTCAACATAACCGGGTCCACCATAACAACCTGATAGGAATCTGCTATTATTTCCAATCGCGTAAACATTTTATCGCATTTTCAAATCGCGTAAGGATTGTTAAACATTTTCTCAGTCTGATAGCTTAAAAGTCACTATTTTGAAAACAAGTGACGTTTCTCTAATATTTTTCACATAAAATAATTATTTTGGCTTTATTTACAATATTTTTACCACTAAAGATTCTTTTTAGTAGCATTTTCCATTAATCTCACACAAAATTACACTAAACTTATTCTAAAAATTAGTTTAGTTTCTTTTTTTGTCTAAAAACCTATTAAATTAATTTCCTATTAATTAAATATCTAAGTCTACACTTAGTAAAATAATTTTGGATCCAGAATATAAAAAATAGGCATGTTGGCTGAATTACACTATATGCTTCATAGATCATATTCAATTATTTTCTATCACCTTATTCTTTGCAAAAACCTTTAATCCAATTTCTTATCATTAAATCATTTAATCCATGATTAGGAAAATAATTTAAAACATTTTGCTCCCTTGATGATGTTGAGGTTGTGAGCCTCCATAGGTTCTTTGGAACCTTCATACTCATCCTCATCACATAAATCACACCATGCCATATACAATAATCAACATGCTTCCTTAATCATATATTCAAGCATATAATCAAAGCTATAAATCATACCAACCAAAAATTATCACAACCAAAGCAAGCTTGAACTACACAAGTGAATAAATCTTTATGAATTTTTCACCACAAAGAAGTCATTTCCTCACCACCAACACTTGGTTGATGGGGTTAATCTCCTTCTTACCTCAAGAAAGACAAAATCCTTTAAGTTGCTTCTCCTAGGAATTTGCATGAGCCTCCAAAGAAGAACCTTAACAAGGTTAAACCAAGACAAAGTCATAAACTAAGCTTGAAATAAAAGAAACCATGGATCAATCATGGCTTAGAAACTCAAGAATCAATTTAGAACCAACAAACCAAGATTTTACCTGTAGGAGTAGAAAACTCTAGCTTGATTTTAAAGCACCAAATGGATGAACTAGGTGAAACTTACAACATGAAAGGTGTTTAGAATCTTGTCTAGGTTAAGAAAATGGTGTTGGATGAAATTATAGGAGATTGGATGTTGGTGTTGGATGTGGAGGCTGACAACTTCTCAAGAGGGAGAGAATGAAGTTTCTTTGTTGTTCTTGGATGAGAGAGAATGAAGTGGAGAGTTTATGTCACAAAGTGATATTGATGAATTGAAATATCCAATTTACTTGAGCTTGACCATGGAGTGCATAGGATAGGAAGGTTAAAACTTATTCAACAAGATAAAAACTAAGCATATGGTTTCACATGGCTTATGTCATTAAGTGATCACTCCTTAGTCACATTAGATGATTAACTTGTTCATGAACATCCTAGAAGCACTAGGTGGCCTTGGAGCACATGGAGAAAAGGTAACTAAGTTTTAATTCATTTAGTTCCTAGTTACACTTAAGCTAACTTAGTCAGTTCACTTAGTTACATGGCTAACTATTTAGTTATAAGACTTAGGTCATGCATTGGTCACACTAGATGAATCATGCATTCTAGAAGGCTCTGGAATCTCCTTGAAACCGTGGAGCTCTAAGGAGTAGCAAACTAAATTTGCTCTTTCTAGTTACTACTTAGGCTTTAGGTTTACTTAGTTAGATTACTTAGTTTCTTGGCTAACTAGTCTAGCCATTATTGTTGACCACATCCTATTAGCTTAGAAAATTTAACCCATTAACATTAACCAATTCCTATTGGTTCACCAAATTGTGATTCACAAAGACTTTTCCTAGTCTGTTGTCTAATGGACAAAAGATACAGGATCTATTACCCAATGGGCAGAAGCTACTACTTACAAATCAACAGATACTATCTAACAGATAATAAAATGTGAAATATTTTTATTTCACTGATAAAATCTAAAAATTAAAAGATCAGGTAATGTATCTCTTAGATTCGGGTTTAGTATGCTCCCCCGGCTCCGAATAAATTGTCAAAGATTTTTCTCAGCCCAAAAATTATTATTTTCCTAACTCAGAGAAAATCACACGCAAAGATCAAAAATAGTTATAGAACAGTCAAAATAAATTTACAGTATACAGAAATCATGAAATAGTACAATTCAGACATTATTGAGAAATAGTAAATTTTGGGGTGTTACAATAATCACATATTTTATACATTAATAAACCCTCATTTTTGGTCATTTACAATTTTCATGTACTTAATTAATTGATGTTTAGTCACGTTTTGTAAGATTGGGCTCAAATTGGGCCTAATTAAATTTTTCTAGCATTATTGAGTTTTGACACTGTTTCTGTATTTCGGTCATAACTTGAGTTCTAGATATCTGAAAATTATGCATTTTACCTTGTAGGAAAGCTGAGAAAAATATCTACAACTTTTATGAATAGATCAAAGTCTCAATCGGATGTCTAATGGACCTAATTAGGGCTGGAAGTTCAGACTCGGGTTTGGGGAGCATATGACATTAAATGAGCATATCTTGGTCAATTTAAATCCAATTTAGATGAGACTTGGACCATTACATTCTCACAAGGCCCAGCTGTGTTTTGGAAGTGTAATGAGGCACTAGAGGCCAATTTTGGGGGCAGTTTATAGCTGCAAAAATGAAAATTCGAGAATCAATTTTTCATTCCACACTATTCTCATCTTCTCCCTAGATCTAGTTTTTCTTTCTTCTTCCTTCTTCCTCCTCAAGCTCCTTTGTGGTGATGGCTATGGAGGGCTAAGCTTCTATAATTAGTTTAGAGATTCTTGAAGAATTTGTGGTTTGAATTATTAAGATCTTTGTTTGATTTTGGTATTTGAATTACAATTGGATTCCTCTTCTTCTTCATCTTCTTCTTGATCTTGAATGCATAAATGGTGATTTTGTTTATGTTTGATCTGATTGGATCTTGATTTAAGATTGAGAATTATGATGAATTTAGGTTAATTGATCTGAATTAATCATGAAATTAAAGAGGTTAATTTACTGATTTGTGCTTAGGTTAATTGAATTTGGAAATCAAATTAACATTGATCCTAACATGAATTATGCGATTGCGAATTTGTATGCCAATTGTTAGTTGAATTCTAGATGATTATCTAGTATGAATTATGGATTTGATGTAAATATTTAGATTTAATCCAAATTAACCATTCAATTGCACTTCAAATGTTTGTTGAAAGATCTATGATAGAATCAACCCAATTTCGGATAAGTTTCTGAATTGATTATTCTTTTAATTGAATTTCTTCCACTTTAATTCTAATTTTTTCATATTCTGAGCTCTCAAATCCCTTCCCCCAATTTTGGCTTGATTTGATTAAATTACATTTACAATTCTTGAGAGACGATCCAGTGTTGTTTCTTATGCTACAAGCCACAGGCATAACTCGGTTGTAATTTTGTTAGAGTTTGGCACTCGTCAAAATTTTGATGCCGTTACCGGGGATTGTTAGGTGCAATCTAATCATATTAAGTGACCATACTAACTCTTGTTCTCACTAACAATTAACTAACTGCATTCTGTTGCATTGCATTCTGTTTGCATTAGTTACAGTTTCATTAGTTTTTGTTGCTGGTGATCATTGTTTTGATGCCTTTATTGATAATTGCATTGCAAGATCTCACCTTAGTGTCATTCAATCATTTTGGATGTGTTCTTAACTGCCTACCACTATTTTATACCCTAGCTAACATTTTTCTCCTAGTTCTGATTTCTTCGGGTGCAGGGGCTAACTAATGTAAATTTGACTATGGAGTTTTGAGCTGAGACTAGATCCCCAAGGTTTAATCATCATTTTGAGCAAGGTGATTTCTTATCATCCACTTAGATTTTAGCCAAATTTCATCATCTGATAGGAGTTTTGAGAAAATTAGGGATATAATGGTAATTTCCATAATTATTTTGGTATCTTTGAATGACTTGATTTTTGGTCACTTGATAAGAAAAAACCTAAATCACTCGACCAGGAAAGGCAACCCTGGTTATGCTCCGTTTTCCCAAATTCCATCGTTTAGACCACTTTTTCAATTTTTGAAATATTTTCTTTGCATTATAATTTTCTAAATCAATGTAGTTTTCATTCTGTGGTGGTCCCATGATTTTTAAAATTCATTTGATATATTTTTTATTTTTTCTAGCTATTCTTGTAGTGTAGATTTGTATGTTTTGTGTTTTTGGCATTCTGACACCAAAATAGCCCTGATTAGTGCATGACTAGGTCTAATCTTGATAACTTATTTGATTTTGATCCTGATATTGATAGAACATTGCATAGGTTGATTCTTACTCATAGGCTAAGTGAAAGAATTGCTTCTGAATTTGATTTTCACATTGAATCTGTTAGTGCATCCAAGAGCTTAAGTAATTCTAAAACCATGGTTGACAACATGCATAATAGGACTCTTAAGGAACTTGCTGCTCCTGATGTAACTTTCTAGTCTTTATGCATTCAATATCCTGATCTTGATGCTGACTTTGAGTTAAAATCTGGATTGATGCACTTGTTGCCCAAGTTTCATGGTCTTGCAGGTGAGGATCCTCATAAGATCCTAAAGGAGTTCCATGTGGTTTGTTCAACTATGAAACCACATGGGATCCCTAAGGAGCACATCAAGTTGAGGGCATTCCTTTTCTCTCTTGCTAATGCAGCCAAAGATTGGCTATTCTATCTTTGACCAGATTCTATCATGCGTTGGGATGATATGAAGAGGTTATTCTTGGAGAGGTTATTCCCTGCATCTAGAGCTGCTGCCATTAGAAAAGACACTTGTGGCATAAGGCAAATTTCAGGTGAAACATTGCATGAATACTGGTAGAGATTCAAGAAGTTGTATTCAAGCTGTCCACACCACCAAATCAGTGATCAGTTGTTAATCCAATACTTTTATGAGGGACTAATGCCAATGGACAAATCCATGATTGATGCTTCCCGTGGAGGAGCTTCGGTGGATAAGACCCCTATTGTTGCCAAAGACTTAATCACTAACATGGTTGCCAATTCACAACAATTTAGGACAAGAATGGTAACTCCAAGTAGAGGTGTAAATGAGATCTATATGGCTCAGGCAGACTAGAAGAGGATGGAAAACAAGCTTGATGAGTTAACCTCACTGGTGTGGCAGTTAGCTATAGGACAACAACCACCAATGCAGATGGCTACAACTGTGTGTGATATTTGTTCTTGTTTATCACATCCTAATGATGCGTGCCCCACACTTCAGGATGGTGGTTTTGTTTTTCCAGAGCAATCAGTTGTAGCTGCTGGCATTTTTCCTGGTAGACCCCAATATCCATAGTCACAGCAGCAGCCTAGATATGATCCATTTGCTAGTACTTATAATCCTGGTTGGAGGGACCATCCCAACTTGAGATATGGGAATTCTGGTCAGCAACAACAGTAGTAACAACAGTAATTTAGATACCAACCACTAGCATTCAGACAGTAACAACCTGTGCAGCAGTCTATCCAAGCCACTCCAACCGAGCCATCCTTAGAAGATTTGATGAAACAGATGGCCACAAATAATGTTTAATTCTAGCAGAATGTTAATGCCACCATTCAAAATCTACAGATTCAAATTGGGCAGTTGGCAACCACTGTGAGTGAGCTAAAAAGTCAAGGGTCAAGCCAATTGCCTTCACAAACAATCAATAACCCAATAGGCAATGTGAGTTCTATTTCCTTAAGAAGTGGCAGAGAAGTTGATGGTCCTAGTTTACCATAACCAGAGCTCCCAGTGTAGCACCCAGACATTGGCCAGAAATAGCAAAGTTCGCACAAAATAAATAGCTCAGTCCAGTAATTTACAATATAGAAGAAATGTGTAAAGAATTCAGACCTGACCATTCCACTACAATTTTCCAAATAGGGTCATTTAGTCCAAGCAGATAACTCAAGCAAAAATGGAAAGAGAAGTCATGGAGATATTTAGGAAGGTGGAAATCAATATCCCCCTCCTGGATGCAATTAAGCAAATTCTACAGTATGCCAAATTCTTCAAGGAGCTTTGCACTCATAAGAGAAGGTTGAAAGGAAATGAGAAAGTGAGCATGGGAAGAAATGTTTCTGCCTTGATCCAACCAAATATGCCCTCTAAATGCAAGGATCCTGGAACATTCACCATTCTTTGCATAATAGGCAACAAGCAATTTTCTCATGCAATGTTGGATTTGGGTGCTTCAATCATTGTGATGCCACAATTAGTTTTTGAATCTCTGCGGCTTAGAGAGTTGAAGCTAACTGGAGTAATAATTTAGCTGGCAAATAAGAGCACGACTCATCTTGTAGGAGTGCTCAAGGATGTTTTGGTAAGGGTAAATGATTTAATATTTCTACCAGATTTTTATGTTCTGAACATGCATGAAGAATTTGCATCTAGTTAGCCGCTATTGATTTTGGGTAGACCCTTTTTGAAAACTACAAAAACTAAGATTGGTGTGCATGCTAGTACCCTTTACATGGAATTTGGGAATAACTTAGTTCAATTCTATATCTTTGATGCCATGAAACATCCTTTAGAAGAGCATTCTATTTTTTTAGTTAGATGCCATTGATTAGCTTATTGATGATATGCCTAATGATATGCTAGATGAATTTCCTAAAATTGTGGGATTTTTGGATAGTGTTGATTTTCATGGATGTTCTAAATGTGATGGGACTAGTATATGCACTGGCTGTTATAAAATTTTTGCTATTGAGGGAGATACTGTTGCATGTTCAAAATTTCCTTATTCTATGAGTTATGATCATGCTGTTTTGGAAGATTGTACACAGATTACAGGTGATGCTGTAGTTAAATCAACAAAATTAATTTCTTCAACCAGCTTGATACCTTTAGTGCAACAACCACCTACCCTTGAGTTGAAAGCCATTGAAGAATTTTCAGAAAAGGGAGAAGAAGAGCACTGGATGGCGGTTATGGTGGATTTTGTTTTTGAGCCATGGTCTAACATAAAAAAGGAAAATGAAGTTGATCATGTACACATATTGCATTCTAGTGGTGCAAACACGAAAATTAAGGAAGGCCAATGGGACCCTGGTGGAAGCTCTCCTACTTTAAGTCATGTTTCCAATCATGTTTCAAGCTTAACTTGGTCTCGGTCATTACACTTCAAGCAATGGGACCTTGGTGGAAGTCTCTTCACTTGATAATGATGCTTCTTTTCTTTCTCTCTCCTTTATTTTACTTGTCCTTCATTAATTGATGATTTTGATGGAAGTTATTTGTCTTTTGAGCTTCACATTGAGGACAATGTCAAATTTAAGTGTGGGGGAGGAATATTAGCATTCTGTTTTTGTTGTTGTTTACAATTTTAATGTTGTTTCATTTTTTTGGTTTCTATTTTGTTTGTTTAATTTTCTACTATTTTTGTTGTTTTGATGTTTCGATATTTTTGTATCTCATTGTTACTATTTTGCTATTGATGTTTTTTATTTCTCATTTTATATTTTTATTATCAGATCATGTAAATTTTGTTTTTATTTTATATTTTCTGTTTCTATTTTCTACTATTGCTAAATTTTGCTATTTCTAATTAATTGCTTTTAGCATTCTATTTTTTATTTTTGTTTGTTTACTATTTTTTATTCTATTTTTCTACTTTTGTTGTTAATTCTTTTCTTTGTTTCTATTTTTGTTCTGTTATTATTTTTGTTTCTATTTTTCCTATTTATGTTATTTTTCTATTACTATTTCTATTTTCTATTTTTAATTTTTTTTTTGTTTTTTTCATTTGTGTTTTTAATTGCTTTCCAAAGATGTTTTGAGATTTATGAAATTTATGAGTTTGAAGCAATTAAAATTCAAGGTTTATAGCATGATTGAATACATTTTCCTCCTTCTTAAATTTGACATGCTTGGTTTTGGATGTTTGATTAGTGAATTGAGTTTGATAGATGCATGTCTTGTGAGATTTTGAGCCTTTTAATGGATAATGTAACACCCCAAATTTTGACTATTTTACAGTAATGACTGAATTATACTATTTTGTGTTTCTTGTATGATATAAAATTATTTTGACTGTTCTGAAATTATTTTTGATCATTGAGAGAGATTTGCTTTGAGTCAAGAAGATAATAACTTTTGGGCTGGGAAAAATCTTATTTGATTTATTCGGAGTCAGGGGATCTTACTAAACCTGAATCTGAGAGACACGAAAACTAATCTTTTAATTTTTAGAATTTAACTGTGAAATAAAAATATTCCATAAAAAAATATCCGCTGTTTTATTAACAACAATTTCTGTTACCAAGTAATGAACCTGGTATATTTTATTTGTCAAAAAATAGGTTAAGAATAATTTTTGTAACTTTTTTTTAAATAAACAAATCTGAATTAGTCAACATTAGTGGTTGGACATTTTCTAACTAATAGAAAATAGTCAATATAAATGGTTAGACTAGTTACTAAGTAACTAGATAAACTAACTAAGTTATCTTAATAGCTTAATTAGTAGCTAAATGAACTAACTTAGTTACGAAATCATTAGAATCTAGTTACTAGGAAAATATCTAATCATCTAGATACATGACTTAAGCATGACTTATACAATGACTTAAGCAAGTAACTAACTAACTAGTTAGAATGTAACTAAATAACCTAACCTAGTTAGCTTACTATCTAATTAAGATGTAATTAGAATCTAGTTGAAATCAAATCAAGTTACTACTTCCCTAGAGCCATACAGCCATAAAGGCCATTCTACCATGTTCTAGGTTCATCTACATGACTATTTGATGACTTTTAAATGACATAAGCCATGTGAAAATGCATGTGATATTTTACTACATTGATTAAATAATAGTTTCTCCTATGTACTAACTCCACGGCCATGCAAGGAAAATATAGTTATCCATCTTCATTTATTCACACTTTATAATATCAAGTCTTCATCTTTTTCTCTCAATATTCAAGAACACCAAAAACTCACTTTTTCCTCCCACTTTGAAGCTCAGGGCCTCCACTCGCTAGACCTACTTCCATACTTCTATAATTTCATCTCTTCATACTTTCTAAACCCAAGCATCATTCTAAACACTTTTCCTTGAGTGAGTTTTGTCTAAATCCTTCTCTAAGTACTTCAAAAATCAAGCTTTGGTTTCCTGCATCAAAGGTAATTTCTTGAAGTTTTGATCTTAGGTTGGATTTTTTATTTTCTAGACCATGATTGATCCATGGTTTATTGTTTTCAAGCCTTGATTATGACTTTAGAATTTGTTTAAGATTTTTAAAGATTTTTATTTGAGGCTCACGAATACAAGAGGAAGGAGGACTTGAAGATTTTTTCTCCCTTGAGATAAGAGGGAGATTAACCTCATCAACTATGTATTGGTGGTGAGGAAATGAATTGTTTGTGGTGAAAATTCCATAAGGATTTATTCACTTGATATTTCTATGCTCACTTTGTTTGTGTTTGTTGTGCTTATAGTTTGAAAATATGTTTGCATGTGTGTTGGTATGATTATAGCTTTCATAATATGCTTGTATGTATGCATTGGAAAGCATGCAAATTTACGTGTAATTTAGGATGTGAATAACATGTTAAAAAAATTGTATGAAGGCCCCAAAGAGCCTAGAGGCACACGGCCTCATCACCACAAAGAGGATCAAGGATCCTAAATTATTTTTCCTAATTGAGAATTAAATGAGTTTATGGCAAGAAATTTAATTAAATGAGTTGATAAGAATTAAAGTGTTAGAAAATGATTTAAATATGAATTTTGAAACACAATGAGAATTCGGCCAATATGCCAATTTTTGATGATCAAGATCCAAATTTTTTTTACTAAGTGTAAACTTAGGTGTTTTAATAGTAAGAACTCAATTTGGTAAGTTTCAAAATTTAAAATGAAAGTAATTTAATTTTTAGAACTAACATTGGCTTAAGTAAGCTATGTAGTAAAATGAAAGTGAATACTAGAAATTTACTGACGTATTGCTCACTCTACGGGTTTTGAAGCACGTTAGAAATATTTGAGCTATAATATCCCAATAAATTAAAGAAACTCCATTTTCTGGGAAATAGTAGAAATACTAATTTTTAGAAGGACTATATTGAAAATATTATTTAAAGAAGGACTATATTGTAAATATTTTTTAAAGAATGACTATTATGTAAATATTATTTTATAGAAGGACTATTATGCAAATAATGAAAATAAAGTAAACTTTTGGTATTAAATGATAAAAATCTTGTTTTGAACTTAAATATGTTAGAAATATTTTACACGATTGAAGATACGTTGAAAAATCTTTGTGCGATTCAAAAATAGTAATTTTAGGCTACGCAATTGAGAAAACGCAATTAAATGTTTATGCGATTTAGAAAACATTGCAAAATCCTTACGTGATTTGAAAGCAAAAGAAAAATGCTCTACAATTGTGAAAATGCGATAATATCACTATGCGATTAAGCATAAACAGCAGTTTGTTGTCAGGAAGTTGTGGTGGGATCGATTGTGTCGAATATTTATACCGTCAAGACATAGTGAGGATACATGAAATATTGTGAAAATAATAAATTTTATGTGTATTTGAATCATACATCATGCATAGAAAAACGTGTTCACTTATTTGAGTAAGGCTGTATGCCGAGGAAATGGATTACACCTAAGTGCGGGTACGAGTGGACAAGTGTAGGTCACTTGTTGACCTTGGGGGCATTAGGGTGCGGGTACCTCGCAATGGACGGTTGGTAGCTCTTCTGTCCGTGAGGCAGACCGATGCAAACACACCAATGATCCGGACTAAGACACTGTCTTATATTGAGATCTGGTGTAGAATGTCTTGCCCAATGCCTTGACGTGCACGTTGATAAAATTAATATATTATAGCATATTTGGCCACGGCAGCCGAGTGACAGACATATCTTCTGGATCTTCTCTCCGAAATTATGTTTAGCTCCATGGAGTAAGAATTATTGTTATGCATATGCATTGTTGGTCAGCAAATTGATTGGTTATTTAAGTTTGTTTAATTTATTATTTGTGATATGATAATATGATTTAATGTTTCAATATAATATGCTATTTATTTGTTGTCGTTTCTTTTACTGCCTCACTAGTATTGATGTAGGGGATCTCACCTCGTTATTGTATTGTATCTGTTTATTTGTGTATGTTTGATAAAGATTGGGAAGACGAAGAAGCTGGTAAATCTATTTACCACCAGTAGCTATCTGTTTGTTTATTAACTGTGATGGCGGCGATACGTCAGGTGTTAGGTTTTGTCCGAGTACAGTTCCATGGGGGGACTGATGCCTGGAGGTTCGATTAGAATAATAAGAGGTTTGTTTACATCGGGGATTTGACTATGAGTTTGAGTGGAACCCTGAATGGGATTTCCGTGTTGACACAACATGCTACTGTACGTCTAGAATTCACGATACCCATTCGTGAACTCTGGGGTGGAACTGTGTCTGTCTACTCACCTCAAGAGAATTCTATAGTATCATCGGCAAGGACCCCCATAAGGCATCTATATCTGCCGAGGAACAAAATCCTTAGGTTTGTTTTCAGTGTATTGCTTAGTAGTTATGTTTGTATTTTACTTTTGAAACAGGGTTGTATTTATGTAAATTATTTGGACAAAGTTTGTAATATTAATGTATATGTATTTTTATGTGTTTATTATGAAGTCCATTAATGTTTTAAATTCAGTTAACTTATTTTATTTTATTCCACAAACAAATTTTTAAAATTGACATTTTTACAAGATTAATTCTTTTACAACTTGGATAAATTTTGTTAGGATTAGTCTTAAATGTGATACCCTGCGGTAGGTGTTACATTAGTTGGTAGCAGAGCTCTCGGTTAGAGTCTTTTGGGTTTTGTGGTTAGGTCTATTTTGCTTGTGTTGTGTAATTCTCTGAGTTTGATTTCCAAAAGATGACATCCGACTTTCATTGGACTTTGTTTAATTGTTTGTGAAGAAAGCTATGTCTCGTGGTAGAGGTGCACGTATGAATATGGAACGTGACAACGACCCAATGACTGCTGCTGTCGAAGTAATGCAGCGAATGGCTGAAGTGATTGCACAACAAAATCAACGAGCTATGCAACAGCAAGAAGCTAACGCAGAAGTTCAGCATTTGTCAGAATTTCGTCAGAACAATCCGCCACATTTTAGAGGCGAGTTTGACCCTAAGAAAGCAGATTTATGGATCCAAGAACTAGAGAAGATCTTTGAAGCCATAGGATGTGCAAATGATCGTAGAGTGACGTATGCTATGTTCATGCTAATGGGTGATGGTGAGAATTAATGGAAAGCCACTCGAAGGATGCTAATAGTTGAAGGGAGAGTAATCACGTGGGAGCTTTTTTGTAAAGTATTTCTAGAGAAATATTTTTTGGAAAGTACGAGACACGCTAAGGAGATAGAATTTTTGGGATTGCGTTAAGGTGGAATGACCGTCAATGAATATGCTGCGAAGTTCAAGAGCTTATCTAAGTTCTCAAGGTACCTCCAAATCCAGCCGGATGAGGTTTGGAAGTTCTGCAAATTTGAAGAAGTTTGATGATTTGAGTTAAAGAAGGGAGTTTTGTCAATGCGTGTGAATTAGTTTTCAATGCTGATGGACATGTGTTGTAGATTGGAAGGGTTGGAGTCGTCGAGGGATACTAGAAACCACAACTTTGGACAAACTAGGTTCCAAAAAGGAGGCAACAATAACAACAATTGGTTTCAAAGGAAACCGTATTCTTGACCCTTTGGAAGTCAGTAGCAACAATAACATCAGTAACCTCGTGGCAGTGGTACAAGTGGAAATCGGTTCAATCAGACTGCAGCACCGCCAACAAAATGCTTGAAGTACAGGAAGGGTCACATGATGAGAAATTGCTTGATTAGAGGCATAATTTGTTTCAGATGCGGTAAGCTTGGTCATGTCTCTAAAGATTGTGATCAAGCGAAGATGGAGTTTTCGGTGAGCAATGTTCGAGCTGTGAAGCCGCAAGCTGGAGGAAGAGTTTATACAATGAGGGGAGCTGAGGCCTCCCAGTCTGAGAATATTATTCAGGGAGAAGGTGTCATCTCAGGTAATCTTTTAACTATACTATATGATTCGGGTGCAACTCATTCATTTATTGCATATGACTGTGTGGATCATTTGCGATTACTTGTGTCTTCTTTGGATTTTCAATTTATTGTTTCCACACCAACTGCCAAACTAGTTAGTACTACAAAAATATGTCTGAATTGTTCTATTACTATCAAAAATCGAGTCTTCTCTGTTAATTTGATTTGTTTACCTCTTATTGATATCGATATAATCTTAGGGATGGATTGGTTATCTTCTAACCATATCCTATTAGATTATTCTAGAAAGACCTTAGTTTTTCCTGATGAGGTTTCTGGATTTGTAACTTCCAAACAAGTCGAATCTTTATTGAGGGATGGAGCTCAAGGATACATGCTGCTATCTTCTTTAGAAGTTAAGAGTGAGAAAGATGTGAATGCTATCTCTGTCGTGAACGAGTTTCCTGAAGTTTTCCCTGATGACGTACCTGGATTACCACCAAAAAGAGAGATAGAGTTTATTATCGATCTTGTACCAGGAGCGGGTCCCATATCGATTGCACTATACTATATGTCACCATCGGAGTTAGCAGAGTTGAAGAAGTAAATAGAGGAGTTGTTGGAAAAATAATTTGTGAGACCTAGTGTTTCACCCTGGGGAGCTCTAGTGCTGTTAGTCAAGAAGAAGGATGGAACTTCTCGTTTATGTGTCGATTACTGCCAGCTAAACAAGGTTACAATAAAGAATAAATATCCACTTCCAAGAATTGATGATCTGATGGACCAACTGAAGGGAGCAGCTATTTTCTCAAAGATAGATCTGAGATCAGGTTATCATCAAATTCATGTCAAGGTAAAGGATATACCTAAGATAGCTTTTCGATCGCGTTATGGTCATTATGAATATCTCATAATGCCATTCGGTGTGATGAATGCTCCTGCTATATTCATGGATTACATGAATAGGATTTTTCATCCATACCTAGACCAGTTTGTCATTGTTTTTATCAATGACATTCTGATCTACTCCCAGAATCAGGAAGAACATGCTGAACAGCTCAGTATAGTTCTTCATATTTTGAAAGAGAAGAAGTTGTACGTGAAGTTGTCAAAATGTGAATTTTGGTTGGATGAAGTTCAGTTTTTGGGTTATATAATTTCTAAGGATGGAATTGCAGTGGATCCAGCCAAGGTGGAGACGGTTCTTCAATGGGAAAGACCAAAGACTGTGACAGAGATCTAGAGTTTTGTTGGATTAGCTGGATATTACTAAAGATTTATTGATGATTTTTCTAAGCTAGCCGGACCTCTTATGCAGCTTACGGGGAAGAACCAAGTTTTTGATTGGACAGATAAGTGTGAAGAGAGTTTCTAAGAATTGAAGAACAAGTTGACTACTGCACCAGTGCTGATTCTACCAGATCCGAATGAATCTTTTGAGGTGTACTGCAATGTTTCTTATCAAGGGTTAGGATGTGTGCTGATGCAGAACAGAAATGTTGTAGCGTATGCTTCTAGACAGTTGAAGGTTCATGAAAGGAACTATGCAACGCATGATTTGGAATTGGCCGCAGTTGTTTTTGCACTGAAGATTTGGAGACACTTTTTGTATGGAGCTACGTTCAACATCTTCAGCAACCGCAAAAGTTTAAAGTACTTGTTTAATAAAAAAGAATTGAACATGAGGCAGAGGAGATGGTTGGAATTCTTAAAGGAATATGATTTTCAACTCCAGTATCACCCTGTAAAAGCGAATGTTGTGGCAGATGCTTTGAGTCGGAAGATGCTCAGTGTTTCTGCTATGATGATCGAAGAAGAAAAATTGATTGAACAGTTTAGGGATATGTGGTTATCAGTGGAATTGTCACCTGGAAGAATGCGTCTGAACATGGTCACTATTTTGAATGATCTGTTAGAAGAAATTCGAGAAAAACAGGAGGATGACCAGTTTTTGCAGAATGAGAGAGTTTTTGAAACAAGGTCATAAGGCAACTGTTAAGGAAGGATCTGACGGGGGTCTTAAGGTTCAAAGGCAAGATTTTTATACCCGATGATCCCGAGCTTAGAAAGGCAATTCTTGGTGAAGCTCATACTAGTAGATTGAGTATACATCCTGGGATGACCAAGATGTATCAAGATCTGAAACGTTTATTTTGGTGGCCTGGGATGAAGAGAGATGTTGCTGAGTACGTAGCATCTTGTCTAGTATACCAGAAAGCAAAGGTTGAGCATCAAAGACTGGCATGCATGTTGCAGCCCTTCACTATTCTAGAATGGAAATGGGATAGTATTGCGATGGATTTTGTCACTAGTTTGCCAAAGACAAGGAAAGGATATGATTCTATTTAGGTCATTGTTGATCGGCTTATGAAGACTGCTCATTTCTTGCCAATCAATATTAAGTGTCCAATGGAAAAGTTGACCTAGTGTACATTAGTGAAATAGTGAGACTTTATGGTGTGCCTTCTAGCATTATATCCGATATAGATCCAAGGTTTACATCGAGATTTTGGCAAAGCTTACATGAAGCAATGGGGACTAAACTATATTTGAGTTCAGCCTATCATCAGCAAACTGATGGACAAACTAAAAGAATAATACAGTCACTGGAGGATCTGTTGAGGGCTTGTGTGTTAGAACAACGAGGGAGTTGGGATGAATTCTTACCTTTGGTGGAATTCACCTATAATAAGAGTTTTCACACAAGCATAGGGATGGCATCTTATGAGGCCTTTTACGGATGACGATGCTGAACACCTTTGTGTTAGTATCAAGATGGGGAAAGTATAACCATCAGACCCAAAATGGTGCAGCAAACGACAGAGAAGGTAAAGTTGATTCAAGAGAAAATGAAGGCAACTCCGAGCTGGCAGGAAAGCTATGCTGACAAAAGGAAAGACCTCTTGAATTTGAGGAAGGTGAGCATATGTTTTTGTGAGTAACACCTACGACTGGTGTTGGCAGGGTTATAAAGTCCAGAAAACTCACTCCTAAATTCATTGGACCATACCAAATTCTTCATCGGATAGGTGCAGTTGCATATCAGATAGTTTTACTACCTTTTCTTTCAAACCTTTATAATGTTTTCCATGTATCCCAATTGAGAAAGTATATTCTCGATCCTTCACATGTTATACAGCCCGATGAAGTGCAATTGAAAGAAAATTTGATGTATGAGACACTTCCTGTTAAGATTGGAGACAAGAGGGTGAAGCAGCTTAGAGGCAAAGCAATTCCTTTAGTGAAAGTGGTTTGGAATGAGACAACCAGATATGCTACTTGGGAAATGGAGGAGAAAATGAAGGAACAGTATCCTCAGTTGTTTTAATGTATGATCAATTTTGGGGACGAAATTCTTTTCAAAGAGGTAGAGTTGTAACACCCTAAATTCTGACTATTTTACAATAATGACTAAATTGTACTATTTTTTGTTTCTTGTATGATATAAAATTATTTTGACTATTCTGAGATTGTTTTTGATCATTGTGTGAGATTTGCATCGAGTCAAGAAGATAATAATTTTTGGGCCAGGGAAAATCTTATTTGATTTATTCGGAGCCAAGGGATGTTACTAAATCTGAATCTGAGAGACACGAAAACTAATTTTTTAATGTTTAGAATTTAACTGTGAAATAAAAATAGGCTGAGAATAAATTACAACTTTTTTTGTCAGAAAATAGCCTAAGAATAATTTCTGTAACTTTTTTTTAAAATAAATAAATCAAAATTGGTCAACATTAGTGGCTGGACTTTTTCTAACCAATAGAAAATAGTCAATATAAATGGTTGGACTAGTTACTAAGTAACTAGATAAACTAACTAAGTTATCTTAATAGCTTAATTAGTAGCTAAATGAACTAACTTAGTTACTAAATAATTAGAATCTAGTTACTAGGAAAATATCTAATCATCTAGATACATGACTTAAGCATGACTTATACAATGACTTAAGCAAGTAACTAAATAGTTAGAATGTAACTAAATAACCTAACCTAGTTAGCTTACTATCTAATTAAGATGTAATTAGAATCTAGTTGAAATCAAACCTAGTTACTACTTCCCTAGAGCCACACGGGCATAAAGGCCATTCTACCATGTTCTAGGTTCATCTACATGACTATTTGATGACTCTTAAATGACATAGACTGTGTGAAAATGCATATGATATTTTACTACATTGATTAAACAATAGTTTCTCCTATGCACTAACTCCACGGCCATGCAAGGAAAATATAGCTATCCATCTTCATTTATTCACACTTTATAATATCAAGCCTTTATCTTTTTCTCTCAATATTCAAGAACACCCAAAACTCACTTTTTCCTCGCACTTTGAAGCTCACAGCCTCCACCCTCTAGACCCACTTCCATACTTCTATAATTTCATCTCTTCATATTTTCTAAACCCAAACATCATTCTAAACACTTTTCCTTGAGTGAGTTTTGTCGAAATCCTTCTCTAAGTACTTCAAAAATCAAGCTTTGGTTTCCTACATCAAAGGTAATTTCTTGAATCTTTGATCTTAGGTTGGAATTTTGATTTTCTAGACCATGATTGATCTATGATTTATTGTTTTCAAGCCTTGATTATGACTTTAGAATTTATTTAAGAGTTTTAGGAAATTTTGTTTGAGGCTCACGAATTCAAGAAGAAGGAGGACTTGAAGATTTTGTCTCCCTTGAGGTAAGAGGGAGATTAACCTCATCAACTATGTATTGGTGGTGAGGAAATGGATTGTTTGCGATGAAAAATCCATAAGGATTTATTCACTTAATTTTTCTGTGCTCTCTTTGTTTGTGTTTGTTATGCTTATAGTTTGAAAATATGTTTGCATGTGTGTTGGTATGATTATAGCTTTCATAATATGCTTGTATGTATGCATTGGAAAGCATGCAAATTTATATGTAATTTAGGATGTGAATAACATGTTGGAAAAATTGTATAAAGGCCCCAAAGAGCCTAGAGGCACACGGCCTCATCACCATAAAGAGGATCAAGGATCCTAAATTATTTTTCCTAATTGAGAATTAAATGAGTTTATGGCAAGAAATTTAATTAAATGAGTTAAAAGAATCAAAGTGTTAGAAAATGATTTAAATGTGAATTTTGAAACACAATGAGATTTTGGCCAATATGCCAATTTTTGATCAAGATCCAAAATTTTTTTTTTGCTAAGTGTAAACTTAGGTGTTTTAATAGTAAGAACTTAATATGGTAAGTTTCAGAATTTAAAATGAAAGTAATTTAATTTTTAGAACTAAAATTGGCTTAAGTAAGCTATGTAGTAAAATGAAAGTGAATACTAGGAATTTAATGATGTATTGCTCACTCTACGGGTTTTGAAGCGCATTAGGAAATTTTGAGCTGTAATATCCTAAGTAAATTAAAGAAACACCATTTTCTGGGAAACAGTAGAAATACTAATTTTTAGAAGGACTATATTGAAAATATTGTTTAAAGAAGGACTATATTGCAAATATTATTTAAAGAAGGACTATTATTTAAATATTATTTTATAGATGGACTATTATGCAAATAATGAAAATAAAGTCAATTTTTGGTATTAAATGATAAAAATCTCGTTTTGAACTTAAATATGTTAGAAATATTTTACGCTATTGAAGATACATTGAAAAATCTTTATGCAATTCAAAAATAGTAATTTTAGGCTATGCGATTGAGAAAATGCAATAAAATGTTTACGCGATTTAGAAAACATTGCAAAATCCTTACGTGATTTAAAAGCGAAAGAAAAATACTCCGCAATTGTGAAAATGCGATAATATCGCTACGCGATTGAGCGTAAATAGCAATTTCCTGTTAGCAGTTGTGGTAGGCCCGATTGTGTTGAATATTTATACCATCAAGACATGGTAAGGATATATGAAATATTGTGAAAATAATAAATTTTATGTGTTTGAATTATAAATCATGCATAGAAAAATGTGTTCACTTATTTGAGTAAGGTTGTATGCCTAGGAGATGGATTACACCTAAGTGTGGGTGCGAGTAGATAAGTGTAGGTCACTTGTTGACCTTGGGGGCATTAGAGTACGGGTACTTCGCAATGGACGATTGGTAGCTCTTCTGTCCGTGAGGCAGACCGATGCAAACATACCGATGATCCGAACCGAGACACTATCTTATATTGAGATCTGGTGTAGAATGTCTTGTCTAATGCCTTGATGTGCACGTTGATAAAATTAATATATTATAGCACTTTTGGCCACGGCAGCCGAGTGACAGACATATCTTCTGGATCTTCTCTCCAAAATTGTGTTTAGCTCCATAGAGCAGGAATTGGTCGTTATGCATATGCATTGTTGGTCAGCATATTGATTAGTTATTTAAGTTTGTTTAATTTATTATCTGTGATATGATAATATGATTTTATGTTTTAATATAATATGCTATTTATTTGCTGTCGTTTCTTTTACTGTCTCACTAGTATTGATGTAGGGGATCTCACCTCGTTATTGTATCTGTTTATTTGTGTATGTTTGATAAAGATCAAGAAGACGAAGAAGCTGGTAAATCTATTTACCACCAGTATTTATCTATTTGTTTATTAGTTGCGATGGCGATGAGGCGTCAGGTGTTAGGTTTTGTCCGGGTACAGTTCCATGTGGGGACTGATGCCTAGAGGTTCGATTATAATAATGAGAGGTTTGTTTACATCGGGGATTTAACTATGAGTTTGAGTGGAACCCTGAATGGGATTTTCGTGTTGACACAACATGCACTGTATGTCTGGAATTCACGATACCCATTCGTGAACTCTGGGGTGGAACTGTGTTTGTCTACACACCTCAAGAGAGTTCTATAGTATCATCGGCAATGACCCCCATGAGGCGTCTGCATCCGCCTGGGTTCTTCGATGATAATGTGGAGGAGGAGGATCCTTCTGAGGAACCAAATCCTTAGGTTTGTTTTTAGAGTATTGCTTAGTAGTTATGTTTGTATTTTACTTTTGAAACAGGGTTGTATTTATGTAAATTATTTGGACAAAGTTTGTAATATTAATGTATATATATTTTTGTGTTTACTACGAAGGCTATTAATGTTTTAAATTTAGTTTACTTATTTTATTTTTTTCTGCAAACAAAATTTTAAAATTGACGTTTTTACAAGATTATTTCTTTTACAACTTGGGTAAGTTTTATTAGGATTAGTCTTAAATGTGATACCCTACAGTGGGTGTTACATTTAACATTTGTACCATTCTCCTCTTTCTTGTGTGTTTTTCACTCATGTCAATTGATCACTCTAGAACTTTCTTTAATTCTTTTTTATGCAACATTTTCACTTGCATGCATGATCATGATTGAGGCATTCTTTCTTGAATTAGCTACTTTGGCCAAATAGCCAACCTTGCATCATTTCCCTTTGATTAACCCCCTTGACCCTATTAGCCTATCTTTTGTCTTAGCTCATTATATGCCTTATATGAAAAATCATGTTTTTACCTTACCTTAGGGAGTAAGAGAGCATTGGTTTATTTTCATTGGAAGAGCTCTTTTGATTGTGGGTAGTTAATAGTTCAAGTGTGGGGGTTGTGCAAATTGGTGTGCAATATGCAAAGTATTTGATAAATAAAAAGAAGAAGAAAGAAAGAAAAAAAAAAAGAGCCAAGTGAAAAGAAATATAAAAAAAATGTGAAAAAAAAAGAGAAAAAGAAAAAGAACAAATGCAAGAAAGGTTGAAAAAAAAATAAGAGAAGGAAATATGTAAAAAAAAAATGCATTATTTGGAGTTGGGGGATAAAATTTCATGTTTGTTACTTGTCAATTGAGTTCCTTCCCAATGCTCTTTTATTCTCTTTGGTGTTTAACTTGTCATATCCATTTTATTTCCTTCCCTTGCCTTGGCCCTATTATAACCTTGAATAAAGTCCTCGTGATTTGTGTGTACATGTGTTTGAGTAATGGAGAAGTAGAAGATAAGTAAGCTTATGGTAGTGTAATTTTCATGGGTTGAATTGAGTGAAATACTTACCTTGTAAACACTTAAAGGATTGAGAGTGTATCTTATGAGGATCTATCTTTTTTTATTCATGTTTTTCAAATTGAGGATACCTTGCTTGTTCAAATTTAAGATATGAAGAAATTGTACCTCATGAAAGTTTTGTTCCCTTAAATCTTTGGTTGCTCTTCTTGCTTATAGCTTTTGCATTCTTGAATGTCATTGGAATTTGAGTCTTTTACAGTTTTTAACTTTTGAGTTTGTTTTGTTTTTCTTTGTTCCCTAGTTTTGGTCTTTTGTGATTTGCCCAGGAGTTCAAAAAGTTAAGTATGAGAGAATTTGATAATTACATATTTTATTCATTAATAAATTCTCTTTTTTAGTTATTTATACTCTCCATGTACTTAATAAATTGATGCTTGGTCATGCTTTGTAAGTTTGGGCTCAAATTGGGCCTAATTAAAATTTTTCAGCATTATTGAGTTTTGATGTTGTTTCTGTATTTCGGTCATAACTTGAGTTCTAAATATCTAAAAATTATGCATTTTACCTTGTAAGAAACCTGAGAGGAAGTTCTACAACTTTGATGTAGAGCTCAAAGTCTCAATCGGATGTCTAGTAGACCTAATTGGGCCTGGAAGTTCAGACTTAGGTTTGGGGAGCATATGACATTAAAGTGAGCATATCTTGGTCAATTTAAATCCAATTCAAATAAAACTTAGGCCATTACATTCCTACAAGGCTCAGCTGTATTTTGGGAAGTGTAATGAGGCACTAGAGGCCAATTTAGGGGGCAGTTTATAGTTGTAGAAACGGAAATCCTAGAATCAGTTTTTCATTCCACACTTTTCTCACATTTTCTCTCTAGATCTAAATTTTCTCTCTTCTTCCTTCTTCCTCTTCAAGCTCCTTCGTGGTGATGGCCATGGAGGGCTAAGCTTTTGTAATCAATTCAGAGATTCTTCAAGAAATTGTGGTTTGAATCCTTGACATCTTTGTTCGATTTTTGAATTTAAATTGCAAACTTCTTCTTCCTCTTCTTTGTGATCTTGAATGCATGAATAGTGATTCTGTTTATGTTTGGCCTAATTGGATCTTAATTTAAGATTGAGAATTATGATGAATTTAGGTTGATTGAACTGAATTAATCACAGAATTAAAGTGGTTAAGTTACTAATTTGTGCTTAGGTTAATTGAATTTGGAGATCAAATTAACATAGATCCTAATATGAATTATGTGATTGCTAATTTGTGTGCCAATTGTTAATTGAATTCTAGATGATTGTCTAGTATGAATTCTGGATTTGATGCAGAGATTTTGATTGAATCCAAATTAACTATTCAATTTCACTTCAAATGTTTATTGAAAGATCTATGATAGAATCAACCTAATTTCGGATAGGTTTCTAAATTGATTATTTTTTTAATTGAATTTCTTCCACTTTAATTTTGTTGTTTTCATATTCTGAGCTCTCAAATCCCATCCCCCAATTTCTTCTTGATTTGATTAAATTGCATTTACAATCCTTGAGGGATGATCCAGTGTTGTTTCCTATGCTACAAGCCATAGGCATAACTTGGTTGAAATTTTGATTGAGTTCAGCGCTCGTCAAACATAATGAGAAATTTTTAAGAATACAGGATCCCCTTCCTTATGGAGGATCATCTCCATGATTCTAATGGAATTTTGGATACCCTTTCCCCATACAGCATCAACTCCAAAATCCACTATGCTAAGTGAAACAACATTAGACATAAAAAGGAAACTCGAGTGGGAAAAAGCATACCAGGACCATTTTCCTTCCAATTCAAGGATAAATGTCCAAAATTCTCATAAACATTTCAAGTTCAAATTTCATAAGCACTGATCATCCAATCACAAGCACAATTGCATTCTAGCTCACCTTAAAGAATCAAGGGAGCATTGCTAGTACAAAGTTTAGCTCAACTTAAGTAATCAAGGAGCAATGTAATCTCAAATATACAACAACAATTGTACACTTCCATTTCATTCATCACATTCTATAAAATACACAGTACACTTTAATTCAAGTGCACTATATATAATGAATTTCCAATACCAAGTTTATCCAATTCATCATTTACAAGCTAGGGTTAATAACAATTCTAGCACACAAGTATTGGATGCAACAAGAAGAATGACATAGAGATTACCCTATCTCCTCAAATTTGGCCTACATGGCCAAAATGACACATCATAGGTCTATTTTAAACATTCGAATGCACCATACAAGAATCCAAGTACTAGGATTTTTTTTCCATTCATGGCCGAAAATGCCATGGTCATTAATCATGTAATCTAATCACGAGAACAAATATTTTTATTCATTTTTAATCACTAAACCCTTAGTTAAATATATATATACATATATAACATAAAATTTCAAATATTTCCCTTCAATTAAATCACTTGGCTGTGACCACATAGAGCCCAAAATCAAACAATTTCTAGGTTACATGCTAAATCCTTTCACAAAATTCTAAAAAATCAAAGAGACAAGTTGAAAGTATAAGCTACCCATCAATTTCTCTCTTGGTCATGCCTTGACCATGCACCACCATAGGATCAAAATTAAACATTTTTCTAATCACAACTAACATCACAAATTCAACTCAAGAATCTATGGAGGAAAAAGAACAAACTTAAGTAAATAAAACCACTTCTATTTCATAGGATAGCCGTGAACCACATAGGCATAGAAAACAAAATTTAACTCAACAAAAATATAGAAAGAATAAAAAATTAAAGATAAATAGCCCCTTCCTAATTCGGATGAAGATGTGTTCTCTTTCTTGGAATTCTGGTGGTTTTCTCCTTTGATCAGCATAACTCTTTTGTCGACTCTGAACAATTTTCAATTTCCCATGAATCATCTTGCTTTGTTCTGTGGTCTGTTGTACCAATTCAAGTCCCAAAAGAGCTCTTTCTCTAGTTTCACACCAGTAAAGGGGTGATCTACATTTCCTTCCATATAGGGCCTCGTAAGGGGCCATTCCTATGCTGGAGTGTAAGCTATTATTGTAGGCAAATTCCACCAATGGTAGATGCCTATCCCAACTTCCTTTTTGTTCAAGAATGCAAACTCACAACATATCCTCCAAGGTTTGAATGGTCTTTTCAGATTATCCATCCGTTTGGGGTTGATAAGTTGTGCTCAATTGAATCATAGTCCCAAAAGATTTTTGAAGCACACCCCAAAATCTAGAAGGAAAACAGGGGTCCTTATCTGATGTTATGCTGTAAGGTATGCCATGTAATCTCACTATCTCTTGAATCTAGATCTGTGCTAATCTTTCCAAGGAATAGTTTGACCTAATGGGTAGAAAATATGCATTCTTAGTAAGTCAGTCCACTATAACCCAGATTGAATCATGACCTAGTGGCGTTCTAGGTAACCCCATCACAAAATCCATGGTGATCTTATCCCATTTCCATTCTGGATACTTAAGGGTTGAAGAGGTCTTGAAGGCTTCTGGTGTTCTATATTTACCTTTTGACAAATCAAACATGACGCCACATATCTCAATATATTTGTCTTCAGCTTGGGCCACCAGAATATTTTCTTAAGATCTCTATGCATTTTATTTGCACTAGGATGAATAGTGAACTTACTCTTATGGGCTTCTTCTAAAATTTTCTACCTTAACCCTAGCTCATTGGGTATGCAAAAACAATCATCAAACTTAAGCATGCCTTCTAGGGTTTGACTAAACCTTGTTGGAATATTTTCTTGAATTTGCTGCCTGATGAGTTCTAAAGAGGCATCCTATTATTGAGCTTCTAGGATTTGCTGAAACAATTCATTTTTGATGGTCATAGCACTCAGTCTTAAGTTTTCAAGAGTGGGCTCTAAAGAATATCCCAAGTCTCTAAAATCCTCAAGAAGCTTCATCTCCTGCACCATAAGAGTAGCCATATGTAATGATTTTCTACTTAGAGTGTCAGCTACTACGTTTACCTTTCCAAGATGGTATTTTAATTCAAAATCGTAGTCCTTAAAATATTCCATCCACCTACGTTGCCTCATATTCAATTTTTTCTAATCAAACAAATATTTTAAGCTCTTATGGTCACTATAAACCTCGAATTTAACTCCATAAAGATGATGTCTCCACACCTTTAAAGCAAAAACTATAGCTAACAATTCCAGATCATGGGTGAGGTAATTTTTCTCATGGGGTCGTAATTGTCTAGAAGCATAGGTAACTACTCCTTTGTTCTACATTAGAACACATCCTAGTCCAAGCCTAAATGCATCACAGTACACTTCAAAGGGTCCTTGTGGATCGGGAAGAACTAATACTGGAGTGGTGGTAACTCTAATCTTTAATTCTTGAAAACTTTTCTCACCACTAGAGGTCCATTCAAAGGGCTTTCCTTTACTAGTCAATCTGGTCAAAGGTAAAGCTAATTGGGAAAATCCTTTAATAAACCTCTGATAGTATCCAGTCAATCCTACAAAACTTCTAACTTTAGTAACTGTCCTAGGTCTTTCCCATTGTACCATAGCTTCTATTTTACTTGGATCTATTGAAATTCCTACATGTGATACAACATGTCCTAAAACTTTCACCTCATTGAGCCAAAATTCATACTTAGACAGCTTAGCATACAGTTTCTTCTCCTTTAAGAACCTCAAGCACAATCCTAAGATGTTGGATGTAACACTCTAATACCGATAACCTAGTGCATCAAGCATACTCTAGGATTAATAGTATTAGTTATGCTACTTCTAACTTAAACATCATATTAACTTATATTATTTAAACAAATAATAATGGAGAGCCTTGTGAAAACTGAAAGTCATATACATACATTTTTCTAGAAAAGGGCTCATCATATACATAAACTTTTCTACAAACTAAAAGCAGAGTAAATAAATACAAAGTTTTACAATTAAACATAAAAACTATCATAGTCTTCATACCTTTTCTTCTTGCCTTTAGATGAACTCCGACCTAGATTTACATGGCAACAAACAAGGTGAAAAATTTCATTTCTCAATATAAGTATACCAAAACCAGTAGTCTAAATATTCGCAATGAATAAACCCAACTTAAACTAATAAACATACTGATACCTTCTACATAAGAAATAAACACAAACTTTTGTGTAACATTCCTAAGCAATCTATACTTCTGATCTAATAACTGAAATCACGATGATATCAAACAACCGCCCATACAATCATTTGAAATCATCAACAAGACAACCGCTCATACAGCTATCACTGAAGGCACAATACAACATAAACACAAATCGAACACAAAAATCCAATCAAAACAAGTATTGAATAATGAAATGGTGAGATGATGTATACTCAAAGAAAAGTGTATGCAGTGTAGATGTAGTGTCATGATACTTAACTATTCCCCTTAGGTGTAAAGGAATTCTGCCATGATAACGCATGACCTTTTATAGCCTACCTAGTAGGAACAAAGTCTGTTACCATAAAACATGACCTCCTACCCCCGTAGTCTACTAAGTAGTCTACCTTAACTTGGTGGACATCGCCACCAAAACTAAGTTGATGCCTCCACTGTCTCATCTCTAGGAATAACAAGAATGTGTGAAGTGGTGCATGTGTGTGAAAATGCGGAGTTACATCCTAACCCTAACATAACTACCACATAACTCTGTACTAAGTCCATCTTGCACTACTAAGACTACCTCTTCCCTGTAAGAGCAGTTCATGCACTACAACATTTAACCAATGCCAACTAGACTTGGTACACTATCATCCTTGCATTACTAACTCTATTCCTTTCTTAGAGAGCTTTCACGCACTATGACATTCACCCTTGCCAACTAGGGTCTATGGCACTCCACTCTTGCCAACTAAACTTAATCCTCTTGTATCTAGTATCTCACATACTCATCACTCCATAAGTGATATCTAGCGCAACACCATGTTGCCTAGGGAGCTAGACTCCTAACCACGGTAATCCATAGCCAATGGATGCACAAAGTCTCTTTATTTTCCCCTTGTATGCCACTCGGTCTTTCTTTCTAAGGAATACCCTCACTAGTGCCTCAACACCCTTTACTAGGCATAAACAAAGGATTCTAACAACTAAGGATCTCAAATCATCAAAATAACAACTCTGATGAAATCTGTTATGGGCACCTAAAAAAGCTGATTTTCATAAATGCACCAAATGCCCATTATAACTTCAAAAAATCTAAAATTTTACAAGAAAATAGCCTTGTATCTTAGCTTTCATATTCCATAAGAATCAGGTAAATTCAATAACTATAGCTTAAGTTACGCTACAAACACTACATGCTGTTAGGAATTTCTATTATGGGAGCCTAGACACCCATTCTTCAGCACCTAGGCGCTCACTGGGCAGCGCCTAGTAATTTCTTTTAGGTCACTGGGCACTTAAGTGCCCAAGTTATGGCACTTGAGTGCCCGTGGACCAGAAAAGGTTCTGCAGAACTCGTTTCTGCAGAACATTTGTTCCAAAACAAGGTTTCTCCTTTAAACTAAATTTTTACTTAATTTCTATGATCACTAAGAGTCTCTACTCATGTTATAAACTTCAAACTACCTTTTGATTCAACCAAGCATGGAACAAAACTCAAACTTTAAATTAAAACCCTATTTCTCAACTTCAAACTCAATCAAGAACTATGGATTCCCTGGACTCCAATCCATTATCCAAGCTTCAAATTAACTAGTATCTAACTCATTTTAACCTTAAGAGAAAAAGATCTAATATCTATTCTCACTATACTCACCCAAAACCTACTCGTTCCTCATCAAGTTCAACCAAGAAACAAGATGAAGATAGAAAGAAATGGATAAAAACAAAATCCTTACCTTTTGTATGGATGATAAACATCAAGCTTGGTCCTCGTCATTGATCTTCAAGAATGGCTTTTGGCTTCTCTTTTCCCCTTCCTTTCTTCTCTTCTTTCTTTTCTTTGGTTCTTTCTTTCTCTTTTCTCTTTTCTTTCTCTTCTTTTTGTCGTGGGATAAACAAGAAACAAAAAAAGCAAAGTCTAAATTTGCGTTTTATAAGAAAGGTACTAAAACCCCTAATTTGTTAAGAACACTCAGATTCTATAGAATCCAATTTTTCAGCTTCCAACATGTTTAAAATAAATCCTGAGATTCATTAAAAATCTTGTTTCACCATTTCTCTATTTTTTTCATATCTGCTGGGGGTCAATCCGGCATTAAAAGCACAACTAGTATGCCTAAAAATACCAAACTAACTATGATTTTATTGAAACTTTAATTACACCTTACTTAGCTTATTTGTGACCTAGAAACAAGTTATCCATACATGTTTCCCTCTAAATAATTGTTTATGCTATTTTCTAAGTCATTGTAGGCTATTTACCACATTCTGTGCTATAGCAAAGTGCCTAAACTAACTAAGTTTATCTCGAAACTTAACTGACATGTCAAACAAGTATTAGACTACCTATGTAACCTTATACAAGCCTAACATTATTTTTTGGGATGTTACATTGGATATGTTTCTCCATGGTTCTAGAGTAAATTAAGATATCATCCATGAACACCACAACAAATTGATCAAGATATGGCCTAAAAATTCTATTCATGTAATCCATAAAAATTGCTGGAGCATTTGTAAGACCAAAGGGCTCACCTGAAATTCAAAATGTCCATACCTAGTTCTGAAAGCAGTTTTGGGAACATCTTTTAATTTCACTCTAATTTGATGATGTCCAGACCTAAGATCTATCTTTGAAAATATAGATGCTCCTCTCAACTAGTCAATTAAATCATCAATCCTAGGTAATAGATATTTGTTTTTGATGGTCAATTTGTTTAATTGATGATAATCTATGCACAACCTTATGCTATTGTCTTTCTTATTGACCAAAAGAACAGGAAATCCCCAAGGCGATACACTTAGACGGATGAACTATTTTTCTAACAATTCTTCTAGTTGCTTCTTTAATTCACTTAATTCCACGGGTGACATCCTATAGGGTGCTATAGAAATATGACCTATCCCAGGTACCAAGTCTATACTAAACTCTATATCATGATCAAGTGGTACCCCTGGAATATCATTAGGGAATACATTAGGGTAATCCTTTACCATGGAAATATCATTTAAAGATTGCTCAGACTCCACAACAGACAAAGAGAAAAACATGTCTTCTTTGACTTTCTTTGGTGATTTGGTACAATAGGAAGAAGAAAAAGAAGATGACGAGGGAGAAAGAAATTAGAAAAATATAGTCCTATCAGAACAATTTAGGAGAACCTTATTCTTGGAGAGCCAATCCATCCCCAAAATGATATCGAGATGACTCAAAGGCAAATAGATAAAATCCTAATGGAATTTCCTGTCTTCGATTTCAAAAGAACAATTTAAACATACTTCGGAAGTCAACATAGATTTATGAGTAGGGGTGAACATAATCAGGTCATAGGGTAAAGAAGACACAAGTAATTACAATTGTTTCACACAGTCATGAGAGATAAAAGAATGAGTAGCTCGTGAATTAAATAACATATTTAGAATAGTTTCATTAATTTTGCACTTACTCAGTATAAGATCATTCAACTTAGCCGCTTCTTCGCCACTAAGGGTAAAGACTCTTCTGGTGGTATTTGGTTTTGGGTTGGAGGAAGTAGCAGCATTCCCCTGATTACGTGGATAGTTGTGCCAGAAGTGTCCAAACTCTCCACATCCATAACATATCAACCAAGATCTTCCTTCGTGACTCTTGCCACACTTTCCACATGGTGGTCCGAACCTTTGTGGTTTGGTGTGGTTGGTTTCTTTCCTGAGAAACCTTAAACTTGGTATTTTTGTTTCCTTACTTAGGAATGAATTTCCTTTTCAGTTGTTAGGAATTTGTCCGAGGTGGCTCCACTTGGGCATTATACCCTTCTATAATTTGACACTTATTAACAAGTATGAAAAAGTCACAAATATCCATAGGTCCCACAACCTTTAGGATTTTCGGGCGTAAACTAGCTTCAAACTTAATACACTTCCACTTCTAGTCAGGATGGTGTGTGTAATAAGCAGAGAAATTTAGATAACTCTTCAAATTTTGATACATACTGACCTACTATCGTGCTTCCTTGTTGTTTGTCCCTTTATAGGCTGCAAGTGTATGGATCGAATAAATAATACAGTTTAAGAGTAGGATATCATTCCCACAAGGACTATGTTACTTCTAATGCTAAATGTCAACCAATAACTTAAATAATTCTATTCAAGAACATAAATATAGGTAAAAGTACATTTAAATTAAATCTAAAGACTGGAATGCAATAAAATGGAAATAAAGATAATGTTTAGAGTTTAGGGAATCCTTCTTCACCTCTTACTTCAATGGATAATATGCAAACCTCATAAGCAACATGAATACATTGATTATGTTAGCTTGAGAATCTAACTTAGTTAAAAATTTATGTCTTAGTCAATCAACCATGCTTCTTTTACCTAGTTCACTATATTTCCATAAGAGCTAGTGCAAAATCCACTTATTAAGGACTATTGTCAAACACCTTCTATGCATGATCAAGGGGTATATTTCTATCCTATTAGAGAATTAACTCATCCCACCATGAAAATGAAATCGAACATGCATCAACCATACATATAATCTCAAACAAAATTCCTATGTCGAGGTTCATTAGATTTCAACAAATCACTTAAAAGTTGGTCAAACAATCAAGAACATTAAGATCTATATGATTGAACAAAACCACACATCTATATTAACTCAAAGAAGTACAAAATCATTAATATCTATAGTAGGATCCAAAGTATTCCCTAAATATAGCTTAGCTACTCATTAAACATGAAAATATAACAACAAATCATGTTCATGATAACGGAAAAGAAGAAAGTAAAAAGGAATATGAAGGAAGCTCAATGGATGTGATCTTTGATGCTTGAATCTCCTTCCATGAAGAAGATGGTCTCTAACCTTGGTCCATTTGGCTTCCTCTCAGCCTTAAAGTGAAACCCTAGCTGCAGCTTCTCTAAAACTAAAAAGTTTTCCTAACTAAAACAAATAAAATAGTATTTATAGGCCTAGAACTCTATTTCACGCTGCGACATACACTCATTTGCACCACGGCGTTCAAGCCTTGGGTTCTCTATATGCAGCAAGGGAATGCACTATACCGAAACATGAACTTGCCTATGCTGCAGCGTGATATGCTGAACTTCACACTTGGCTTTCTTTTCCAATTTTGATCCAAATCCTCCAAATTTCTACTTGTTTGGAGCCCTTCCAAAAATAGAGAAATCACCAAATCAATAATAACTGCAAATCCACTTAATCACATATAAAATATCCACAATTTTCTTAAGATCATATAGGAAGATATCCAAATTAAATTTGACAAATTTAAGTCTCAAACTTTCCATATATGCATCATAACAAGGACTAAGCATTTTTTATAGCATAGATATAAGGAACAAATAATTACATTTTATGGAGTTATCACTTGTTCAAGATGAAGAAATTCTAACTCTCGAGTATTCCTTAGAGTTTTTGGAAAATATTTATTGGAAAGGTGGTTTTAATTATTTCCCAAGAAATTAGAGTCCCGTCTACCTCCACAAGTCTGTGGGTACTAGTCCACCAATGTTCTGCCTCACCTACAAGCATATATATAGCAAAAAGTACCTTTTGGGCGTCATTACAATCCATGACCCTAAACATCCTCTCCATGTATTTTATCCATAATTCAGCCTTAATAGGATCAGGATCGCCTTGGAAAGATGAAGGTTTGGCCTTCCTAAATTCCGTTAGACTGAAGTATTCATCTCTTCTGCATTGAGGCTTGGCTACGTTTGGGTGTTGATTTCCTTGTAGCTATTCTAGACTTTTGTTTGTATTTTCTGCCTGTGCTTGCATGGTGTTGGCCATGTCTCTAATCGTTCCAACCAGGTTTTCCATGTCCCAGTCGGCGTTCCTTCTTGCCATTGATTACTACATAGGAAAGGTAACATTTATCACTATATTATCAAAAGTAAACTAATTCTTACCTTGAGTCCTCATAAGCACTGGTCAGTCCATACCATAGACTGTATCAGGATGAACTGCTCTGATACTAACCAAAATGTAATGTCCTATTTCAAAACCATTTAACGCCCTAAATTACTACGTTCTTTATAATATGATTCTTTTTTTGCTTACCATAACTATTAAAGATCATCAATTCATAATTATTATATAAAAGTGATAACATAATCCTTAGAACCATAGTCAGATAGATTTCATTCTAATGCTGGATGAGGTGGATACATTGTTTCCAAGTAGTTACAGTAAAATTTGACCATGAAAGGTCATGTATAGTCGCCAAATACACAAAAAAAAAACAACAACAAAAACCACAACAACATCTCCTCCATTCAAGCAGCGTTGGGGAGGAGGACAAGGTGGAAAGTCTCAAACCAACATTTTACAACTTTACCACCCATGGAATCACCAAGGTGGCAGGACCAACTGGAAAGTAAAGAGGCTAGAGATGGTGACTGTCCCGTATTCCGGGTGGATAGACACCTAAACCTGAATGGTGATCTGCCCGACAAACATAAAGAGTTGAGTATCTTCATCATAGTTCCTCCTACCTTCGCTAAGCCAAACAGTAATAGAGCTCATACTTACTAGTCTGGAATACCACGAAAACATCAAAAAGGGTGAGAACAAAAATTTCTCAGTAGGAAAATAAAAATAGAACTAATGGTATTCCAAGGGAATCAGTTTTCAAAAACATTGTTAATAGCAAAGAAAAAGACTTTGTACCTAAAATCTCTAATTCGCAAAATGTTTTATTTTATCTTTCAAAAATATCTTCTTTACATGATGAAATGATATTTAGAAAGTAAGAATGATCAAGGAGATATCATAAGAAAATGTTAATCTAACAACGAAACATTAGAGATCTACATGGTATAATACCATTGACAAATAAGAATAAAATAAAATACAAGCACATCAAAAGTAGTAGAAGTGAAATGTAAGAGAAAACTAGGAGCTAAATCATAATGCAAACACCTAAATAAAGTATGATAATATTATTAACATAGAAGATAAAGAAGACTATAAGCAAAGGATATAAGAAAGATACAACACATAAATATTTAAAGTCTTTTACTCATTACTCCATGGAGTGCTCCATTGGGATAGCAATTTGGACAAGAGTACATATACGCCCTCTACATGCTCTCCAATTGTCCACAAAGAAAAAAGGTCTGTCGGACGTAACTCCACTTCTGGAAGCAATCTCCATGGAAAAACAAGTCCTACCCGGACTCGTGAAGTCACAATGGCATATTACTCCCAAAGGGTTGCCATCACCCTCCCAATCTACTCCTCATATATCTTCGTGCGGCTCATCCGAAGGAACTTTGTTTCTAAAAGTTTATTCTTATCATAGAATTAAATATTATTCAATGTCTCAAGTTATTCCAAGGCTCTCAGCCGTAAGCAAAGCGGAAGATATCAATTTAGTCCAAAAAAAGTGTCCAAGGCTCACAACCTTCATATCATGTCCAATGTTCATATAAGTCCAAAGTACTCCAAACAAAGCATAGGTAAAATAGTCAAGTCTATACAAGTCCAATAACTCCAAACAAAGCATAGGTAAAATAGTCAAGTCCATACAAGTTCAAGATCAAGGATTTATGTTACTAATCATTAAATCAAACTTAAGTGTATCTTCTTGATTAATTCAGCTTAACATTACTTATTATCTTAGTGTAAATTAGTTTACATAGCAAGAGAACAACATAGGACAATTTTAGGCTTTTTTTAGAAAACGATTACCTAAGCTTAAGACAAGTTCATATACTTATTCATAGTTCATAATAGGAAGAAAATACAACACGGTTAGCCATCTAGAACATCTCTAAATTATTTTAACAAATAAAAATAGCAATATGTTTAAGATAAAAGAAGAAGTAGAGGTAGAAAGAAATCCAACTAAAGTTCTAAGTTAAAGAAATGAGCAGAGAAGCTTTAACCCCTATTTTCCTAACTTGGGTGTCCTTCTAACAAGAGGAAAGGTTAGTCTGCTACTTCCAAGGGATCATGATCCAAGTAGAAGAAGATGAAAAGAAGTAGAGAAAAAGGAAAGGTAGGTGTAGCTTTGGTTGGCTTACGGTTTGGAAAGGGTTCAAAGACAAGAAAAATGCCGCATGGTAGTTGTATTAGAAGTTTCAAATCCCTTGACATATCACCTTCAACCGTGACCTCCATTCCTTAAGTAGAAACGTAGGTGCCATGATTCCTAAGGAGACTAGGATATGACTAGGTTTGATGTTGTGGCTGTTTGCAAGAAGAGCCTTTCATTCAAAGCTTGCTGACTTGAGAGGACGACATTGAGACATCACAAAATGTCTCTTTAACGTGAAATGAAATGAAGGACATAAGGTTAAAGGAGGAACCAGCATAACAACCTTCATCCTTATAGGTTTGAAATGATTTCACTTAGTTTTGAGAGGTGTCATCTTGCATAGGTGAGGGTGTACATGCTGCACACTTGTCTTGGCACCTTGAATTGATTAGAGGGGTGTCATTTGCATGCTTGAGAATGTGCATGCAGCTGCACACTTGGCCTAGCCATGTGATGTGTCTTTGTGCATGCCTTGGAAGTGTGCATGTTGCTGCACATGTATCTTGGCATCTTAAAATGATTTGAGAGGTGTCAATTATAGGTTTGAAAGTGTGCATGCAGCTGCACATTTGTCACTTACTGTGGGTTCTCTTGGAATTTGAAGGAATATATCTGTGTTTGCTCCTTGACACATGGAAAGCCTTGTGTGCATGAGTTCCAAGTGTTACTTCTTATTTCCCATCTCTTGTAGTTGTGGACTTCAAGTGAATAACATCACTTGATTTAATTCTAATCCTTGCTTAATCCACTAACTCTAGTCATCTAACCTTGTTTTGCTAATTTTCTGGTTGTATTAATTTTATTTTCTTACAATGTTATGATTAGTTTTTGACACTTAGCTTCCTAATGATAACGTTCCTCTATCAATCTTACTAAAGAGTGACACTTAGCCTTTAGCATGCAAGCTGCCACATATCTTCTTGCATGGATGCTTTCTTCCATTTCATCGCCAAGTAGCAAAACAACATGATGAGATTCCCTTTTTGTTCTCTTGGTGACAAGTGGTATTTTAGATGTGTTCTCCTTGTCCAACTTTCCCATTTTGGTCGTGTACTTATTGATGGTGTCTTTGGAAATCTTAATTAAATTAAAGCTTCTTAATCCATCTTAATCTTTTGTTACTAGCTACTAATTCATTTAGGACTTATAATTAATTCTCTAAACAAGCTAATCTAATGATTCTTAAGATTACTAAATCATAATTTTAAAGTAGTAAGAATTTTGGAATGTTACACTTCTTGCTTGGCTTGTATGGTTTTATTTCACCTTATTGCTATGCTCAATAAGGCCAACACCTTTCTGTGGCCTTGTCCTTTGCTCCATTTTATTGTTGCCGCTAGGATCTAATGTTCTGCAACTTAGATCTTTCCACGGGTTGCTTTAGGGATCCAATTTCCCTTTAGTAAGTAGCTTAAGTTGGTATTTGAGATCCTCTAACTTAGTTTTTTAGTTGAGAATGCTTTGGGGGATCAAGAATTCTTTTAGAAAATAGCTTGAGTTAGGATCCATGATCCTCTAACTTATTTTTTTCTTAGGATTTCTTTGGGGATTCAATTTCTGTTTGGAAGATAGCTTAAGTTGGGATCCAAGATCCTCTAACTTAGCTTTTTAAGTTAAGAATGCTTTAGGGATTTGAGATCCCTTTAGCAAATAACTTAAGTTGGGATCCGAGATCCTTTAACTTAGCATTTTCTTATGATTGCTTTGGGGATCCAATATCCCTTTGGCAGATAGCTTAAGTTGGGTTCCAAGATCCTCTAACTTAGCTTTTTCTTAGTGTTGCTTTAGGATTCTAATGTCCCTTTAGCAGATCCAATGTGCCTCATTCTCATTCATATGTTTTTTTCTTTATGCATTACATTTTACAAAATTAAGGAATCTGGAGTGCATTCAACTATAGTACTTTTTCATGTTAGAAGCATGCCAAGACCTTGGAAGTTCCTTTCCAGCGGGATTAGTGATCCAGTATGCTCCTTTCTCCAACACCTCAATGATCCTGTAAGGTCTTTCCCAATTGGCAGTAAACTTTCCATCTCTCACATTCCATCCTTCGATTGCCTCCTCCCTTAACACGAGGTCTCCTACTTTGAATCTTCTTATGGAGACCCTCTTGTTGTACATTTTGGGGGTTCAGAGTTTTAAGGTGACTTCTCTTATTTGTGCCATATTGCATTGCTCCTAGGCAAGGTCAAGTTTTTTGCGCAATAATTCATCATTTTACTCTAAGGAGAAGTGCTTTCATCTCTAATTTGATTCACCGATCTCCACCAGGATCATCACTTTGCAGCTGGACGTGAGCCTAAAAGGGGTTTCCCTTGAGGCAAAGCGAGAAGTTGTCTGATAAGCCCACAATATGTAGCTCAACTAGTCTAGCCAGTCTCCTCTAGCGTCTTCAAGTCTCCTCAATGGATTACCCTATTGGTGGCCTCGGATTGACCATTGGCTTGAGGATGCTCTACCAAGGTGAAGTTCTACTGGAAGTGGATAATGGAGCACGTCTTTTTGAACCATCTTTCCATGAATTAGGTTCCACTGTCCGTTACTATGGACTCTAAAATCCCAAATCGTTGGATAATGTTCTTCTTTAGGTACTTCTTGACCTTCTCTATTGTGATATTTATTAGAGATTTAGCCTCAACCCACTTAGTGAAATAATCCACTGCTAAAATCAAGTACTTCAACTGCTTTGTGCTTGGGGAAAAGGTCCTAAAAGGTCCAAACCCCATTTACAAAAAGGCTAGAGTACTAATATGGTGGAAAGTTCCATAGGTGGTGTTGTTTGGATGTCAGAGAACCTCTAGTATTTGTCACAATTCTACATGTAGGACATCTCATTAATAAACATAATTTTCATATATTAGTTAACCCTCATATTTAATTTCTTAGACCTCTTATATGCTTAATTGATTGGTTTTGGCTACATTTTATAAGTTTGGGTTCAAATTGGGCTTAATTGTGTTTTTCAACATTATTAGGAATTTTACATTGTTTTTGTATGTTGGGTATAATTTGAGTTCTAGATATATGAAAATTATGAATTTTATCTTGTAAGAAATCTGAGAGAGAGCTCTACAACTTTGATGAGAGCTAGAAGGCTGAATCAGATGTCTAGTCGATCAGATTGGAACATAGATGTTGTCACTAGAACCTAGATGATTTTCAAAGATTAGGCCATATTTCAGGCTATAGGTGTCATTTGGAGCTGAAACTAGTGACATTTGAAATATGAGACATATATCTTCAATTCTTATGAAGACTACTTATCAAAATTGTGATGTTTTGATGGTGTTTTCATCTTTTGAAGTTGGATGACAGGTTCAAAGAGCTGTTAAGAATGTTTTGGGCATAATTCTCTCATCTTAAGCCTAAATTATGCAAATTAGGTGTCCAATTAAATCTAAGAGGAAAAGGATTAATCCTAAGCTGAGGGCAAACTTGGATTTTTAATTTTAGAGATCGTTATTTAAGCAGCAGCAGCAACCACAAAACTGAATCCTAATTTTATCCTAGCTGCTCTTGCTTGCACCTCCTCTCTTCATCTTTCTTCTTATCCCTTCTCTCTAGGTTTCTTTCTTTTATGTTTCTCTTCCCTCTCATGCATGGATGAGAGGAAAAAACCTTTTAATCAATCCTAAGGATTAACAATCATGATATTTAATTATAAGATCTTATTTTGATTGTTTTATATTTAATTGTTAATCAAGTTTCTCTTTACTTGTTAATCAAGTTTTACTTTCACTTGTTAATCAAGTTTCTCTTTACCTCTTTTGATTTTGTTAAATCTGAATTGAATTGCTTAATTTGATTTGGATTTTAATGTGATAATTGTATAATTACCATGTGTTAATGAGGATGACAGAGACTAAATAATGCATCAAAGGCTTCTTGGATGTTGTTTGTTAAGCTTAGTTTAATTCTTGGTTTTAGATTAATTTAGGATTAGATGAGTACTTAATTCATTTAACCTTGATTAATTAAATTTTGGATGCTTATCTAGTAAAAAATTCATTGATCATCTTAAGGCTTCTTGATGTGATGTAAGATCAAGAATCTGATTAACAATTGAATGGAAGATGTTAAACAATGCATCAAAGGTGTTTGATAGATTGTATAGCTTGGTTGAATTGTGGATTTTAAGTTAATTTAGGATTAAATGGGTTCTTAATTTGTTTAACCTTGATTAATTAAATTCTAGATGCTTATCTAGTAGATAATTAATTGATCATCTTAAGGCTTCTTGATATGATCTTAAGCCAAGAACTTAATTAGCAATTGAATGGATTCTTCATGATCAAGGATGGATTAAACTCAAAAATAGTTGATTTTCATGAATTAATTATTTACTTAATTTTGTTTAAAATTTTTAATTACATTCTATTAATTAATTCTGCAACATTTTTCTCCCATTTGTTAACTTCTTAATCTGATTGCTTAATTAGAGAGATCCAAGGGCTCGATCCAGTTGTTCCTTATACTACAAGTATTTTGGTGAATCATTTTATAAATTGATATAATTTGATTATCTCAACAATTATCAAATTATGGCGTCATTGCTGGGGATCATTTTGAGTTTAATCAATCATATTAGGAGTATAATTAACTACTAACCCTTCACTAGCCCCTATTTCCCTTGTGTTAGGTAGCTTTCAACACAATTGTTATCTTCAAGTGCAAGAACAAATGGCCATTTACATCACTTGATAATGATGTTTCTTCCCTCTCTCTTTTATTTTACTTATCCTAGATTTGTTGATGATTTTTATGAGATATTGATGATTAGATTATTTTTAAGCTTTATATTAAGGACAATGTAGAATTTATGTGTGGGGGAGGAATTTACATTTTGTTTACTGTTTCTGTTTTAATTTTTTTTATTTTTCTATTTTACCATTTTTGTGGTAATTTTACTATTTTTGTTTTAAATTTTACTTGTTTCTATTTTAATTTTGTTGCTATTTTCTATTTTTGTATTCTGTCTATTTTATGTTTTTTGTTAATTCTATTTGTTGTTTTTGTTTTCTATTTTCTATTTTCAAATTTATTTTATTTTTTTTTAATTCTATTTTTTTGTTTTAGAAAAAGAAAAAAATATATAAGAAATTGTGTTTTTAATTGCTTTCCTATGGAATTTTGAGATTTGTGAAAGTTGTGAGCTTGCATCAACTGAAGTTAAAGATTTATAACATAAGTGAATAAATTGTCTTTTATCTTAAGATTAACTAGTTTGGTAATGGAAATTGAATTAGTAGATTGAGTTTGATAGAAGCATAACTTGTGAGACTTTGAGCCTTTTAATGAATGGATTGAGCATTTTGCCATTCTTTTCTTTCTTGTGTGATTTTCACTCATGGAATTTGTCACTCTAGAACTTACTTTGATTCCTTTTGAGGCTATATTTTCACATGCAAATATGAACATGGTTGAGACATTTTTCTTGAATTAACTACTTTAGCCAAATAGCCAACTTTGCATACTTTCTCTTGATTAACCCCCTTGAGCTTATTTGACCATTCCTTGTTTTTAGCTCATTACATGCCTTAAATAGAAAACTATGTTTTTACCTAACCTTAGGGAATAAGAGAGCTTTGTCATTATCATTGGAAAAGTTCTTGAACAAGTGTGGGGGTATGCTAATTAGTGCTCAAAATGTTTGGTGAAAAAGGAAAGAGTGGCCAAGTGGAAAAAAAAGAATAAAAATTGAAAAAAAAGAGAAAAGAATATGTAAAGATAATTTACATTACATGAAGTTGGGATAAACTTTCATGCTTGTTATTTGAACTCATCCCCAATGTTCTTTTATTCTCTTTGGTATTTAACTTGTCATCTCCATATTATTCCCCTCCCTTACCTTGACCCCATTACAATCTTGTATAAAGTCCTCTTGATTTGTGTGTATATGTGTTTTGAGTAGTGGAGAAGTAGAAGATAAACAAGCTTATGGTAATGTAAATTTTCATCAGTTAAATTGAGTGAAACACTTACCTTCTAAACACTTAAGGGATTAAGAGTGTATCTTGTGAGGTTCTATCATTGTTGATTTATACTTTTCAATTGAAGTTACCTTGCTTGTTGATTTGAGATGTAAAGAAATGTTACTACATGAATGTTTTAATTCCTCGAAGCTTTGGTTGCTCTTCTTGCTTATAGACTTTTCCATTCTTGAACATCATTAGAAAGTAAGTCTTTTAGAGTTTTAAACTTTTGACTTTGTGTTGTTGTTCCTTGTTCCCTAGGTTGATTTTCTAGTTTTTCCTGGGAGTGAAAAAGTTAAGTGTAGGGGAATTTGATAAACATAATTTTCATATATTAGTTAACCATCATATTTAGTCTCTTAGACCTCTTATATGCTTAATTGATTGATTTTAGCCACATTTTATAAGTTTGGGTTCAAATTGGACTCAATTGTGTTTTTCAACATTATTAGAAATTTTACACTATTTCTATATTTTGGGTATAATTTGAGCTCTAAATATCTAAAAATTATGAATTTTATCTTGTAGGAGATCTAAGAGAGAGCTCTACAACTTTGATGCGAGATCGAAGGCTGAATCAGATGTCTAATTAGTCAGATTGGGCCATGAAATCAAAACAGAGATGCTGTCACTAGAACTTGGATGATGTGCAAATATTGGGCCATATTTCGAGTTGTAGGTGTTATTTAGAGCTGAAACTGTGTCATTTGAAAGATGAGACATAGATCTTAAATTCGTGTGAATACCACTTATTAAAAATATGAAGTTTTGATTGTATTTGAATCCTTTGAAGTTGATTGATGGGTTCAAAGAATTGTGAAGAATGTTTTGATTATAACTCTCTCATATTAAGCTCAAACTATACAAATTAGATGTCCAATTAAAGCTAAGAAGAAGTGGATTAACTAAGCTAAAGCCAAACTTTGATTTTTAATTTTATAGATAGTTATTTAAGTAGCAACAGCAACCATGAAACTGAACCCTAATTTTATCCTAGCTATTCTTGCTTGCACCTCTTCTCTTCATCTTTCTTCTTCTCTTTTCTCTCTTCTCTCTAGACTTCTTTCTTTTATGTTTCTCTTCCCTCTCATGGATGAGAGGGAAGAACCTTTTAATTAATCCTTGGGATTTATAATCTTGTTATTTAATTCTGAGATATTCTTTTGGTTGTTTTATATTTAATTATTGATCAAGTTTATCTTTACTTGTCAATCAAGTTTCGCTTTTCTTGTTAATCAAGTTTCTCTTTACTTCTTTTGATTTTGTTAAATTTAAATTGAATTGCTTAATTTGATTTAGATATTAATATGATAATTGCATAATTACCACGTGTTAATGAGGATTACAGAGACTAAACAATGCATCAAAGCCTTCTTGGATGTTGTTTGTTAAGCTTAGTTGAATTCTGGGTTTCATATTAATTTAGGATTAGATGGGAACTTAATTCATTTAACCTTGATTAATTAAATTCTGGATGCTTATCTAGTAGAAAATTCATTGATCATATTAAAGCTTCTTGATGTGATCTAAGACCAAGAATCTGATTAGCAGTTGAATGGAAGAGATTAAACAATATATCAAAGGTGTTTGATGGATTGTTTAGCTTGGTTGAATTATGGATTTTAAGTTAATTTAGGATTAAATGGGTGTTTAATTTATTTAACCTTGATTAATTAAATTCTAGATTCTTATCTAGTAGATAATTCATAGATCATCGTAAGGATTCTTGATGTGATCTTAAGCCAAGAACTTAGTTAGCAATTGAATGGATTCACAGTTATTAATGATGGATTAAACTCAATAATAGTTTATTTCCTTAGACTGATTATTTATTTAATTATGTTTACAATTTTTAATTACTTTTTATTAATTAATTCTGTAACCTTTTTCCATCCTTTGTTAACTTCTTAATTTGATTGCTTAATTAGGGTGATACAAGGGCTCGACCCGGTTGTTCCATATACTACAAGTATTTTGGTGAATCGGTTTATAAATTGATATAATTTGATAGCCTCGATAGCTATCACTCATCAGCTGACATGGTGGGCCAGAAATATCCTATTCTCAGGGCTTTCTTTGCTATGGCTCTTCCACCCAGGTGCTGGCCATAATGTCCTTTATAGACAAGACATTTTGGGCTTCTCCGGGGTGAAGCACTTTAGCAGAGGGATGGAAAAGCCTTGGCGGTATAGTCTGTCATTTATCAGAACATGGCATATTAATGTCCAAACTACTTTCTTTGCTTCTTTAGGATCTCAAGGAAGCACGTCGTCTTGGCATTAGTCAACAACTAGCTTCATCTAACTGTTCTCCTCATTGACTAGCATAACGATGTAGGGATCTACTATACTTGGTGTGGATAGGGTTTCTTGGATGACGAACCTATTATTCTCGAGGCTCTTGGTACTAACTAGATTGGACAGAACGTTCGCCTTAGAGTTTTGCTCTTAGGGAATATGATCTACCTCCACCTTGGAGAACCCTTCCATAAGGTTCTTCACCTTGACCAGTTACTTTTATAGTTGTAGGTCTTTGGCTTGATAATCCCCCAAAATTCAGTAGATTACTAGTTGTGAGTCGCTGCAGAGTCTAACCTTGGAATGCTCGAAAGTCCTTTGCCATAAGGAGTCCAACTATCATGGTTTCATATTTAGCCTGATTATTTGAGGTAGGGTGCTCAAAGTTTAGGGATTATTCAACTGCGACTCCAATGACATTTTCCAGCATGCTCCCTACTCCACTCCCATTTGGGTTTGATTCCTGTCAACATAAATTTTCTAATCTTCGACGTATTCCGAGATTAGAAAGTGGGTAATTTCTTCCATAAAATTAGATAGAGCTTGTTCTTTAATTGCTTAGTGGGGCTTGTACCTTATTCTATACTCGGATAACTCCACTAACCATGCTATCATCATTCCCTCTTGCTCGGGCATATGTAGCACTCCCTTGATAGGTTAGTCTATCCTCACCACCATGGAGTAGCATTGAAAATACTACTTAAACCTTCTAGTAACAACAAGTACCATGAAGGCTAGCTTTTCTATTCGATGATACCAGAGATTGGATCCCTGCAACACTTTGCTGATAAAGTAGACATGTTTTAATCCATCCTACGTTTCTCTCACGAGGATCGAGCTCATGACTTCTTCAATAATTGAAGGTAGAGAGGTAAAGTTTTTCTCCTTCTTTTAGTTTAGTTAGGATGGGAGGTATGGAAAGTGCAAGCTTCAATCCCTAGAAAGCCTCTTCACACTCCAAGGTCCATACAAAGTCCTTTTTTTTCTTTAGGAGTTTAAAAAAAGGGAGGGCCCTCTGTATGAACTTGGAGACGAATATCATGAGTGCCGCTATTCAACCTATGAGTTGTTGCATCTCCTTAATGGAGGTTGGGCTCTGCATATCTATAATAGCTTAGCTCTTGTTCAGGTTAGCCTTGTAATACCCTTAAATGACATGTTAGACTTGTTTATATGTTCAAAAGGTAGCACATGACTTGCTTAACATGCATGTTTAATTTTGTGACAAACTGAATTAGTTTAGGCACTTAGTTGTAACCTAGAGTGTGAAAAGTAGCTTAAAATGATTCAGATAATAACATAAATTACCCACATGAGGGAAATAAATATGGATAATTTATTTCAAGGTCACAAATGTATTAAACAAGATACAATTAAAGTTTCAAGGTAAATTGAGTTAGTTTGGTATGTTTAGGCATACTGGTTATTTATTTATAGTCGGATTGACTAGTAGCAGATATAGAAATATCAGATAATGGTGAAACAACTTTTTATATGAATCCTAGTATATATTTTAAAGTTGTTTTAAGTTGAAAATCTTGACTTAGCTAAATCTAAGTATTTTTAGAAGATCGGGATTTATCAATTATTACCTAAGGCCTTAAGAGTCTTTTGTTTCCTTCTTTATAAGCCTTTTGTTCATGGCTGTTTTTGATTCACAATTTGAAATAGAAATCATGATAGGAGAAAGGAAATAACAAGAAGCAAAGACCAAGGAAGAGGAAGAGAGAAAGAGGAAAGCTAAGGGCAAAGCCAATGTTTGAGGAATCAACCAAGCTTGAAGCTTATTCTAGCTGCTAAAGGTAGGGGTTTCATGTCCATATTCATCTCTTTTCACTCTTTTCACCATTGATGCATCTTTCGTGCTTAATAAGTCAAATTGGGTTCTAGAGGTATTTGATGTGTTTGGCTTACATGGATGTGTTTCTTTGGTCATTTATGACTTGTTCATAGCATAAGTTGAAGATAGAAACTTAGAACATTTCATTTAGATCATCGATGCTCAGAAGAGGGGTTTAGGTTAAGCTATGTGTGATTTGGTGCTTGAATCCAAATAAAATGTTTAAGTTAGTAATTGATGATTCCTATGTGTTTAAGAACTGATTAAGGATTTAGAATCGCTGAGAAATTGATTTGGAATGGCCAAAAACCAAGAAAAGAACTAATAGAACAGTACCACAGTTCTGCAGAATTCTACAGAATCTGGTTTCAACTATGCACTCCGCGGCATGAGGTTGAATTTTCTAAATGCACTGCGGCGTACCAACGTTGTGCCACGACACGTAAGGCTCGAGTTTCAATTTTCAGCAGGCAGAGGCTAGGGCTTTGCGCCTACCTAAGTTTGTGCCACAACATGATGCCCTGGAACTTCAAAAATGTCATGGGAAGTCATCAAGACATCTTTTCTGGAGAAAATTTTCCCAAAAACTCTACATGATGATAAGGAAGTGGAGTTTATATAGTTAAAACAAGGAAGCATGTCAGTAGACCAGCATGTGGCTAAGTTTGATGATTTATCGAAGTTCTTTTCATATTTCTACTATCATCCAGATGAGAAATGACGATTCTTGAAATTCAAAACTGGTTTAAGAAGTGAGATCAAGAGTATGGTGAAACCTATGGAGATTAGAGACTTTCCAGCTTTGGTCAACAAGTGTAGGATTGTGGAGTCAAGTGGTCAAAGCCCTTAATTTAAGGAAAGGGTACCAGACGTTTTGAAAATAAAGCGAAAGGATGATAAGAACAAGCAGGGTACTTCTAAAGTAAGTAACCCTAAAGGAAAAGGCAAGAAGAGGTCCAAGGTACCTCAATGCACTAAATGTGAGAAAACACTTGGAGTTAGGTGCTTGGCAAGCTAGTCTATGTGTTACACATATAAGAAGCTAGGATATTTCTCTAAGGATTGTCCTCAAAATAAGGAAGATGTGCCTACCCCAAAGTCACTAGCTAAGGGATGAGTTTACATTCTAGGCGGAACAAAAGTGGGCTTATCTGCCGATCTTATCCAAGTTAAAGGCATAATTCTTAATCATCTTTTAAATGTCATGTATAATTCAGAGCAACCCAATGCTTTGTTTCTTATGATTGTGTAAAGATGTTGGATTTGCCTATGTCAGAGTTACCATATGACTTATCTGTTTCTATAACTTCCAAGGTATATCTTGACTATTGTATAAGGATCGAGAATAAAGTCTTCTTTGTAAACCTTATCTATTTATCCCATGTGGACATAGATGTCATCCTTTGTATAGATTGGTTGTCGTCCAATCACGTGGTTTCAAACTGTTCAGATAAGACCTTAGTTTTTCTGTCTGATATTCCAACCAGAGTTATTTTTTCTAAGTCTGCCTATCTCAATGCTGATCAAGTCAATCAATGTTTGGTAGAAAGAGCTCTAGGATATGTTCTTCTTTTTTCATTGATGTAGAAGTTAAGCAGAGCCTAGATAGTATACCTGTGGTGAAGGAATACCTTGAGGTGTTTCCGAGTGATGTAGCAGAGTTGCCACTGGGGTGAGAAATAGAGTTTACTATAGATTTAGTGTCAAGTACAAGACCTATATCTATAGTACCCTATAGGATGGCACCTCTAGAGTTAGCAGAACTCAATAAACAATTAGTGGAGTTGTAGGTTAAGCAATTCATTAGGCTTAGTGTTTCTTCATGGGAAGCACCAGCATTGTTATTGAAGAAGAAAGATGGTACCATAAGGTTATATGTTGACTACAGGCTGTTGAACAAGGTAACCTTCAAGAACAAGTATCCGTTGCCTAGAGTAGATGACCTGATCGATCAACTAAGAGGAGCTTTAGTGTTTTCCAAGATTGATATAAGATATACGTATCATCAAATCAGAGTTAGGGGAGAGGATATTCCTAAGACCGCTTTTAGAACTAGGTATGAGCATTATAAGTATCTTGTGATATCCTTTGGGTTGACGAATGCTCCAGCAGTGTTTATGAATTACATGAACAGAGTTTTTAGACCTTACCTGGACAAGTTTGCGGTAGTGTTTATTGATGAAATCCTTATCTATTCAAAGACGAGGGAATAATATGAGCAGCATGTCAGGATAGTTTTCGATATCCTTAAGGAAAAGAAACTGTTTGTCCAATATGAGTTTTGGTTAACGGAAGTTTAATTTTTGGGCCATGTTATTTCTAAAGGAGGAATTACAATGGACCTTAGCAAAGTGGAAGCAGCGTTGCAGTGGGAAAGACACACCACTATAACTAAGATCAGGAGCTTTATAGGCCTTGCTAGGTACTATAGAAGTTCATCAAGGGTTTTTCTCAGTTGGTGTTGCCTTTGACTTGGTTAACTAGGAATGGTAGTACTTTTGAGTGGACTCAGGATTGTGAGAACAATTTCCAAGAGTTAAAGAAGAGGTTGACTACTATGTCAGTGTTAGTGATTTCAGTTCCCCATGAGAACTTTGAGGTCTTTTATGACTCTTTGAAGATGAGACTAGGGTATGTTCTAATGCAAAATAAGAGAGCAGTTGCTTATGCATCAAGGCAGTTAAGGCCTCATGAGCAGACCTACCCTACACATAATTTGGAGTTAGCAGCAGTAATATTTACCTTAAAAATTTGGAAGCATTATCTTTATAGAGTCCAATTTGAGGTGTTTAATGATCATAAGAGTTTAAAGTATTTGTTTGATCAAAAAGAGCTGAACATGAGGCAAAGAAGATGGATGGAATTCTTAAAGGATTATGACTTTGAGTTAAAGTATCATCTGGGTAAGGCTAATGTAGTGGCTAATGCACTAAGTAGGAAATCCCTACATGTGTCCTGAATGATGGTCCAAGAAAGTAAACTTCTCGAGAGTTTAAGAGATTTGAGTATAGCAGTGACTATGATGCCACAGAGTCTCTTTATGAGCAGAGTGGACATAGTAAATGACTTAAGGACTCAGATTTTAGAAGCTCAAAAGGAGGATGAAACTCTAATGGATATTAATGAGCAGATCTTTTTAGAAACCGTAGAGGATTTTGATATGACTGATGATGGAATGATAAAGTTTAAAGACATACTTTGTGTTCCAAGAGAGTCAAAGATCAAAGAGAAAATTCTAGAAGAAGCTCACAGAAGTAAGTATACCATCCATCCCGGAAACACTAAAATGTATCAAGATCTATGGAGAATGTTTTAGTGGTTTAGAATGAAAAGAGATATAGCAGAATATGTCTCAAGGTGTTTTATTTGTCAAAAAGTGAACATTGAACACTAGAAACCAGTAGGACCATTATAGTCTTTGGGAGTCCCGGAGTGGAAATGAGATAAGATTTCTATGGACTTTGTAATAGGTCTACCCAGAACTCAGCAAAGGTATGATGCAGCTTGGGTCATAGTAGATAGATTAAGCAAATCTGCCCACTTTTTTACCAATGAAAGCTAGCTATCCTTTAGCGAAATTAGCTTAGCTATATCTAAAGGAGATAGTTAGGTTGCATGGAGTCCCCATAAGCATAGTTTTAGATTGGGATGCTAGATTCACATCTAGATTCTAGGGAGCCTTGAAAGAAGCCTTTGGGACTAAGTTAAGCCTTAGTACAGCTTATCACCCGCAGACAGATGGGCAGATAGAGAGGACTATCCAAACTCTTGAAGATGTGCTTTGAGCATGTGTTTTAGAACAACAGGGTAGTTAGGACAAGTTTTTACCATTAGCGGAGTTTGCTTATAATAATAGCTAGCATTCTAATATAGGTATGGCACCCTATGAGGCTTTATATGGAAAGAAGTGTAGATCGCCTCTATGTTGGTATGAAGTAGGTGAGAGAACCATCCTAGGTCCAGAGTTAGTCTAGCTGACCACAGAGCAAATCAAGATGATTAAGGATAAGTTAGTTATTGCTCAGAGTCAGAAAAAGAGCTATGCTGACAAGAGAATGATACCATTTGAGTTTGATGAGGGAGATCATGTGTTCTTAAGAGTTACTCCTACAATAGGGATTAGTAGAGCATTGAAAACTCGAAAGTTAAATTCTCGTTTTCTTGGTCCTTACCAAATTCTAAAGAGAGTTGGACCCGTATCTTATCAGATAGCCCTTCCTCCTAGTTTGTCAAACCTTCATAATATTTTTCATGTGTCTTAGTTAAGAAAGTATAATCTAGATCCTTTGCATATCATAGAACATGAATCTGTATAGTTAAGGGATGATTTGTCTTGTGATGTACATCCGGTAAGGATTGTGGACTATTGGAAATTTTTGCGGATACATCACGCAACGGAAAACAAGGATTCCCACCGAGGATCCATGTGAAAAAGCCATAATCTGAGTTTTTAAATGATTTACCTCTTAAAACATGAATCACCAACACTGTAATAGAAATGATGCCTCTGTGGTATCCACATGAACAGACTCACGAATATCCAACGTCCACAAAGAGGAGCCTCACGTCCCTCACACAATGCTAGCTGCGAAGAGAATAGAAGAAACCTGTCGCTCTCTCACTCACTTTTCTGTAGGTGCGGCTAGGGTTCAGAATTGTGTCTCTTAGCAGCCCCCTTAGCAGTACTATTTATAATAGTGACTACCTTAAGTGCGTGTGAGCAGCAGCAAGGTAAGCTGTGCAACCCTAGACCCATCTGTTATGAGTCTGGCCCATATTTGAATCCGAGTCCAACTTGGATCCATTGCTCCAATTTTAGTCTGCTCTATGTGTGTGACCCTGCAAGTTCTTATTACATTGGCAGTAACATTAAAATCCCATTTTAATATAGAGCGGTATCTACCAACACATCGCTGCTACCCAAGTAATAAGAATGTCAGTGATTTGACATAACATTTCCATGACCAATGTTTCCATGCCGTTTAGTCCATTTGTCAAGATATCTAGATTGAACACAAGGCATGGAATACATCACCCTTGTATAGTCCAATCATTAGTTTCCTGATACTCGAGTAGACTTTGTAACAACAAATGAGATCAATATCTCATATTGACTCATTTGAGCATGGCCATGCATTTCGCAGTCTCACTCAATCAAGGGGCCCGAAGATATCTCTCCTGTTATGTAGGAGTGACAAATCCCATCTAGGTCACTCACATCCCTCTGCATGATTCGCGGTATATCCAATAACCAACTTTATAATCACTTTGTTACAGATGACGTTTGATGACATTAAAACACACAACTCCTCATGTAGGAATCGTAGTGATTTCAAGTCAAAGGACCACAAACACCATTGTCACTATGAGAATCGCTTATGACACTAAAGTAACGATCCATGTGGCGTTCTCATGGTGGGTCAGTCCAGTACATCATTACTCTAATATGTACCCATGTGAAGACTTAATATCTCATATCCATGACCCGTGAGATATGGTCATCAGTCTATGCATATACTAGTCTTAATGTATTATTGTTGTCCTAATTAATAATAATACTTGACTAGGAACATTTAAGAATAGTGTTGCAACCAAAAGGATCTCACGATCAAGTCATCCACTTGATGTCCTATGGCATCAAACTTACTATTCTAAGGACTTTATTATGTTTATAAAAAAAGAACACAATAAATGAAATGCCTCATATATAAAAATAGCATAATAGAATGTATGTAAAAACAAAAAATGTATTGGCCTCTAGGGCATACACCAACAATCTCCCACTTGCACTAGAGCCAATCAGGCATATATCTAATGCCTAAAGACCTAGTGTGACCCTCACGCTTCTGATGTGCAAGAGGCTTCATCAGTGGATCAGCAATGTTATCATCTGTTGGTACTCTGCATATCTTCACATCTCCTCTATCGATGATCTCTCGAATGAGATGGAAGCGCCTAAGTATATGTTTGGATCGCTGGTGAGATCTAGGCTCCTTAGCTTGTGCAATGGCTCCATTATTATCACAATAGAGGTCCACTGGGTCCACAATGCTAGGAATAGTGCCAAGTTCAGTAATGAACTTCCTGATCCAAATGGCCTCTGTGGAGGCAGCAATATACTCAGCCTCTGTAGTAGAATCGGCGACTGTCTCCTGCTTTGAACTCTTCCAGCTCACAGCCCCACCATTTAAGCAAAAAACATAACCCGATTGTGATCTGGAGTCGTCCTTATTGGTTTGGAAGCTAGCATCACTGTAACCTTTTACAACTAGCTCTTCCTCGCCTCCATATACCAAGAACAAATCCTTAGTCCTTCTCAAGTACTTAAGGATGTTCTTGATAGCAGTCTAGTGACTCTCACTGGGATCAGACTTGTACCTACTCGTCATGCTCAAAGCATACGAGATGTCTGGTCGAGTACATAACATGGCATACATGATAGATCCAATTACAGATGCATATGGAATCTTGCTCATGCGATCCCTCTCATCCTGGGTGGAAGGGGATTGAGCCTTAGATAGGCTTACATCATGTGACATAGGCAAGAGTCTTTTCCTGGATTCATGCATGTTAAATTGTCTTAACACTTTGTCTATGTATGCACTCTGACTTAGGCCAAGCAGTCTCAGTGGTCTATCTCTATAGATCCTGATACCTAATACATAGGTGGCTTCACCCAAGTCCTTCATAGAGAAGCAGTTCCCTAACCAAGTCTTTACGAACTGTAGGGTAGGGATGTCATTTTCAATAAGTAGTATGTCATCTACATACAATACCATAAAGATAATAGTGCTCCCACTAACCTTCTTGTAGACACAAGATTCTTCTTCATTCTTGATGAAACCAAACTATTTTATTGTATCATCAAAACGAAGATTCCAGCTTCTAGAAGCTTGCTTCAGTCCATAAATAGATCGTTGCAACTTGCATACTTTTCTAGCATCCTCTAGAGTGGCAAAACCCTCAGGTTGTGTCATGTACACATCTTCAAGCAGATTTCCATTAAGGAAAGTAGTTTTGACATCCATTTACCAGATTTCATAATCATGGTATGCTGCAACAGCAAGCAAGATCCGAATAGATTTAAGCATCGTAACTGGGGAAAAAATCTTATCATAGTCTACACCATGAATTTGTTTGAAACCTTTAGCCACCAATCGCGCCTTAAAGGTATGCACATTACCATTTCGATTTTCTTCTTGAAAACCCACTTGCACCCAATAGGTTTTACCCCTTTAGGTGGGTCAACCAAGGTCCATACCTGGTTGGCATACATGGAATCCATTTCAGATCTCATGGCCTCACGCCATTTCTCAGATTTTGGGCCAATAATGGCTTCCTGGTAAATCACAGGCTCATCTTGATCCATGAGCAATACGTCACCTTGTTGGGTCATGAGAAATCCATATCTCTCTGGTTGATGACGTATCCTATTAGACCTACGCAGGTCTTGTGCTACTAGAGCAGGTTGCTGTTCCACAACATTTTGTGGAGGCTGCTCTATTTCCACCATTGGTTCATTGCTGCTTTGTGAAACTTGAACTTCTTCAAGTTCTACTTTTGTCCCACTGATTCCTTTGGAGATAAACTCCCTTTCTAGAAACATAGCTGTCCGTGCGACAAACACTTTGCCCTCGGTAGGATTATAGAAAAAGTATCCCTTGGTTTCCTTTGGATACCCCACAAAGAAGCATTTATCTGATTTAGGTCCAAGCTTATCAGAAACTTAACGTTTCACATAAGCTTCGCAGCCCCAAATCTTCAAGAAAGACATACTGGGCCGTCTCCCAGTCTATATCTCATATAGTGTCTTTTGAACCATCTTAGATGGAACACGGTTAAGTGTGAAAGCTGCTGTTAACAGAGCATGTCCCCAGAAGGAGCCTGGAAGGTTTGCATGACTCATCATGGATCAGACCATGTCCAACAAGGTCCGGTTCCTCCTTTCAGAGACACCATTCCATTGTGGTGTTCTTAGTGGAGTAAGTTGAGATATTATCCCACACTCTTTCAGATGATCATCAAACTATTGGCTTAAGTATTCTCCTCCTCGATCTGATCGAAGGATTTTAATACTCTTGCTAAGTTGGTTTTGTACTTAATTCTTGAACTCTTTGAACTTTTCAAAGGATTTTGATTTGTGCTTCATAAGATATACAAATCCATATCTACTGAAATCATCAGTAAATGTAATGAAGTATTGAAAATTGCCCCTAGCGAGTGTGTTTAGTGGCCCACATACATCACTATGTATAAGGCCTAAAAGATCACTAGCCCTTTCACCTTTTCCAGTGAATGGGGCCTTTGTCATCTTCCCCAATAAACAAGATTCACATGTCTCATATGATTCGAAATCAAATGAGTCCAACAATCCATCTTTATGGAGTGTGGAGATGCGTTTCTCATTTATGTGTCCCAAACGACAATGCCAGAGAAAAGTTGGGTTCAGATCGTTTGATTTAAACCTTTTTGTATTTATGCTATAGACGGGCATTTCGAGATCAAGTACATAAAGTCCATTACTCAATTGTGCACTACCATAAAAAATATCATTCATATAAATAGAACAACACTTGTCCTTTATAATAAAAGAAAAACCTTTCTTGTCCAAACAAGAAACAGAAATGATATTCCTACTAATAGCAGGCACAAAATAGTAGTTCTCTAACTCTATTACAAGCCCAGTGGGCAAAGATAATAAATAAGTCCCTACAGCTAATGCGGCAACCTTTGCTCCATTTCCCACTAGTAGGTCGACTTCGCCCTTCGTCAATGGTCTACTATTCTTAAGATCCTGCACATTTACGCAAATGTGAGATCCACATCCAGTATCTAATACCCATGATGCAGAAGTAGATAAATTGACTTCAATAACAAAAATACCTGAAGTGGAAGTCTCACTTCCCTTCTTCTTTTTGAGCTCCCCCAAGAACTTGGCACAGTTCCTTTTCCAATGTCCGGTCTAACCACAATGGAAGCATGTACCTTCCTTAGCCACTCCACCCACTGGTTTCAAGCTAGAAGTGTTGGGCTTGGACTTATCCTTGCCCTTGCCCTTCCAGTTGTCCTTGGGCTTTTTCTGCTGTTTCTTGCCCTTATTCTTTTGGACCATCATTATGGCCTTCCCTTTGCCTTTGTTAATGTTCTGCTTAGCAGTTCTCAACATGCCTAGTAACTCTGGTAGTGATTTGTCAATCTCATTTATGCTGTAGTTCATGACAAATTGACTAAAACTTTCCGGCAATGATTGTAGAACTAAGTCAGTGGCCAACTCTTAGCCCAAAAGAAAACCGAGTCTCTCTAGGTTTTCAATGTACCTAATCATCTTGAGTACATGAGCACCAATAGGGCTTCCTTCTACTAGCTTGCACTGAAACAGTGCTTTAGAGACCTCGAATCTCTCATGCCTGGCCTGCTCTTGATAGAGCTTCTTAAGGTGTATGATCATATCATATGCATCCATGTTCTCATGTTGCTTTTGGAGCTCAGAGTTCATGGTGGCCAGCATTAGACATCCAATGTCCAAGGCATCATCTTGATGCTTCTTATAAGCATCTCTTTCAGTTCTAGGGGCATTAGCAGCAGGTGGCTCAGGAATAGGTTGTTCCAAAACATACAACTTTTTCTCTTGCTTGAGGACAATCCTCAAATTCCTGTACCAGTCTAGAAAATTCGTTCCAGACAACTTGTCCTTCTCAAGCATGGATCGCAATGATAAAGTACTCGATGTGTTTGTTGCCATGGTAATCTATTAACAGAAATATACAAAATATAAGTATCATGCCATAAACATATTTAATGAGGTCGTTTAATTAAATATGCCTCCCACTATTTTATTCAAGTCAATGACCCTCAGCAGTGACTCGAAAAATCCTATCGTAAGATTTCCTAGTGGGCCAAGATCCATATTTCACCTAGTTTTGAGTCAGCTTTGGCTGATCACCCAAAATTCAGTTATTTAGGTAGGAAACACTTTCTAATTACATCACATGTAACTCTTGGATAGTTGGGTGAATAACACTTATTCAAGTCCATCTAATGGACCAAAGCCCAACTTCATGCCTCTAAGCCTTCAATCCTATTGAAATGGCCTAATTAAGTCAGACCCAATGGTTGGCAGTTGGATATTACCTTTATCCCATCACGTCTTACTAATATAGATAAAGGCATCCTGCTTTGGCAGACTTGCACTTGATCGATACTAGTCTTGACGAGTGCCACACATTAGAAGGCATCATATAATGACTTAATATTTTCTTTGAGGGAATTTTTTTTTTATTATTAGATCTCACCATTTATTAAACTGTTTATCATATCATAAACATTATCCATGCATCTCATACATAAAAAGCATATAATAAAAATGACATGGTTATGGCCCCTAAGAGAGTAGTATTAACTAAGCTAGCTTCACCAAGCAACTTCCACCAACGTCCTCACTTGATGCTGCCTTTTTGTCTCCACATCATAATTACATTATACAGAAACCTCTTTTACATTCGAGGGGAGTTAGGTGAGAAGAGAATGTACAATCAGAATGTAGAGAGAAAGGCACGACGCGCAGGTCGTATTTATTAAAACCAAAAGGCATAAAAAGAGGACTAAGGCCATAACTATGCACCATGCATCACAAAGAACATATAAACTCATAACAATAATACATAATTATTTTTCGTGAGTTATAAAAGGATAGAAAATATTGCGCTTTCGAATAACACCCTAAGCCCGAACAACATGAACACTTCATGTGCTGCGGGGAATCCTTGCGCCGTCGTTCAACACTTAAACCTCAGGCGCCTCCTTAACGGCTTCACATCAACACTTGATGCTGCTGCCGTAAAACAAGAATAGAGTTTCCAAAATCCCTTACACTGTGCCTCTTATACAAAAATAAGGATTCCATAACCCCTGCTGCCGCATACTAAGAACAAGGTTTCCTAAACCCTTGCGCCGCGCATTGAGAACAAGGATTCCATAACGCTGTACGTATCACATACATACCAGAAAGCTTCACAAAAACATACATCTTAATACAAAATGATTTTCACAGAACATATGAACATCTTCATGGGTTTTTGAAAACAACATCACGGTTTTGCATACAACATAAGAAACAGAATATGTTTTCGCAAAGAGTTTTATACGATTTTCAGAAATAACATATTAAAGATCATATCTTTTATCAAAAACAAGAACAGAAAACATGTTATCTCACGTAAATGAAAACAGAAAACTGAATCATGGTTTCGCAAGACGCTCTGATACCACTGTTGGACATTTTTGAGGATACATCACGTAACAGAAAACAGGGATTCCCACCGAGGATCCATGCGAAAAAGCCATAATCCAAGTTTTTAAATGATTTACCTCTTGAAGCGTGAATCACCAACACCGTAATAGAAACGATGTCTCTGCGGTATCCACACGAATAGACACGCGAACATCCAACGTCCACAAAGAGGAGCCTCACGTCTCTCACACAGTGCTAGCTGCGAAGAGAAGAGAAGAAACTTGTCGCTCTCTCATTCACTTTTCTGTAGGTGCGGCTAGGGTTCAGAATTGTGTCTCTTAGCAGCCCCCTTAGTAGTACTATTTATAATAGTGACTGCCTTAAGTGAGTGTGAGCAGCAGCAAGGTAAGCTGTGCAACCCTAGACCCATCTGTTATGAGTCTGGCCCATATTTAAATCCGAGTCCAACTTGGATCCATTACTCCAATTTTAGTCTGCTCTATGTGTGTGACCCTACAGGTTCTTATTACATTGGTAGTCATAGTAAAATCCTATTTTAATCTTACAAGCAGTGAGCAGTATCTAGCAACACATCGCTGCTACCCAAGTAATAAGAATGTCAGTGATTTGACATAACCTTTCCGTGACCAATGTTTCCGTGTCGTTTAGTCCCTTTGTCAAGATATCTAGATTGAACACAAGGCATGGAATGCATCACCCTAGTATAGTCCAATCATTGGTTTCCAGATACTCGAGTAGACTTTGTAACAACAAATGAGATCAATATCTCATATTGACTCATTTGAGCATGGCCATGCATTTCGCAGTCTCACTCAATCAGGGGCCCCGAAGATATCATTCCTGTTATGTAGGAGTGCAAACCCCATCTAGGTCACTCACATCCCTCTGCATGATTCGCGGTATGTCCAATAACTAACTTTATAATCACCTCGTTACAGATGACGTTTGATGGCATTAAAATACACAACTCCTCATGTAGGAATCATAGTGATTTCAGGTCAAAGGACCACAAACACCATTGTCACTATGAGAATCGCTTATGACACTCACGTAACGATCCATGTAGCGTTCTCATGGTGGGTCAGTCTAATACATCATTACTCTAATATGTACCCATGTGAAGACTTAATATCTTATATCCATGACCCGTGAGATATGGTCATCAATCTATGCACATATTAGTCTCAATGTATTATTGTTGTCCTAATTAACAATAATACTTGACTAGGGACATTTAAGAATAGTGTTACAATCAAAAGGATCTCACGATCAAGTCATCCACTTGATGTCCTATGGCATCAAACTTACTATTCTAAGGACTTTATTATGTTTATAAAAAATAACACATTAAATAAAATGCCTCATATATAAAAATAGCATAATAGAATGTATGTAAAAACAGAAAATGTATTGGCCTCTAGGGCATACACCAACATGGACAAATGGGTCAAAGAGCTTAATGGTAAGCAGATTCCATAAGTGAAGGTTTTATGGGGTGGCAAGGACACTAAGGAGGCTAATTAGGAGTTAGAGTCCTACTTGTAGTAGGACTACCCAGATTTGTTCCTTTTAGGTGAGAAATTTTGGGGTCAAAATTTTAAAAAAGAGGGGAGAAATGTAATACCTTAAAAGACATGTTAAACTTGTTTATGTGTTCAAAGGTAGCATATGACTTGCTTAACATGCATGTTTAATTTTGTGATAAACTGAGTTAGTTTAGACACTTAGTTGCAACCTAGAGTATGAAAAATTGCTTAAAATGACTCAAATAATAGCATAAATTGCTCACATGAGGGAAATAAATATGAATAATTTATTTCTAGGTCACAAATGTATGAAACAAGATACAGTTAAAGTTTCAAGGTAAATTGAGTTTGTTTAGCATTTTTAGGCATACTGGTTGTTTATTTATAGCCGGATTGACTAGTAGTAGTTATGAAAATATCAGATAATGGTGAAACGACTTTTTATATGAATCCTAATATTTATTTTAAAGTTGTTAGAAGTTAAAAATCTTGACTTAGCTAAATCTGAGTATTTTTAGTAGATCGAGATTTATTAGTTATGGTCTAAGGCCTTAAGAGTTTTTTGTTTCCTTCTTCATAAGCCTTTGTTCATGGTTGTTTTTGCTTAACAATCTGAAACAGAAACAATAGGAGAAGAAAGGAAAGAAGAGAAAGCAAAGACCAAGGAAGAGGAAAAGAGAAAGAGGAAAGCTAAGGGCAAATCCAAGGTTTGAGGAATCAACCAAGCTTGAAGCTTCTTCCAGTTGCCAAAGGTAGAGGTTTTATGTGCATATTCATCTCTTTTCACTCTTTTCATCATTGATACATCTTTGGTGCTTAATAGGTTAAATTGAATGCTAGAGATGTTTGATGTGTTTGGCTTGCATGGATGTGTTTCTTTGGTCATTTATAACGTATTCAAGCATAAGTTAAAGATAGAAACTTAGAACATTTCATTTAGACCATTAATGCCTAAAAGAGGGGTTTAGGTCAAACTATGTGTGATTTGGTGCTTGAATCCAAATTAAAAGGTTTAAGTTAGTGATTGATGATTCTTATGTGTTTAAGAACTGATTAGGGATTTAGAATCACTTAGAAACTGATTTGGAATGACCAAAATCCAAGAAAAGAACTAATAGAACTATACCACGGTTCTGCAAAATCTGGTTTTTGCTATACACGCCGCGGCGTGAAGACACTGTGCTGAGGCGTGAGGTTGAATTTGCTGAGTGCGCTACAGTGTACCAACGTCGTGCCGCGATGCGTAACGCTCGAGTTTTCAATTTTCAGCAAGCAAAGGCTAGGGTGCCACAGAGCGATGCCCTGGAACTTCAAAAATGTCATTTATGATGTTTTCAAGTTCTTGGCTAGTTGGGATCATTTATATATGTTTCCTAAAGTGTGTTAAGGCACAAATAAGGATATTTTCAAGAAAGAAACTATCACCTAGCAAGTATAAGAAAGTTTAAACCTTTGAGCATTCAAGAGTTATGGTTTGCCTTAGGTAAGTATCTAGCACCTTAGGCCACTTTTGTGATAAAGTATGTCACTTAAGAGTAATGAATGATGAGTTGGTGTTTTGATATATGTATGATGGGAAGGATGGGTAGTATTGATCTTCGTGAGTATCCTTTGATGTTGTACACCATCATTAAGGACAAAGGAGATAAGTGAGGAGTTCATAAGGTTCTTTCGAACAAGGATTCAACCTAAATTTCTCAACATGCCAGGGTACATGTGATGTGAGGATGAGATTTTCCTCTATTTACCACAAGATAATACACAAAACCAATATTCCTAAGCTTAACATCTTAGCTCTAAGTTGGACTAAGTATATATGTACAAAATGTATGTTAATTTGGTTTATCTAGATGCTAAAGTTAGACTTTGTAGATGCTTTAAACATATCTTATTTAGCATGTATTAAGATTATGTTTATTATGCTTTGTATGTTGGTTTTGGTTTACTCATACCGAGAAATGTTATTTCTCACCCCATTGTGTTCCATGTAATTCCAGGTGAAAGTTCTTCAAAGAGTAAGAAGAAAAAGGTAGCTAAAGAGTAGATTAGTTTTATAGTGTATGTTACAATTACTGTATCTTTTAGTACTTCTTTTGTAATGTAAAGACTATGTAATACTTCAAGCCTTTGCTAAGGCTAATGTTGTATATATATAAGTATGCATTATGTTATGAGATCTATGTTTTCCGCATTTCACATGGCTCTCTATAATGTTTCCAATGAATTATGGATGTATGTATCAAATTAGTACGTATGTAGTAATGTTGTAATGCTAGGTATCTCCTTGTATGCTACATATATTGAGATACTGGTATTAGGATGTTACAGGCCTCAACACCTTTATGCGATAACATGAACCCCAATAATTTTCCTGCTTGGACCCCGAACATGCACTTTTTTGAATTCAACCTCATATTATGTTTCCATATTTGTGCAAATGCCTTTGTGAAGTCAGGAACATGATCTCTCGTGGCCAAGGTCTTCACTATCATGTCATTTATGTACACTTTATGCACCTTCCCAATTTGGTCTTTAAAAACTCTGTTCATCATCCTTTGTTAGGTAGCTCCTACGTTTTTTTAGCCTAAACAACATTACCTTATAGCAATAGCTTGTTCTCTCCATTATGAAGCCTATTTTTTCCTCATCTTTTGGATGCATTAGGATTTGGTTGTATTCTGAATATGCATCCATAAAAGATAAGTACTTATGACCAATAAGCTATCCACTAACTTGTTTATGTTTGGCAGTGAGTAAGGGTCTTTGGGGGCAATCCTTATTAAAGTCTATCTAATCTACACTCATGCACCACTTCCCTGAAGACTTCTTAACTAATACCATATTGGAGAGGCAAGTAGTGTAGGCTACCTCATTTATGAGACATGCACTTAGGATCTCCTTAACCTATTCTTCAATTACTTTTTAGCATTCTAGCCCCACTTTCCTCTTCATCTATGACACTAGTTTAGCACTTGGTGAGATCGATAACTAGTGATAGATGAAGTCGAGGTCCAAGCCAAGCATATCTAATAAAGTCCAAATGAAAAGATCTTTGTTTTCCTGCAAGAAAAAATTCAGTTCGTTATTTTCTCCTTCAGAGAGGTTGGCTCCAATCTTGGTGACCTATTTAGGGCTAGGTTTGAGTTGAATCTCTATCAGCTGGCCATTAGGCTATAGTATTTTCCCCTTCATTTTAGAATGAACATCTAACTCTACTATCATAACGGAAGCTGACTCTTTTTCACAAGGTGGCTTTTCGCATTGCTCATCGTTAGGTTCTTCGAGATCTCCAAGTTAGCTTTGTAGCTTCTCCTTGCAGCTTCTTAGTCCATTCGATTGTCACCACTTCGCCTTTGTCCAAGATGAACTTTATGGCTAAGTAGTGAGTGAAGATGATAGCTCTAAAGGCATTAAGGGATGGCCTTCCCAAAATGATGTTGTAAGTAGAAGGGTAATTAACTACCAAGAATTTTACCTTTGCCCTTTTCTCTAGGATTTTCTAATTCTTCTCTTCAGAGCTCATTCCCAAAGTTAGGTACAACTCCATATATCCTTTTGGCCTCATTTTCTCCCCTAAAAATCCTACCAAATTAGTGTCAAAGGGTTTCAGGTTAGAAAGCGGGAGACCGAGGTTGTGGAAACGCTCCATGAAGAGGATATCTGTCGAGCTCCCTTAGTTGAGAAAAATGCGTTTGATTTGGGCATTGGCCATAATCCCTGTAATGACCATAAGATCATCATGGGCAAGGATCACTCCATTTGCATCTTCATCAATGAAACTGATAACTTGGGAGTTCCATAATCTGCTTCTTTTCTTGAACGATGCCCGAGACAAAGCACTTAACACCTACCTTAAGTGTTTCTTTTGAGCAGACTTTGACTATCTTGCCCTAGTAAATCCTCCTAATATGGTGTTGATAGTCTTGGATACTTCATCATCTTGCCTGGTTTCCTTCTGAAGGGAATTATCTCTTTGACGTCGAGCCTATTCACGCATAGGTAAGAGTTTCTTGGGTATAAGAGTCTGACATGGTGGGCTGTAACTTCTCTTTCTTCCTTCCCTCCTCTGATACCTCTGGGGGTTGTTGTTTCTAGAGTGCTAGACATAACCCTACAACATTCCCCACTGTATTAGAGTCTTGATTGCTTCTTAGATGTCGACACACTCCTCTACATTGTGGCCATAGCCATGACGGTAGTTACAATATTTTTACTTGTCCACCCATCCTTGAGGTCTAAGTGGCCATGGTTTGGGAATCTTAGAGTGCTTTATGTAATACACCTGCTCAATAATCTTGCTTCAGAAAATCTTGAGAGCATATTGTTAATGAATTTCCTCGAGCTGGTCCTCTTGGGTTATTCATAGGACCTCTTGTCTTAGGTTCTTTATCCTTCTTTCAAGATGGTCTTGTAAGCTTTATTTTTCACCTTTAGTACCTCCTCCATATTTATATACTTTTCAAAGAAGTTCTTCAATTCATCCAAGTTTTAAGGTGTCTTCTTGGCTAGTGACTTTGTGAAGTCCCCAGTCCAGAGACCTCGGATAATTGTGTGCATGGCCACATGTGAATTCAAATCTCGTACCTCGAAGAATTCCTTATTAAACCACATCATCAAGTCCTTCATCGGTTTATTCTTCCATTATTTAAGACAAAGGAGGCTAGACACTATTTTGGGTTGCACCTTACTGGTGGTGAAGTTCATCAAAAAGCTCATTGACAACTCGTCGAAGTCATTAATAGACTTGGAAGGTAGGGAGAAGAATCATTTGAGGGTGGCTTTCTTTAGCATTGAGGGTACGCCACATAATAGGGTCAAATGTCCCTATAAGCAAAGTGGGCGGCATAAAAGCGTCCAAGTACTCTTTGGGTTCTATAGATCCATCATACACCTCTACTGTAGGGGGTTTGAAACCTTTTGGCAATGAGACTCCTATGATGAAATTGGAGAATGAATGATTATAAAGATATTGGCCCTCATGTTTTTGGGAGGGTCCCAAGGATATGGAGGGCTCATGCCCTCTTTGCAGTTCATGGTTCCTTGCAAGTTGTTGCTTAACCTATGATCTGTGATCCATGCGAGTCTTCATATTATTTTATGCTACTTGTTCTCTCGACATCAATTGTAGGAGGTTAGTTATTTGTTGTTGCTACTTCGTAAGCATATCGAAGAGTTCCTGGTTGCTTGGAGGGGTAAGTCGAAGTACTACCTTCGAGAGTGAGTTGAGCTGGGGTTAGAGCTGGTAAAAGTTCTTGAGTGGTGGGATGAACTCATTCCACCATGGAGCGCAAGCAGGTAGTGGCTGGTTGCCCACTGTGAGCATGACTTTCTATCACTGAGACTTTAGCGCCATCTCGCTACTGCTCTTGGTTCGTAGCAGTCCTTGTACGTATGTTGGCCATGAGAGGAAAGTGGGAGTAGCAATTTGCACACTCCTCACAAACGACGCCAATGTTCGATCCTGGACTTTGAGGATGCTATAGGCTCCTTAGACAGAGTGAACTCTACTTCAAAAACTCCTTTGGATGTTGGTGCAAGGGGATTGGGTACCTACAAAGATACTTTAATACTCAAGTAAGCCAAGGCTTTTAAAAGTAGAGGATGATAGAAAAAATCCTTACCATGAAGCTACAATGCCCTATTTACATAGGGGTGAGTGTCGCGGGTACTAAGTAGTGAAGAGGGGCAGAATGGTCATTCTAGTGGTAGAAGGAAGCTTCCTGGATTGGGGTTGACTTCCTTGTGCCTCTTGACAGGGGATATTCCTTTTATCTCTTGTGTAAGGTCATTGTCCCAGTGCTCTTGGGCTTGGCCCAATAAAACCTAAATTCTAATATTGAACAATGTCCAAAATTTCTTCCTAGTGAGGAAGCCACACACCACCACTTCCGATCTCCTGACAGAATCTAATAAACAAAATTATTTATCAGCAGTTTATTCTTAGAAAGTATTGTGCTTTGTTTGACATAATTTGTCTAGACTCTAGAATATCTAGTCCTTTCCCATATCATCAACCATTATAGGGTGAAGGCATATATGTTAAAAGTTAATTTGCTAATTTTATCTCCTTAATTACATATGTTCAAATATAGCAACAATGGTGATAGTTTGCTCTTTTGACAAGCAAAGTCCTTTAGTTTTAGTTAAGTGGTGATTTACATTGAATAGTGAAAAAACAAAAGAGCAATGTAAAATCAGGACAATAGAAAGAGGGCGATAAAAAGAAGAGAAAGAAAAGGCATATTCAATGCATGAAAGTTGAACACATTAACATTTACATTCTTTTCTCCTTCCATGGCCACATTCAGCACTTGCCTAGCAACCAAAAGAATAAGAATTTGCTGCTCTACTTTCATATCTAAAACTTCATAAAATTCTTGTATTTCAAGATAGAGAGGTTGGCATTCATGAGTATCCATAATAGCTAAGTCAAGACACTCTAGACACATCTTTTGACCATCATCAAGCAAAAGATATTGTGTCCCTAAACTACACTAATTGCAAAGTTTCAAATTAGATAATGGAAAGGAAGAAGGAAAAAATAGGGAAAAGGGGGAGGGATGGGATCCATTAATATCTCGTCGTTGGTAACAATATGATGAAATGTTTTGGAAGTTGATATAAATAACCTCCATTCTTCCACAGCAACAACAACAACAAAGAGTCCGATCATGCTCATGTGATGGGCAATATTTTTTGTAGCCATAAAGGGTGTGCTCTAAACTCAATGAGGCCAGCTAAATTTGGTGAGACCTATAAGGAAAGAATCAATTATTCAATTTTATTGTACAATATATATTACTTGCAAAATTAAAAGAACAAAACTAGGAGTTGAAGGAGCTTGCAGTCAATGATACCATCACCATCATCAAAGATCAAAATCAATAAGAGGTCCGATTGAAGGCTGGTTACATATAGGTTAGTAAGGATGGTGTAAAACCATAGCAAGCTAACCCTGGATCCCCTGTTGTCTTGACATTCATGGTAGGTAAAGTGGCTAGATCTGTAAGTATTAGCGTGATTAATTATAATTGAGATTATAATTAATTACGATTATTTTTAGAGACGGTTGTAATTGATTTAGTACCGACTTAGATTGATTTACTACATAAATATATTTTATTGTTTTTCTTTTCTGTACAATAGCCTTTTTCTATAAATAGTGTAACATCCTTCCTAATTTAATAGTAATAATTAGTGATAAGAAAGTTTAGTAACACTTGTGAGAGTAGCTTGATAATTTTGGTGACTTTTTGGGTTAGTTTGAGCCTAATGTTTTAACACAGAATGTGGAAAATAGCTAATATTAACCCAGAATTTGGCATACATGGTTTAGAAGATGGAAATAAATTTAGAAAATTTATTTCTAGATCACAAAAAATTAGGATAAGTTGTGGTTAATTTTGGATGAGTGTTTAAAGGCCAAATTAATTAGGCAGATAAGCTATGGTTTGACATTTTTAATAACATAGGATGAGTATTTAAAGGCCAAATTAAATAAGCAGATAGCATAGAAAATTATGAAAATTTGTGGAAATGTCAAGTAGAGGATGGAAATTATTTTGGAAATGAGTATAGGTTAAGGCATATACCTGTAGGCTTGTTAGCTTAATTCCTAAGGTTTAATTTAACTCCAGGAAGAGTAATACAGTCTAATTGATAGTTAACAGTGTGTAGGAAATAATGGAATGATAGTATAAAGACTGAATGAAGTCCTAGAATTTCCCATTACACTTATGAAAGTTAGAAAATTCGCTAATGAAAGACTAAAGTATCATTAAGTGATACAATATTTCCATTAAGCCATTAAAGTCAAACAAATTTATCTCTTTTCTCCTCCTATACGTAACTTAAGCAGAAAAGAGATAAGAATAAAAAGAAAACAAAATAAAGGAGAGAAGAGAGAGAAAAATAGAGAATGTGAAACAGAGGAAGGAAAGGAGAAAAAAAAAGGAAGAGTAGTAGGAAGGAAGAGAAGAAAAAGTAAGAAAAGGAAAAAGGGAAGGAAACTCCACCATCAAGGAAATTAGGTAAGGGGTTTTGTGATTATCTTTGTTATACTTCCTTCCTTGCTTCTCAAAATTTTTCATGGAAGTTTTAGTTAGGAAGTTCATATGGATTTTTTTTAAGGAAATGGGTAAGGATATGGATGATGAGATAGTTTTCAAGTTTGTATATATTTACATATATATGTTTTAACCTTTTTAGCTTGTTTATGAAGATAAATGGAACATCAATTTGTGAGTTTTATAGAATTATTATATGATATGTACTGGAAATATATGAAACAAGTGGGTTAGAGAATATGGAAACTAAAGAAAACATATGGAAATTCTAATTCTGCTACTGGCTATTCGAATAACATTGCTTGTTATTCAAATAACACAACTGAGATTTGAAAACAGTGGGCTATTATTTGAATAACATTAGTGGTTATTTGACTAACATGCTCCAAAAATCACAAGGGATGGGTTGTCATTTGAATAACCCAAGTGATAGAAAAGAGGAAGCGATGACATAGCTATAGCAATAGAAAACAGATGAAACGAAGAGAAAGAAGATGAAAAGAAGGAGGGAGAAGAGAGGAAGAGAAGGAAAGCAAAAGGGAAGGACAAAGCTTGATCATCACCATCCAACCACTTGAGGTAGGGGGAGTTTACTTACTCATCTTAATCTTTTTTGCTTCATCTTGCATGAAGTTAGTTTATATGTTTAGAGAAAATGGATTTTGAGAAGCAAAAACTATTCTATTTTATTAGTTATTCTTTCCAATGGTTGAGAATAGATAGTTTCAACCTAGTGGATACAAGAGATTCATTTTTTACTTGAGAAATATCCATTTGGCTCCTTAAGTGTGGAGTTGGAAAAATGGGTATTAGAGATGAGTTTGAAGCTATATTTATATGTTTGTATTCATCTAGATGAGTTGGTGATTGATTCTTATTGTTTCATTCACTTAAGTTTTGGTTTAAATATATTGTGTAATGAGTTTTAAAGTATAGAAGTAGAAGAGTAGGAAAGCATGGAACAAAAGGGTGATAAGGCCCTGTTTCTGGTGTAATTTCGCACTAGATAATTGATTATCACATCGGGATAATTGGTTATTGTGTGGTGGCAGTGTAACACCCCAACTTTTGGGTTAATTACAATATTATCCTTAATGTACTGTTTTGTAATTTTTGTGAGTAGTAAATTGAATTTGACTGTTTCGTGAGTGTATTTGACTGTTGTATATGATTTGCTCCGAGCTAGGGAAATAATAATTTTCTGGCCGGAAAAATCTTATTTTAATTAATTGGAGCTGAGGGATCTTACTAAACCCAATTCTGATTGATATATATATTAATCTTTTAATTTTTAGGATTTAACTATGTAATAAAATAATTTTATATTATTATAATATTATTTTATTTAACAGTACCTATTGTCTCAAAAATAGTAGAAATCTGCTTCAAAATGACCATGGACCCTGAAAAGTCTGTAGGACCCGCATTTAGAAAAGCAGTCAACAATTCTGATTGGACTAAATTCTAAACTAATAGGAGTCAGTCAATCAAAGTGGCTTGAATTTTCTAACCAATAAGGTTTAGTCAAACAAAGTGGCAAAGACTTCTTTGTGGACTGTTAGATGTAAAAGCTTGTTTTGGAAGTTTTGATCTTAACCGTTGATCAAATCAATGGTGTGAGAGCAATTCTAGTTTAATCACTAAGCAATAACCACCTTAGATCAAATCAAAGGCTAGGAATTAAAGTTAAAATCAAAGGTTGAGATTAAGTCAAACATAGTGGCTTGACTTTACTTAGAAGCTAATTAAACCTAATTTGGTTAATCTAATTACTTAATTAGCAAACTAAGTAAACTAACCTAGTTATTAATTAGTTATAGTCTAAATATTAATTAGATATCCTAATATTGTTTAGAAGCTATGATATATGCTAATATATATTAAACTAATTAGTTATGTAATTAGAATGTTAATTAAGTGTTAATAGGAGACTTAACCTAATTAACTAGCCATTTAATTAGTATATGATTAGTCATTAATTAAAATCAAATAAAGCCCCTAAATTTCCCTTGAGTCTCACGGCCAAGGAGACTAAAATTCCAAGTTCCACATTGTTCTTGAACCATCCAAGTGACCATGCATGACAAGTTGATGACATAGGTCATGTGCCATGCAATTGTGATATTTGTGTTCAAGTAAATCCTTTCATTTCTCCTACAACACTCACACGGAAGCCCCTCCATATTTTACACTTTCATTATTCACTTTTCACACATCTAAAGACTTAGCCTATTTTCTCTCAAAATTCCAAGAACTCAAGAACACATTTCTCTTCCATTTTCTCTCTCAAATTTGGCCTTCACCCTCAAACCCACCATCAATCTTCTATAATTTTACCTCTTCACTTTTCCTAAACCAAAACTATCTCCTAAACACTTTTCCTTTACAAGGTTTTGTCAAAAACCTACTCTTTCTAGTTCAAAATCCAAGCTTTTGTTTACTTCCTTAACGATAAGCTTTTGTTTTCATGGTTTAAAATTTGATTTTTGATTTTCTTAACCATGATTGTTCCATGATTTTTCAATATTGAGCCTTGTATGTGATTTACTAATTATTTAAGAATTATTAGGGTTTTGTGTTGGTTTTCAAGAAAGCAAGGAGAAGGAGGAGACTAGGAGATCTTTGTCTTCAAGAGGTAAGAGGGAGATTTAATCTCATCAACCTTGTATGGTGATGAGAAAATGGATTGTATGTGTGTGAAGAATCCATAAGGATTCATTTGTGTGGTTGTTTATTGTTTTCTTATTTGTGATTGATTTTATTTGCAAGCATGTTTATAGCTTTAAAATATATTGCATATGTTTATAGATATATGATTATTAATGTAGGATGTGAATAACATGTTACGATTGTATGAGTGTTCCAAAGAACACAAAGGAGCTTACGACTTCTTCATGAAAAAGAGAACCAAAATGTTCTCAACCATTTTCTAAAACACTGATTAACAAATTTAGGTAAAATAATAAGAATTGGCCAACATGCCATTTTATTTTCTAAGATAGGTTAAGTAATTAATTTACAAAAGAATTTGATTTCAATGAATCTTTGAGAAATAAAATGAATGAACTTGGTTTTAGAATTCTAAATTAGTAGAATTTGTAGTAAGCAAGAAATAAAGTGAACACTTGAAAAATACTAACGTAGAGCTCACTCTCTGAGTTTTGAAGCGCGTTAGCAAGTTTCAAGATGTAAATGATGGGTAAGGTTAAAATGAACAATATTTAGAGAAAAACGTTAAAAATACCATATACTGATTTTATAGGCAAAATACTGCCGAAATTTACTAAAATCAGATAAATAAAATGAAAAGATTCCATAATATATTTATAACATAAGGAAAATACTTTACGTAGTTTAAATGTACACGTTTTAAAATGATGATTTTAAGCTATATGGTTGAGAAAATAATTTAAAAATCTTACACGATTAAGAAAATGATTTAAAAACATTATGCGATGTTCAAAAATGTCAAAATATATTTACGCGATTTTAAAACATTTGTAAAAGCAAAGCGATTGTGAAAACTCGATAAAATTTCTATGTGATTAAATGATACAGCGAGTTTTACTATTGATGCACAATTTTTAGTTTCAAACAAGTTTACAAACTTGATGCGGGATTAATTGTTGCATTGCGAACCCAAGTGCAGGTTGTCTCAAGTAATAAATTTCTCGGGAGTCCGAGGTCGATCCACAGGGAATTGTTGAAGATTAATTAAGGTGAAATAAATATTTTGTTACTACGATAAAAATTATTTACTTGGGTTAAAAGATCCACTCTTGGTAAATAAAGTAAAGGTAAGATTAATTTATTTTATAACTCAATTAGAATCCTCGCAACATGGAGGTTCCAATCGAAAAATACAACATTAAAAGTCCAATTGAAATAATATATGTAATTATATTATGTTTCCAAAAAATATTACCACCACTTATAAATGGGTTAAAGCATTCATTGTGCCAATATTATGTCTACAACAAATCAAGAACTTCACTTTATAAGGAGAGTTTCTAACACTACCACTTGTAAATGGGTTAAAGCATTCATTGTGCCAATCTCTTGTCTACAACAAATCAAGAACTCTACTTTACAAGGAGGGTTGCTAAATTGATTGGAAACAAAATACAATACGTATAATGACCACTTGAAAATATATCATTTAAGCACAAGAGAGAAATTAATCTAACCTTATTTCATTACCAAGAGCTTCACTCTTTCACCCAAGTAAAATGAACCTTAGTTACTCATAGATAAGAAGAAAGAAAGAGAGAAGAAGAAGAAGAACATGACTTTAATTTAGAACAAAGGAAAATTACTACAAGAAAATCTAGTAACAAACTAGCATCATTGTGGTACCTAACACCTAATACCTTCAATGATCTGCTAAGGACCCCTTTTATAGAGGATTAGAGATACAAAATGATAAGGGGGCTGAGTCATTAGTGGGTGGATGAGTGGAAAATGAGTGAAAAATGCCAAATGACTTTTGGTGAATGAGAAATTATGGAGATTCCTTGTCTCTGAAATTATGTAGCTCTGAAGTCATTATATTCTTCATTGTTGAACCAAGTGGTCTTCATAAAAGTTGTAGGCCTGGATCTTAGCTTTCAAATGGCTTTGGTTTGAGTCCAATATCATTTCTATAACTCCAGATACGTTCAAATTACTACACACTGCCCAGGCCCAGTCATAGCTCCTCTGTTCTGACTTCCAAGCCTAATATCACCTTTAAGGAGTCCGATTCTGGGGAAGTGTTCAACATGAAAGTTATAGATATGGATCTTAACTATTCAGCGTCCGAATTTCAGCCTATTTCACAACTTCTATCCCCCAATATATGATGAACAGTACACATAGGTTAAGCTATCAGGAAAAGCACTCTGGTTCTTGCTTCAACCCCAATTTGAGTTATCTACTCGTGTGATTGAGCCTTTGAGGTTTCTTGAAAGTTGTAGAACTCTCTCTTATCTTTAAAATGCCATCAGATTTATCTCATTTGATCACTTACATCCCAAGATATAGCCCAAATACAGAAATAACGTAAGACATAAATTATGCTAAAAAATTCAATTAAGTCCAATTTGAGTCCAAACTTACAAAACATAATCAAACTCAATCAATTAAGTACATGGAGAGTGTAAATGACTAAAAATGAGGGCTTATTAATGTATCAAATATGTGATCATCAACTATCGGGCCAAAGTGGTGGACCCGGACATGTTATGAGATAGTACTGTCAAGTGGAGACATGTTATATCTTGGTATGTTGAGACTGAGGGTATTTTCGTAAATATGATGATATATTGGAACTAAGGGTATTTTGGTAATTGTTGATCATGCTTAGAGTGTTGGGTCAATTTGGTTGATAATTGGCGATTGGTTGACGAGATGAATTACACCGTGTTGTGGTGTGATAGGCGTAGTGTGGTTCATTATATGAATCTTTGAGGCATTAGTGTGCAGATAATTCCACATATGGATAGTGGGTTGCTCCTCTGGGCCGTGGTAACGAGCAACACACTAATGATCTTGACAAACACTATTCTTAATCGAGATCTTGTGGAGACTATTTAGTACAATGCCTCTAGTGCACGATATATTGGACTGTGTACTGCAACACGATGTTTTGGACTGTGGACTATAGACACGACGTTGGACAGTGTAATAGTTTGGTTGGGCATCCTGGGGTACTATTAGTTCTTTTCAGATCATTCTCTCAGATATCTGTGTTTAGCTCCATGGAGTAGGAACGAGTCTGTGTGTGTTCATTCATTATCTACATTTTAATGTTTACTATAATCTGTGATAAAATGTATGATGTATTTGCTTTACTATACTGTATGTGATATGATGGTATATATCATTGTGATATCTGATGTATTATCATTTTCTTTATTGTTATGCTGGTAATTATGTAGATTGTCTCACTTCTCTATATATATTTCTTTGTATTATTATTATATTTCCGTAAATAGTTTGAGGAAGAGGAAGAGGAACAGCCTCTTGAGATTCAGTATCCAAACGAGTGCCAGCCGAACGAGCAGTGTGACGACGGCGAGCCGATAGATCACCCCTACCATTTGGATTGATCCTGTGATTATGGCGTTGCCGGGATTCTTTGGTTTTGTGAGACTTGATTTTCACGGAGGTTCGGAGGCCTAGCGTATGCGTGAGGATAGAGGAATAGTTGTCTACGTGGGACATCTGACTGTGTCCCTGAGTAGAGAGTTTGATGGAGATATTATATTTACCACTACTTTATATTTACATCTTGAGTTGCCTCTAACTCTTAGGCGTTATTAAGAAGGAATTTTTCATGCGCCTAGTGAGCTTAGTAGTGAGTTAACAGCTCGGACTCGTGTCCGTAGAGCTGTGGGACCCACTGTCCATAGGGTTAGCACTTGGGCAATGTTATGTTCTTTATGATGACATTTCACTGCTTTGATAAATATTTGTAGTTGTAAATTATTTGTGTATTTAAGACAAAAATCATATGTATATTATGGCGTGATTATGTCTTGCTTTATTTTGTGTTCCGTGTTATTCTATTTTAATGTTATCAAGTATAAAAAGAAAAAATTTTACCACTAATATTATTTATGTACCAAACGTTTTCCAACTTGGGTAAGAATTTTATTTTATTTTATTTTATTACATCAAAAATGTGACATCCTAACAAGGGTGTTACATTAGTTGGTATCAGAGCCCAAGTTTGAGTCTTTTGGGGTTGTGGATAGGTTTGTTTTTGCTTGTGTTGTGTGATTCTCTACGATTTGTTTACGAAAGGTTACATCTAACTTTGTTTTGTTATGATTGAAGAAAGAGATGTCTAGAGGAAGAAGAGCGCGTGCGAACATAGAACGTAATATGGACCCAATGACTGCAGCTGCTAAGGCTATGGAGCGAATGTCGGAAGTGATTACCTAGCAAAATCAATGAGCAGCTCAACAGCAAGATGCAACTGCTAATGCTCTGAATTTATCTGAGTTTAGGCGCTACAACGTGCTACAGTTTAGAGGCGAGTTTGACCCCAAGAAGGCAAGTCTTTGGATTCAAGACTTGGAAAGGGTATTCAAAGGAATGGGGTGCGTAGAAAATAGAAAAGTGATGTATACTATGTTTATGTTGAGAGGAGATGCTGAGAATTGGTGGAGAGAAACCCGCCAATTATTGCGAGCTGAAGGGACTGAGATCACTTGGGAGGTATTTAGTGAAGTATTTCAGGAGAAGTACTTTCCTGGTAGTGCCTGACATGCCAAGGAGATGGAATTTCTTGGTTTGCGTCAAGGTAACATGACTGTTGGGGAGTATGCTGCTAAGTTTGAGAGCTTGTCACAGTTCTCAAGGTATTTTCAAATTCAACCTAATGAGATATAGAAATACTGTAAGTTTAAAGATGGAATGAGGGTAGAACTGAGACGAGCAGTACTACCTATGAGGATGAGAGAATTTCCTGTTTTGATGGATACTTGTGGACAACTCGAGAAGCTGTCACAAGATCCAAGAAATCATAACTTTGGACTAACTAGGTTCCAAAGGGGAGGTCATAGTAGTAATAACCAGTTTCAGCGCAAGCCTTATTCGAGACCATCGGGAAGTCAGCCTCAACATCCGTCCATTGGAGGAAGTTCTAGTGGTAACCGAGCTAGTCAAAATGTGGCGTTTATGCCAAGATGTTTTAAGTGTGGAAAGAGTGGCCATATATCTACGGATTGTTCGATCAGAGGAACGATATGCTTTAACTACAGAAAACCTGGACATATTTCTAGGGATCGCACTCAGCCGGAAAGGAAGCCTGTTGTGAGTAATGTTCATGCTACTCAGCCGCGATCTGGAGGGCGAGTATATACAATGACTGGAACTGAAGCTTCTCAATCTGAAGATCTTATTCAAGGAGGAGGTGTCATTGAAGGTAATCGCCTGACTTTGCTATATGATTTGGGTGTAACACACTCATTTATTGGATATGATTGTGTGGAACGATTAAAACTGCCTATGTCTTCTCTGAGTTTTCAATTGATTGTTTCTACGCCGACTGCCAAGCCTGTTGTTACATCCAAAATATGTATGAACTGTCCTATTGTTATAAAAGATCGCGTGTTTTTGGTCAATTTAATTTGTTTACCTCTTGTTGAGATAGACATAACATTAGGAATGGATTGGTTATCTTCTAACCATATCCTGATAGACTGTGTAAGTAAAACCATAGTTTTTTCTAAGGAGGAAAGTTTTGGATTCTTGACTGCTGTTAAAGCCAAGTCATTGTTGTGAGATGAAGCTCAAGGATTTATATTGCTGTCTTCTTTAGAAGTCAAGAGTTAGAAAGATGTGAGTGCTATTCCTGTCGTCAATGAGTTTCTAGAGATTTTTTCTGATGATGTACTCGGTTTGCCACTGGAAAAGGAGATTGAGTTCTCTATTGATTTGGTGCTGGGAGCAGGTCCTATTTCGATTGCACCATATCGAATGTCGCCTGCAAAGTTGGTAGAACTGAAGAAGCAATTGGAGGAACTGTTGGAGAAACAGTTTGTGCGACCTAGTGTTGATTATCATCAGTTGAACAAGGTTACAATAAAGAATAAGTATCCACTTCCGAGGATTGATGATTTGATGGATCAATTAAAGGGAGCCGCCATTTTCTCTAAAATAGATCTGCGATCAGGTTATCATCAGATTCATGTCAAGGTAGATAATGTACCTAAGACAGCTTTCCGAACTCGTTATGGGCATTATGAGTATCAAGTGATGCTGTTCGGAGTGACGAATGCTCCTGCAATATTCATGGATTATATGAATATGATTTTTCATTTGTACCTAGACAGATTTGTCATTGTCTTTATCAATGACATTCTGATCTACTCTTAAAATCAAGAAGAGCATGTTGAACATCTTAGTATAGTTCTCCAAATTTTGAAAGAGAAGAAGCTGTATGCGAAATTGGCAAAATGCAAGTTTTGGTTGGAAGAGGTTCAATTTCTAGGTCACATAATTTCTAAGGAAGGTATTGCGGTAGACCCATCGAAGGAGGAGACCATTTTGCAATGGGAAAGGCCTAAGACAGTGACTAAGGTCTGGAGTTTTGTTGGACTGACCGGATATTACCGAAGGTTTATTAAAGGTTTTTCCAAGATAGCTGGACCACTTACACAGCTTACAAGGAAGAGCCAAGCTTTTGATTGGACGGAGGAACGTGAAGCAAGTTTCCAAGAGTTGAAGAAGAGATTGATGACTGCACCAATGCTAATTTTACAAGATCCTAACAAATCTTTTGAGGTGTATTATGATGCTTCTTATCAAGGGTTAGGATGTGTGTTGATGCAGAACTGAAATGTAGTAGCTTTTGCTTCAAGACAGTTGAAGGTCCATGAGAGGAACTACCCAACGCAAGATTTGGAACTAGCTGCAGTAGTCTTTGCGTTGAAAGTGTGGAGGCATTTTCTGTATGGAGCTATGTTCAATGTCTTTAGCGATCACAAGAGCTTGAAATACTTGTTTGATTAAAAGGAATTGAACATGAGATAGAGGCGATAGTTGGAATTTTTGAAGGACTATGATTTTCAGCTTCAATATCATCCAGGAAAGGCAAATGTGGTGGCGAATGCCTTGAGCAAAAAGTGGTTAGTGTTTCCACCATGATGATAAAGGAGGAGGAGCTGATTAATCAATTCAGAGACCTATGGTTGTCAGTGGAATTGGTACTCGGAAAGATTCATCTAAGTAATGTTGTAGTTTTGAATGACTTGCTGGAAATAATCCGAGAAAAATAGGATGAGGATTCATTTTTACAAAATAAAAAGGAATTTTTGAAGCAAGGTCATAAGGCGACGGTGGAGGAAGGATCTGATGGAATCTTAAGATTTGAAGGAAGAGTTTGTATACCTGATGATCCCGATCTTAAGAAAGTAATTTTGGATGAAGCTCATACTAGTAATTTGAGTATGCATCCGGGGATGACTAAAATGTATCAAGAATTAAAGCGGATGTTTTGGTGGCCAAGAATGAAGAGAGATGTAGCGGAACGTGTGACATATTGTCTCATTTGTCAGAAGGCAAAAGTGGAACATCAACCACCTGTCGGTATGTTACAACCTTTAACTATTTCAGAGTGGAAATGGGATAGTATCTCGATGGATTTTGTTACTGGATTGCCAAGGATGAGGAAAAGTCATGATTCTATATAGGTTATAGTTGATAGGCTTATGAAGTCAGCGCACTTCTTGCTGATCAATATTAAGTATTCGTTGGAATGATTAACCCAGATATACATCAACGAAATTGTTAGATTTCATGGTGTACCCGCAAGTATAGTTTCTGATAGAGATCCGAGGTTTATGTCAAGGTTATGGCAAAGTTTGCAAGAAGCCATGGGAACTAAACTGTAATTGAGTTCTGCTTATCATCGGCAGACTGATGGCCAAACGAAGAGAACAATTCAGTCGTTAGAAGATTTGTTGCGTGCTTGTGTGTTAGAAAAACAAGGAAGTTGAGATGAATTTTTGTCTTTGATAGAATTCACCTACAACAATAGCTTTCATTCAAGTATAGGGATGACACCCTATGAAGCCCTTTATGGATGACGATGCTGAACACCTTTGTGTTGGTATCAGGATAGAGAAAGTATGACTATTGGGCCTGATCTTGTGCAACAGGCTACGAAAAAGGTGAATATGATTCAGGAGAAGATGCGAACGACTCAAAGCCGACAGAAGAGCTATACTAATAAGCGAAGATGACCTCTGGAATTTGAAGAAGGTGAGCATGTATTCTTACTCCTAAATTCATAGGGCCTTATCAAATTATTCGTCGGATAGGTCCTGTAGCCTACCAAATAGCCTTACGCCTTTTCTATCCAATCTACATAATGTATTCCATGTGTCTCAGCTGAGGAAATACATTCCAAATCCAATGCATGTTATACAGCCAGATGAAGTGCAGCTGAAGGATAATTTGACGTATGAAATACTTCCGGTTAAGATCGAGCACAGGAGAGTGAAACAGCTTCGAGGGAAGATGATTGAGCTGGTAAAGGTAGTATGGAATGATGTAACGGGAGATACTACTTGGGAGCTAGAAGATAAGATGAGGGACCAATACCCTCACCTATTCTTAGGTATGATGAATTTCAGGGACGAAATTCTTATTAGTAGGGGAGAATTGTAACACCCCAACTTTTGAGTTAATTATAATATTATCCTGAATGTATTGTTTTGTAATTTCTATGAGTAGTAAATTGAATTTGACTGTTTCGTGAGTGTATTTGATTGTTGTATGTGATTTCCTCCGAGCCAGGGAAATAATAATTTTCTGGCCGAAAAAATCTTATTTTAATTAATTGGAGTTGGGGGATCTTACTAAATTCAATTCTGATTGATATATATATTAATCTTTTAATTTTTAAGATTTAACTGTGCAATAAAATAATTTTATATTATTATAATATTATTTTATTTAACAGTACCTACTGTCTCAAAAACAGTAGAAATCTGCTTCAAAATGACCATGGACCCTGAAAAGTCTGTGGGACCCGCGTTTAGAAAAGCAGTCAACAATTCTGGCTGGACTAAATTCTAAACCAATAGGAGTCAGTCAACGAAAATGGCTTGAATTTTCTGACCAATAAGGTTTAGTCAAACAAAGTGGCAAAGACTTCTTTGTGGCTGCTAGATGTAAAAGCTTGTTTTGGAAGCTTTGATCTTAATCGTTGATCAAATCAATGGTGTGAGAGTAATTCTAGTTTAATCACTAAGCAATAACCACCTTAGATCAAATCAAAGGCTAGCAATTAAAGTTAAAATCAAAGGTTGAGATTGAGTCAAACATAGTGGCTTGAATTTACTTAGAAGCTAATTAAACCTAATTTGGTTAATCTAATTACTTAATTACCAAACTAAGTAAACTAACCTAGTTATTAATTAGTTATAATCTAAATATTAATTAGATCTCCTAATATTATTTAGAAGCTATGATATATGCTAATATATATTAAACTAATTTGTTATGTAATTAGAATGTTAACTAAGTGTTAATAGGAGGCTTAACCTAATTAACTAGCCATCTATTTAGTATATGATTAGTCATTAATTAAAATCAAATTAAGCCCCTAAATTTCCCTTGAGTCTCACGGCCCAAGGAGGCTAAAATTCCAAGTTCCACATTGTTCTTGAACTATCTAAGTGACCATGCATGACAAGTTGATGACATAGGTCATGTGCCATGCAATTGAGATATTTGTGTTCAAGTAAATCCTTTCATTTCTCCTACAACACTCACACGGCAGGCCCTCCATATTTTACACTTTCATTATTCACTTTTCACACATCTAAAGACTTAGCCTATTTTCTCTCAAAATTCCAAGAACTCAAGAACACATTTCTCTTCCATTTTCTCTCTCAAATTCGGCCTTCACCCTCAAACCCACCATCAATCTTCTATAATTTTACCTCTTCACTTTTCCTAAACCAAAACTATCTCCTAAACACTTTTCCTTTACAAGGTTTTGTCAAAAACCTACTCTTTATAGTTCAAAATCCAAGCTTTTGTTTACTTCCTTAAGGGTAAGCTTTTGTTTTCATGGTTTAAAATTTGTTTTTTGATTTTCTTAACAATGATTGTTCCATGGTTTTCCAATATTAAGCCTTGTATGTGATTTTACTAATTATTTAAGAATTATTAGGGTTTTGTGTTGGTTTTCAAGAAAGCAAGGAGAATGAGGAGACTAGGAGATCGTTGTCTTCAAAGAGGTAAGAGGGATATTTAATCTCATCAACCTTGTATAGTGATGAGAAAATGGATTGTATGTGTGTGAAGAATCAATAAGGATTCATTTGTGTGGTTGTTTATTATTTTCTTATTTGTGATTGATTTTATTTGCAAGCATGTTTATAGCTTTAAAATATATTGCATGTGTTTATAGGTATATGATTATTAATGTAGGATGTGAATAACATGTTACGATTGCATGAGTGTTCCAAAGAACACAAAGGAGCTCACGACTTCTTCATGAAAAAGAGAACCAAAATGTTCTCAACCATTTTCTAAAACACTAATTAATAAATGTTAGGTAAAATAATGAGAATTGGCCAACATGCCATTTTATTTTCTAAGATAGGTTAAGTAATTAATTTACAAAAGAATTTGATTCCAATGAATCTTTGAGAAATAAGATGAATGAACGTGGTTTTAGAATTCTAAATTAATAGAATTTGTAGTAAGCAAGAAATAAAATGAACACTCGAAAAATACTAACGTAGAGCTCACTCTCTGAGTTTTGAAGCGCATTAGCAAGTTTCAAGATGTAAATGATGGGTAAGGTTAAAATGAACAATATTTAGAGAAAAACGTTAAAAATACCATATACTGATTTTATAGGCAAAATGCTATCGAAATTTACTAAAATCAAATAAATAAAATGAAAAGATTCCATAATATATTTATAACATAAGAAAAATACTTTACATAGTTAAAAGTACTAGATATAGTCTACACATATTTAAAATGATGATTTTAAGCTAAATGGTTAAGAAAATAATTTAAAAATCTTACGCGATTAAGAAAATGATTTAAAAACATTATGCGATGTTCAAAAATGTCAAAATATATTTACGCGATATTAAAACATTTGTAAAAGTGACGCGAATGTGAAAATGCGATAAAATATCTATGCGATTAAATGATATAGCGAGTTTTACTATCAGGCCAAAGTGGTGGACCCAGACATGTTGTGAAATAGTACTGTCAAGTGGAGACATGCTATATCTTGGTATATTGAGACTGAGGGTATTTTTGTAAATATGGTAATATATTGGAACTAAGGGTATTTTGGTAATTCTTGATCATTCTTAGAGTGTTGGGTCAATTTGGTTGATAATTGGTGATTGGTTGACGAGACGAATTACACCGTGTTATGGTGTGATAGGCGTAGTGTGGTTCATTATATGAATCTTGGAGGCATTAGTGTGCGGATAATTCCACATATGGATAGTGGGTTGCTCCTTTGGGCCGTGGTAACGAGCAACACACTAATGATCTTGACAAGCACTATTCTTAATCGAGATCTGGTGGAGACTATTTAGTACAATGCCTGTAGTGTACGATGTATTGGACTGTGTACTGCTACACGATGTTTTGGACTGTGGACTATAGACACGACGTTGGATAGTGTAATAGTTTAGTTGGGCAGCCTGGGTACTATTAGTTCTTTTCAGATCATTCTCTCTGATATTTGTGTTTAGCTCCATGGAGCAGGAACGAGTCTGTGTGTGTTCATTCATTATCTGCATTTTAATGTTTCCTATAATCTGTGATAAAATGTATGATGTATTTGCTTTGCTATACTGTATGTGATATGATGGTATGTATCGTTATGCTATCTGTTGTATTGTCGTTTTCTTTATTGCCATGTTGGTAATGATGTAGATTGTCTCACCTCTCTATATATATTTCTTTGTATTATTATTATATTTTCATAAAGAGTTTGAGGAAGAGGAAGAGGAACAACCTCTTGAGATTCAGTATCTAGACGAGCGCTAGCCGAACGAGCAGTGTGACAACGGCGAGTCGATAGATCACCCCCACCATTTGGATTGATCCTGTGATCATGGCGTTGCTGAGATTCTTCGATTTTGTGAGACTTGATTTTCACGGAGGTTCAGAGGCCTGGCGTATACGTGAGGATAGAGGAACAGTTGTCTACGTGGGACGTCTGACTGTGTCCCTGAGTAGAGAGTTTGATGGAGATATTATATTTACTACTACTTTATATTTACATCTTGAGTTGCCTCTAACTCTTAGGCGTTATGGGGAAGGAATTTTTCATGCGCCCAGTGAGCTTAATAGTGAGTCAACAACCCGGACTCATGTCCGTAGAGCTGTGGGACCTCTAGGATTTCTGTCTTTCGCTGATCCCTCTGAAGATGATCCATTAGAGGGTTAGAAAATCTTCGAGGTGCACTTGGGCAATGTTTTGTTTTAGCTTTATGATGATACTTTACTACTTTGATAAATATTTGTAGTTGTAAATTATTTGTGTATTTAAGACAAAAAACATATGTATATTATGGCGTGATTATGTCTTGCTTTATTTTGTGTTCCGTGTTATTCTATTTTAATGTTATCAAGTATAAAAAAAAAAAATTTATCACTAATATTATTTATGTACCAAACGTTTTCTAACTTAGGTAAGAATTTAATTTAATTTTATTTTATTGCATCATAAATGTGACATCCCAACAAGGGTGTTACAGGCAGAGAGTTTGTTATCACGCCAGATACAGATAATTAGTTAACTCAATTGGATAACTGGTTATTTGTTTATGGCAGAGAGTTCTGGGACTTAATAACCGGTTAGCAAGAAAGAGCTAACTAATTATTTAGTGTCTCAAAATAGATTATAAGCAGTCATAATCAATTAGTCAAGACAATAACTAGTTAGGAACTTGCACGAAATATAATTATAAGGGGTCTAACCGATTATCCTAATAGAATAACCAGTTATAGGCCTAGGAAAAACAAACTTTTGCACTCTTGAGGTTAAAAGCAACTCTAGTAAAGCTATGTATTAGTGATTAGTGATCCAATCAAGATAAGTTAAAGATAATAAAAGTTCTAGAAGCTTTATTACACCTTTATGGTTGAAAAGAAGCGTGTATATAAAGAGTTACTCATTTACTTTAATAAGTTTGAGCTAACATGAAAGTATATGCAAGTCTTTAGAGAAATATTCTACTATCTCATTAAGTTAGGTTAAAATGGAGTCTTAGCTAATAGTGATTCCTTTACTTGTTAAAGCTGAACCATAGCACAATTATTCTAATTAAGAGAGTGAGTTAAACCCCTTGATCTTACAAAGGAGTGAGCAAAGCTCCTCGCCAAGGAGGTAGTTGTGAGAATAAAGTGTGAGTAAAATACATTACTTTTGACAAAGTAGTGAGTTAAGCTTTTTAACAATTAACATGAGGAGTGAGAAAAACCCTTACGTAAAGGTAGAAAAGTGAGACAAGCTTACTACCAAGAATAATAGGATGATTTAAGTCCTAAGTTAGGCAAAGAAGCGAGTTAAGCTATTTGCTAAGTATAGTTGATGTTATACAGTTATATGGGAGATTGTGTAATATTGAGACAGTTTAGATATGTATACAGTTTACATAATTTAATGCCATGAAATATATGTATATTACTGAGAATTTTCATGTTCTCACCCTATTCTGTGTTTCCATGGTAAAAGCAGGTCAAGATACTTCCAAAGGGAGGAAGAAAACAAAGAAAAAGCAACAAGATTAGATAGTTTTAGTTTATCTTTCATGAACAACTCTTGTATATTTTTACTTTGAGTTGTAAAATGTTATATATATAACATTTTGCCCTTTGAGGCTTTTGATGTATATATGTATGACCTTATTTTATTGTGGCTCTCCATATTTATTTGTTTGAATGATATGGGATTAGAATGTTAGTAAAAATAGTAGTAGCATGACTAATGTCTTATATCTTTATATATATAAGATATATTAAGATATTTGTATTAGGGTGTTGCATTATGGTATCAAAGAAGTTCATCATGTTGAGTCGGGGCATGAACTAACTATGCGTAGGCATGTTAGTAGTTTCGTTGTATGTTGTGCATTTCTTTTCTTTTTTGTGAGATGTTTGCATAACTTGCCTTTTGTTTGAATGTTATCAGCAACTGTTGCACTATTACATGGTATTGAGACTGATCAACTCAATATTTAATGTTTTATGTGTGCAGGAAACTTTGACTTCACCAAGGCGTATTAGAGGAAATAAGAATTCTTCTAGTGAAGGCCCTAATATGGCCTCGGCAGTGATGGCAATGGCTAAAGCTATGCAAGAGCAGATGGACATTACCAATAGGATGTTAGAAAGGTTAGAAGCTAATCAACCTCAACAACTAGTACTACCACCAGTTCAGCTAGTGCAACCAGTCCAAGAGTTACATGTGGGAAGAAATCAAAACTTCCAAGACCTCTTAGAATCCAAAAAGTCTAATCCAGCTTCTTAAAAGGGGGAGTATGACCTAGTCAGAATGGAGGATTGGCTCAAGGAGATGGAAAAAAATTTTATTGTCACGGCTTGCTTGGATAAGCAGAGAGTGTTCTTTGCTTCTTATATGTTCGAGGGGGAAGCAGAGGATTGGTGGACGGATACTAAGAGAGTGTTTGATGCGTTAGGGACTCTGGTCACGTAGGAGATCTTCAAAGGTTCTTTCTTACAGAAGTTTTTCCCTCAAAATTTGCATAATGCAAAGGAGATGGAGTTCTTGAAGTTAAAGCAAAGTAGTTTGTCGATTGGTCAGTATGTGGCCAAGTTCAATGAGCTGTTAAAATTCTCATCCTATATCAGATTCAACACAGAGGAGAGATGGAAGTGTGCAAAATTTGAAAAATGATTGAGAGAGGATATCCAGAAGGCTATCAGACCATTTGAGATCCGAGACTTCGCATCCTTGGTGAACAAATGTTGCATAGTGGAGGTACACAATGGGAAACCCTCAGTGGACCAAAAATCCTAAAGTTTTCAAATAAAGAAGTGTGGTGATCAAGGGTTCATGAAAGGAGATAAGGGCAAGCATGTTTTGGAGTCTAAAGGTCTTAAATGTCCTAAGTGTGGGAGGTAGCATAGGGATAACCCTTACTTGGAAGGCCAGTCAGTTTGCTATGCTTGTGGCCAGTTGGGGCTTATGTCCAAGGATTGTCCACAAAAGAAGAAAGTTGTGTCCACCCCTAAACCGCAAGCAGTAAGAAAAGTTTACACTCTGAGTGGTAAAGAGGTGACCCTGTCTCTAGATCTAATCTAAGGTGAATGCATAATCCATAATCACCTTTTAACTGTTTTATATGTTTTAGGAGCATCCCACTCCTTTGTTTATTGTGATTGTGTGAAAATGATAGGTTTATCTATGACAGACTTTCTTTTTGGCTTATCAGTTTCCATTTCCGCCAGTAAATCAGTTACAACTTCTAAAGTTTGTTGAGATTGTCATATAAAGTTAGAAGATAGGATATTCTTTGTAAATCTTATCTGTTTACCCCTACTAGATATGATGTCATTCTTGGCATGGATTGGTTGTCCTCCAACTATATAGTTTTAAACTGTGTAGATAAAACCCTAGTGTTTATGTCAGATATATCTACTAAAGTTGTCTCTTCTGAGTCAGTGTATCTCAATGCAAACTAAGTGAATCACTATTTAGAGGAGGGAGCTCAAGGGTATGTTGTCATTTTCTCTCTTAGTGCAGAGGTTGAGCAGAGTTTAGATGATATACCAGTAATGAGGGAGTACCTAGAAGTATTCCTAAGTGATATAGTTGAGTTGCCACCCAAGAGAGAAATAGAGTTTCTATATATTTAGTACCGGGGATGGGATCTATTTCTATAACACCTTATAAGATGGCACCTCTAGAACTAGCAGAGCTTAAAAAGCAAATAGAGGAATTGTTAGATAAACAATTCATAAGACCAAGTGTTTCTCATTGGGGAGCACCTGTGTTGCTAGTAAAGAAGAATGATGGTACCATGAGACTTTGTGTATATTATAGGCAATTGAACAGGGGAATCATTAAGACTAAATATCTATTACCGAGAATACATGATGTGATGGATCAGTTGAAGGGAGTATCAGTGTTCTCAAAGATTGATCTAAGATCGGGATATCACCAAATAAGGGTTAGGGATGAGGATATTCCTAAAATTGTTTTCACAACTAGGTATGGGCATTATGAGTATCTTGTGATGTCCTTTAGGTTGACAAATGTACTAGAAATATTCATGGAGTACATAAACAATATTTTTAGACTCTAACTAGATAAGTTTGTAGTAATGTTCATAGACAATATCCTAATCTATTCCAATACAATAAAAGAACATGAGTTGCATATCAAAATAGTTTTAGAGATCCTTAAGGAAAAGAAATAGTTTGATAAGCTATCAAAGTGTGAGTTTTGGCTTACAAAAGTTTAGTTTCTAGGGTATGTGATCTCTCAAGGAGGGATTTCAGTAGACCCTAGTAAAGTTGAAGTAGTGTTGCAGTAGGAGAGACCCACCACTATAACCAAGATCAGGAGTTTAATAGGCCTGCATGGGTACTATAGGAGGTTCATTAATGTATTCTCCTAGATAGCAATACCCTTAACTAGATTAACTAGGAAATGTAGTACTTTTGTTTAGACTCAGGAGTGTAAGGATAGTTTATAAGAGCATAAGTTGAGGTTGACTACTACACCAGTTTTGGTGATTTCGAATCTATAGGAGAACTTTGAGGTGTTTTGTGATGCTTCAAAGATGGGTTTAGGGTGTGTTATGATGCAACATAAGCGAGTAGTTGCTTATGCATCAAGGCAGTTGAGACCTCATGAGGAGAAATACCCCACTCATAATTTGGAATTAGCCACTATTGTGTTTGCCTTAAAAATATGGAGACATTATCTTTATGGAGTCCAATTTGAGTTGTTCAGTAATCATAAGAGTTTAAAATACTTGTTTGATCAGAAGGAGCTGAACATGAGACAAAGAAGATAGATGGAGTTTTTAAAAGATTACAACTTTGATTTTAAGTATCACCTGGGTAAGGCCAATGTAGTGGCCAATGCACTAAGTAGAAAACCCCTACATGTGTCTCGGATGATGGTTCAAGAGGATCAGCTTCTTGAGTGGTTTAGAGACTTGAGCCTTAGGGTAACTGTGACACCATAGAGTCTCTTTATAAGTAGGGTGAACATAGTTAGTGACTTGGGAGCTCAAATTCTAGAAGCTCAAAGCGAAGATGAAACCCTAAGTGAGATAAGATAGCAAATCTTCTTAAGGGGTCAATCAAAGTTTCATATAAGGGATGATGGAGTGATTAAGTTTAGAGATAGACTTTGCATTCAAAGAGATTCTATAATCAAAGAAAAGATCTTAGAGGAAGCTCATAGGAGTTAATACACCATCTATCCCGGAGCTACTAAGATATACCAAGATTTAAGAAAGATATTTTGGTGGCTAAGAATGAAGAAAGAAATAGCAGAGTTTGTGCCTAAGTGCTTGGTGTGCAGAAAGTTAAGATAGAGCACCAAAAACCTTTTGGACCTCTCCAATCTTTAGAAATCCCTGAATGGAAGTGGGATAACATCATAATGAAATTTGTGATAGGTTTTCCCAAAACTCAGCCAGGACATGATGCAATTTGGGTCATAGTGGATAGACTAACCAAGTCTGCCCACTTTTTACTAATTAGAGCTAACTACTCCGTAGATAAACTATCCTAGTTGTATTTACAGAAGATAGTTAGGTTGCATGGAATTCCCCTTAGTATAGTTTCAGATAGAGATCCTAGATTCACATCTAGATTTTGGGGAGCCTTGCAAAAGGCCTTCGGGACTAGGCTAAGTCTTAGCATAACATACTACCCACAAACAGATGGGCAGTTAGAAAGAACTATCCAGACCCTAGAATATATGCTTAGAGCATGTGTACTAGATCAGTGGGGTAGTTGGGATAAACTCTTGTCTTTAGTGGAGTTTTCCTACAACAATAGTTATCATACCAACATAGGAATGACACCGTATGAGGTACTTTATGGTAGGAAGTGTAGGTCTTCATTATCTTTGTAACATCCCAAAACTGGTATCCTAATATATCTAATATATATAAGGATATTCAGCACTGGCTATGTTACTTATAACCTAAAAATAACAAACTAAACCAATATTGATAACTTCTAAAAATGAAGTTATTTTACTTGAATTTGAATGAATATGAGCATGCTATCCTTAAGTTTTATAAGCCAAATGATTAATTCATGTAGGACTTTGATGATTTAAGCTTGTAATTGAGAATTGAATCTTTGAGAATTTTATTTAAAGATTTTGGATTGATCATGATTTGATGGACTTTGGCATTGTCTTGATATAAGTATTCAAGATAGTAAGACCTTGGAAGGGATAAAGAAGCAAAGAAGAGCTAAAATGAAGAAGGATGCAAGAGAGAAGTAAGGGCAGCCAACCCACGCTTAGGCGTGGCAAACTTATGCCTAGGCGTGGCCCTTGCAGTATTTCAGGATTCCCAGGCAAAGAAGTCCACGCCTAGGCGTGTAAAAGTCATGCCAATGCGTGACCAGCACTTGACACCACATGCTTCATAACCACTCCTAGGCGTGAAAAAAATCCTGATCCACGAAAATTAGCTTTTAATATCTGATTTTTAGGACTGGAAAGGTATCTTCTATTTTTGACTAAGCGCGAACTTCATAGAGAAAGGGAGAGGAGGAGAAAACCTTGGAAGATTGAGGTGATTCAAGTAAAGATCAAGCATTGGATTCTCACCATTCTTATTCATTCTTTCCCTTTTCTCTCTTGATTTATAATTTGATGAATTTCATATCTCCATTAGTTTTCTCTTCTTTCATGATGTGTAACTAAACTCTAATCTAGGGGCTCTCTAGGATCTTGCTATGGATTTAAATATCTTGTAAATTTATTGGGTTTCTATCAATGAAATTGGTTTTGTTCTTCTATATTTATGCTTAATGCTTTTGTTGAATGACCATCAATTACATGATTTTAGTATTCCAATTGAACTAGAAATAGGGTGTTGTGAATATAGATATGTTATGGTTGATGTATGTTCAATTACATTCTATTGAGGGTTGAGTGTATTGATTAGCTAAGGGGATGGACACATACCCATTAGTCATGCATAGCAAGTGTTTGATAATTGGTCTCAATGAGTGACTCTTATGCTAAATCACATGGACACATAGTGGTTTAGCCAAGTTTCATATGGGTAATTGTCCTAGACATAGGCTTTTATCTATTGCTTGTTTTTAGCTAGCAAAACCAACTCGTTGTTAGGTACTTGTGAATTTGAAAATATTCATTGAAGTAGTAAGTGAATAGGGACCCCTAAGCTTTAATCATTCTCATCTTTCTCTTGTGGAATTGGTGTTCGATACTTTCTCCCTTTGTTTTTTAATTTGTTATTTTAATTCCAAACTATTCTCATAATTCGATTGCTTGGATAAGAATTTGTGAAAATTGGTTAAGTTTCACATTACTCTAATTGTCAATCCTTTGGGAAACGATACTCTACTCTCATATATTACTTGTTGACCCGTGCACTTGCGGATACACACAAACAAGTTTTTGGAGCCGTTGCCAGCGATTGGATTTAGATTTTTTATTCTTTCTTAATTCAATTCACAACTCTTATTTCAAGTTTTGTTTTTGTTCCAGGTACTTGGCTTTTGTATGTGAAGGACTCAAAGCGTATCTCGATTTCTTCACGATTCTGAGATCGAGAGGACTTTTCGTAGATTGCTAAGAGAACGACAAGTACAAGGGAAGACACTTGAATTGGATAGTGAACCGGAGATGGCGGAAGAAGTGAATGCTGAAAGACTTTTGAGGGAGTGGTTCAATCTAACATTAGAAGACCAGCTGTACATGCACAAACTTTTGAGATCAAGCCTGCTATTATCCAAATAGCTTAGAATAATTTACAATTTGTGGATCTACCCCATGAAGATCCTAATGCTCATCTAGCCAATTTTCTAGCGATTTGTGATACTTTCAAGCTATAAGGATTAACTGATGATGCAGCTCGATTGAGGCTTTTCTCTTTTTCCTTGAGAGATAGGGCCAAGGCATGGCTTCAATCATTACCTGAACATTCCATCACTACTTGGGAAGAGCTAGCTCAAAAGTTTTTGGACCGATTCTTTCCTCCCATGAAGGTAATGAAGCACAAGAATGACATTTTGTCCTTCAGGCAATTTGAAGGAGAGACCTTCTACGAAGCATGGGAGCAATTTAAAGAGTTGATAAGGAAGTGCCCCCACCATGGCATAGCAAAATGGATGTTGGTCCATACTTTCTACAATAGCTTGACAACCTTCATTCGATCCATAATTGATGCAGCAACTAGAGGGGCTCTTATGAGTAAGACCGTGGATATAGCCTACAACCTTTTGGAGGAGATGGCTAACAACAACTATCAGTGGCTAGCTAAGAAAGTTACTCCCAAGAGATTAGCAGCAGGTATTCATGAAGTTGATGCTCTTACATCACTTATAGCTCAAGTGGCTATTCTTTCTAAGAAGTTGGACACCATAGGAGTCAATTCTGTAGCAAGTGGAGCCAGTAACTCAGCTGAAATTTGTGATCATTGTGGGGACCTTCATTCAATTGCTAATTATACAGCTAGCCTGGAAAGTGTACAATATGTAAATCAATTCTATCAGCTAATTCACAATAATGTTTTGGGCAATACTTATAATCCTAGTTAGAAGAACCATCCTAATCTCTCATGAGGTGGAAAAGTTCAAGGTCTTTCTTCTTCTTCTTCTTATCAGCCCAGAGAAGCACCCCGTGCCCTTCCAGGTTTCTAATAACAGAGCTCCCCTCAATCCCAAGGTGCAACTTCAATTTCCAATTGGGAGAAGATGTTTGCTCAGTTCATGACTAGCCAACAAGAGTATATAACTAAGACTACTCAAGGCTTACTTCCTATGATGCTTTGATGCAAAGTTAAGCGGCTTCCTTGAGGAATCTTGAGACTCAAGTTGACCAACTTGCTCAGGCCTTAAGTAATAGGCTTCAAGTGAGTTTTTCAAGTGGCACCATCAACAATCCAAGAGGTTCTCTTAAGGAGCATTGCAAGTCTATAACACTGAGAAGTGGAAGAAATTGAAGGAAATGTGAAGACCAAGCTACTTGAAAAAGAAGCTGAAGTTGCAAAAGATGAATTGGTTGTGAACAATGAGGTTGACAAGAATGATAAGCTAGCAGAGAGAAAAGTTGAACACAACAAGAAGGAGGACAAGCCTTATACACTGCCTCCACCTTTCCCCAACTGGCTAGCTAAACAAAAATTGGATGCTCAATTCCAAAAGTTTTTGGATATTTTTAAGAAACTTCACATTAACATACCGTTTGCTGAGGCTTTGGAACAAATGCCTAGTTATGTGAAGTTTATGAAGGACATCTTGTCTAAGAAGAGAAGGCTTAGGGATTATGAAACTATTGCACTCACAGAAGAATGCAGTGCCATCTTACAAAATAAGCTACCTCCTAAGTTGAAGGATCCAGCGAGCTTCACCATTCCATGCACCATTGGCAACCAATTCTTTGGAAAAGCTTTGTGTGACCTAGGGGCAAGATTAAACTTGATGCCTCTATCCATATTCCAATGGCTAGGTTTGGGAGAGGTGAAGCTGTAACGCCCCTTTTTGGGAGGGAATGTCACATTATCATTTATAATGCGGAAAATAAAAATAAAGTTAAGACCCAATTCTTTTCAATACGATTTAATTTGTCTGATTATAGTTGCATGAAAAAATGGTGACTATTTTTTTTTCTATAATTAATAAAATATAGTGACGAAACATAAATCGCATAAAAGGGCAAGACAGAAGTAAGGCATACATTTGATCAACATGCATATTCATATATGTATAATTATATCAAATCTGTTTATTTACAAGCCCGATGTACAAAAACCAAAACTATACCTGCCCAAAGGATCACACATATACAGCCAGCCAAATAAAAAAAATCAGGCCCCAAAAATAAACACTGAAAGCCATCAATAGCTATCAACAGTATTAGTCCCTAAGATGAGAAGGAACCGTGTTAGGATCCTCCTCGGGATCCTCCTCATCAGAAGAGACCTGTGTTTGGATGCATACTTTTGAAGACTTGTTTTGATGATAACAAACGGGAAGAATAAATGAAGATGATAAATAGACTAAGTTCAAGTTTATATTTGATTAGCATTAGGACTTAGGATTTATTGTACGGAGCCCACATTGATATCTCTTTGTTTTTTGAAAGAAAAGAGAAAACTTGGTTTTAAACTTAGTGTCTTTGAAAACATCTTTTTAAAACCCTTTTTGAACTAAGTTATTCAAATAGAGCTTTGCCTATTCGAATAAACATCCTCACGTGGTTTGATTTCTAAAAGGTGTTATTCGGATAACTACCCTGTTATTCGAATAACTAAAGTCTTTTAGAACACTGTTTTGTAAGTGGCTATTCGAATAATCCTTCCCTTATTCGAATAAATGAAGTTTTTCAAAACTATGCTTTTAAGTGAGTTATTCGAATAAAACTTTTCTATCTGAACTTCTTTTAAATATGTTATTCAAATAGATAAGCTATTATTCGAATAACCGTTTGTTTTCACAACTTTGGTTTTAACAGAGTTATTCGAATAACAGGTTGGTTATTCGAATAACCCATTTCAGATGAGTTTTCAGAAACAGTGTTATTCGAATAAGCCTGTGCTCTATTCGAATAAACACGAAGCTTTTGTTTACATAAATGGAAACAGACAAGATTTTCAATCTGTGTTAATTGCTATTAATTATACCCAACGGCTAATTCATCTGGTTTCCCCTATAAATAGCAAGCCAGGGTCACGTTTTTTAGTGCCAATAATTCTAAACTATTTTCTGATTACTCTGATTTGTGAAAACTATTTTCTACGCTCTTCTTGTTTAAAAACTTTGAGATATTTCTGTGAAAGCTCCATTAGCACTTCAATTTGTATTACTTACTCTGAGTGAGAGTTTCTCTTCATCTCTATTTTTTTATATTTTGTATCGAGGGTGACGTATCCCTCAAGGTTTGTATAAGGGTGAGGTATCCCTGCAGGTTGAGACTTTAGCACAAGGGTAGAGTGTCCCTGTGTGTGAAAAGTGCTCTATTTTGTAACGGTAGCAAGCACCTATTGAAGCTTGTGTACTTAGTGAAAAATCTCGGCTTTCGAGGACTGGACGTAGACTACAAGTGGGTTAGTGGTTGAACCAGGATAAATATTGTGCCTGCTTCTCTTTTCCCTAATCTCCTTTTTTTTATGCAATTTAATTTACTGCACATTTATTTTTTCACTATTCTTTATTATTTCTTTTCTTCTTCTCATCCCTTCTGTGCATTTATTTATTAAGCTTTTGATATTCGTATTAATTGAAAAGAGGTTTTGCGAAAAAGTTTTATACTCAATTCACTCCCCCTCTTGAGTACTAGAAGCCACTTGGTAACAAGACCCACATAGGAGCCACCGAGTTACGAGCCGGGGCTTGAGTAGTGGAAATGAAAGAATCCTCCTGTGGGGTGTAATAACGATCACCCCACATCTCCCTGATAGGCAAGTAAAACTCCAAATATAATCTGATGCTGCAAGTGAAGATGGGCAGATCATGACGCCCCCAAGCCAGTGAAATTGACACGTCCCCCTCATAGATACAGCAATCAAAATTTAAGTTGATATGCCAGTAGTCTGGCCCTCGGAGGAAGGTCAAACATACATAACCTAAAAATTCGCGTGGGTGTGCCACCATGATCTAATAGCAGGTTCTAGTCACGATCGGGCCAGAAGCCGGGGAATTCGTGAGCTTCACCTCCGTCGCTGACATCTTTGATGGAACATAAATACAGACAGAAATAATAGAAATATAGAAAAGAGGTAAGACATCCTACCATCATTACCAATTATGGTAGCAAGAAACAAAATGGAGCAAAGTGCCCACATAGCATTTCAAAAAGTAATAATAATAAGCATTAAATAACAGCAATAAACAATTAAGCAGTTCCAAGCAATTATACATTAGTAAAGTAACAGTTCCAATTATCATAAGAATTGAATGCCAGGTAATATATGGACTCACTATACACATGCATACAACATCAAAATCCTACTCCATGGAGCTAGACACGAACAGTCAGAGAGAAAGATTAGGAGACATGTCTGCAACTCGGTTGCCGCGGCCAAAGTGCTATAACTCATCAGTTTATTCACGTGCACATCAAGGTATTGTACAGACATTCTACACTAGATCACGATATAGGACAGTGTCTTGGTCCAGATCTTCGGTGCATTTGCATCATTCTGCCCTATGGACAGAAAAGCTATCAACTGTCCATTGCGAAGTACCTGCACTTCGACGCCCCCAAGGTCAATAGTATGACCTACACTAGTCTACTCGCACCCGCACTAAGGTGTGTTCAATCTCCTAGGCAGCTCAGCCTTAACAACAGTCCAATGGACTTTCACAATGCATGATGACTCAATGCATATATTATGTATATTCATCAATAATACACTTTCCATGTCATGTCGCAATTCAACTAAAGTAACCATCATTATGTTATTGGTCAACTCATAGACCGACATTAAATATCATTAGGTCCTTAATTAATACATTACGCTTTTAGGATGCATTATGAAATTACTTAACATTCTCACTTACACTCATGGTCTTATCTTAACCGAAAATTATTCTAAGTCTTTAAATAAAATTTCGTTCTTGGTTCTTTCTGTTTTATGAAACCCTAATTGATTCCTAATTAATCATTTAATTAAGTTTCACTTTAATTTGATTTTTCTTATGAAATTCCTTTCATTATTAGGTTCTTACTTTAAACTTAGTCATATTCACTTAGAGAATTATTTCTAAGTCTTACCAAGTCTCACACATCCTTACTTGTTTTTATGGTCCAAAGAATTCCTTTAGGTTACCAAATTAATTTCCTTCCCTTACATAATCCACTTGCTTATTCACTTGATTAATTAAATGTCATAGTTGTGTGAAGTTATATGATTGAGCCATTTTTAGCCATGAAGGCCGTGAGCCTCTCTAGGTTTTAGGGTTTAAATTTTTATTCCATTAATCACATATTATCCACTTGACTAGCTAAGTCTTCCACTTGTTATAAAATTTTCACCAAGAACCCTAATTTAGGGCCCCAAAACCGTGAGCCTCCTAGAGGAAATCTAGGTCATTTCCTTCCATTTTAAATTTTCCAGTTCATCCAAATATATCAATATGCATAACCAATCAATCAAATAACTTAAACCAATTAAAAACAATGTGCAATCATATAACTCATACAAACAAAGAGAGTAACTGTAACACCCTTATAGGGATGTCACATTCTTAATGCAATAAAATAAAATAAAATAAAATAAAATTCTTACCCAAGTTGTAAAACGTTTAGTGCATAAATAATATTAGTGGCAAAATTTTTTCTTTTTATACTTATAACATTAAATAAAATAACATGGAATACAAAATAAAGCAAATATAATCACTCCATAATATACATATGATTTTTGTCTTAAGTATACAAATAATTTACAACTACGAATATTTAATAAAGTAGTAAAAGTCAGTATACTACTCAAACATAACACCTAAGACATGAGCCCTTATCAGAAGACAAATTCCCTAGTTGGGAATGTCTTGACCAATAGAAATTCAACCCAAAAATATATCGAAGTTCTCTCTAAGAGTATGGTGAAATTCATTCCACAACTCCCTAATAGGTAAAATAACCTGTATGAAAGCAACCGTATAAAGTGAAGTAACGATCCCATGTCGAGTCCTACTTACTGATAAAGTAACATCACCACTGTACATTATGTGTCCTGTGTCCCAGTGGATATACCAATCCTCAGCACCTTCGAGAAACTGTAGTCTAAAGAAACCTAATTGACCTCTCCTTGCCGCTATTGTAGTCTTCGAAGATATAAATATAAAATAGAAATAGACAGAATAATACAATAAAGAGATGAGATAATCTACATCATTATCAGAAATTAGTATTTAGATTATAACTAATCAATAATTAGATTAGCTTACTTAGTTCCTTAAATAGGTAATTAGATTAACCAAATTAGGTTTGATTAGCTTCTAAGTAAAGTCAAGCCACTATATTTGACTTAATCTTAACCATTGAATTTAGCTTTAATTCCTAGCCCTTGATTTGATCTAAGGTAGATATCACTTAGTGATTAAACTAGAATTGTTCTTACACCATTGATTTGATTAACGGTTATGATCAAAAACATCTTAATCAAGCTTTACATCTAATGGTCCACAACAAAGTCTTTGCCACTTTGTTTGACTACACCTTATTGGTTAGAAAATTCACATCACTTTCGTTGACTGATTCCTATTGGTTCAAAATTTAGTCCAGTCAGAATCATTGACTGCTACTCTAAACGTGGATCCCACAGACTTTTTCAGGTCCATAGTCATTTTGAAGTAGATTTTTACTATTTTTGAGACAGTAGGTACTGTCAAATAAAATAATATTATAATAATATAAAATTATTTTATTGCACAGTTAAATCCTAAAAATTAAAAGATTAATATATATATCAATCAGAATTTGGTTTAGTAAGATCCTCCAGCTCTAATTAATTAAAATAAGATTTTTTTCAACCAAAAAATTATTATTTTCTTCACTCGGAGCAAATCACACACAATAGTCAAATACACTCACGAAACAATCAAATTCAATTTATAACTCACAGAAATGATAAAACAGTACATTTGGGACAATATCGTATTTATCCCAAAAGTTAGGGTGTTACAACTCTCTCCTACTAATAAAAATTTCGTCCCCGAAATTCATTGTACCCCAGAATAGGTGAGGGTATTGCTCCCTTATCTTATTTTCTAGCTCTCATGTTGCTCCGCCACTTACATCGTTCCAAACTCCTTTAACTAATGCGATCTCTTTTCCTCGAAGTTGTTTTGTCCTTCCATCTTCAATCTTGACTGAAAACGTCCTATAGATTAAATTCTCCTTTAGTTGTATGGTCTCTGGTTTGGTAACATGAGTCAGATCAGAAATATATTTCCATAGTTGTGATACGTGAAATACATTGTGAAGATTTGTTAAGAATGGTGGTAGTGCAATCTGATAAGCTACCAGACCTACCCGGTGAAGTATCTGATATGGCCCAATAAACTTCGGAGTGAGTTTCCTCGACTTAATAACTCGTCCAACTCCAGTCATAGGTGTCACACGTAGAAGCACATGGTCACTTTCTTCAAATTCAAGCGATTTTCATCTTTTATCAGCATAACTCTTTTGCCGCATCTGAGTTGTCCTCATCTTGTCTTGGGTCATCTTCCCTATCTTAGTTATCTGCTGCACAAATTCGGGTCCTACAATATTACTTTCACTAGTATGATACCAACACAATGGCGTTCTACATCGTCTCCCGTATAATGCCTCATAGGGTGTCATCCCTATGCTCGAACGAAACTATTGTTGTATGTGAACTCTATCAATGCTAGAAATTCATCCCAACAAGTCCTTTGAAAATTCTAACTATTCGCCTCTTCCTTATATCCAAGCCCCTCTTAATTGAGCAGGTACTTCAAGCCTTTGAAATTATTGTAGATTTTATAGGAAAGGAAATATTTTCAGATTTTCCTTGCAAAATGACTATTGCGTATCCAAAATCGTAAATCAAATAATTCTTCTCATTCACGTTCCGCTACCTTGAAGTATATGCCACAACCTTTCTATTTGATCCCAGCACTCAATCTAAATCCACGAGTTGAACTTCTTCTAACCGAATTTGCATTCGACTAGTGTCGCGCATAACTCCTTTTCTCCTTTAAAAGAAATTGAAGAACTGCATTGAGGTCTTCAACATGTTCTTTCGAATTTCGAGAACAGGACAAAATATTGCCAAAAAGGATAATGACAAATTTGCGTAGATGAGAAAGAAAGATCCTACTTATATTATTCGTGAATATCGCAAAAACACTCTTTACTCCGAATGGTAGTACTGAATACTCATAATACCTGTAATGTGTCCGAAAATCTGTCTTAGAATATTCTTTACCTTTACGCGAATCTGATAATAACCAGCACGTGAATCGATCTTGGAGCAAATAGTAATTTCCTTCATTTGGTCTTCTAGTTCCCCGGTCGTCACATCATTCTAGATTTTCCTCATCAAGATAAGTTGTTCTACTTGCCTATTTTTAATCTTAACAGAAAATGTCTCATAGATCAAGTTTTCTTCCAATTGTACTGTATTTGGTATTATGACATAAGTTGAATCAGGAATGATCCTTCTTAATTGAGATACATGAAAGACACTACGAAAGTCATAAGGAAAAGTAATAAGACTATTCAGTAGGTTATTAGATTAGTTTGACAAAGAATTTGAGATGGTCTAATAGATTTCGAAATGAACATGGTCCAATAATTTTAGAAATGAACTTTCCGGGTTCAAATCCAAAAATTTCAGGTCAAGGAAACACTAAAATTACATTGCAACAATCTAGTAGGATGTGGTTGGAAAATAACCAATCCATTTAAAATTCAGGCTCTCAAATAGATGTAATTTTAGAGAAACAAATCAAATCAACAAAAAAATTTGATACTTAATAGATATAGGGTAGAGTTAGAAAACTTGAGTATAAATAACAAGTTCAACAAGAAGAGTAGAAATACTCAGATCACTCTATAACAAAGACACGGATAAATCAAATTGATTTACTCAGTCTATTTGAGAAAGAAATAGACAAACCAGATCAATAAAAAGTTTCAAACTCCTATAATAATAGGATAGTTTTAAACAGGCTCAAGTAGTAATAGCAGGTTTAGAAGTTGAAGTAACATTATGAAAAGAATTAAAACAGAGATAACCCCAAAAGATTTACACAGTCGCAGATCACAAGAGAATGGGTTACCTTGCGAATTATATAGCACAGTTTTAAGATTACCCTCTATGGCACAACTTTCTCGCTTCTTAAGTTTCTATATTTGAACGTTCTCAATACACTCTTTGCACCGGCTCTTTCTTCTTTTTGAGATTTTGAAACACGTGTATTACTAATAGAAGTTTCCATCTTCAGCTGATCACATTCTTTGGAGAAGTGTCCAGGCTTTCCATATTTATAACAAATTATACTCTTAATCATGCAGTTTCTTGTCATATGATTCTTTCCACACTCCAAGCACTTCATTGGTGATGCCACAGTCTGACCAAAATTGTTACCACTAGTACTTCCTTTCTTTGTTCGTTGTTACTTTCCTGGTGGTTGTACATATAACTTTCACTGAAAACGATTGACCTTATCCTTCCCTCCATTTTGGATCATCGAAGGTTCTAAGTTACAGCTTCTCGCATCCGATGGCTGCTCCAATCCTAATAAGCTATGAAGTTCAATTATCAGCTCCTACTGCTGAATGATCATATGTCTCTATTGTACTGCCACTTCAATCATCTCCTGCATCACAGTTCTATCTGCGGTTATACGATCTTCATCACGTTTCGCGTCCACATGCTCATGTTCGTAACGTCCCATTATCTTTCTTCGAAGACAAACAAAATCAACACACACGAACTAAACGTAGCAATTTCGCTCACAATCATTTCTTTTCAGAATTTGAAATATATCTCTGTGTTCAGTGTCAGAGATTCACACAGCACAAATAAGACAAACCTACCCATAAACCTAAAAGACTCTAACTTGGGCTCTGATACCAACTAATGTAACACCCTTGTGGGGATGTCACATTTTTAATGCAATAAAATAAAATAAAATTCTTACCCAAGTTGTAAAACATTTAGTGCATAAATAATATTAGTGGCAAAATTTTTCCTTTTTATACTTATAACGTTAAATAAAATAACACGAAACATAATCACACTTCATAATATACATATGATTTTTGTCTTGAGTATACAAATAATTTATAACTACGAATATTTAATAAAGCAATAAAAGTCAATATACTACTCAAACATAATACCGAAGACATGAGCCCTTGTCAAAAGACAAATTCCCTAGTTGTGAATATCTTGACCGATAGAAATTCGACCCAAAAATATATCGAAGTTCTCTCTAGGAGTATGGTGAAATTCATTCCACAACTCCCTAATAGGTAAAATAACCTGTACAAAAGCAACCGTATAAAGTGAAGTAATGATCCAATGTTGAGTCCTACATATTGATAAAGTAACGTCACCACTGTACTCTATGTGTCTTGTGTCCCAGTGGACATACCAAGCCTCAGCACCTTCGAGAAACTGTAGTCTAAAGAAACCTAATTGACCTCTCCTTACCGCCATTGTAGTCTTCGAAGATATAAATATAAAATAGAAACAGACAGAACAATACAATAAAGAGGTGAGACAATGTACATCATTACCATCATGGCAATAAAGAAAATGACAATACAAACAAGTATCACAGTAATACATACCATTATATCATATACGATATATCAAATCAACATATCATACATTCTATCACAGATTATAGTAAACATTGAAATGCAGAAAATGAATGAACACACACTAACTCGTTCCTACTCCATGAAACTAAACACAGATGTCTGAGAGAATGATCCAAAAAGAACTAAAAGTACCTCAGGCTGCCCAACCAAACTATTACACTGTCCAACGTCGTGTCTATAGTCCACAGTCCAAAACATCGTGTAGCAGTACTCAGTCCAATACATCGTGCACTACAGGCATTGTACTAAATAGTCTCCACAAGATCTCGATTATGAATAGTGCTTGTCGAGATCATTAGTGTGTTGCCTGTTACCACGGCCTAGAGGCGCTACCAACTATCCACATATGGGATTCTCCGCACACTAATGCCTCCAAGTTCAATTAATGAACCACACTACGCCTATCACACCCACAACACGGTGTAATTCATCTCGTCAATCAATCGCCAATTATCAACCAAATTGACAAAACTCTTAAAGCATGATAAAAAAATTACCAAAATACCCTTAATTTCAATATATTACCATATTTATGAAAATACCCTCAGTCTCAATATACCAAAATATAGTATGTTTCCACTTGACAGTACTATCTCACAACATGTCCGGGTCCACCACTTTAGCCCGACAATAAAACTCACTGTGCCATTTAGTTGCATAGAAATTTTATCACATTTTTGCAATCACGTCGCTTTTACAAACATTTTTAAATCGCGTAAATATATTTTGACATTTTTGAACATTGCGTAATGTTCCTAAATCATTTTCTCAATCGCGTAAGATTTTTAAATCATTTTCTTAACTATATAGCTAAAAAAATCATTATTTCAAATATGTGTAAGCTATTGCTAGTACCTTTAAATTACGTAGAATATTTTTCATATGTTATAAATATATTATGGAATCTTTTTATTTTATTTGTCTGATTTTAGTAAATTTTGGCAGCATTTTGCCTAGAAAATCAGTATATGGTATTTTTTATGTTTTTCTCTAAATACTATTCATTTTAACCATGCCCATCAGTTACACCTTGAAACTTGCTAATGCACTTCAAAACTCAGAGAGTGAGCTCTACGTTAGTATTTTTCAAGCGTTTGCTTTATTTCTTGCTTATGATAAATTTTGCTAATTTAGAATTCTAGAACAAAGTTCATTTATTTTATTTCTTAAAGATTCATTGGAATCAAATTCTTTTGTAGATTAGTTACTTAACCTACCTTAGAAAATAACTTAGGAATGTAATTATATATTAAATGGCATGTTGGCCAAAATCAATCTAAATCATTCTCAAATTTATTATTTTTCCTAGATTCATTAAATCATTGTTTTAGAAAATGGTTGAGAACATTTTGGTTCTCTATTTCTTGAAGAAGCCGTGAGCCTCTTTTGTCTTCTTTGGAACACTCATACAATTCCTTACATGTTATTCTCATCCTACATTAATAATCATATAATTATAAACACATGCAATATATTTTAAAAACTATAAACACATGCAATATATTTTAAAACAATAAACATGCTTGCAAACAAAATCAACCACAAATAAAAATAATAATAAACAACCACACAAATGAATCTTTATGGATTCTTCACACACATACAATCCATTTTCTCATCACCATATGAGGTTGATGAGATTAAATCTCCCTCTTACCTCATGAAAACAAGGATCTCCTAGTCTCCTCCTCTCCTTGGAATTTTGTGTAGACTCCAAAACAAATCCCTAAAATTCTTAAACAATAAGCAAAATCACATACAAGGCTTCATAATGGAAAACCATGGAACAAACATGGTTTAGAAAATCACAAGTCAAATTTTAAACTATAAAATCAAAAGCTTGCCCTTAGGGAAGTAAACAAAAGCTTTGATTTTGAAGTAGAATGAGTAGGTTTTTGATAAAACCTTGTGAAGGAAAAGTGTTTGGGAGATAGTTTTGGCTTAGCAAATGTGAAGAGGAAAAATTATAGAAGATTGATGGTGGGTTTGAGGGTGAAGGCCGAAAGATAGAGAGAAAATGGAAGAGAATGGAAGAGAAAAGTTGCTTGGTGTTCTTGGTATTTTGAGAGAAAATAGGCTAAAGTCTTTAGATGTGTGAAAAGTGAATATCAAGTGTGAAATATGGAGGGGCTGCCATGAGTGGCCTGTAGGAGAGTTTAAAGGATTTACTTGAATAGCAAAATATCACAAATGGGTTCACGCTTGAAGCACATGGCATATGCCATCATTTGGCCACCTATTGTGCATGCAAGATGGTTCAAGAAACTTGGAGAGACTTCCCAAGCTCTTTGGCCGTGGGGTACTAATGGGTTTAGGGCTTAATTTTGATTTCAATTAAAGTTAATTAGATGCTAATTAAATAGGTAATTAATTAGGTTAAGTCTCCTATTAACACTTAATTAACATTCTAATTATATAACTAATTAGTTTAATATATATTACCATATATCATAACTTCTAAACAAAATTAGGATATCTAATAACTATTTAGATTATAACTAATAAATAATTAGATTAGCTTACTTAGTTCCTTAATTAGGTAATTAGATTAACCAAATTAGGTTTAATTAGCTTTAAGTAAAGTCAAGCCACTATATTTGACTTAATCTTAACCATTGAATTTAGCTTTAATTCCTATCCCTTAATTTGATCTAAGGTAGATATCACTTAGTGATTAAACTAGAATTTTTCTTACACCATTGATTTGATCAACGGTTATGATTAAAAACATCTTAATCAAGCTTTACATCTAATGGTCCACAACAAAGTCTTTGCCACTTTGTTTAACCACACCTTATTAGTTAGAAAAGTCAAGCCACTTTCGTTGACTAATTTCTGCTAATTCAAAATTTAGTCCAGTCAGAATCATTGACTGCTACTCTAAATGTGGGTCCCACAGACTTTTTCGGGTCCATAGTCATTTTGAAGCAGATTTTTACTATTTTTGAGACAGTAGGTACTGTCAAATAAAATAATATTATAATAATATAAAATTATTTTATTACACAGTTAAATCCTAAAAATTAAAAGATTAATATATATATCAATCAGAATTGGGTTTAGTAAGATCCCCTAGCTCCAATTAATTAAAATAAATTTTTTTCGCCTAAAAAATTATTATTTTCTTGACTCAGAGCAAATAACACATAACAGTCAAATACACTCACAAAACAGTCAAATTCAATTTATAACTCACAAAAATGATAAAACAGTACATTTGAGACAATATCGTACTTATCCCAAAAGTTAGGGTGTTACAACTCTCTCCTACTAATAAGAATTTCGTCCCCGAAATTCGTTGTACCCTAGAATAGGTGAGGGTATTGCTCCCTCATCTTATTTTCTAGCTCTCATGTGGCTCTGCCACTTACATCGTTCCAAACTCTTTTAACTAATGCGATCTCTTTTCCTCGAAGTTGCTTTGTCCTTCCATCTTCAATCTTGACTGAAAACTTCCTATAGATTAAATTCTCCTTTAGTTGTACGGTGTTTGGTTTGATGACATGAGTCGGATCAGAAATATATTTCCGAAGTTGTGATACGTGAAATACATTGTGAAGATTTGATAAGAATAGTGGCAGTGCAATCTGATAAGCTACCAGACCTACCCGACGAAGTATCTGATATAGCCCAATACACTTCGGAGTGAGTTTCCTCGACTCAATCGCTCGTCCAACTCTAGTCATAGGTGTCACACGTAGAAGCATATGGTCACATTCTTCAAATTCAAGTGGTTTTCATCTTTTATCAGCATAACTCTTTTATCGCGTCTGAGTTGTCCTCATCTTGTCTTGGGTCATCTTCCCTTTCTCAGTTATCTGCTGCACAAATTCGGGTCCTACAATATTACTTTCACTAGTATGATACCAACACAACGACGTTGTACATTGTCTCCCATATAATGCCTCATTAGGTGTCATCCCTATGCTCGAACGAAACTATTATTGTATGTGAACTCTATCAATGCTAGAAATTCATCCCAATAAATCCTTTGAAAATTCTAACTATTCGTCTCTTCCTTATATCCTAGCCCCTCTTGATTGAGCAGGTACTTCAAGCCTTTGAAATTATTGTAGATTTTATAAGAAAGGAAATATTTTCAGATTTTCCTTGCAAAACGACTATCGCGTATCCAAAAACGTAAATCGAATAATTCTTCTCATGCACATTCCACTACCTTGAAGTATACGCCACAACCTTTCCATTTGATCCCAACACTCAATCTAAATCCACGAGTTGAACTTCTTCTAACCGAATTTGCATTCAACAAGTGTCGCGCATAACTCCTTTTCTCCTTTAAAAAAAATTGAAGAACTGCATTGAGGTCTTCAGCATGTTCCTTCGAATTTCGAGAATAGGTCAAAATATTGCCAATAAGGATAATGACAAATTTGCGTAGATGAGAAAAAAAGATCCTATTTATATTATTCGTGAATATCGCAAAAACATTATTTACTTCGAATGGTAGTACTGAATAGTCATAATACCTTTAATGTGTCTGAAAATCTGTCTTAGAATATTCTTTACCTTTACGCGAATCTGATAATAACCAGCACGTAAATCGATCTTGGAGCAAATAGCAATTTCCTTCATTTGGTCTTCTAGTTCCCTTGTCGTCACATCATTCCAGATTTTCCTCATCAAGATAAGTTGTTCTACTTGCCTATTTTTAATCTTAACAGAAAATGTCTCATAGATCAAGTTTTCTTCCAATTGTACTGTATTTGGTATTATGACACAAGTTGAATCAGGATTGATCCTTCTTAATTGAGATACATGAAAGACACTATGAAGGTCATAAGGAAAAGTAATAAGACTATTCAGTAGGTTACTAGATTAGTCTAACAAAGAATTTGAGATGGTCTAATAGATTTCGAAATGAACATGGTCCAATTATTTTAGAAATGAACTTTCTGGATTCAAATCCAAAAATTTTAGGTCAATGAAACACTAAAATTACATTGCAACAATCTAGTAGGATATGGTTGGAAAATAACCAATCCATTTTAAAGTCAGGCTCTCAAATAGATGTGATTTTAGATAAACAAATCAAATCAACAAAAAAGATTTGATACTTAATAGATATAGGGTAGAGTTAGAAAACTTGAGTATAAATAACAAGTTCAACAAGAAGAGTAGAAATACTCAGATCACTCTATAACAAAGACACAGATAAATCAAATTGATTTACTCAGTCTATTTGAGAAAGAAATAGACAAACCAGATCAATAAAAAGTTTCAAACTCCTATAGTAATAGGATAGTTTTAAACAAGCTCAAGTAGTAATGGCAAGTTTAGAAGTTAAAGTAACATTATGAAAAGAAGTAAAACACAAATAACCCCAAAAGATTTACACAGTCACGGATCACAAGAGAATGGGTTACCTCGCGAATTATATAGCACAGTTTTAAGATTACCCTCTATGGCACAACTTTCTCGCTTCTTAAGTTTCTGTATTTGAACGTTCTCATTACACTCTTTGCACCGGCTCTTTCTTCTTTTAGAGATTTTGGAACATGTGTATTACTAATAGAAGTTTCCATCTTCAGCTAATCACATTCTTTGGAGAAGTGTCTAGGCTTTCCATATTTATAACAAATTATACTCTTAATCGTGCAGTTTCTTGTCATATGATTCTTTTCACACTCTAAGCACTTCATTGGTGATGCCACAGTCTGACCAAAATCGTTGCCACTAGTACTTCCTTTCTTTGTTCGTTATTGCTTCCTTGGTGGTTGTACATACAACTTTCACTGAAAACGATTGACCTTATGCTTCCCTCCATTTTGGATCATTGAAGGCTCTAAGTTACAGCTTCTCGCATCTGATGGCTGCTCCAATCCTAATAAGCTATGAAGTTCAATTATCAGCTCCTGCTGCTGAGCGATCATCTGTCTCTGTTGTATTGCCACTTCAATTATCTCCTGCATCACACTTCTATCTACGGTTATACGATCTTCATCATGTTTCGCGTCCACATGCTTATGTTCGTAACGTCCTATTATCTTTCTTTGAAGACAAACAAAATCAACACACGCGAACTAAACATAGCGATTTCGCACACAATCATTTCTTTTTGGAATTTGAAATATATCTCTGTGTTCAGTGTCAGAGATTCACACACACAAACAAGACAAACCTACCCACAAACCCAAAAGACTCTAACTTGGGCTCTGATACCAATTAATGTAATACCCTTGTGGGAATGTCACATTTTTAATGCAATAAAATAAAATAAAATAAAATAAAATAAAATTCTTACCCAAGTTGTAAAACGTTTGGTACATAAATCATATTAGTGGCAAAATTTTTCCTTTTTATGCTTATAACGTTAAATAAAATAACACGGAACACAAAATAAAGCAAACATAATCACACTCCATAATATACATATGATTTTTGTCATAAGTATACAAATAATTTACAGCTACGAATATTTAATAAAGCAGTAAAAGTCAGTATACTACTCAAACATAAAACCTAAGACATAAGCCCTTGTCAAAAGACAAATTCTCCAGTTGGGAATGTCTTGAACGATAGAAATTTGACCCAAAAATATATTGAAGTTCTCTCTAGGAGTATAGTGAAATTCATTCCACAACTCCCTAATAGGTAAAATAACCTATACGAAAGAAACCTTATAAAGTGAAGTAACGATCCCATGTCGAGTCCTACTTACTGATAAAGTAACGTCACCACTGTACTCTATGTGTCTTGTGTCCCAGTGGACATACCAAGCCTCAGCACCTTTGAGAAACTGTAGTCTAAAGAAACCTAATTGACCTCTCCTTGCCGCCATTGTAGTCTTCGAAGATATAAATATAAAATAGAAACAGACAGAACAATACAATAAAGAGGTGAGACAATGTACATCATTACCAGCATGGCAATAAAGAAAACAACAATACAAACAAGTATCACGGTAACACATACTATTATATCATATACAGTATATCAAATCAACACATAATACATTCTATCACAGATTATAGTAAACATTGAAATGTAGATAATGAATGAACACACACTGACTCGTTCTTACTCCATGGAGCTAAACACAGATATCTGAGAGAATGATCCGAAAAGAACTAATAGTACCTCAGGCTGCCCAACCAAACTATAACACTGTCCAACGTCGTGTCTATAGTCCATAGTCCAAAACATCGTGTAGCAGTACACAGTCCAATACATCGTGCACTACAGGCATTGTATTAAATAGTCTCCACAAGATCTCAATTAAGAATAGTGCTTGTCGAGATCATTAGTGTGTTGCCTGTTAGCACGACCTAGAGGCGCTACCAACTGTCCACATATGGGATTCTCCGCACACTATTGCCTCCAAGTTCAATTAATGAACCACACTATGCCTATCACACCCACAACACGGTGTAATTCATCTCGTTAATCAATCGCCAATTATCAACCAAATTGATAAAACTGTCAAAGCATGATAAAAAAATTAACAAAATACCCTTAGTTTCAATATATTACCATATTTATGAAAATACCCTCAGTCTTAATATACCAAAATATAGTATGTCTCCACTTGACAGTACTATCTCGCAACATGTCTAGGTCCACCACTTTGGCCCGACAGTAAAACTAACTGTTCCATTTAGTCGCGTAGAAATTTTATTACATTTTTAAATTGCGTAAATATATTTTGACATTTTTGAACATTGCGTAATGTTCCTAAATCATTTTCTCAATCGCGTAAGATTTTTAAATCATTTTCTTAACTATATAGCTAAAAAAATCATTATTTCAAATATGTGTAAGCTATTGCTAGTACCTTTAAACTACGTAGAATATTTTTCATATGTTATAAATATATTATGGAATCTTTTTATTTTATTTGTCTGATTTTAGTAAATTTTGGCTACATTTTGCCTAGAAAATCAGTATATGGTATTTTTGATGTTTTTCTCTATATACTATTTATTTTAACCTTACCCATCAATTACACTTGAAACTTGCTAATGTGCTTCAAAACTCAGAGAGTGAGCTCTACGTTAGTATTTTTCAAGTGTTTGCTTTATTTCTTACTTATGATAAATTCTGCTAATTTAGAATTCTAGAACAAAGTTCATTTATTTTATTTCTCAAAGATTCATTGGAATCAAATTCTTTTGTAGATTAGTTACTTAACCTACCTTAGAAAATAACTTAGGAATTTAATTGTATATTAAATGGCATGTTGGCCAAAATCAATCTAAATCATTCTCAAATTTATTATTTTACGTAGATTCATTAAATCATTGTTTTAGAAAATGGTTGAGAACATTTTGGTTCTTTATTTCTTGGAGAAGCCGTGAGCCTCTTTTGTGTTCTTTGGAACACTCATACAATTCCTTACATGTTATTCCCATCCTACATTAATAATCATATAATTATAAACACATGCAATATATTTTAAAAACTATAAACACATGCAATATATTTTAAAACTATAAACATGCTTGCAAACAAAATCAACCACAAATAGGAAAAACAATAAACAACCACACAAATGAATCCTTATGGATTCTTCATACACATACAATCCATTTTCTCATCACCATACGAGGTTGATGAGATTAAATCTCCCTCTTATCTCTTGAAGACAAGGATCTCCTAGTCTCCTCCTCTCCTTGGAATTTCGTGTAGACTCCAAAACAAATCCCTAAAATTTTTAAACAATAAGCAAAATCACATACAAGGCTTCATAATGGAAAATCGTGGAACAAACATGGTTTAGAAAATCACAAATCAAATTTTAAATCATAAAATCAAAAGCTTACCCTTAGGGAAGTAAACAAAAGCTTTGATTTTGAAGTAGAAGGAGTAGGTTTTTGATAAAACCTTGTGAAGGAAAAGTGTTTAAGAGATAGTTTTGGTTTAGGAAATGTGAAGAGGAAAAATTATAGAAGATTGATGGTGGGTTTGAGGGTGAAGCCCGAAATATAGAGAGAAAATGGAAGAGAATGGAAGAGAAAAGTTGCTTGGTGTTCTTGGTCTTTAAATGTGTGAAAAGTGAATATCAAGTTTGAAATATGGAGGGGCTACCGTGAATGGCTTGTAGGAGAGTTTAAAGGATTTACTTGAATAGAAAAATATCACAAATGGGTTCAAGCTTGAAGCACATGGCATATGTCATCATTTGGCCACCTAATGTGCATGCAAGATGGTTCAAGAAACTTGGAGAGACTTCCCAAGCTCTTTGGCCGTGGGGTACTAATGGGTTTAGGGCTTAATTTTGATTTCAATTAAAGTTAATTAGATGCTAATTAAATAGGTAATTAATTAGGTTAAGTCTCCTATTAACACTTAATTAACATTCTAATTATATAACTAATTAGTTTAATATATATAGCCATATATCATAACTTCTAAACAAAATTAGGATATCTAATTAGTATTTAGATTATAACTAATCAATAATTAGATTAGCTTACTTAGTTCCTTAATTAGGTAATTAGATTAACCAAATTAAGTTTAATTAGCTTCTAAGTAAAGTCAAGCCACTATATTTGACTTAATCTTAACCATTGAATTTAGCTTTAATTCCTAGCCCTTGATTTGATTTAAGGTAGATATCACTTAGTAATTAAACTAGAATTGTTCTTACACCATTGATTTGATCAACGGTTATGATAAAAAACATCTTAATCAAGCTTTACATCTAATGGTCCACAACAAAGTCTTTGCCACTTTGTTTGACCACACCTTATTGGTTAGAAAATTCAAGCCACTTTCGTTGACTGATTCCTATTGATTCAAAATTTAGTCCAGTCAGAATCATTGACTGCTACTCTAAACGTGGGTCCCATAGACTTTTTCGGGTCCATGGTCATTTTGAAGCAGATTTCTACTGTTTTTGAGACAGTAGGTGCTATCAAATAAAATAATATTATAATAATATAAAATTATTTAATTACACGATTAAATCTAAAAATTAAAAGATTAATATATATATATATATATATATATATATATATATATATATATATATATCAATCAGAATTAGGTTTAGTAATAAAATTATTATTTTCTTAACTCGGAGCAAATCACACACAATAGTCAAAAAATACACTCACGAAATAATCAAATTCAATTTATAATTGACAGAAATGATAAAATAGTACATTTGGGATAATATCGTACTTATCCCAAAAGTTGGGGTGTTACAGTAACCCTAATAGGGTTTTCTCACAACCAATCACATAATCAAAGTTCCTTTCTACCAATCAAGGTTGAGGAGGAGTATCTTCCTCTTACTTAAGAAAAATGAACAAAAGAACCCCCCTTGAAGCTCCTTGAGATTTCGGCTAACACCACCCAAAAACCCTAAAGGTCTAACTTCAATCAATCAGTACCAAGGCTTGAAAAAGAATGAATAGATGGTCAACATGAAGGCATCCCAAACGAAAATAAAGAGAGAATCAAGAGAATGCAAGTGTCTCACCCAAAAGCCATAAGCTTGAAGCTTGAAGAAAGTGGTGAAGATGAAAGCTTTTCAAGGAATTACCAACTAGAGAAGTATTTAGATGATGGAGGTGGTTAAGAAAATGTATTTGGTTAAAAAATTTGTGGTGGTTGAGGCATGGGAGAGGGGCTGGCCGTGGTGTGTTCTAGAGAGAAGGAGGAGAAAAATTGAAAGGAAGATGAAGGTAGAGAGAGAAGTGAAAAGAAAAGTGAAAGATGCTTTGAGATTTTTAAAATTAATGTGATAGAATTAATTAAATGAAACACCAAACTTTGGCTCCCAATTTGGAGGCTGCAGCTGTGAGGTGAGAGGGAGGAGAGAGGGATGAGTAGCTTCCTTGAGAAGCTTGGGAAGAAGCTTCCTTGAAGTTTCCTTGAGGCTTCCTTGAGAAGCTTCACACGCTTCTCGATAAAGTAAAAAGTAATGTTATCTCCTAAATGAACACTCTAGAACAGATGATTAATTACTCTGCTAGAATTATTTTCCTGTGAACAAAAGTTACAGTTAATGAAAATGGTATTTATTATTCATCAGAAATTTTTCGGTGCAGTGATTTTATTTATCAGATAAAATCTTAAAAAATATGAACCTCGTAAGCTGTGTCCGACCTCGGGTTTAGTAAGATCCCCCGTCGATACTTCCACAGTTCAAGGTTTACTAGCCTCAGGGAAAATATTTCATTCTCGACTCCACTCAGTGCGCACGTAAAATGAGAAATATACTAAAATATTCAACATTTTCAAAAAAATCTAGAAAATTTCTAAAAAATCACAAATATTGAAAAATGACTATTCATCACAAAACAAACAATTTTTAGGGTGTTTCACTGACTCTGCTCAGTATGCATGTAAAACGAGGAATATATTAAAATATTTGATGTTTTCAAAAATTTCAAAAAATTTCCAAAAATAATAAATATTATAAAATAATTATTTATGATTAAATAAATAATTTTTGGGGTGTTACAACTCTCCCCTTCTAAAAAGAAATTTCGTTCTCGAAATTTTCTTACCTTAGAATAGTTGTGGGTGTTGCTCCCTCATCTTGTCTTCCAGCTCCCATGTTCCATCTCCAGTTGTTTTATTGTAGATTACCTTCACCAATGAGATCTCCTTGCCTCTTAGTTGCTTTATCCTTCTATCCTCAATTCTTACAGGAGGTGCCTCATAAGTTAAGTTCTCTTTTAATTATACTGTATCTGGTGCTATGACATGACTTGGGTCAGGAATGTATTTTCATAGTTGTGACACATGGAAGACATTGTGAATGTTTAAGAGGAAAGGGGGTAAGGCTATTTGATAGGCTACTGGACCTACTCAGCGAATAATCTAGTATGGTCGAAGAAATTTTGGAGTGAGTTTTCTAGATTTCAAGGCCCGGCCCACCCTAATCGTAGGTGTGACTTTCAAAAATACATGCTCGCCTTCCTCAAATTCAAGAGGCTTTTTTCTTTTGTCTGCATAACTCTTTTGTCAACTCTGAGCCGTCCTCATCTTCTCCTAAATCATCTTAACTTTTTTAGTTGTCTGCTGTATAACATCTGGTCCAATAGTGAGGCGCTCGCCGTCTTGGTACCAACATAAAGGTGTCTGACACTGCCATCCATACAGAGCCTCATAGGGCGCCATCCCTATGCTTGAATGATAACTGTTGTTGTAGGTGAATTCTATTAACAGTAGAACGTCATCCCAACTTCCAGTCTGTTCTATAGTACAAGCTCTAAGCAAATATTCCAATGATTGGATCATCCTCTCCAATTGGCCATCGATTTGTGGGTGATAAGCAGAACTTAGATGTAACTTTGTCCCTAATGATTCTTGTAGACTCTGCCAGAACTTTGAAGTGAATCTTGGATCCCTATCTAAAACAATACTTGTAGGCACACCGTGCAGTCTAATAATTTCTCCAATATGCAGTTGGGTCAGTTTCTCTAGGTTGTACCTTATGTTGATCGGGAGGAAATGCGCTGATTTCGTGAGTCGGTCCACAATTACCCAAATCGAGTCATGCCCTTTTCTTGTCCTTGGTAAACCCACCACAAAATTCATTGTAATGCTATCCCACTTCCATTCAGGAATAAACAATAGTTGTAGCAATCCTGCGGGTCTTTGATGTTCCACTTTAGCTTTCTGACAAACCAGACAAGGCGATACACGTCTGGTGATGTCACTCTTCATTCTAAGCCAGCAAAATAACTTCTTCAAGTCTTGATACATTTTTGTTATGCCTAGATGCATATTCAGCTGGCTTGTGTGAGCATGGTTGAGAATATACTCTCTAAGCTCTTGGTCACAAGGAATATAGACTCTACCTCAGAATCTCAGAATTTTGTCTGTTCCTTCCGTAAATGCTGTTTCGTTACCTTGCTTCATTAGCTCTCTCACTTCTTGCAAGAACTTGTCGACCTTCTGCTTTTCCTATATGTCCTCCATTAGCTCACTTGAGATGGTAACCATACTCATACGAATTTTTCCCTGTTCTAATTCCACAAAAGACCATACATCTCTGAACTATTCTATTAGATCCTTTTCCTTGATTATCAGGGCAGAGACACTGATCATCTTCCTACTCAGGGCATCTGCCACGACGTTTGCCTTGCCGGGGTGATACAGAAGTTGGAAATCATAGTCTTTCAGGAACTCCAGCTACCTCCGCTACCTCATGTTCAACTCCTTCTGATCATACAAATATTTCAAGCTTTTGTGATCACTAAAGATGTTGAACATCGCCCCATAGAGGAAATTCCTCCATACCTTCAAAGCGAAAACCACAGCCGTTAATTCCAAGTCATGCGTCGGGTAGTTCTTCTCATGCACTCGTAATTGCCTTGAAGCATAAGCCACCACTCTTCCATATTGCATAAGCACAGATCCTAGTCCTTGGTATGAAGCGTCACAATACACCTCGAAGGGTTCATTCGGATCAGGTAGCACTAACACTGGTGAGGTAGTTAGCCGTCTCTTCAACTCTTGGAAACTCTATTCACAGTTGTCGGTCCACTCAAAAAGCTTGGTTCTTTCTTGTGAGTTAAGAGGTCCTGTAATCTTGGAGAATCCCTTGATGAACCTCCGGTAATATCCAGCTAATCCCACGAAGCTACGAATCTCCGTCACTGACTTAGGCCTTTCCCATTGTAGCATTGCCTCCACTTTTGATGGATCCACCACAATCTCATCATTTGAGATTACATGACCCAAAATTTTAACTTCTTCCAGCCAAAATTCATAGTTTGACAGTTTGCATACAATTCTTTCTCCTTTAGAATCTGGAGAACTATACTGAGGTATTTAGCATGATCCTCCTAATTTTGAGAGTATATCAGGATGTTGTCGATAAAGACAACAACAAACCTGTCTAAGTAAGGATGAAAGATCCTGTTCATATAGCCTATGAAGATGGTAGACGCATTCGTTACACCAAACAGCATCACAAGATACTCATAATGGCCGTATCGGGTATGAAAAGCAGTCTTAGGTATATCCTCCATCTTCACTCGTATATGATGATACCCAGATCGCAGATCAATTTTAGAAAACACCGCTATTCCCTTCAGTTGGTCCATTAAGTCATCAATTCTTGGGAGTGAATATTTATTCTTGATTGTCACTTTGTTTAGTTACCGGTAGTTCATGCACAATCTTGATGAACCGTCCTTCTTGCGAACTAATAGTACTGGTGCTCCCCAAGGTGATACATTCAGTCTGATTAATTACTTTTCCAAAAGCTCCTCTAGCTACTTCTTAAGTTCATCTAATTCTATTAGTGACATCCTATAAGGTGTTATAGACACAGGACCAGCTCCCGGTATAAGGTCAATAGCAAATTCTATTTCTCGCGCTGATGGTAAACTAGGTACATCTTTGGGAAAGACTTCGGGAAATTCATTCACCACTGGAATTGTGTTCACATCAGCCTCACTCTCAACTTTCAAAGAAGACAGTAGCATGTATTCTTGAGCTCCTTCTTTCAAGAAAGCTCGAACTTAGTTAGCCGTCAAGTATCTAGAATCCTCATCCACAGGGAAAACTATGGTTTTTCTTGAACAATCTAATAGAACATGGTTGGAGGACAACCAGTTCATCCCTAAAATTATATCTAGCTAAGAAAGGGGTAAACAGATCAAATCGACAGAAAAGATTTGACCTTTAACAATCAAGGGACAATTTAAATAGACTTTGGTAGTAACTACCGGTTTATCAGTGGGGGTAGAAACAGTCAGATCAAAAGGTAAAGTAGACACTGGTAAACTAAGTCGTAGCACACAGTCATAAGATATGAAAGAATGGGTTACCCCAAAGTCATATAGTACAGTTAAAAGGTTACCTTCTATGGTAACTTCTTCTTGAATCAAGTCTTCCCGTCTTGCGGACGCTTGCGCTTGATTGCTTTAGCATGGTATAAACCCGTCCTCCTATAATCTCCTTTATAGTGTAATCCTTCGTGGGATGATCCTTCCCACACTTGCGAGGGATACGCCACATTTGTTGGCCCTTTGTTGGTTTCCCATTGGTCGACATTGATTGAAGGTTTAGCCTTCGCTTGGTTGCAGTCTCGGGACACGTGGCCAGGCTTGCCACATCAAAAAAAAATAATCTCCTTTATAGTGTAATCCTTCGTGGGATGATCCTTCCCACACTTCAGGCATTTTGAGGGATACGCCACATTTTGACCGGTCCGGTTCCCAGTAGAACCTCCACTCCTTCACTTTCACTCGAGGAAAGTACTTATCCAAGAATTTATCCTTGAATAAATCCCATGATCTCACGATTTTCGGCCTCGTTTCCCATTGTCCTCGGGCCATAACATAAAGGTAGGGTCTTCTTTTCTCGGTGCAATTCATACGATTAGAATTGTTGCCAAATTTTGCCCTTCACATTGGAACCTTGTAGGTCCAAAGTTCAGTAGCTCACTCCTATTGCTCCTTGTATCTCTGACTTGCTCTAGAGCCTCCACTTCACAGCACATATTTAGCAGCTTTGAGAACTAGTTGATTTTCAGTGTGATAATAGCTTTCTTCACTTCATATCTCAATCCTCTTGGTACCAACATAAAGGTAAACGCCATACGAGCCTCATAGTCGACACTTCCAAGTTTCGTTCGGTTGGTGCTGAAAGTACGTTGAAAACTTTGACAAGTTTTCAAATCTCGCTGCATATTCACTAATAGTCATATTTCCCTACCTTAGGTTGAGAAACTCCATCTCCTTCACGTGCCACGCGCTTTTCGTCCTCCACCACAAAATTCATTGTAATGCTATCCCACTTCCATTCGGGACAATAGTTGTAAAGTACTTATCCAAGAATTTATCCTTGAATAAATCCCAAGTGATCTCACGATTTTCAGCCTCGAGCGTTCTTTGCGCCTCGTACCACTAGTCCTCAGCATTGCCAACCAACATAAACTTGTAGCATAGTCCTCCATCACTTTCTTATTCTCTCATACGTTTTTCCCCTGCAATTCCATAAAAGACCTCGGAAAACTTTCTATTAGCTCTTTGATCCATTATCGGGCGAGACACGATCATCTTCCTACTCGGGCATCGCCACGACGTTTGCCTTCTTGGGGTGATACGAAGTTGGAAATCATAGTCTTTCAGGAACTCCAGCTACCTCCGCTACCTCATGTTCAACTCCTTCTGATCATACAAATATTTCAAGCTTTTGTGATCACTAAAGATGTTGAACATCGCCCCATAGAGGAAATTCCTCCATACCTTCAAAGCGAAAACCACAGCCGTTAATTCCAAGTCATGCGTCGGGTAGTTCTTCTCATGCACTCGTAATTGCCTTGAAGCATAAGCCACCACTCTTCCATATTGCATAAGCACAGATCCTAGTCCTTGGTATGAAGCGTCACAATACACCTCGAAGGGTTCATTCGGATCAGGTAGCACTAACACCGGTGAGGTAGTTAGCCGTCTCTTCAACTCTTGAAACTCTATTCACTCCACTCAAAAGCTTGGTTCTTTCTTGTGAGTTAAGAGGTCCCGTAATCTTGGAGAATCCTCGATGAACCTCCCAGCTTTAATCCCACGAAGCTACGAATCTCCGTCAACGACTTAGGCCTTTCCCATTGTAGCATTGCCTCCACTTTTGATGGATCCACCGCAATCTCATCATTTGAGATTACATGACCCAAAATTTTAACTTCTTCCAATAAAAATTCATCATACAATTCTTTCTCCTTTAGAATCTGGAGAACTATCTTGAGGTATTTAGCATGATCCTCTAATTTTGAGAGTATATCGGTTGTCGATAAAGACAACAACAAACCTGTCTAAGTAAGCCTGTTCATATAGCCTATGAAGATGGTAGACGCATCGTTACCTCACAAGATACTCATAATGCCATCTTTAGGTATATCCTCCATCTTCACTCTATATGATGATACCCAGATCGCAGATCAATTTTAGAAAACACCGCTATTCCCTTCGAGTTGGTCCATTAAGTCATCAATTCTTGGGAGTGAATATTTATTCTTGATTAGTCACTTTGTTTAGTTACATGTCTGCATGCAAATTCATGATCTTGATGAACCGTCCTTCTTGCCTAATAGTCTTGCTCCCCAAGGTTCATTCGATCGATTAATTACTTTTCCAAAAGCTCCTCTAGCTACTTCTTAAGTTCATCTAATTCTATTAGTGACATCCTAAAGGTGTTATAGACACACGGAAGGTTAGATGTATTCACGCGATGGTAAACTACCAACACTTCGAAAGATTCACATAGCACAAACAAGACAAAGTCAATCACAAGACCCAAAGAAACATAAATCCTCATCCACGGGGCTCGATACCAACAATTAATGTAATGCCCCATCCCTAAAATTATATCTAGGAGGGGTAACGTCACATTGTCATTTACCATGCGAAAAAATAAAAATAAAGTTTATCGATGGGGGTAGAAACAATCGGATCAAAAGAAGGTAGACCGGTAAACTAAGGTTAGCACACGTTTTTTCATTACGATTTAATTTGTTTGATTATAGTTGCATGAATAAAATGGTGACTATTTTTTTCTATAATTAATAAAATATAGTGAATCCTTCGAAATCATAAATGGCATAAAAAGGCAAGAACCTCCACCGTAAAGGCATACATTTGATCAATATGTATATTCATATATATATATAATTATATCAAATCTGTTTATCTCTCGTTACAAGCCTCCACTTCACAAACGATGTACAAAAAGTAAAACTATACTCAATCCTTCGCGTCCAAAGGATCATACATATACTTTGACAAGTTTTCACCAAATAATAAAATATCCTTAGGTTGAGAAACCCATCTCCTTCACGTGCCAAAAAGTACTTATAAAGAATTTATCCTTGATAGCCATTAGTAGCTATCAACGCCTGTACCACTAGTCCTCATTGCCCAACATAAGATGAGGAGGAACTTTCTGTTCGGGATCCTCCTCGGGATCCTCCTCATCAGAAGAGACCCACATAGGAGCCACCGAGTTATGGGCCGGGGCTCGAGTAGTGGAAATGAAAGAATCCTCCTGTGGGGTGTAATAACGATCATCCCACATCTCCCTGATGGGCAAGTAGAACTCCAAACATATTCACGACCTGAAACAAGACAGAGTCAATCACAAGTGAAGATGGGCGGATCATGACCCCCCTATTTGGGAGCGTCACATAAATCGACATGTCCTCTTCATTACGATTATAGTTGCATGAATAAAATGGTGATCGAAATTTAGGTTGATATGCCATAAAAAGGCAAGACGGTCGGCCATTTGATCAATATCGAGGAAGGTCAAAAAGTAAAACTATACGGATCACATAACCTAAAAATTAGGATGAGGAGGAACAGTGGGCGTGCCGCCCACATCTCATGATCCAACAATGACACCGCAAGTGAGGTGCTAGTTGCGATTGGGCCAAAAGGTTGATATGCCAATGCATCGGCCCTTCGGGAATTTGTGAGCTTCACCTCTGTCATCGACGTCTTCGATGGAACATAAATGTAGACAAAAATAATAGAAATACAAAAAAGAGGTAAAACATCCTACCATTATTACCAATTATAGCAGCAAGAAATAAAACGGCGCCAAGCGCCCACATAGCATTTCAAAAAGTAATAATAATAAGTATTAAATAACAGTAATAAATAATTAAGCAGTTCCAAGTAATTATACATTAGTAAAGTAACAGTTCCAATTATCATAAGAATTAAATGCCAAGTAATATATGGACTCACTATGCACATACATACAACATCAAAATTCTACTCCATGGAGTTAGACACGAACAATCGAAGAGAAAGATCAGGAGACATGTCTGCAACTCGGCTGCCGCGGTCGAAGTGCTATAACTCATCAGTTTATCCACGTGCACATCAAGGCATTATACAAATATTCTACACTAGATCATGATATAGGATTGTGTCTCAGTCTAGATCGTCAGTGCGTTTGCATCGGTCTACCCCACGGACAAAAGAGCTACTAACTATCCATTGCGAGGTACCCGTACCCCGACAACCCCAAGGTCAATAGTATGACCTACACTAGTCTACTCGTACCTGCACTAAGGTGTGATCAATCTCCTAGGCAACTCGGCCTTAACAATAGTCCAGCGGACTTTCACAAGGCATGATGACTCAATGCATATATTATGTATATTCATCAATAATACATTTTCCATGTTATGTCACAATTCAACTAAAGTAACCATCATTATGTTATTGGTCAACTCATGGATCTACATTAAATATCATTAAGTCTTTAATTAATACATTACATTTTTAGGATGCATTATGAAATTACTTAACGTTCTCACTTACACTCATGGTCTTATCTTAACCGAAAATTAGTCTAAGTCTTTAAATAAAATTTCGTTCTTGGTTCTTTCCGTTTTATGAAACCCTAATTGATCCTTAATTAATCATTTGATTAAGTTTCACTTTAATTTGATTTTTCTTATGAAATTCCTTTCATTATTAGGTTCTTACTTTAAATTGGAGGCTGCAGCCGTGAGGTGAGAGGGAGGAGAGAGGGATGAGTAGCTTCCTTAAGAAGCTTGGGAGGAAGCTTCCTTGAAGTTTCCTTGAGGCTTCCCTGAGAAGCTTCGCACGCTTCTTAATAAAGTAAAAAGTAAGGTTGTCTCCTAAATGAACACTCTAGAACAGATGATTAATTACTCTGTTAGAATTATTTTCCAGTGAACAAAAGTTACAGTTAATGAAAACGGTATTTATTATTCATCAGAAAAATTTTGGTATAGTGATTTTATTTATCAGATAAAATCTTGAAAAATATGAACTTCGTAAATTGTGCTCAGTCTCGGGTTTAGTAAGATCCCCCATCGACACTTCCACAATTCAAGGTTTACCAGTGTCAGGAAAAATATTTCATTTTCCCAGCTCCGCTTAGTGCGCACGTAAAATGAGAAATATACTAAAATATTCGACGTTTCTAGAAAAATTTAAAAAATTTCCCAAAAATCACAAATATTGAAAAATGACATCACAAAACAAATAATTTTTGGAATGTTTCACTGACTCTGCTTAGTGTGCATGTAAAACGAGAAATATATTAAAATATTCGACATTTCCAGAAAATTTTAAAATAATTTCCAAAAATCATAAATATTATAAAATAATTATCTATGATGAAATAAATAATTTTCAAGGTGTTATAGAAGCCAACTTCGGTTACCTTGCAATTAGTCGATCGATCTCTCACTTATCCTACGAGGGTCATAGAAGATGTCTTGGCCAAGGTCAACAAGTTCATCTTTCAAGCAGACTTCATCATCCTAGACATGGAGGAAGACCGCAATGTACCTATGATTCTTGGAAGGCCTTTCTTAGCCATAGGTAAGACTATGATTGATGTTCAAAAAGGTGAGCTTACCATACAAGTCAATGATGAGCAGGTAACTTTTAATATTTACAAAGCCATGAAATTCCCAAATGATCATAAAGAGTGCTCTTACATTGGTATGATTGATCAAGTAGTTAATAATGCATTCCATGCTAATTTCACTGATGATTCCATTGCTTTATCATTGACATCCATATATGAGCATGTAGATAGGGAAGATGTTTTGGAATGTATTAAACTGCTTGACTCATCTGCTAAGTTTTTTAGGAAACCATGCTTTGAACCATTGAACATACCTTCTGACAAGCCCATTCTCCAGCTTTCTATAATCACTCCTCCAAAGTTAGAGCTCAAGCCATTGCCTGATCATTTGAGGTATTCATACTTGGGGGATTCATCCACATTGCCAGTCATTATCTCTTCATCTTTATCAGAGGAGCAAGAATCCTAGTTGCTAAGAGTGCTTAGAGAATACAAAAGGGCCTTGGGGTGGTCTACTGTAGATATCAGAGGCATTAGTCCCACCATATGCATGCACAAAATATTGTTGGAAGCATATCATAAGCCAATAATTAAACATCAAAGGCACCTTAATCTTATCATGAAGGAGGTGGTCAAGAAGGAGATCATTAAGTGGCTGGATGCGGGTATCATATACCTTACCTTTGATAGCAAATGGGTGAGTCCAGTTCAGTGTGTGCCTAAGAAGGGTGGGATGACTGTGGTCGCCAATGAGAATAATGATTTCATTCCCACCAGGACTGTCACAGGATGGTGCATTTGCATGGACTATAGGAAGCTTAACACTGCAACCCGCAAGGATCATTTCCCATTACCATTTATTGATCAAATGTTGGATAGGTTGGCAGGACGTGCTTTTTACTATTTCTTGGATGGGTTTTCGGGGTACAACTAGATTCCCATTTCCCCGGATGATCAAGAAAAGATAATCTTCACCTGTCCATATGGTACTTATGCCTTCAAAAGAATTCCCTTTAGGTTGTGCAATGCCCTAGCTACCTTTCAGAGATGTATGATGGCTATCTTTACTAACATGGTGGAGAATTGTTTGGAGATATTTATGGATAACTTCTCTCTATTCAGTGATTCCTTTGATGAGTGTCTCCATAACTTGGCCCTTGTGCTTCAAAGGTGTGAGGAGACAAGCTTGGTGCTGAATTAGGAGAAATGTCATTTTATGGTCCAAAAGGCCATAGTACTTGGCCATAGAGTGTCACATAAGGGAATGGAGGTGGATAGAGCTAAGATTGAGGTGATTGAGAAACTACCACCACCAATTTCAGTGAAAGGAGTTCAGAGTTTCCTAGGGCATGCCAGATTTTATCGAAGGTTTATCAAAGACTTTTCCAAGCTTGCCAAACCACTGTGTAATTTGTTGGAAAAAGATGTGCCTTTCAAGTTTGATGAGTCATATATGGAAGCCTTTGTGGAGCTAAAGAAGAGACTTGTCTCAGCGCCCATTATTACCACTCCTGATTAGACCTTACCATTTGAGCTCATGTGTGATGCTAGTGATTATGCTATTGGAGCAGTATTGGGCCAAAGGAAGAACAAAATCTTTCATTCCATCTATTATGCGAGCCGGACACTCACTGATGCTCAGTTGAACTACACCACCATTAAGAAGGAGCTCCTTGTAGTTGTCTTTGCATTTGACAAATTCTGGGCTTATTTGATTTGTACTAAAGTCATTGTCTTCACGGATCACTCAGCCATCAAGTATCTAGTGAGCAAAAAGGATGCTAGGCCAAGGTTGATTCATTGGGTGTTATTATTGCAAGAGTTTAACCTTGAGATTAGAGAACGAAATGATGCTGAAAATCAGGTGGCTGACCATCGTTCCAGGTTGGAAAATGAGCAATATCAACAGGACCCAGCTTTGATTTATGAGACATTCCCGGATGAATAACTATTTGCTATGTTTACTAGTTCAGATCCATGGTATGCTAATTTTGCTAATTACATTGTGAGTAGATTGGTACTATCTAAATTGTCTTATCAGCAGAAGAAGAAATTCCTTCGTGATGTCTGATACTATGTTTAAGATGAGCCATATCTCTTTAAACAAGGTGCTGATCAGGTGTTTCGAAGGTGTATTCCTATGGAAAAAACTAGTGTTGTACTCGAGCAATGTTATGCTTCACTTTATGGAGGTCACTATGGGGGTGAACGAACAGCGGCTAAGGTGTTGCAATCTAGTTTTTGTTGGTGAACTCTGTTTCACGATGCCTACTCATTTGCAACAAAGTGTGATAGATGTCAAAGAACCAGAAATATCTCTACGAGGAATGAGATGCTCTTGAAATCCATTCTGGAAGTGGAACTCTTTGATGTGTGGGGCATTGACTTTATGGGGCCCTTTGTATCATCTTTTGGTAACCGCTACATCCTTGTGGTAGTGGATTATATGTCAAAGTGGATGGAAGCTTGTGCCTTACTAACTAGTGATTCCAATGTGGTTCTTGTTTTCCTCAAAAAGAATATTTTCACAAGGTTTGGGACCCCTAAAGCCATTATCAGTGATGGAGGATCACATTTTTGCAATAGGCATTTTGTTACTCTACTTGCTAAGTATGTTGTGACACATAGGGTAGCCACAACCTACCATCCACAATCCAGTGGCCAAGCTGAGGTTTTTAATAGAGGGTTGAAGCGGATTCTTGAAAAAACTGTAAGCCCTTCTAGGAAGGATTGGTCTAAGAAGTTGGATGACGCTTTATGGGCTTATCACACTATCTACAAAACCCCTATTGGCATGTCTCCATATCAAATGGTCTTTGGCAAAGCTTGCCATCTTCCTGTTGATCTTAAGCACCACGCTTTTTGGGCCATCAAACAATTAAATTAGAATTCTGAAGCTTGTGGGGAGAAGAGATTGTTGCAACTGAATGCATTAGAGGAATTTCACTTGCAAGCATATGAGAATGCTAAACTATACAAGGAGAAGGTGAAGAGGTGGCATGACAAGCACATTATCCCAAGAAGCTTTGAGTCAGGCCAGAAGGTCCTCCAATTCAACTCAAGGTTGAAACTGTTTCCTGGCAAGCTCAAGTTCCGATGGTCAAGTCCATTTTTAGTGGTGGAAGTGTTTCCCCATGGTGCTGTAACCTTAGAGGATCCAGTTTCAAAGTCAACGTTTAAGGTTAATGGCCAGCGGCTCAAGCTCTACTTAGGTGGTGAGGTGGAGAGGCACAAAACCTCACTCACCCTGGCTCCCCCATCTTGAAAATCTGCAAAGTCCAGCCAGGACTATAAATAAGGCGCTTGTTGAGAGGCAACCTAATTTTTTACCTTATCTCTTAGTTTAGGACACTTTTATGCATGATTTTACATTTTCTTCTTAGTTTTTGGCTTTGTTTTAATTCTTTTATAGCTTTTGTTTCTCAATTTGATCCCTTGGTTGTGTACATATTGCCGTTAATTTTTCTTAGTTGTTTGATTGAGAGAAAGGGGTGTTGGAGGCATGAATATGGGGTCATAGGGCTGTTTCTACTAAGTTCTAAGGTCCAGTTGGGCATGCCTAGGCGTGTATTTATCACGCCTAGGCGTAGAGCTCTCAGTCTTATCAGTCTGAGTTTTCCCGAGACATCCACGCCTAGGTGTGGATTTATCACGCCTAGGCGTGGTGGTCTCTGCCTTATTAGACCATTTTTTTTCCTGCGAGTATCACGCCTAGGTGTGACTCTCCCACGCCTAGGCATGGGTTTTCTGTTATTTCAAAAAAAAAACATTTACAATAAAAATAATGTTAAAAAAATAATACAAAAAAAAATAAAAGAAAAGAGTTCATGCCTAGCGTGTATAAGACACGTGTAGGCGTGATGTGTCTGTTGCTGCACAAAACACAGACTAAAATCCTTAAATCGCTAATTTTCCCCCCATTCTCTCCTTCGTCCACAGACACCATTTCTCCCTCATCAACCCCTTCCTCTCCTTCTTCTTCCCCACATTCTCCTTCTTTAACCTCCCTCACCTACATTTTCTTCTCCTCCACGAACCCAACACCACTATAAAAACCCAACCACTTCTTTCTTCTTCTTCTTTACCATTTCTCCCTCACCTCCCCACCTTAACCCCTATTCTCCTTCTTTCCCCACCATTTCTCACTCCACCATCACTTTACCCTACCACACGGCCAATACACCGTACCATTTCTATTTTTTTTTGTTTGTTTTGGGTTTCTTGCTAGCTTTGAGTGCCTTGCTCATTTTCTGTTCCCTCAAGGTTAGTATTTTTTTTCCATTTCCCTACAATTTCTATTTAATTTTGTTATCAAATGCTCTGTTTTCATGTTTAGCAGATTGTACATATTTTGCTTGTTAATTGCTTATCAATTGTAAATATTTTGCTTCTCAATTTCTAAATTGCTAACTTGTTATGGTTTGGAAATTTTGATTTCTGTTGGGCTTGTGGATTGATCATCTCTGCTGAACAAGGACCACGTTAATGTCTATTTGTGTTAATCATGTGCCTATTGACATATTTGAGGTGTTAATTAATTTTGAGCCACCCTGTGGTTTTTAGTAGGATCTGTTGCCAATTTTGGGTCATTGAATGGTTAGGTTGGTTTTGAACTGATTGAGTTGTGCAATGGTTAGGCTATGTTTGGCTAGGCTATAAATGATCCTTGCGTACATTTGGGGGTTTTAATGGGCATAATAAGTGAGGCTTACTAGTGTCATCCTTGTTCTGTTTGCACTTGTGTATGTTTGAATTGCTATTTTGTTTCCTCATGACTTGTTTTATCTGGTATTTGGTTACTTACTGGGGCATACTATTTTCTAGCTAGGTTTGGGGGTGACCTTGATTTGAGTTTTCTGCTAGAATAAACTTCATTCTTAATGCTTCTCAATTGTGACTTTGCTTTAGTTGATACCTATTCTTCATTGGGTTGCATGATTGCATTAAATTTTGTTCTTATTTAGTTTGAATGATTTGGTTGGAAGCATTTTTCATTTTCTATTTCAATGATACAATCTAGCACCATCTTCTTTTCAAGTTTGTACCGACTATGTCAAAGCGTCAAAAAAATATTTTGAAAGTGGGCCAAGTCAGGATAATGAGAGTGAGGCGATTCCCGTGTATGACCCAGTAACTTTTATTTCTCAGAAAGCCTTTGACCATTTCTAGAAACACTTGAGGAAGATAAACATCATACTGGAAAGGGGGTTCTATGGATTGAATGTGGTGGTTATCCGGCCATATCATGCGCCACAGCTACTTTTCATTAGGCAACTTTTGATGAACATCCCACTGAAGAACCAGTAGTTGTAGTGGTTAAAGAGTTCTATGCCAACGCCTATGCTGAGCAACGGTCTTCTACAACTGCTAGAGTTAGAAGACGGACAGTTGATTACTCAGTTGAGCATATCCGGCAAGTCATGGACCTTGGCCCCCTTCCACTAGTGTGTTCGTACTGTGAGTTGTAATTACCTGAGGAGCAAGGGGGCACCCCCTTTAGCACTATGATGGACAGTATCTGTGACTCTGCATTTCCTATTCAAGTTTAGAGGAACATTGATAATTCAATTAGATTTATCAAACAGGAAAGTTTGCGCCATGAGCTGCACCCTTGGAATCACTTCGTGTATTCCTATTTGCTTCCCACTGAGCATAGGTCGGAAATCTATCCCGAGCATTCCTACATGCTTTATGTAATCCATAATCTTCTACAAGTGGACACTGCTCAAATACTTCATGATCAAATCTGATTGTGCTTCACCTCAAAGCTTAAGTCATTGTTTTTTCCTTTCCTTATATGTCAACTATGTGTGCAAGCGAAGGTGCAATCGAAGGACACTGAAGTCTGAGTTAAGTTAAAGACTCCCATGACAGAGAGGGCAGTGCACACTATCATTACACAGGCATGGTCCAGCCCAGCCTCTAGTTGCAACTCCAGCACCTGCCCTTGCACCAGCTCCCGAGCCTACCCCTACACCTGTCCCACCACCTACCCAAGTGTTTGATGCTGCCTGGGCGGCTTCAGTTGATCAGTGCCTGGATCAGCAGCAGACGATGCTTAATACTATCTATTAGAGCATCCACTAGTTAGCTTTGGGTCAGGGACGCCTAATGGATGACTTTCTAGTGTTGCCACCAGTTGCTGCTCCACTAGTTTTAGCTTCACCTCTACCACTTGCTGATGATACTGAGATGGGCACTGATGAGGATGCTGACTTGTTTGATGAGGCCAATTTACTTTGAGGCACTAGGGCCTATTACTTTCATGCTCTTTTCTGCTTTATTTTTTTGTCTTTACTTTCAATTCACTATATGTACTTATTGGATACTTTCCTTCTTTTGTATACACGGGGACACTGCATGAGTTAGGTTTGGGGGATAATTATTATTTTTTCTGTTACTTGATGAATTAGTTTTTGATGATATATATGGCCTTCCCTCTTATTCCTATGCTTTTTCATTGAAGTTAGAACAGTTCATTTTATTAAAGCTTTAAATCTTAGTTGTTAATAATTTTAGTTTGGTAGTGTTTTGCTTTACTAATTTACGGATCTGAGTAAGCTTGATTAGGTTTAGTGAGCTCCTTGAAATTCTGTGTTTAATTGATGAGTGTGTTGAGAGGCAAGTTGAACTTGTGTATGCTGGAATTTTGATTTAACTATCCGATGATTGTGTGGATCACAGATATGCCTCATTACTTGGGAAATCGCATGTAAAAAAAAATTCAAATTTTGGGCTTACACTTTTTGCTATATTTGTGTATGAGTATATTTCCCTGTCGCATGTGTGGTAGATCTTAGAATATAAATGAAATGCATGATTGGAGAAAATTTATAAAAGGCATGTGTATAGTCAATCTGCATCTTAGAAGCTTGTTTGATTCCCTTTCAAGGCAAAATCCTAGGTTATGTGTTTTCAAGGAAATGACTAGGGCAATTCTTTGGACCGATTGGGCTTTTCAAGCTAACCTTGACTGAATGAGTTCCCTAGTACCCCCTTTGAAGCCTAGTGTGCATGTATGCAGTCTATTTTTTTTTTCCTTCTTTAAACCTCATCTTTCCACCCTATTACCCTTGCATGTGAAAAATCATTTTACCTTTGATTACATGTCCCTTGTTGAATGCATGATCAGACATTTTCGTTGAGTTGAGCCAAATCAATTTTGCATGGTAATAGAAAATCAGAATCTTTTTAGAACAAACTCTTATTAAAATCAAAATAAAAAAAGTAAGTAAAAAAAGAAATAAAAAAATAAAAAGTATAAATAAATAAAATAAATAAAAATGTGTGAGTTTGTACAAAAAAGGCATGAATTCTTTTACAAAGAAAAAGTATATGTGCATAAAAAAATTGGAATAAAGAAAGTTGATTTTTCATATTGGGTCTTTTTGTACATATTGCATGATTGGCTTGATTCAATGGAAGTGTATGATTGTGTGTTTGATATTTGATTTTATATCCTTCCCCTTCCTTTTTAGCCATTACCCTTAGCCTCATATTACAAGCTTAAAAGACCCTTGTGATTCTTGATCATGTGTTTCCTGCATTAGTGGATTTAGGGATGAAAGACATTCTTATGAGAGTGCATGTGTATTTTATAAATTCATCCAGCTTGTTCTTCATGATTAAGAAAGGATCTTAAACACATGAATTAGGAAAATTATTCATTCATGTGCAAAAATTTGCATTCAAGGGTAATCACGATAATTGGGAAATTTGTTGCATGTATGAACCTTGTATGAGGTTGAGATGTGATTTCTGAGGGTATGAATGATAATTGGAAGTTGGATATACTCTAGTTCAATTTGCCTAATTTTTTCTGTTCTTAGTATTGGAGTGTATTCCTTCCTCCTTTGCTTGGTTTAGTTTGCTCGAGGACTAGCAAATCTCTAGGTTTGGGGGTGTGATAACTTCTGGAAATGAAGTTATTTCACTTGAATTTGAATGTATATGAGCATGCTATCCTTAAGTTTTATAGGCCAAATGATCAATTCATGTAGGACTTTGATGATTTAAGCTTGTAATTGAGAATTGAATTTTTGAGGATTTTATTTAAAGAATTTGGATTGATCATGATTTGATGGACTTTGACATTGTCTTGATGCAAGTATTCAAGATGGGAAGACCTTGGAAGGGATAAAGAAGCAAAGAAATACTAAAATGAAGAATGATGCAAGAGAGAAGTAAGGGCAGCCAACCCACGCCTAGGCATTGCAACCTCACACCTAGGCGTGACCCTTGTAGTATTTCAGGATTCCCAGGCAGTGAGGTCAATGCCTAGGCATGTAAAAGTCACGCCTAGGCGTGACCAGCACCTGACACCACGTGCTTCATAACCACGCCTAGGCGTGGGAAAAATCCTGACCCACAAAAATTAGCTTTTAATATCTGATTTTTGGGATTGGAAAGGTATCTTCTATTTTTGACCAAGCACGAACTTCATAGAAAAAGGGAGAGGAGGAGAAAATCTTGGAAGATTGAGGTGATTCAAGTGAAGAATCAAGATCAAGGAGGAAGATTAAGTATTAGATTCTCACCATTCTTGTTCATTCTTTCCCTTTTTCTCTTGATTGTAATTTGATGGGTTTCATAACTCCATTAGTTTCTCTTCTTTCATTATGTGTAACTAAACTCTAATCTAGGGGCTCTCTAGGATCTTGCTATGGATTTGAATATCTTGTATATTTGTTGGGTTTCTATCAATGAAATTGGTTTTGTTCTTCTATACCTATGCTTAATGCTTGTTATTGATTGGCCATCAATTGCATGATTTTAGTATTCCAATTGAACTAGAAATAGGGTATTGTGAATATGGATATGTTATGGTTGATGTATGTTCAATTACATTCTATTAGGTTGAGTGTATTGATTAGCTAATGGGATGGACATATACTCATTAGTCATGCATAGCAAGTGTTTGATAATTGGTCTTAATGAGTGACTATTATGCTAAATCAGATGGACACATAATGGTTTAGCTAAGTTTCATATGGGTAATTGTCCTAGACATAGGCCTTTACCTATTGCTTGTTTTTAGCTAGCAAAACCAACTCATTGTTAGGTACTTGTGAATTTGTAAATATTCATTAAAGTAGTAAGTGAATAGGGACCCCTAGGCTTTAATCATTCTCATCTTTCTCTTGTGGAATTGGTGTTTGATACTTTCTCGCTTTGTTTCTTTTAATTTGTTATTTTAATTCCAAACTACTCTCATAATTCGATTGCTTGGATAAGAATTTGTGAGAATTGGTTAAGTTTCGCATTACTCTAATTGTCAATCCCTTGGGACATGATACTCTACTCTCATATATTACTTGTTGACCCGTGCACTTGCGGATACACACAAACACATATCATTCATTCACACAAATAGATATGGAGATCCTAAAAAATAAAAAGTTATATATATACATCATTAGCCTCACAAAGGCATACGGCAATAGATAACTTTATACAACCTCAAAGTGTAACAACCTAATACTTAAGCTAATGACATATCCAGAATTATGTATTAAAAATCATATTAGAGCATGTCACTTAGATCAATATCAATTTTTTTAATGAAAAACATTTATATATATTATACAGAATATGAGCCTGAAGCAGAAGTACATAATATATAAATATCAAAAGGAGTCATATACAAGAGTACCTCAGGGTACATTGTAACACTCGTGAAAAATATGTTAAACTTGTATATGGTTATAGAGGTAGCCTATTATTAGTTTACCATGTTTGTTAAGTTTTGTGGCATTTTGAACATGTTTGGTCTCTTTGTTGTAATACTATGTGTGACAAATAGCTGTTATTAGCCCCGAAAATGACTTAAACTGCTCAGTTAATGGAAATAAGTGCGGAGACATTATCTCAAGGTCACAAATGTGTGAACTGTGCTACAGTTAAAATATGAGAATAATCAGAGCTAGTTTGGCATTTGTAAGCATACTAGTTGTGTGTTTTAATGTCAGTTTGACTAGCAACTGATATGGAAAATGGTGGTTTTAGTGAAACAGAATTTTTTAATGTCAGTTTTAATGTCAATCTCTCAAATGAGAAGGAATCGTGTCAGGATCCTCTTCAAGATCCTCCGCGAGGTCATCCTCGGGGACCTCTTCGGGGTCTTCCTCATCAGAGGAAACCTCCATAGGAGTCACAGAGCTACGGGACGGGGCCCGAGCTGTGGAATCAAAAGAGTCCTCCTGCGGGGTGTAGTAGCGGTCACCCCACATCTCCCGTATGGGCAGATAAAACTCCAAACGCAGGCTGATGCAGCAGGTAAAGGTCAGCGGCTCATGACGCCTCCAGGCTAAAGCAATCGACACGTCTCCCAGGTAGACGCAGCGCTCTGAGTTAAAGTTGATGTGCCAGCATTCTGGCCCTCCAAAGAAAGTTAGGTGCACATCGCCTAGAAATTCGCACATGCGTGCCTCCATGATTCACAGTAGATGCTAGTCACGAGCAGGCCAGAAGTTGGGGAAATCAGGAGCTTCGCCCTCTTCACCGTCGTCTTCGATGGAACACAATATACAAATGGGAAATAATAGAAAGACAGGGAAGAGGTAAGACATCCTACCATCATTACCAATTATAGTAGCCAGAAACAAAACGGTGCAAAGCGCCCACATAGCATTTTGACAGCAATAATGATAATAAACATTAAGTAATAGTAATAATCAACCAAGTAGTTCCAGGCTGGTATATATATCAGTAAGACAACAGTTCCAATTATAATAATAAAAAATGCCAAATAATTCATGGACCCATTATGCATATGCATACAAAGTCAAAATCCTACTCCATGGAGCTAGACACAAACAGTCGGAGAGAATGATCGGGAGACATGCCAGTATCTCGTCAGCCATAAAAAACAAGTGTTTTCTAGAAAAATAATCAGTCATTTTGCGCAACAAGGCTTAATACAGCGGCATTCCCACAAGATCTCGATATAGGACAGTGCCGTAGTCAGGATCATCGGTGCGTTTGCATCGGTTTGTCCCACAGTCCAGAGGGGCTACCAACTGCCCACTGTGAGACATCCGCGCCCCGATGCCCCCAAGGTTAACTACAGGACCACACTTGTCTATTCGCACTCGCACTAAGGTGTGATCAACTCCTAGGCAACTCGGCCTTAACATAGTCCAACGGACATTCACAATGCATACAGACTTTATGCATAATCATTTATGATCATTATTATATACTATTCCACAATATGCCACAATTGGCCAAAGCAAGAATCAACACAATCATTGGTCACTCACATGGACCCACAATGTCATGATATTTGAATTAAATGAATTAATGCATTTTTAAGGTGTATTATGAATTCTTGCTTAGGTTTAGCTTTTCTTACAAAGTTTGTCTCTAAGGGAATTTTCTTAGGTAATTTATTCACATACACTTAGAAGGTTATTCTAAGATCTCAAAGTCTCACACTCTCTTGTTCTTACCCTAATTAAAATTATCCTAAGTCTTATAAAAATTCCATTCTTGGTTCTTTAAAATTTATGAATCTCCAAGTATAAAATAATTTTCCATTTTGCTAATTCTTGCATCCTATTACCATTAATTTAATCACTAGGTATTAGGTGATAAATTTTAAATTTTGGATTCGATGGAGAAAAATGCCTCTAGTGTACAAATGTGAGGCTACCTTTCGACGAAAAATAATACACAGAATCAATGTTGGTAGGAAAACATTATTTGACCCGAATGGCTAAAAGTCAAGTTCTGTCAGATAAAGATTAATTCTGTCGAATGAAGATCAATTCTGTCAAAGGATGCATAAAGCTGTCGAATATACGAGAAGGTCAGTTCTGTCGAATGGTGTATAGAACTGTCGAATATGCTAGAAGGTCAGCAGAAATCCTAATTCGACGGATGGGTGTTGACGTTGGAGAAATCTTCTAAGTGTTGAACCAACGAAAGTACTAAATGGTCAGGAAATTCTAATTCGACGGTTATTAACATTGGAGAAGTTTCTCTCGTGATGAACTGACGAAAGTGCTAAATGGTCAGAAATTCTAATTCGACGGATATTGACATTGGGGAAGTTTCTCTCGTGTTGAATCAATGGAAGTGCTAAATGGTCAAAAATTCTAATTTGACGGATATTGACATTGGAGAAGTTTCTCTCGAGTTGAACCGACGAAAGTACTAAATGGTCAGGAAATTCTAATTCGACAGATATTGACATTGGAGAAGTTTCTCTCGTGATGAACTGACGAAAGTACTCAATGGTCTGGAAATTCTAATTCGATGGATATTGACATTGGAGAAGTTTCTCTTGTGATGAACCAACGAAAGTGCTAAATGGTCAGAAATTCTAATTCGATGGATATTGACATTGGAGAAGTTTCTCTTATGATGAACTGATGAAAGTGCTAAATGGTCAGAAATTCTAATTCGATGGATATTGACATTGGAGAAGTTTCTCTCGTGTTGAATCGATGGAAGTGCTAAATGGTCAAAAATTCTAATTCGACAGATATTGACATTGGAGAAGTTTCTCTCGAGTTGAACTGACGAAAGTACTAAATGGTCAGGAAATTCTAATTCGACGGATATTGACATTGGAGAAGTTTCTTTCGTGATGAACCGATGAAAGTACTAAATGGTCTGGAAATTCTAATTCGACGGATATTGACATTGGAGAAGTTTCTCTCGTGATGAATTGACGAAAGTGCTAAATGGTCAGAAATTCTAATTCGACGGATATTGACATTGGAGAAGTTTCTCTTGTGTTGTACTGACGAAAGTGCTAAATGGTCAGAAATTCTAATTCGATGGATATTGACATTGGAGAAGTTTCTTTTCATTAATTACATAATGTACACTTGATTTATTATGAATTCCAATTATTACAATTGTTCACAAAGAACCCCAACTTTTGGGCCTCAAAACCGTGGCCACCCAAGAACCAATCTGACATCATTTTCTTCCATTTCATGCATTCCAATCCATTTAAATACATCAATATACACAACCAAATAATCTAATAGCACAAACACATTATAAACAACATGCAAACATACTAATCATGCAAACAAAAAATAACCCTCAATAGGGTTTTCTCACAATCAATCACAGACAAGGTTTCTAAATGCTAATAGAGGTTGAGGAGGCGTGTCTTCCTCTTACCTTAGTGAAGAACAAGGAAAAGCAAGCTCCTTTTTGCTTAGAAATTTTGTGCTTCACCACCGCAGAACCTTGGGTGTTGAAATCCATAAAACCAAGATCAAAGAGGGGAAATGGTAGCCATAGTCACCAAGGTGACCATGGAACACAAAAATGAGGAGAAGAGGAGAAGAAAGCTTAGAGGTTTTACCTCAAAGCTCTAAGCTTTGATGTTGGCTGTGGAACACAAAAATGATGGAGCCAGGAGGAGTCCCACTAAAAGGAAAGCTTGAAGATGGAGAGGGGAAACAATGGTCTCTATTGGGTTGAGCAAAGGAAGCTTGAAATCAACAATGGTGGTTGTGGGTGTGTGCAGCTGTGTGAAGAAGAGAGAAAAAGGGGTGAGCTGCGTATGGGAGGAGAGGAAATGAGAAAATGAAAATGTAATATCCCTCTTAGCCAACCGTGCAGCACCAAAAAGGGAGAAGAGAGAAAAGTGGTTGGGAAGGAAGTTTCCTAGAAGCTTCCCTCAAAGCTTCCTTGAGAAGCTTCACATGCTTCTCGATAAAGTGAAGGGTGTGGTCACTTAAATGATATCATAACAGTAATTAGATGGAAGTAATCTATTAGGACTGTTTCTCAGTGAACAAAATTAGAGTCAGTATAAATAATATTTTATTATTATTTCTCAGATGATTAATTATTCTATGATTTTATTCATCAGATAAAATCTCGTAAAATATAAACCTTGTAAACTGTGCTCGGCCTCGGGTTTTGTAAGATCCCCCGTCGATGTTTCCACAGTCCAAAGTTTACCAGCCTCAGGGAAAATATTTCACTTTCCTGGCTCCACTCAGTGCATACGCAAAACGAGAAATATATTAAAATATTCATCATTTACAGAAAAATCCACAAAAATTCCTAAAATTCTTAAATATTATAAAATGATTATTTATAATGAAATAAATAATTTTCAAGATGTTATAACTCTTCCCTTCTAAAAAGAAATTTTGTCCTCAAAATTTTACATACCTTAGAACAAATGTGGGTGTTGCTCCTTCATCTTATCTTCCAGCACCCACATTGCCTCTCCAGTCATCTCATTCCAGATTACCTTTACCAATAAGATCTCCTTGCCTCTTAATTGCTTTATTCTCCTATCCTTAATTCTTACAGGAGGTGCCTCATTTGCTCTCTCACTTCTTGTAAAAACTTGTCAACCTTCTGCTTTTCCCTTATGTCATCCATCAGCTCGCTTGAGATGGTAACCATATTCATACAGATCTTTCTTGGTTCTAATTCCCCAAAAGACCATACATCTCTAAATTGCTCTATTAGATCATTCTCCTTAATCGTCAGGGCAGAGACACTGATCATCTTTTTACTCAGGGTGTCTGCCACGACGTTTGCCCTGCCAGGGTGATACAGAAGTTGGAAATCACAATCCTTCAGAAACTCCAACCACCTTCGCTGCCTCATGTTTAGCTCATTTTGATCATATAGGTATTTCAAACTCTTGTGATCACTGAAGATGTTGAATGCCGCTCTGTAGAGAAAATGCCTCCATATCTTCAGAGCAAAAACCATAGCCGCTAACTCTAAGTCATGCGTCGGGTAGTTCTTCTCGTGCACTCGCAACTGCCTTGAAGCATAAGCCACTACTCTTTCATATTGCATGAGTACAGATCCCAGTCCTTGGTATGAAGCATCGCAATACACCTCAAATTGTTCATTTGGATCAGGTTGCACTAACACTGGCGAGGTAGTCAGTCGATTCTTCAACTCTTGAAAACTCTATTCATAGCTGTCGGTCCACTCGAAAGCTTAGTTCTTCCTTGTGAGTTGTGTAAGAGGTCCAGTAATTTTGGAGAATCTCTCAATGAGCCTCTGGTAATATCCTGCTAAGCCCACGAAACTACAAATCTCCATCACTGACGTTGGCCTTTCCCACTGTAGCACTGCCTCCACCTTTGATGGATCCACTGCAATCCCAGCCTTCGAGATTACATGACCCAGAAACTTAACTTCTTCCATCCAAAATTCACATTTCGACAGTTTGGCATACAGTTCCTTCTCCTTCAAAATTTGAAGAACTATATTAAGGTGTTCAGCATGGTCCTCCTGATTTTGAGAGTATACCAGAATGTCATCAATGAAGACCACAACGAATCTATCCAAATAAGGATGAAAGATTCGGTTCATGTAATCCATAAAGATAGCTAGTGCATTCGTCACGCCAAACGGCATCACAAGGTACTCATAATGACCGTATCGGGTATGAAAAGTAGCCTTGGGTATATCCTCTGTCTTCCCTCGTATCTGATGATACCCAGATCGCAAGTTGATCTTCGAAAATACTGCTGCCCCCTTCAGTTGGTCCATTAGGTCATCAATTCTCGGGAGTGGATATTTATTCTTGATCGTCATTTTGTTCAACTATCTGTAGTCCATGCACAATCTTGATGAACCATCCTTCTTGTGAACTAACAGCACAGGTGCTCCCCACGGTGACACACTCGGTCTGACAAATTGCTTTTCCAAAAGCTTCTCTAGCTATTTCTGGAGCTCAGCTAATTCTGTTGGTGCCATCCTATAAGGTGCTATAGACACAGGACCAACTCCCGATACAAGGTCAATAGCAAACTCTATCTCTCCCGCCGGTGGTAACCCAGGTACATCCTCAGAAAAGACTTCAGGAAACTTATTCACCACTAGAATTGTGTTCACATCAACCTTGCTCTCGACTTTCAAAGAAGACAGTAGCATGTATTCGTGAGCTCCTTCTTTCAATAGAGCTTGAACTCGGTTGACCGTCAGAAATCTAGAATCCTCATCTATGGGAAAAACTATGGTCTTTCTAGAACAGTCTAACAGAACATGGTTGGAAGACAACCAGTCCATCCATAAGATAATATCTAGTTGGGAAAGGGGTAAACAGATTAGATCGACCGAAAAGGTTCAACCTTCAACAATCAATGGACAATTTAGACAGACTTTGGTAATAAATACTGGTTTATCAGTGGGGGTAGAAACAGTTCAGTCAAAAGGTAAGGTAGACACTGGTAAGCTAAGTCGCAGCACACAGTCATAAGATATAAAAGAATGGGTTGCCCCAGAGTCATACAGTACAGTTAAATGGTTACCTTCTATGGTGCCTTCCCCTTGAATTAAGTCTTTGGATTCGGAGGCTTCAGCTCCACTCATGGTATAAACTCGTCCTCCCGCTTGTGGTTTCTTGGCTTTTGCAGCATTCATTGAAGGTTCAACCTTCGCTTGATTGCAGTCTCTGTAGATGTGTCCAGGTTTCCCGCATCTGAAGCTGATGATTCCCTTTATGGTATAGTCCCTTGTAAGATGATCTTTTCCACATTTCAGGCATTTGGAAGGAAACGCCACGTTTTGGCTAGTCCGATTCCCAGTAGAACCTCTACCAGAACTTCCACCCGTGGTCTGTTGCTGATTTCCCGTTGGCCAGGTATAGGGCTTCTTCTAGAAGCAGTTAGAATTATTACCGCTGCCTCTCTGGAACCTCGTAAGCCCAAAGTTTCTGTTCCTCGTATCTCTAGATTGCTCTAGAGCTTCTACTTCACAACATGTATCCAGCAGTTCTAAGAATTCGTTGATCTTCAAAGTGATCACAACCTTATTCACCTCATACCTCAATCCTTCGATAAATCTCCGACACTTCCAGACTTCATTTGGTTGATGCTGAAAGTATGTTGAAAACTGTGATAAGTTTTCGAACCTCGCTGCATACTCACTAACAGTCATATTCCCTTGTTGTAAGTTGAGGAATTCCGACTCCTTTGTATGCCTTGCGCTCGCAGAAAAATACTTATCCAAGAACTTTTCCTTGCATAACTCCCAAGTAATCTCTCTGTTTGCAGTGTCCAGCATTCTCTGCACTCCATTCCACCAGTTTTCAGCATTGCCCACCAGCACAAAAGTAGCATAGTTCACCTTCTTGTCCTCAGCGCAGTTCATCCCTCGAAAGACTTTTTCTAACTCCTTGATCCTCAGACTTGCCTTGTCCGGATCAAACTCTCCTTTAAAGTGAGGAGGGTTGTGGCGTTGAAACTCTGCCAAATTCTGAGCATCTGCAATAGCTTTGAGCTGTTGAGCAGCTCACTCTTATTGTTGTGTAACTCTTTCTTGTTGCTGTGCAGCTTGCTCAGTCTGTTGTGTGACGGCCTTAGCCATCCTCTGCATCACTGCTATAGCAGCTGCCATATCTTCCCTTCGCGCCATCTCACTTTCTTAGATCGGATTAACTGAAAACACAGAAAAGTCAGTTGCATCCACTAGGAATACCAAACAATACACCTTTGCATTTACTATTTAGAGAACACACAGCACAAACAAGACAGACTCAATCACAAGACCCAAAGAAACGTAAACCGGGGCTCTGATACCAACTTAATGTAACGCCCTTTTTTGGAAGGGAACGTCACATTGTCAATTACAATGCGAAAATAAAATTATATAAGTTAAGACCCGATTCCTTTTAATATAATATGTATTTACTTGATTATAGTTATGTAATTAAATTGACGAATATTTTTTTTTGTTACAATGACAATAATTAATAACTAAAGTGACGAAACATAAATGGAAATAGAGAGTAAACAAAGTAAACCATACATCGAAATTAATCATACATATTCATATATATATATATATATATATATATATATATATATATATATATATATATATATATATATATATTTGTTAAACTGTTTGGTTACAAAGTCTGGTATACCAAAAAGCAAAACTATACTTGCCCCAAAGGATTATACATATACATCCCTATGGTATTAGAAATATACAGCCCATTACAAAAGACATCAGGCCCCCAAAATAAAAACACTGGCAGCCATCAGTAGCTACCAGCAATATCAGTCCCTCAGATGAGAAGGAATCGTGTCAGGATCCTCCGCGAGGTCATCCTTGGGGACCTCCTCGGGGTCTTCCTCATCAGAGGAAACCTCCATAGAAGCCACAAAGCCACGGGACGGGGCCCGAGCTATGGAATCAAAAGAGTCCTCCTGCGGGGTGTAGTAGCGGTCACCCCACATCTCCCGTATGGGTAGATAAAACTCCAGATACAGGCTGATGCAGCAGGTAAAGGTCGGCAGCTCATGACGCCTCCAGGCCAAAGCAATCGACACATCTCCCAAGTAGACGCAGCGCTCGAAGTTAAAGTTGATGTGCCAGCATTCCGGCCCTCCAAGGAAAGTCAGGCGCACATAGCCTAGAAATCCACGCATGCGTGCCTCCATGATTCACAGTAGATGCTAGTCGTGAGCAGGCCAGAAGCTGGGGAAATCAGGAGCTTCGCCCTCTTCGTCGTTGTCTTCGATGGAACATAATATACAGATGGGAAAGAATAGAAAGATAGGGAAGAGGTAAGACATCCTACCATCATTACCAATTATAACAGCCAAAAACAAAATGGCGCAAAGCGCCCATATAGCATTTGGACAGCAATAATGATAATAAACATTAAGTAGCAGTAATAATCAACCAAGCAGTTCCAGGCAGTTATATATATCAGTAATACAATAGTTCCAATTATAATAATAATAAATGCTAGATAATTCATGGACCCACTATGCATATACATACAAAGTCAAAATCCTACTCCATGGAGCTAGACACAAACAGTCGGAGAGAATGATCAGGGAGACATGCCAGTATCTCATCAGCCATAAAACCAAGTGCTTTCCAGAAAAATAATCAATCATTTTGCACGACAAGGCTTTATACAGCGGCATTCCCACAAGATCTCGATATAGGACAGTGCCATAGTCAGGATCGTTGGTGAGTTTGCATCGGTTTGTCCTATGGTCCAGAGGGGCTACCAACTGCCCACTGTGAGACACCCGCGTCCGGACGCCCCCAAGGTCAACTATACGACCACACTTGTCTATTCGCACCCGCACTAAGGTGTGATCAACTCCTAGGCAACTCGGCCTTAACACAGTCCAATGGACATTCACAATGCATACAGACTCTATGCATAATCATGTATAATCATTATTACATACTATTCCACAATATGCCATAATTGGCCAAAGCAAGAATCAACACAATCATTGGTCATTCACATGGACCCACAATATCATAATATTTGAATTAAATGAATTAATGCATTTTTAAGGCGTATTATGAATTCTTACTTAGGTTTAGCTTTTCTTACAAAGTTTGTCTCTAAAGGAATTCTCTTAATTAATTAAATTCTCTTAGGTAATTTATTCACATACACTTAGAAGGTTATTCTAAGATCTCAAAGTATCACACTCTCTTGTGCTTACCCTAATTAAAATAATCCTAAGTCTTATGAAAATTTCATTTTTGGTTCTTTAAAATTTATGAATCTCCAAGTATAATTTAATTTTCCATTTTGCTAATTCTTGCATCCTATTACCATTAATTTAATCACTAGGTGTTAGGTGATAAATTTTAAATTTTGGATTCGAGAAGAAAAATGCCTCTAGTGCACAAATGTGAGGCTACCTTTCGACGAAAAATAATATGATAGAATCAATGTTGGTTGATGCAAATTAAAAGTTTCAAACAAGTCTACAAACTTGATGCGGGATTAATTGTTGCATTACGAACCCAAGTGCAGGTTGTCTCAAGTAATAAATTTCTCGGGAGTCCGAGGTCGATCCACAGGGAATTGTTGAAGATTAATTAAGGTGAAGTAAATATTTTGTTACTACGGTAAAAATTATTTACTTAGGTTAAAAGATCCACTATTGGTAAATAAAGTAAAGGTAAGATTAATTCCTTTTATAATTCAATTAGAATCCTCGCAACTTGGAGGTTCCAATCGAAAAATACAATGTTAAAAGTCCAATTAAAATAATATACGTAATTATAATTGTTTCCAAAAAATATTACCACCACTTATAAATGGGTTAAAGCATTTATTGTGCTAATATTTTGTCTACAACAAATCAAGAACTCCACTTTATAAGGAGAGTTTCTAACACCACCACTTGTAAATGAGTTAAAGCATTCATTGTGCTAACCTCTTGTCTACAACAAATCAAGAACTCCACTTTACAAGGAGGGTTTCTAAATTGATTGGAAACAAAATACAATATGTATAATGACCACTTGAAAATATATCATTTAAGCACAAGAAAGAAATTAATCTAATCATATTTCATTTCTAAGAGCTTCACTCTTTCACCCAAGTAAAATGAAACTTAGTTACTCATAGATAAGAAGAAAGAAAGAGAGAAGAAGAAGAAGAAGAAGAAGAAGAAGAACATGACTTCAATTTAGAACAAAGGAAAATTACTGCAAAAAAACCTAGTAACAAACTAACATCATTTTGGTACCTAACACCTAACACCCTCAATGATCTACCAAGACCCCCTTTTATAGAGGATTAGAGATACAAAATGACAAGGGGGCTGAGTCATTAGTGAGTGGATGAGTGGAAAATGAGTGGAAAATGCCAAATGACTTTTGGTGAGTGGAAAATTATGGAGATTCCTTGTCTCTGAAATCATTTACCTCTGAAGTTATTGAATGCATCAGAATGAGCAAATGTGATCTTCATCAAAGTTGTAGGGCTTGATCTTGAATTTCATATGGCTTTAGTTTGAGTCCAATATCATTTCTATAACTCTAGATACATTCAAAGTACTGTACACTGCTCAGGCCCAGTCACAGCTCCTCTATTCTGACTTGCAATCCCAATATCACCTATTAAACCTCAGATTCTGGAAAAGTATTCAACATAAAAGTAGTAGATATGGGTCTCAACTATTCGGCATCAAAATGTCAGCCCATTTGACAATCTCTACCTCGAAATATGGCATGAACAGTACACATAGATCAAGCTATCAGGAACAGCACTCTAGTTCTTGCTTCAACCCCAATTTGAGTTATCTACTCGTGTGATTGGCCCTTTTAGGTCTTCATAAAAGTTATAGAACTCTCTCTTATCTTTAAAATGTCATTAGATTCACCTTATTTGACCACCTACATCCCAAGATATAGCCCAAATACAGAAACAACGTAAGACATAAATTATGCTGAAAAATCCAATTAAGTCCAATTTGAGTCCAAACTTACAAAACATAATCAAACTCGATCAATTAAGTACATGGAGAGTGTAAATGATTAAAAATGAAGGCTTATTAATGTATCAAATATGTGATCATCATAATTTCTCCACACTTAGCTTTTTGCACTCCTAGGCAAAACACACAAGACCAAAACTAAAAAAAATGAAACAGACTCAAAAGTTAAACACTCTAAAAGACTCAATTTCTAATAATATTTAAAAATGAAGAGCAACCAATCATTCAAGTAATTAAACATTCATGAGGTAACATATCTTCACATCTCAAACCAACATGCAAGGATATTTCAATTGAAAAGCATGAGTCAAGAATGATAGATTTTCACAAGATTCACTCTCAATCCCTTAAGTGTTTAAAAGGTAGGTATTTCACTCAATTCAACCCATGAAAATTGCACTACCATAAGCTTGCTTATCTTCTACTTCTCCACTACTCAGAACACATGCATACACAAATCATGAGGACTTTATTCAAGGTTGTAATGGGGTCAACGTAAAGGAGGAGATAATATGGATATGACAAGTTAAATATCAGAGAATAAAAGAGCATGAGAGCTGAGTTCAATTAACAAGTATGAAAGTTCATCCTAACTCCACCTCATACAAATTCCCTTTACATATTCTTTTCCTTTCCTTTATTGCCTTATTGACCCTTTTTTACTTAACCATTCTTTATTTTTTTTTAATGATTTTTGATTTTTTGATTTTTTTTTTTGAAGAAGAACATCATATATACATTTTTTTTAACCATTTTACACACACACCCCCACACTTGTTCAAGAACTCATCAAATGATAAAGCTAATGTTCTCTTATTCCCTAAAGTCAGGTAAGAACATGATTTTTCATTTAAGGCACGTAATGAGTTCAAAACAAAGAATGGTCAAATAAGCTCAAAGGGGTTAAGGAAAGGGAAATAGGCCATTTCCAATGCTTTACGTTGGCAGGAATCAGAGAATTTCCAAGAAATCATAAGAGTGCTTGATATCATATTGAGACAATATGCTGCTAAACAAGGCTATTTGATTAAAGTAGCTATTTCAAGAAAAATGCCTCAATCATATTTATGTATGCATATGAAAATGTAGTCTCAAAAAGAATCAAAGCAAGTTCTAGAGTAACAATTCCATGAGTGAAATTCACACAAGAAAGAAAAGAATGGTACAAATGTTCAATTCATTCATCAATAGGCTCAAAATCTCACAAGGCATAATTCTATCATTCTCAATCCACCAATTCAACATCCATAACCAAGCATGTGAATTTTAAGAAAGAAGACAATTTACACAATCATGCAAATTTCCCTGAATTTGAATTGTTACTTCCACACAAACTAGTTGTCTAGCTAATTACTCTTTACTCTACCATCAATTTTAATGTGTCTCAAGAGTAAATAATTTACTCCTTACTCTGCCATCCCTAATTACTTTTGTTGTTAATAAATTAATGACAAACACAACAAATATATTAACAAACACACTTCCAAACAAATTTTTTTTAGGGTTTTTTTTTCACAACCATCCTTTCCCCCAACCAGATCACAACATTGTCCTCAATGTCAAAACATAGATAGGTAAAGGATAGAATATATTACCTGTTGCTGCAATTACTAAAAATAAAAATCTCATACAAATTTAAACAGAAACAAAGTACGATAAATAAAATCAAAGCTTGTAATTATTTAAATAATTGGAGTGTCTTGGCTGGCTTTCTTTTCATTTTGCTTCCCTCACTGCTTCCTTTGGACTAATCTATCTGAGCTGTTACTGGATCAAGTTCATGAACAAAAGCTTCTAATTTATCAATCAACTCATCAACAGTGGAAGCAAAGATAAGGAGTCGTCTTGCTGAAGGTGTGACAAATTTCTGTTCCACAACATGGTTAACAAAAGATAACAAATTATCAAAGAAATTATTAACATTTAACAAACCTATGGGTTTATGGTGGATGTTCAGTTGGGCCTAAAAGACAATTTGAAAGACTTCTTCCAAAGTACCAAAACCACTAGGTAAGGCTATGAATGCATCAGAGTTTTCAAGCATTGTCTTCATTTGTCCATGCATAGATGATACTTGAATTTCCAGTCCAATTATTTTTCCAATGATGTTCCTTCGAGTTAAAGGTTCAGGAATGATACCTAAAACTTGACCACCTCTTATATGATCAGAAAGTGATACAGCCCCCATTAAACCAATGCTACCTCCCCCATATACAACACGAATGTTCCTCGCAACAAGTGTTCTACCAACAGTGCTTGCTGCGTTTACAAACTCTAAACCATTCCCATAACTTGTTCCACAAAATACACAAATACTAGCAAATCTATGAACGGAAGAAGAAGCTTCCTCCATTTCTACACTCACACTCTCTTTGAATGATTATGAGTTACAAGAAAGTGAAGAAAATAGAGTGTTTAAATAGGGAAGAGAATAGAAAAAGTAATAATAGCTCCTATATGGGTAGGTTGGTACATTGTCGAAAAAGTTTGAATTTAAGAAACTTTTTATTTTTATTTTTATTTTTATTTTTTTATTTTATTATTTATTATTATTATTATTATTTTTTAGACTTCAAGAAAACCATCGGGGTAAAGAAGTCTAGAAACCCTTGAAATCCCGATCCAAAGGATCATATGTCCAAAATCAAAATTCATCAAAATCATACAAATATAAAATAATAATAACAAATATTTACATTCCTTTATGTACAGGTTTCATGGCAGATCTTTATACTGCGTGTCATGAGTGCAGTAATACCAAGACGGCTCAGCCAATCTGGGAATTCTTCTTCCTCCTGCTTGTTTGAAGAAAAGAGAATAAAGAAACCATCGTGGGTTTCCATCCTGGGTCTAGAACCTGGAGAACTCACACTTGGGTTCATAACATCAACAAAGATGCTAAAATCTGAAACCCGCAATATCCAAGATCCAGAACGCTCCATCCCAGGGCGCTGAGAGCCCCTTATAATAAAAGAGAGGATCAAGCTCAGATGCCTCATACGCTTTGGCAGCCACGGGTTACTTCTCACTAATAACCAAAGTGGGACGCTTCTACCTATCCATCAACTCCACAGTGCCTAGATGGTGAATATTGGGTTGTGGAGTGCGGCTCTCTATAGAGCATGGCACACAAACCTTTTTTATGGACCAGTGTGCAATGGTCCACCCGAGTTAATGACGGGGCTGCCGCTGGCAGGGGCTCCTAATCTAATTAAAGACCAAGTACAACCGAAGTTTCGCCACTTTTTTATTCTTCTTTTTTTTTATTTCATTTTTGTTTCTTTCTTTTTTTTTCTTTCTTTTCTTTCTTTTTTTGTCTTTTTTTTTTTTTTTTTTTGTCTTTTTTTTTTGAAAATGTACAAGATAATATATACATGTTGTTGTGATTGTGGCTCACATCTTCCTTTGGTTTCACGTCCAGAAATGGCTTAAACGCCTTCTATGAGTCGAGGATAAGCTTCCCATCCAATTTTCTTATAAATTGGCAAACAGGGTCTTTTTGAGTCAGATTCCTAAGACTATAATGCTTTTGCTCGTCCCTGAAGAGATTCCACAAACTAAGAAGTTCACGCTGCACAACTCCACAAGAATGCGTCTCAAGAGTCAATAAGATATTATCTAATGACTCCTTACTCAGTCCATTCTTAATGAAGAATATTTTATCTTCTCTGCTTACGAAAATCATTCCCAAAGAGCGACATCGAGTGTTGCAATTCCATCATGCACACTTGTAACAAACTTTTATTCTTTTTGCTCTTCTCCTTTTTGAAAATGAATTTTTACCGAGACCTGACATGTATGGGACAAATGAATCTGAAGATTTACCAGCTAAACGAACATTTGCTTCGATTATCCAGTGTATATCTTCTGGGATGCCCTTGTACAATAATAGTCTCAGTCTTTCACACCTAGATTTGTAGATTTTGGTTAGAGCCTTTTTAGGAACAGAAGGGAAATACTTTCTTAGATTTGAAAGAATGACATCCATTTTGAAGGAGAAGGAATCAGTTATTATGGGAAACTGAAAAATAAACCGACTTGAGAGTCACAGAGTACCGTTATCTGCCACTTAACCGGGAACACAAAGAACTACAAAAAGAAAAAAATAAACTTAAAATAAATTCTACTCATAACAAGGATTAGAAAGGGAGAGGAATTCTACCTCAGTAACTTGATGTTCCAGAAATGGTTTGAGTCTTTGTCCATTGACCTTTAAAATATTACCATTCCTAGGATTCTCAATGTTTGTGGCCCCATAAGGATACACATGTTTGATAATAAAGGGACCAATCCACCTAGATCTTAATTTTCCAGGGAATAGGTGAAGACGAGAATTACAAAGCAGAACTTTTTGACCAATTTTAAAAGTTTTTCTCAAAATTGATTTGTCATGAAAAGCTTTTGTTCTAGCTTTATAAATCTGAGTTTTCATATGCATCATTTCTCAATTCCTCAAGTTCATTCAATTGTAATTTGCTTAACTTGGAAGCATCATCAAGACTTAAGTTGAAAGCTTTAATGGCCCAAAATGCTTTGTGCTCCAATTCTATAGGCAAGTGACAAGGTTTTCCATAGACTAACCGATAGGGTCACATGCCTAAAGATGTTTTGAAAGCAGTACGATAAGCCCAAAGTGCATCATTTAGTCTTAAAGACCAATCTTTACGATTTGGGTTAACCGTTTTTTCCAAAATTTGTTTAATCTCCCTATTTGCTAATTCAACTTGTCCACTTGTCTAAGGGTGATAAGGGGTAGCAATTTTGTATGTGATGCCATATTTCTTCATTAAAGATTCAAATGGTTTATTGTAAAAATGTTTTCCCTTATCACTGATGATAACTCGAGGGATTTCAAATCGACTCAAAACATTTTCTCTTAAAAATTTCAAAACAGTTTTGTGATCATTGTGTTGACATGGAATCGCCTTAATCCATTTTGAGACATAATCAACTACAACCAAAATATACACAAATCCAAATGATGATGGAAATGGACCCATAAAATCAATTCCCCAACAATCAAAAATTTCAATGACAATGATAGGGTTCAAAGGCATCATATTTCTTTTAGAAATGGACCCCAATTTTTAATAATTTTCATAATTTTTGCAAAAATTATAACTGTCCTTGAATAAAGTGGGCCAATAAAATCCACACTGCAAGATTTTTCCAACTGTTTTCTTTGAAGAAAAATGACCTCCACATGCTTCTGAATGACAAAATTTAATGACACTACTTACCTCATTGTCAGGTACACATTTTCGAAAGATTTGATCAGGACAATATTTGAACAAATATGGGTCATCCCAATAGAAAATTTTCACCTCAATCAAAAACTTTTTTCTATCTTAGTGCGTCCATTGAGCAGGCATCTTACCTGTTACAAGAAAATTGACAATGTTAGCAAATCAAGGCATGGAATTGACAGAAAATAAAATTTCATCAGAAAAAGAATCATTGATAGGTGTGCTATCAAAAGATGAGCCTGTTGTAAGTCTGGACAAATGATCTGCAACAACATTTTCGGCTCCTTTCTTGTCTTTTATTGTGATGTTGAATTCTTGAAGCAACAAGATCCACCGTATCAACCTAGGTTTGGCATCCTGCTTAGACATTAAATATCTAACAGCAGCATAATCAGTGAAAATAACTGTAGAAGAACCAATTAAATAAGCTTGAAATTTGTCCAATGCAAAAATTATAGCAAGTAGTTCTTTTTCAGTAGTGGTGTAATTCATTTGTGTACTATTCAAAGTTCAACTTGCGTAATAAATTACATAAGGCTTACCTTCCTTTCTCTGTCCTAAAACAGCACCAACAGCAAAATCACTAACATCACACATCAACTCAAAAGACAAAGACCAGTCAAGAGATTGTATGATAGGAGCAGAAGTCAAAAGACCGATTAATTTTTCAAAAGATTTTTGATAATCTTGGGTCCAATCAAATGATGCATCTTTTGTTAGAAGATTACATAACGGTCTAGATATTGCACTAAAGTCCTTTACAAATCTTCTGTAAAATCCTGCATGTCCTAAAAAGGAACGAACTTCTCTAACTGTTTTTGGGGAAGGCAAATGAGCAATTAATTCAACTTTGGCCTTATCAACTTCAATTCCTTTAGAAGATATCACATAACCTAACACTATTCCTGAGGTAACCATGTAATGACATTTTTTCCAATTCAACACAAATCCATTTTCTTCGCATCTTTTAAGAACTTTTTCCAAATTATCAAGATAATTTTCAAAAGAATTTTCAAAAACTGTCAGATCATCCATGAAAACTTCTAAATAATGCTCAATCATGTCACTGAAAATACTTAACATGCATCTTTGAGAAGTTGCCGGAGCATTACAAAGACCAAAAGACATTCTTCTATATGCAAAAATGCCAAAGGGACAAGTAAAAGTAGTCTTTTCTTGATCCTCCAATGCAATTGGTATTTGATTATACCTTGAATAACTATCAAGAAAATAATAGTAGGGATATCCCATTACTCTTTCCAGAATCTGATCAAGAAATGGCAATGGGAAATGATCTTTCCTAGTGGCTGCATTTAATTTCTGAAATCAATACACATACGCCAACTAGATGATACTCGGGTAGGTATTAATTCTCCTTTTTCATTTTCAACCACTATTATTCCAGATTTCTTAGGCACAACTTGTGTAGGGCTTACCCACTGGCTATCAGAGATAGGATAGATAATTCCAACATCAAGTAATTTAAGAACTTCAGCTCTAACTACCTTTTTCATGTGTGGATTTAATTTTCTTTGAGGTTGTTGAGATGTTTTAGCATTATCCTCTAAATGTATTCTATGTGTACAAATTAATGGATTAATGCCTTTTATGTCATTTAATGTCCATCCAATTGCACTTTTATGCCTTTTAAGTACTTCTATCAACATACCTTCTTGCTCTTTGGTTAGGGATGAGGAAATTACCACTGGAAAGCTTTGTTCTTCTCCCAAAAATGTGTACTTCAACCCAGCAGGTAATGGCTTTAGTTCCAGTGTGGGTACTTCTTCATGGGTATCATCATTCATGGGTTTTAGCTCTTCGAATCTTGGCTTCCTTCCTTTGTATTCCATTTCCTGTGTACAGTCAAGTAAAGAGTATATTTCAGAAATATCATCATCTAATTGTGTAGATGAATCCAATGAATTAATTAAACAAATTTTTAATGGGTCAGAAGAACTCCTGGTTTGAAGATGATCATCTATAATGGCCTCAATCCCTTCAATCTCTTCATTGTCATCATAAACTTCTTGTGGTTGCTTGCACATGTTGAAAACATTAAGTTCCAGTGTCATATTTCCAAATGTTAGCTTCCCCACTCCATTTTTGCAATTTATCAAAGCATTAGATGTTGCTAAAAATGGGCGACCTAGAATAACAGGAACTGACTTAGAACTATCAACCATAGGTTCAGTTTCCAAGATAATAAAATCCACAGGATATATGAATTTATCAACTTGTACTAACACATCTTTCATTATTCCTTTAGGGATTTTAATTGATCTATCAGCAAGTAGAAGAGTTACAGAAGTTGGTTTTAACTCACCAAGGTTGAGTTGCTGATAAACTGAATATGGAAGCAAATTAACACTAGCACCAAGATCAAGTAAAGCTCGTTCAATTTTATGTTCTCCAATAATGCATGAAACTGTGGGACAACCAGGGTCTTTATATTTCAACTCATTATTGTTTTGAATAATGGAGCTTACCTGTTCAGTCAAAAAGGCATTCTTTTTTATATTATGTTTCCTTTTAACAGTGCACAAGTCTTTCAAAAATTTAGCATAATAAGGAATATTTTTGATAGCATCTAAAAGAGGAATATTGACCTTCACTTGTTTAAAAATTTCAAAAATGTCATTGTTATGGTTCACTTTACTTGAATTGTTTAATACTTGAGGATATGGGGGTGAAGGCAAGGATTTGGTCTCCTTTTGGCTAGGTGGCTTGTCAACTCCTTCCTCATCTTTGGGACTTGACTCATCATTTTTCTCACAAGGTTCAGGAATTTATTTTTCAACAACCTTTCCACTCCTAAGAGTTATCACTGACTTGACTTAATCTATTTGTTGGCTTTCTGAACTACCTTCATTTAGGCTGTACTGACTCTTGGGATTTTGTTGAGGTTGAGAGAGAAATTTTCCTTTCTCGTGAATGGCAAGTGCAGAAGAAAGTTTAGTAAGAGTGTCTTTTATGTCAATCATGGCTTGAGTGTTTTGATTATTAAAGGCCTCTTGCTTTTCCATGAATGCATGCAATGTTCCTTCAAGGTCTTTCCTATATGGTGGGACATAGGGTGCATATCCTTGAGAATTTTGAGAGTCTTGTTATGTCTGAGGAGGTGGTGGTTTCATGAATTGTGCCTGATTATTGATCCTCTAACTGAAGTTCGGGTGATTTCTCCATCCCGGATTGTATGTATCTGAAAAAGAAGAAGTGAATGGCTTTTTAAAATTGTTCATTGCATTTACTTGCCCATGCACAACTTCTTTAAAAATAGAAATTTTTGGACATTCATTTGTTGAGTGTCCCAATTCATCACAAATGCTACAAATTTCTTCATTTTACACAGATTTAATTTCTTTTACTTTCCCTGATTCCATGGCTTCAACCTTTCTAGGCAAACTGGCGAACCTAGCATTTAGATCTTCTTCTTGACTAAGATGATATTTTCCTTTACTAGCATTTACAAGGTTAGATCTAATTGAATTTTCAGAAGGATTAGTACCATGCCAAGATTGAGAATTTTCAGCCAAATGGTCTAAATAGTCTAAAGCTTCTTCAGGTTCTTTATCAAGAATTTCACCATTGCACTTTGTTTCCACAAATTGTTTAGTTTCGGGAGTTAATCTTTCATAAAAGAAGCTTATAGTGTGCTATTTTTCAAAACCATGATGTGGGCAAGAATTCAACAAATCTTTAAAATGTTCCCAACTTTGAAAATATGCTTCATTTGAATTTTGGAAAAAATTTTGGATTTGTCTTTTCAAAGCATTGGTTTTATGTGTTGGAAAAATTTTCTTTAAAAATTCACCTTGCATTTCTTGCCATGTGCTAATTGATCTTGGTTTCAAAGTGTTAAGCCAAGCTTTTGCTTTATCTTTTAAAAAAAAAGGAAACAATTTAAGCTTAACAACCTCTTCAGTGCAAGTTTGATCATGAAAAGTAGTACATACTTCCTCAAATTCTTTTAGATGTAAATATGGGCTTTCAGATTCTAAACCATGGAAATTAGGAAGTAAAGAAATCATGCCTGGCTTGAATCTAAAATTGTTAGTATTGAATGGAAAGATAAAACATGATGGACTAGAATTTCGAGATGGTTGCAAAAATTCACGCATGGTTCGCAATGGTTGATTTTCATGTTCATCATGCACACTTTCATTTTCAGCCATGGTGTTTGATGTGTGTGATTGTGATTCAAACAAATCAATATGTAACGTACCTGGATTTACTCTAACCAAATGACCAAAATTTAAATCTCGATACTAATTAAGCATACACAAGAAACTTAATAAGGATGTGGTATAATCCAACCACCAATTAAGTTAATAAGCAAAAAAAAATGTTAGAAGCAGATAAAGTAAAAAGTTAGATGGTTAATAAGAGAGTTAGTAAGTTAGTAAACAAAATTAAATGACAAAAAATAAATAACAACAAAAATAAATGACAGAAAATAAAATACAAAAAATAAATATAAAAAATAAAGTGTAAAAAGTAAATTTAAAATATGAAAATCGGAGAATCGGCAAAGTCGATTTTTTGCTCCAAAATGAGAGAGAGAAGAGAAGAAGAAAGATTATTTCATTAATGATTGCAAATTATAGATGGTTAAGGGAGAGGTTCCCCCACTAAGTTGGTACATTAGTAAGTACAAAAAAAATTTAAAAGCGTAGAATATATACATAAAATATTTATACCATAAATTTGTTCTTCAAATTAAGTCCCCAGCAACGGCGTCAAAAACTTGATGCAAATTAAAAGTTTCAAACAAGTCTACAAACTTGATGCGGGATTAATTGTTGCATTGCGAAACCAAGTGCAAGTTGTCTCAAGTAATAAATTTCTCGGGAGTCCGAGGTCAATCCACAAGGAATTGTTGAAGATTAATTAAGGTGAAGTAAATATTTTATTACTACGGTAAAAATTATTTACTTGGGTTAAAAGATCCACTCTTGGTAAATAAAGTAAAGGTAAAATTAATTCCTTTTATAACTCAATTAGAATCCTCGCAACATGGAGGTTCCAATTGAAAAATACAACGTTAAAAGTCCAATTAAAATAATATATGTAATTATATTATGTTTCCAAAAAATATTATCACCACTTATAAATGGGTTAAAGCATTCATTGTGCTAATATTTTGTCTATAATAAATCAAGAACTCCACTTTATAAGGAGAGTTCCTAACACCACCACTTGTAAATGGGTTAAAGCATTCATTGTGTCAATCTCTTGTCTACAACAAATTAAGAACTCCCCTTTATAAGGAGGGTTTCTAAATTGATTGGAAACAAAATACAATACGTATAATGACCACTTGAAAATATATCATTTAAGCACAAGAGAGAAATTAATCTAACCTTATTTCATTACCAAGAGCTTTACTCTTTCACCCAAGTAAAATGAAACTTAGTTATTCATAGATAAGAAGAAAGAAAGAGAGAAGAAGAAGAAGAAGAACATGACTTCAATTTAGAACAAAGGAAAATTACTACAAGAAAACCTAGTAACAAACTAACATCATTTTGGTACCTAACACCTAACACCCTCAATGATCTACCAAGACCCCCTTTTATAGAGGATTAGATATACAAAATGACAAGGGGGCTGAGTCATTAGTGAGTGGATGAGTGGAAAATGAGTGGAAAATGCCAAATGACTTTTGGTGAGTGGAAAATTATGGAGATTCGTTGTCTCTAAAATCATTTAGCTCTGAAGTTATTGAATACATCAGAATAAACAAATGTGATCTTCATCAAAGTTGTAGGGCTTGATCTTGACTTTCAAATAGCTTTAGTTTGAGTCCAATATCATTTCTATAACTCTAGATACGTTCAAATTACTGTACACTGCTCAGCCCCAGTCACAGCTCCTCTATTCTAACTTGCAAGCCCAATATCACCTATTAAACCTCAGATTCTGGAAAAGTGTTCAACATAAAAGTTGTAGATATAGGTCTCAACTATTTATTATCAACATTTTAGCCAATTTGACAATCTCTAACTCAAAATATGGCATGAACAGTAGACATAGATCAAGCTATCAGGAATAGCACTCTAGTTCTTACTTCAACCCCAATTTGAGTTATCTACTCGTGTGATTGGGCCTTTTAGGTCTTCATAAAAGTTATAGAACTCTCTCTTATATTTAAAATGCCATTAGAATCACCTCATTTGACTACCTACTTCCCAAGATATAGCCCAAATACAGAAATAACGTAAGACATAAATTATGCTGAAAAAATTAATTAAGTCCAATTTGAGTCCAAACTTACAAAACATAATCAAACTCGATCAATTAAGTACATGGAGAATGTAAATGACTAAAAATGAAGGCTTATTAATGTATCAAATATGTGATCATCATTGGTAGGAAAATATTATTTGACCAGAATTGCTAAAAGTCAACTTCTGTCGGATAAAGATTAATTCTGTCGAATGAAGATTAATTCTGTCGAATGAAGATCAATTCTGTCGAATGATGCATAAAGCTGTCGAATATACTAGAAGGTTAGTTCTGTCGAATAGTGTATAAAACTGTCGAATATGGTAGAAGGTCAGCAGAAATCCTAATTTGACGGATGGGTGTTGACGTTGGAGAAATCTTCTAAGTGTTGAACCAACGAAAGTACTAAATGGTCAGGAAATTCTAATTCAACGGATATTGACATTGAAGAAGTTTCTCTCGTGATGAACCGACGAAAGTGCTAAATGGTCAAAATTTCTAATTCGACGGATATTGACATTGGAGAAGTTTCTCTCGTGATGAACCGACGAAAGTGCTAAATGGTCAGAAATTCTAATTCGACGGATATTGACATTGGAGAAGTTTCTCTCATGTTGAATCGATGAAAGTGCTAAATGGTCAAAAATTCTAATTCAACGGATATTGACATTGGAGAAGTTTCTCTCTTGTTGAACCGACAAAAGTACTAAATGGTCAGGAAATTCTAATTCGACGGATATTAACATTGGAGAAGTTTCTCTCGTGATGAACTGACGAAAGTACTAAATGGTCAGGAAATTCTAATTCGACGGATATTGACATTGGAAAATTTTCTCTCGTGATGAACCGACGAAAGTGCTAAATGGTCAGAAATTCTAATTCGATGGATATTAACATTGGAGAAGTTTCTCTCGTGATGAACTGACGAAAGTGCTAGATGGTCAGAAATTCTAATTTGACGGATATTGACATTGGAGAAGTTTCTTTCGTGTTGTACCAACGAAAGTACTAAATGGTCAGGAAATTCTAATTCGATGGATATTGACATTAGAGAAGTTTCTCTTCATTAATTACATAATGTACACTTGATTTATTATGAATTCCAATTGTTACAATTGTTCACAAAGAACTCCAAATTTTGGGCCTCAAAACCGTGGCCACCCAAGAACCAATCCGACATCATTTTCTTCCATTTCATGCATTCTAATCCATTCAAATACATCAATATACACAATCAAACAATATAATAGCACAAACACATTATAAACAACATGCAAACATACTAATCATGCAAACAAAGAATAACCCTCAATAGGATTTTCTCACAATCAATCACAGACAAGGTTTCTAAATGCTAATAGAGGTTGAGGAGGCATGTCTTCCTCTTACCTTAGTGAAGAACAAGGAAAATCAAGCTCCTTTTTGCTTAGAAATTTCGTGCTTCACCATCGCAGAACCTTGGGTGTTGAAATCCATAAAACCAAGATCAAAGAGGGGAAATGGTAGCCATAGTCACCAAGGTGACCATGGAACACAAAAATGAGGAGAAGAGGAGAAGAAAGCTTAGAGCTTTTATCTCAAAGCTCCAAGCTTTGATGTTGGCTGTGGAACATGAAAATGATGGAGCCAGGAGGAGTCCCACTAAAAGAAAGCTTGAAGATGGAGAGGGGAAACAATGGTCTCTATTGGGTTGAGCAAAGGAAGCTTGAAATCAACAATGGTGGTTGTGGGTGTGTGCAGCTGTGTGAAGAAGAGAGAAAGAGGGGTGAGCCACATATGGGAGGAGAGGAAATGAGAGAATGAAAATGTAATATCCCTCTTAGCGAACCGTGCAGCACCAAAAAAGGAGGAGAGAGAAAAGTGGTTGGGAAGAAAGCTTTTTAGAAGCTTCCTTCAAAGCTTCCTTGAGAAGCTTCGCGTGCTTCTCGATAAAGTGAAGGGTGTGGTCACTTAAATGATATCATAACAGTAATTAGATGGAAGTAATCTATTAGGACTATTTCTCAGTGAACAAAATTAGAGTCAGTATAAATAATATTTTATTATTATTTCTCAGATGATGAATTATTCTGTGATTTTATTCATCAGATAAAATATCGTAAAACGTAAACCTCATAAACTGTGCTCAGCCTCGGGTTTAGTAAGATCCTCCGTCGACGTTTCCATAGTCCAAAGTTTACCAGCCTCAGGGAAAATATTTCACTTTCCCGGTTCCGCTCAGTGCACACGCAAAATGAGAAATATATTAAAATATTCATCATTTTCATAAAAATCCATAAAAATTTCTAAAAATCATAAATATTATAAAATGATTATTTATAATGAAATAAATAATTTTCAGGATGTTACAATGCATAATAGGTCATCTTGGATGTTAGAGTTGTTTGGATTATTTTTCTTGCTTGGATGAGTTTCTTTGGTTGTTTATTGACTTGTTCATGGGATGAGTTTGAGTTAGAAACTTAGAACTTGTCATTTGAACCTTTGAGACTTAAAAAGAGAAAGCTAGGCCATGATGTGTGATTTAATCCAAGAATCAAAAATTGGTGTTGTGAGTTGGTGATTTAGGTTCTCTATGTGTTAGTCAACTTGTTAGGGACTTAAAATCACCTAGAAACCATTTTGGAGTGAGTTGATTTCGTGAGAAATCAGAATGGAACAATGCTGGTTCTCCAAAATGTTACAGAACCTGGGTTTTTCTTCTCACACCACAACGTAAGGTGTTACATACCGTGACGCGCGAGGCTTGATTTTAGTTTTGCAGTAGGCAGAGAGCAGCACACCACGACATAGGGGTATCACGCCAAGGCATGAGCTCCAGGACTTTTCAAGAATTATGTTGGTGATGTGTGGAGGTTCCCCAAGGGTTAGGATCACTCTTTTATACCTTTTAGAGTGTGTTGAGGCAGTAATAGGAGTATTTCAAGGAGGAAAGCAATACCTAGTATATAAGAGAAAAATGTGAAACCTTAGGCAACCAATGGTTTAGAAATGCCATAGGCTACCACCTAGGCTCTTGATCCACATAGGATTGTTGTTATTATGATTTGTGATACTGTTATGTGATGGGAATGATACATAGAGTGAGTATATGAATATTCCTAAATTGATGGTTGGAAAACCTCGTGATGGAGGATAGACACGTTTAAGGGCATTAGTTATGATCTCGTGTAGGAGAATATCCAATGTGGCATTGAATGTGTGTTAAATATCACTTTGCATGTTTTTCTCACACACTTGCTATTCCCACATATCTGTGAATGGTATATGAGATGGTCACAGTACATTCATTATTGTGAGATGGAATAACTTATTCATTGTCAGGAAGTGATAAATGGTCAGAGCCGTACTACTAGAGAAAAGTACAAGGAATGGAGTTCTTGAGAATTGTCAGGTTTCATGACATTGTACTAACACTATTTTTACTTCATTGCATAACCATTGTCTTAGGACATGTTAGGCATAACATACCACATAACAAGCATTGCATTTGAATGGTAATTGTATGGGCAGTTACCTTAATCAATGTTATTTACAATTGTGTGGGCAGTTGTATAATATTGTTGATAGTTATCTTGTAATGTGAGTTTAGGAATATGGTTTGCACGAGAATGCTACATAGGGTTGCTATGTGAGTTATTCCTTTAGTAGTAAGTAGTGATTGTTATACCTGTTGTGAATTTATTCCTAACGCTATTTGTTGGTTTATTCATTGTGAATGAATAAATGCTGGTTTTGAAATACTTACACTGAGAAATTGTGATTTCTAACCCCGATTATGTTTTCATATAAATCCAGGTGGAAGCGTATCAAAAGGAAAGAGAAAGACATTTGAAGATGCATAGTATAAATGCTCTTTTAGTCTAAACTTGTATATATTTTATAGTTGTTTAGTTGTTTAAAGCTATGTATGATAGTACACCTTTTTGAGGTAGTGATGTATATATAACTTTTGTTAATGTCGGTCTCCATAATTATTTTTATGTAAATGTTATGGGTTTTGTGTGTGTTATGATCTTGAAGTAGCATGGCTAATACTGGTTATTGTTTTATATGTTGAAATATCGAGATAGCAATATTAGGATGTTATAATTTGGTATCAGAGTAGTTCATCCTTTGGAGCCAGAGTATTGATTGACTATGCTTAGGCATGTTTAGAGTTGGTTATGCAATTCTTGTCTCTTACATGTGATGTTTGAGTGAAATTGCCTGACTTGCATTGTATTGTGTGTTGTTAACTATTGTTGCATGGTTACATAGTGTTGAGACTGCAACTTGATATATGTTGCTTTTGTGTACAAGAAACTATGGCACACAAAAGGTGAACTAGGGAAACCAGGAACACACCAGGTAAAGGAACCGATATGGCTATAGCTATAATGGCAATGGCTGATGCTATGCGGTAGCAAACAGAGCAGGCAGCCGCTACTGCCAACACAATGAGAGAGCAGGCAGTAGTACTTGGAAGGATGCTGGAGAGGTTGGGACATTAGTAACCGGTACCACCACCAGCGCAAGAGGTGCCAATTGGGAGAAACCAAAATTTTCTTGATATTTCAAAATTTAGAAGGATGAACCCTCTGATGTTAAGGGGTGACTATGATCTTGTGAATACTGAAGAGTGGTTGGATGAGATAGAAAAGATCTTTGAGGTCATGGTTTACTTGGATAAGCAAAGAATATCCTTCACTTCCTTTATGTTAGGGGGAGAAGAAGAGAAATGGTGGCGAGATGCCAAAAGACTGATTACATGGGAAGTATTTTTAGAGCACCTTTTTGGATAAATATTTTCCTAGGAGTCTACAGGATGACAAGGAGATGGAGTTCCTTAGTCTTCAATAAGAGGATATGACAATTGGACAGTATGAGGCAAAATTTCATGAATTGTCTAAGTTCTCTTCTCAGTTAAAGCTGAATCTGAAAAAGAACTAGAAATGTGTCAAGTTTGAGTCTGTACTGAGGGGAAATGTTAAAAGAGTAGTAAGGCCTTTAGAGATTAGAGATTTTCCATCTTTGGTGAATAAGTGCAGAATTGTGGAGTTTGATAACCTCAAGTTGCAAGCTGAGCAAACATCACAAAACCTTCAGAAGAAGAAAAAGGTGGATGATGTATTTGGAAAAGGTGTTTCTAAATCTAATTATCCACAAGTTAAAGGTAAGTGAGTTCATGTGGAGACTATGGAGCTTGAATGTCCTAAGTGCGGAAGACCACACAGTGACAAACCTTGTGCAGTTTGCTATGTATGCGGTCAATCGTGACACTTTGCAAGGAAATGTCCATGCAAACAAGGAGATATACCCAGTTCTAGACCACAAGCTCAAGGATCTGAGGGGGAATGAGGAGGAGCAAACTTCTGACCCTATGCCAGGTAACTTTTGAATATGAGTTTATGTTTGTTTGAGACCTTAGAATTGTTAGTTTAGAGAGACTAAATTTTGGGAACAAAATTCTAAAAAGGAGGGGAGAAATGTAACACCTATGAAAAACATATTAGACTTGTATATGGTTATAGAGGTAGCCTATTATTAGTTTGCCATGCTTGTTAAGTTTTGTGGCTTTCTGAACGTGTTGGGTCACTTTCTTGTAATGCTATGTGTGATAAATAGCTGTTATAAGCCCCGAAAATGACTTAAACTGCTTAGTTAATGGAAATAAATATAGAGACTTTATCTCTAGGTCACAAATGTGAGAACTATGCTATAGTTAAAATTTGAGAATAATCGGAGCTAGTTTGGCATTTTTAAGCATATTGGTTATGTGTTTTAATGCTAGTTTGACTAGCAGCTGATATGGAAAATGGTGATTTTCGTGAAACAAAATTTTTAATGAATCTTAGGATTTATTTTGAATTTGTTAGAAGTTAGGAACCTTGAGTTGGTGAAATCTAAGTGTTCTTAGCAAATCAGGTTGTATCACATGGCCGCTTAAGTGACCAAAGTCACTCACGACATCCTTGATATTAAAGCTTGAGATGAGATATTTGTATCTCATTTTTCACTCTTTTAACTCATCTTCTCTCACTGTTGCAGCTACAAATGGAGAGGCAAAGGAAAACCAAGCAAAGAAGAAGGAAGAGGAGGAAAGGAAAAGCAATGGGAAAGCTAAGGCTTCATCATCCTCACCATCTTTGATCTAAGAGGTAGGGGTTTTGTATTCCTTACATCTTATTTTTTTTCATTGGAATGTTTTTCTTGCTTGGATAAGTTTCTTTGGTTGTATATGACTTGTTCATGGGATGAGTTTGAGTTAGAAACTTAGAACTTGTCATTTGAACCTTTGAGGCTAAAAGTGAGAAAGTTAGGTCATGATGTGTGATTTGATCCAAGAATTCAAAATTTATGTTATGAGTTAGTGATTTATGTTCTCTATGTGTTAGTGAACTTGTTAGGGACTTAAAATCACCTAGAAACCATTTTGGAGTGAGTTGATTTTCATAAGAAATCTGAATGGAACAGTACTGATTTTGTAAAATTCTATAGAACCTGGGTTTTGCTTCTCACGCCACAGCACAAGGTGTTGTATGTTGCAACGCACGATGTAACATCCCGAAAATTTATTATTTTGTTAAAAACGATCATTTTATAATATTTGCAATTTTTAAGAATTTTTGTGGAATTTTCTGGAGATGATGAATATTTTAATATATTCTTCATTTTATGTGTGTGCTGAGTGGAGCCGGGAGAATAGAATATTTTCCCGAAATTTGGTAAACCTTGGGTTTGTCAACGTGTCAACGGGGATCTTACTAAACCCGAGTCAGAGACACAGTTCTGAGGTCTACATTTTTGGGGTTTTATCTGCTAGTATAATAAATCATCTGTTGTATTTAATCAAGGAGACAAGCTTACTATGCACTTCGTAGAAAGCGTGCGAAGCTTCTCAAGGAAGCTTCTTTGAATCATTTTTATTATTTCTCTCTCCTCCTATTTTTGTCTTTGCACATTTGAATTAAGGGGCTTAATTCATTACGCACTCCACACATTTCCTCCTCACATGTACGTAGCACTCATCTTTCTCTCTTTCCATTTCTCCTTCCAGTGACACCATTTCCCCCCCCCCCACCTTCATATTTTCATCCTCCAATACCATCACACTCCGGCACCATTTCGTGTGCAGGAAAAGCACCACACTGAGGGAATCATCTTCAAAGTCCTACGTCTTCTTCATCTTCTTTTCCTCCACGGTTGAAGCTTAAAGGTTGGAACTTTAAGGTAAAGTCCTTAGCTTTTTCCTCATCTCTCCTCATTTTAAGTAACCCACTTGTCATTTTGATGACCATGGGTATCCATTTCAACACTTGATTCGATTTTGGTGAGCTTGAATATTCAAGGATCTCTGGGAGCTGAAAATATAATTTCTGACCAAAAGGAGCAGACCTTTCTTTGTGCTTCTCTAAGGTAAGAGGAAGACACTCCTCCTCAACCTCTCTTAGCATTTAGGAACGTCTGTGATTTTGTTGAGGTCTTTACTGCTTTTGTATGTTGTTTGTATGGTATATGTGTTATTTGATTGTTTGAGTTTTGAATGTACATATATATAAATGATAAGCTTGGATATATTGGAATGTGTAATATTGAAGGGAATGAGTTAGAGATTTTTCGGATAGTTACGGTGTTGAGCCCGAGGATTGGAAACTTAATGTGGAAAACTAGTAATAGTAAGAAATTTGGCCAAACTCGTCGAATATAGTGCCTTGATCTTTTGGTGATATGTCAAAATCCGTCGAATGAAGATTTCTGACCATTTTCGTCGAATGATAAAATCCGTCGAGTAAGGACCCATGTGGCAAACACATCGAACATGATCACCTAAAACTTCGAACAACAACCTAAAACACATCGAACATGATAACAAAACAAGGACCCATAACCTAAAACACATCGAACATGATAACCTAAAACCTGTTAAAATCGAACGAGATAACCTAAAACACTGTCGAACATGACAACCTAAAACCTGTCGAACATGATAACCTGAAACCTGTCGAACGTGATAACCTAAAACCTGTCGAACGTGATAACCTAAAACCTGTCGAAACGTGATAACCTAAAACCTGTCGAACATGATAACCTAAAACACATCGAACGTGATAACCTTCGAACGTGATAACCTAAAACCTCGTCGAACGTGATAACCTGATTACTTAGTAAAATGTTGAAATCAGTCGAGTTTAGACTCCCGACCCTTTTCGTCGAATGTCAAACTCGTCGAATTTAGATTTCGACCAGTAAACACAATGTCAATATCCGTCGAGTATGAACCTCGATCATGCCGTCGAGATTGATCTTCCGAGCCATAAACCCGTCGAATAGAGTCCCGGACACTTACAAGAAAATGACTCAAAGTCAATAATCGTCGAATTTGAGAGACAATGCTGTCGAGTAGATGAATTTCTCCCGACCGTCGAAATTAGGGATTTCGACCGGTGTTCGTCGGTTCGACACTTGGGAGATTTTCTCCAACGTCGACACCTATACCGTCGAATTGAGGTTGTTCTTGACCATCGGAGGGTTCGACAGTTTTGATCTTCGTCCGACGAACCCCATCCGACGAGAAAATGATTTCTTCGTCCGAAATGAGAACCCCATCCAATGAGAAAATGATTTCTTACCAATCCTATTATAAAAATGCTTTCCCCATTCTTTCCTCCCCCTGTTACACTATTCTTCGTCGAATGGCAACTCCAACCATTCATAAAACGTAGTCTCTGTCGAATTCAAACGTATACTTATCACCCAATACCTAGTAATTGAAATCTGTGATTCAAATTGGTGATTCCGGCCGTGTAGTTTCCTGGACCCAAAACCTTGGGACTAATAGAGGAATATTGATCATAAATAAAAGGGATGACTAGAAATTACTTAGGGATGCATAAGCGAGGGAAGAACACGAGAGTGTGAGATTTTGAGATCTTAGAATAACCTTCTAAGGGCATATGAATAAATTACCTAAGAGGAATTAAGTTAACTAAAAGAATTCCTTTAGAGGCAAACCACAGTAAGTAAAGCTAAACCTAAGCAAGAACTCATAATACGTTTTGAAAAGGGTATTGATCTATTTAATGACAATATTATGCTATTGTGGGTCCATGTGAGAGACCATTGACCGTATTATTATTCTTACTTTGGCAAATTGTGACATATGATGGAATAGTATGTGATAATGATCATACGATTATGCATAGAGTCTGTATGCATTGTGAATTTGTCCGTTGGAATTTGTCGTAAGGCCTAGTTGCCTAGGAGTTGAACACACCTTAGTGCGGGTGCGAATAGACAAGTGGGGTCCTGTAGTTGGCCTTGAGGCGTTGGGGCGCGGGTGTTTCACAAAGGGCGGTGGTAGCCCTACGGACCGTGAGACAAACCGATGCAAACGCACCAACGATCTGGCCCGGCCACGATCCTATATCGAATCTTGTGAGAATCTTTCTTGTATAAAGCCTTGTTGCGCAAAATGGTGATTATTTTACGGAAAGCACTTGTTTTTATGGTGACGAGATACTAGCATGTCTCCACGATCATTCTCTCCGAGAGTTTTGTGTCTAGCTCCATGGAGTAGGATCTTGGTTATTGAGGGCTCATGTGTATAGAGTCAGGTGCATTATTTGCATTTATCATTATTATGGTGCAGGCATTGATATATTGTTGATATACCTATGGTTGCTGGAGCTATCTCTTGATTCATAAGCTTGCTCTTGAATGTCTATTACTATTCTTGTTGTTGTAAATGCTATGTGGGCGCTTTCTTGTAGTTTGTTTCTTGATGCTATAATTGGTAATGATGGAAGGATGTCTTACCTCTTTTCCTTCTGTCTTTCCATTTACTGTTTATACGTACATTGCGTCTCATCGAAGACAACCGTGAGAGCAGGAAGCTCCCAACTTCCTGGTTTTGGCCTTACCTTGGTGACGACCACGAGAAGACTATGGAGCCCGTATGCACTGATTTTTGGGAGATGTACGTCGACTTTCTTAGGAGGGCCGAGTCTTTGGTATATCAACTACGATTCGAGCAGCTGTGTCTACACGGGAGATGTCTCGATATCACTAGCACAGAGACGCCACGAACCACTGTCTTCACTGTTGTATCGCTACGTTTGGAGTTTCGGCTACTGCGTCCGTGAGATGTGGGGCGATCGTTACTTCACTCAGAGAGGACTCTTTTCGTTCTACGGCTCGGGCCCCGTCCGTGTCTCTGCTATTCCTATGGTGATTTCCTCGATGATGAGGAAGATCACGAGGAAGATCCCAGGAAGTCCACGAGGACGACCCAGAAGAGGACCACGAAGAGGATCGACACGATTCCTCCTCACTTGAGGGATTGATGTTACTCGTAGCTCTTGAAGGCTACCGGTATTTTATTTTGGGGGCCGATGTTTTGTTTGTAGTGGGGCATGTAAATTCGATCACAGAGTGGGGATGTGTATGTAATATTTTGGGGGGGCGGTATAGCTTTGCTTTTGATGTACCAGGCTTGTAACTAAATGCTTTGATAAACTTATATATATATATATATATATGATGATGATCTGAGATATTAATTCCTATGCATGTTTTACTTTTTGATCTTTTATTTCCATTGATGTCTCGTCAACATGGTTACTAATTAAAAAGAAAAAAAAAAAAGTACATATATAACATAACCGCCAATTAAAATACCCAACTATAATCTAGTGAATATACGCGTCTTATTAAAATGGACCGGGTCTCAACTCACCTAACTTTATTTCCGCATTGTAATCGACCATGTGACGTTCCCTTGGAAGAGGGCGTTACATTTTGGTATCGAGCCGGTTTATGTTTCTTTGGGTCTTGTGGTTGAGTCTGTCTTGTTTGTCTTTGTGTGTTCTCTGAATGGTATTCGTAAAGGAGTAGTGTTTGGTATTCTTAGTGAATGCAATGACTTTTACTGTGTTTTCGGATAATCGAATCGAGAAAGTGAGATGGCACGAAGGAAGACATGGCGGCGGCTATTACGGCGATGCAAAGGATGGTGAGGTCATCGCACAACAAACGGAGCAAGCCGCACGACGACAAGAGAGAGTTACGCAACAACAAGAGCGAGTGCTCAACGGTTAGAGGTACTGGCGATGCTCGGAATTTAGCGAGTTTCGACGCCATAATCCTCCTCAATTTAAAGGAGAATTTGATCCGGACAAAGCTAGTCGTGGATCAAGGAGTTGGAGAAGGTATTTCGAGGAATGAATTGCGGCGAGGGTAAGAAGGTGGATTATGCTACTTTTATCTTTGGTAGGTAACGGCCGAGAGCGGTGGAGCAGTGCGGAGGATGCTAGAAGGCTGCGACAGAGATATTACTTGGGAGTTGTTCAAAGAAAAGTTCTTGGACAAGTATTTTCTGCGAGTGCAAGGCATGCGAAGGAGTCGAATTCCTCGACCTACGACGGGGGAATATGAGCCATTAGCGAGTACGCGACGAGATTCGAAAATTTGTCACGAGTTTTCGACCTACTTTCGAACCAACCGGATGAGGCTTGGAAGTCTGCAGAAGATTCACGGAAGGATTGAGGTACGAGGCGAGGAAAGGCTGTAATCACCTTGAGGATCAATGAATTCTCACAAGCTGCTTTGGATACTTCTTTGTGATGTAGAGGCTCTGGAGCAATCTAGAGATATGAGGAATAGAAACTTTGGGCTGCGAGATTCCGGAGGGCGGCAATAACGGTGCTAACCGCTTCCGGAAGAAGCCATACTCTCGACCAATGGGAAGTCACCAACAAGCCATGGGTGGAAGTTCTAGTGGAGGTTCTAGTGGGAGCCGGACTGGCCAAAACTTGGCATATCCCTCCAAATCTTGGAAGTGTGGAAAAGATCATCGACAAGGGATTGTCCTATCAAAGGGATTATCTGTTTTCGATGTGGGAAACCTGGACACATCTACGAGGCTGCAATCAAGCGAAGGTCGAACCTTCAATGAATCTTTGCGAAAGCCAAGAAACCATAATTTGGAGGACGAGTTTACACTATGAGCGGGCTGAAGCCTCGAATCAGAAGATTTGATACGAGGAGAAGGCATCATAGAAGGTAATCTTTTAAGCTGTCTTGTATGACTCTGGGGCAACCATTCTTTTATATCGTATGTTGTGTGCAAAAGCGAGTCTACACATGTGTCGTCCTTACCTTTTGACTTAACCGTTTCTACCCCATTTGATAATAGGTAGTTACTACCAAAGTTTGTCTAAAGCGTCCATTGATTGTTGAAGGTCGATCCTTTCGGTCGATCGATTTGTTTACCTCTTTCCCAATTAGATATTATCCTAGGGATGGGTGGTTGTCTTCTAACCATGTTACGTTAGGCATTCCCGAGAAAGACCATAGTTTTTCCCATAAATGAGAATTCTAGATTTCGACGGCCAACCGAGTTCAAGCTCTCTTGAAAGAAGGAGCTCACGGATACATGCTCTTGTCTTCTTTGAAAATCGAGAACGAGGTTGATGTGGACACAATTCCGGTGGTGAATGAGTTTCCCGAAGTTTTCACGAGAGTGTGCACAGTTTACCACCGAGCTCGAGAGATAGAGTTTGCTATCGACTTAGTACCGGGAGCTGGTCTGTGTCTATAACACCGTCTGGGATGGCACCAACGAGTTAGCCGAGCTAAAGAAACGACTAGAAGAGCTTTTGGAAAAGCAATTTGTCGGGCCAAGTGTGTCACCATGGGGAGCACCGGTCTTTGTTAGTTCGCAAGAAGGATGGCACCTCAAGGTTATGTGTGGACTATCGGCGGTGAACAAAGTGACGATTAAGAACAAATATCCACTCCCAGAGGATTGACGACTTGATGGACCAAGCGAAGGGAGCGGCGGTGTTTTCCAAGATTGATCTGCGATCTGGGTATCATCGGTCTGAGTGAAGACGAGAGGATGTGCCCAAGCGCTTTTCGCACCGTACGGTCACTACGAGTATTTGGTGATGCCGTTTGGTGTGACGAATGCACCGGCTATCTTCATGGACTACATGAGCAGAATCTTTCGACCTTACTTGGATAAATTCGTTGTGGTCTTCATTGATGACATTCTGGTATACTCTCAAAATCGGGAGGACCATCTTTGAACACCTCGGTATAGTTCTTGGTTACGAAGGAGAAGGAATTGTATGCCAAACTTGTCAAAATGTGAGTTTTGGTGGAAGAAGTCAAGTTTCTAGGTCACGTGATCTCAAAGAGTGGGATTCTTTGTGGATCCATCGAAAGTGGAGGCGATACTACGATGGGAAAGGCCGAAGTCGATGAGATTCGAAGCTTTGTGGGTTTAGCGGGATATTACTGGAGGTTCATTGAGGATTCTCCAAGATTCTTTGGACCAACTTACGCAACTCACAAGGAAAAACCAAACTTTTGAGTGGGCCAACAGGTGTGAGCAAAGTTTCCAAGAGTTGAAGAATCGGCTACCTCACGGTGTTAGTGCTACCGTCCGAATGAACAGTTTGAAGTGTCTTGTGACGCTTCATACCATACCAGGGCTAGGATCTGTACTTATGCAACATGGAAGAGTGGTGGCTTATGCTTCAAGAGACAGTTGCGAGTGCACGAGAAGAATTATCCGACGCACGACACTGGAGCTAGCGGTATGTAGTTTTGCTCTGACGAAAATATGGAGGCATTTTCTCTACGGGGCAACGTTTAACATTTTCGGTGATCACAAGAGTCGAAGTATTTGTATGATCGAAGGAGTTGAACATGAGGCAACGGAGGTGGTTAGAATTCTGAAGGATTACGATTTCCAACACGTATCATCTGGCAAGGCAAATGTTGTGGCGGACGCTCTAAGTAGAAAGATGATCGGTGTCTACTGCCTACGATGATCAAGGAAAAGGATCTAATAGAGCAATTCGAGAGATGTATGGTCTTTTGTGAAGTTAGAACCTGGAAAGATTTGCATGAATATGGTTACCATCTCGAGCGAGTTGATGGACAACATAAGGAAAGAAGCAGAAGAAGGACAAATTCTTACAAGAAGTGAGGGAACGATGAAGCAAGGAAATGAAACGAGTTTGCGGAGAGGAACGGATGGAATTTTGAGATTCCGGGGAGAGTTTGTGTCCCACGGAATCAAGAACTTAGAGAATACATCATTAATCATGCTCACACAAGCCAGCGAGTATGCACCGGGCATGACGAAGATGTATCAAGACTTGAAGAAGTTGTTACGGTGGCACGGAATGAAGAGTGACGTTACTAGGCGTGTATCTACTTGTCTGGTTTGTCAAAAAGCTAAAGTGGAACATCGAGAGACCAGCGGGATTGCTGCAACCGTTATCTATTCGGAATGGAAGTGGGACGATGTGCAATGGACTTTGTAGTCGGATTACCAAGGACAAAAAAAAGGTTATGATTCGATTTGGGTAATTGTGGACCGACTCACGAAATCGGCACATTTTCTTCCGATCGACATCAAGTACAAGCTAGAGATTGACTCGGATCTATATTGGAGAGATTGTCGGTTGCACGGTGTGCCTACAAGTATTGTTTCGAGATAGAGATCCGAGGTTTACTTCAAATTTACGGGAGAGTTTGCAAGAAGCATTGGGGACAAAATTACAACTTAGTTACGCTATCATCCATGAGGCCAGACGGTCGATCGGAGAGAACAATCAATCTTTGGAAGATTTGCTTAGAGCTTGCACCATAGAGCAAGCGGGAGTTGGGATGATATTCTACCCTTGATAGAATTCACCTACAACAACGATTATCATTCGAGCATAGGGATGGCACCTATGAAGCTCGTATGGACGACGATGTCGAACACCTATGTGTTGGTACCAAGACGGCGAGCGCCTTACTATTGGACCGAGATTATACAACGGACAAGCGAGAAGGTTAAAATGATTCGGGAAAAGATGAGGACGGCTCGAGTCGACAAAGAGTTATGCGAGACCGAAGGAGAAAACCTCTTGAGTTTGAGGAAGGTGAGCATGTATTCTGAAAGTCACACCTACGGCCCAGGGTGGGCGGGCTTTAAAATCTAGAAAACTCACTCCTAAATTCCTTGGACCATACCAAATCATTGGTCGTGTAGGTCTGTAGCATACCAAATATCCTTACCTCCTTTTCTTTCAAACCTTCATAATGTTTTCCATGTGTCACAACTTCGGAAATACCTTCGACCCAAGTCATATCATAGCACCGGATCTGATACAACTAAAAGAAAACTTAACTTATGAGACGTCTCCTATAAGAATCGAGGATAGCGGGATAAAGCAATTAAGAGGCAAGGAGATCGCATTGGTGAAAGTGATCTGGAGAGGTATTTGGAGATGCAACACAGGAATTGGAAGACAAGATGAGAGAGCAATACCCACACTATTCTAAGGTATGCAAATTTCGAGGACGAAATTTCTTTTTAGAAGGGAGTGTTGTAACATCCAGAAAATTTATTATTTTGTTAAAAACGATCATTTTATAATATTTGCAATTTTTAAGAATTTTTGTGGAATTTTACGGAGATGATGAATATTTTAATATATTCTTCGTTTTATGTGTGTCTTGAGTGGAGCGGGAGAATAGAATATTTTCCACGAGGTAGTAAACCTTGAATTTGTCAACGTGTCAACGGGGATCTTACTAAACCCGAGTCAGGGACACAGGTTCTGAGGTCTACATTTTGGGGTTTTATCTGCTAGTATAATAAATCATCTGTTGTATTTAATCAAGGAGACAAGCTTACTATGCACTTCGTAGAAAGCGTGCGAAGCTTCTCAAGGAAGCTTCTTTGAATCATTTTTATTATTTCTCTCTCCTCCTATTTTTGTCTTTGCACATTTGAATTAAGGGGCTTAATTCATTCTGCACTCCACACATTTCCTCCTCACATACGTAGCACTCATCTTTCTCTCTTTCCATTTCTCCTTCCAGTGACACCACCATTTCCCCCCCCCCCCCCCACCTTCATATTTTCATCCTCCAATACCATCACACTCCGGCACCATTTCGTGTGCGGAAAGCACCACACACAGGGAATCATCTTCAAAGTCCTACGTCTTCTTCATCTTCTTTTCCTCCACGGTTGAAGCTTAAAGGTTGGAACTTTAAGGTAAAGTCCTTAGCTTTTTCCTCATCTCCTCATTTTCGTAACCCATTGTCATTTTGATGACCATGGGTATCCATTTCAACACTTGATTCGATTTTGGTGAGCTTGAATATTCAAGGATCTCTCGGGAGCCATTTCGACCAAAAGGAGCAGACCTTTCTTTGTGCTTCTCTAAGGTAAGAGGAAGACACTCCTCCTCAACCTCTCTTAGCATTTAGGAACGTCTGTGATTTTGTTGAGGGTCTTTACTGCTTTTGTATGTTGTTTGTATGGTATATGTGTTATTTGATTGTTTGAGTTTTGAATGTACATATATATAAATGATAAGCTGGATATATTGGAATGTGTAATATTGAAGGGAATGAGTTAGAGATTTTCGGATAGTTACGGTGTTGAGCCCGAGTTTGGAAACTTAATGTGGAAAACTAGTAATAGTAAGAAATTTGGCCAAACCCGTCGAATATAGTGCCTTGATCTTTTGGTGATATGTCAAAATCCGTCGAATGAAGATTTATGACCATTTTCGTCGAATGATAAAATCCGTCGAGTAAGGACCCATGGCCAAACCTGTCGAACATGACAACCTAAAACCTGTCGAACATGACAACCTAAAACCTGTCGAACATGACAACCTAAAACACATCGAACATGATAACCTAAAACACATCGAACGTGATAACCTAAAACATGTTAAAATCAGTCGAACCCATGTGAAACACAGTAACATAAAACCATGAACATGACAACCTAAAACACATCGAACATGATAACCTAAACCATCGAAAACACATGATCGAACGTGAAACCTAAAACCGTCGAGTAGGACCATGAACGTGATAACCTAAAACACATCGAATGTGATAACCTAAAACACTTCGAACATGATAACCTAAAACACATGTCGAACGTGATAACCTAAAACCATGTCGAACGTGATAACCTAAAACACATCGAACGTGATAACCTATTACTTAGTAAAATGTTGAAATCCGTCGAGTTTAGACTCTCGACCCTTTTAGTCGAATGTCAAACTCGTCGAATTTAGATTCGACCGATAAACACAATGTCAATATCCGTCAGTATGAACCTCGATCATGCCGTCGAGATTGATCTTCCGACCATAAACCCGTCGAATAGAGTCCACGGACACTTACAAGAAAATGACCCAAAGTCAATAATCGTCGAATTTGAGAGACAATGCTGTCATCGAGTAGATGAATTTCTCCCGGCCGTCGAAATTAGGGATTTCGACCGGTGTTCGTCGGTTCGACACTTGGGAGATTTTCTCCAACGTCGACACCTATACCGTCGAATTGAGGTTGTTCTTGACCATCTGGAGGGTTCGACGGTTTGATCTTCGTCAGCCACGAACCCCCATCCGACGAGAAAATGATTTCTTCGTCCGACGAGAACCCCATCCGAAATGAGAAAATGATTTCTTACCAATCCTATTATAAAAATGCTTTCCCATTCTTTCCTCCCCCTGTTACACTATTCTTCGTCGAATGGCAACTTCAACCATTCATAAAAACGTAGTCTCTGTCGAATTCAAACGTATACTTATCACCCAACACCTAGTAATTGAAATCGTGATTCAAATTGGTGATTCCGGCCCGTGTAGTTTCCTGGACCCAAAACCTTGGGACTAATAGAGGAATATTGATCATAAATAAAAGGGATGACTAGAAATTACTTAGGGATGCATAAACGAGGGAAGAACACGAGAGTGTGAGATTTTGAGATCTTAGAATAACCTTCTAAGGGCATATGAATAAATTACCTAAGAGGAATTAAGTTAACTAAAAGAATTCCTTTAGAGGCAAACCACAGTAAGTAAAGCTAAACCTAAGCAAGAACTCATAATACGTTTTGAAAAGGGTATTGATCTATTTAATGACAATATTATGCTATTGTGGGTCCATGTGAGAGACCATTGATTTGTATTAATTCTTACTTTGGCAAATTGTGACATATGATGGAATAGTATGTGATAATGATCATACACGATTATGCATAGAGTCTGTATGCATTGTGATTTGTCCGTTGAATTTGTCGTAAGGCCTAGTTGCCTAGGAGTTGAACACACCTTAGTGCGGGTGCGAATAGACAAGTGGGGTCTGTAGTTGGCCTTGAGGCGTTGGGGCGCGGGTGTTTCACAAAGGGCGGTGGTAGCCCCTACGGGCCGTGAGACAAACCGATGCAAACGCACCAACGATCTGGCCCCCACGATCCTATATCGAATCTTGTGAGAATCTTCTTGTATAAAGCCTTGTTGCGCAAAATGAGTGATTATTTTACGGAAAGCACTTGTTTTTATGGTGACGAGATACTAGCATGTCTCCACGATCATTCTCTCCGAGTGTTTTGTGTCTAGCTCCATGGAGTAGGATCTTGGTTATTGAGGGCTCATGTGTATAGAGTCAGGTGCATTATTTGCATTTATCATTATTATGGTGCGGCATTGATATATTGTTGATATACCTATGGTTGCTGGAAGGCTATCTGCTTGATTCATAAGCTTGCTCTTGAATGTCTATTACTATTCTTGTTGTTGTAAATGCTATGTGGGCGCTTTCTTGTGGTTTGTTTCTTGATGCTATAATTGGTAATGATGGAAGGATGTCTTACCTCTTTTCCTTCTGTCTTTCCATTTACTGTTTATCGTACATTGCGTCTCATCGAAGACAACCGTGAGGCAGGAAGCTCCCAACTTCCACGGTTTTGGCCTTACCTTGGTGAGCGACCACGAAGACTATGGAGCCCGTATGCACAGATTTTTGGGAGATGTACGTCGACTTTCTTAGGAGGGCCGAGTCTTTGGTATATCAACTACGATTCGAGCAGCTGTGTCTACACGGGAGATGTCTCGATATCACTAGCACTGGAGACGCCACGAACCACTGTCTTCACTGTTTGTATCGGCCCTACGTTTGGAGTTTCGGCCCTACCGTCAGTGAGATGTGGGGCGATCGTTACTTCACTCAGAGAGAGGACTCTTTTCGTTCTACGGCTCGGGCCCGTCCGTGTCTCTGCTATTCCTATGGTGATTTCCTCGATGATGAGGAAGATCTGAGGAAGATCCAGGAAGTCCACGAGGACGACCCAGAAGAGGACCACGAAGAGGATCGACACGATTCCTCCTCACTTGAGGGATTGATGTTACTCGTAGCTCTTGAAGGCTACCGGTATTTTTTATTTTGGGGGCCCGATGTTTTGTTTGTAGTGGGCTGTATTTGTAAATTACGATACCTGTGGGGATGTGTATGTAATATTTTGGGGGCGGGTATAGCTTTGCTTTTGATGTACCGGCTTGTAACTAAATGCTTTGATAAACTTATATATATATATATATATATGATGATGCGAGATATTAATTCCTATGCATGTTTTACTTGTTTGATCTTTTATTTCCATTGATGTCTCGTCAACATGGTTACTAATTAAAAAAAAAAAAAAAAAAAGTACATATATAACATAACCGCCAATTAAAATACCCAACTATAATCTAGTGAATATACGCGTCTTATTAAAATGGACCGGGTCTCAACTCACCTAACTTTATTTCCGCATTGTAATCGACCATGTGACGTTCCCTTGGAAGAGGGGCGTTACACACGAGGCTCGATTTTGGTTTTGTAGTAGGCAGAGATCAGCACACTGTGGCGTGGGGGTGTCACGCCGAGGCGTGAGCTCCAGGACTTTTCGAGAATTATGTTCTTGATGTGTGGAGGTTCCCCAAGGGTTAGGATCACTCTTTTATACCTTTTAGAGTGTGTTGAGGGAGTAATGAGAGTAATTCAAGGAGGAAATCAATACCTAGTATATGAGAGGAAAGTGTGAAACCGTAGGCAACCAATGGTTTGGAAATGCCATAGGCTACCACCTAGGCTCTTGATCTATATGGGATTATTGTTAGTATCATTTGTGATGCTGTTATGTAATGGGAATGACATATAGAGTGAGCATATGAGTATTCCTTAATTGATGGTTTGAAAACCTCATGAAGGAGGATAGACACATTTAAGGACATCGTTTATGATCTCGGGTAGGAGAATATCCAATGTGGTGCTGAATGTATGTTAAATATCACTTTGCATGTTTTTCTCAGATACTTACTATTCCTACGTATTTGTGAATGGTATGAGTGATGCAAATTAAAAGTTACAAACCCAAGTACAGGTTGTTTCAAGTAATAAATTTTTGGGAGTCCGAGGTCGATCCACAGGTGATTGATGAAGAAAAAATTATTTAACGTACGGAAAATATTTTGTCACAACAATAAAGGTGATAAAACTTGGTCACAAATAAAAAGGATTTACTTGGGTTAGGAGATCCACTCTTGGTAAGTAAATTATGGACAAGATAATTCTTTTTATAACTCAATTAGAATCCACGTATAATGGAGGTTCCAATCGAAAAATACAACATTCAAAGTTTATTTAAGATTATATATGTAATTATATTATAGTTCCTTTAATTATTTATTAACACCACCACTTATAAATAGGCTCAAGCATTCATTGTGTCAACCTCCTGTCTACAATGAATCAAGATCTTCACTTTACAGGGAGGGTTTCTAAATTGTTTGGAAGTAAAATACAACACATATAATGATCACTTGATAATATATCATTTAAGCACAAGAAAGAAATTAATCTAAGCTTAATTTATTACCAAAAGCTTCACCCTTTTACTCAAGTAAAATGAAAATTAGTTATTCCTAGACAAGAAGAAAGAAAGAGAGAAGAAGAAGAAGAAGAAGAAAAGAAGAAGAAGAAGAAGAAGAAGAAGAAGAAGAAGAAGAAAAAGAACATAACTTTAATTTAGAACAAAAGAAAACTACAACAAGATAAACAAATAACATAATAACATGATCTTGATCTCTAAAACTAAGATTCTCAAATGATCAGCCAATAGTGCCATTTATAGAGGATGAGGGATACAAAATGACAAGGGATTGATTAATGAGTGAGTGGATGAGTGGGTGAATGAGTGGAAAATGCCAAGTAGTGGTTTGATAATTGTGAATGAGTAGAAAATTATTGAGATTCTTGTCTCTGAAATCATTTAGTATTGAACTCATGGATGTCGTAAGATTATAGAAAAGTGGTCTTCATAAACGTTGTAGGCTTTTGTCTTAGCTTTCCAATGCCGCTAGTTTCAGCCCAAAATCATTCCTATAGCTTAAGTTATGGCCCAATCATTGTACATTGTTCAAGCCTAGCTACAACTCCTCTGTTCTGCCTTGTAGGTCCAATATGACCTATTATACTTCCAAAATGACTCTTGTGTTCTTCATGAAAGTTGTAGATTCTTAACTTTCCAATGCCACATGTTTGGTGTCAATTGGACTCCTATAGTTCAAGAAATGGCCCGATGAGTGCATAGAGGTCAAGCTGCCAAGATTAACACTCTGAATCTTGCTGCAACTCCAATTTAAATTATCCACACGTGTGATTTGGCTCTTGAGATCTTCATGAAAGTTGTAGAGAATTGTCTTAGTTTTCCTACAAGGCCAGAGTCACAACAATTAGATATTAGCAACTATAATTATAACTAGTTTACTGAATGCTGCCAAATAGACAAATTAAAGCCAATTCAAACAATAATGCTTTCAATGATCCAATTAAGCTCAATATCAACAAATGTAACAAAACCAACTTAATTAAGCCTAATTGAACCTTAAGAAGCCTAGTGAAAGGATTGTAAAATGAGTAAAATATATTGTTATCAATGAGATGGTAACATACATTCAATGATGTGAGATGGAATAGTCTATTCATTGTTAGGTAATGATAAATGGTCAGAGCCATACTACCAAAGAAAAGTACAAGGAACGAAGTTCCTGGGAGTAGTCAGGTTTCATGACATTGCACTAACACTATTTTTACTTCATTGCATAATCATTGTCTTAGGACGTGTTAGGCATAACATACCACATAACAAGCATTGTATTTGAATGGTAATTGTATAGGCAGTTACCTTAATCAATGATATTTACGATTGTATGGGTGGTTGTATAATATTGTTGATAGTTTTCTTGTCGTGCGAGTTTAGGAATATAGTTTGCTTGAGAATGTCATATGGGGTTGTTATGTGAGTTATTCCTTTAGTAGTAAGTAGTGATGGTTATACCTGTTGTGAACTTATTACTAACGCTATTTGTTGGTTCATTCTTTGTGAATGAATAAATGCTGGTATTGAAATACTTATAATGAGAAATTGTGATTTCTCATCTCAATTGTGTTTACATGTAAATCAAGGTGGAAGCGTATCAAAAGGAAAGAGAAAGACGTTTGAAGATGTATAGTATAAATATTCTTTTAGGCTAAACTTGTATATATTTTATATTTGTTTAGTTATTTAAAGCTATGTATGACAGTACGCCCTTATAAGGCAGTGATGTATATATAACTTTTGTTGACATGGCTCTCCATAATGATTTTTGTGTAAATGTTATGGGTTTTGTGTGTGTTATGATCTTGAAGTAACATGACTAATCTTGGTTATTCTTTTATACGTAGATATATTGGGATAGCAATATTAGGATGTTACATTTTGGTATCAGAGCAGTTCATCTTGTGGTGCAGGGTATGGATTGACTATGCTTAGGCATGTTTAGAGTTGGTTATACAATTCTTGTCTCTTACATGTGATGTTTAAGTGAAATTGCATGACTTGCCTTGTATTGTGTGTTGTTAGCTATTATTCACGGTTACATAGTATTGAGGCTACAACTCAATATGTGTTGTTTCTGTGTGTATAAAAAACTATGGCACCCAAAAGGTGAACCAGGGAAATCAGGAACACACCAGGTGAAGGCACCGATATGGCCACAACTATAATGGCAATGGCTGATGCTATACGGTAGCAAACAGAGTAGGCAGCCGCTATGATGGGAGTCGAAACCAACAAATATAATCCTACTCTTTAAACAAAAATAATTTGCATATAGTGATGAGCAGGGTCGAATCCATAGGGACTGGTAAAACTTACTTCTTTATAAAAAATAATAAAACAAAATAAATAAACGGAGGTTTGGAGTAGGATTCGAATAAGGTAATGAGCTCAAAAGTTAAATAATAAAATTCAATCAGGAGTAGAATCTAGCCCAAGGAATAATTTCAGTATTGGTTCATGGAATTGATTATTGATTCAAAGGTAAATTCTTGAATCCTTCAATAAATTGATTATAGTTATTAACAAGCTCTAATAACCAATCTCTCCTTACCTTCTCGATAACCAAAACAAGCTCTTTGATTACTTTTCTTACCAATAAACAACCCTAAACAAGCTCTTAGGATTTAATTTATCGATAGCATTAAGATTTAGAGAGACCCAATTCTAGTCAACAAATGCACAAGCTCAGTTCATTTAGACTAGATTATATATCCACATAACATAAGCTGAATACCTTGTACTGAGCCCTATTATTTTACCACTAGTTATTAGAAAGATTAGACAATTACGAATCTAATGTCCCAATTGGCAGTATATTATCTTGCTAATTGAACAAATGGCCCTTTTTGCGTCAATAAACAAAATAATAATCGATGAATAATCTCAGAAGATATACAAATATCAAAGAATAGAAGAACAGAAGAAAATAATTAGATCTCATAATTTGTAAAGAACCAAACTTTAATTATCCTTGAACTAGAAAGAGGGTTTAGTTGCACATGGCTTCCATGGAAAATACAAAGAAAAATCAAAACAAAACTTGTTCTCTTTTCTTTTGCTGAAGCCCTTTTTAAAATGCCTTCACTCCCCTCACAAATCGGAGATAAAATCTAAAATTAATCTAGAACATATAAATCTAAAAATATCCTAATAGATAATCTCGCTAAATTGGGAAACAAAATCTAAATTAAAAACTTAGATAAAGAGTCAACAAGATACCAAAATTTTAGGGACAATATTCTCATGATAACTTCCTAAAATAAAACTCTAAATAATCTTCCAGACTATTTCCAAAATAATTGGGTGACCCACGTATCATTAAAAAAAAGGATTTGCTGAAACGAATTCATTTCACTAGGCGTGGGTTTAGGACGTGGGCATGCCTTGTTCTCAAACATCTTCTGGTTGCTCTATCATGCTCCTTCCTTGTCAAAACTCCATTTTGAGTCCATTTTAATCTAATTCTCCAACCTATCCCACAGAACACAAAATACAAACATGAGATTGTGATTTTATGTATTTTACCAATCAAAACATAGGGAATTGACATAAAATATGTGTACATTATGCGTGCTATCAAATTCCCCAACACTTAATCAATGCTTGTCCTCAAGCATACAACAACCCAAATTTATGAATTTCTTTAGACACCCTTCTCATGTTTCTCAATTCATCCATTTACTACTTAAATCACCATGCTTCATAAATATAAATCAAGTAACAAATAGGATATGGCAACTCATAGTACAAGTCCTCATAAACTACACAAGTGAGCCATCATCCCAAAAATATTTCCATAATCAAATGCAATAGGAGTCAATACCCTCTCAATGGATTCACTCTATGCACACAAAGTGTCTAGGGTATTAGAGATCCCTCAAGTCAGTACATAGAAAGAATTTTACCATAGGCTTGCTTATATATCATATCTCCACCATAATGCCTGAAGTAAATGCAAAAATCCAAGGGTCTTGAATGGGTTGTAATGGGGCTTAAGTAAGGGTGGAATAGAAAAGGGGTTGGAAAGGCTATAAAATTGAAGGAATTGCACAAACTCATCCATTAAAGTGTCTAATCAACTCAAATAAGCTCTACAATTCTCTTGCTTTAGGACACAAAACCACAATCTCTCAAACCCTTCTTTTTCTTTTCTATTTTTTTTCTCAATTTTTTTTCTTCAACTTCTCAGACAATTTTTTTCCTTTTTTTATTTTTTCATTCATTTTTTTTACAATCTCTCTCTCTCCCTCTCTCTCTCTCTCTCTCTCTCTCTCTCTCTCTCTCTCTCTCTCTTTTTCTTGAATAGATGAAAGGGTCAAGAATATAGAATTTTCAATTAATTTATCACATTACCCACAATGTTAACTGAAATTTCATGTAAACAAGTTCATACAATTCTTCAATATGAGGTTCACAAATCATTGGAGAATCAACAAAGAGAGGATAAACATGGCTTGTATTGTGGTTCACAAGCAAGAAAAAGAAGGCCAAGGCTTAAATGGGTTCTCTAATGGTAATAATTAAGGTGGGCCTTTAAGGTCAAAGGTGGCAAACCTAGGTGCCCTTATCATTTTAATGCATCTAATTCAACAATGCGGTTTCGACATGCATAACAAAGCAAGTTCTAGAAAAATCAATCCATGCATGATAATCATACAATCAAAGGAATTAGAGCATAGTGTAATGAATGCTCGTAGGCTCAAAAACTCACATTTTAGGTCCATGTGTATTAATTCTCATACATTTTTCATCCAAATCAAATGTTAAGAGCAACCACTCAATGTGTTGAGAATGAGAACTCAACTATTCATGCTAACCCCTTACTTCATTTCAACCAAAAATAATGATTCATGACAATTCAATGTATACCACCCTCCACACTTAATCTATACATTGTCCTCAATGTATCAAACACTCAACAATTTCAAGGAGAATAAAAGTATAAGAATAAGAGAGACTTCCCTAAAAAAGCAAAGTACTTTGGATACACTAATTACAAGCTTAGCAGTGATGGTGGCGCGTGGCTGCTGAAAATTAGAGGGGGGGAGATTAGGTTAAGGAAACTTAACGTAAAAACAAAGGTGAAAAGGAAAATAAAAACAAATGAATAAATAAAAAAATATTTTCTTTTGAAATTTAAAAAAAATTAAAAATAAAAAAATAAAATAAAATAAAATAAAATAAAATGACTTAGAGATAGAAGCGGTGTGGCTATAAGGCGTGGGCACGACTATTTCAATTAGCATATCTGGAATTTTCGTGCATGCTTGTGATGCATAGGAAAAAGAGGTCTTCATGTTAGACGTGGGCACGTCTTATTACAAGACCACTTTTGGAGCTTTCTTTTCCACCAGAATTCTTCCACACATTACAGCACACCTGACACAAAGACAACCAAAGTAGCTATGATAAAAAATAAAAATAAAATTAAATAAATAAATGAAAGGAAAAATTATTTAAAATATATGAACATTGGGTTGCCTCCCAATAAGTGCCTTTCTTTAACGTCTTTGGCTAGACACCGCTATTTCTCCATTGTCATAAATCGTACATTCCAAACCCATTTGCTATCCAAAATTGGATAGATCATACCTGCATCAAGAAGTTTCAAGATATCTTTCTTTACCACTTCCATCATAGGTGGGTTCAGTCGATGTTGGGCTTTTCTAGAAAGCTTACAATCTTCCTCCAACCCAGATAGTTTGTTGGAGATTATCACCGGAAGGGTTTCCCTTTCTCCCAAAAATGCATACTTGAGATGATTTGGAAAAGGTTTCAATTCCAACTTTGGTGCCTACACAATAGAAGGAAGAAGGTTCGTGTGAGAAAGAGGCAACTCAAAATAAGACACGCCATACCTCATAGGTTTAAGTGATTCTAATTCATGGATGGTGTCTTGTAGTTTAGAATCCAACACAAACTCCTGCATAACTTTTTGCAATCCTTCAAGAGTGAAATTTCTGTTAAGTGTAACTTTCAACTTATCATCATTAGTCAGATCAAAAAATTCATGTGCTAAAGGATCAATGACATCCATAACATAAATAGAAGACACTTCATTAGAATATCTCATGGCGTTATAAATGTTAAATTTAATAATTTCACCATCAAATTCCATTGTGAGTGTACCATCATGCATATCAATTTTTGTTCTAGATGTTTTTAGAAATGGTCTCCCTCGTAAGATTAATATAGAATTAGAAGATTCACCTTGTTCCATATCAAGCACATAGAAATCAGCAGGGAAAACCAATCCATTAACTTGCACTAAAACATCCTCTAAAACTCCTTCGGGGTACACATTAGATCTATCAGCAAGTTGGATAATCACACCTGTTTCCTTTAATGGACCAACATTCAAAGATGAATAAATAGAGAGAGGCATGACATTTATTGAAGCTCCTAGATCTAACATTGCTTTCTCAATCCTAAGATCACCTAGTTTGAAAGGGATAGTAAACATACCTGGATCATTGCATTTAGGAGGTATTTTTTTCTAGAGGACAACTAAAACATTTTCCCCCATACTTGCCTTTTCATTACCTTTCAACTTTCTCTTGTTGGTGCACAATTCCTTAAGAAATTTAGCATATTGAGGCACTTGTTTAAATGCATCAAGTAAAGGAATATTTACCTTAACCTTGCGAAAGGTTTCTAGAATTTCCTTCTCTTTGTCCTCTTTCTTGGATTTAGTTAATCTTGTAGGAAAAAGAGGATTTATCACCAATGCCTTTGGTTGCTGGTTAGTTTGAGGTTGGGGAACAACTATTTCTTTCTTAGAGTCTTCTTTTAAAGTGTGCCCTAACTTTGTCTTACTAGGTTTCTTCAATTGCTTCCCACTTCTCAAGGTAATTACACTAGCATTTTGTTTTGGATTAATAATTGTTTGTGAAGGCAATTTACCTTAAGATTCCAATATGCTTACAGAAGACGCAAGCTGACTCATTTGATTTTCCAAGTTCTAAATGCTTGTTCTTGTCTCCTGTTGAAATTGTTGCGTGTTAGTTGCAAGTGATTGAACAATTTCTTCTAAAGACAAACCTGGATTTTGAGTAGGCTACTGTGGTGGGTGTGCTAGTCCATTCTGGAAGTTGTGTGGCCTTGCTCCATAGCTAAAATTAAGGTGATCCCTCCATCCTGGGTTATATGTGTTTGAGAATGGATCATATTTTCTTTGTAGGGGACCAAGGAACCCTCCTACCGCATTAGCTTGCTCTTGAGTATCCTCTTGGAGTATTGGGCACATGTCGGTTGGATGGTTAGGAGCAGCATAAATTCCACAAGCTTTGACTTATTGCATCTTTCCCATAGCAATCTGTTAAACCAAAGAGGTTAAGTTAGGAATTTGTTGTTCAAGATTAGACACTTTTACCTCATTCACCCTTCTAGAGGGTGTATCTTGTCTAAAGCCAAATTGTTGTGAATTGGCAACCATAGTGGAGATTAAATCTCTAGCAGCTCGAGGAGTATTGTTCACAATAGCAACCCCACTAGCTGCATCCATCATCCTCATTTCCATGGGTAACAATCCTTAATAGAAGTATTGAATAAGGAGTTGTTTAGGGATCCCATGTTGGGGGCAGCTTGCACACAATTGCTTGAACCTTTCCCAATATTCATGAAAAGTCAGGGTATCTTTTTGTTTTATTCCACATATATCCCTTCTTATGCTGGCAGCTCTTGAGGCAGGGAAAAACTTATCAAGGAACAATGTTACCAACTTTGTCCATGTGGTTACAGAACTAGGAGGTAAATAAAATAGCCAATCCTTAGCCCTTTTGGTTAAAGAAAAAGGAAAGGCACGTAATTTGATTTGTTCTTTAGACACTCCTTGTGATTTCATGCTTGAACATACCACATGGAACTCCTTTAAATGCTTATGAGGATCCTCATTCTCAAGACCTCAAAAGGCAGGCAATAAGTGTATCAGACCAGACTTTAGCTCAAAATCAACATCCAAGTCTAGATATTCAATGCAAAGGGGCTGTTGAGTCACACTGCCAATTCTCTCAAAGTTTTTTCCTCAATAGCCATTGTTTCTTCAACTTCTGAATCACTAAAGGAGTCTATCAAATCAAGGGTTGATCCAAATCCAAGAGATGAAGAGGAAGACGCTTGCTTAGCACGTAATCTGGTTTCTTTTCTTAATCTCCTTGCTGTTTTCTCAATTTCGGGATCGTATTGGAGTTCACCTGCAAAAGAAGATCGAGACATAAAAGAAGTTAAATTGTTTTGACACTAGTCCCCGGCAACGGTGCCAAAAATTTGATGGGAGTCGAAACCAACAAATATAATCCTACTCTTTAAACAAAAATAATTTGCATATTGTGATGAGCAGGGTCGAATCCACAGGGACTGGTAAAACTTACTTCTTTATAAAAAATAATAAAATAAAATAAATAAATGGGGGTTTGGAGTAGGAATCGAATAAGGTAATGAGCACAAAAGTTAAATGATAAAATTCAATCAGGAGTAGAATCTAGCCTAAGGAATAATTTCAGTATTGGTTCATGTAACACCCTCCTTACGGCATCACATTTATGTTACTTAATTACCAACTTACCCCTTCATTAAATATCGTGCTTTGTAATGTAAATACAAGTTATAAAATTTCTTAATAATAATAAGATAAAGTTAGCGGAAAATAAAAATATTACAACATCATCACAAATAATTTACATTATATATATGTCTTAGTACTGTCATACTTAAATATTTACAAACTAGACTTTCAAAATATTTAAACTTTAATTTTAAACTAACATACTGCTCAAGTACTACTAGACAGTAGAACCCTCAGACGGATCCTCCTCAGATTTCTCAGCAGGTAGGAATCCCGACTGACGCGAAGTCCTACGGATAGGTGTCCATGCAGACGACACAATACTGATCTCACTAGGAGTACGGTAGTAAGTCCCCAGTACTGCCTAATGGATATTGGAAAACTCTAGGTGTACATAAATATTCACACTAAAATAAGGATGTCCAAGATGTTGTCTACTCAAAATAATATTTAAGTCTCCTATGTAGTAAATATGCTTTCTATCCAGATCAACGTGCCATGCCTCCAATCCTCCATGAAATGTCAATCTCATATACCCAAGGAAACAAGGCATCTCCATCGTCTCAAAACTCAGCTTCCTCTACAAGAATCTGCTCCTCCTCAGCTTCTCGCTAAAGTCCTTGCTCAACGTCTTTACATATATAAATATAACACAGAATAGGCATACAAAGAGGTGAGATCACCTATGCCAATACTAGTATGGTAGCAATGAAGATAAACACATGCAATATCTCATACAGTTATCATACCATAATTACAATTATGCCATCAACATCATTTATCATCACAATACGAGTAATAAACAATGATTGCAATCATGCCACCACCAATATTCAAATATTCAACAATTCTATTATCATAAATAATAATTATGATAATGCCCTCAATAACTATGCAAATGCACATAGACTCAATTTTCTACTCCATGGAGCTAAAACTCAAATCGGAGAGAGCGATTAAAAAGATTTATCTGTACCAATATGCCTCAGACCACGTGCTCAGTTTTGCACATATAGCATATACACGACAGTCTTTATCAGATCTTGATTAAGAATAGTGTCTCGGTTAGGATCATTGGTGTGTTGCATCGGTCTAACCTATAGTACAGAAGAGCTATCAACTGCCCATTGTAGGCAACCCGCACCCCAATGCCTCCAAGGTCAATGAGTGACTTACACTACGCATATCGCATCCACTCAAGAGGTGTATTCTCTCCTAGGCAATTAGCCTCATACAGTCCATCGGACCTTTCCAATGCATGTACTATGCACCATTCACAGTTTTAATTTATTATCACATTCGGGGTCCACACATTGACCCAATAGTATTTTTACTGTATTTTCATCGCGTAGTCATATTTTTGCATTTTCTCAATCGCACGACAATTCTGTCACATTTTCAAATCGCGTATCGATTTTTCAACGTTTTCTCAGTTGCGTAAAATATTTTTCATACATTTTATATCAAAAATACTATTTTTCTCATTTAACACTAAAATTGACTTTATTTTTCATATTTACATAATCGTCCCTCAAAAATATAATATTTACATTATAATCCTCATTTAAATAACATTTTCACAATAGTCCCTCATAAATCTCATATTTACAAAGTAGTCCCTCTATTATCAAGTATTTGCAATACAACCCCTCTTTTATAAAATATTTGCAATATGACCCATCTTTAAATAATAATTTACAATCTAGTCCTCCTTAAAATATTCATTACAATATAGTCCCTCTTTTATAAAAAAAATACAATATGACCCCTCTAAAAATTAGTATTTGTACTATTTTCCAAAAAATGACAATTCTTTCTTTTACTGCAGATATTACATCTCAAATTTTCTAGACACGCTTCAAAACCCATAAGGTCAGCTATACGTCAATAAATTTCAAGTATTGACCTCCATTTTATTTCATAACTCATTTATTTAATTATAATAAATTATTTTCCCAAAACCATTTTGCTTGCTACACTCAAACTTTTCCAAATTCATTTCCATCTCATTTAAATCATTAACCTCAATCTGAAACCATCATTTTCAGGACTTTGGTCCTCTTTAACCTAGTATGGCCGTGAGCCTCAAAGCTCTTTGGAGCTCTTCCATCATGTTATTCACATCCTAAATTACACAAACACTTTCATGCATTCAAAATCACACAAACAAGCATATTATCAAAGCGATAGACATAATATCACACATGCAATCATAAACACAAAGCCATAAACATCACAATCATAAACAAAGAAACATCAAACAATAGGTGAATAAACCCTTATGGGTTTTTCACCATACACAACCATCTTCTCACCACCAAAACTTGGTTGGTGAGGTAAATCTCTCTCTTACCTCTTGAAGACAAGAATCCTCAAGCTCCTTCCTCCTTCTTGATTTTGTGTGAACCAAAACAATTCCCTAAAAATTTCTAAATAATTAATAAAATAACAAACAAGGCTTAATAATGAAGAATCATAGAACAATCATGGTTTAGAAAATCAAAAACTAAATTTAAAACCATAAAATCAAAAGTTTACCTTTAGGAAAGTAAACCAAAGCTTGGATTTGAAGCACTTAGGATAGGATTTTGACAAAACTTCCTAAATGAAAAGTGTTTAGGTTGTTTAGGTTTAGAAAATGTTAAGAGGAAAAATTATAAAAGATGGGTAGGGATTCTAAACTTAAGAGAGAAAAGGGAAGGAAAAAGTTCTTGATGTTCTTGGAAATTTTGAGAGAAAATAAGCTAAGTCTTTAGGTGAGAGAAAAGTGAATAATGAGAGTAAAAATGAAGAGGTGCAGCCATGTGAGTGTGTAGGGAAATTAGGAGATTTACTTGAACTAAAATATCACAATTTTGTGTTCACATTCAGAGCACATGGCTTGGTCACCATTTGGTCATCAAAGTATCACATGGATGAACCTAGAACCTTATAGAACTTGGTAAAAATTGGCCTCTTGACCGTGGAACACTAGGAAGGTTTAGGGACTTGGTTTGACTTCAATTAAACTTAATCACATGCTAATTAGATGGCTAGTTAATTAGGTTATGTTTCCTAATTACACTTAATTAGTTATCTAATTACATGCTAATTAATTAACTAGGTCATTGCATATGTCATGCTTAGTCATAGCTTCTAGATGAAATTAGGATATTTAATTAGTAACTAGATTAGAACTAAATAATAACTAGGTTAGTTTACTTAGTTTCTTAATTAGGCAATTAAGATAACTAAATTAGGTTTAATTAGCTACTTAGTAACTAGTCAAGCCATTATTATTGACTAAATCTCAACCCTTGTAATTAACTTTATTTCCTAACCATTGATTTAATTTAAGGTGGATATCATTTAGTGATTTTATCAGGATTGCTCTCACACCATTGATCTGATCAATGGTTATGATCAAAGACATCTTACTCAAGCTTTTCATCCAATGGTTGACAATAAAGTCCATGCCACTTTATTTGACCAATTCCTATTGGTTTAGAAAAGTCCATCCATCAATTTTGACTGGTTCCTATTGGTTCATTCTAATTTAGGTTACAGAAAATATTCTAAGCACATTTTCTGTCAGTTAAAATATATCAGGTCCAATAAATTATAGCAGAAGCTGCTATAAATAAAATAGTAGATATTTATCAGTGAAATATTTTATTTCACAGATAAATTCTAAAAATTAAAAGATTCTTTTCTGTGTCACTCAGATTTGAGTTTAGTAAGATCTCCCGCCTCCAAATAAATCAGATAACAATTTTCTCGGTCTGAAAATTATTATTTTCATGACCCGGAGCAAATCACACAAAATAATTAAAAATAATATTAGAACAATCAAATTATTTTTATATCACACAAAAAATACTAAAATGTGAAATTCTGTCATTTTTGTAACATAGTTAAAATTTGGGGTGTTACAGTTCATGGAATTGATCATTGATTCAAAGGTAAATTATTGAATCCTTCAATAAATTGGTTATAGTTATTAACAAGCTCTAATAACCAATCTCTCCTTACCTTCTCGATAACCAAAACAAGCTCTTTGATTACTTCTCTTACCAATAAACAACCCTAAACAAGCTCCTAGGATTTAATTTATCAATAGCATTAACATTTAGAGAGACCCAATTCTAGCCAACAAACGCACAAGCTTGGTTCATTTAGACTAGATTATATATCCACATAACATAAGCAGAATACCTTGTATTGAGCCCTGTTATTTTACTACTAGTTATTACAATGATTAGACAATTATAGATTAAATGTCCCAATTGGTAATATATTATCTTGCTAATTGAACAAAGGGCCCTTTTTGCATCAATAAATAGAATAATAATCGATGAATAATCTCAGAAGATATATAAATATCAAAGAATAGAAGAACAGAAGAAAATAATTCGATCTCACAATTCTTGAAGAACCAAACTTTAATTATCCTTGAACTAGAAAGAGGGTTTAGTTGCACATGGCTTCCATGGAAAATATAAAGAAAAATCAAAACAAAAGTTGTTCTCTTTTCTTTTGCTGAAGCCCTTTTAAAATGCCTTCACTCCCCTCACAAATCGGAGATAAAATATAAAATTAATCTAGAAAATATAAATCTAAAAATATCCTAATAGATAATCTCACTAAATTAGGAAACAAAATCTAAATTAAAAACTTAGATAAAGAGTCAACAAAATCCCAAAATTTTAGAGATAATATTCTCATGATAACTTCCTAAAATCAAACTCTAAACAATGTTGCAGAGTATCTCCAAAATAATTGGGTGACCCACATATCATTAAAAAATAGGATTTGTTGAAATGAATTCATTTGACTAGGCGTGGGTTTAGGACGTGGGCATGCCTTGTTCTCAAACATCTTCTGGTTGCTCTACCATGCTCCTTCCTTGTCAAAACTCCATTTTGAGTTCATTTTAATCTAATTCTCCAACCTATCACACTAAACATAAAATACAAACATGAGATTGTGATTACAAGTATTTTACCAATCAAAACATAGGGAATTGACGTAAAATATGTGTACATTATGCATGATATCACACTACCGCCAACACAATAAGAGAGCAGGTAGTAGTAACTGCAAGGATGCTGGAGAGGTTAGGACCTCAGCAACCGGTACCACCACCAGCACTGGAGGTGCCAGTTGGTAGAAACTAGAATTTTCTTGATATTTCATATTTTAGAAGGATGAACCCTCCGATGTTCAATGACAACTACGATCTTGTGAAAGCTGAAGAAAGGTTAGATGAGATAGAAAAGATCTTTGAGGTCATTGTTTGCTTGGATGAACAAAGAGTATCCTTCGCTCCCTTTATGTTAGGGGGAGAAGCGGAGCAATGGTGGCCAGGTGCCAGAAGACTGCTAGAGGCAGCAGGGACACTGATTATATGAGAAGTATTTCAGAAGACCTTTTTGGAAAAATATTTTCCTAGGAGTCTACAGGATAATAAAGAGATGGAATTCCTTGGTCTTCAACAAGGGGACATGACAATTGGGCAGTATGAGGCAAAATTTCATGAGTTATCCGAGTTCTCTTCTCAGTTGAAGCTCAATCCGAACGAGAACAAGAAGTGTGTCAAGTATGAGTCCAGATTGAGGGGAAATGATAAAAGAGCAGTAAAGGCTTTGGAGATTAGAGATTTTCCATCTTTGGTGAATAAGTGTAGAATTGTGGAGTTTGATAACCTCTAGTTTCAAGCTAAGAGAAGATCACAAAATCTTCAGAAGAAGAAAAAGGTGGATGATGGATCAGGAAAACGTGTTTCTAAATCCAGTTATCCACAAGTTAAAGGTAAGCGAGTTCAGGTGGAGACTATGAAGCTTGAGTGTCCTAAGTGCGGAAGACCACATGGTGACAAACCTTGTGTGGTTTGCTATGTATGCAGTCAACCATGACACTTTGCAAGGAAATGTCCATGCAAACAGGGAGATACACCCAGTTCTAGACCATAAGCTCAAGGAATCTGAGGGGGAATGAGGAGGCATAAATTTCTGACCCTATATTAGTTTAGAGAGACTAAATTTTGAGAACAAAATTCAAAAGAGAATGGGAGAAATGTAACACCTGTGAAAAATATGTTAGACTTGTATATGGTTATAGAGGTAGGCTATTATTAGTTTGGCATGCTTGTTAAGTTTTGTGGCTTTCTGAACGTGTTTGGTCACTTTGTAGTAACACTATGTGTGATAAATAGCTGTTATAAGCCCCAAAAATGACTTAAACTGCTCAGTTAATAGAAATAAGTGCAAAGACTTTATATCTAGGCCACAAATGTGTGAACTATGCTACAGTTAAAATCTGAGAATAATCAGAGCTAGTTTGGTAATTTTAATCATACTGTTTGTGTGGTTTAATGCTGGTTTGAGTAGCAACTGATATGAAAAATGGTGGTTTTGGTGAAACATAATTTTTAATGAATCTTAGGATTTATTTTGAATCTGTTAGAAGTTAGTAACCCTGATTTGGTGAAATCTAAGTGTTCTTCGTAGATCAAGTTATATCACATTGCCATTTAAATGACCAAAGTCACTCACAACATCCTTGATATTAAAGCTTGAGATGAGATATTTGTATCTCATTTTTCACTTTTCTCTCTCATCTTCTCTCACGGCTGCAGCTACCAAAGGAGAGGCAAAACAAAACTAAGTAAAGAAGGAGGAAGAGGAGGAAAGGAAAAGGAATGGGAAAGCTAAGGCTTCGTCATCCTCACCATCTTTGATCTAAGAGGTCGGGTGTAACACCCCAATTTTGGGTTAATTACAATATAGTCCTGAAATGTACTATTTTGTAATTTCTGTGAGTAGTAAATTGAAATTGACTGTTTCATGAGTGTATTTGACTGTTGTATGTGATTTGCTCCGAGCTAGGAAAATAATAATTTTCTGGCCGAAAAAATCTTATTTTAATTAATTGGAGCTGGGGGATCTTACTAAACTCAATTCTGATTGATATATATATTAATCTTTTAATTTTTAAGATTTAACTGTAATAAAATAATTTTATATTATTATAATTTTATTTTATTTAACAGTACCTACTATCTCAAAAATAGTAGAAATCTGCTTCAAAATGACCATGGACCCTGAAAAGTCAGTGGGACCCGCGTTTAGAAAAGTAGTCAACGATTCTGACTGAACCAAATTCTAAGCCAATAGGAACAAGTCAACGAAAATGGCTTGAATTTTTTGACCAATAAGAAGTAGTCAAACAAAGAGGCAAAAACTTCTTTGTGGACCGTTAGATGTAAAAGCTTGTTTTGGAAGCTTTAATCATAACCGTTGATCAAATCAATGGTGTAAGAACAATTCTAGTTTAATCACTACGCAATATCCACCTTAGATCAAATCAAGGGCTAGGGATTAAAGTTAAAATCAAAGGTTAAGATTAAGTAAAATATAGTGGCTTGACTTTACTTAGTAAGCTAATTAAACCTAATTTGACCACCTTAATTGCCTAATTAACAAACTAAGTAAACTAACCTAGTTATTAATTAGTTATGATCTAATTATTAATTAGATATCCTAATTTTGTTTAGAAGTTATGATATATAGTAATATATATTAAACTAATTAGTTATGTAATTAGAATGTTAATTAAGTGTTAATAGGGGACTTAACCTAATTAATTACCTATTTAATTAGCATGTAATTAGCCTTTAAGTGAAATTAAATTAAGCCCCTAATCCCTTAGTAGTCCCACGGCCAAGGAGGCTAAATGGCCAAGTTCTCACAAGTTCCACAAGGTTCTTGAACCATCCAAGTGACATAAGCCATGTGCTTCAAAGTGTGAACACAAATGGATATTTACTATCCAAGTTAAACACTCAATCTCTCCTACAAGCAACCTCACGGCAGCCCCTCCATATTTCACACTCAAATTTCACTTTCACACTTATCTAAATTTAAGCCTTCATATTCTCTCAAATTTCCAAGAACTCAAGAACACATTTCTCTTTCCTTTTCTCTCAAATTTTCGGCCCAACACCCAAACACCACCATCAATCTTCTATAATTTTTCTTTCTTACTTTTCCTAAACCACAACTATCTCCTAAACACTTTTCCTTTACAAGGTTTTGTCAAAAACCTACTCTTTCTAGTTCAAAATCAAAGCTGTTGTTCACTTCCCTAAGGGTAAGCTTTTGATTTTATGGTTTAAAATTTGATTTGTAATTTTCTAAATCATGTTTGTTCCATGGTTTTTCAATATTGATCCTTGTATGTAATTTTACTAATTATTTAAGAATTATTAGGGTTTTGTGTTGGTTTTCAAGAAAGCAAGGAGAAGGAGGAGATTAGAGGATCTTTGTCTTCAAGAGGTAAGAGGGAGATTTAATCTCATCAACCTTGTATGGTGATGAGAAAATGGAATTGTATGTGTGTGAAGAATCCATAAGGATTCATTTGTGTGGTTGTTTATTATTTTTCCTATTCTGTGATTGATTTTATTTGCAAGCATGTCTATAGTTTTAAAATATATTGCATGTGTTATTAATTGTATGATTATTAAAGTAGGATGTGAATAACATGTTACGATTGTATGAGTATTCCAAAGAACACAAAGGAGCTCACGACTTCTTCATGAAAAAGAAAACCAAAATGTTCTCAACCATTTTCTAAAACAATGATTTAATAAATCTAGGTAAAATAATGAAATTTAGAATGATTTAGGTTAATTATGGCCAACATGCCATTTAATATACAATTAAATTCCTAAGTTATTTGCTAAGGTAGATTTAGTAGCTAATCCGAATTCTTAATTAAAAGGATTTATTTTAAGTAAGAATCAAAGCGAACACTTGAAAAATACTACCGTAGAGCTCACTCTCTGAGTTTTGAAGTGTGTTAGCAAGTTTTAGGGTATAATTATTAGGTAAGGTTAAAATGAACAGTATTTGAAGGAAAACATAAAAAATATCATGTATTGATTTTCTAGGCAAAATACTACTGAAATTTACTAAAATCAGACAAATAAAATAAAAAGATCCCATAATATATTTATAACATAAGAAAAATACTTTACGTAGTTTAAAAGTACTAGATATAGTCTACACATATTTAAAAAAGATGATTTTAAGCTATATGGTTAAGAAAATGATTTAAAAATCTTACGCGATTGAGAAAATGATTTAAAAATATTACGCGGTGTTCAAAAATGTCAAAATATATTTATGTGATTTAAAAACGTTTGTAAAAGCGATGCGATTGTGAAAATGTGATAAAATTTCTACATGACTAAATGGAACGGCAAGTTTTACTGTCGGGCCAAAGTGGTGGACCCAGACATGTTGTGAGATAGTACTATCAAGTGGAGACATACTATATTTTGGTATATTGAGACTGAGGGTATTTTAATAAATATGGTAAAATATTGAGAATAAGGGTATTTTGGTAATTCTTGATCATGCTTAGAGTGTTGTGTCAATTTGGTTGATAATTGGCGATTGGTTGACAAGACAAATCACACCGTGTTGTGGGTATGATAGGCGTAGTGTGGTTCATTATATGAACTTGGAGGCATTAGTGTGCGGAGAATTCCATATATAGACAGTGGGTTGCTCCTCTAGGCCGTGGTAACGGGCAACACACTAATGATCTCGACAAGCACTATTCTTAATCAAGGTCTTGAGGAGACTATTATGTACAATGCCTATAGTACACGATGTATTAGACTGTGTACTGCTACACGATGTTTTAGATTGTGGACTATAGACACAATGTTGGACAGTGTAATAGTTTGGTTGGGCAGCCTGAGTTACTATTAATTATTTTTGGATCATTCTCTCAGATATCTGTGTTTAGCTCCATGGAGTAGGAACGAGTCAGTGTGTGTATCATTCATTATCTGTATTTTAATGTATACTATAATCTATGATAAAATGTATGATGTATTGCTTTGCTATACTGTATGAGATTGATGATATGTATTGTTGTGATATCTGTTGTATTGTCGTTTCTTTATTGCCATGCTGGTAGTGATATAGATTGTCTCACCTCTCTCTATATATATTTTTGTATTATCATTATATTTTCGTAAAGAGTTTGAGGAAGAATAGGAGGAACAGCCTCTTGAGATACAGTATCCGGACGAGCGACAGCCGAGTGAACTGTACGAGGAAGGCAAGCTGATAGATCACTCCCACCATCAGGACTGATCTTGAGATCATGGCGTTGCCGAGATTCTTTGGTTTTGTGAGACTTGAGTTTCACGGAGGTTCGGAGGCCTGGCGTATGTGTGAGGATAGAGGATCTGTAGTTTACGTGGGACGTTTGACTGTGTCCCTGAGTAGAGAGTTTGATGGAGATATTATATTTACCACTACTTTGTATTTACATTTAGAGGTTCCTCTGACTCTTAAGTGTTACTGGGAAGGAATCTTCCATGCGCCTAGCGAGCTCGGTAGTGAGTCAACAGCCCGGACTTGTGTCCGTAGAGTTGTGGGACCTCCAGGAGTTCTGTCTTTCAATGATCTCTCTGAAGATGATCCATCGGAGGGTTAGAAATCTTTCGAGGTACACTTGGGCAATGTTATGTTTTTAGTACTATACTGACATTTTACTGCTTTACTAAATATTTGTAGTTGTAAACTATTTGTGTATTTAAGACAAAAATCATATGTATATTATAGTGTGATTATGTTTTGTTTTATTTTGTGTTCTGTGTTATTTTATTTAATGTTATAAATATAAAAGGAAAAAATTTACCACTAATATTATTTATGTACTAAATGTTTTATAACTTGGGTAAGCATTTTATTTTATTTCATCATAAATGTGACACCCCCACAAGGGTGTTACATCGGGGTTTTGTGTTCCTTACATCTTTTCTTTCATTTTTACCATTATGCATATGTGATGCGTAATAGGCCATCCTGGATGTTAAAGTTATTTGTAGTTTTTTCTTGCTTGGATGAGTTTCTTTGGTTGTTTATGACTTGCTCATGGGATGAGTTTGAGTTTGAAACTTAGAACTTGTCATTTGAACCTTTGAGGCTAAAAGTGAGAAAGTTAGGTCATGATGTGTGATTTGATCCAAGAATCCAAAATTGGTGTTGTGAGTTAGTGATTTATGTTCTCTATGTGTTAGTGAACTTGTTAGGGACTTAAAATCACCTAGAAACCATTTTGGATTAAGTTGATTTCATGAGAAATGTGAATGGACCAGTACTGATTCTGTAAAATTCTGTAGTACCAGGGTTCTGCTTCTTATGCCGCGACACAAGGTGTTGCATGCTGTGGTTCGCGAGGCTCGATTTTTGTTTTGCAACAGGTAGAGAGCACCACATCGTGGCGTGGGGGTGTCACACCAAGGCGTGAGCTCTAGGACTTTTCAAGAATTATGTTCTTGACATATGAAGGTTCCCCAAGGGTTGGGATCACTCTTTTATACCTTTTAGAGTGTGGTGAGACACAAATGAGAGCATTTCAAGGAGGAAATCAATACCTAGTGTGATTGACATTGACTAGATACAAATGGTTTTGATGTCGATAAACAAGAAAGCAATGGGAATACAATGATCAAGTCACAAGGAACTCAAGATTAGCATATAGGTCATAGATCTTATATAAAGGTATATTAAGGATTCACCTCAAGCTCAAATGGCTTCCTTAAAATGAATTTGCAAAATGGTTTTTTAAGTAAGGATCAAAAGGTTTTTGCAACACCTCTCTAAAATCTTATATCCTTTTTCAAGTAAATCTCCTTGTATGAGCCAAAATTGAAATAAGCTTTTTTGGGAACTTACCAGTTTTTTAATAAACACAAAACTGTTATCTGTCCTGTTAGGAGCCAAAATTCAAAGGCTCCTAACCGATTAGGACTAGCTCCTAATCGGTTAGTTTGTTCAAACAGAGGCTTTGCCTTGTTATTTCTTAAATGCCTAACCGATTAGGCAAAGTGGCTAATCAATTATTTAATAACTCAGAAATCATTTTGTTTTTATCCTAATCGATTAGGTAGGAGACCTAACTGGTTATTCTCTAACTCAGAAACCATTTTGTTTTTGTCCTAACCAATTAGGTAGGAGACCTAACCGGTTATTCTCTAACTCAGAAACCATTTTGTTTTTGTCCTAATCAATTAGGTAGGAGACCTAACCGGTTATTCTCTAACTCAGAAACCATTTTGTTTTTGTCCTAACTGATTAGGTAGGACACCTAACCAGTTATTCTCTATCTCAGAAATCATTTTAATTGTGCCCTAACTGATTAGCCTGGAGCTCTAATCGGTTAGAAGCTTTCCCAGAAACCATCTTTATGTTGTCCTAACCGATTAGGACATATTGCTAACCGGTTTGTCTGTATTCTAGAATAATAAAGAGAAGCTCGTAACAGCTATATTAATGAGCATTAATTGCTCACATCTACCTCCAACGACACTAAATAGCCCTTAACTAGAAATTTGGATGTTGAGCTTTAATGGGAAGGTTAGAAAAATAGAAACTATCAATCTGAAAAATCACTACTGAGCATTAGAATAAGTTTTTCTCATCATTTCACAAAATCCTCTGTCTTAAGCTTGAACTTGTGTGAATCCCAAATACTATAGCTCTTCAATTTGTATTACTTGCTCTAGAGAGAGTTTCTTCCATCTAAATCTTATACAATCTACTTAGAGAGGGTGAGGTATCCCTCAAGAATTGTAAGGGTGAGGTATCCCTTAGAAATAAAGGCTCAAGCATAAGGGTGAGGTATCTCAAAGTGTTGAGTACTCAAAGTTGTAAAGGTTGTCAAGCACCTATTGAAGCTTGAAGAAATAGTGGAAAATCTCTAGCGGTTTCTTGAGGACTGGACGTAGATCACAAGTGGATTGGTGATCGAACCAGGATAAATCATTGTGTTTGTTTTCTCTAAACCCTTCTCTTTACATTGAGCATTATTTTATTGAATTGCTTGAATATTGTTCTCTTTGATTATTGCATTTATAAGTAAAAGTGTTTATCTCATATATCCAATCATCTCTAATCATCAAATAGCTTCAACGAAAATTGTTTATCAAATGATTTATGAAAGATTTGTGAACTTGTTTTACATACTCAATTCACCCCCCTCTTGAGTATTGAGGCCACTTAGTAACAAGTGGTATCAGAGCTAGACTCTTGTATAAAGAGCTTAACAGCTTCAAGAGAAGTGATGACTTCAAATGATTTTTCAAATGAAAGTTCTTCTATAAACAGACCTCCTTATTTTAATAGGGATGGTTATGCCTATTGGAAAGAAAGGATGAAAATTTTCATTGAAGCTATTGACTTAGATGTGTGGGATTCCATTGAAAATGGTGCTTTTATTCCCACACAAACTAAAGATGGTATGAAAATTAATACACCTAGAAATGAATGGACCGATGATGATAAAAAAAATGTTCAATACAATTTGAAAGCTAAGAACATCATAACCACATCCTTGGGATATGATGAATTCTTTAGGGTGTCAAATTGCAAGACCGTAAAAGAAATGTGGGATACCTTACAAGTAACTCATGAAGGTACTAGTGAGGTTAAGCGATCTTGAATAAACACTCTTACTCATGAATACGAATTGTTTAGAATGAACCAAGGTGAGAGTATTCAAGATATGCAAAAGAGATTTACTCATATTGTTGATCATCTTATCTCATTGGGAAAGACATTTCCTAATGAGGATCTTATTAACAAAGTCTTGAGATGCTTAAGCACGAGTTGACAACCCAAAGTAACGGCTATTGCAGAATCAAGAGATTTATCAACTATGTCGCTAGCCACTTTATTCTGGAAGCTTCAAGAATATGAGCTAGAACTAAATAGGCTCAATCAAAATAAAGAGCATGATAAAAAGAATAAGGGTATTGCACTCAAAGCCACCTCTTCTATAATTGAAAATGATGATGAAGATGGTGAAGAGGATGTTAAAAATGTTGAGCTAAGTGAGGAGAATCTTAGTCTTCTTGTGAGAAAGTTTGGAAATTCTTAAAGAAAAAGGGATTTCAAAGAAGACCACCCTTTCCTTAAAAAAAGTGTATCACAAAGGAGAAGGATCCTCCACTCCTCCAAAATGCTATGAATGTGGGAAACTGGGGAACATGAAAATGGAGTGTCCTATGTATCTTAAGAAAATGGAGAAGTTTGAGAGAAGGCCTTCCAAAGAGAAGAAAGGAAGGAGAGCATACATAGCATGGGAGGACAATGACTTAAGTTCTTCTGATAGTTCAGAGAATGAAGAAGCTCATCTTTGTCTCATGGCTCAAGGAGAAGAAAGTGGAGAGAGCGACACCGAGATAACCTCTTCTAACCTAGAATCTCCACCTTCTTATGATGAATTGCAAGATGCCTTTCAAGAATTGCATGATGAATCTTTGAGGCTCACAAAAATGGTTTTGTCTTCTAATAAAATAATCTCCTTATTGGCAAACAAAGTTTCTATTTTAACCAAGGAGATAAATGTGCTTAAAATTGAAAATGAAACCTTAGGACTCATTGATGCTAATTCATTATGCATGACTTGTTCCTCACATGATAATACATCCATATCATTACCTTGTTCATCATGCAAAGCGTTTGAAAAAGAAATTGAAGATTTGAACAACACTCTTGCAAAATTCACTTTTGGAAGAGACAACTTGAATGAGTTGTTAGGAAAACAAAAATGTATTTTTCAAAAAGCCGGTTTGGGATTTAATCCAAATAACCATCAAAAGTCTTATAAGAATTTCTTTGTTTCCTCAAAAATCTCAAGTAACCCCTTTGTCAAATGCTTTCATTGTGGTAAGAAAGGGTATAGTGCATCCACTTGCAATGTTAGAAAGAACATTAACACCAAGGTTGGAATCAAAAGAGTTTGGGTTCCTAAAGGCACCATGCCTAATTCTAACACACAAGGACCCAAAATAATTTGGGTACCAAAAGTTAAAATTTGAATGCGTGTTATAGGTGTACTTGAAGACCAAGAGCTTAAGTTAGTATCTTGATAGTGGTTGCTCCAAGCATATGACCGGTGATTGCTCCAAGTTCTCCTCCCTTACCCACAAGAAACATGGTTATGTCACATATGGTGATAACAACAAAGGGAAGATTCTTGGAATTGGCAAAGTTGGTAAGATCCCTTCATCATCTATTGATAATGTTTTACTTGTTGAAGGACTTAAACATAATTTGCTTAGCATTAGTCAATTATGTGATAAAGGCAATAGAGTTATATTTGATTCCTCTTGTTGCATAATTGAGGGAAAGGATGATAAGCAAGTTAAGTTTGTTGGTCATAGGGTCAATAATATATATATGATTAGTCTCGATGATATCTCCTCAAATGATGCTAAATGCTTTATGAGTAATGTAACACCCCAAAATTTCCTATCTTGTAAACAGTAATTTTGACAGTTAATAGAATTTTACTGTTTAGTAATTTTTGGATGCTGTAAAATTATTTTGATTATTCCATCAGTGTATTTGATCGTTTTGAGTGATTTACTCCGTGTCAGGAAAATAAAAATTTTCGGGCCGGGAAAAATTTTATGTAATTTAATTTTTATCGTTAGGCTTTAATTATTTTATGTGATCTGATTTGATATTTGTGAGTTTTCTAATTTTAGTGATTTTATGTGATTATGAAAATTTTTACTATTTGTGGGCCTAGGGGGTGTATGTGGGCCTAGGTGGGTCCCGCAAAGTGAAAAAAATTTCTACGGATAGAAAAATTTGTACTATTTAGACGGAGACAGGGGATCTTACTAAACCTGAATCTGGAAATAGTTTTTATAATTTTCTTTTATTGTGTTTTGTACTGTATTTATTTATCAGGTGATAAAAATACTGTAAAAATATTATTTGTAGGGTTATAGTGGATAAAAATAATAAAAAATTATACTGCATAGTCAATAAAGAGGGCTTAACTTGATTTGTACCCTTGGATGAGAATACTTAGTTTGAATATTAACCATTGATTTAATCAACGATTAAGAAACAAACTTAATAAAGAAGCATTGGATAATCACCATTGATTTAATCAATGGTGTGAGAATAAACTTAGTTAGGAAGGCTTTGATATCAATCGTAGATTTAATCAACGGTGTAAAATTGATTATATAAAGTGGTTATGACCATTTATAACCATTGGATTTAGAATTGATCAAGGGTTAGGATGACTTAGGATGATGGCTATGAAATTTGTCACATTTTATGAAGCATGGAAAGGGGGGAACGGTTTGGAGATGCTAGGTAGAGGGGAGACAACTTTGAATAGACTTTTTAGGCCAAAGAAAAAGATGAAGGCAATAGGCAAGTGTCAAGACCATTTGTGACCATTGGATGGAAAATGTGTAGAAAAGATCTTGACCTTCCATTTTTGAAGATGCATCTTATGGTTAGGATTTAGTTAACAAAAGTGGCTAGGTTAATTAGTTAAGTAATTAGATAATTTAACTTAATTATCCTAGTAGCTTAATTAACTAAGTGAACTAATTTAATTACTAAATAATTAGAAGCTAAATAAATATTTAATTATCTAAAAATATGACATAACCATAAGAATATAATTAAATAATTAAAATGTAGTTATAAAATCCTAACTAAACTAATTTAAGGGAAACTAAATGAATTAATTATTTAATTAAGGAGTAATTAAGAATTGAAATAGAATCAAGACTTAGTTAATTTCCCCTTGGACTCCCACGGCTGCAAGGTGCTTCTCCAAGGTTCTTGAATGGACTTTTATGACCAATGGATGGCATTTAGTGACTTAGACCATGTGAAGACCATGTGCATGCATGTGAAAGCCTTCAATTATGCTAAATAAATTTTTATCTCTCCATTCTTTCACTCCTACGGCTGCCCACTTCAAATTCAGCCTTCTATTTTTATTTTTATCACATTTAGCAACACAAAGACCATTCTCTCTCTTCTTTCTCTTCCAATTTGTCAAGAACACCAAGAACAACACCATGAACTTCACCTTCTTCCTTTCTTGAGTTGTTCGGTCAGCACCCATAGAACCACTTCCACTCTTCCATAATTTTATCTAGCTACATATCTTGAATCCTCTTATCAATCCAAAACACTTTCATGTTAGGAACTTCTCAAAATTCTATCATCTACAACATTGTCCTTCAAGTTAAAGATCAAAAAGCTTATGTTTTCCTTCTTGTGAGGAATTCGATCAACTACCCTAAGACCACCCTTCAAGTTTGTTTAATTTAATCTAACCATAGATCTTGAATCTACATGATATTCTAAGCAACTTTCATGTTGGAGACTTTTTCTAAATCATTCATCTTCATAGACTTTCTTCAAGATCAAAGTTATTGGGTTTTTGAGGTGAAGTGTAAGGAAACTTCATTTCTTCTTTCTTTTTCATGTTCTAAACCATGCTTGATCCATGGTTCCTCTTAATCAAGCTTAGTATACTAATTTCTATGTATTTTGTTTTGTATTTGAGAAGTCCTTTGGTGGTGAAGGACTTGGAAAAAGAAGCAAATTAAGAAGCTTTTGAGGATCTTCAAGAGGTAAGAGGGAGATCCATCTCACCAACCAAGTATGGTGGTGAGAGATGGTCTTATATTTGATGGATGGTGAATCCATGTGAGGATTCCAATCCATGGTCATGTAATAATTTATGTGTGTTTATGAGCTTTGATTTATTTGCTTATGCTTGATATGCTTTGTATGATTTTATGGCTTTGATGATATGCTTATATTATGCATGATAAGTATATGGCATGCTTATAGTATTTATGATGAAATATATATATGTGTATGTCATGATGTGGTAATGAAAAGGAATTCAATTTTTGGCTCCAATAGCCAAAGGAGAGGGTTCGGTTTTTGATGCCCTTGATTAAGGTTCATGTTGAAAATTTTCAAGAATAAGGGAATTGATTTTTGGGTCCTTAGGACAATGAGAATTTTAGCCAAGACACCTCAAAATAGGTGTTCACAAATTAATATTTTCATGAAAAATGAAAATGGATGATTTGAAGAGTATGAAAAATAAACAAAGGGTTTGTTTTTTTTAAGAGAACAAGAATACGGTCTTTGAGGAATTTTTATTGATTTATTTTGTGTAAAAAGATCCTAAGTGTTTTTCTAAATATGAGTTTTGAATGAAACGAGCAAACATTAATTTTAAGGATTTGCAAAGAAAGTGAACAAAGATTTGCAAAGAAAGTGAAAAAGGATTTGTAAAGAAAGTGAAAAAGGATTTGAACAAATAGGTTTGGTTTTTATAACCATCGGTATTTCATTTTTGAAAATAAAATTTTAATGATTTTGTTTGTGTAAAACCATATCAATTTAAAAGGAAAAATGTTTTGATAATTTTCAATAGTCATATCCACGTTTTCGAAGGCTTGTAATGCATTGATTTTGATGAAACAAAGTGATTTTCCAAGTGGAAATATAATTAATTTAATACAAGGAATTTGAAAAGGGAATCAGAGTATTTTAGCACTTGAGAAATGAATTTTTATGTAAATGGAAAAGAGAGGTTGCAAGTGAGCCTCAATTTGTTTTAAAAAGAATTTATTTTTTTTGTTAAAATCTCGTTGGATTTTGGAAAGCGTTAGTAATTTTTAAAGTTAGAAACATTGATTTAATTCAATGGAATTGTGAATTTGTGAAATATATTGTGAAAAAGGATTTTCTTAAATAAGAAGATATATTAAATGAAGTATAAAGTTATATTATTTTGAGGAAGGTTGATTTGGAAATGATTTGGGAAAAATAGAGAATATAATGGTATTTTAAAATTTACTAACGGATAACTTATTTTTGAGTTTTAAAGTACGTTAGAAAAAGTTAAGTTTTGAAACGTTGATTTATATCAATGGAAAAGTGATTTTGTGAATTATATTTTGGAAAAGGATTTCTTGAGTAAAGAAATGTGGAAAAAGATTTTCTTGAGTAAAGAAAATGTGTTAAATAAAGTATAAAGTCATATTATTTTGAGAAAAGTGGAAATGGAGTTTTTGAAGAAATGAGAAATATTTTCTGTAATGAAATTGTGGTGAAAAAAATTATTTACGTATCTTAAAAATGTAATTTTTAAAGTACGTAGTTTGAAATACAGTAAAATATTTCTAAGTGTTTGGAAATATAGTAAAATATTTTTATGCGATTTGAAATATGATAAAATATTACTATGCGATTAGAGATGCATTGAAACATTTTAAGTGATTTGAATTACGTTTAAATATTTTATGTAATTTGAACTACTGTTGAAAAATCACTATATGATTTAAAAGTGATAGAATATTTTTACGCGATTGTGAAAAATGACAGAAAATCATTATGTGATTTGGAAAGTGTTTTAAATATTTTGAGAATGATGGAAAATGTTTTATGCGACTTAAAAGAATGATTTTTAAGTTACGCGATTTTGAAAATGATGGAAAATCATTATGCAATTTGAGAAACGTATATTTTTATGCAATTTGAGAAACGTATATTTTTATGCGATTGAGAAAAATGTTAAAAAAATTTTAATACATGATTTAAAGGTGCAACAGAAGAGTTGCAGTATTGTGAAAACGTAACAGAAACGTTTTGGAATTGTGAAAATGAAATGAAAATGTTGCGCAATTTTGTGAAAACACGACGAAAGAGTTTTATACCTATGAAAATGTGATAATATGATTTTCTTGTTGAAAATACAGTATAAATACTGTAGAACCAGTATATGGATGCTGTGTGAGAAAATGACATGTTTTGCCTGTGATTGGCATTTGGTGCATTATACATGCATTGGAAAGATATGTCTGTGATTGGATTTGGTGCATTATACGTGCATTGGAAAAATATGCGTTGAAGCATATGATTACATTGAACAAATGAAATTGAAAAGATTTGGCCCTTTGGGATTGGACTTGCACTGATATATTCCTGCATTGTATAAAATATAGCTAATAGCTATTATGGCCCTTGTGGTTGAAGAGGGAATGAGAATTGATAGTGAGGTCTATGATGGATCTTGGGGGTGTCGAGGCGCGGTGGTCGACCAGTGGACAGTTGGCTAGTACCCTGTGCCACTTGGCGATGCAGTCCGTTGTAACGCATTGACGATACCCGACAAGAACACGATTCTTTTCAACGACTGGGAGATTGTCTTTGGGCTAAGGCTGACAATTAACCAGAGTATTCTTCTCGAAATTGTGAAAACCTCCATGGAGTTGTTTTTGATAAACTGAGTCTTTGTGCATATGCATAAATCTGAGCATTTATATCTGTGTGATATATTAATTGAGGAATATTGATTATGATAATTGTTTTGAATACTTGGAAGATGATGATGATGATAATGCTGAGGGCATTATCATAATTATTGTTTATGATAATTGAATTGATAAATGATTGGATGATGATAGTTGATTAATGTTGATGGCATGATCATAATTGTGGTATGATCTATCTGTATGATATTGCTGTTTGTGTTATCTCTGTGCTGCCATGTTGGTATTGGTGTAGGTGATCTCACCTCTTTAATATATTGTTTTGCTTTGTTTGTATTATTAAAATTATACAGTAGAAGGAATGAGTTGTCTTAGACATAGCGGGTGGTAGATACTCAGAGATTGATGGAAACATTGAAAAGTGGCTGTCTCAAGTTCGAAGATGTGCCGGGTAGACAAGGAGTAAAGTTCTGATGCATCAAGTTGATACAAGAGAAGGAACGAGTATGTTAAGATTTAATGTTAGTGTTGTACCGTGCTATTAAGTAGGACCCGTTATGGGGTTTGCTACTGTTAAAAAAAAATAAGTCTATTAATTTTATATTTCTCTTTAAATTGTGATATTAATTGGTGTCAATATTGCATAATGAATAGTTGAAATATGATTTTCAATATTACCTAATATTTTCAGTAAATTTACGTTTCAGTAAAGAAGAAATTTTGAAACCCATCTTCTATAACTCAAACTTTGTGCGAACTTCTTTTCAGATGAGTCGGGAGTCAGAAATGTGATGCTCTAAGGAGGGTGTTACAAGTAAAGAAAATGATTCATGGTTATGGCATAGAAGAATTGTTCACATTCACATGGATCACTTAAACAAATTGGTTTCTAAAGAACTAGTAATTGGTCTTCCAAAGCTCAAATTTGAAAAAGACAAACTTTGTGATGCATGTCAAAAGGGAAAATAAGTAAATGTCTCTTTTAAAGCTAAAAACATGGTTTCAACTTCTAGACCTTTACAACTTTTACACATGGATCTTTTTGGTCCCTCTAGAACTATGAGCTTTGGTGAGAATTACTATACATTGGTGATTGTGGATGATTTTTCTAGGTTTACATGGACATTATTCTTGGACCACAAAAATGATGCTTTTCAATCATTTAAAAAGCTTGCCAAAGTTATCCAAAACGAAAAAGGTTTTTGTATTGCATCCATAAGAAGTGACCATGGTGGTGAATTTGAAAACCATGAATTTAAGACTTTTTGTGATGAACATGGCATTGAGCATAATTTTTTTGCCCCTAGAACACCACAACAAAATGGTGTTGTAGAAAGAAAAAATCGATCTTTAGAGGAAATGGCAAGAACTATACTCAATGGTTCCTAAGTATTTTTAAGTGGATGTTAACACCGCTTGTTATGTTATGAATAGAGCCCTAATAAGGCCAATTTTAAGGAAAACCCCATATGAGTTATACAAAGGAAGGAAGCCAAATATGTCACATTTTCATATTTTTGGATGTAAATGTTTTGTTTTAAATAATGGAAAGGATAACTTGGGGAAGTTTGATGTAAAATCTGATGAAGGAATATTCATTGGCTATTCTATACATAGTAAGGCTTTTAGAGTCTATAACAAATGAACTATGACCATAGAAGAGTCTATACATGTTGCATTCGATGAAACTAACCCAAATGTGCCGAGAAAGGAGCTTGTTGATGATGTTGCAGAAATCTTAGCAAAAACGCACTTGAAAAATCAAGAGAAAGAGTCCAAGAAGCAAGAAGAGAGACTCCTTGATCACTCATGGTAAAAGGATTCAGAAATCATGGACCTACCCAAGGAATGGAGGACATCAAGATATCACCCTCTCGACAAGGTGATAGGTGATGTATCAAAAGGGGTAATCACTCGAAACTCACTTAGAGATGCATGTAATCATTTAGATTTTGTCTCTCAAGTTGAACCTAAAGACATAAATAAGGCCATTAATGATGAACATTGGATCTTGGCCATGCAAGAAGAACTAAATCAATTTGAGAGAAATCAAGTTTGGGAATTAGTTCCAAGGGCCAATGATCATCCCATAATTGGCACCAAATGGGTCTTTAGGAACAAACTTGATGAAACGGGCCTAATAATAAGAAACAAAGCTAGGCATGTAGCTAGGGGCTATAATCAAGAAAAAGGCATAGATTATGAAGAAACTTATGCTCTCGTAGCTAGATTAGAGGCCATTAGAATGTTACTTGCATATGCTTGCATCATGGATTTCAAACTTTATCAAATGGATGTCAAAAGTGCCTTTTTAAATGGTTTTATACAAGAAGAGCTGTATGTGGAACAACCTCCTGGTTTTGAAGATTTTGAATTGCCCAACCATGTTTTTAAATTGAAAAAGGCCTTGTATGGCTTGAAACAAGCTCCTAGAGCTTGGTATGAAAGGTTGAGCAAATTTCTTTTGGAAAAAGGTTTTTCTAGAGGCAAAGTTGATACTACCCTTTTCATAAAACATAAAATGCATGACATACTTCTAGTTCAAATCTATGTTGATGACATTATATTTGGGGCTACTAACAACTCTCTGTATAAAGAATTTTCAAATATTATGCAAAGTGAGTTTGAGATGTCCATGATAGGTGAGCTCAACTTCTTCCTTGGTCTCCAAATCAAGCAAACAAGAGAAGGAACTTTCATAAACCAATCCAAGTATTACAAGGAGCTACTCAAGAAGTTTGGAATGGACAATGCCAAACATATGATTACTCCTATAGGCACTTCTTGCTATTTGGACAAGGATGAAGGAGGTAAATCGGTAGAAATTACTAAATATAGAGGCATGATTGGCTCACTCCTTTATCTCACTGCAAGTAGGCCTGATATAATGTCTAGTGTATGCTTGTGTGCTAGATATCAAGCTAATCCTAAAGAATCACACCTAAGTGCTGTTAAAAGAATAATTAAATATCTAATAGGCACATCACAAATGGGTTTGTGGTACACTAAGGGTGTCTCATGTAGCCTTATTGGGTATTCCGATTCTGATTTTGCTGGATGCAAAATGGATAGGAAGAGCACTAGTGGGACATGTCACTTGCTTGGAAGCTCACTAGTTTCTTGGCATAGCAAGAAACAAAATAGTGTGGCATTGTCTACAGCTGAAGCTGAATATGTTGCAACTAAGGGTTGTTGTGCTCAAATCCTTTGGATGAAGCAACAACTCTTGGACTATGGTCTTGAACTTGATCACATCCCCATAAGATTTGATAATACTAGTGCAATCAATTTGTCCAAAAATCCCATTTTGCACTCTAGTACTAAACATATTGAAATAAGACATTATTTCATAAGAGATCATGCTCAAAAGGGTGATTGCATGCTTGAATTTGTGGAAACCACTAAGCAACTAGATGACATTTTCACTAAGCCCTTAGAAAAAGAAGCATTCTTCTATATATGAAATGAACTCGGAATATTGGATCAATCATGTATAAGTTGATTACTTGCTGCATAACTTGTTTTCTATGATACCTATTTTGCTCCTCTACTACATAATATCATTGTTTCGCTATGTAATTTTATAAGTTAATCTCTTTTAAATCCAATACTAACTTGAGCGTCAGAGTGTCCCCTTATTTTGTTTTGCAGGAGCTCAGTCCATGGTTAAGTCCTCCAATCTTAAAACTCAAGTTCCTATTGTGAAAAATGATCTCTAAAGTTCCTCTTACTTAATCTGTTATTGGGATGATTTTTTTTAAATGAAAATGAAGTCAAGCCAAAAATGAACTTCAAGAAGACTTGAACTCATATGCTAAAGGATTATTCCCATTAAATTGTTCTAGTTCTATCAGTGAAATGATCAAGTAAAAGAAGAAAATGCCATTTTGTTTGGCCTCTAGAAGTGTTTGGAACCTTGAGGGGCTCTCTGTCAAGACAAAACAATCAGTTAGGCATGGCCTCTAACCGGTTACCCTGTGTTGGGAAGCTATTTCATGCTCTCTGTCAAGTAAAATAACTAAATAGTTGATTTTTCCTAACCGGTTAGCACAAACCGTGATATCCCAATTGGATTGCATAACCAGTTAGCACAAGGCACCTAACCGGTTACCTACTTTGCTTAACCAGTTAGAACACCCCACTTAAACACCCCCAGCAGCGTAGCTCTCTCCATTCACGCACCCTCACCCCAATTATCATCTTCATCCTCTCAAGCCCTCTCACACCCACTCCTTCACATTCATCCCTCACCATAAAACCACAAAAAATTCAGCCTTCAAATCCCATTTCGCTTACTATCCATCACTTTCCATCATCTTTCTCAGATTAAAATTCCATTTTTCTTCCAAAATTTTCATCTCCCTCATACACTCTCTCCCCTCCACCGTGCCCTAAGCCTTCATTCCCCACCATGGCCAGCAGCTCTTCCTTCGCCAAAAGGTCACGCACCAAAAATCCCAATGTCCTAAAGGAAACAACTCCTACTGACACTGACCCAGATTTTTCAGTAGCTTTGAATCTCAGAAGATATTTCACTGACCCTGCTCAAATAAAGACATATCAGTTGGAATTTCATGCAAGACGCATCATTTCACCGAAATAGATGGACTGGGAGTTTTTCGTCCAAGAAGGATTCACTTCTCTTATAGAGCTGCTTGAATTCCATGGGTTGAGAACTCTCATCACCACCAATCCAGGGTATTTCTATCTTGAACCTACTAAAGTCTTCTTCTGTAATTTATCTATTATGGGTGGAAATTTGATTTCTGAAATCAAAAAGCACAAGATTATTGTGATTCCCAGTGAGTGGGTTCCTTTGTTTGGTCTTCCTCACTCTGGAGAAAAGCTCAAAATAGAAAAACATGGCTCATGGGAAAATTATAAGAGAGATCAAGTCGTCATGGGCATGCTTCAGCCTGGTGTTCAAATGCCAAAGGGAACTTTTACTACCAGCCTTCTGAAGCTACATGATCATCTTCTTCATTTCATTGTCACTCATATCCTCGCACCAAGGGCAAGTAACTATGCTTTAGTTGAAGAGAAAGACATCTTCCTGATGTGGCTTCTCAAGGAACGCACAAAGATCAACTGGCCTTTTTACATTATACATAATATGATGAAAGCTAAAAATAAGGCAGTTATGGATCTTCCGTATACCCTTTTGATTGCTCGAATCCTTGACCACTATAAGGTTCTCCCCTATTAGACAATGGCATTGTAAACACTGCAGGTCCCCATAAGTTTGGACTTACTTCTCTTAATAGAATGCACATGAAGAACGTCAATGGCGAATGGACTTATGGTCCTGCACGTGTGGCAGGAGCACCACTAGAAGAAATTCCCGTTGATTCGACTGATGCCCCTATGGAAGAAGCACCAGAAATGAGTAGCGTCTCCGAAACCACAAGTGAAGCCCGCATTCTTGCAGCCATTACGGATCTACGAACCTACCAAGAGCATAGTAACTCAGTAATCTTTGATCGGTTAAGTGCTATAGAGGATCGCTTGGATAGGCTCGAGCGTCGCTTCCCAGCACCCAAAGACCCTGAGGCTTAGGCATGGACTATTTGTTTCTATCATAGTTGTATTGCTAAACTAATTGCTTTTGAGCTCTATTTTGACTATGCTTGGTTATCATATTTTGGATATTTTTGGTAGACTTATTTGGCATGACTGATTATGAGTTTCTAGAAATTATGTTTAGTCTTAACAGTTATCTTTAACCCATAATTTGAATCTTGAACATATTTCATTATGTTTTGAATGCTTGGTCTCATATAACTTATCTGTGTCTAAATGGTTTACTGATTTTTTTTTATCATGACAAAAGGGGGAGAAGGATAGGGACTTTTTATTGAGAACAAAAACTATATATATAATGTTATGTGTTGTCTGTTTGAGTTATGTGTTGTCTATTAATGGTCTTGGAATTCCAAAATAAATGGGGAGCTGTGCATCTCTGATTCAAGCACCTCTTGAACAAAAGAGGGGAAGTAAGCCTCTAAATCCTATTATGAATTCTAATTATCATTTAAACTAATCTTTTTCTCAACAATAGTTTGTCATCATCAAAAAGGGGGAGAATGTGATTGACATTGACTAGACACAAATGGTTTTGATGTCGACAAACAAGAAAGCAATGGGAACACAACGATCAAGTCACAAGGAACTCAAGATTAGCATGTGGGTCATAGATCTTATGTAAAGGTATATTAAGGATTCACCTCATGCTCAAATGGCTTCCTTAAAATGAATTTGCAAAATGGTTTTTTAAGTAAGGATCAAAAGGTTTTTGCAACACTTCTCTAAAATCTTATATTCTTTTTCAAGTAAATCTCCTTGTATGAGCCAAAATTGAAATAAGCCTTTTTGAGAACTTACCAGTTTTTTAATAAACACAAAACTGTTATTTGTCCTGTTAGGAGCCAAAATTCTAAGGCCCCTAACCGATTAGGACTAGATCCTAGTTAGTTAGTTTGTTCAAACAGAGGCTTTGCCTCGTTATTTCTCAAATGCCTAACCGATTAGGCAAAGTGGCTAATCGGTTATTTAATAACTCAGAAACCATTTTGTTTTTGTCCTAACCGATTAGGTAGGAGATCTAACTGGTTATTCTCTAACTCAGAAACCATTTTGTTTTTGTCCTAACCGATTAGGTAGGAGTCGGTTAGGACACCTAACCGGTTATTCTCTAACTCAGAAACCATTTTGTTTTTGTCCTAACCGATTAGGTAGGAGACCTAACTGGTTATTCTCTATCTCAGAAACCATTTTGATTGTGCCCTAACTGATTAGCCTAGAGCTTTAATCGGTTAGAAGCTTTCCTAGAAACCTTCTTCGTGTTGTCCTAACCGATTAGGACACATTGCTAATCGGTTAGTCTGTATTCTGGAATAATAAAGAGAAGCTCGTAACGGCTATATTAATAAGTATTAATTGCTCACATCTACCTCCAACGGCACTAAATAGCCCTTAACTATAAATTTGGATGTTGAGCTTTAATGGAGGGCTAGAAAAACAAAAACTATCAATCTGAAAAATTACTACTGAGCATTAGAACAAGTTTTCTCATCATTTCACAATATCCTCTGTTTTAAGCTTGAACTTGTGTGAATCCCAAATACTATAGCTCTTCAATTTGTATTACCTGCTCTAGAGAGAGTTTCTTCTATCTAAATCTTATACAATCTGCTTAGAGAGGGTGAGGTATCCCTCAAGAATTGTAAGGGTGAGGTATCCCTTGGAAATAGAGGCTCAAGCATAAGGGTGAAGTATCCCAAAGTGTTGAGTGCTCAAAGTTATAAAGGTTGTCAAGCACCTATTGAAACTTGAAGAAATAGTGAAAAATCTCTAGCAGTTGCTTGAGGACTGGATGTAGATCACAAATGGATTGGTGATCGAACCAGGATAAATCATCATGTTTGTTTTCTCTAAACCGTCTCTTTACATTGAGCATTGTTTTATTGAATTGCTTGAATATTGTTCTCTTTGATTATTGCATTTATAAGTAAAGGTGTTTGTCTCATATATCCAATCATCTCTAATCACCAAATAGCTTCAACGAAAATTGTTTATCAAACGATTCGCAAAAGATTTGTGAACTTGTTTTACATGCTCAATTCACCCCCCCTCTTGAGTATTGAGGCCATTTGGTAACACCTAGTGTATGAGAGGAAAGTATGAAACCTTAGGCAACTAAAGGTTTAGAAATGCCATAGGCTACCACCTAAGCTCTTGATCCATGCGGGATTGTTGTTAGTGTAACATCCTCTATCTGAAAGGCATTACATTTCAAACTAACTTCTTTTAAAAGGACATTTCCCAAGGATATAATATATTTGATATTGTAAACTACGAGCCTAAAAAAATTTCTTCTTCTGAAATAATATAAACTTACTACAATAGAGGGGAAACACAAGTTATAAGAACTGAATAGTAGACTTTTCATAAAAATAAAGTTTACTACATCCATGGGTACATTGTACTTACATTCCAAAACATAAAATATTTAACATAACCAACTTAGACTGGTCGAAGTTCACAACACCTAAAGAGAAGAGTCTTCCTTAGACGGTAAATTCCCTAACTGAAAATGTCTCGATGAATAGAAATTTGAGCAGAAGACATCTCGCAAATCTTGCCTTGCCGTCATCGCAGTCTTCTTAAAATGTATATATATATATATATATATATCAAAACAAACAGCACAAGATAATAAAGAGGTGAGATCCCCTACATCAATACCAGCATGGTAGCAAGAAACAATAATGATAGCAATGCCATCCATATACAGCAATATCAAAGAACACCAGATATAATCATGTTATTACAGGAATATCACAGAACAACAGGCATAATCATATTATCAACTGGAAAATAATTCAACAATGTATATCACAATAACCATGCCATAACAAGTAAGTATACTGGCTGCACCCCCACAATATGCATCCTGACTATGCCAAGACAATATGTATATTGATTATGCGTATACACAATGCACCGACACCTACTCTATGGAGCTAAACCCAAACATCAGAGAGAATGATCGGGAGAGTCACTATCTGTATATCATTAGCCTCAAATCATGTGCTTCTCAATATAATCAATATGCACAACCTAGCTATACAAGACACTCTCAACTGGATCGTGCATAGGATAATGCATGGTTGAGATCGTCAGAGCGTCGCTTTAGCTTTACTACGGCCCAGTGGAGCTACCAACTGTCCACCTGTGAGATACCTGCACCTCGATGCCTCCAAGTTCAACCACAAGTGAACTACACTACACTATTCGCACCCGCACAAAGGTGTAATTTAATCTCTTGGGCATACAGCCTTAACAACAAGTCATCAAGACTTTTACTTTCACAATGCATGATGGGATGACACGAGAGATCAACACTCATTAATAGCATCATTCCATGAAAAATAAAGCACCACTATACCATTCCCAATGGTATTAAAGCAACCGCCCATACAATTATCCAATACTATTAGTATCAATGATATTATATGACCCGCACATACAATTACATAATACTAATAATCCACCCAGGTCCAGTACATTGGTTCCACAATCCACTCGGGTTTAGTACGTCAGCTCAAAAGCACAATGCTAAATCCACAATCCACTTGGGTCTAGTACATCGGCCCAAAAGCACAATGCTAAATCCACAATCCACATAGGTGCTGTACGTCGGCCCGACGGCACAAGGCTATTATATTTAGCCATAAAGCACTTCCATTATGCAAATTCAAGGATCATCATTTTCAAATCACATGAAGTATTCTCACAAATTTCTTTAACATGTAAGATCATTAATTCACTTTTAGGCTCTCATTGTGACACTTTCAAGAATAAAAGTAGAAATTACTTCTAATCACCAAACTCTTCTAACTAAGTTCCTCGAGTGACCTATTTTTCATGTAAAACCTAGATAGAAACCACATTCTCCTAACCTCATAATTCTTTTCCTTTTCCCCTAAGCCTTTCAAGTTTTCACTATTTCTCTCTCAAGCTTGTTTTTCCTCTCAAAATCAAAAATCACTCTTTTGCTAAGTGATAAAATTTATTCTTTTCCATTCTTATCTTATGAAGCCTTAATTAAATTTCTCGATTATTAAGTCAACTAGATTCATCACTAATAAATCATTTTCTATTATTCCAATTATCCCCAAAATTATTTTCATTTGCATATCCAAAAGTTATTACTCCTCAAATCATGACATTATGATTATCTTCTCTCTTACTTATAAATCCTTTAACCCTAATTTGTCATCCAATTCACCTAAACAATATTTTCTAACATTCTTTCCAAGACTTTCATTGTTCAACTTCTAAATAAAATCATTTCCATCCTAATTACTCTTCCATCCCATTATCAAATATTTTAGGTCTCTAATTCACTCTTTCATCCAATCATCAAATATCATGGACAAAATTAATTCTTTTCAATGGTATAAAAACTTATTTCTTTCCTCTTTCAACTTGTAACCTCATGAATCATATTTTTGTCGCCTAATCATCTAAGTCCTTAATCAATAAATATTTTTCTCATGGATACCACTTCCTAGGCCAAGAAGGTTGTGAGCCTCAAGAGATCAAGGGGACCAAAAATCATTCCTTTACAACATAATCATAGCATGCCACATACTTTAATCATCACAATTAACTAAGTTCATGCTTACTATTAAAATCACATCATCACATATATCCATTAAGCCATCACAATCATCTCTTACATACAACAACATCATATAATCATACAAAATCAAACAAACATAAATCAAAAGTCACACAATTGAGTGGATGAATCCTCACGTGGACTCTCCACTCCCAACACAACCATTCGTTCCTCTCCACCATAGCATGGTTGATGAGGTTAATCTCCCTCTTACCTTGGGTGTAGCCTCCTAGCTCCTTGAAAGTCCTTATATAGCAAACTTTCTCCACCAAGAGGTTCTTAGAAACAAAGCAAACACACAAGAATTAATATCTAGGACTTGAATAAGATTACCATAGATCAAAGTATGGTTTTAAATCCTTTAAAAAGAAGCAAGATAAAAAGTTCAAGAACCTTACCTTAAGACTCTTGAACTTGAGATTTGAAGCAAGCTTAAAGAAATACTTGAAGATGGATGAACTAAAGATTGATTCTCCACATAAGAGTGTCCTATAATGGTGTAGATATTCAAGATCTAAGGTTACCTTGAATTATGGAAGGTTGGGTGATGGGTTTTAGGGTTTGGCCATGGCCTATCCAAGAGAAAAAGTGTAACACCCCCTCCGAAGGGTATCACATTCATACTAACTCCTTATAATTAATTAATTTCCCAAGTTATAAAATATTTAATATTATTTAAATACGGGTTTCAAAATTTCTTTTTCACGAAAAACATCAATTGATCAAATTAAAGTAACTCAAAATATAAAAATTGAATAAATATACTTTTCATATAAACAAAGTTTACTACAACTATTCATTCATTATTTTTATATACCCAAAAACATAACACCTAAGATATGAGCCCTTGTCAGAAGACAAATTCCCTAGCTGGGAATGTCTCGATGGATAGAAATTCGACCCAAAGATATATCGAAGTTCTCTCTAGGAGTATAGTGAAATTCATTCCAAACCTCCCTAATAGGAAAAATAATCCCTACATAAGCAATTGTATAAAATGAAGTAACGATCCCATGGCGAGTCCTACTTACTAATAGAGTAATGTCACCACAATACTCTATGTGCCCTGTGTCCCAATGGACACGCCAAGCAACAGCGCCTTCAAGAAACTGTAGCCTAAAGAAATCTAGCTGATTCCTCCTTGTCGCCATTGCAGTCTTTACAAATGTGGACATAAAATAGAAATAGACAAAATAAAATAGCAAAGAGGTGAGATCCCCTACATCGCATACTAATATGGTAGCAAACAAACGATACGAACAACAATGTCATTCCATACATATAATCCATTGATTAATATAAAATCAGTAGATATATTCATGACATTAATAGATAAATAATCCAATAGACTTGCAGTATAATAGCAAATACCACAATCATATTATATCACAATAATACTATATCACCACAGTATAAATGCTGAGTATGCTCACGAACCATGTGTACATTAAATATGCTAGATGAGTACAAGGACCATGATTATGCACAATGCTCCATGTTAAATGAACACATTTTTCTATGCATAAGCGAATACGCTTTTCTATGCTCAAGCGAATACGCTTTTCTATGCTCAAGCAAACACGCTTTTCTATTGTCAAGTGAACACGCTTTTCTATGCATGATAAATGATTCAAACATATACTGTCATTGATCACACAGTATTTCTTTATTCACATGCCGTCTCATGGTGATATATTGACATTAATCACACAATATTTCTTATTCACACGTCGTCACATGGTAGTGTCACCGTATAATGCTCAAAAACACTTTTAATTGAAACAAAGTACTATTGTATTATTCTCAATGATATTAACGCAACCGAACATACAGTTGTCCAATACCATTAGTATCTATGATATTATATAACTGCCCATACAATCAATAATATCAAAGATCCACTCGGGTCCAGTACTTCAGTTTCACAAACATTGACCCGACAGCACAACTTGCTGTTCCCCTCAATCGTGTAGCAATATTATTGCATTTTCACAATCGTGTAACACTTCTGTTACGTTTTCAAATCGCGTAAAGACTTTTTAACATTTTCTCAATTACGTAAAGATTTTAAAATGTTTTCTCAATTGCGTAGCTAAAATTTACTATTTTGAAATCGTGTAAGAGTTTTTCTACGTATTTTCAATTGTGTAAAATATTTTAACATATTCTAAGCTCAAAATAATACTTTTCTCATTTATTATCAAAATTTGACTTTATTTCCATTAGTTCCATAATAATCCCTCTTAAAATAATATTTTCACGATGTTCTCATCAAAATCAGTACTTTCTACTGTTTCCTAGAAAACTGTATTTCTTTAATTTACTTGAAACATTACAGCTTAAAATTTCCTAACGTGCTTCAAAACACAAAGGGTGAGCTATACATTAACAAATTTCAAGTTTTAACTTTTACTTTAGTACATAACTTAATTAGGCCAATTTTTATTCTAAAATGTTAATCACTTTCATTTAGATTCAAAAACTTGCCAAATTGATTACTTACCATTTAAGCACCTAAGTCTACACTTAGTAAATAATTTTGGATCTTGAATATCAAAATGGCATATTGGCCGAATTTCCTACTATGCTTCATAAATCATATATAATTCTTTTCTAACATTTTATTCCTTATAAAAATTACTTAATTTATTGTCATAAAATCATTTAATCCTTAATTAGGAAAATAATTTAGAATACTTGGTCCCCTGGGTGAAGTTGAGGTCGTGCCTCTAGGTTCTTTGGAACTATCATACAATTTTCATCATGTGAATCACATCCTAAGTTACACAGAAATTAACATGCTTTCCAAATCACATATATAAGCATATTATCAAAACTGTAAGCATACCAAACACATATATAAATCATGCATATTTATCAAAGCAATACAACAATCACATATAATCTAATAAGCATAAAACAACAACCACATAATCGAGTGAATAAATCCTCATATGGATTTTTCACTCACAAATACAAACAATTCATTCCTTCACCACCACATATTGTTAGTGTATGCCCCAGAGGCTGATACATTTGTCTGTATTTACATACATTCTATTATGCTTATTTTAATATATGAGGCATTTCATTTATTGTGTTCTTTTTTAATAAACATAATAAAGTCCTTAGAATTGTAAGTTTGATGCTATAGGACATTAAGTGGATGACTTGATCGTGAGATCCTTTTGGTTATAACACTATTCTTAAATGTCCCTAGTCAAGTATTATTGTTAATTAGGACAATAATAATGCATTGAGACTAGTATGTGCATAGACTGACGACCACATCTCATGGGTCATGGATAAGAGATATTAAGTCTTCATATGGGTACATATTAGAGTAATGATGTACTAGACTGACCTGCCATGAGAACGCTACATGGATCGTTACGTGAGTGTCATAAGCGATTCTCATAGTGATAATGGTGTCTGTGGTCCTTTGACCTGAAATCACTATGATTCCTACATGAGGAGTTGTGTGTTTTAATGCCATCAAACGTCATCTATAACAAGGTGATTATAAAGTTGGTTATTGGACACACCATGAATCATGCAGAGGGATGTGAGTGACCTAGATGGGATTTGTCACTCCTACATAACAGGAGCGATATCTTCGGGCCCCCTGATTGAATGAGACTGTGAAATGCATGGCCATGCTCAAATGAGTCAATATGAGATACTAATTTCATTTGTTGTTACAAAGTCTACTCAAGTATCAGGAAAAGAATGATTCGACTATACAAGGGTGACGTATTCCATGCCTTATGTTCAATCTAGATATCTTGACAAAGGGACTAAACAACACGGAAACATTGGTCATGGAAAAAATATGTCAAATCACTGACATTCTTATTACTTGAGTAGCAGCGATGTGTTGCAAGATACTGCTCACTGCTTGTAATATTAAAATGGGATTTTAATATTACTACCAACATAATGAGAACTTGCAGGGTCACACATATAGAGCAGACTAAAATTGGAGCAATGGATCTAAGTTGGACTCAGATTCAAATGTGGGCCAGATTCATAACAGATGAGTCTAGGGTTGCACAGCTTACCTTGCTGCTGCTCACTCACTTAAGGTAGTCACTATTATAAATAGTACTGCTAAGGGGTTGCTAAGATACACAATTTTCAGAACCCTAGCCGCACTTACAGAAAAGTGAGTGAGAGAGCGATAGGTTTCTTCTCTTCTCTTCACAGCTAGCACTGTGTGAGAGATGTGAGGCTCCTCTTTGCAGACGTTGGACATTCGTGAGTCTGTTCATGTGGATACCGTAGAGACATCGTTTCTATTACAGTGTTGGTGATTCACGTCCTTCCTTTTGATCACACTTCAAGAGGTAAATATTTTAAAACTCGGATTATGGATTTTCGCATGGATCCTCGGTGGGAATTCTTATTTTTCTACTGCGTGATGTAACTGCAATTCCTAACACATATGGCTGATGAGGTTAATCTCCTTCTTACCTGGTTGATGTCCTCCTAGCTCTTCGTATGATTTTCTTTATATCACACTTTCACCACGAAGTAGATCTTAGAATCAAATCAAATACATACAAATTAGTATCTAAAGTTTGATTTAGATGACCATAGATCAAACATGGTCTTAGGATTCTAAGAATCAAATAAGAAACCAAGTTTCAAGATTTTTACCTTGAAACCTTAGAATTCAAATCCAAGATTCAAGCTTGAAGATGATGGAATTTGACCAAAGTTTCAACATCAAAGAGTCTTAGAATGATGTGAGGATTCAAGAAATATAATTGGTTTAAATTAAGCAAACTTGGAAAATGGTTCTTGGGTGGTTGGCCGTGAGCTTCTTGGATGGACAAGGTATGAACTTTTTGATCTTCAACTTGAAGAACAAGGTTGAAGATGATAGAATTAGGCTAAGATCTCAACTACAAAGTATCTTAGGATTGTGTATAGGTTCAAGATCTAAGGTTGTTTAAAATTATTGAAGATTGGAAGGTGTTTCAATGGTCATGGCCGTGAGGTACACAAGGTAGGAAGGATAAAAGCTTTTGTGTTCTTAGCTTGATATGATGATGAAGATGAAGGAGTTTTGAGAAGAATTGAATGAAAATGAAGGAAGGAATTAGTTCTGTTAATTGCTATTCGAATAGCGTTGTCTAAAAAAAGTAAGAAATTGGTTGTTATTCGAATAACACAAGTGGCTATTCAAATAATAACATTCAGAACTCAAATAAATTAGTTGCTATTCAAATAGCATAGAAGCTATTTGAATAGCAGAACCCAGATTTGTGAAAACAAAGTACTTTACTCTATAGGGACTAAAAGGAAGCTTATGATATGACTCAATCCACTAGTTGAAGTATAAAGTGATATGAAAGTGCATCTAGTAAACCCTAGAAATGATGTTAAGTTGAGCTAGTGTTGTTGAACATAAACCTCATACCTAAAGAATATATTATTGATTATTCCTCATATCTGGAGAATATTATTCCTTGTATCTGGAGGATATATTATTGTTTACTCCTCGTATCTAAAGGATGTATTATTAATTATTCCTTGTATTTGGAGGATATGTTATTGATTATTCCTCATACCTAGAGGATATATTATTGATTATTCCCCGTATCTGGAGGATATTTTATTAATTACTCCTCATACATGGAGGATATATTATTGATTATTCCACGTATCTAGAGGATATATTATTGTTTACTCCTCGTATATGGAGGATGTATTATTAATTATTCCTCGTATCTGGAGGATATATTATCGTTTACTCCTTGTATCTAGCGGATGTATTATTAATTATTTCTCATATATAGGGGATATGTTATTGATTATTCCTCATATCTAGAAGATATGTTATTGATTATTCCTCGTATCTAGAGGATATGTTATTGATTCCTCGTATTTGGAGGATAAATTATTGAATAATCCTTGTATATGAAGGATATATAATATAAGATAAACCTCGTATCTGGAGGATATGATGTAAGATAATCTTTGTATCTGGAGGTAATACTATAAAGATAGATATTGACTAGTTTAAAAAGGGAGCATGCTCTCTTAATCTATTTGAGATGAAAGATATGAGATTATAATCTTGTTATAGTGAGCTATGGCTTATGTGTGATATATTTTGGATGAAATTATAATTTATTAATGATGCAATGATATTGGTTTTATTATATGAATATAAGTTATTGTTTATGAATAATAAATTGAATTTTTTGCTTCGGGAAGAGAAAGGACTTGTTTTTGGCTTTTATCACCTTTCTATGTTATGTAATATTTATTTTTAGAAAATAATTTTTCCTCAAAGTAGTTGGAATTAATGTGATGGCACTGTATATATTAGAACAACTGAGAATTTTAGAATTATCACCCTATGTATTGTATTTCCATGATAATTCCAGGAAAGGGATCTTTCACCAAATAAGACGTAGATTATGAATGTGGAGTAGTTTAATCTCTACTTTTGTACAAGAATTGTATATAGTTTTGTAAAATTTATGCCTTAAAGGCATAGTTTGTATATATTGTATAATGATGTACAATCTTATGAATTTCAATTAAGTATATTTTAATTCCCTCTTCAGGCTCATATATATATAATTAAGTATATTTTAATTCCCTCTTCATATATATATATATATATATATATATATATATATATAAATATCTTAAATGTTTTTACCAAAATTTACATTAGTTTAGAAGTAATGTACCAAATTCTAATTACTATTGTGTAAATCTGGATATACTATTAGTAATAGATTTTGGACATTATAGCTTGCAAACAATAGATTTTTGGTCATGACCAAGGGAAAGAATTATTTGTCCTAGTCAAAAAATTATTGACGTCCAGAGAATCATTGCGGCCTCAACACCTTGAACCAAAAGACAGCCAAAGTTGAAGTCCTATGGCTCACCTTCTTAGATTCTTTAATTAAGCTTAGGGATGAAATTTCTAATCTATTTAAGTGCTTTCTTAGCGATGTAATTTCAGCTTGAACTTCAAATATAGTTTACTTATTTTTTGTCATCTTGAATCAAATCAATTTTGATTTGGATAATTAGTTAGTTACTTTATAACTGACAATATAACTTTCATTTCAAATTAACATTATCTTTAATCATCCTATCAGTCAAATTTTATCTTAAACTTATCCACACTCCATATTCATAACTAACCTAGCTATAAATAAGGTAAACATGTTACCAAGTGGCTCCAATACTCAAGAGGGGGGTGAATTGAGTATTTAAAAAACTTTTCACAAATGGTTGTAAAATTTTTGTTAAATCTATTTCTTAAAAGAAGTAAATAAAAGGAGAGGATAAAGAGCCTTAAGCACAAAAAAAAGAAAAATAATAATAAATTATAGGAAATAAAAGAAATTAAGATGAGAATAACATGCACAGTATTTATCTTAGTTCAGCCACCAACCACTTGTGGCCTACGTCTAGTCCTCGAAAAACTATTCGAGATTTTTCACTATTAATGCAAGCTTGAACAGGTGCTTGCTACCGTTACAAACTAAACCACTTTTCACACATAATGAAACTTTACCCTTGTGCTAAAGCCTCAACTTTCAGGGATACCTCGCCCTTACAAAACCTTTGAGGGATACCTCACCCTCTTTACAATAAATCAGAATATAGTAGAAGAGAAACTTTCGAAAGAGTAAATAGTACAACTTGAAGCTCTAAGAAGCTCTTTAAGGATATCTCAAAGTTTTGGTAAGAAAGAGCACATAAAGTATGTAAAAAAAAATTCACAAATTAAAGCAAGAGAGAATTCTTTCAGATTGTTGGGTATGTTCAAAGATGACCCAAGGTTAGTATTTATAGAGCTCTGGAGAAAATAGTCATTGTGGGTTTTGAATTCTCATAATAAATGTGAAAAAAGACATTAATTTCTAAATCTGGAACCCGTGTCTATTCAAATAACCTTTGTGTTATTCGAATAACATATTTTGAAAAGCCACAAGAAAACAAATTCTGATATATGTTATTCGAATAACATGAAGGTTATTCACATAAACCTTTTAAGAAGATTTTTCTATGAAATAGGGCTATTCGAATAACATCGTGGTTATTCGAATAGTGTATTTAAGAAAACCAATATGAAAAACTTTTATTCGAATAGCAGAGGTGCTATTCGAATAGCCTTTTTGAAAACAGAGGTGCGTAGCTTGATTTTGAGAAAGTTATTTGAATAACTCTAAGGTTATTCAAATAACCCTTAATAGAAAAAGAGTTACTTGCTTGATTGATTCGAATAAAGGGAACTTTATTAGAATAGATCTATTTAAAACCATTTTTTAAACATTTTTAAAGAATTTCCCAGATTGTTTCCAAAACACCAAATCTTTTAATTAATTTTCAAAAACCATCTTAAATTTTGGATTTTAATTGAATTTTTTTTATCTTTTCTTCCAAAATCAATGAGATATTCAGAAGGCTTCGTACAAAATGACTATAATTCCTAAAGTTATTCTTGAAGTTCTTGGACTTGGTCTTCCCATCATCCTTTTATTTGTTATCTTCAAAACTAATCTTCAATGTCACATAGTCAATCATATTCTCCCCTTTTTTGATGATGACAAACTAACATTGAGAAAAAAGTTAGTTTAGATAAAATCTGAATTCACACAATTATTTTGAGAGATTTACTCCCCCTCATTTTCGTAAGAGGTAATTTATATCAAAGATGTGCACAGCTCCACCTTACTTTTGGAATCCAATTTTTGTTTTAATTTTACCTGTCTTTTCTCAAACAAAGAAATTTATCAAAGAGAACTGAGTTCTGTTGGGAAATACGGTTACATCACGCAACGAAAAAATTAGGATTCTCACCGAGGATCTATGCAAAAAGTCATAATCTGAGTTTTTAAATTATTTACCTCTTGAAGCGTGATCAAAAGGAAGGACGTGAATCACCAACACCGTAATAGAAATGATGTCTCTGTGGTATCCATACGAACAGACTCACGAACGTCCAACATCTGCAAAGAGGAGCCTCACATCTCTCACACAGTGCTAGCTGTGAAGAGAAGAGAAGAAACTTGTGCTCTCTCACTCACTTTTCTATAGGTGCGGCCAGGGTTTTGAAATTGTGTTTCTTAGCAGCCCCTTAGCAGTACTATTTATAATAGTGACTGCCTTAAGTGAGTGTAAGCAGCAGCAAGGTAAGCTGTGCAACCCTAGACTCATCTGTTATAAGTCTGGCCCATATTTGAATCCGAGTCCAACTTGGATCCATTGCTCCAATTTTAGTCTACTCTATGTGTGTGACCCTGTAAGTTCTTATTACGATGGCAGTAATATTAAAATGTACAATCATAATGTAGAGAGAAAGGCACGACACGCAGGTCATTTATAAAAACCAAAAAGCATAAAAGAGGACAAAGGCCATAACCATGCACCATGCATCACAAGAACATACAAACTCAAAACAATAATACATTATTATTTTCATGAGTCATAAAAGGGGATAGAAAAAGGTGTTTTCGAATAACACACGCTACGCAACAGGGTTCGGGGCAGCACCCCGACCACAGGGGTCCCATTGCCCAGTCAGTGGGCGGGAGTGCCGTATCCCAGTACGCGGCCGGGGGTCAAGGGGAGGCCGCCCCTTGCAGGGTGTGAGGGCAGCATAGTTAATCATATTCTCCCCTTTTTTGATGATAACAAACTAACGTTGAGAAAAGAAGTTAGTTTAGATAAAATCTAAATTCACACAATTATTTTAAGAGACTTACTCCCCCTTATTTTCGTAAGAGGTAATTTATATCAAAGATGTGCACAGCTCCACCTTACTTTTGGAATCCAATTTTAGTTTTAATTTTACCTGTCTTTTCTCAAACAAAGAAATTTATCAAAGAGAATTGAGTTCTGTTGGGAAATGCGGTTACATCACACAGTGAAAAAATTAGGATCCCCACCGAGGATCAATGCGAAAAGCCATAATCTGAGTTTTTAAATTATTTACCTCTTGAAGCGTGATCAAAAGGAAGGACGTGAATCACCAACACCGTAATAGAAACGATGTCTCTACAGTATCTACACGAATAGACTCACGAGCGTCCAACGTCCACAAAGAGGAGCCTCACGTCTCTCACACAGTGCTAGCTACAAAGAGAAGAGAAGAAACCTGTGCTCTCTCACTCCTTTTTCTGTAGGTGTGGCTAGGGTTCTGAAATTGTGTCTCTTAGCAGCCCCTTAGCAGTCCCTTTGTCAAGATATCTAGATTGAACACAAGGCATGAAATGCGTCACCCTTGCATAGTTCAATTTTTCCTTTCCTGATACTCAAGTAGACTTTGTAACAACAAATGAAATCAATATCTCATATTGGCTCATTTAAGCATAGCCATGCATTTCGCAATCTCACTTAATCAGGGGACCCGAAGATATTGCTCCTGTTATGCAGGAGTGACAAATCCCATCTAGGTCACTCATATCCCTTTGCATGATTTGCGGTATATCCAATAACCAACTTTATAATCACCTTGTTACAAATGACATTTGGTGGCATTAAAACACACAACTCCTCATGTAGGAATTGTAGTGATTTCAGGTCAAAGGACCACAGATACCATTGTCACTATGAGAATTGCTTATGACACTCACGTAACGATCCATGTAGCGTTCTCATGGCGGGTCAGTCCAGTACATAATTACTCTCATATATGTACCCATGTGAAGACTTGATATCTCATATCCATGACCAGTGAGATGTGGTCATCAGTCTATGCACATACTAGTCTCAATACATTATTGTTGTCCTAGTTAACAATAATACTTGACTAGGGACATTTAAGAAGAGTGTTCTAACCAAAAAGATCTCACGATCAAGTCATCCACTTGATGTCCTATGGCATCAAACTTACTATTCTAAGGACTTTATTATGTTTACCAAAAAAGAACACAACAAATGAAATGCCTCATATATTAAAATAAGTATAATAGAATGTATGTAAATACAAAAAAGTATCGGCCTCTAGGGCATACACCAACAAGTTCAAGCTTTTTCTCCCATTTTTGTCATGATCAAAAAGATTAGGGCAAGAAAAAGTATATTGAAGTTTAGTAAAGTATATGTAAGAGCAGTAAATTAAGCAAAAGGTCAATATAATTCAGTAAAGCAAATGAAAAGCACTAAATGATTCATTTTATTCATTAAATCATTGTGACTAGTTACATCAACATTGGTAGCAAAGACAAAAATAACTAACAATAAGCGAAGATCCTAAGTATAGGAATCTAAAAGTAGGCATCTTCTGGTGGCAGAGGAGGGGAGTTAAGCGCCCTACTAGTTAGAAAGGCTCGTAGGGCTGCCTATTCCCACTCTACACCTTCTATTATATCAAGCAGAATCAAAAAGGTGTTCTCCATGTAAGCTTTAGTGTCTAGCGTGGTTATTAGGAGCTACTTATTTATGACTAGACCAGTAACAACAGCAGGAGCAGGAGGAGCAGGTGCATCTGTAGCAGGCTAGTCTTCTTGCTCAAGCTTATCATCTTCAACATCATTCGGGTACACCCAGCCATCTACAATCTTGATCATCTTCATTTTGTGCAGAGTGAAAGAGCCAAAGATGTTGTGAAGAGTCAGCTTTGTTGCCCTCTCAGTTTCTAGAATATGAGGGTATTTCTCAAGAAGGGTCGTGATGATCAAGACATAAGGCAAGTCAGACTTCTCCTTGCCCTTTGCCTTCATCATATGCTTCATGATAAAGGTTGGCCAATTAACTTGGTAGCCTTTCTTGAAAACCCATAGCATGAAGATGTCATCCTTATTTAAGTAAGCATAGTTTCCACCTCGTGGAGCCAATATATGTGCATAGGCCTAGTGTAAGAGCCTATCTTGGATCATCAACATGCCCTCCTTAACCCTTTTCTCTGGAAAAGCTATGCAATGTTTCAACAAGCCTTCAATGGCCCTTATCTTGTTATACTCTAGAAAAGGAGGTGAACTGTCATTTTCTTCAAAAATGCAACTAGTGGTGTGCAATTCAAATAGCCAAAACCAATCTTGTGGAGTGATTACCATGTGTTGATCACAAATGTCAGAGTGAAGATCTTGACCATCAATTGTCAAGTTTCAATAAAACATTTTGACTAAGGCAGGGTAGATGAAATCCTGATGAGAATAGAGTCAGAGCACTCATTGATGATTCAGTAGGTTCAGAAAGTCAAAGCCGCCTTATTTCTCGAAGAAATTCAAATCAAGATACTTGGGTTGCACTAGATTGCGCTCCCAAAAATGAGTGATGAAGCGACCAAAATCACTTTCATTGGAGGAGAGCCTTCGCAGGTCCAGTGGGTTGTTGCAAGGAGCAGTCTTCATATGAGCACGTTTTATGTGAGAAGAGGAAGAGGCCATGGCTACGGTGGCTGTGAGGGAAAGACTGGTGGAGAAGAAAAAGAATGGGTTGCAGAGGTGGTGGAGGGATGGAGAATAAAGGTGGAGGAAGAAAGGATGGAAGAGGGTTTTCTAGTTTCTGGGTGGATGGATGGCACTGCACTTAGAGAGAAGAGGAGAAGAATGAAACAAAGAAGGAGAGGTCATAAGAGGAAAAATGAAGAAGTAAGATGCACTGTGGGCATATTTAGAGCCAGAGTTTATTCGAATAGCATGGGCTTTATTCAAATAAACTTATGTGGAAAACCAAACGACATGGTCTTCTATCATATGTTATTCGAATAACTATATAGTTATTCGAATAACCAAGCCTACAAGCTAGGCTTTCTATCAATATTTATTCGAATAAGCATCTAGTTATTCGAATAAAACCAGAAGGATTAGGCCTCTGCCAAAACATTATTCAAATAAGTATGAGCTTATTCGAATAAAAGCAAGTAATGCATCCTGAGAAGAGGCTAACTTTATTCGAATAAAAAAGATTTTATTCGAATAAAATAGTTAGAAAACACAAGTATTCCAATTTGCTGACTGTGTTTATTCGAATAACCACAAGTTGAATCCAATATTATGTCAAGAGAACTTCAGTAAGCACGTACATAGATACATTTTGTGATAAGGAAACTTACCCAGTGATTGGAGTACATGCAAAACAAATTTTGGGATAACTCCGAAGCTCAAGTCAGTAATACTTCAAGAATAATAAATCAATAATAAAGTAATAAATACAAGCATTCATTTATATGTATGTTTGATTAATTATGCCCAATTCCCCTCGAATATAAAAGAATGTTTCTTTTGCTAGAGGTTTAGTGAAAATATCTGCAAGTTGTTTAGATGTTTCAATAAACTCAAGTATGCAATCTCCTTTTTGTACATGGTCTCTAATGAAATGATGCCTTATGTCGATGTGCTTCATTCTAGAGTGCAAAATGAGATTTTTAAATAAATTTATTGCATTAGTGTTATCACATCTTATAGGGATGTGATCAAGCTAAAGACCATAGTCTAGAAGTTGTTGCTTCATCAAAAGTATTAGAGCATAACAACTCCCGACTGCAACATATTTACCCTCAATAGTAGACAATGCCACACTATTTTGTTTCTTGTTATGCCAAGAAACTAAACAACTTCCAAGCAAGTGGCATATCCCAATAGTACTCTTCCTATCCATTTTGCATCCTACAAAATCAGAATCGGAATAGCCAATTTGGCTACATGAGGCGCCCTTAGGGTACCACAAACCCATTTGTGAAGTGCCTACTAGGTATTTCATAATTCTTTTTACAGTACATAGATGTGATTCTTTAAGATCAACTTGATATCTAGCACATAAGCATACACTAAACATTATATCTAGCCTACTACCAGTAAGATATAGGAGAGATCCAATCATACCTCTGTAGTTCATAATTTCTACAAATTTACCTCCTTAATATTTATCCAAATAGCAAGAAGTGCCCATTGGTGTAGCAATGTGTTTAACATTGTCCATTCCAAACTTTTTGAGCAGTTCCTTATGTAACACCCTCCGAAGGGCATTACATTTCAAGCCAACTCATTTTAATTCTTTACCCAAGTTATAAAATATTCGATATTATTTTAATACGGGTTTCAAAATTTCTTTTTTGCGGATAACATAAAATTACTGAATTTTAGAAATATAAGACATAAAGATTGAATAATATACATCTCATGTACATCACATAGATTAGTAACAACTTAAATACGTAAAGCTTACGTACACTAAATAATACGTATACCTACCATATAAAAATTGAACCTAACCTAAGTCCAAAAACTTGAAGAGTAGGGTTCTGAACCCGATCTTCCTCTAGATCGTCCTTAGGATCACTAACAGACAAATTCCTTGGTCGGGGCATATCAATATGGACGAGAGTCCGAGCTGTCGACTCCACAGAATCCTCATTAGGGGTAGCTCTACGATTACCCCATAACTCCCTAATAGGCATATAAAACTCCAAATAAACAACAGCGTCCAAAGAAAACATAGCAACCGCATGCTGGGTCCTATTCCAAAACAAGGTAACGTCTCCAACATACTGAATACGCCTCGTGCCCCAATAGACATTCCATGCTTCAATGTCCCAATGAAATTGTATGCTAATGAAACATTGTGGATCTTGCCTCACCACGATCGCAGACTTCTTAAAACATAAATATAGAACAGAACAAACAGAACAATATAATAAAGAGGTGAGATCTCGTACAACAATACCATCATGGTAGCAAAGAACAATAATGATAATAATGTCATTCATATGTAGCAATATCACAGAACAACAAGTATAATCATGTTATCAACTAACAGATATTTCAGTAATACATATCACAATATATGAATACTGATCATACCACAAAAATAAGTATACTGACTATGCCATAACAATATGTATACTGACTATGTATATGTATACTGACTATCCTTATGCACAATACACTCATTTCCTACTCTGTGGAGCTAACCACAATTTTCAGAGAGAATGATCCAGAACCTATGCCTATATATCGACCACCTCAGACTAAGTGCTATAATCTATCAATGTGCACATCAGGCAATATACAAGACATTCTACGCTAGATTTGGAATAGGAATAGTGCTTTGTCAAGATCGTCGGTACGTTTGCATCGGTTGCCATGGCATAGTAGCGCTTTCTAACTGGCCATATGTGGAATTTTGCATCCCAACGCCTCCAAGATCCATTATAGACCATCAATATGCAATTTGCACCCACACTAAAATGTAATTCAACTCCTAGGCAACAATAGCCTTGATAGACACTGTCTGACAAATAATGCATGATCAATGATTCTATGCATATTACAAGCCTTTACCGGCTATAACCATACGTTGATATATCTAGATTCAATACATTAGTCCGACAGCAAATTACTGTATTTCTAAATCGCGTAGCATTTTTATCGCATTTTCATAATCGCGTAAAGGTTTTAAAATGTTTTCTCAATCACGTAGCTAAAAATCATCATTTATAAATTGCGAAAAAGTTTTTTTACGTATTTTCAATCTTATAAAACATTTTCTCAATATTCTAAGCTCAAATAAAAATTTTTCTCATTTAATATCATAATTGGACTTTAATTCCAATATTTTCGTAATAAATTACCTTTAAATAATATTTCTAACATTTTTATACTAAACATCTTCCAAATAATATTTCCTAACATTTTCAACAAAAACTTATATCATCTAAATTAATTCAAGATATCTCAAAATCTTTGTTCTTTACTCTTAATAAAACTTTATTAAATAAAATATTTTAAACTCCAAACTATCTTTAGAAATTATTTCCTCGATAAAACTTCTCTAAATAAAATTTCTAATATTATTTCCAAATCTTACATATTTTAATTTAATAAAACCTTTTCCATCTTCCATATTAAAAATCTTCTTAAATAAAATACTTAAAGTTTCAAACTTAATTCCCAATCCTATTTTTCACTATATTGGCCGAAAATCACATTTTAATTAGTGATAAAAATATATCCATTTCTATTTTTATTTTGTAATTCCTTAATTAAATTTATTACCACTAATCCTCTAAGTTAACATTTAATAAAATATTTTTTACATTAGATTTCCTCTTTGAAGGGCTTGGAGGCCGTAAGCCTTTATGGCCATTAGAGCCAAAATTCCTTTCCTCTCAATCACAATTTATATCATACAACATACATAAAACATCATAATCCTACAATATCAAATTCATGCATAATATCAAAGCAATAAAATCACATAAAGCAATTAAACACAAATAAAAAAATCATACAAACAAGGTGAATAATCCTCACATGGATTCATCACCTTCATACAATTTTCATTCCTCACCACCATAATTAGTTGATGAGGTTAATCTCCCTCTTACTGTAAATGTAGCCTCCTAAGCTCCTTGTATGATCCTTTGTATAACCTTCCTCCACCAAGTAACTCTTCAAATCAAAGTAAATACAAATATATTAACATCCAAGGCTAGAGTAGGACAACCATAGATCAAATATGGTTTTAGAATTTCAAGAATCAAATAAGAAATCAAGTTTCAAGATCTTTATCTTGAAACCCTAGAACTTGAATCCAAAAATCAAGCTTGAAGATAATGGAATTAGGTATTGATCACAATATGAAAGTTGCTTAGAATAAAGTTTAGGACTAAGTGGTAAGGTTTGTTTTAATTATGAGAGATTGGAAGGTGTTTTTGGGTGAGGAGGCCATGATCTAGAGAAGAGAAAATGAGAGAAAATATGTTAAGGTTTTTGAGAGAAAAGATGATAGCTTTGTGTTATGATAGTAAATAAAACTTTTGTCTCCTAAAACCCCCTTGGCTTGACATAGGAGAGATGGAGTGTGATTAATTTAACCACTTTCAACCCTTCAAAACCATTGATTAGATCAATGGTGAACATCCAAAGCTTCTTCACTAGGCTTGCCCCTCACAACAGTTGAGGTCAATGGTGGATATGCAAAGCTTCTCCTCCAAGCTTGTTTCTAATATGTTATGCATAAAGTTGTCATAACCATCATATTTGACCACTTAAGATATTTTTCAAAAGTTAAGATATTTTCCAAAAGCTATTACCCAATGGATTATAACATTATACAATGGATAATAGAATGTACCCAAACCTCAGATAAGGCAAATTTTCATCAACTATTCCAGTTTCGGGTTTAGTAAGTTCCTTCGGCCCTGCATTAACAGTCCAAAACTTTCTAGTCTAGAAAAAAAAATTATTTTTTTGAGCTCGCCTCAAACACATATACAGCTCAAAATAATATTAAAATAATCAAAATAAATTAAAAATTCCCAAAAATTCACAAAAACTCACAAATATTATAAAACTTATAAATATCAAGAAAAACAAAAATTTGGGGTGTTACAACTCTCCCCCTCTAATTAAAAATTTTGTCATCTAAATTTCTCTTACATTTTTAAAACAAATGTGGATATTACTCCTTCATTTGTCAGAATAGTTCTTCTGCTGAGTCTGAGTTATCCGCATCTTTTCCTGCATCATCTTTGCTTTCTCTGACGTTTGTTGTATAAGCTCAGGTCCTAACGTGAAATTTTCCCCATCTTGATACCAACACAAAAGTGTTTTGCATCATCATCCATACAATGCCTCATAGGGTACCATCCCTATGCTTGAGTAGTAATTGTTATTGTAGGTGAATTTTATCAAAGATAAGAATTCATTCCAACCTCCTAATTGTTCTCACACACAAGGCCTTAACAAATCATCCAGCGATTGAATTATACTCTCCGATTGACTATTATAGTAGATACACTAAGCATCTTTCTACTCCAGGTATCGGCCACAACATTTGCCTTTCCGAAATGATACTGAAGTTGAAAATTGTAGTCTTTTAAGATTTCTAACTATCGTCTCTGCCTCATGTTCAACTCCTTCTAATCGAATAGGTACTCTAGGCTCATGTGATCACTATAAGCATTGTAGCTTGCTCCATAAAGAAAATGTCTCTAGATCTTCAACGCAAAAATGACTATCGTAAATTCTAAATCATGAGTAGGATAATTCTTCTCATGCACTTTCAACTGCCTTGAAGCATACGCCACAACCTTTCTATTTTGCATCAACACACAACCTAAACATAAAAAGTTGAACTTCCTTTAACCAGAATTCGCACTTGGATGGCTTAACGTATAACTTTTTCTCCTTCAGAATCTGAAGAACCACACTGAGATGTTCAACATGTTCTTTCGGACTTCGAGAATAGATCAGAATTTTATCAATGAGGACCACGATAAATCTATCTAAATAGGGATGAAAGTTCCTATTCATATAATTCATGAATATTGCAGGAGCATTTGTTACCCAGAATGGCATTACTAAATACTCATAGCGCCTATACCGCGTCCGAAAAATAGTCTAGGAACATCTTCTACTTTCACGCGAGTCTGATGATAACCAGAACGCAGATCGATCTTGTAGAAAACAACAGCTTCCTTCATTTGGTCTTCTAGTTTTCGTGTTGCATCCCCCATCACATTGTTCAAGATTACCTTCACCAAGGTAATTTCTCTAAGTTGTTTCACTCGCCTATCCTTAATCTTATAGGAAATGTCTTATAGATCAAGTTCTCTTTTTAATTGTATTATATCTAGTGCTTATGACATGGGTTGAATCAAAAATATATTTTCTCAATTAAAATATATGGAAGACACTATGAAGGTTAGAAAGAAAAGTGGTAAGGCTATTCGGTAGATTACTGGACCTATCCAAAAAAGAATTTGATATGGACCAATAATTTTAGGAGTGAACTTTCTAGATTCAACTCCAAAAATCTCAGTCTCAGGGAACACTAAAGATTTATTGAAACAATATAATAGGATATGGTTAGAAAGTAACTAATCCATCCCTAAGATTTTGTCCATTTGTGAAAGAAGTAGACAAATCAAATCAACAGAAAAGTTCCAATCTCAAATAATAATAGGATAGTTTTAAATAGGCTTGAATAGTAATAGCAAGTTTAGTAGTAGAAGTCGCAATATTCCAGTCAAAAGGAAATGAAAACACAAATAAACCCAAATGGTTCACACAGTCACAGGAAATAAAAGAATGGGTTGCCTCCCAAGTTATACAACACAATTAAAGGATTTCTTGCTATGGCATAATCTCCCTGGATAAAATCTTCAGATTAGGAGACTTCTGCTCCACTCAACGTATAGACTCTTCCTCCAGCTTGAGATCTTGTCGCACGTATATTACTCACGGAAGGTTCCATCTTCGATTGTGTACAGTCTCTAGAAAAGTGTCTAGGCTCCCTACATCAAAAATAGATAAACCCTTTGATAGTACACTCCTTTGTCAAGTGAGCCTTTCCACACTTCCAATAATTTGATGCCGATGCTATAGTCTACCCAAATCTATTGCCACTAGTACTTCCTCCATTTGTTCGTTGTTGCTATTGATTCCTTGATGATCGTAAGTACAATTTCCACTGAGACCGATTGACCTTACATTTCCTCCCTTTTTGGAACCTAATTGGTCCAAAGTTATGGAATCTTATAATCTGGGATTGATTCAACTTTAACAGATTTTGAGCCTCGGCTATCGCTTCCTGCTGCTGAGTAGCCCTTTGATTTTGTTATACAATCACGTCAGCCATCTTTTGCATTGCTATCGCAGCTGCAGCCATATCATCATTATCACATCTCGCATCCACCTTCGTTCGTTTACCACGAGCCACATGCGTATGTCTACCATAAACCATTTCCTTTCTTCAATGTCAAACTAACCACAATACAACGAAAACTAAATATAACCATTTCAAATAAGGTTGTCTCCTTTTGGAAACCAAACACAGAGAAACACACAGCACAAACAAGATAAACCTACCCACAAACCCAAAAGACTCTAACTTTGGCTCTGATACCAACTAATATAACACCCTCCGAAGGGCATTACATTTCAAGCCAACTCATTTTAATTCTTTACCCAAAATATAAAATATTCGATATTATTTTAATACGGGTTTCAAAATTCCTTTTTCACAAATAACATAAAGTTACTGAATTTTAGAAATATAAGACATAAAGATTAAATAATATACATCTCATGTACATCACATAGATTAGTAACAACTTAAATACATAAAGCATACGTATAACAAATAATATGTATAGCTACCATATAAAAACTGAACCTAACTCAAGTCCAAAAACTTGAAGAGTAGGGTCTTGAACCCGATCTTCCTCCAGATCCTCCTCAGGATCCCTAATAGACCAATTCCTCGGTCGGGGCATGTCACTACGGACGAGAGTCTGAGTGGTTGACTACACAGAATCCTCACTAGGGGTAGTTCTATGATTACCCCATAACTCCCTAATAGCGTCCAAAGAAAACGTAGCAACTGCATGCTGGGTCCTACACCAAAGCAAGGTAACGTCTCCAACATACTGAATACGCCCTATGTCCCAATGGACATTCCATGCTTCGATGTCCCCATGAAATTGTACGCTAACAAAACCTTATGGATAAACTTCTTATAACATAAATATAGAACAGAATAAATAGACAATGCAATAAAGAGGTGAGATCCATTATATCAATACCATCATGGTAGCAAAGAACAATAATAAAAATAATGCCATTCATATATAGCAATATCACAAAACAACAGGTATAATCATGTTATCAACTAACAGATATTTCAGTAATACATATCACAATATATGAATACTGATCATACCACAAAAATAAGTATACTGACTATGCCACAATAATATGTATACTGAGTATGTACATGTTGTGATTACCATGCAACACTGAGTTTTGATGATAACAAATATGGAGATGATGAGATGATGAGAAGATCAAGTCCAAGGCGTTCAAGCTTAGCTTTAGGACTTAGGATCTTTATTGTACAGAGCTTTCATAGGATATCTCAGTGTTTTAGTCAAAAGATCTAAAAACATGTTTTCTCACAAACCAAATTAAAGTTCTTAAAGGTGTTTATAACGTTTTCAAACAGAAGCATTCGAATAAACTTAAAATCATTCGAATACTGTCCTCTAAAAAAGTCTCTTCAAATGTGGTTTTTAAGGTATTCGAATACTCCTCTGAGGCATTCGAATACAACGTGTTTTTATAGAGGTATTCAAATATCATGTAAGGCATTCGAATACACCCTTTCAAAAGGCTTTAATAAACGTGTTTTCAGCTAAAGGCATTCGAATACCGTGATATGGTATTCGAATAATGTGGGTTTGTTTTGTTGTTTTATACACTAATATAAAAGGTATTCGAATACCTTATAACGGTATTCGAATACTTCAAGTTTAAACCGTTTTTATATATATATCAGTGGTATTCGAATACCACAGTATTGTATTCGAATATCCCACGTTTTTCACTTGTTTTTGAAATTGATACGCAATGATTTATTCATTAATTATGTAATCAATTTCTCCAAATAAATTTTTCTCGATCGAGGCTCTATAAATAGAGACCTCCTCACGGCACGCAAAAGCACGAATCCTTATTTCTTATTTTCTCGAATCGTGCTAAAATACTTTTTGCATACTTCCTCTCTTTTTCTCTCTCGTACTCTTTTGATAAAATTCTCGAGATATTGTTAGAGAGCTCTATAGTGCTTCAATTTGTATTACTTACTCTGAGTGAGAGTTTCTCTTCATCTATTTCCTAATATTTTGTATCGAGGTGAGGTATCCCTCAAGGTTTGTATAAGGGTGAGGTATCCTACGTAGGTGAGACTTTAGCACAAGGGTATAGTGTCCCTGTGTGAAAAGAGCTCTATTTTGTAACGGTAGCAAGCACCTATTGAAGCTTGTATACTTAGTGAAAAATCTCGGCTTTCGAGGATGGACGTAGACCACAAGTGGGTTAGTGGTCGAACCAGGATAAATCTTGTGCCCTTTTCTTTTCCCTAATCTCTTTATTTTAAGCAATTTATTTTATTGCACATTTATTTTACGCTGTTCTTTATTGTTTATTCTCTTCTTCTCATTCTTTCTGTGCATTTATTTATGAAGCTTTTGATATTTGTTTTAATTAAAAAGAGGTTTTGCGAAAAAAGTTTTTATACTCAATTCACCCCCCTCTTGAGTACTGGAAGCCACTTAGTAACAAGTGGTATCAGAGCTAGACTCTTGTATAAAGAGCTTAGCAGCTTCAAGAGTATATGGCTTCTTCAAATGGTTTTTCAGAAGGATCCTCCATAAACCGACCACCCTTTTTCAATGGGGATGGTTACGCATATTGGAAGGAAAGAATGAAAATATTCATCGAAGCTATTGATCTAGATGTTTGGGATGCTGTTGAAAACGGCGCTTTTATACCCACACATGAGATCGATGGTGAAAGGACCGAAACACCACGAAATAAATGGTCTGATGAAGACAAAAGAAAAGTTCAATTTAATTTAAAAGCCAAAAATATTATTACTACTGCTTTGGGATATGATGAGTTTTTTAGAATTTCAAATTATAAAACTGCTAAAGAAATGTGGGATACTATGCAAGTTACCCATGTGGGTACTAGCGAAGTTAAGAGATCGAGAATCAATTCTCTAACTCGTGAATATGAACTATTCAGAATGAACCAAGGAGAAAGCATTCAAGAAATGCAAAAGAGGTTCACCCACATAGTTAATCATCTTGCATCTTTAGGCAAAAGCTTTTCTAATGAAGATTTAATTAACAAAGTGCTGAGATGTCTTAGTAGGATTTGGCAACCCAAAGTGACAGCAATATCAGAATCGAGGGACTTGTCCACAATGACCCTAGCTACTCTCTTTGGAAAACTTCATGAGCACGAACTCAAACTGAGCAGACTAAGTCAAAGCGAAGAAAATGATAAAAAGAAAAAGGGAATAGCTCTCAAAGCCACTTCCTCATTAATCGAAAATGATGATGAAGAAAATGAAGAAAACTCAAAGAACATTGAGGTAAGTGAATAAAATTTAAGTTTACTAGTTAAAAAGTTTGGTAAATTTCTCAGGAAAAAGGGAACGCAAAGAAGACCTCCCTTCCCTCCTAAAAGGACACACTTCAAAAGCGAAGGAACTTCATCGACTCCAACTTGCTATGAATGTGGCAAACCTGGTCACATGAAAATGGAGTGCCCAGTCTATCAAAAGAAGAAGGAAAAATTTGAAAAGAAACCCTTCAAGGAAAGAAAAGGGAGAAAAGCCTACATAGCGTGGGATGAAAACGACATGGACTCAACTGACAGTTCAGATAGCGAAGAAGCTCAACTGTGTCTCATGGCAAAAGAAGATGAAGAAGAAAGCGAAAACGAGGTAAGTTCTAATACTTTATTACCTTCTTATGATGAGTTACAAGATGCCTTTGAGGAACTACATGAAGAATCTTTAAAACTCATAAAAATTATTTCATCATCTAAGAAAACAATTTCTTCTTTAGAAAATCAAATTCTTGTTTTAAACAAAGAAATAGAAGAATTGAAAATTGAAAATGAAACTTTAGGAATCATTGATGCATGCACAAATCATCCTTCATATTCTTCTACTTCTTCATCTTGTTCTTCATGTCATATACTTGAAAAAGAAAACGAAGACCTAAAGAACACTCTTTCTAAATTTACTTTTGGAAGGGATAATTTAAATATTTTATTAGGAAGACAAAGAGTGATTTTTCAAAAAACCGGGATAGGTTATAACCCGAAAAATTAACAAAAACTCTATAAAAATTTCTTTGTGCATTCTAGTGTTTCAAGTAGTCCTTTTATAAAATGTTTTTATTGTGGAAGAAAAGGACATAGTGCTTCAACATGTAAAGCGAGGAAAAATATAAGTACAAAAGGTGGAACAAAAATGGTTTGGGTTCCCAAGGGTACTTTACCCAAAACTGACACACAAGGACCCAAGAAAGTTTGGGTACCAAAAGTTAAAAACTAAACTTGTGTTGTAGGTGTGCTTGAAAGCCAAGAGTTCAAATTAGTATCTTGATAGCGGCTGCTCCAAGCACATGACCGGGGATGACTCAAAGTTCACCGCACTTATTCCCAAGAATCATGGACACGTCATTTATGGCGATAATAACAAGGGTAAAATTCTTGGAATAGGCAAAGTCGGTAAGAACCCTAACTCTTCCATTGAAAATGTGCTGCTTGTTGAAGGCTTGAAACACAACTTACTTAGTATTAGCCAATTATGTGATAAAGGAAATAAAGTCATATTTGATTCAAACTGTTGCATAATTGAACATAAAAATGACAAGCATGTTAAATTCATTGGTCATAGAGTAAACAACATCTATATGATTAGTCTTGATGATATAGCTTCAAATGATGCAAAATGTCTTTTGAGTAAGAATGATGATTCATGGTTATAGCATAGGAGAATTGCACACATTCACATGGATCACTTAAAGAAGTTGGTCTCTAAAGAGCTAGTAATTGGACTACCCAAGCTTAATTTTATAAAAGATAAATTATGTGATGCATGTCAAAAGGGTAAACAAATAAAGGTCTCTTTTAAAGCAAAAAATATAGTTTCTACCACTAGACCTTTACAACTTTTGCACATGGATCTATTTGGACCTTCTAGAACTATGAGCTTTGGTGGGAATTACTATGCTTTAGTGATTGTGGATGATTTTTCTAGGTTTACATGGACTTTATTTCTTACAAATAAAAATGATGCATTTCTAGCTTTTAAAAGACTTGCCAAAGTTATTCAAAATGAAAAAAGTTTTCAAATATCCTCTATAAGAAGTGACCACGGTGGCGAATTTGAAAACAATGTTTTTGAAAATTATTGTGATGAACATGGCATTAATCATAATTTCTCTGCCCCTAGAACTCCGCAACAAAACAGAGTTGTAGAAATGAAAAACCGTTCTTTAGAAGAAATGGCGAGAACTATGCTTAATGAGGCTGCCCTTCCTAAATACTTCTGGACGGATGCTGTAAGTACAGCTTGTTATGTAATGAACCGGGCTCTTATAAGGCCTATTTTAAAGAAAACCCCATATGAGTTGTATAAGGGAAGAAAGCCAAATATCTCACATTTTCATGTTTTTGGTTGCAAATGTTTTGTTTTAAACAATGGAAAAGATAACTTAGGCAAGTTTGATGCTAAGTCTGATGAAGGTATATTTCTTGGCTATTCAAATCATAGTAAAGCTTTTCGCATTTACAATAAAAGAACTATGACTATTGAAGAATCTATACATGTTGCATTTGATGAAACTGACCCAAGTGGATCGAGAAAGGATCTTGTTGTTGATGATGTTGCAGAAATCTTGGCGGAAACACACCTGGACAGTAAAGAAAAGGAAATCAAGGAAAAAGAGGATGAACTAAGACAAGAGGATTCGCAAGCTTTGGAACTTCCCAAAGAATGGCGAACTTCAAAATATCACTCCCTTGATCAAATTATCGGTGATGTTTCTAAAGGTGTAAGTACTCGTAACTCCCTTAGATATACTTGTAATCACTTAGCTTTTGCTTCTCAAATTGAACCTAAGGATTTAATTGAAACTTTTGATGATGAACATTGGATCCTAGCTATGCATGAGGAATTAAATCAGTTTGAAAGAAATCAAGTTTGGGAATTAGTTGTTAGACCTAATAATCACCCTATAATTGGAACTAAATGGGTTTTTAGAAACAAACTTGATGAAAATGGGTTAATAACTAGAAACAAAGCTAGATTGGTTGCTAAAGGGTATAATCAAGAAGAAGGAATAGATTATGAAGAAACCTATGCACCTGTAGCTAGATTAGAAGCTATTAGAATGCTACTTGCTTATGCTTGCATCATGGATTTCAAATTATATCAAATGGATGTTAAGAGTGCTTTTCTGAATGGTTTTATTCAAGAGGAGGTATACGTTGAACAACCTCCAGGTTTTGAAAATCATGAACTACCCAACCATGTTTTTAAACATAAAAAGGCTTTATATGGTTTAAAGCAAGCTCCTAGAGCTTGGTATGAAAGGTTGAGCAAGTTTCTTTTGGAAAATGGTTTTTCGAGAGGAAAAGTCGATACTACTCTTTTTATTAAAAATAAAAAGCATGACATTCTTCTTGTGCAAGTATATGTGGATGATATTATTTTCGGTGCTACTAATTAATCCCTTTGCAAAGAATTTGCTAAGTCAATGCAGAATGAATTTGAAATGTCAATGATGGGAGAATTAAATTTCTTCCTTAGACTTCAAATCAAACAAACAAACGAAGGGACTTTCATAAGTCAAACAAAATACTGCAAGGAATTGCTGAAGAGATTTGAAATGGAAAACGCTAAACATATGGCCACTCCAATGGGCACGTCTTGCTATTTGGACAAAGATAAAGGAGGTAAATCAGTAGAAATAACGAAATATAGAGGTATGATTGGTTCTCTCCTTTATCTTATTGCTAGTAGGCCAGATATAATGTTTAGTGTATGCATGTGTGCTAGATATCAAGCAAACCCTAAGGAATCTCACTTAAGTGCTGTCAAACGAATAATGAAATACCTAGTAGGCACTTCACAAATGGGCTTATGGTATCCTAAGGGTGCCTCTTGTAGCCTAATAGGCTATTCGACTCTGACTTTCTTTGGGTGCAAATTAGACGAGAAAAAGTACTAGTGGGACATGCCACTTGCTTAGTAGTTCTTTAGTTTCTTGGCATAGTAAGAAATAAAACAAAGTGTGGCTTTGTCTACTGAGGTTTGAATATGTTACAGTAGGGAGTTGTCGCTCAAATCCTTTGGATGAAGCAACAACTCTTAGACTACGGTCTTTTCACTTGATCACATCCCTATAAGATGTGATAACACTAGTGCAATAAATATCTCTAAGAATCCTATACTGCATTCTAGAACAAAGCATATAGAGATAAGACACCACTTTATCAGAGATCATGTTCAAAAAGGGGATTGCATTCTTGAATTTGTTGAAACATCTAAGCAACTTGCAGATATTTTCAATAAACCCCTAGCAAAAGAAGCATTTTATTATATAAGAGGAGAATTGGGCATAATTGATCAATCCAACATTTAAATGCTTGCTATTTGCTTAAATTTATGTTTGATCCTTCTTAAATTATTACTGACTTGAGCATCAGAGTTTTCTCAAATCTTTTTTGCAGGAACTTCATCAACAGGTATGTGATTATCTTTCAAAAATTATATTTTCTGAACATTTATAAGTGTTTTTCCTATTTAGCTATTCGAATACTTCCATAGGATATTCGAATACTCCTCTGTTATATGAGAAAATCTACGCTTTTATGTTTGGGGCATTCGAATACCTTAAAGGGTTATTCGAATACCCAGAGACTTTTATGTCTCAGTCCTCGCAATAGCTCTCTGGTGCATTCGAATACCATAGGGTTATTCGAATACCCGAGATGTCTCCTGTCTCTGTTTCTCTCAGACGTATTCGAATACCAGCATGTAGTATTCGAATACCTACTCCCTTAGCCTGCTCCTCTATCTCTGGAATATTCGAATACCTTCAGTCAGTCTCTGGAGTATTCGAATACTCCGTGTGCATTCGAATTCCTTTAAAAGGATTCGAATACCCTCGTGTGGCAGCCAAGCTTTTTCTGGTGTTTTATTCAAATACCAGGTGTGGTATTCGAATACCTCCTGTCTGGTGACCGCGTCTGTTGGGCTCTCCTATTCATATACCATCCTCTCTCCTTTAAATACCCCTTTTCCCCACGTATCCGAATACACCTCTCTTGTCTATACCCACTCTTCAAACTTTTGGTTTTCCCTCCATCTATAACCACCCTCTCTCACGGTCTCTACACTTCCTCCTCTCCTCTCCTCCATGACCTCATCCTCCTCTCGCTCTAAGCGTCCTCGTATGAAGACGGCTCCGTGCAACAACCCTTTGGACCTTCGCAGGTTTTCCTCTAATGAGCAACAGCTCGGCCGCTTCATTACACACTTTCGAGAGCGCAACTTGGTGCATCCTAAATACCTCGACTTGGGATTCTTCGAGAGAGAAGGTGGCTTTGACTTTCTCAACCGGCTAAGCCACCAAGGTGTTCTTCACTTCTGCTCCTTCTCTGCTCCGTTGTATCCCGACCTCGTCAAAATGTTTTACTGCAATCTGAAGATCGAAGGTCAGGAACTGCACTCCAGTATCTGCGATCAAAACATCGTGATCACACCCGGCGATTGGGTTCAGATGTTTGGCTTACCATCCTCTGGCCACTTTGCTGACGAAGATTCACTCCTCCAACTCTTCGACAAGAACCAAGCTATTAAGGATGTTCTTCACCCCAGGTTGGCTTTACCTTCGACTCAAAAAGGAGTCAAAGGGGGCATGATGAAGAGTCAGGACAGGCTCCTCCACTATGCCTATGCCCACATTTTCGCTCCTAGAGGTGGGAACTACGCCTATATGAGTGAAGACGACGTGTTTATGCTATGGATTCTCAAGCAAGGCCATGAGATCAACTGGCCCGTCTTCATTATGAAGCACATGATGAGGGCACGAGGTAAAGAGCGATGTGAACTTCCCTACGGCGTAATCATCTCTGCCTTCTTAGGCAAGTATCCACACCTTCTGGAAACCGAGCGCACGACCCCGCTAACCCATCATCACGTCTTTGGTTCCTTTACTCTCAACAAAATGAAGATGATCAGGACTGATGAAGGATGGGTGTTCCCAGTGGAAGTTGATGATGAAGACAATGACCCTGCTGCCCCTGCTGCTCCTGCTACTCCTGCTGCTGATGTTCCCGCTCCTGTCACAAATGAGCAACTTCTGGCTACCCTGTTGGATAACAAAAACTACATGGAAAACACCTTCACTATTCTGTTTAACAGAATCGCTGGTGTTGAATGTGAATAGGCTGCCCTTCGAGCCTTGCTGTCTGACAATGACCCTGCCTCTCCACCTCCACCACCTGATGCCTACTTCTAGGGGTTGCTTAGCCTTAGGACCAGTCACTTATGTTCTGTTTTTAGCTGCTTATTGTATTGCTGCCCTTTAATTACTTTTGTACCTGTGCTTGCCACTTTCATTTAATAAAATGAGTACTTTCCTTGTCAATTATATATGCTTTTGCTTACCTCATATATATCATTATGCTTTATTAGTTGAGTATATCCTTTTTGATCATGTCAAAAGGGGGAGAGAAATCAACTCCTTTTGAGAAAAGACAGGATTAACACTGGCTCTTAGATTCCAAAAGCAAGGGGAAGATTATGCTTGTTATTTATATGAACTAATGCTTTTCTCACTGTTAGTTTGTCATCATCAAAAAGGGGGAGAATGTGATTACCATGCAACACTGAGTTTTGATGATAACAAATATGGAGATGATGAGATGATGAGAAGATCAAGTCCAAGGCGTTCAAGCTTAGCTTTAGGACTTAGGATCTTTATTGTACAGAGCTTTTATAGGATATCTCAGTGTTTTAGTCAAAAGATCTAAAAACATGTTTTCTCACAAACTAAATTAAAGTTCTTAAAGGTGTTTATAACGTTTTCAAACAGAAGCATTCAAATAAACTTAAAATCATTCGAATACCATCCTCTGAAAAAGTCTCTTCAAACGTGGTTTTTAAGGTATTCGAATACTCCTCTGAGGCATTCGAATACAACGTGTTTTTATAGAGGTATTCGAATACCATGTAAGGCATTCGAATACACCCTTTCAAAAGGCTTTAATAAACGTGTTTTCAGCTAAAGGCATTCGAATACCGTGATATGGTATTCGAATAACGTGGGTCTGTTTTGTTGTTTTATACACTGATATAAAAGGTATTCGAATACCTTATAACGACATTCGAATACTTCAAGTTTAAACCATTTTTATATATATATCAGTGGTATTCGAATACCACAGTATTGTATTCGAATATCCCACGTTTTTCAGCTTCTGTTTTTGAAATTGATACGCAACGGATTTATGCATTAATTATGTAATCAATTTCTCCAGCGAAATTTTCTGATCAGAGGCTCTATAAATAGAGACCTCCCTCACGGCTGCAAAAGCACGAATCCTTATTTCTTATTTTCTGAACTGTGCTAAAATACTGTTTGCATACTTCCTCTCTTTTTCTCTCTGTACTCTTTTGGTAAAATTCTGAGATATTGTTAGAGAGCTCTATAGTGCTTCAATTTGTATTACTTACTCTGAGTGAGAGTTTCTCTTCATCTATTTCCTGATATTTTGTATCGAGGGTGAGGTATCCCTCAAGGTTTGTATAAGGGTGAGGTATCCCTGCAGGCTGAGACTTTAGCACAAGGGTATAGTGTCCCTGTGTGTGAAAAGAGCTCTATTTTGTAACAGTAGCAAGCACCTATTGAAACTTGTATACTTAGTGAAAAATCTCGGCTTTCGAGGACTGGACGTAGACCACAAGTGGGTTAGTGGTCGAACCAGGATAAATACTGTGCCTGCTTCTCTTTTCCCTAATCTCTTTATTTTAAGCAATTTATTTTATTGCACATTTATTTTACGCTGTTCTTTATTGTTTATTCTCTTCTTCTCATTCTTTCTGTGCATTTATTTATTAAGCTTTTGATATTTGTTTTAATTAAAAAGAGGTTTTGCGAAAAAAGTTTTTATACTCAATTCACCCCCCCTCTTGAGTACTGGAAGCCACTTGGTAACACATGTATACTGACTATCCTTATGCACAATGCACCCATTTCTTACTTCATGGAGCTAAACACAATTTCAGAGAGAATAATCCAGAAGATATGCCTATATATGGCCTGCCTCAGACCAAGTGCTATAATTTATCAACGTGCACATCAGACATTATATAAGACATTCTACGCCAGATTGAGAATAGGAATAGTATCTCATCGAGATCGTCAGTACATTTGCATCGGTTGGCACGACACAGTAGTGCTTTCTAACAGGCCATATGTGGAATTATGTGTCCCGACGCCTCCAAGATCCATTATAGACCTTCACTATACAATTCGCACCCGTACTAAGGTGTAATTGAACTCCTAGGCAACAATAGCCTTAACAGACACCGTCTGACAAATAATGCATGATCAAGGATTCGATACATATTACAAGCCTTTACCAGCAATAACTATACATTGATATCCAGATTCAACACATTAGCCCAATAGTAAATTATTGTATTTCTTAATCGCGTAGCATTTTTATCGCATTTTCACAATCGTGTAAAGGTTTTAAAATGTTTTCTCAATCTCGTAACTAAAAATCATCATTTTTAAGCCGTGTAAGAGTTTTTCTACATATTTTAATTGGCGTAAAATATTTTCTTAATATTCTAAGCTCAAATTAAAACTTTTCTCATTTAATATCAAAATTGGACTTTAATTCCAATATTTTCTTAATAAATTACCTTTAAATAATATTTCTAACATTTTTATACTAAACCTCCTCCAAATAGTATTTCCTAACATTTTCGAAAAAAACTTATATCATCTAAATTAATTCAAGATATCTCAAAATCTTTGTTCTTTACTCTTAATAAAATTTTATTAAATAAAATCTTTTAAACTCCAAATTATCCTTAGAAATTATTTCCTCGATAAAACTTCCTAAACAATATTTCTAATATTCTTTCCAAATCTTACATATTTTAATTTAATAAAACCTTTTCCATCTTCCATATTAAAAATCTTTTAAAATAAAATACTTAAAGTTTCAAACTCAATTCCCAATCCTATTTTCCACTATAATGACCGAAAATCACATTTTAATTAGTGATAAAAATATATCCACTTTCATTTTTATTTTGTAATTTCTTAATTAAATTTATTACGATTAATCCTCTAAATTAATATTTAATAAAACATTTTTGCATTGGATTTCCTCTTTGGAGGGCTATGGCCATTGGAGCCAAAATTCCTTTCCTCTCAATCACAATTTATATCATACAACATATATAAAACATCATAATCCTACTATATCAAATTCATGCATAATATCAAAGCAATAAAATCATATAAAGAAATTAAACACAAATCACAAAATCATAAAAACAAGGTGAATAATCCTCACATGGATTCATCACCTTCATACAAATTTCGTTCTTCACCACCATAATTGGTTGATGAGGTTAATCTCTCTCTTACCTTAGATGTAGCCTCCTAAGCTCCTTGTATGATCGTTTGTATAAACTTCCTCCACCAAGTAACTCTTCAAATCAAAGTAAACACAAATATATTAACATCCAAGGCTAAAGTAGGACAGCCATAGATCAAATATGGTCTTAGAATTTCAAGAATCAAATAAGAAATCAAATTTCAAGATCTTTACCTTGAAACCCTAGAACTTGAATCCAAAAATCAAGCTTGGAGATGATGGAATTAGGTCTTAATCACAACATGAAAGTTACTTAGAATGAAGTTTAGGACTATGTGGTAAGGTTTGTTTGAATTATGAGAGACTGGAAAGTGTTTTTGGGTGAGGAGGCCGTGAGCTAGAGGAGAGAAAATGAGAGAAAATATGTTAAGGTTTTTGAGAGAAAAGATGATAGCTTTGTGTTATGACAGTAAATGAAACTTTTGTCTCCTAAAACCCCCTTGGCTTGAGATAGAAGAGAAGGAGTGTGATTAATTTGACCACTTTCAACCCTTCACAACCATTGATTAGATCAATGGTGAACATCCAAAGCTTCTTCACTAAGTTGCCCCTCACAACCGTTGAGATCAATGGTGGATATGCAAAGCTTCTCCTCCGAGCTTGTTTCTAATTGGTTATGCATAAAATTGTTATAACCATCATATTTGACCACTTAAGATATTTTTCAAAAGCTTAGATATTTTCCAAAATCTATTACCGAATGGATAATAACATTATCCAATGGATAATAGAATGTACCAAAAACTCAGATAAAGCAAATTTTTATCAGATGTTCCCAGTTTCGGGTTTGGTAAGTTCTCTCGGCCCCACATTAACAGTCTGAAACTTTCTGGTCCAAGAAAAACTTTTATTTTTTCAGGCCTGCCTCAAACACATATACAACTGAAAATAATATTAAAATAATCAAAATAAATTAAAAATTTCCAAAAATTCACAAAAATTTAAAAATACTATAAAACTCATAAATATCAAGAAAAACAAAAAATTGGGGTATTACAACTCTCCCCCTCTAATAAAAAATTTTGTCCTCTAAATTTCTTTTACATTTTTGAAACAAATGTGGATATTACTCCTTCATTTATCAGAATAACTCTTCTGCCGAGTTTGAGTTATCCACATCTTTTCCTGATTCATCTTTGTTTTCTTTGTCATTTGTTGTATAAGCTTAGGTCTTAATGTGAAATTTCCCCATCTTGATACTAACACAAAAGTGTTTTGCATCGTCATCCATACAACGTCTCATAGGGTACCATCCCTATGCTTGAGTAGTAATTGTTATTGTAGGTGAATTTTATTAGAGATAAGAATTCATTCCAACCTCCTAATTGTTCTAACACACAAGCCCTTAACAAATCTTCCAGCGACTGAATTATACTCTCTGATTGACCATTATAGTGGATACACTAAGCACCTTTCTACTCCAAGTATCCGCCACGACATTCACCTTTCTGAAATGATAATGAAGTTAAAAATTGTAGTCTTTCAAGAATTCTAACTCTCGTCTCTGCCTCATATTCTACTCTTTCTAATCAAATAGGTACTTCAGGCTCATGTGATCACTGTAGGCATTCTAGGTTGCTCCATAAAGAAAATGTCTCCAGATCTTCAACGCAAAAATGACTATCACAAATTCCAAATGATGAGTAGGATAATTCTTCTCATGCACTTTCAACTGCCTTGAAGCATACACCACAACTTTTCTATTTTGCATCAACACACAACCTAAACCTAAAAGTTGAACTTCCTTTAACCAGAATTCGCACTTGGATGGCTTAACGTATAACTTTTTCTCCTTCAGAATCTAAAGAACCACACTGAGATGTTCAACATGTTCCTTTGGACTTCGAGAATAGATCAGAATGTCGTCAATGAGGATAATGACAAATCTGTCTAAATAGGGACAAAAGGTCCTATTCATGTAATTCATGAATATTGCAAGAGCATATGTTACCCCGAATGACATTACTAAATACTCGTAGTGCCCATAACACATTCGAAAAATGGCCTTGGAATATCTTCTACTTTCACGTGAGTCTGATGATAACCAAATCGCAAATTGATCTTGGAGAAAACAATGGCTCCCTTCATTTGGTCTTCTAGTTCCCATGTTGCATCTCCTGTCACATCGTTCTAGATTACCTTCGCCAAGGTAATTTCTCTAAGTTGTTTCACTCGCCTATTCTTAATCTTACAGGAAATGTCTTATAGATCAAGTTCTCTTTTTAATTGTACTATATCTGGTGCTTATGACATGGATTAAATCAGGAATATATTTTCTCAATTAAAATATATGGAAGACACTAAGAAGGTTAGAAAGAAAGGTGGTAAGGCTATTTGGTTGATTACCGGACCTATCCAACAAAGAATTTGATATGGACCAATAATTTTAGGAGTGAACTTTCTGGATTCAAATCCAAAAATCTCAGTCTCAGGGAACACTAAAGTTTTATTGAAAGAATATAATAGGATATGGTTAGAAAGTAACTAATCCATCCCTAAGATTTTGTCTATTTGTGAAAGAAGTAGACAAATCAAATCAACAGAAAAGTTCAAATCTCAAATAATAATAGGATAGTTTTAAACAGGCTTGAATTGTAATAGCAAGTTTAGCAGTAGAAGTAGCAATATTCCAGTCAAAAGGAAATGAAAACACAAATAAACCCAAATGGTTCACACAGTCACAAGCAATAAAAGAATAGGTTGCCTCCCGAGTTATACAGTATAGTTAAAAGATTTCTTGCAATTGCACAATCTCCCTCGATAAAATCTTCAGATTGGGAGACTTCTGCTCTACTCAACGTATAGACTCTTTCTATTACTTAAGATCTTATCGCATGTACGTTACTCACGGAAGGTTTCATCTTCAATTGTGTGTAGTCTCTAGAAAAGTGTTCGGGCTCCCCGCATCAGAAACAGATAAACCCTTTGATAGTACACTCCTTTGTCAAGTGAGCCTTTCCACACTTCCAACATTTTGATGTCAATGCCACAATCTGACCAAATCTGTTGCCACTAGTACTTCCTCCATTTGTTCATTGTTACTGTTGATTCCCCGATGATAGTAAGTACAATTTCCACTACGATCGATTGACCTTAAATTTCCTCCCTTTTTGGAACCTAGTTGGTCTAAAGTTACGGAGTCTTGTACTCTATGATTAATTCAACTCTAACAGATTTTGAGCCTCGGCTATCGCTTCCTGCTGCTAAGTAGCCCTTTGGTTTTGTTGTACAATCACGTCAGCCATCTTTTGCATTGCTATCGCAGCTGCAGTCATATCATCATTGTCACATCTCGCATCCATCATCGTTCGTTTACCACAAGCCACATGCGTATGTCTACCACGAACCATTTCCTTTCTTCAATGCCAAACTTACCACAATACAACAAAAACTAAATATAACCATCTCAAACAAGGTTGTCTCCTTTCGGAAACCATACACAGAGAAACACACAACACAAACAAGACAAACCTTCCCACAAACCCAAAAGACTCTAACTTGGGCTCTGATACCAACTAATGTAACACCCTCTGAAGGGCATTACATTTCAAGCTGACTCATTTTAATTCTTTACCCAAGATATAAAATATTTGATATTATTTTAATACGGGTTTCAAAATTTCTTTTTAGCGGACAACATAAACATACTGAATTTAAGAAATATAAGACATAAAGACTGAATAACATACATCTCATGTACATCACATAGATTAGTAATAACTTAAATACATAAAGGTTACGTACACCAAATAATATGTATAGCTTAATCCAAGTCCAAAAACTTGAAGAGTTGGGTCCTGAACCCGATTTTCCTCCAGATCCTCCTCAGGATCCCTAACAGACTAATTCCCTGGTCGGGGCATATCACTACAGACGGGAGTCCGAGCGGTTGACTTCACAGAATCCTCATTAAGGGTACTTCTACGATTACCCCATAACTCCCCAATAAGCATATAAAACTCTAAACAAATAGCAGCGTCTAAAGAAAACGTAGCAACCGCATGCTGGGTCCTACTCCAAAGTAAGGTAACGTCTCTAGCATACCAAATACGCCCCATGTCCCAACGGACATTCCATACTTCGATGTCCCCATGAAATTGTACGCTAACGAAACCTCGTGGATAAACTTCTTATAACATAAATATAGAACAGAACAAACAGACAATACAATAAAGAGGTGAGATCCATTACATCAATACCATCATGGTACCAAAGAACAATAATAACAATAATGCCATTCATATATAGCAATATTATTGGTGTATGCCCTAGAGGCCAATACATTTTCTGTATTTACATACATTCTATTATGTTATTTTATATATGAGGCATTTCATTTATTGTGTTCTTTTTTATAAACATAGTAAAGTCCTTAGAATAGTAAGTTTGATGTCATAGGACATCAAGTGGATGACTTGATCGTGAGATCCTTTTGGTTACAACACTATTCTTAAATGTCCCTAGTCAAGTATTATTGTGAATTAGGACAACAATAATACATTGAGACTAGTATGTGCATAGACTGATGACCACATCTCACAGGTCATGGATATGAGATATCAAGTCTTCACATGGGTACATATTAGAGTAATGATATACTGGACTGACCCACCATGAGAACACTACATGGATCGTTACGTGAGTGTCATAAGTGATTCTCATAGTGACAATGGTGTCTGTGGTCCTTTGACCTGAACTCACTACGATTCCTACATGAGGAGTTGTGTGTTTTAATGCCATCAAATGTCATCTGTAAGAAGGTGATTATAAAGTTGGTTATTGGACACATCGCGAATCATGCAGAGGGATGTGAGTGACCTAGATGGGATTTGTCACTCTTACATAACAGGAGCGATATCTTCGGGGCCCCTAATTGAGTGAGACTGCGAAATGCATGGCTATGCTCAAATGAGTCAATATGAGATATTGATCTCATTTGTTGTTACAAAGTCTACTCGAATATCGGGAAACAAATGATTGGACTATACAAGGGTGACGCATTCCTTGCCTTGTGTTCAATCTAAATATCTTGATAAAGGGACTAAACGACACGGAAACATTGGTCATGGAAAGGTTATGTCAAATCACTAACATTCTTATTACTTGGGTAGCAGCGATGTGTTGCTAGATACCGTTCACTGCTTGTAATATTAAAATAAGCATTTTAATATTACTACCAATGTAATAAGAACCTGCAGGGTCACACACATAGAGCAGACTAAAATTGGAGCAATGGATCCAAGTTGGACTCGAATTCAAATATGGGCCAGACTCATAACAGATGGGTCTAGGGTTGCATAGCTTACCTTGCTGCTGCTCACACTCACTTAAGGCAGTCACTATTATAAATAGTACTGCTAAGGGGGCTGCCAAGACACACAATTCAGAACCCTAGTCGCACCTACAGAAAAGTGAGTGAGAGAACGACAGGTTTATTCTCTTCTCTACGCAACTAGCACTGTGTGAGAGACGTGAGGCTTCTCTTTGCGGACGTTGGACATTCGTGAGTCTGTTCGTATGGATACCACAGAGACATCGTTTCTATTACGGTGTTGGTGATTCACCCTTCAAGAGGTAAATCATTTAAAAACTCAGATTATGGCTTTTTCGCATGGATCCTCGGCGAGAATCCATGTTTTCCGCTGTGTGATGTATCCGCAAAATTCCTAACAAATATCATAAAATAATAGGTATAATCTTATTATCAACTAACAGATATTTCAGTAATATATATCATAATATATGAATACTGATCATACCACAAAAATAAGTATATTGACTATGCCACAACAATATGTATACTGACTATGTACATGCATAATGACTATCCTTATGCACAATGCACCCATTTCCTACTCCATGGAGCTAAACACAATTTCAGAGAGAATAACCTAGAAGATATGCCTGTATATAGACTGCCTCAGACTAAGTGCTATAATTTATCAATGTGCCCATTAGACATTATATAAGACATTCTACGCTAGATCGGGAATAGGAATAGTGTCTCATCAAGATCATCGGTACGTTTGCATTGGTTGCCACATCACAGTAGCTCTTTCTAATTGACCATACGTGGAATTCTGCGTCCCGACACCTCCAAGATCCATTATAGACCTTTACTATACAATTCGTACCCGCACTAAGGTGTAATTCAACTCCTAGGCAATAATAGCTTTAATAGACACTATCTGACAAATAATGCATGATCAAGGATTCTATGTATATTACAAGTCTTTACCGGCTATAATCATACATTGATATATCCAGGTTCAATACATTAGCCCGACAGTAAATTATTGTATTTCTCAATTGTGTAGCATTTTTATCGCATTTTCACAATCGTGTAAAGGTTTTAAAACATTTTCTCAATTGCGTAGCTAAAAATCATAATTTTTAAATCACATAAGAGTTTTTCTACGTATTTTCAATCACGTAAAACATTTTCTCAATATTCTAAGTTCAAATTAAAATTTTTCTCATTTAATATCATAATTGGACTTTAATTCCAATATTTCCTTAATAAATTACCTTTAAATAATATTTCTAACATTTTTATACTAAACCTCCTCCAACTAATATTTCCTAACGTTTTCGACAAAAACTTATATCATCTAAATTAATTCAAGATATCTCAAAATCTTTGTTCTTTACTCTTAATAAAACTTTATTAAATAAAATATTTTAAACTCCAAACTATCCTTAGAAATTAGTTCCTTGATAAAACTTCTCTAAATAATATTTCTAATATTCTTTCCAAATCTCACATATTTTGATTTAATAAAACCTTCTCTGTTTTCCATATTAAAAATCTTCTTAAATAAAATACTTTAAGTTTCAAACTTAATTCCCAATCCTATTTTCCACTATATTGGCCGAAAATCACATTTTAATTAGTGATAAAAATATATCCATTTCCATTTTTATTTTGTAATTTCTTAATTAAATTTATTACCACTAATCCTCTAAGTTAACATTTAATAAAATATTTTTGCATTAGATTTCCTCTTTGGAGGGCTTGGAGAGTATGAGCCTCTATGGTCATTGGAGCCAAAATTCATTTCCTCTCAATCACAATATATATCATACAACATACATAAAACATCATAATCCTACTATATTAAATTCATGCATAATATCAAAGCATGAAAATCGCATAAAACAATTAAACACAAATCACAAAATCATACAAACAATATGAATAATCCCCATATGAATTCATCACCTTCATACAAATTTCGTTCCTCGCCATCATAATTTGTTGATGAGGTTAATCTCCCTCTTACCTTAGATGTAGCCTCCTAAGCTCCTTGTATGATCCTTTGTATAAAGTTCCTCCACCAAGTAACTCTTCAAATCAAAGTAAACACAAATATATTAATATCCAAGGCTAGAGTAGGACAACCATAGATCAAATATGGTCTTAGAATTTCAAGAATCAAATAAGAAATTAAGTTTCAAGATCTTTACCTTGAAACCCTAGAACTTGAATCCAAAAATAAAGCTTGAAGTTGATAGAATTAGGTCTTGATCACAACATGAAAGTTGTTTAGAATGAAGTTTAGGACTAAGTGGTAAGGTTTGTTTGAATTATGAGAGATTGGAAGGTGTTTTTAGGTGAGGAGGCCGTGAGCTAGAGGAGAGAAAATGAGAGAAAATATGTTAAGGTTTTTGAGAGAAACGATGATAGCTTTGTGTTATGATAGTAAATGAAACTTTTGTCTCCTAAAACTCCCCCTTGGCCGTGAGATAGAAGAGATGGAATGTGATTAATTTGGCCACTTTCAACCCTTCACAACCATTAATTAGATCAATGGTGAACATCCAAAGCTTCTTCACTAAGCTTGCCCCTCACATTCGTTGATTTGATCAATGGTGTATATGTAAAGCTTCTCCTCTAAGCTTATTTCTAATTGATTATGCATAAAGTTGTCATAACCATCATATTTGACCATTTAAGATATTTTTCAAAAGCTTAGATATTTTCTAAAAGCTATTACCCAACAAAATAACATTATCCAATAGATAATAGAATATACCCAAAACTCAGATAAAACAAATCTTCGTCAACTGTTCCCAGTTTCAAGTTTAATAAGTTCCCCGACACTGCATTAATAATCTAAAACTTTTTGGTCCAAGAAAAATTTTTATTTTTCTGGGCCCGCCTCAAACACACATACAACTCAAAATAATATTAAAATAATCAAAATAAATTAAAATTTCTAAAAATTCACAAATATTATAAAACTCATAAATATCAAGAAAAATGAAAAATCGTGGTATTACACCTTATAGTATTTGGTTTGGCTTATGAAAGTCCCTTCTTTTGTTTGCTTTAATTGAAGCCTAAGGAAGAAGTTAAGTTCTCCCATCATCGACATTTCAAATTCATTTTGCATTGTCTTAACAATTTCCTTACAAAGGGATTCATTAGTAGCACCAAAAATAATATCATCCACATAAACTTGTACAAGGAGAATATCATGCTTTTTATTTTAATAAAAAAGGTAGTATCAATTTTTCCTCTTGTAAAATCATTTTCTAAAAGAAACTTACTCAACCTTTCATACCAAGCTCTAGGAGCTTGTTTTAAGCCATACAAGGCCTTTTTCAATTTAGAAACATGGTTGGGTTGTTCATAATTTTCAAAACGCGAAGGTTGTTCGACGTATACCTCCTCTTGAATAAAATCATTTAAAAAGGAACTTTTAACATCTATTTGAAATAATTTAAAATCCATGATGCAAGCAAATGCTAGTAACATTCTAATAGCTTCTAATCTAACTATAGGCGCATAGGTTTCTTCATAGTCTATTCTTTATTCTTGATTATAGCCTTCTGTAACCAACCTAGCTTACTTCTAGTTATTAGGCCTGTTTCATCAAGCTTGTTCCTAAAGACCCATTTGGTACCTATGATTGAATGTTCATTGGGCCTTGGAACCAATTCCCAAACTTGATTTCTTTTAAATTGGTTCAGCTCTTCTTGAATGGTCAAGATCCAATGTTCATCGTTAAAGGCTTCATTTATGTCTTTAGGTTCAATTTGTGAAACAAAGGCCATATAGTTACATGCATTTCTAATTGAGTTTCAAGTACTTACACTTTTATATATATCACCTATTATTTGATCAAGAGGATGATGTCTTGAAGTTTGCCATTCTTTGGGAAGGTCCATGACTTGTGAATCCTCTTATCTTGGGGTGTCTTCTTAACTTTCCTCTTGCTTTTTGACTTCTTTTTCCTTATTGTCCAAATGTGTTTCCAACAAGATTTCTGTAACATCATCAACAAAGTCCTTTCTTGGTTTATTTGGATTAGTTTCGTCAAAAGCAACATGAATAGACTCTTCAATAGTCATAGTTCTTTTATTATAAATTCTAAAAGTCTTGCTATGATTAGAATAGCCAAGAAAAATACCTTCATCAGACTTAGCATCAAATTTCCCCAAGTTATCCTTTTCATTATTTCAAACAAAACATTTACATCCAAAAACATGAAAATGTGAAACATTTGGCTTCCTTCCTTTGTATAACTCATATAAGATTTTCTTTAAAATTTGTCTTATTAGGGCCCTATTCATTACATAACAAGCAGTATTTACAGCATCCACCTAGAAAATACTTAGGAAGTGTGGCCTCATTGAGCATAGTTCTTGCCATTTCTTCTAAAGATCGATTTTTTCTTTCTACAACTTCATTTTGTTGTGGAGTTCTAGGGGCAAAAAAATTATGCTTAATGCCATATTCATCACAAAAAGTTTCAAAATCATGATTTTCAAACTCACCACCATGGTCACTTCTTATGAATGCAATAGAAAAACTTTTTTTTTATTTTGGATAACTTTGGCAAGTTTCTTAAAAACTAGAAATGCATCATTTTTGTGAGAAAGGAATAAAGTCCATGTAAACCTAGAAAAATCATCTACAATCACTAATGCATAGTAATTCCCCCCAAAACTCATAGTTCTAGATGGTCCAAAAAGGTCCATGTGCAAAAGTTATAAAAGTCTAGAAGTTGAAATCATATTTTTTGCTTTAAAAGAAACCTTTACTTTTTTTTCCCTTTTGACATGCATCATATAAGTTATCTTTTATAAAATTGAGATTGGGTAGTCCAATTACTAGCTCTTTAGAGACCAACTTTTTTAAGTGATCCATGTGAATGTGTGTAATTCTCCTATGCCATAACCATGAATCATCTTCCTTACTTAAAAAACATTTCGCATCATTTGAAGATATGTCATCAAGGCTAATCATATACATATTGTTACCTCTACGACCAACAAACTTAACATGCTTATCATTTTTACCTTCAATTATGCAATAATTTGAAATATTACTTTATTTCCTATATCACATAATTGACTAATACTAAGTAAGTTATGTTTAAGCCCCTCAATAAGCAATACATTTTTAATGGAAGAGTTTGCATTTTTATCGACTTTGCCAATTCCAAGAATTTTTCCTTTGTTGTTATCTCCATAGGTTGCATGTTCGTGAGTCTGGGGAACAAGGAATAAAAACTTGGAGTCATACCCAGCCATGTGCTTGGGAGCATCCATTATCTAAGTACCAATTGGAGCTCTTGGCCTTCAAGCACATCTCATTGTCACTTTCTTCTTTTTCTCCTCCTTTGGCCATAAGACATAAATGAGCTTCCTCGCTATCTAAGCTATCAGTAGAGTCTATATCATTGTCATCCCATACTATGTAAGCTCTTCTTCCTTTTCTTTCCTTGGAGGGTTTCTTGTTTAACTTTTCCATCTTCTTTTGGTAAATTGGGCACTCCATCTTCATGTGTCCCAATTTGCCACACTCGTAGCAAGTTGGAATTGAAGCTATTCCTTCCCTTTTGTGATGGTTTTCTTTGGAGGGAAAGACAGTCTTCTTTGAGTTCCCTTTTTTGTGAGAAAATTTCCAAATTTTCTTACCAGAAGGCTGAGGTTTTCTTCATTTAGCTCGAGGTTCTTTGTGCCTTCTCCATCCTCTTCTTCATCATCATCAATTACTGAGGAGGTGACTTTGAGTGCTATTCCCTTTTTCTTCTTATCATGCTCTTCATTTTGGCTTAGTCTATTTAGCTCCAATTCGTGCTCTTGAAGTTTTCCAAAGAAGGTAGCTAGTGTCATTGTTGACAAATCTCTTGATTCTGATATAGCCATCACCTTAGGTTGCCAAATCTTGCTCAAACATCTCAAAACTTTGTTAATAAGATCTTCATTAGAAAAATTCTTTCCTAGTGATAATTTACAATGTGCGTGAGCCTCTTTTGCATTTCTTGAATGTTTTCTCCTTGGTTCATTCTAAATAATTCATACTCATGAGTTAGAGAATTGATTCTAGACCTCTTAACTTCATTAGTACCCTCATAGGTAACTTGTAAAGTGTCCAATATTTCTTTGGCAGTTTTGTAGTTTGAAATTTTAAAAAATTCACCATACCCGAAAGCAATGATAATGATGTTTTTGGCTCTTAAATTATGTTGAACTTTTTTTTTATCCTCATCTGACCATTCACTTCTTGGTGTTTCAACCTTTAAACCACCGACCACATGCATGGGAGCAAAAGCGCCATTTTCAACAGCATCCCACACATCTAGATCAATAGCTTCGATAACAATTTTCATTCTTTCTTTCCAATATGCATAACCATCGTTATTGAAAAAAGGGTGGTCAGTTTATAGAAGATCTTTTTGAAAAATCATTTGAAGAAGCCATGTTCTCTTGAAGCTGCTAAGCTCTTTATACAAGAGTCTAGCTCTGATATCACTTGTTACCAAGTGGCTCTAGTACTTAAGAGGGTGGGGTGAATTGAGTATTTAAAAAACTTTTCACCAACGCTTATAAAACAAATTTAGTTAAAGCTATTCTTTAAAAGAAGTAAATAAAAGGAGAGCATAAAGAACCTTAAGCACAAAAAAGGTAAAATAATAATATATTACAGGAAATAAAAGAAATTAAGATGAGAAGAACAAGCACAATATTTATTCTGGTTCAGCCACCAACCACTTGTGGCCTATGTCCATTCCTCAAAAAATTATCCTAGATTTTTCACTATCAATGCAAGCTTGAACAGATGTTTGCTACTGTTACAAACCAGAGCACTTTTCATACGCATGGAAACTTTACCCTTATGCTAAAGCCTCAACTTTCAGGGATACCTCACCCTTTCAAAACCTTTGAGTGATACTTCACCCTCTTTGCAATAAAGTAGAATATAGTAAAAGAGAAACTCTAAAAAAAGTAAATAGTACAACTTGAAGCTCTTTAAGGATATCTCAAAGTTTTGGTGAAAATGAGCAAAGAAAGTATGTAAAAAAGAAATTCATGGGTTAAAGGAAGAGAGAATTCTTTCAGATTGTTGGGTATGTTCAAAGATGACCCAAGGTCAGTATTTATAGAGCTCTGGAGAAAATAGCCATTGTGGGTTTTGAATTCTCGTAATAAATGTGAAAAAATATGTTAATTTCTAAATCTGGAACCCGTGTTTATTCAAATAACCTATGTGTTATTCGAATAACATGTTTTGAAAAACTACGAGAAAATAGATTTTGATATATGTTATTCGAGAAAATAAATTTTGATATATGTTATTCGAATAACACGAGGGTTATTCGAATAACTCTTTTAAAAAGCATTTTCTGTTAAATAGGGCTATTCGAATAACATTGTGGTTACTCGAATAGTGTATTTAAGAAAAGCAATCTAAAAAACTTCTATTCGAATAGCAAAGGTACCATTTGAGTAGCCTTTTTGAAAATAGAGGCACGCAGTTTGATTTTGAGAAATTTATTCGAATAACTCTAAGGTTATTCGAATAACCCTTGATAGAAAAAGTGTTACTTGGCTTGGTTTATTCGAATAAAGGGAACTTTATTTGAATAGATCTACTTAAAACCATTTTTTAAACATTTTTAAAGAATTTCCCAGATTGTTTCCAAAACACCAAATTTTTTAATTAATTTTCAAAAACCATATTAAATTTTGGATTTTAATTGAAAAAACATTTTTATCTTTTCTTCCAAAATCAATGAGATATCTAGAAGGCTTCATACAAAAAGACTCTAAATCCTAAAACTATTCTTGAAGTTCTTGGACTTGGTCTTCTCATCATCTTCATGTTTTTTATCATCAAAACTAGTCTTCAATGTCGCATAGTTAATCACAAAATAGAGAGGCTTAAATGCCATAACCTAGCATGAGTTGTTTCATAATAACTTTTTTTCCAAAACATCAAAGAACATTCATTGCTCGCTTTCCTTGCACTCTTCATGGCCTCTCTCAAAAGATTTACGCGCCTCTAGTTTGCGGATACCAAATTCTCTTATGCTACTAAAGGTCCCTCACAACATCCAATCCCTATGGGTGTTGATCTTTTTTCCTGGTTTAACTCTAGAAAAGTTGAAGATATTTCTTCGAAGACAATTGTCCAAGAGGTCACCCCAAACAAAGAAAAGACTTCACGAATAGAAATGTAAGTACTCGTTGTAACATCCCATTCTCTGTTATATTTAATTAGAAATGTGACTATTTGTTTTATTTTATAAGATTATGCTAGACTTATGAAGGTTCATGCTTATATTTGTAACATCCTCCTTAACATGTTAGTCTTGAATATGATTATAGAGGTACTGTAACTCTTGCTTGAATTACTTATTAATTCTAGTGGCCAACTGAGATAGTTTAAGGACTGTGGCATAACATTAAATATGAAAAATAGTTTTTATTAGCTCAGAGAATAACAAAAACTATTTAAAATGATGGAGATAGATATGGAGAATTTTTTTTTTGATCAATTAAGGATGGAATTAATTGTAGTTAATTGTGGAGGATTAACTGAATTAGTTTGATATTTTTAGTAGCGCTGAGTGAGACTTTAAGGTTAGATTAAATAGACAGATATCTTGAAAAATTATGAATTTTTGTGAAGATATCAAGTAAAGAGTGTAGAATTTTCTGGGGAAGAATACAAATTAAGGCAGAAACCTATAAGCCTATTAGCTTATATTTCTTTAGGTTTAGTTTAACTTGAGGAAGAGTAATAAGACTTAAGTGACAGTTTTAGGTGTATGGGAAATAAAGTAATGATGAGAATAGGATTGAGAAGAATCCTAAGATTTTCCATAACACTAATGGAAGTTAGGAAACTTGGATTTGTAAGATCAAAGTATTCCTAAGAGATATAATGTTTTGCAACAAATTATCTAAACTTAATCATATCACTCCAACAACTCCACCGTCCTTCATATTCTATTTCTTTAACTTTGTTTCTTTTCATTTTCTCTCTTTCACGTTTCCAGCAGAGGGAAAGAAGAGAAGAAAAAAGAAAGAATAGAAAAGGAAGCAAATGGAAGAGGAAGAAGAGAAAACCAAGGAAGAAGGAAAGAGGAATCAAGCCTAAACACCATCATCTTTGGAAGTCAAGATAGGGGTGCTTGTTCATTTAACTCTACCTTTTTTTAGTTCTTCTTAATGCTAGGTGCATACAAGCTTGGATAAAAAATGGGTTTTTGAGAGGTTTCTCAATGGTTTGAGTTGTAAGAACTTGAGTTATGTTGTTTTGAGTTGATTCATGCATAATTGAGGTTGTGAAACTTGTAAACACCCTTATAACCTCATATTTATGAGTTGAGTAAAAGTGAGATTTTGGGTGATTTGCTTTTGATCATATTTCCATGAGTTGTTGTTTTGAAATGGAGTATGAGAGTTTCATTAGGTTAGAAACCATCTAGGACCAAAGTTTGAGGGTCCAAGTTTGGTTGGAAATTCAATGGAACAGGAAGAGAAGTTTCTGGTGTGGAACGCTTAAGCGCCTAGGAAGCGAGCACCTAAGAGCGCATGTCCAGAATGTTAAGTAGATGAGTAATTAATCGCTTAGTGACTAGGCGCTTGATAAATAAACTTGGAAGCATTCTACTATTTGTTGGGAATTTTTACGGATACATCACGCAGCAGAAAATAGGGATTCCCACCGAGGATCCATGCGAAAAAGTCATAATCCGAGTTTTTAAAAGATTTACCTCTTGAAGCGTGAATCACCAACACCATAATAGAAACGATGGCTCTGTGGTATCCACACGAACAGACTCACGAACGTCCAACGTCCGCCAAGAGGAGCCTCACGTCTCTCACATAGTGCTAGCTACGAAGAGAAGAGAAGAAACCTGTCACTCTCTCACTCATTTTTCTGTAGGTGCAGCTAGGGTTCAGAATTATGCATATTAGCAGCCCCTTAGCAGTACTACTTATAATAGTGACTGCCTTAAGTGTGTGTGAGTAGCAGCAAAGTAAGCTGTGCAACCCTAGACCTATCTGTTATGAGTCTAGCCCATATTTGAATCCGAGTCTAACTTGGATCCATTGCTCCACTTTTAGTCTACTCTATGTGTGTGATCGATGCGGGTTCTTATTACATTAGCAGTAATATTAAAATTCTATTTTAATATTACAAGCAATGAGCGGTATCTAGCAACACATCGCTGCTACCCAAGTAATAAGAATGTCAGTGATTTGACATAACCTTTCCGTGACCAATGTTTCTGTGTTGTTTAGTCCCTTTGTCAAGATATCTAGATTGAACACAAGGCATGGAATGCGTCACCCTTCTATAGTTCAATCATTCGTTTCTTGATATTTGAGTAAACTTTGTAACAACAAATGAGATCAATATCTCATATTGACTCATTTGAGCATGGCCATGCATTTCGCAGTCCCACTCAATCAGGGGGCCCGAAGATATTGCTCCTGTTATGTGGGAGTGACAAATCCCATCTAGGTCACTCACATCCCTCTGCATGATTTGCGGTATGTCCAATAACCAACTTTATAATCACCTTCTTACAGATGATGTTTGATGGCATTAAAACACACAACTCCTCATGTAGGAATCGTAGTGATCTCAAGTCAAAGGACCACAAACACCATTGTCACTATGCGAATTACTTATGACACTCACGTAATGATCCATGTAGCGTTCTCATGGTGGGTCAGTCTAGTATGTCATTACTCTAATATGTACCCATGTGAATACTTGATATCTCATATTCATAACCCGTGAGATGTGGTCATCAATCTCTACACATACTAGTCTCAATGTATTATTGTTGTCCTAATTAACAATAATACTTGACTAGGGACATTTAAGAATAATGTTGTAACCAAAAGGATCTCACGATCAAGTCATCCACTTGATGTCCTATGGCATCAAACTTACTATTCTAAGGACTTTATTATGTTTATCAAAAAAGAACACAATAAATGTAATGCCTCATATATAAAATAGCATAATAGAATGTATGTAAATACAGAAAATGTATTGGCCTCTAGGGCATACACCAACAATCTCTCACTTGCACTAGAGCCAATCAGGCATATATCTAATGCCTAAAGACCTAGTGTGACCCTCATGCTTCTGCTGTGCAAGAGGCTTCGTCAGTGGATCAGCAATGTTATCATCTGTTGGTACTATGCATATCTTCACATCTCCTCTATCGATGATCTCTCAAATGAGATGGAAGCGCCTAAGTATATGTTTGGATCACTGATGAGATCTAGGCTCCTTAGCTTGAGCAATGGCTCTATTATTATCTTAATAGAGGTCCACTGGGTCCACAATACTCGGAATAGTGCCATGTTCAGTAATGAACTTCCTGATCCAAACGGGCTCCTTTGCTGCAATGGAGGCAGCAATATACTCAGCTTCTGTGGTAGAATCGGCGACTGCCTCTTGCTTTGAACTCTTCCAGCTCACAGCCCCACCATTTTGGCAAAAAACATAACCCGATTGTGATCTGGAGTCGTCCTTATTGGTTTGGAAGCTAGCATCAGTGTAACATTTTACAACTAGCTCTTCCTCGCCTCCATATACCAAGAAAGAATCCTTAGTCCTTCTCAAGTACTTAAGGATGTTCTTGATAGCAGTCTAGTGACTCTCACCAGGATCAGACTAGTACTTACTCGACATGCTCAAAGCATATGAGATGTCTAGTCGAGTACATAACATGGCATACATGATAGATCCAATTGCAGATGCATATAGAATCTTGCTCATGCGATCCCTCTCATCTTGGGTGGAAGGGGATTGAGCCTTAGATAGGCTTACACCATGTGACATAGGCAAGAGTCCTTTCTTGGATTCATGCATGTTAAATCATCTTAACACGTTGTCTATGTATGTACTCTGACTTAGGCCAAGCAGTCTCAGTGATCTATCTCTATAGATCCTGATACCTAAAACATAGGTGGCTTCGCCTAAGTCCTTCATAGAGAAGCAGTTCCCTAACCAAATCTTTACAGATTGTAGGGTAGGGATGTCATTTCCAATAAGTAGTATATCATCTACATATAATACCAGAAAGATAATAGTGCTCCCACTAACCTTCTTGTAGACACAAGATTCTTCTTCATTTTTGATGAAACCAAACTATTTTATTGTATCATTAAAATGAAGATTCCAGCTTCTGGAAGCTTGCTTCAATCCATAAATAGATCGTTGCAACTTGTATACTTTTCTAACATCCTCTGGAGTGGTAAAATCCTCAGGTTGTGTCATGTATACATCTTTGAGAAGATTTCCATTAAAAAAAGTTTTGACATCCATTTGCCAGATTTCATAATCATGGTATGCTGCAACAGCAAGCAAGATCCTAACGGATTTAAGCATCGCAACTGGGGAAAAAGTCTTATTATAGTCTACACCATGAATTTGTTTGAAACCTTTAGCCACCAATCGCGCCATAAAGGTATGCACATTACCATCCATGTTCGTTTTCTTCTTGAAAACCCACTTGCACCCAATGGGTTTTACCCCTTCAGGTGGGTCAACCAAGGTCCATACCTGGTTGGCATACATGGAATCCATTTCAGATCTCATGGCTTCAAGCCATTTCTCAGATTCTGGGCCAATAATGGCTTCTTGGTAAGTTACAGGCTCATCTTGATCCATGAGCAATACGTCACCTTGTTGGGTCATGAGAAATCCATATCTCTCTGGTTGATGATGTATCCTGTTAGACCTACGCAGGTCTTGTGCTACTAGAGCAGGTTGCTATTCCACAACATTTTGTGGAGGATGCTCTATTTCCACCATTGGTTCATTGCTGCTTTGTGAAACTTGAATTTCTTCAAGTTCTACTTTTCTCCCACTAGTTCCTTTGGAGATAAACTCCTTTTCTAGAAACATAGCTGTCTGTGCGACAAGCACTTTGCCCTCGGTAGGATTATAGAAAAAGTATCCCTTAGTTTCCTTTGGATACCCCACAAAGAAGAATTTATCTGATTTAGGTCCAAGCTTATCAGAAACTTGATGTTTCACATAAGCTTCGCAGCCCCAAATCTTCAAGAAAGACATACTGGACCGTCTCCCAGTCCATATCTCATATGGCGTCTTTTGAACCGTCTTAGATGGAACACGGTTAAGTGTGAAAGCTGCTGTTAACAGAGCATGTCCCCAGAAGGAGCCTGGAAGGTTTGCATGACTCATCATAGATCGGACCATGTCCAACAAGGTCCGGTTCCTCCTTTCAGAGACACCATTCCATTGTGGTGTTCCTGGTAGAGTGAGTTGAGATATTATCTCACACTCTTTCAGATGATCATTAAACTGTTGGCTTAAGTATTCTCCTCCTCGATCTGATCGAAGGATTTTAATACTCTTGCCAAGTTGGTTTTGAACTTCATTCTTGAACTCTTTGAACTTTTCAAAGGATTCTGATTTGTGCTTCATAAGATATACAAATCCATATCTACTGAAATCATCAGTAAATGTAATGAAGTACTGAAAATCGCCTCTAGCGACTGTGTTTAGTGGCCCACATACATCACTATGTATAAAGCCTAAAAGATCACTAGTCCTTTCACCTTGTCCAGTGAATGGGGCATTTGTCATCTTCCCCAATAAATAAGATTCACATATCTCATATGGTTCGAAATCAAATGAGTCCAAGAATCCATCTTTATGGAGTTTGGAGATACGTTTCTCATTTATGTGGCCCAAATGACAATGCCAGAGAAAAGTTGGGTTCAGATCGTTTGATTTAAACCTCTTTGTATTTATGTTATAGATGGGCGTTTTGAGATCAAGTACATAATGTCCATTACTCAATTGTGCATTACCATAAAAAATATCATTCATATAAATGGAATAACACTTGTCCTTTATAATAAAAGAAAAACCTTTCTTGTCCAAACAAGAAACAGAAATGATATTCCTACTAATAGCAGGCACAAAATAGCAGTTCTCTAACTCTATTACAAGCCCAGTGGGCAAAGATAATAAATAAGTCCCTACAGCTAATGCAGCAACCTTTGCTCCATTTCCCACTCGTAGGTCGACTTCACCCTTCGTCAATGGTCTACTGCTTTTTAGATCCTGCACATTTACACAAATGTGAAATCTACGTCCAGTATCTAATACCCATGATGCAGAAGTAGATAAATTGACTTCAATAACAAAAATACCTGAAGTGGAAGTCTCACTTCCCTTCTTCTTTTTTAGCTCCTCTAGGAACTTGGCACAATTCATCTTCCAATGTTCGGTCTGACCACAATAGAAGCATGTACCTTCCTTAGCCACTCCACCCACTGGTTTCAAGCCAGAAGTGTTGGGCTTGGACTTATCCTTACCCTTGCCCTTCCAGTTGTCCTTGGGCTTTTTCTGCTGTTTCTTGCCCTTATTCTTTTGGACCATCATTATGGCCTTCCCTTTGCCTTTGTTAATGTTCTGCTCAGTAGTTCTCAACATGTCTAGCAGCTCTGGTAGTGATTTGTCAATCTCATTCATGTTGTAGTTCATGACAAATTGACTAAAACTTTCCAGCAACGATTGCAGGACTAAGTCAGTGGCCAACTCTTGGCCCAAAGGAAAACTGAGTCTCTCTAGGTTTTCAATGTACCCATTCATCTTGAGTACATGAGCACCGACAGGGCTTCCTTCTACCAGCTTGCACTAAAACAGTGCTTTAGAGACCTCGAATCTCTCGTGCTTGGTCAACTCTTGATAGAGCTTCTTAAGGTGTATGATCATATCGTATGCATTCGTGTTCTCATGTTGCTTTTGGAGCTCAGAGTTCATGGTGGCCAGCATTAGACATCTGATGTCCAAGGCATCATCTTGATGCTTCTTATAAGCATCTCTTTCAGTTCTAGGGGAATTAGTAGCAGGTGGCTCAGGAATAGGCTGTTCCAAAACATACAACTTTTTCTCTTGCTTGAGGACAATCCTCAAATTCCTGTACCAGTCTAGAAAATTTGTTCCAGACAACTTGTCCTTCTCAAGGATAGATCGCAATGATAAAGTACCCGATGTGTTTGTTGCCATGGTAATCTACTAACAGAAATATGCAAAATATAAGTATCATGCTATAAACATATTTAATAAGGTCTTTTAATTAAATATGCATCCCACTATTTTATTCAAGTCAATGACCCTCAGCATTGACTCAGAAAATCCCATCGTAAGATTTCCTAGTGGGCCAAGATCCATATTTCACCTAGTTTTGAGTCAGCTTTGGCTGATCACCCAAAATTCAGTTATTTAGGTAGGAAACACTTTCCAATTACATCACATGTAACTCTTGGATAGTTGGGTGAATAACACTTATTCAAGTCCATCTAATGGACCAAAGCCCAACTTCATGCCTCTAAGCCTTCAATCCTATTGAAATGGCCTAGTTAAGTCAGACCCAATGGTTGGCAGTTGGATATTACCTTTATCCCATCGCGTCTTACTAATATAGATAAAGGCATCCTGCTTTGGCAGACCTGCACTTGATCGATACTAGTCTTGACGAGTGCCACACATTGGAAGGCATCACATAATGACTTAATATTTACTTTGAGGGAATTTTTATTATTATTATTACTAGATCTCACCATTTATTAAACTATTTATTATACCATAAACATTATCCATGCATCTCATACATAAAAGCATATAATAAAAGTGGCATGGTTATGGCCCCCTAAGAGAGGAAGATTAATTAAGCCAGCTTCACCAAGCGTCTCCCATCAACATCCTCACTTGATGCCGTCTTCTTGCCTCCACATCATAATTACATTATATAGAATCCTCTTTTACATTCGAGGGGAGTTAGGTGAGAAGAGAATGTACAATCAGAATGTTGAGAGAAAGGCACGACACGTAGGTCGTATCTATAAAACCAAAATAGCATAAAAAGAGGACTAAGGCCATAACCATGCACCATGCATCACAAAGAACATATAAACTCATAACAATAATACATAATTATTTTTCATGAGTTATAAAAGGATAAAAAATATTGCGCTTTCGAAAAACACCCTACGCAGAGGTAGCACGGGGGTTCCGCTGAACACTTCATGCGCCGCAGGGAATCCTTGCGCCATCGTTCAACACTTAAACCTCAGGCGGCTCCTTGACGGCTTGACATCAACACTTGATACTGCTGCCGCAAAACAAGAATAGGGTTTCCAAAACTCCTTGTGCTGCGCCTCTTGTGCAGAAACAAGGATTCCATAACCCCTGCTGCCACAAGCCAAGAACAAGGTTTCCTAAACCCTTGCGCCGCGCATTGAGAATAAGGATTCCATAACGCTGTTCATATCACATACATACCAAAAGCTTCGCAAAAATATACATCTTAATACAAAACAGTTTTCACAGAACATATGAACATCTTCATGAAGTTTTGAAAAAAAACATCACGATTTTGCATACAAGAACAGAAAACATGTTCTCTCAGGTAAACGAAAATAGAAAACCGAATCATGGTTTCACAAGACGCTCTGATACCACTATTGGGAATTTTTGCGGATACATCACGCAGCGGAAAATAGGGATTCCTAACGAGGATCCATGCGAAAAAGCCATAATCTGAGTTTTTAAAAGATTTACCTTTTAAAGCGTGAATTACCAACACCGTAATAGAAATGATGTCTCTATGGTATCCACACGAACAGACTCACGAACGTCCAACGTCCGCCAAGAGGAGCCTTACATCTTTCACACAGTGCTAGCTGCGAAGAGAAGAGAAAAAACCTGTCGCTCTCTCACTCACTTATCTGTAGGTGCGGCTAGGGTTCAGAATTATGTATATTAGCAGCCCCTTAGCAGTACTATTTATAATAGTGACTGCCTTAAGTGAGTGTGAGCAGCAGCAAGGTAAGCTGTGCAACCCTAGACCCATCTGTTATGAGTCTGGCCCATATTTGAATTCGAGTCTAACTTAGATTCATTGCTCCACTTTTAGTCTGCTCTATATGTGTGACCCTGCAGGTTCTTATTACATTGGCAGTAATATTAAAATTCTATTTTAATATTAGAAGTAGTGAGTGGTATCTAGCAATACATCGCTATTACCCAAGTAATAAGAATGTCAGTGATTTGACATAACCTTTCTGTGACCAATGTTTTCGTGTTATTTAGTCCCTTTGTCAAGATATCTAGATTGAACACAAGGCACGGAATGCGTCACCCTTGTATAGTCCAATCATTCATTTCCTGATATTCGAGTAGACTTTGTAACAACAAATGAGATCAATATCTCATATTGACTCATTTGAGCATAGCCATGTATTTCGTAGTCTCACTCAATCAGGGGGCCCAAAGATATCGCTCCTATTATGTAGGAGTGACAAATCCCATCTAGGTCACTCACATCCCTCTGTATGATTTGCGGTATGTCCAATAACTAACTTTATAATCACCTTGTTACAGATGACGTTTGATGGCATTAAAACACACAACTCCTCATGTAGGAGTTGTAGTGATTTCAGGTCAAAGGACCACAAACACCATTGTCACTATGAGAATCGCTTATAACACTCATGTAATGATCCATGTAGCATTTTCATGGTGGGTCAGTCCAGTACATCATTACTCTAATATGTACCCATGTGAAGACTTGATATATCATATTCATGACCCGTGAGATGTGGTCATCAGTCTCTGCACATACTAGTCTCAATGTATTATTGTTGTCCTAATTAACAATAATACTTGACTAGGGACATTTAAGAATAGTGTTGTAACCAAAAGGATCTCACAATCAAGTCATCCACTTGATGTCCTATGGCATCAAACTTACTATTCTGAGGACTTTATTATGTTTATCAAAAAGAACACAATAAATGAAATGTGTCATATATAAAATAGCATAATAGAATGTATGTAAATACAGAAAATGTATTGGCCTCTAGGGCATACACCAACACTATTATGAAGCACTCAAGTGATGAGAAAGTGAGCGCTCAAGCACTCAAAGACAGATTGTTCCTTACTTTTATTTTGAAGAGATGGAGTTCCCTGCTTGTTGGGATCTGATATATATGTTTTGTAGTGTAAGATAAGACTCTTTTAGGGATATTTCTAGAAGGGAATAACTACCTAGCATATATCTACCAATGTAAGCTTTTGTGTAACCAAAAGTTGAGAATTAACATGATTATGTTTCTAAATTGCTGTTGAGCAGTAGGGTTACACTTGATATTGCAAAGTAGCGAGAAAAACACTTTGTAATAGGGTGGTTTACAAAACAAGATAGTGAGAAAAACACCTTGTCATAGTAGAGGAGTGAGAAAAATCCTCTACCAAGGACAAAGGTGTGAGAAAAACATTATGTCAAGTAACATGATATTTATAACTGTATGGGTGGTTGTTTATCATAGATTAATGTTTAATTAAAGTTAAATAAACTATAAATATGAATAATTAATTTATCATGAAGTCATATAGGTATTTATACTACTGAGAATTATGAATTCTCTCCCTCTTTGTTGTTTACATGATAAATCCAAGTCAAGATCGTTCCAAGAGAAAGAAATAAAAAGAACAATGGTTGCACTAGTTTAGTCTTATTTTGTTTTTGTAATGATTACTTTGGATTGTATAAGTTTTCGTGTAATGTACTTATACCTTTTGAGGCTTAGTTTGTATATAAAATGCGAAGACTTATATGTTTATGAATTGTCTTTTTCCCTCATGGCTCTTTATAATAATATACATAGTTATTATGAATATAGTATTACTTGTATAAATTAGAAGTAATGCATTTGACTTTGTTTACTCGTGTAATTAGCTGATATAATACGGTAACTGGAGTTAAGATGTTACATTATGGTATTAGAATAGTTCATCCTATTGAGTCAGGGTATGGACTGACTATGCTTAGGCATGTTTTGTGATTCCTATTATGTGTTATACATATTATTGTCTCATTGTGAGATTTATGGATAGAATTGCACGATAGCCTTAGGTTTGAATTTTATTAGCTACTATCACATTGTTGCATGATATTGAGACTGATCAACTCAATATGTATTCTGTGTATACAAGAAACTATGGCTTCACCTTGGAGAATGAAGGGAAATAGGAATTCTTCTAGGGAGGGTTTAGCTGATATAGCTGAAGCATTTATGACAATGGCAACAACTATGAGGGAGCAAACTACTGTTATTGCTAGGATGCTTGAGAGGTTGGAAGCTAATCCACCTCAGCAACTAACACCCCCTACACCACCAGTACAACCAGTGCAAGAAGTACATATGGGTAGGAACCAAAACTTTAAAGATCTCTAAGAGTTTAGGAAGTCTAATCCTTCATCTTTCAAGGGAGAATACAACCCAGTAAAAGCAGAGGGTTGGTTGAGGAAGATGGAGAAGATCTTTATAGTCATGGTTTGCTTGGACGAACAAAAAGTCTTGTTTTCTACCTACATATTGGTATGAGAGGCAAAGGATTGGTGGGTTAATGTTAAAAGATTGTTAAAGGCATTGGGTACTCATATTACTTGGGAAGTGTTTAGAAATTCTTTCATAGCAAATATTTCCCTAATAGTTTACAAAGTTCTAAGGAAATGAAGTTCCTAAAATTAGAACAAGATAAGATGTTTATTGGCCAATATGTGGCCAAGTTTGATGAATTTTCAAAGTTCTCCTCCTACTTTAGATTTAACCAAGATGAATAATGGAAATGTATTAAATTTGAAGAGGGGTTGAGAGATGACATTAAGAAATCTACACAACCTTTTGAGATTTGGGAGTTTTCGACTTTGGTGAACAAGTGTAGGATTATAAAAGGCCATGATAGTAAGACTTAGTTAGAACAAACATGACAACTAAAGAGGAAGAAAGTGGACAAGAAATTTAAGAAGAAAGATAAGGGTAAACAAATTCAAGGAAGGCATGTGGGGCTTAAATGTCCCAAGTGTAGAAGACACCATGAAGATAAGCCTTGTTTGTCAGGACAGTTTGTATGTTATGCATGTGGTCATCCAAGGCATTTTTCTAAGGAGTGTCCTCAGAAACAAGGAACTATGCCCAATCTGAGACCTCAAGCTAAGGGAAGAGTTTATACTATAAGCAGAAAAAAGGTGGCTCAATCTTCCAACCTTATTCAAGGTAAATGTATAATCAACAATTACTTCTTAATTGTAATGTATGATTCAGAAGCATTTCACTCTTTTGTTTCTTATGATTGTGTGAGGATGCTAGATTTACCTATGACTGAACTTCCTTACGACTTTTCTATTAATAATCACATATTCTATACATTAATAAACCCTCATGTTTATTCAATTACACCTTCCATGTCCTTAATTGTTTGAGCTTGGTCATGTTTTATAAGTTTGGGCTCAAATTCAGCTTAATTGATAATTCCCTGCATTGTTGAGGTTTTACACTGTTTCTGTATTATGACCATATCTTAAGTTCTAGATATCTGATAATTATGAATTTTACTTTGTAGGAAAGCTGAGAGGAAGCTCTACAACTTTGATGAGAGCTTGAAGTCTCAATTGAATGTCTAGTGGACCAAATTGGGCCTGGAAGTCAAAATACGAGTTTAGTGACCCTTTGATATTGTTTTAAACATAACTTGAGTTGTAGAACTCCAAATTGCTTGGGGTTTGGGGCCAATTGCTCATAATGGACCAAGCTTTGTATTTAACTAGATTCTAATCATGTGAAGCCAAAATAGGAGGTAGTTTTATAAGTTTTAGGCAAAAATCTGAGGCTAGGCAGAAGAGACCTCTCATTCTATATTTTTCTCTTCTTCTCTCTAGAGCTTCTTCCTCCTCCTTCTCTCTAGAATTTCATTTTTCTCTTCTTTTATTTTTCTAAGTTCTCCCCTTCTCATGGAGGGGTAAGGCCATTAGATCAATCTAAGAGATTGAATAACTTGATGCTTAATCTTGATATTCTGCTTTAATTATTATATTCATCTATTAATCAAGTCTCTCTTCTTCTACTTCTTCTTCTTCTTCTTCTTCTTCTTTGTTAATTCTGGTTGTTTAATTTGAATTTCCATATCTTAATTGCTTAATTATCATGTGCAAAGTGTAACACCCTGAAAATCACTTGTTTCTTGATAAATACTCATTTTATAATATTTGTGATTTTTATGAATTTTTTTGAAATTGTTTGAATTATTTTATTATTTTAATATATTTCTTAATTTGAATGCACACTGAACGAAGTCAGGAAAATGGAATATTTTTGCCGAGGTCGAAAAACCTTGGACTGTGGAAACGGTGATGGGGGATCTTACTAAACCCGAGGCCGGAGACAGTTTACGAAGTTTTCATTTTTCAAGATTTTATCTGACGGATAAAATTTAGGTGCGCCCTATTGTCCATTGGATAATAGATACCGGCATTGCTAACTGTAACTCTTATCCACTAGATAATAGCTTGCAGTAAAAATCTAGTAGACTACCTCTATCTAGTCACTTTTATGATATCATCTAAGTGACATCGTCACATCACTACATGACAATATGATTTGACATTTTTTGGGGAACGTGTGAAGCTTCTCAAAGAAGCCTTGGGAGATGCTTGCAAAGGAAGACTTGCTACTTCTCCCAAGGTGTACACGACTTTTGAAGGAGAAAAAAGATGACAAGTTGTCACCTTTTCACAAGCTTTCACATGTCAACAAAAAGCTACCATCTTTTCATCTTCCAAAGTCTCCTATCACTTTTTCTCTCAACCCCAAAGTTTCTATCTCATTTTTTCTCTTCCATTTTCTCTAAACCTCATGGCTATGACTCTCAAATTTCCTCTTCCATTTTGTCTCCTCCATTCAATCATATTTCTAGGATCTACATATTTCATCGATGATTTTTTATGTTGAGATCATCATCAAGTTCTCTCATCTTCACCATCTTTTTTCAAAAACCCTAACTTGAAGCTCTTAAGGTGAGACTTTGATTTTCATTTTCTCCTCTCATTTTCCTCTACACCTCACGGCCATTGACCCCTTTGGAGAACCCAAGATTTGATTTTTCTTCCGTTGTTTCATTCATCTTCATCTTCTTCTCTATAGGCTCATGGCCAACCCCTAAAACCCATCACCAAATCTTCAATAATTTAAGATAACCTTGAATCTTGAGTCTCTACAACATTCTAAGACACTTTTGTGTGGAAATCGATCTCTAGTTCATCCATCTCTGAGTAAATCTCAAGTTCAAGAATCTTAAGGTAAAATTATTGAATCTTCCTTCTTGTTTCATTTTAAAGGATGTAAAGCCATACTTTGACTTGTGGTAATCTTATTGAAACCCTAGGTACTAATTCTTGTATGTTTTCTTTGATTCTAAGAGCCTCTTGGTAGAGAAAGTTTACTACATGAGTACTTACAAGGAGCTAAGAGGCTACACTTGAGGTAAGAGGGAGATTAACCTCATCGATGTTGCTATGGTGGTGAGGAATGAATGGTTGTGTTAGGATTAGAGAGTCCACGTGAGGAATCATCCACCCGAATGTGTGATTTTGATTTATGCTTGTTGATCTTGTATTATAATAAGATGTTGTTGTAAGCAAAGATGATTGTGATGATTTAATGGATATTATATGATTTTGATAGTGAGCACGAATTTAATGGATTGTGATGATTAAAGGAAGTGGCAGGCTATGATTGTGTTGAGAAAGATTGATTTATTTGGTTTCCTTTGATCCTTGAGGCTCACGGCCATTTTAGCCCAAGAAGAGATATTCATGAGAAAAATATTTAGTTACCAAGGACTTAGATGAGTAGGTGATAAAGACATGATCTATAAGGTTACAAGTTGAATGAGAGAGGAAATAAAATTTTACCATTGAAAAGAAATTGATTTTTAGCCATGATACTCGATAATTAAAAGTAAGAGTGAATTGGAGACCCAAAATATTTTATGATGAGGTGGAAGAGTAATTAGGATGGAAAGACTTTTATTTAGAAGTTAAATAAGGGAAATTTTAGAAAGAATGTTTGGAAATATTGTTTGGGTGATTTGGAAGACAAATTAGGGTTTTAGTATTTATGAGTAAGATTGAAGATAATTATAATGTCATCATTTGGGGAGTAATAACTTTTGGATGTACCCAATGGAAACAAACTTGGAGATAATCAGAATCATGGAAAATGACTTTTTAGAGGTAAATCTAGGTGACTTGACCATTGAGAAAATTAATTAAGGATTTATAAAGTAAGAGTGGAAAGGAACAAATTTGATCTTTAAGCAAAAAAGTGACTTTCGGTCTTGAGAGAGAAACACAAGCTTGAGAAAGAAATAGGGAAAATTTGAAAGACTTAGATGAAAAAAGAAAGGAATGGTTAGGTAAGGACGATGTGCTTTAGGTTTTCATAAATGATATGAGGATAGGTCATTCGAGGAACTTTGTTAGAAGAAGCTGGTGATTTGGATTAAATTCTACCTTCATTCTTGAGAGTATGATAATTAAAGACTAAAGAAGACCTAAGGTTTCTATATACTAGAGGAATTATGAAAATGTTTCACGTGATTTGATAATAATGATTCTTGAATTTGCTCGACTGAAATCCTTTGTGATAGCTGCATTAACATTGTGCCTTTGACGTACTGGACCCAAGTAGAATTATGAATTTGACATTGTGCCTTGGGCCGATGTACTGGACCCAAGTGGATTATGAATTTAGCCTTGTGCTTTTGGGCCGAAGTGCTGGACCTGAGTAGATCATTGGTATTATGTAGTTGTATGAGCAGCTATATAATATTATTAATACTAATGGTACTGGACAATTGTATGGACGATTACTTTAATATTGTTGGGAACGGTACACCGGTGGTTGAATTTCTTTGAGCATGCACATGAGTATTAGACTGTCGGCTTTGAATGCCTAGGAGTGAGCATGAATTTGCGTCCAATATGACGGATATGTCACTTTGAGTTGGAACAGGACCAGACATGATGCGGTTACCTTTACTATGGACGTTGATGTTTACTAGGAGTTCTACATGCCTCTTAGGGAGCTTTGGGATGATCAGAGAGCTTCTTATAGGGAGGGCTCTGTGGAGTTGACTACTTAGACTCCCATCCGTAGTGACATGCCTCAATTGGGGGCTTTGTCTATTAGGGATCCCGATGGGATTTTGGATGAAGATCGGGTGCAAGAGCCCGTTCTTCAGGTGTTTGGACTTGGTCAAGGCTTAATTTTTATTTGGTAGTTATATATATAGGTATGTTTATTTTGGAGTACTTAAGTTTTATGTTTTTGGAATATGCAAATGGTATACTCAAAGATGTAGTAAACTTTGCTTTATGAAAAGTCTTTAGTTCCTATGACTAGAATCTTTTATTCATTCTATGGCTCTTTTGTTTTGTATTCCCAAAGTTTGACTAGTCTATGTTATCCATGAAAAGAAGCTTTTGAAAGTCATATCTTACACTATTTACTTTTATAACTTGAGCAAAGGATTTTAAAATGTAAAAGTTGGACTTAAATGTAATGCCTCCCGGAAGGGGGTGTTACATTAGATGGTATCAGAGCAGTTCATCCTGTTAAATCAGGGTATGGACTGACTGTGCTTAGGCAGGAAGAAATTCCTATGTGTATTGTGCATTTTCTTATCTCTTGTTTGAGATGTTAAAAGAGGATTGCATAAGTTGCTTTAGGTTAGATGTTAGTAGTTACTATTACATAGCTATATGATATTGAGGATTAGCTAACTCAATATGTAACGTTCTGTGTGGATAGAAAACTATGACTTCAACTAGGTGAACAAAGAGAAGTTAGAGTTCTTCTAGTGAGAGTCCAGTTGGATGACCGAACTCGTGCCGAATTATTTGTACCTACACCTTTGGAGTAGTACTTCTAGTGTGAGTAAAGTCTAAGTCCGAGTCTTTTATGGGATGTTTGCCTTGTTTGTGCTGTGTGTTTCTATGAAGTTAAACTCAGAGATTTATTATTTGCTCTCTGAAAGGAGACAATATTGTTTGGAATGTTTACTTCTCATTCCCATTATGTTTGATTCATCCATTTTCGAAGGAAAGGCAATGGCTCGAGGTAGACGTTCACGTAGAGACATAGGGATGGCTGCAACTGCGAAAGTAATGCGAGGAATGATTGACGTAATAGTGCAACAGAATCAAAGGACTGCTCAGCAACAGGAATTGATAACCGAGGCTTAGATTTTGTTAGAGTTGAATCAATCTCAGGATATTGAACTCCATAACATTAAACCAAATTGGTTCTAAAAAGGAGAAATCATAAAGCCAAGCGATTCCAACAAAAACCGTATTCGCGACCACCAAGAAATCAACAACAACAGCAATCATATAGAGGAAATGCTAGTGATAGCAGATTCGATTAGACCGTGAAGTTTTTACAACATTGTAAGAAGTGTGGGATGAATCACTTAACGAGGGATTGTACAAGCAAGGAATGGATCTGTTTCAAGTGCGAAAAGCCAAGACATGTGTCTAAGAATTGTACTTCTCAAAGGACGAAGTCTTCGGTTAGCAATAAGCATGCAACGAGGGCTCAAGCCAAAGGAGGAATGGATACGTTGTGTGGAGCAGAAACCTCCCAATCTAAAGATCTACTCAAATGAGATTGTACCATAGGAAATAAGCCTTAAAAATTGTACTATTTGATCCTATGGTAACCCATTCTTTTGTTATCTATGACTGTGTGAACCAATTAGGGTTGTCTGTGTGTGTTTATTTTCTTCTAACTTGAGTATTGCCATTCTCATTTCTAAGCCTATTGTTATTACACGAGTTATTTAAATTATCCTGTTATTGTTAGAAATTTGAAACCTTTCTGCTAATTTGATTGTTTGCCTTTTTCATAAATAGACTTGATTTCAGAGAGGGATTAGATATTTTCTAGCCATGTCTTATTATTCTATTCCAATAGAACTTTAGTATTTCTTGAGACAGATATTTCTTGATTTGAATCCATGAAACTCGTTCCTAAATTTTATTGGACCACATCATATTTTTCGTCGGATGGGTCCGGAAGTATACCAAATGACTTCACTATCTTTTCTTTCTAACCTTCATAATGCTTCTAGTGTACTTCGATTTAGAACATATGTTCCTGATCCAAACCATGTCATAGTGCCGAATGCAATACAATTAGATAAGAACTTGCCTTATGAGACACTTCCTGTTAAGATCGAGGTTTGGTGGTTTGATAGATCAACTGAAAAAAGCCGTTGTTTTTTCCAAGATCAGTTTGCATCCTAGATATCGTCAAGTTCATTTGAAAGTAGAAGACGCTTCCAAGACCGCCTTTCTGACGCATTGAGAGCATTATGAGTGTTTAGTAATATCGTTCGAAGTCACGGATGCTCCAGTATTGATTGTGAATCATATGAATAGGATCTTTCTTTCTTATCTAGATGGAGTGTCATTGTCTTTACTAACTACATCTCAACCAAATGCTCAAAGCTCGAAAGAACTTTTTGAATCCCTCAGTGTGGTTCTTCATATCTCAACCGAATTCTTGAAGCTTGGAAGAACTTATTGAATCCCTTAGTGTGGTTCTTCAGATTCTGAAGGAGAAAAAGACGTATACCAAGTAATCAAGATGCAAATTTTGGTTGGAGGAGATTAAATTTTTGGACACATAATTTCAAAAGAAGGAATTGCTATGGATTCGTCGAAAGATGAAGCAGTTCTTCAATAAGAAAGATTAAAGATCGTATTGGAGCTTCATAGCTATGTGAGATTAGCTGGTTAATATCGTAGACTCATCGCAAAATTTTCCAAGATGAATAGGACCTCCCATCTAGCTTACGTGAAGGAGTCAAGTTTTTGTATAGATTGACACATGTGGGGGAAATTTCAAGGGTTAAGGCAACACTCGACTACTTCGCCAATGTTGGTTCTACCCAATCCCAACGAACTTTTGAGACGTCTCATGATATTCCACATAAGAGCTTAGGCATGTGTCTGTGAGAATGAAAGCAATAGTAATGTATGTTTCAAGACAACTGAGGGCATATGAGAAGAGCTACTCTACACAAACTCAAAGTTAGCCGTTGTGGTTGCGTTGAAGATCTGGAGACATTCTACAAGGAACAGTATCCGCGTGTATTCTAAGATAAAATAAATTTCGAGGATGAAATTTCTTTTTAGAAGGGGAAAGTTGTAGTACCTCGAAAATCGCTTATTTCCTGATAAATACTCATTTTATAATATTTGTGATTTTTTTGAATTTTTCTTGAATTGTTTGAATTATTTGATTATTTTAATATATTTCTCAATTTGCGTGCACACTGAATGGAGCCAGGAAAATGAAATATTTTTTCCAAGGCTGAAAAACCTTGGACTATGGAAATAGTGATGAGAGATCTTACTAAACCCAAGGCCGGACACAGTTTACAAAGTTTTCATTATTCAAGATTTTATCTGACGGATAAAATTTGGGTGTGCCCTATTGTCCATTGGACTATAGATTCCGACATTGTTAACTATAACTTTTATCCACTGGCTAATAGCTTGCAGTAAAAATCTAGTAGACTACCTCTATCTAGTCACTTTTATGATATCATCTATGTGACATCATCACATCACTACATGACAACATGATTTGACATTTTTGAGGAAACATGTGAAGCTTCTCAAAGAAGCTTTGGGAGAAGCTTGCAAAGGAAATCTTGCTACTTCTCCCAAGGTGTACACGACTTTTAAAGGAGGAAAAAGATGACAAGTTGTCACCTTTTCACAAGCTTTCATATGTCATCAAAAAGCTACCATCTTTTCATCTTCCAAAGTCTCCTATCACTTTCTCTCTCTACCCTAAAGTTTCTATCTCATTTTCTCTCTTTCATTTTCTCTCAACCTCATGGCTACCACTCTTAAATTTCTTCTTCCATTTTGTTTCCTCCATTCAATCACATTTTTAGGATTTACACATTTCATGGATGATTTTCTATGTTGAGATCATCATCAAGTTCTCTCATCTTCACCATTTTCTTCCAAAAACCCTAACTTGAAGCTCTTAAGGTGAGATTTGATTTCTATTTTCTCCTCTCAATTTCCTCTACATCTCACGGCCATTGACCCCTTTGGAGGACCCAAGATTTGATTTTTCTTCCATTGTTTAGTTCATCTTCTTCTTCTTCTCTATAAGCTCACAGCCAACCCCCAAAATCCATTACCAAATCTTTAATAATTTAAGATAACCTTGAATCTTGAGTCTCTACAACATTCCAAGACACTTTTGTGTGGAAATCGATCTCTAGTTCATCCATCTCCAAGTATTTTCTTAAACTTTGCTTCAAATCTCAAGTTCAAGAATTTGAAGGTAAAGTTATTGAATCTTCCTTCTTGTTTCATTTTAAAGGATGTAAAGCCCTACTTTGACCTATGATAATCTTATTCAAGCCCTAGGTACTAATTCTTGTATGTTTGCTTTGATTCTAAGAACCTCTTGGTGGAGAAAGTTTACTACACGAGGACCTACAAGGAGCTAGGATGCTACACTTGAGGTAAAAGAGAGATTTACCTCATCGACCATGCTATGGTGGTGAGGAACGAATGATTGTGTTAGGATTGGAGAGTCCACGTGAGGATTCATCCACCCGAATGTGTGATTTTGATTTATGCTTGTTGATCTTGAATGATTATATGATATTGTTGTAAGCAAAGATGATTGTGATGACTTAATGGATATTATGTGATTTTGATAGTAAGCACGAATTTAATGGATTGTGATGATTAAAGGAAGTGGCATGCTATGATTGTGTTGAGAAAGAATGATTTATTTGGTTTCCTTTGATCCTTGAGGCTCACGGTCAGTTTAGCCTAAGAAGAGACATCCATGAGAAAAATATTTGGTTACCAAGGACTTAGATGAGTAGGTGATAAAGACATGATCTATAAGGTTACAAGTTGAATGAGAGAGGAAATAAAATTTTAACATTGAAAAAAAATTGATTTTTGGCCATGATACTTGATAATTAGAAGTAAGTTTGAATTGGAGACCCAAAATATTTGATGATGAGGAGAAAGAGTAATTAAGATGGAAAGAATTTTATTTAGAAGTTGAATAAGAGAAATTTTAGAAAGAATATTAGAAAATATTGTTTGGGTGATTTGGAAGACAAATTAGGGTTTAAGTATTTATGAGTAAGATTGAAGATAATAATGTCATCATTTGGGGAGTAATAACTTTTGGATGTACCCAATGGAAACAAACTTGGAGATAATCGAAATCATGGAAAATGACTTTTCAGAGGTAAACCTAGGTGACTTGACAATTGAGAAAATTAATTAAGGATTTATAAGGTAAGAGTGGAAAGGAACAAATTTAATTTTTAAGCAAAAGAGTGATTTTCGGTCTTGAAAGGGAAAAACTAGCTTGAGAAAGAAATAGAGAAAATTTGAAAGACTTAGATGAAAAAGGAAAGGAATGGTGAGGTAAGGACATTGTGCTTTAGGTTTTCATAAATGAAATGAGGACAGGTCATTCGAGGAACTTAGTTAGAAGAAGCTGGTGATTTGGATTAAATTCTACCTTCATTCTTGAGAGTATGATAATTAAAGACTAAAGAAAATCTAATGTTTCTATATACTAGAGGAATTGTGAAAATGTTCCACATGATTTGATAACAATGATTCTTGAATTTGCACAACTGAAATCCTTTGTGTTAGCATGCATTAACATTGTGCCTTGGGCCGACGTACTGGACCCAAGTGGATTATTAATTTAGCCTTGTGCTTTTGGGCCGAAGTGCTAGACCCGAGTGGATCATTGGTATTATGTAGTTGTATGGGCAGCTATATAATATTATTGATACTAATGGTATTGGACAATCGTATGGACGATTGCTTTAATACTATTTGGAATAGTACAACGGTGGTTGAATTTCTTTGAGCATGCACATGAGTGCTAGACTGTCGGCTTTGAATGCTTAGGAGTAAGTGTGAATTTGGATAAGTGTGATCCCAGATGGATCTCAGGAGGCGTCAAGGTGAGGTGATCCACCAAGTGACCACTGTCACATTGTATACCCCTAGCCGTGGACACTGTTGCAACGCACGACAAGGACCCGACAAGCACTATCTTTTTCATGATCCGGTATAGACTGTCTTTTGAGGGGGGACAGACTTGAACGCTCATCTCTGAACCCTGACTCCATGGAGTAGGAACTAGTTGCATCGTGTATAAGGATGGTCAGCATACACATCGTGCATATGCATAATCAGCATATCTGTTATTGTGGCATGATTCGTACATATATATATATATATATATATGTGTGTGTGTGTGTCTTGATGTACATTGCTGAGTTACTTATCAGTTGATAACATGATTATATTGGTTACTCTATGAATATTCCTGTATTGATATAATTATATTTGCTATTACTTGATGTTGTGTTGTAAGAAAGGCGTTACTGCCTTTCATTTTGTTTCTTGCTGCCATGATAATATTGATGTAAGGGATCTCACCTCTTCTATTGTATTATTCTGTCAACTTCTGTTTTGTATTTTCGCTGGAATTGTCTATGATGGTGGCAAGGCAAGATCCGCGAGGTTTCACTAGGCTATGGTTCTATGGAGGCATCGTAGCATAAAGTGTCCAGTGGGACACTGGATGCGTCTGGTATGTCGGATATGTCACTATGAGTTGGAACAGGACCAGACATGATGCGGTTACCTTTACCATGGACGCCGATGTTCACTTGGAGTTCTACATGCCTCATGGGGAGCTTTAGGATAATCAGAGAGCTTCTTATAGGGAGGGCTCTATGGAGTCGATTGCTCAGACTCCCGTTCATAGTGATATGCCCCAGCTGGGGGCTTTGTCTATTGGGGATCCCGATGGGGTTTTAGAAGAAGATCGTGTGCAGGAGCCCGTTCTTCTAGTGTTTGGACTTGGTCAAGGGTCAATTTTCATTTGATAGTTATATGTATAGGTATGTTTATTTTGGGGTACTTAAGTTTTATGTTTTTTGAATATACAAATGATATACTCAAAGATGTAGTAAACTTTGCTTTATGAAAAGTTTTTGTAATTCTTACGACTAGAATCTTTTATTTATTCTATGGTTCTTATGTTTTGTATTCCCAAAGTTTGACTAGTTTATGTTATCCACGAAAAGAAGCTTTTGAAACTCATATCTTACACTATTTACTTTTATAACTTAAGCAAAGGATTTTAAAATGTAAAAGTCAGACTTAAATGTAATGCCTCCCAGAAGGGGGTGTTACACAAAGAGATGAACTCAGAGATTAAACAAGACATTAAAGGTGTTTAATGAAATGTTTAACTTGGTTGTGTTGGGAATTGCGGATCAAAATATCTCGCAGCGGAATAATAGGATTCCCACACAGGATCCATGCGAAAAATCCATAATTCGAGTTTTTAAAAATTACCTCTTGAAGCGTGATAAACACAAGCGAGGTGAATCACCAACACCGTAATAGCGACGATGTTTCTGTGGTATCCACACGAACAGACTTGCAAAAGGAGTCACGCCTCTGTTTCGCGGTGCTAGCTGCGAATAGAAGAGAAGAACCTTTCACTGTCTCTCACTCACTTTCTTAGGTGCGGCTAGGGTTGTGATGTAACCTCTATAGCAGCCCCCTTAACAGTACTATTTATAATAGTGGTTGAGTTAGGCCCACAATTGAATCCGAGTCCAACTTGGATCCTTATTGCTCCAATTTAGTCTGTTCTAAGTGTGCGACCCTGCAGGTTCTCATGACGTTGGTAGTAATATTAAAATCTCATTTTAATATTACAAATGAATGAGAATGTCGGTGATTTGACATAACCTATCTGTGATCAATGTTTCCGTGTAGTTTAGTCCCTTTGTCCGGATATCCAGTTGAACACAAGGCATGGAACGTGTCACCTTTGTTTAATTCAATCTTCGGATTTCTGATTTCCAGAGTAGACATAGTAATAACAAATAAGATCAATATCTCATATTGACTCATTTGAGCATGGCCATGCATTTCATAGTCTCACTCAATCAGGGCCGAAAGATATCACTCCCAATGTAGGAGGGACAAATCCCATCTAGGTCACTCACATTCCTCCACATGCATCGCAATATGTCTAATAACCAACTTTATAATAATCTTATTACGATGACGTTTGATGGCATTTAAAACACACAACTCCTCATGTAGGAATCGTAGTGATTTCAAAGAACCACATACACCATTATCACTATGAGAATCGCTTATGACACTCACGTAACGATCCACGTAGCGTTCTCATGTAAGCGGGTTAATACATCATTACTCTAATATGTATCCATGTGTAGACTTGATATCTCATATCCATGACCCGTGAGATTCATCGGTCCACGCACATACTAGTCTCAATGCATTATTGTTGTCCTAATTAACAATAATACTTGACTAGGGACATTTAAGAATAGTGTTGTAACCAAAAGGATCTCACGATCAAGTCATCCACTTGATGTCCTATGGCATCAAACTTACTATTCTAAGGACTTTATTATGTTTATCAAAAAGAACACAATAAATGAAATGCCTCATATATAAAATAGCATAATAGAATATATGCAAATACAGAAAATGTATTAGCCTCTAGGGCATACACCAACAGGTTGGATCTTGACTTTTAAGTTAATTTCGATTTGGATGAGTGCTTAATTTGTGTAACCTTAATTAATTGAATCCTGGAAGCATTTCTAGTAGAAGATCCATGGATCATTGAGAGGTGTATTGAAGTGATCTAAGACCAAGGACTTGATTGATAATTGAATAGACCTATAATAATTAAGGATGGATTAAAATTAAGTTTGGTTAATTCTCTTAGATTGGTTGCTTTATTAATTCTGTTTTATCTATTTTTGTTTGAATTCTGTTATTTACTTTTTCTGTATGCTCAACCCCCTTCCCAATTTCAACTTAATCTGATCCAATTGCAACTAAAATCTTTGAAAGACGATCTGGTGTTGACTCATATGCTACAAGTCATAGGTATAACTCAGTTTTAATTTTGAATGAGTTCGGCGCTCATCATCTGTATCCACATTGTAACATCCTTAATACAATTACTAATAACGTATCTGGAAGTATGTATTAGTAATTTTAATTAAGCATGTCAAGATTTAATTAACATAATTTCTTTGAAAATAAATATAAGAGATACACAAAAATATGAGTTTGTCGTGGTTGGAATTATATGTACAACATACAAAACATTATATAAATAATATAAATTAGTGAATAAATTACATATTATGTTACAGTGTACAGAGTATACAACACAAAATAAATAATGCCATTGGATCCTATTCTACATCTTCATCTTCCGCCTCCTTGCTGAAATACGCATTGCTGAAAATATTATGGAATATAAATAGAAACAGGGTGAGAATTCTAGGAATTCTTAGTAATTTCTAATAAAAATACGTGTCATCATAATACTTCCAGCTATTTTAAAAAAAATCATTTAAAATTTTATTTGATAATGTAATAAGGTGGCAAAAGCCAAATCCAGTCCTTCCTTTTCCCAAAATAGAATTCCAATTGTCAAGTATTTCCAAAAGCATTTATTATCAAACTACATAATTTATATTCGTAAATAATTTTAGAAATAGTTTTCAAACAAGAACCAAGATCTCAAGTTCATGCAATGGTTCTTATATCATAGTTAAGTCATAATATAACTATCAAATTCAAATTCAAATTCATCCCATCATTTAGGACGTTCTCATTCATGAGATTATATCCTTTATTCATATGTAGAGATATTCTCATACACGAGGTTATATCTCATTACTCATACACGAGTTTATATCAAGGTACTCTCCTACACAAGTTTATACCAATTGCTCATTCATGGGCGTATATTGGGATACTCTCCTACATGAGTTTATTCCCATTGCTCTTTCACGAGCTTATATCAAGGTACTCTCCTACACTAGTTTATACCCATTGCTCCTTCACGAGCATATATCAGGGTACTCTCCTACACGAGTTTATACCCATTGCTCCTTCATGAGTGTATTTCTCATACACAATTCAAATTCGTACACCATGAGCACTATTTAATCAAACACAAGTAAAATTCACATTCTAACTCAACTTGAATAATCAAGGAGCACTAATGCACATCAAATATACAACTTTATTTCATTCATCATTATTCATGAATTCTCAACAAGTGAGCAATAACGAGGACATTCAATCACTAATTGAACATCATATTGAGTATAAACAAGTTCACTTGTTATAAAATTAATTAACCAAAAGGTTCCATAAACACTTAATAATTTAGATGATCAATATCAAACATAATAAGCCATAATTAAGTCACAACCTAATCACTCTTTTCATGATCATATTGATAATTTCACAATCAATCACTTTCTCAATTTATTCAACAAACAAACCTGAATAACTAAGTGCCATTCTTTTTTAGCATTTTCCACTAAAACTCATATTGTACTTAACTCAAGACCAATTGCATCAAGTTTATCAATTCAACCTCAAATTCAATTTCACATGCAAATTTCATGCAAATAAGATTAACTAACACCAATTAAATACAAGATAACATTAGAACTCATTAAGTTCACACAATCCTACCCTTGAATCAAAAATTGTCATTCGGCCAAGGAAAAGGAAAACTTATCAAATTCTTACTTGCAACATACATGGAATATCACAATAAGTTCAATTAACCAAGATTAACATGAAAATCATTAAGAACAAACCAAGAATGCCTAAAGCTCCATTTGGCCAAACCAACAATTTTGACTACAAATAAATCAATATGCAATCCAAGTTATAGGAACATTCCATGATGGAGAATAAGATTTCAAACTAAAAATATATAAATCAAATTCAAATTAGCCCCTCACCCATTCAATCCCTTTGAAGCCCATATGGAATTATCAATACAATCCACTCAACTACAACAAATAACACAAAGATGAGATAGAAGGGATGAGAAAAATGAAAATCTAGGAAGCAAGCAAATAAAATCCCCTAGACACAAGGTCACAAATTTTAATTCAAAATCAATAGAAAAGAAAGACAATTTCAACAAAACCCCTACCTTTCCTCCTTGCTTCTCTAGTCTTGGTTTCTAATTTTTCTTCAAATTTTTCTTCCTTTTTCTCTCCTATGCTCATGCTTCTACTGCCCTATTTTGCCTCTATTTTTTCTGTTTTCAACTGAGTGAGAAAGTGAACAAAGAATGAGATAATTATCTAGACAATTGGAGAAAGAGTTTGGCAGTGGAAGAGAAGAAAAATAAAGGAAATTTCATGTAATTGGAAGCCAAATAGGAAGTCAAATTTGGGCTGCTATTACCATAAGAGAATGGAGGCACAAAGTGAAGAGAAAAGTCAATATATAGATAAAGATAGGAAGAATTGGTGAGGGGGTGGATGACTAAAGGAAAGGATAAAAATTTCATACTGAAACTTTTGTATCTGTTATGTACACTTTAATCTTTCAAAGCTGAGTTTCCAAGTATCCATAAGTATTATAGAAAATTTTAAGACTCAACTTAGTCCTCAGATCCATTTTTCCAAACCTGTTCATATACTTCTATTTATCAGTTAAGCTTCATTATTCAGTCCCAAGTTAAATTAAACTGAGGGATTAAGTAAATATGCTTACTGATACTCACCTTAACTGATATTCTTCACCAAAATATTATACATATCTTACTTATCATCTCCATATAATTTCATAATTTTTTGAGCTACTTAGCTATTCCATCTATTCTTCTTCGGTATCCTTAAAAATACTAGACTATCTCTGTTGATTCTCCTAAATTTTCTACAACTCTTACCAAAGGTTCTTAGCTAGGAAATAAATTTTTCATATTTATTTCTATTATATCAACTATTTATGTAGATACTTTAATTATTTCTTTATAATTAGTGTTATGGAATTACGCTCAAACTGGTTTAAAAAATTACCCGAATTAATAAATAACTCTTACCAGTATTACTGAACTTCTATAACCCTAATTAGGACTATTAGGTTAGGGAGGATGTTTCACACACCCACAGGAATGCCTGTAACAACTTCTAGTGTTTGTCTAGATTGTTATGTGAAAGTGGAAGATAGGATTATCCTCGTAAATCTTATTTGTTTATCTTTGGTTGATATGGATGTTATTCTTGGCATGGACTATTTGTCTTCTAATCAAGTTGTGTTGAACTGTTCAAACAAGACCTTAATGTTCATGTCTGATGTACCTTTCAATGTTGTTCTTTTTGAGTCAGTGTACTTAAATACTAATCAAGTTCACAATTGTTTGGTAGAAAGGGCTCAAAGGTATATTCTCATTTTCTCTTTGAATATCAAGGTTGAGTAGAATCTTCAGAGTATACCTATGGTTAGAGAGTACCTTTAAGTTTTTCTGAGAGATATAATTGAGTTGTCACCCACAAGAAAAATAAAGTTTACTATAGATTTAGTGCTAGGAACTATACCTATATCTATAGAACCCTATAGGATAGCACCTCTAGAGTTGGCAGAACTCAAAATGAAGATAGAAGAATTATTAGATAAATAATTCAATAAACCTAACGTCCCTCTATGGGGAGTACCTATTCTCTTAGTAAAGAAGAAGGATAGGAGCATGAGAATTTGCGCGGACTATAGGAGCACTATGCCCTTTCTTACCACAATGAAAACATTTGACAAAGGGGCTACTTGAAGTTTTTAAGGAAACAAAGAAATTCTTATAAGACTTTTGATGGTTATTTGGATTAAATCCCAAACCGGCTTTTTGAAAAACATATTTTTGTTTCCCTAACAACACATTCAAGTTGTCTCTTCCAACAGTGAATTTTGCAAGAGTGTTGTTCAAATCTTCAATTTCGTTTTCAAAAGCTTTGCATGATGAACATGGTAATGATATGGATGTATTATCATGTGAGGAACAAGTCATGCATAATGAATTAGCATCAATGAGTCCTAAGGTCTCATTTTCAATCTTAAGCTTATTTATCTCCTTACTTAAAATAGAAACTTTGTTTACTGTAACGCCCCTTTTTAAGAGGAGACATCACATTGTCAATTAAATACAATGTGGAAAATATAAGTATAATAAATTAAGTAAGACCCGGTTCATTTCATCCTTAAACATATTTGATTTTAGTTGTATAAATAAAATGGTGAATATATTATTTTTTTTGTACATATATATATTTATAATCAATAATCCTGCTCATCAATTCAGTATTTAAAGGCATTAACATTTATAAAAGATTCCTCATTACATATATAAACTTTTTGTAAAATTATAAGCGGAAAACATAAACTTTGACGAAAAACATAAAGACTAAACCACACATCCATTGTATGAGATACATCATCATATATATATATATATATATATATATATATATATATATATATATATATATATATATATATATATATATATATATATATATACTTTAGATACAAACTATGAGTCAATAATTACTTTAAGGCTCACCAAAAAGAAGCCTGAGACTAACCAAAAAGTAAAACTATACCTGCCCAAAAGATTATGCATATACATCCCCAAGATATCGAAATATACAGCCCATCAAAATAAAGACATCAGGCTCCCAAAATAAAACATTGGTAGCCATCAGTAACTACCAGCAATGTCAGTCCCTCAGATGAGGAGGAATCGTATCAAGATCCTCTTCAGGATCCTCTGCGAGATCCTCCTCGGGAACCTCCTCTAGGTCTTCCTCATCTGAGGAAACCTCCATAGGAGCCACAGAGCTACGAGCCGGAGCCCGAGCAGTGGAATCAAAAGAGTCCTCCTGCGGGGTGTAGTAGCGGTTACCCCACATCTCCCGGATGGGCAAATAAAACTCCAAACGTAGGTTGATGCAGTAGGTAAAGATTGGTAGTTCATGACGCCCCCAAGCCAGCGACAATGATACATCTCCCAAGTAGACACAGCGATCAAAGCTGAAGTTCACATGCCAACAATCTGGACTCCCAAGGAATGTCAGACGCATGTTTCCCAAAAATCCATGAGGTCGGGCAGTCATTATCAGAAGGATGCTAGTCAAAGTTAGGCCAGAAGCCGGGGAAATCAGGTTTTTCTTTTTCTTCGCCCCCGTCTTCAGAGAATCACATATTTATAGGTATACAGAAATAGTAAATACATAGAAAAAGAAAAGAGGCAAGACAATCAAGATTCATTACCAATTGAGGCAGTAAAGAACAAACGGCGCATGACGCTCACATAACATTTCAGAAATGATAAATAGCATTAAAACAGGTAATAAGCAATTTAGCATGCATAGGTAGTTATAGCAGTAATGAAACAACATATTAGTTTTCTATATGAACAAGTAACTATTTAATGGTATGATGACTCACTATGCCCATGCATATGATACCAATAATCCTACTCCATGGAGCAAGACACAAGATAATCGGAGAGAATGATCACGAGATATGTCTGTATCGAGGCTGCCGAGGCCATCAAGTGCTAAAAATTCTCAATTTATGAAAATGCGCATCATGGCATTGTACAAGACATTCTACACAGATCTCGATATAGGACAGTGTCTCGGTCCGGATCATTGGTGCATTTGTATCGGTCTGCCCCACGGACAGAAGAGCTACCAACTGTCCATTGTGAGGTACCTGCACCCCGACACCCCTAAGGTCTACAAATGACCTACACTTGTCTACTCGCACCCACACGAAGGTGTGATTCAACTCCTAGGCAACTTGGCCTTAACAAATTGTCCAACGGACTTTTTCAATGCATGACTCAATTATGCTCAATGCACATATCTTCAATGCATATTCATATGTACATTTACAAATTCTCAGTTATAACATTTTATGTCTAAGATCACATGTTATGTCATTTATCATCAATATTCGATCCCGTTCAAGGGTCTATACTAAGTCATTAATAAGTCTCTAAGCATTCGCACCCTATTCTAAATCATCAAATAAGTCAATTCTTAATTTCATTATGTCGCTCGCAACTATATCACACTTATGTTCTTTCTCTATTCAAAGTTCTTATAAATGGTAAAGTATGCTCCTGTTTCTTGTTTTTCCCTTTTTATGAATCCCTAATAAGTTTCTAGTCATCCAATTATTCAAGATTATTACACTTACATTAGCCTAAAAGCCTTGAGTCAAGGCCCAAGGGGACCTTGAACCTCCAAGGGGCTAGAAAAGCCTCAATTCCATCACTGATCATGATACACGGTCGTGTGTAAAATACACGGCCCCGAGTACACGGTCATGTGGTCATACACGGCCTAGACCGTGTACTCCTCTAGAGTGCACCAAAGACATATTTCAGTCATGTAGGGAGATACACGGCCTTGTAATCATACACGGCCCAGGTCGTGTATCCCTCTGTGACGCAGAAACTCACCAGAAAACCATTCCAAACCTTAATTATCCCAACATCCATCAATGCACATCAAAAGCATGCCATTCAAACACTTAAAATTCAATCAACCACAATCAAACAAAGGGGTTTCCCAAAATGGGTTTCACCCCACCAACACAAACAACAAATGCTTAACTACCAAAATGGGTTGAAGTGAATAGATCTTCCTCTTACCTAAAAGAAGCACGAGGAAATGATGCTCCTTTTTGCTTAGAAATTTCGTGCTTCACCACCACCAAAGCCTTGGATGTTCAAATCCACAAAACTCAAGATCAGAGAAAGGAAATGGTAGCCATGGTCACCAAGGTGGCCATGGAACACGAAAATGAGGAGAAGAGGAGCAGAAAGTTGAGAGCTTTTACCTTAAAGCTCCAAGCTTTGAGCTGGGCTGCCAACCACAAAAATGGAGAAGCCAAGGTGAGTTCCACAAAGAGGAAAGCTTGAGAATGGAGAGAGGAAGCAATGGTCTCTATTGGATTGAGCAAAGGAAGCTTGAAAATCAACAATGGAGTATTTGAGTATGTGAGAAGAGGAGAAAAGGGAGTGAGCTGCGTATGGGAGGAGAGGAAATGAGAGAGTGGGATAGGATATTCCCCTTCCCAGCTGTGCAGCATATAGGGGGAGGGAGGAGAGAGAAAAATGGTTGGAGGAAGCTTCCCTCAAAGCTTCCTTGAGAAGCTTTGCACGCTTCTCGATAAAATGAAGTGTGTGGTCACTTAAATGATATCATAATAGTAATTAGATAGAAGTAATCTATTAGGACTATTTCTCAGTGAACAAAATTACAGTCAGTATAAATAATATTTTATTATTATTTCTCAGATGATTATTTATTCTGTGATTTTATTCATTTGATAAAATCTCGTAAAACATAAACTTCGTAAATTGTACTCGGCCTCGGGTTTAGTAAGATCCCCCGTCGATGTTTCCATAGTCCAAAGTTTACCAGTCTCAGGGAAAACATTTCGCTTTCCTGGCTCCACTCAGTGCACACGTAAAATGAAGAATATATTAAAATATTCAACATTTTCAGAAAAATCCAAAAAAAATTCTCAAAAATCATAAATATTGTAAAATGATTATTTAGGATAAAACAAATAATTTTTGGGATGTTACAACTAATGTAACAACCCGGGACTGCCTGCAAGATTGATGAGTGTCTCCACAAACCAATACGGGTCTTTTCAGCGTGCTTTGTCCTCACTCACACGCATCCTAGGAAACTTCCTAGGAGGTCACCCATCCAACAATTACTCCAAGTCAAGCACGCTTAACCATGGAGTTTTTATGTTCTGGGCTCCCGAAAAGAAGTTGTAACTTGTTGATATGACTACACCAAATTAATTCATTTAATCCATCCTCAACTATGCAGTCCCATACTTGCACAGTCTTTGAATTCCTCTCATTCCGGTGCATATTCAGTTCATTCATGCAGACCTTCCGCCTAGAAGCCTGCCAGGAGCCGTTCCTTGTCCGTGCTTCATTTCACCGGCTATCACTCCCCGCCCTCGTCAACCCCGGGACGCCACATGCCCACCAACTTTCGCTTGGTTCGTCCCTGAACCACACCGTACTGGGAGAGGTCCCGTCTCTGATACTATAATGTAACGACCCGGGACTGCCTACAGGATTGATAAGTGTCTCCACAAACCAACACGGGTCTTTTCATCGTACTTTCTTTTGAGGAAATGGTAGTCTTCTTTGAAATCCCATTTTTCTTTAGGAATCTTCCAAACTTTCTCACAAGGAGACTAAGATTCTCCTTGCTTAGCTCAACATTTTCTGCATCCTCTTCACCATCTTCATCATCATCTTCAATTATAAAAGAAGTGGCTTTGAGTGCAATTCCCTTCTTCTTTTTATCATGCTCTTTATTTTAATTGAGCCTATTTAGTTCCAGCTCATGTTCTTGAAGCTTCCTAAATAAGGTGGCTAGAGACATTGTTGATAAATCTCTTAATTCCGCAATAGCTGTTACTTTGGGTTGCCAATTCCTACTTAAACATCTCAAGACTTTGTTATAAGATGCTCATTAGGAAATGTCTTTCCTAATAAGATAAGATGATTAACAATATGAGTAAATCTCTTTTGCATATCTTGAATACTCTCACCTTAGTTCATTCTAAACAATTTGTATTCATGAATAAGAGTGTTTATTCAAGATCGCTTTACTTCACTAGTACCTTCATAAGTTACTTGTAGGGTATCCCACATTTCTTTTGCGGTCTTGCAATTTGACACCCTAAAGAATTCATGATATCCCAAGGATGTGGTGATGATGTTCTTGGCTCTCAAATTGTATTGAACCTTCTTTTTATCATCGTCGATCCATTTATTTCTAGGTGTATTAATTTTCACACCATCTTTAGTTTGTGTGGGAACAAAAGCACCATTTTCAACGGCGTCCCACACATCTAAGTCAATAGTTTCAATGAAAATTTTTATTCTTTCTTTCTAATAGGCATAACCATCTCCATTGAAATAAGGAGGTCTGTTTATAGAAGAACCTTCATTTAAAAAACCATTTGAAGCCATCACTTCTCTTGAAGCTGCTAAGCTCTTTATACAAGAGTCTAGCTCTGATACCACTTGTTACCAAGTGGCCTCAATACTCAAGAGGGGGTGAATTGAGTATGTAAAGCAAGTTCACAAATCTTTCACAAATCGTTTGATAAACAATTTTCGTTGAAGCTATTTGATGATTAGAGATGATTGGATATATGAGATAAACACTTTTACTTATAAATGTAATAGCCAAAGTGAACAATATTCAAGCAATTCAATAAAACAGTGCTCAATGTAAAGAGAAGGGTTTAGAGAAAACAAACACAATGATTTATCCTAGTTTAGTCACCAATCCACTTGTGATTTACGTCCAGTCCTCAAGCAACTGCTAGAATTTTTCACTATATCTTCAAGCTTCAATAGGTGCTTGACAACCTTTACAACCTTGAGCACTCAACACTTTGGGATACCTCACCCTTGGAGCTTGAGTCTCTTCAACAAAAGGATGCCTCACCCTTTGCACTTTTGGAGGGATGCCTCACCCTGTTTACAAAGCAATTTAGATTGATAGAATGAAACTCTCACAAGAGTATATAATTACAAATTAAAGCTCTAATATGCTCTCAAAGATTAACTCAAGTTTTTCACAAAAATAGAGCAAGAAAGGATTTGAAGATTAAATCACATATTGAAGGATTGATAGTCAGTTTTTGGTTCAAGGTTAACCTCTAATGAAGTCCCAACATTGGTATTTATAAGTTTTATAATAAATGGAGCCGTTGGGGACTTTTGCCCAAGCATTAAATGCCATTAATATAGCCGTAGGACACTGTCAGGTTGCTTGTAATCGATTACACAACAAATGTAATCGATTACATTGTTGTTCCAACGTGTTCTTGGCTTTCTGGGCTCTGTGTAATCAATTACATGGCTTCTAATTTGCTTTGTAATCGATTACAATATCCATGTAATCGATTACATGACTTCTGACTTACTGTGTAATCGATTACATAACTCCTTAAACGTGTTCTTCCCTTTCTGGGCACATTATAATCGATTACCAACTTGGTGTAATCGATTACAAGGCCTCTGACTTGCTTGTAATCGATTACAATGCTCTTATAATCGATTACAAGGCCTCTGTTTGCTGTGTAATCGATTACAAACATCATGTAATCGATTACATTGGCCTTTGAACACATTTTTCAAGTCCAATAAAGCTTGTAAGCCATTTCTAACACTTCAAGACATCTGATTAAACATAGATCCTTTTATGAGTGTGAAATTTAAGATTGAAACTTAAGTTTCTTTGACAAACATGTTTAGCTTTGAAATTTTCCCACCTATTTTTGAAATGATATATTGAAAAACCATTTGAGAAATCTTGAGAGCATTTAACATTAATGTTCTAAGTCTTATGACTAAATAAACATCTTGACTCCTTTCTTTGATCTTGATCTGTTCTTTTACACTTGATCTTCATCTCTGACTTTGTTATCATCAAAAACCATTTGACATGCTTTGAGGACATAAGCATTCACACATACTAGTCTTAATGTATTATTGTTGTCCTAATTAACAATAATACTTGATTAGGGACATTTAAGAATAGTATTATAACCAAAAGTATCTCACAATCAAGTCATCCACTCGGTAACCTATGGCATCAAACTTACTATTCTAAGGACTTTATTATGTTTATCAAAAAGAACACAATAAATGAAATGTCTCGTATATTAAGATAAGTATAATAGAATGTATATAAATACAGATAAATGTATCAGCCTCTAGGGCATACACCAACACACAATCATTATAGAGATGCATGAATGATCAAAAAGTCATATATATATAACTATCATTGGCTAACATGCCATAAAGTATACATAAGCTTTTCCAAACAAGTAGAAATAAACACATATACAAATGGTTCACAAATAAACCAAACACTAATCTAAGCTTTCTGCTTCTTCTTTTCCTTACCTTTTTCCTTTTTAGGGACTTTACCTGGATTTATATGGAACACAGAGTGGTGAGAAATCATAATTTCTCAGTATAAGCATACTAAGACTAGTAGTTAATCATTTATAATAAATAATTCAATTGAACACCAAAAATACATTCGATGTAAAAGAATATCAGACAATGAATAATATCAAAGAATCACCCATACAATCCTAAGATACTATTGAATGAGCAACCAAACAATCAATCAACTAAACCATGACAAATGGTCATACAAGTGTCAATCATGCAATGCTTTATGTTATGAAGTATGTTTATACTCAAACAAAGTCTACATATTATGGATGTGCAATGCCAATGCAGATTTTTAAGTTAAAAACACAAGCTAATTACTTATTTTCCCAAGAACCGCGTTCCTTGTATATACTAAGTAGGATAGGCATCCAAGCCCTAACACTACCTGGTGATGTGTGGACTAGTTTCCCTCACAAAAGTAAGAGTACTGACTACTAACTCCATACATCGGTAGCGCTGACCATACTAGCAAACATGTAAGGAGAATTCAGAACAAACACCTCATTCTCAAGTCATACGATTGTGCACACCATCTAAGGTCACAATACATAGGAAAACAAGCAAATACCAGGTTTGAAAAACAAACATCTGAGCCACATATCAAATACAAGAATATAAGAATCTTAGCCTCACTTATCCAACAAAGGTAGCCAGATTCATATTTCTAGCTAAACAATATTTAGAACATCCCAAAACCACTCACAAGTGATTCAGAAATCAAGCTCATGTTGAACAAGGTTCTAAACACCAACATAGACATTCTATCACCCTTTGAATATCTAATAACTTCCTAAACTTTTCATATATGCAAGTTAATAATCATCTCCAAGAAATATCCCCAAAAGTGTCTCTTTACACCTAAAAAGCTTACACAAATGATCACAATAAGTAGGGAATTAAATTAGCATCAAAATACTAAGATCACAATTCTGCCTTGTATCAGCGCTTAAGCGCCTGGAGCGCCTGGGCGCGCGAACACCATAATGTGTTCTTCTGGGTAGAAAGCGCCTACGCGCGCAAAGCTTCAGTGCTTGAGCACCGAGTGCCAAACAGCATTTGCTGCATAATTTTGCAGCAATTGACACTGTTCCATTGGCAAAATTATGAGATTTGATTTATTAAAATTCATTTTTTGATGATTTTTACCCTAAACAAGTTCACAAATATGAAAGAAATATAAAACACCAATTGATTTCATCAAAAATGGATCAAAACACTAAATCACTAATCCAAACCCCTAAAATCAACACTTAGAGCATTTTAGGTCCAAAATGATAATTTTTAATTTCTAACCCAACCTCTTAGCATGAACAAGTCATAAACACCATTTTAAACTCATTCAAACAAGAAAATCACTTAAATCACCACTAGAACTCAATTTGCCATCTTAAACCTCAAATAAACCTAACATGGAAAATAAGTAGAAATGAAGTTTAAAGTATCAAGAACCCTTATCTTCAGGCTCCTTGATGCTGCAGATTAGAGTCTCAGTCTAGAACTTTGGATTTCCACTTTGATCTTCTCTTCTTTCTCTCTTATTCTTCCTCCTTTTCTTCTTTTTCTCTTGTTGTTTCTGTCAAAACCATCTGTGAGAATGAGTGAAAAAGAATCCAAAAATAGAGTGAAATATCAGCCCAAAAGAGTCAACAAACAAGCTGAACTATGGCTGGTTTGAGGCCTTTAGTTACAATACTGATACTTCCCGATCTGCTAAAAACACTCAATTTTAGCTAAATCAAGATTTTCAAATTCGAACAACTTTAAAATAAATACTAAGATTTGTCGCAACCATCCCGAAGAGCGTCGCGAAAATAAAAAGAATAAAGAGGAATGGACCTCGGGGTGTTGGGAGTCGCCACCAATCGCTTTATCCATTAAATGGAATGGCGCAATTGGACACCTAAAAGATGGTCTACGTTTTAGAGTTTGAGGTTCGGGGGTTGATTACGGGTAGGGAAGGTGTTAGCACCCTACACCGTCCGTTCTAAGAACGGTTACCTATTTAATCTAATGTTATTTGCAAGATTAATTTAATTGGTCCTTTATTAATTAAAAGAAAAGAATTTTTTTATTTTTTATTTTGACATGTCCCATTTTGTCAAGCATAATATCAAGAATGATAAATGACTAAAGCAAGCAATGGGTGACCAAATAGTCATTATTTTGAAATAAATTCTAAGTCTACAACATATTATATAAAAGTGGTGAATCAAAATTTTTTTGAAGAAAAGTAATTTGCAAAATAAATGGCCAAATAAAACATTATTTATAATCAAGAAAAATATTTTTTGGCACAATGAGATTTTTGTAATAATTTCCAAAAAAATGTCTTCATGAAAAATAAAACTTTAATTCACTACAATCATGATGTTGAACTGTATGAAATTGTTCACTTTTATTTGAATACTTTATTTTACAAAAGAAAAAAGTTTATTTTGGTTTATTTAAAAAATTATATTTTAATTTACATAATTATTTTAATTTTTATGTGGGGATTAGACTTCTGCCATTCTCTGGCAAAATTCAATATAAAGCCTCAAGATTATCGGGAAGATTGTAATCGATCGGCATATCCGATCCTCTCCCAATTTTTCCGTCATAGGCCAGCTTTTAAATTATCTAATTTACAATAATTGAATTAAAGTCACATATCAACCTCATAATAACAAACAAAATACTTAATATAAAAAAAAGTATTAAATACAAACAATGTAAACCTCAAATTAGTAAATACAAATCAATCCAAAATAATAAATAAATAAAATTAAATTAAAATAAAAAAACAGGCCCAAAAAAAAAAAAAAGAGGCCCAAATAAAGCTCCTAACTTAAAAAGCCCAAGGTAACAAAAAAAAAAAAGGAATAGCAAGAATAAAGAGGCTAAAAGCCTCTGCAAATGCAAACTCAAAACAGAGAACGAAAAGAAGAAAACAGGGATTTCAAGTTTGCTCACAAATTGAGAGGTGGCTCCGGCAGAGAGATGGTGGCCTCAGTACCGATCCGGCCGAATCCGAGTCTTGGAAAGCGACGGCGGTTCACGACCGGGCGCGGCACTGCTTCGAGCTCGAGCAAGACGCCGTGACGCGCAATGGCGAGTTCCGATCCGACCCAGGTAACTTCGACTCGGGTTGTGCGGCTACGGCAACGGAGGAGAGAGCGGCGCGCGGGTTGCGGGGGGGTCGCGATGGAGATACCGGCGATGGATCTCGTATTAGCCGAACCGGTGCGGTGGCTTTGGGAGGCGCGGTCCGTGTGGTGGTTGGGAGGTGGCTTCACCTGGGTTGTTGGTCAGTGGGGTGATGAGCTTGAAGATGGGTGGTGCAGAAGTGATGAAGATGATGGACTTGGTGGGATAGAGGAGTTGTTGGAGATTGAGGAAGAAAGAAAAAAAGATGAAGCTCTGTTTTTGGATGAGGAGAAATGGTGGTCCACGTAAATGGAAGATAGTGGAATGGAGGAGTTGTTATGGGTGAAGGAAATTTTTTTTTGTGATTGCTAACTGTGAACAAATTTTTCTCGTGTAGCATTCGCAAATGTGTGTGGCTTATGGTTGCTTCCTCGTTTTTGCTTTCACTCGAATTCCCCTGAATGATTCCCCCTCAATGATTCAATTCCCCTTTTTATTCTTGCTTTGATTCACATTCACAATCAATTTGCTTTTCCATTTTTGAAATGCAAACAGGCAAGATAATGATTGGAAATAATGGTAGAAATGCCAAAGGGAAAAAAAACTGATAGAAGCTTTAATCCAAATCAATGCAACCTTTCGGTGGCAGCAGCAGGGAAGGGGAAAAGTTGAGAAAATGGGTTATGGGTTGAGAAGAGAAATGGGCCATTGGTTGACCCATACAACAGAAATTAAATTAAATAAATAAATAAAAACGAAAATAAAGAAAATGGATAAAATTGGGTATCAATAGTTTCCCCCTTTGTTTTACATTTAGAATAAATGAAAAACAAAGGAATTGATTCAATTTTATCCATGAGACGGTAAAAACTGTGGATTCACGTGTCTTGAAACTTAACGAGAACACTTCAAAGCAATGGGTACGGAGACCCGACGACTTGCAGAGTCGGTATCTCAAGCTTAACCGAAAACTTAAAACAATGGGTACGAGGACCCAAAAGCTTGCAGAGTCAGGTATCTGCTGAAACTTACCAAAAACCAGGTAAGAAGCTTACGGAGTCGGGTATCCGTTGAAGCTTAACAGAAAACTTAAAGGCAATGGGTACGAGGACCCGATAACATAAACAATGGGTACGAGGACCCAAAAGCAACGGGTACGGGCACCCAAAAAAGGTAAAAAGCTTGCGGAGTCAGGTATCCGCTGAAGCTTTACAGAAACAAGGTAAGAAGCTTACGGAGTCGGGTATCCGTTGAAGCTTAACAGAAAACTAGGTAAGAAGCTTACGGAGTCGGGTATCCGCTGAAGCTTAACAGAAAACTTAAAAGCAAGAAGCTTACGGAGTCAGGTATCCATTGAAGCTTAACAGAAAACTTAAAGGCAATGGGTACGGGGACCCAAGAACATAAAAACAATGGGTGCAGTGACCCAAAAACTAAAAGACAAATGGGCGCGGGGGCCCAAAAAGGAAAACACAATGGGCGCGGGGGTCCGAAAATGAGAAAACAAGGGTGTAGGAACCCAAAAACTAAAAGACAATGGGCGCGGGGGCCCAGAAAGGAAAACAAGGGTGTAGGAACCCGGAAAGGAAAACACAATGGGCGCAGGGGCCTAGAAAGGAAAACACAATGGGCGCGGGGGCCCAAAAACGAGAATACAATGGGTGCAGGGACCCAAAAAGGTAAACAGCAACTTGGACCTTTGTAGGTCAAGGCTAGCAAAATGAGAACAAATGCACTTATGCAATGCATGCTTCAAATGTATGAGAGTATGAAAAAAAATTCTTTTTTTTCTTTTTTTGTTTGTTTTTTTTCTTTTTTTGTTTTTGTCTCCACGACCCTTGAGGACATGATTGCAATCATTTTCAAAGATGAACTGGAATAGGATTTAATGGCATCCTTTCATTTGTCTATTCAAATTAGATGGTTGAAATGTCCAACTGAATGACCCTTGAAGTGTGCATTAGATGTGACACACAAGGGCAATAGGAAAACTCTTTAGATGACCCTTGAGGTGACCTGATTGTCCTTTTATCAACATTCTTATCAGGGATCATTGTGTTTCCCATACCTTTCAAGTCATTAGCAATTCTTAATGCTCGGACAGCAATGTCACACATTTCATTTTCCGATATATGATTATTTAGAAAAATGCATATTGAGTCAAAGAAGAGGCAAAAGTAAAAACATGACGATATTGTATTGAAATGGGAATGGTGAAAAGAAAGCAATATTATGGTCATCAACATAAAATTTACAAGGGGATGATAAGGGCAAAGGTCTTCAGCTCTTCCAATGAAACCCTTTATCGTAATCAGCGTCAATCCTCTGCATACCTGATTTTGAACACCCGTTAACCAGCCTATGAAGACTTTGATTGCCCTAGTTGGGATCATTTGGCCTGCCCCAATATGGAAACTTAGTTTGCTCTAAAGCAGAGATTTGTTTCTCCCTAGCATGGAGACTCAAGCAATATTGTCTCACTTCCTTTGTCATATCAAGCACTACTGTCCTTTTATTTTGGACCTTAACTTTTGCCTAGGTCGCTTTTTCGAGTTTTTAACCTACCAGTCGCTCTAACTTTTGCCTAGGTAGCCTTTCCAGGTTTTCCACCTAGCGAGCCATGTTTTTCTTTTTTTCTTCTTTTTTTTATTTTTTATTTTTGACAAGTAGTGCTTTTATGCATAATATTTCTTGACTGCATCTGAATTTACAAGAAGTGGTAGATCTTCACCATCCATTCTTGTGAGAATCAAGGACCCTCCAGAGAAAGCCTTCTTCACGACATAAGGTCCTTCATAATTTGGAGTCCATTTTCCACGATGATCCTTTTGAATTGGCAGGATCTTTTTGAGCACTAAGTCTCCTTCTCGAAATTGTCGAGGGCGCACTTTTTTTGCATAGGCTTTCATAAGCCTCCTTTGATATAACTGGCCATGACACAGTACAGTTAATCTTTTACCTTCAATAAGATTCAACTGATCTAGTCGAGCTTGGACCCATTCGGCCTCTTCCAGTTTTGTCTCCATCAGTACTCTTAATGAGGGGATCTCCACCTCAATAGGAGTACGGCTTCCATTCCGTAAACTAAAGAGAAAGGAGTTGCCCCAGTTGAGGTACGAACAGACGTGCGATAACCATGCAGAGCAAAGGGAAGCATCTCATGCCAATCTTTGTATGTCACAACCATTTTTTGGATGATTTTCTTGATGTTTTTGTTTGCTGCCTCAACAGCCCCATTCATCTTTGGCCGATATGGTGAGGAGTTATGATGTTGGATCTTAAAATTCTCGCACATTTCCTTCATCATTTTGTTATTCAAGTTAGTTGCATTGTCGGTGATGATCTTATTCGGTAGACCATAACGACATATCAACTCTCTTTTGATGAACTTGATCACCACATTCCTAGTCATATTGGCGTAAGAAACAGCTTCAACCCATTTGGTGAAGTAGTCTATCGCGACAAGGATAAAGCGATGCCCATTTGAGGCCTTAGGTTCAATAGGTCCTATGACATCCATACCCCACATGGAGAATGGCCAGGGTGCTGCTAGGACATTCAAGGGAACTGAAGGAGCATTGATCTTATCAGCATATGTTTGGCACTTGTGGCACTTCCTCACATGATTGAAGCAGTCAGTTTCCATGGTTAACCAATAATAACCAGATCTTAGGATTTTCCTTGCCATTGCATGTCCATTGGAGTGAGTTCCAAAGGAGCCCTCATGTACTTCTTCAATAATCTTTTCTGCTTCCATTGCATCAACACATCTTAGAAGCACCATATCATGGTTTCTTTTGTAAAGTATTTCCCTACTCAGAAAATAACCCATTGCGAGTCTCCTCAGGGTCCTCTTGTCATTTTCTGAAGCACCTGCAGGGTACTCCCTATTCTTGATGAAACATTTGATGTCATGGTACCATGGCTTCCCATCAGGCTCATCTTCAACCACTTGACAATATACAGGATAGCCACGACTTTCCATTTTTATAAGTGGTAGGTCTCTTTCATGACTTACTTGGAACATTGATGACAGTGTGGCCAAAGCGTCAGCCAACTGATTTTCTTCTCGAGGAACATGATGAAAAGTGACTTCATCAAATTGCTCGATCAATTCTTTGATGTAAACATGGTATGGAATCAGTTTAGCATCACGGGTCTCCCATTCTCCTTTTAGTTGATGAATGACCAAGGCAGAATCGCCATATACTTCCAAGATCTTCGCTCTTGATTCTATTGCTGCCTGAATACCCAAAGCACATGCTTCGTATTCTGCTATATTGTTAGTACAGTCAAAACACAACCTTGCTGTGATTGGGATGTATTTATCTTCAGGGGAGATCAAGATGGCTCCAATGCCGTGCCCCAGTGCATTAGAGGCTCCATCAAACCACATAGTCCATTTTTCTTTTTCAGAAGATTCTTCATTTTTAAACAGAGCCATTATATCTTCATCAGGGAACTCACATTGCATCGACCCATAATCTTCTATAGGCTGGTTAGCCAGATAATCTGCAAGGGCACTTCCCTTAATTGCCTTTTGGGTGACATAAACAATTTCATACTCCGATAATAGAACTTGCCATCGCGCGATTCTCCCAGTGAGAGCGGGTTTCTCAAAGATATACTTGATAGGATCCATTTTGGACACCAACCAAGTAGTGTAACACAACATGTATTGCCTCAATCGATGGGCAGCCCATGCCAAGGCGTAACAAGTTCGCTCTAACAATGAGTACTTTGCCTCATAATCGGTGAACTTTTTACTTAAGTAATAGATGGCGCGTTCTTTTCTACCGGATTCATCATGCTGCCCCAGTATGCAGCCCATAGACTCATTAAGCACCGTCAAATACATAATGAGAGGTCTCCCTGGCACTGGAGGCACCAAAACTGGGGGTTCTTGTAAATACTGCTTGACTTTTTCAAAGGCTCTTTGGCAATCATCATTCCACTTGACTGGCTGATTCTTGCGTAACAACTTGAAGAGCGGCTCACATGTTGTTTGAGCTGGAATATGAATCGAGCGATGTAATTCAACCTTCCCAAAAATCCCGAACTTCCTTTTCAGTGCGAGGGGCTGGCATGTCCAGTATTGCTCGGACCTTGTCAGGATCAACTTCTATTCTTTTCTGACTCACCACAAACCCCAATAGTTTGCCCGATCTAATACCAAAAGTGCATTTTGCAGGATTCAATCTGAGTTTGAACTTCCTCAATCGCTCAAAAAGCTTTTGCAGATTGATTATATGATCTTCTTCTGTTTTTGACTTCGCAATCATATCATCCACATAAATTTCTATTTCTTTGTGCATCATGTCATGGAATAATGTCACCATAGCTCTTTGATATGTTGCCCCAGCATTTTTTAAACCAAAAGGCATCACTTTGTAGCAGAAGGTGCCCCATAAAGTGATGAATGTGGTCTTCTCCATGTCTTCCGGTGCCATCTTGATCTGATTATATCCCGAGAAACCATCCATAAAGGAAAAAAATGAATGCTAAGCAGTGTTGTCCACCAAAACATCAATGTGAGGTAACGGGAAGTCATCTTTAGGGCTAGCCCTATTTAAGTCTCGATAGTCTACACACATTCAGACTTTCCCGTCTTTCTTTGGGACAGGAACAATATTGGCAACCCATTGTGGGTATTTTGCAACTGCAAGAAATCCAGCATCAAACTGTCTTTTTACTTCATCTCTGATTTTTAGGGACATCTCAGGTTTCATTCGTCTCAACTTTTGCTTAATCGGAGGATACCCAAGTTTTAGTGGCAATTTGTGCTCAACTATGTCAGTGTCTAGCCCAGGCATATCTTGGTATGACCATGCAAAGACATCACTATAATCAAACAAGAGCTTAATCAACTTGTTACGCTCATCCTCTTTCATCGAGGTACCAATTTTGATTTCTTTCTTATCATTTTCAGTCCCCAAATTAATTACTTCAATTGGTTCTTCATGGGGTTGGATTTCTTTAGCTTCTTGTTCAAGTAATCTCATTAACTCAGGTGAAGTTTCCTAATCATCCTCATTATCCTCATCAGCATGATTAACAGGGTGTTCAAAATTATATGATGAGATATTGACACTGTCACTTTCAAGAGAGTCATTTTCAGATCTGCAATAAGTGATGTTGACACAAGAAAAATGAAATGAATAGAAGGCCATGATAATGGAGGGATGAAAGCTAATGGAATGAAAAATGATAGAACTCAAAATGCATTTTATTAATAACAATTATTGGAAATGAAACATGTGAGCCCATTTACAAATGAAAATCCTAAAGCCTTGGGCAGAGCTAAAGGAAAAGCACTACAGAATTACTTTGAAAGAGACTCTAAGGTTATTGGAAACTCAGAGATCTCCCAATTGTCGAGTCTTGTATCTGAAGAACATGCATATACCAGGTCCATATGACTGACAAAATCATCTTCAACTGCGGTCACTTGGTCTACGAACACAACTCCTACGCTCCGGAAGCTTTGTCTTATGTCACAAATGGGGACTTCCTTCACTTTGGGTTCTCGATTTTCCAAGCGAGCCAACCTTTTCTCTTTTTTCTCTTCCATTATCCTCCTCTTATCGGCCTTGGTAGGTTTGTACCCCAGCCCAAATCTATCTTTATTTTCAAAGGGTTGAAAAAGTCCTGTGGCACCTTGTCGTTTCTTGCCCAGCCCTTCTCCATGCTGATAACCCCCTTCTAGCATAACTTTAGCCATCATTATAGATGCAACAGACGGCTGCGGTTTAGAAATTGGAGCTCCTTCCTTTATATAAATGGTATTAACAACCTCGAGTGCTTGAAAGGCAGTCTCCAAAGCCTCTTCTGTAGCTTCAATATAAGGGGTGTCTAGCAGCTTGCTCACCAGTAGGTCTTCTTCACCAAAGACAGTAATCATTTTGTTATCAACTATGAATTTGACTTTTTGGTGCAAGGTGGAAGGCACGGCTCCAGCAGAATGAATCCATGGTCGTCCTAATAGACAACTATAGGATGGTGCAATGTCCATTACTTGGAAGAGTATGTTAAAAGTGCAGGGACCAATTTGAACTGGTATTTCAATCTCGCCTATGACTTCTCTCCTCGTGCCATCAAATGCCCTTACTATCATCGCACTTGATTTCATGTGTGACCCATCAAAAGGTAATTTAGAGAGTGTCGACTTTGGCATCACATTCAAGGAAGAGCCATTATCCATCGATTTAGCCATGATATGGTCTTGACATTTTACTGAGATATGAAGTGCTTTATTATGTTCCCTCCCCTCATTGGGTATTTCATCATCGGTGAAAGTGATGTAATTATCTGCTGTGATGTTGTTGATAACGCCATTCAACTTGTCAACCGTGATGTCATGAGAAACATGGGCTTGATTAAGCACTTTCATTAGCACCTTCCTGTGTGGTTCAGAGTTCATTAATAAGGATAAAAGTGATATTCTTGCAGGGGTGCGGTTCAGTTGATCCACCACCTTGTATTCACTTTGCTTTATGAATTTTAAGAACTCACAAGCTTCTTCCTCGGTCACTTCTTTCTTATAGACCTCTTGCTGTGTTGCCTTTGGTTCTTCCTTTTCTTTCAAGGCTTTTTCAGTAGAAGTTTCCCCCATCTTGCCTTTCCCTTTTCGAATTCTTTCCACTTCCTCCACTTGGTCTTTATGCAAATACTCAGGTGTATAAATACGACCACTCTGAGTCATTCCACCGATCCCAGATATGCTAGAGATAACCGACGGAATTTTCATTTGATTGTCCTGAAAATCATTTACAACGACTTGTACATCATATTTCCAAGGCACAGCTCTGGTATCCTTGTAGGGAAAAGGAGTCGGCACTTGAATGGTGATAGGATTCCGACCAAAAGAGACTTGCGGAGACACCTCTTTACTATAATGAATCGTCAATGGCCTTGGTATACCTGGACTTTGCTCTATGATTGGATGTGTTGCATAGGTATTGGCAGCCTCTTGAACTGGTGGAGGTGTAACTTCCTTGACCATATAGACGTCACTATTATCTTACTGATTGCTTATTTGCACTAGGTGACTGTCCATCAAACTTTGGAGGATCTGCTTGAATTCATCACATTCCTCAATAGAATGCCCAACTTCCCCATGGATCTTGCACACTGTTTCATCTTCATTGGCCTTTTTAAACTCAACTTGGTTTTGTATCAACCCATATTTGCAAAGCTCTTGAAAAATTATTCTCATGGGAGTTTTCACATCAGCTACCTAACTTATGAGGCATCGTCCAGAAGACCCCTCTATGGCATTAACTACAGAACCTCCATGATCAGGCAAGGGATTACGGCCTACATTAGGAGTTTTTTCTTTAAAGTTTAACCATTTGGCATTAATCAAGTCTTGTACTTTGAACTTCAAGGCTCTGCAATTTTCTGTTGAGTGACCTACAAATTTCAAAGATGGTACTCATATTTAGCATTCTCAGTCAAACCCTCTTGGGTAGGGGGTTCCAATGGCTTCATTGGGCAAGGAACCAATAAGGAGTTTCGGAAGAGTTGTGGTAGCATTCAAGATAAGTCATGGGAATTGGGTCAAATTGGACGGGTTTCTTTTCTTGGTTAGTCATTTGATCTTCTTTGGTTGGTATTTGGGTTTTGGGCCCATGGTTGGGTTGGTTGATATGGTATGGTAGGGAGTGTTTGGTTTGGGATAGGAGATGGTGCACGATAAGGGATCATTGGATGATAAGGTTGAGGGTATAGAGCTTGAGAGGCATTAGCAATGTATGGATAGTAAGGCATGTAGGGAGGTTGGAAGGACGGTTGAGGGTTAACAAGTGTCTGACTATGTCTCCCTTGGGCAAAACTCCTTTGATCGAAAGTCACAGCATGGGCTTCTCCTTCTCTTTTCTTCCCTGCTGGGGGCTTTTTGGCACTAAATGTCCCTGTTGAGCTTTCAACAATCTTTCCACTTCTCATTCCTCCTTCAATTCTTTCCCCGATGATAACCATGTCTGAGAAATTCGATGACACACTTCCTATCATCTTGTCATAGAAGGGTGATTAGAGGGTGTCAATGAATGTCGCCACCATTTCTCTTTCTGTCAATGGGGGTTTAACCTGAGCAGCTATCTCTCTCCACCGCTGAGCATATTCTTTAAAGGTTTCACTCCTTTCTTAGCCATATTTTGCAATTGTAACCTATCCGGTGCCATATCGATGTTGTACTTATATTGTTTCAAGAAAGCATCAGCTAAGTCCTTGAAACATCGTATATGAGCACGTTCCAGGTGTGTATACCAATTAGAAGCTGCCCCAAATAAGCTATCCTGGAAGAAATGAATCAACAGTTATCATCATGAGCATGGGATGCCATCTTGCGGATGTACATGGTCGATGATTCTTTGGGCAAGTGGTTCCCTTATATTTTTCAAAATCTGGGACCTTAAACTTTGGAGGGATTACCACATTCGGACAAGACAGAGCTCTGCAAAGATCCGTAAGACCATAGCTACTTGCTCCTTCTATGGCTCGTAATCTTTCTTCCGTAACTTCTAATTTTCCTTGATTGAATGCCTTCAGTTGAAGGGTTCAGTGAGAGAAGTTCCAAGCGACTTTATGGGGAAAAAACTGTGGCATGTAGAAAGGAGGTTGGGCCTGAGTCGAGCCTTGTGGCCCTGAAGTAGGTATTACCAATGATGAGCCGCTCTCAAGAGGGTTGGTAATTTGGGATGGCATAAAACCAGGAGAAATGTCATAAGGTGGAATAGAAACCGGGTACTGAGGAATCTCACTGGTATTTGGTTGAGATCCTTGAAGAGGGTTTGAACTCGTTGGGACTGTCGGTGCACTGCCCTCGTGAATATTGGTGGACAATGGTGGCACATAACCAGTGGAAGGCCATATGGTGGGAATGAAGATGCCTGTGCTTCAGGATTATTTGAGTAAATTGTAAGTGGCATCATGGCCCCTTGAGAGGTGACACTAGGATACTGCCAAGGAACTGGCGTAAAGCCGGGCGGGTGTGCAGGCGTGGCAGAAGGATCATCATTTGCCTTTGAAGGAGTCCCCTCTGTGTTCTTCATTTTTTCCAGAATTTCCAAGATCTTGGCCATTTGTTCTTTGAGCTGGCTTACTTCACTTCTCAACTCCTCTTGTGATTGACCCGTTCATCCATGACTCTTGATTGAGAGCGAGTCCTATATAGGTGTCGTAGAGACAGTTTTCCTTTCTGTATTCATTTTTTATTATTAGAAAATATGAAAAAGAAAAAGAAAATGCAAACAAAAATAAAACTATGCATGTAGAGACATGACCCAAAGTAGCAAGTGATATCGATAAACCTCATTTATTCAAAGGGAAAAGCTCTATGGTCATAGAGAGTTTTACACATATTGATCTTTGCTACTCCTCAAGTCAGATGGAGGAGTTAGCTTTACAAAACAAGATTACATCAGCATTCCTAGAACAAGAAACTAATTTCAGTGAAATTTTCCTAGGAAGTCAAGGTCCTTTCTAACCCGAGTTAGAATATCTTGGTTTTCTCCTGGTGCTAGCTTGGCTTCCACTTTAATGATTTCTCTTGCTCTTTTTCTTGAATGGTTGGAGATTTCCCTCATATTATCAAGAACCATTTCAGCTTTTTGCTCCATTTCTTGGCTTGCATTACGATAGAAATCCTTTTCATTAGTCAAGAAAAGAACATCATCTTCTAACCGATTCTTCTTACTTTCCAAGAAAGTAGACCATTCAACATGTTTTTCTAAATGTTGATTCAAGATTTTAACTTCATTCTTGAATTCTTGAAGTTGACCATCCTTCCCCTGAATGATTGTTTCAAGGGCTTGACATGTGTTCCTTAACCTCTCTATTTCAATATCTTTAGAGGCCATTTGTTCTTGACTTTGGATTTTTCTTCTTGCAAAGGCTAAGTTGATCTTCCAAGGACCTTCTCCCGAGTCCACTGCCGATAAATGATTTCGTACAGACCCTCTCCTTCAGCATGGTAGTCATTGGGTTCATTAAATTGGTGCATTGGTAACTCTGGACCCTGTACCTTGGGAGCAAGAAACCCCTTCTTCCTACTAGCCTGCCAAATTGGGTATTCTGGTGTCGTTTCAGATGATGGGAGACCGGGTTTCACACTTCTTGTGTCCTTCCAATCTTCAATGACTTCTTTTATTTTATGACTGGTTCCTTCATCATCATACGAGAATTCAAATTTGGACAGTCCATGAGTCATCGGAATGAATTGTAGGGATGCCATTTGTCTTCGGACCATAGCTGGAGTATAGCCCACTACTCCCCATGGGCCAATAAGTGGAACCCAAGGTTTGCTTCCACATCTATATATGGTATAAGTGTGAGGAAACCACTTGGCCCTCCAGACCACTTCTTTTATTTCCATGAAAAAAGCCGATCCATTGCCTCATCGTCGGAGTTCGGGAGGCCAATTGTCACGACCATATAGAGAGAGCGGGTGCTTAGGTATGACATACTGTTTCAGATCAATTTCTGGATGGTTAAAGCACTTCAACGTTGGCATATGACTAAGCATCCATACTGCAAGTAATGGTGCACATCCCCAAAACCTTCCTTTTTTATGGACTCGGCAGTAGTTCAGAGATCGAATTGTCTCGGCTAAAATTGGTGGGGCTGGGTGTACCCCATGCTCAATCTGCTCGAACAAATTGATCACATGTCCATCTATTTGATTTTTCCATCTTGGGAAAATTACTAACCCATAAATTGCGAGGGCTAGTGCTACCAAACCAAACTTTTGATCAATTTGAGCTTCAACCAGCCTAAGTAAGAACTCTGAATCTAGACTTCGTCCTTCATCCACCATGTACTTGTCCAGTTCATTGGCATGAATCCCTATCAATTTGGACAGCATCCTTCTGGGCGTCTTCTTAGGGTCATGTGAGTACACTTTGTCCTTTGGCACGTCGTCTCTATTAAGAAGCCTAGCATACTCCTCAATCGTGGGTACCAAGTCAAATTGTTGGAAAGTAAAACACCGATATGAGGGGTCCCAAAAATGGAGCATAGCTTTCAACATTTGGAGGTCAGGGGTGATGAACATAAGAGCTGCAATATCTCCATACTTGTTATTGAACTCTTCTTGTCTTCTCATGCTACACCACACATTACGGAGCCTCCTTAGGTCGTTTTGCTCAAAGTCATGGCTCCCCTTTAAGGGAGGTAAAGGAACATCCTCACGATGCAAACTATTTCCTTCCTTGGCTTGAATTCTTGTAGACTCTTCACCGACAACCCTGATACTCTCTGCCACCTCAGACATTAGAGTCATCTTTCCCTTATTCATGCTTGAGGTTTATCGATATCTTCACAGGATTGGACCACATATGCAAATGCAAGATAAAAGAAAAGTTAACAACTACAAAATAAAAGACAAACAGAAATTCCTCATATGTTAGAGGAAAAGGGGTACCTAATCTTGGTACCCGATCAACAGGATAAGTTCTATGAACGATGATAGCTCTAAGATTATATCTACAAGTGAGAGCTTTGGTTCTAGACCCCTATTGGACAAAAGGTCCCCAAATTGTCCCTTGCTGTCACTAACACTTTGGCTAGCAAGGGTCCTCCATCCTCACCCATGATAGGTTACAAGCGGAAAGAGTTCAATTTGAGCGAAGGGTTTTCATGTGCCTAAACGGAGACCAACGGTCCCACAAAGTAACACTACTTCACCCTCTGTCTAAGCCTACAAGGTACTGAGCTCGGGTAGAGAACTTGTGTGTGGAAGTGTACATGAGAGAACTTATTTACAAAGCAGAAATTTAATACATATAATACAAACAAAATATACAATAATATGAAACAAATAACAAATAAACAAATAAAACAAAAACGGACCAACATAATTAAAGAACAAAACACATGAGATTAAAAACAAGGTTTAACCCTCTCATTGTCCCCAGTGGAGTCGCCAGCTGTCGCAACCGTCCCGAAGAGCGTCGCGAAAATAAAAAAGAATAAAGAGGAATAGACCTCGGGGTGTTGGGAGTCGCCACCAATCGCTTTATCCATTAAATGGAATGGCGCAATTGGACACCTAAAAGATGGTCTACGTTTTAGAGTTTGAGGTTCGGGGGTTGATTACGGGTAGGGAAGGTGTTAGCACCCTACACCGTCCGTTCTAAGAACGGTTACCTATTTAATCTAATGTTATTTGCAAGATTAATTTAATTGGTCCTTTATTAATTAAAAGAAAAGAATTTTTTTTATTTTTTATTTTGACATGTCCCATTTTGTCAAGCATAATATCAACAATGATAAATGACTAAAGCAAGCAATGGGTGACTAAATAGTCATTATTTTGGAACAAATTCTAAGTCTACAACATATTATATAATAGTGGTGAATCAATTTTTTTTTGAAGAGAAGTAATTTGCAAAATAAATGGCCAAATAAAACATTATTTATAATCAAGAAAAATATTTTTTGGCACAATGAGATTTTTGTAATAATTTCCAAAAAAATGTCTTCATGAAAAATAAAACTTTAATTCACCACAATCATGATGTTGAACTGTATGAAATTGTTCACTTTTATTTGAATACTTTATTTTACAAAAAGAAAAGTTTATTTTGGTTTATTTAAAAAAATTATATTTTAATTTACATAATTATTTTAATTTTTATGTGGGGATTAGACTTCGCCGGCGCTCCTGGCAAAATCCAATATAAAGCCTCAAGATTATCGGGAAGAGTGTAATCTGATCGGCGCTCCGATACTCTCCCAATTTTTCCGTCATAGGCCAGTTTTAAATTATCTAATTTACAATAATTAAATTAAAGTCACATATCAACCTCATAATAACAAACAAAATACTTAATATAAAAAAAGTATTAAATACAAACAATGTAAACCTCAAATTAGTAAATACAAATCAATCCAAAATAATAAATAAATTAAATTAAATTAAAATAAAAAAAACAGGCCCAAAAAAAAAGAGAGGCCCAAATAAAGCTCCTAACTTAAAAAGCCCAAGGTAACAAAAAAAAAAAAAAAAGGAATAGCAAGAATAAAGAGGCTAAAAGCCTCTGCAAATGCAAACTCAAAACAGAGAACGAAAAGAAGAAAACAGGGATTTCAAGTTTGCTCACAAATTGAGAGGTGGCTCCGGTAGAGAGATGGTGGCCTCAGTACCGATCCGGCCGGATCCGAGTCTTGGAAAGTGACGGTGGTTCACGGCTGGGGCGCGGCACCTGTTCGAGCTCGAGCAAGACGCCGGTGACGCGCAGCGAGTTCCAGATCCGACTGGTAACTTCCGGCTCGGGTTGTGCGGCTACGGCAACGGAGGAGAGAGCGGCGCGCGGGTTGCGAGGGGGGGTCGCGATGGAGATACCGACGATGGATCTGTACTAGCCGAACTGGTGCGGTGCTGGGAGGCGCGGTCCGTGTGGTGGTTGGGAGGTGGCTTCACGTGGGTTGTTGGTTGTGGGGTGATGAGCTTGAAGATGGGTGGTGCAGGAAGTGATGAAGATGATGGACTTGGTGGGATAGAGGAGTTGTTGGAGATTGAGGAAGAAAGAAAAAAGATGAAGCTCTATTTTTGGATGAGGAGAAATGGTGGTCCACGTAAATGGAAGATAGTGGAATGGAGGAGTTGTTATGGGTGAAGGAAATTTTTTTTTGTGATTGCTAACTGTGAACAAATTTTTCTGTGTAGCATTCACAGCTGTGTGGCTTATGGTTGCTCCCTGTTTTTTGCTTTCTGAATTCCCCTGAACGATTCCCCCCTCTGAATGATTCAATTCCCCTTTTTATTCTTGCTTTGATTCACATTCACAATCAATTTGCTTTTCCGTTTTTGAAATGCAAACAGGCAAGATAATGATTGGAAATAATGGTAGAAATGCCAAAGGGAAAAAAAGAAGATAGAAGCTTTAATCCAAATCAATGCAAGCTTTCGGTGGCAGCAGCAGGAAGGGGAAAAGTTGAGAAAATGGGTTATGGGTTGAGAAGAGAAATGGGCCATTGGTTGACCCATACAACAGGAAATTAAATTAAATAAATAAATAAAAACAAAAATAAAGAAAATGGATAAAATTGGGTATCAACAAGATTCATTGAAAAAGTCATTTCACCAGTATCATAATTTTTCATATCTGTGACTAGTCAATCTAGTATTAAAACATATAACTAATATGCCTAAAAATACCAAATGAACTCCGATTATTCTCAAACTTTAAACACATCACAGTATACACATTTATGACTTAGAAATAAGTTATCCACATCTATTTCCATTAGCTAAACATTTAAGCTAATATTTGGGTCATTTTAAACTACTTTTCACCTTTTGACTTGTAGCAAAGTGCCTAAAATAACTCAGACTGTCACAAAATTTAACAGTCGTGTTAAAAAAATATTAAGCTACTTCTGTAACTATTTACGTGTCTAACATGTTGAAGAGAATGTTATACTAGGCTCATCAAGATGAACTGTTCTGATACTATAATGTAACATCCTTAATACCAATACTAATAGCGCATCCGGAATGACACCTTAATAATTAGTATTAAGCATATTACTTATAACTAATTACTTTAATTTAAACATATATTTATAAGATATACAAAAAATATGAGCTTGATATGGGTGAACTATTATACATATACTATTAATACAAAAGTATATCATTGTATAATATTTACATGTCAGGCCTCTATGGCACTATTAATACAGTACAAACACAAAAGAAATATATCAAAACATTCTATATTTTCATTCTTCATTTCTTTGCTATAAGATCTTTCCCTAGAATTATCATGGAATAAAAACACAGAAACGGGGTGAGAATTCTAAATTCTCAGTAATTCTATTATAAAAAGATGTCATTACAATAATTCCAGTTGTTTCGGGGGAAAAATAAATTACAAAACTTGAATTATACGTTAGAAAGGTGGCCAAAACTAAATCATGTCCTTTCTCTTCCCGAAATAGAATTCCAATTATTAACACTACCAACAAACATTTGATATCAAAGATCATAAATTATATTCAAAAATACTTTCAAAAGAAATTTCAATTCAAAATCACATTGTCGTAAAGTGACATTCAAATAATCACTTCAGTGCTTATTTTTATATTCATTCATTACCATAGAACCCATATCACTGTACCATAATAGGTAAGAGTCATTTCATATGGCTTGGGTTCTAAAGCTCATTCCCACAGAACCCATATCACTATACCATAATAGGTTAGAGCCACCTCATATAGCTCGGGTTCTATATACTCATGGTAGGGAGTGAATTAGGGTCTCACACTACTACTAGTACCCTTATATCATGGGGAAAACATAGGCAAATGAGGAAACATAATGAAGAATTTCAAGAATATACGATCCCCTTCCTCATGGAAGATCATCTCCATAATTCTAGCGAGATTTTGAATACCCTTTCTCCAAACAGGATCATCTCCAAAATCCACGAATGTCAAGTGAACTAATAGTTCAAATCAAAAGGGATACTGGGTGAGAATAGCAAATTAGGACCATTTTCCTTCCCATTCAAGGATAAATGTCCAAATTCTCATATTCAAAACCAAATTCAACTTCCATAAGCACTGATTATGCAAATACAAGTTCCAAAATACTATTTTAGCTCAACCATAAGGAATTAATGGAGAATACACGGTTTGATACACAACAAGTGTACAATGCCATTTCATTCATCATATTTCGTATGCATACATTAGTTACTTTACTACTCAAGTAACTAAATACATAGAATCATCAATTCTCAAATTTAATGAATGCACAATACAAGTTTATACCAAGTGCACAATACATGTGTTCACCAATGAACTAGGTACCAATAATTCTCATTCTATAATCTTGTAAATTATCAAGTAAACATCAAGATGAGCATAAATAGCTCCATTTTATTTTTGGCCAACCCTCTAAGAGAACATCAAGCAACTTCCAAAGTAAACAATTACAACTTATGATCTAACAACAAATTAATCATTTAATCATTGAAATCAGCATGAAAAATCATAATATTTCCTTAGTCTTGGCCTCCAAGGCCCAAGTAACAATTCAAAGATTTTTCATCTAGTAAAGGTAATCTTCTACCTTAAGCTACTCCAAGTAAATGATAGAAAGACAAAAAACACAATCAAATTCCCAATTTTTCCTCAATCCTCATGAACCCAAAAACATCTCATGATACCAACATACTTCACTAGATTATAATCACAACCAAACAACAAATTGGTCTTTAACATAAAATTAAAAGAAAAGAGCAAGAAAAGAGAACAAGGACCCCTACCTAAGCTCCAAGCTAAGGTGGAAGCCATTGTGAGAGCTCTTTTCTTCCTCCCACGTTGCTTTCTTTGTTTTCCTCTGCCCACGCTGCTCTCTCTCTATTTTCCTCTCCCCATGTTGCCCTCTCTCTCTATCTCTTTATTGCTCTCTCAATATATTTTTGATGATGGTGTGTGAGTGTGCTTGGTTTGGTGTGTTTTTCTCTGTTTTGTTGTGTGAGAAAAAGTGAGACCATGACAGAGAAAGGTGAGGTCGTGAGTGAGAGTGAAATATTATTGTGTGAGGCAGTGGAGAAGAAGCAAAAAAGGATAAACATGATTGTGTGGTTATCACTTGATGTAATAACCTTATCTCTTAAGGATACTTTGATCTTTTACTAATGAATTTTCTAACTTCCATAAATGTTATGAAAAATTATAGGATCTCATTAAGTTCCTATACATATTGTTTAATAGCTATTAGGTTCTATTACATTTCGTTAGATTAATATAACCTTAAGAAAGTAACTAATACATATCTGATTTAACCCATATTTACTTACAGGTACCTGCCCTAACCTATAGTCATTTTTAAAATAAAGTCCATCATCTATTTAACGACTCCATAATTTTTTTATAATTTTTCAAGCTACTTTTCTATTTAATGTTGATCTTTGAACACTTACTTTTTTTTATTAAAAATACCAAACTAATTTATTTAATTCTAAAAAAATTATCATAATTCAATCTAATTATTTATGACCTAAAAATAATTTTTTTCATATGCATTTCCATCATTTAGGTATTCTAGACTAATTTCTGAACTATTTTTCCATGTCCTATATTAGAGCATTTTGATCAACTTAGTTCAGAAAATCACCAAAATTAACAAACTATTATTTCCCAACAGATGACTCGCATAATGATTAATAAATTACTATAACCATCATTAAAACTAATAGATTAGAGAGAATATTATAATTATGGGTAATTAGCAAAATTCAGCGCATGGCTTTGACTTTCACCCTGTAAGGCTACTTAAAATTTTACTAAAATTACTAAGAAAATAAAGTATCATTAGATTTTTTTTCAAAAGATTAATTAGTACAAAATTGTAAGTTTCCTAAGACAAATGAAAACATTTCTAGATACTCTTTGGGATCATACACAGAGCACTAGGATGGCTCCAACATGGGTGTAATTTTTGTATCCATTTCCTCCAAGGCTTCCACGTAACTTAGCTGTAGAATTGTAGGATTTTAGTAAATCTTAATTTTCACTATGCCTTTACGTGAATAATGACATGAATGTGTTCATATATTAGAGCTTAGATACATAGGCCTAGTATTGTTCGAGTTATGCCTACTCCTAAGTTAGGCTTTGTTAATTAATACATAAAGTTACTAGTAGATACCTCAAAATAACACATCACCTATATATATATAACGTACAAAAGTTTAAAGTATCTACTAAATCCTACTTAGATGCATCACAAGGTAACATGCCAAAACATAAGGTGTTACATATCTAATATATACTAATCCTCTGCATCCACTTCAATGGTGACGGTCTCCCAATGGGTGATCAATTTGGCAAATCTCCCAACTCAGGAATGTTGAGTTGCACATAATATAATCTATTAATGATCTGAAAATATGACATCTCTATGCGTTTGAAATACCACACAATAAATAATGAGAAATAATTCCAGCAGAGAAAAAAACAAAAGTAAATTTTGGAACTAATCGTATTCCAGTTGTAAACGTACGGAAAACAGCTTTAATTTCGTTTTTCTTTGTTTTTCATTCAACTAAAAATTTATGGTTCACAAAATAAATATCCAAATAAATAAGTATAACTCAAATAAAACAAATATTTTTTAAAAGAAGAAAACATTCATTTTGAAACTCTTGGAGGAAAATATATTCTCTTCACCTGGAGGAAAATATATTCTCTTCATCCCTTTAATGCTTGAGGCTTTAACCTCCTTAGGAAGTTTGTCCTTTTCTTAATGGCTTTGGACCTTTCTTGATCAAATGTGCTTAAAATTTCTAGTAAGCTCACATCTAGGTGAAGGCCGTCTCCTTACGTCAATTCTTTCTTCGCTTGCTATATTACCATAGCCATTCTCTTAACACAAAGATTTTTACATTTTTAAGGGATCATTTTTCTCCTATTTTCCTCCACATAATGAAAATAGTGTTTTTGACATAATAATTTGAAAAGCCAAATCATAAAGAGAATAAATAAATATTTTTTTGTTTTCCAAAATAGCAACCAAAAATTGAAATTCACAAGGCAAATCGTTGAATCCCCATTGTTCAAGCATGCTAATCTAATTATTGCTCTCATAAAATACATTTAAAACATATCCTTCTTGAGGATTGTACAATGCAAACAGATTTAAGGTCTCTTTTTCTTTAACAAAGAAAAATAATATTCAACTAAAAGTCAAGATCAAATCTTTTATCAATATTTTCAAGCAAAATATTTTATTCACTTCCCTCGTCAAAAGAGAATCATGGGCAGATTTTCTTTTCAACCGAAAACTTGCAACCAAGTTTTTATCTTTTAGACCAAAATCCTAGGCCTTCTTGATCTTATAGTTTCGGTTTCATGGAGAGGGAAGACAACCACCAAAAATTCTATCATGCATGCTAAATTAACAAGAATGAATAAGATAAAATCAAGTTCTTAATAATTATATGACAAGGTCCAGCAAGATATAGTTCTATTGAACCAAAATAAAAGATTTCATCCCCTTTTCAAGTCCATGATCTCGGTTTCATGGTGCAGCCAACAAACAGAAAACATTTTTTGTTGTACCATGACATGCAAAACTCATTCTTTTAATCACAAAAACTAAATTATCAAAGGTGCCATCCCCCTTCCACGAAATTAGAACAAAGAGAAGAAGATAGAGTTCATTGTCCATAGTTAAAAGAAATAGGGTTAGGGCATAGTTAAAAGAAATAGGGTTAGGCTTAGTAACCCATTAAATTCCAAAATTCATGTAACCAAAACATAAAATAAAAATAAAAGAAATAGAAGGATCAAGGGCTGCATGTAGAGAGTAAATCTCATCTTGGTCTTCAATAGGTTCACTACCCAAAAAAAAAAATACAAAAAGATGAGAAGGCAAGATAAAGATGAAAGCTTTTTAAGGAAAATTCTTAGCAAACAGAAAGCAACAAACGTTTTCTTCTCTAAATCATCGAAAGGTCTCATTTTTTAGCCTTGTCCGAGTAGTTTAACCTCAAAACTAAAAGATTTTTCACCTGCATGCATCAAAAGTCAGAGTTTCCCCTAAAATAGAATCAAAGATTGAATTTTTTTAACATGGAAAACAAGGAAAACTTGAACCCTAGGATTTCAAGAAGAATGAAAAGAAAGGAATAAGGTTTGTTTACTCTTCTACCTTCTTGATGAACATGATTTGTTGAAGAGGAAGGTGAGAATCCGACTGGGAAGATGAGATAGAGATGAACTTTGTAACATCTCGAATTTAACAACGACTGTATAATTTAGACATGCTACTTCCTACTAAACAACAATTTCAAATATAACATTTATGCATATACAGAAAATATGAGCCTTGTAATGATATTTATTACACAATATCAATATTTCTCACAAATACAATACGTACATAATTTTAAACGAAACTACAAAGCTACACTAAGCTAAGCTCTCCAAGGTCCTGTCTGCACATTATTTTTCGTATGTCATCCTTCCTGGAATCATCATGAAAAACACACACAATGGGTGAAAATTACATATTCTCAGTAGTTAAATCCATAAAACAAGTCATTACAATCATTCCAGCTATTTCGGGAAAAAACGCAATTCTAAATTCAAGTCTCATACATAATAAGCTAGAAACGTGGTAAAAGCCAAACCATGTCCTTTATCTTCCCAAAGTAGATTCTCATTTTATAAGTTTGTATAGAAAACTCATTTCCATAAACAATCTTCAAGTATTCACCACACTCACAAAAACAACATTTCCATATCAAAGATACACAATTTCCCATACAATTACAATACATGAATATGTTATGATTAGCAATCGCCCATATAATTGTCATGCTATGCCAAATTATGCCGTATGTTCATGCCTATGTAGTAACCTAAATATGTAATGAGTAATGTTATGATACCATTTACGAGAATCTAAATCTATGGTAATGTCATGATATGCATGAATCCTGAACAAAACAAAGGAATCCAGTTCCATAAGCCTTAAACAAGCACTAGAACCTAGTTTCAACAGTCTTCTCTCTGGGTAGTGAATCCATCAACTATGCGGTCTTCATTAATAATAAAGACTCCATCCTCTCCGAGTAGTGAAGCCATCAACTATGCGATCTTCGACAATAACAAGGAATTCATCCTCAAGGTCATACAATAGGGAGGGAGCTGCACATCCTCACGCAATCATGATTCAAAATCACCTCCAGTAGTAGGAAATCCCTCCACAACTTCCTTCCATTTAAGATAATATCTAACAAAGAGGGAAAATTCCTCCTTAGTTGCCAGAATGATGAGGGAGAAGAAGTTCATCCTCAATTCATCACTATAATAGGAAGGAAGTTATCCTCCTTACCTAGCGTAAATTATCCTCAAATGTGAGGCTCACATCCTTCAACAAACACAAATATAACATATATAGTCATGTCTAATTACCTCACATAATTAGCATTACAAATCAATTTGATTCATCTCATTCTGACTTCATTAAATACCTCTATTGGAGTCTTATAACTCATTAAGAAGTATAAAAGAAGAAACAACACAATACAAAGCTTCATTACATTAAACAAAAATCCCTATTTCCCTTAGGAAGCCACGCCTTGGTACAACTGTGTCATGTCGTGGCGCTTAGCTCTCGGCCTCCCTCACACCGCGGCGTAAAGCTCTCTGCCACACTCACACCGCGGCGTGAGCCTGTGACAAAAATTGGTCTGTAGAATTTTGCTGACCAACCACTATTCCATTGAGGAACAATGGTCTTCCAACCACTCAAACCTCAAATCCAAGTGATTTCCAACCTCTCACAAGGTCCCTAAACTCATTGCAACTCTTAAAACCATTTTCAAAACCCTCCACATGAATCAATGAACTAATCATCAACCTTAAAACCTAAAACTCAACTTTTGGTTCAAGTAGAATCAAAGGAAACTAAAGGATGACAATTCATCATCAAGCTTCAAACAAACTAAAAACATGTCATTCTTAAGTTCTACAACGAGATTCAAGCATAAAATAGCAAACAACAACACTCAAACCTCACTTTCTTCATCAACTCTCCTCATAAGAAAAGATGGAGAAAATGAAGGAAAGAAGTAAAAACAAGTTCCCCCCTACTTCAAGGTCTTGAAGATGGAGCCAAGGATTGGCTATGGAAGATCCAAGTTCCTCTTGCTCTTTCTCTCTTTCTTCCTTCACGTTTTCCTTTTCTATTTTCTGCTTCTTCCTTCTTTCTTCTATTTTTCTTTCTTTTCTTTTGTTGCCGTGAGAATGGATATCAAAAGAGTAGCAAAGTCTAATTTTGCTACCAAAAGGAAAGAAACTAACTTGTACCAAATTTTTTTATTTGTTAAGAATACTTAGATTTCACTAAATCCACTTTCCTAACTTTCAACAAGTTTAAAATAAATCCTAAGATTAATCAAAAATCTTGTTTCACTATTTTCATATTTTTCCATATCTGCTGGTAGTTAATCCGACATTAAAACACACACTTAGTATGTTTAAAAATATCAAACTAACTTCGATTAACCTCAAATTTTAACCACACCATCTTCCACACATTTGTGACTTAGAAACAAATTCTTCACATTTATTTTCATTAATTAAGAAGTTTAAGCCAATCACACATAGTATTACAGTAAAGTGACTAAACATGCTCAGAAGGACACAAAATTAAACTGACATGATAAACTAATATTAGGCTACATCTGTAACAATATACAAGTCTATCTTGTTTTCACGGGTGTTACAAACTCAGACTTGATTAGGAGAGGAATGAGCAAGTTTGCTTTTTGGCAGAACCTCACCATTCTCAAGCTCTTAGTTTTTTGTTTCTCTCTTCTTTGTTTTTGGTATTTCACATTTCTAAAGAGAGAGAAAAGGATTGAGTGCTTTATATTTGAGTTTACAAGAGGCAACTTGTTACTTACTTTATTGTTTACTCTTCTTCAATTGCGCTCTCCTTTAGACAGTTGACACAAAGTGGATAGGTGTCATGGGAAGATGCCATATATGTCTCTTCCTTGTTGTTATTATTTTTTCAGATTTCAAAATTCTCATAATTAGGCAGAGCAATTACTAGTCAATAGGTCTTTAAATCATCCTTATTTGTTCCCAATGTCATTTATTTGGTTTTTCTCCTCCATTATGTGTTGTTATTTTCAAAAATCCTTCCTATTTGGTAAGGATGAATATCACTTTTGCATTTAATCCACATCAACTGGTTTAAGTTATTTAAAATTTCTTCTACAAATGTTCTTAGCTTATCTTTATTTTGTTTCCTCTTTATTTTGTTTTTATATTACTCTTATCATCATTATTATTATTAAAAAAGATCACACATTTATATATTTTATTTATTTCTATCTTATTTTAATTATGGGTATGTTACATTCTACCCTCCTAAAAAAATATTTGTCCCCAAAATTTATTCATTTCCTATGAATACTTTTGTTTACTAGTATAGGTGTATCTTTCATAACTTATAGTTATGTCAAATTCTAAGTATTTAATAGCCTCAAGCCTATAAAATGTGTTTGGTACACAGTTTACAAATAAAATTCTACAAGTAGTCGTCTATGCTCCTGTTTTGTTTCACTGGTACACATACCCATCCTGAATTGAGTTAATCAGTCTCAAAATAGAATTGTACATGCAGCAAGGGTTTCAATATATATTTTGTATTTGAGCATATTTATAGAACATATGGACTTACAGTTATTTACATTAGAAGCACATAATGAGATAAGTACATCTTGAATAAAATGTTTCAGACACATTTGAGTATCTTGGCACAATGCAATAGTTCACCAATCCCTTTAAGGGGTCATCATTATTATCTCAAAATATCTTTTCTAATAATCAGCACATTATTTTTTTTAAATAGAGTATGACCTTCAGTCAACTTATTAAGCAGTATCAAAAATGATATTTTCTTAACCTTATGGGCCTTTCTTTTCTTTTTTTTAGTCAAAAGAAAATATGCAAAGGCATCACTGAAGGGAAAGGCATTCCAGCAAGCTGGCACCCCAGACCCAACCAATCATCTACAGTATATCTAAATATATAAAAAGAGAAACGAGAATACAAAAACATGGGGGGCATAAACCAAACCCATGCAAAAAGGCCAATTATTTGAACCTATAATGAGGAAAACCAAATCTATTACGGATAAAGTCCTCACTAATAAAAATAGGAATTGAGTCCCACCAAAAGAAATCCTGAACGGAAAGACCTTGAGAGGTTAATTTATCTGCACAAGAATTGCCTTATCTAAAAATGTGAGAAGCTACAAAATTCATTTGCCTAGTTAAAAGTAAACAATTATTCCATCGGTTTCTAAGCTTCCAAGGAACCCTTTTTGCACATTTGAAGGCAGCAACAACTAGTTGGGAATCATATTCTAACCACAAGTTGTGCCATCCTTTTTTAAAAGCCAATTCAATGGCAAACATTGCTCTAATGAACTCGGCATGAAGAGAATGAGAAATACCAAGATTAGCTGCAAAACAACTGAGAAAAGCAGCCCTGGAATCTCTAAAGAGACCCCCCACAAGTTGACCACCCCAGAGCCCCTCTAGCTACCCCATCCATATTACATTTGACCCAATGACACAGAGGAGGAAACCAGTTTACTTGTATAATGAGAGGAGTTTTGTAGGGATGTCCAGCAATAGAAAAAGCCTTCAAGATGGTGAACTCCAAAATAGAAGAATGCATGGATTCCACAAAGAGATTCCCTGTTAATGATGTAGCAGCAAGGACCAAATTAATAGCCTGAAAGCAGAAAATATTTTCGTTATCAAAGCGTAGCTTATTTCTACAATGCCAAATGACCTAGATTACATTAATGATAGTTGCCAAAATGGTGTCCTGCAATTGAGAGCTCCAGCTTCTGTTACACACTAAAAGAATTGACTGGAATGAGGAAAGATCAAAAGAACACTGAATGATATTGTTGAGCCAATTCCAGATGTCCTTAGCAAACCTGCACTGCATGAAAAGATGCTTAGAAGACTCATAATCCATTTTACAGAAGCTGCACATTGAAACCGTAACACAACCTCTAGACCATAAATTCTCATTCGTTGGCATTTTATTATGAAGCAATCTCCAGCATAAAAAAGATCTAGAAGGGGGGATGGATTGGTTCCAAAGAACAATACACCAAGGGTCAACTTGCCCTCAAGGATTTAAAAACATAAAAACTTCTTTAAAGGCTAGCAAACCTGTATCAGAGTGAATCCAAACAAGCTGATCTGGAGCAGAAGATTTTGGAATTATGGTCTTCTCAATGTTAGCAACAATAGTAGGATACTTTGAAGCCACTGAAGAAGGGATGGACCAAGAGTGATTTTCAATAAAGTCACTTACTCGAGAGTGAAGAGATTGATGAACACTTGTAGGAATATTTAGCAAATTCACAATAGTGCTAGGTAGTCACTTATCCATCTAAAAATTAATATCAGAGCCATTACCTAAAAACCAGACAGTGTTGTCAGCAATTGTGGGCAAGCATCTTTTTAAAGTAGCCAAATTGAAGATTTTACATAAGATGATCTTTGTCTTTTATTCTTTAAGAATCTAGCTCTGAGGAAGCAAGCCCATTGGCATTTAGAAGGGAGGAAATCCTAGCAAAGTTTCAATGCTGCAGCTTCATTAATAGCACAAATAGGTCTAATTCCCAAACAACCTTCTGGAAAAGGAGAGCAAACTTTGTTCCAAACAATAGTCACAATTTTCCTAGACATAATATCCCCAGACCAAATGAAATTTTGAAACCATTTGTCAATAGTTTTCAGCAGAGAAATAGGCCAGGAGTAAACATGAAAAATATAAATAAGAGAACCATGTATAACGGATTTGACAAGCTGAGTTCTTCCCATAATGGATAATAAAGACCCTTTCCAGGCTGCCAGCTTCACTTTTATCCTATCTGCTATAGGCTGCAAATGTAAAATTTTAGGCTTGCCCTTGAAAAGAGGCACACCAAGGTAAGTAAAAGGAAGCCTCCCAGTAAGAAACCCAAGGACAGAAGATATTAAAGCTAATCTTCTAGAGGAAGCTAAACCAGCATAGAACTTACACTTTCAAGACTGATAACTTGACCCAAGGGCTCTCCATAGTCCTTAAATAAATTCATAATGTTTTACAAATTTTGCTTGGTCCCTCTATAGAATATCATAATGTCATCAGTGAAAAGAGCATGGCTAGGAGTATGGCAACCCCTAGGACCTGTCATATGCTGGAATTGGCCACTGTGCACCAGTTTAGAAATACCTCTGCTAAGAACCTCTTCAACAATATAAAAGAGAAGAGGAGACAAAGGTTCCCCTTGTCTAACCCCCCTCGTGCAATTGAAATAACCAACTGAATGACCATTAATAGAAATGGAAAGCTTAGCTGAATGCAAGATAACCTTGATCCAATTAAAAAAAATTTATCAGTAAAGCCAAAAGCGCTAAGGACTTTGAGTAAGAAGTCCTAATCCAATGTATCAAAGGCCTTTTTAATTTCAATCTTTAAAGCTAAATTACCTCCAAAAGCCTTGTTGTCTAGCATGTTAACAGCTTCAGAAGCTATGCAAACACATTCTGATATTTTCCTGCCCTTAATAAACCCTCTTTGGTTTTCAGAAATGATTTTAGGAGCCACAATAGCTAGATGACCAAGTAGCACCTTAGTAATGATCTTAAACTGATAATTAGCCAGTGCAATAGGCCTAAATTGCTCAATTCTATTGGCACCACTGACTTTTGGAATAAGCACTACCAAATTAGAATTCAAGCCAGGCAGGATCCAACCCTGTATAAAAAACTAGATAAAAGCATTAAAAACATCATCATTAATAATGTCCCAGTAGTGTTGAAAGAAAAAAACCCCCAAACTCATCAGGAGCAGGAGCACCACAGGCATTCATAGAAAAAATAGCATTTCTAACTTCTTCACAGGTAGAAAGATTAGTGAGCATGATATTATCTTCTACACTGACCATTGGAGATATAACAGAGTTTATCAAGTCATTGGAGGTACAATTATTTTTAGAGGCAAATAACGTCTTATAATAATGCAGTACATGATGCTCAATGATATCCTGCTGATCCAAAATATGATCCCCCTGCTTAAGCATAGAAAGTCTCTTGGAGGCGTTTCTAATTCTGGTGACTTTGTGGAAAAAGCAATATTTCTATCTCCAAAAGAATGCCAATTAAACCGAGACTTCTCCCTCCAGAACTCCTCTTGACATTTCAAAGCTTTTTGTAACTCCATTTGAGCATCTTTTTCTTGAAGAATCAACTCTTCAGAAAATCCAAATTCATCAGCTTACAACTGAATATGATCAACAGTCTTCATGGATGAATCAACTCTTTGGTGAATATCCCAAAAGATGTCCCTATTCCAAGATTTGAGTTCCAACTTAAGAGCTTTAAGCTTAAAAGCAAGAATAGACATAGAACAACCAGCAACTGGCCTTTTCCAAACCTCTGAAATCAATCTATAACAATCTGGATGATCAGACCACATTTTTAGAAATTTGAAAGAAGAAGGACAAATTTGAGAGTCATTCTTCATGTTCAACAGGATAGGAAAATGATCAGAATGCATTCTAGTCAATGTATAACAGGATATACTATTCCAGGAGGAAAACCAAGCATCATTGCAGATAGCTCTATCTAGCCTTCTTTCAGAAAAAGAGCTTCCTCTTCTACGATTGGACCAGGTGAAACTAGCACCCCTAGTTAATAAATGAGTAAGATTGTAGCAATCTGACCAAGCCCGAAATTCATCACAAGAAATTCTCAAAGGCAAGTTACCTCCTCTGGACTCATGAGCACCTAAAATTGCATTAAAATCACCAATGAAGCACCAAGGCCCTGAATGTCTTTGTTGAAGGCTGGCTAAGTTAGTCCATAAAGATCTTCTTTGTTGATAGGAAGTGCAGGCATAAACTGCAGAAATATGAACCAACTGATTCTCCCAAGAAATTGAAAAAGAGACTTGTTGATTAGAATAATCAAGCAATTGGGGGAAAAGGTTAACAGCACACAAACACCATAAATTAGGATTGAGGGATGGTCTAACATTAACAACAAAAGGCTTCATATTCATAGAAGACTAAAAACTAGATGGAACTTGATCAAGAGAAATCCAGGGCTCAGATATGAACAAAAAATCAGGCTTATTGTCAAGACAAAGCATTTTTAACACCAACCTAGTTTCAAGATTGGCTAAACCTCTGGCATTCCAATAAAGCAGCTTCATTATGCATGATTATTGGGCCCAGCCCTAGAACGGGTTTGATAAGCAGTAGCAACTTGTTTTTTTTCTGTCTCAACTTTTTCTTCCGAGATTTAGACAAAACAACTGAAAACTGCTTTCCAACATCATCTGTATAAAGATCACCTTGTTGATCAGAATCCAAATTAGTTTCAGCCAATTCATCATCCTTAACATCAGCCCAGAATTTGGATAAAATCCTGAGATCTTGTTGAACAATTAGATTATTAGGAGTCTGAATATTGGTATCACTAACAGTATCCGAAGCATGATTCTCAAGAGAATGAGAAACATGATCAATTTCAGGAGAATTTGACTTTTTCTACAGATGATTAGGCACACAAGATGGAGATCCAGGATGCAGGGATTCATCATAAAATGAATTTGTATCTTCCTCTACAGAATTATTAACTAATTTAACAATCTCAGAAGAATTTAACTGCTGCAACACATAATTAGAATTTTCCTTTAGAGACACATTCATTTCAGCCATGTCTTCATCATTTCCTATAGTTGTAGCTACCTTATTGGGAATAGCATTAAAAAGAACTAGAGCCTCAGTAGCAACCTCATCAGCTTCATTAGTTGCAATAACTGGTCCTCAACAGCCACTGTTTTATTAGCTTGTACTGATTCCATTTGTTTAGGAGCAAAAATAGCCTTACCCTTGAGGTGAATTTTATCTCCGCGAGACCTAAAGTCAGAGGATCCTCATTTCTTTCTACATTGATCAACAGAATAACCAATTGTTTGAAAAAATATGCAAAAATTTGGAAGCTTCTCATATTCAATACTAATAAAAAAAGTATAGTGATTTCTTTCCACTAAGATTTTGGTAGGCAATTTGCTGGTAAGGTCAATGTCAACCAAGATTCTTGCAAAATGTCCAAAAGCTTTATTTCTTGTGGCTTCATCTAGAGAGATTGGAGTGCCTATACCCCCTTCTATTTCAAACAAGAGTTTAGGTCGCCGATACTCCTGCGGCAGATCATGAATCCTAATCCATGATTGGACATGGGTCTGTTTTTTATTATTAGGACTGAAATCCGGACACCATTGAGAAAGCCTTAAAAGACTAGGATTAAGATTCCATGAGCATACCGCCCAAACACAACGAAGATCTTCAGGGGAAGAGAAGTTGAACTCGTAATATCCTTTTCCTAGGGGGATCATTCTCCACAGGCCAATAGGTTTCCACAATTTGGAGAGTTTTCTCTAAGATCATTAATTTTGATAAGAGAATTACCTTTTGCTAATAAAAGTCTTTCGTGCAAATTGTTTTTTCAACTATCAAGCCCTTTTTTATATTCATCTTCTGAAATCTTGATCGAAATTGAATCACCCTTAATGCAAGGCCTCAGTAACTGGCTTAAAGAAATGTCAAAAGAATTACTCAGAGCTTGAGCAAACATTCTGTTTTGAGGAGGATGAGGGGAAGAGGTAGAAGGAGGGGAAAAAGGTGAATCAAGAAACTTCCATGGACATATAGGATTGCTCATATCTAAAGTCATGACATGTAAACCCTAAAATACCATGCAGACACAAACCCTAGCAGAAGAGTTTTTTGCTTACCTTCTACTAACATATATCCATTCCATTCTCTTAATTTTGTCCCCTCAGATAAAATTTTCATTTTAATGGGGACAACTTCCATATAAATCCTTTCATTTAAGTTTTGGCTGGGACCACACCATCCAAGGAAATTTAGACATCGAGATTAAAGTCCCCAAAATAGATTGTGCATGGATTTAGTGTCAGTCTTATTTCTTTATATTTAATCAAGATCTTTCCTATGCATCATAATTTCCTCACCAAAACAGAATTAGTTTTAGTAATAGGCTAAAACATAACAGAGTATTCCGTATACAAGTTATTGCAACAGAAAATTCAAGCCTATATCCTCAACCTTCAAACCATTTTCTAATTAAGAACTAAATGTAATTAATGAGTTATTAGTTCAAAACAGAACACGACTCTCAAAATTTACCCTTTTTTCCTAATCCTTGACTCTCATTAAGATTAAATACTAAGTCAAAAATTTAAAAGTATTAAGATGAAAGACCATTCAAGGGCAACTCTTTCCTTAAACTCTCATCTTATCTATTTTTATAGCTTATGAATAGAACCTAAACTCTTGTTCTTAACACATTCAATAGCTAATCTTAGGATTTTTACTTATTTTTCAAGGCATGCGTCAATGCAAGAGTGATGATCAACTTAGCATGCAAGTGGTTTACCCTTCTCTTTCTATCTTAACTTGTGACTAAACAAGCAAAATAGAATTCACTCCTAACAATTTTGATTCCATTTCAGTAACAATCACAACCAATCACCAACAAAATTACTTCATAACAATAGTGAAAACCAAAAGAAGACTCCAAGACAACACAACCTCAAATTGGTAATATAAATGCAATCATTTATAATCAAGCTCTAACCATTTTTTTGCATCATTTAGGCACCAAAATAATAGAATTTAGAGTTGATCTTGTTACCAATACATCAATCAAAACTAGTACTGTCAAGCTCCAATCATCCAACAACAAAGTAATTACAAAGAATGGAAGTTTTTAGAAGGACTCCTTACTAACCTTATCATCATAGAGGAATTCTTAAGCTTCTTGTCTCAAATTATATATTATATGATATATTTTGTACCCCATATTGTTGGGAATTGTGGATACATCACGCAGTGAAAAAATAAAAAATTCCCACCAAGGATCCATGCAAAAAAAGATCATAATCCGTGTTTTTTTTAGTTTACCTCTTGAAGTTAGATGAAAAAAAAATGACTGTTTGTACCTTAATAGGCCACAAGTGTACGGATCGAACAAGTAATACAGTTATAGAGTAGAGTTCGTTCCCACGAGGATAATGATACTTCTAAAGCTAAGTATCAACTAATAGCTTAAATAATTATATTCAAGAACATAAAAATAGGGAAAGCATGAAAACAAAAGACTAAAAAGCAATAAATGAAAATAAAGATAATGGATAGAGATTAGGGAATCTTTCTTTACCTCTTACTTCAATTGCTAATATGCATCCCTCCAAATCAACATAAATGAATTGTTTAGTTAGCCTGAGAATCTAATTAAGTTAAAAGCCTATGTCTAGGTCAATCAACCATGTTTCAATTGCTTAACTCACTATGTTTCTATGAAAGCTAGATTCAAAATCCACTCATTAAGATCTATTCTCAAACACCTGTTATGCATGGCTAAGAGCTGTATTTGTATCCTATTAGCGAATCAACTTATCTAAATTTATTGAATGAAATCAAACATGCATCAACCATGCATATGATCTAAAATCCAAATTCCTATGTCTAGGTCCATCAAATTTTAACAAATCACTTAAAAGTTTATCATACAATCAAGAGCATGAAAAACCATATGATTGAACAAAACCAAACATCTATATCAACTCAAAAAAGTACAAAATCAACAATATTCATAAAAGGATCCAAAGTAATCCCTAATACAACTGAGCTACTCAATGAACATGAAAATATACATAAAAAATCATGCTCACGAATGTGTCTTTTGATGCTTGAATCCTTCTCCATGAGGAAGATGGCTTCCGACCTTAGCTCCCCTAGCTTCCTTTTAGCCCCAAACATGAAAACCAATAGCAGCTTCTCTAAACCTAAGAGCCTCTCTCGACCAAAACTAATAAAACAGCATTTATATGCTCAAAAAATAGAGTTGTGCCACGGTATTAACATGCCTACGTTATGGTGCATGTTCAATTTAGGTCACCAACACCGTGGCATCCGTAATTTGCATTGCAGCATTCAAGCCTTTAGTCCTCTGTACTGAAGTAGGGGATGCACCACGCTGCGGCATAAACATGCCTGCACCGCGACGTGAGCTACTGGAATGCACACTTGGCTTTCTCTTCCACTTTTTGTCCAAATCCTCCAAATTTCATCTTGTTTGGAGCCCTTTTTAAAATAGAGAAATCACCAAGTTAATCACAATTTCAAATCCACTTAATCTCTTAGAATGTGACAAATATAAGCCTAAAACCTTCCATATATGCATCGTAAACAATGACTAAACATTATTTATAGCACAAACATGGGGCATAAATAACTACAATCTATAGAGTTATCACACCTCCAAACCTACATTTTTGCTAGTCATCGAGTAAAACAAAGTATGACTAAATAAATATGCTTAACAATTCATGCTCAAACATTCATTCAACATCTAATATAATTTCAATTTTTTCATTTAAACCACAACCAGTGAATAATGATTGTATAGCCTACAAAAAGTGCAAAAGCCTCATGATCAGCTTCACATATATATAATCCTTAACATGCTAGCAATCCAAGCATTCTTTCATGCAATTCACATTTTTCACAAACATACAAGATAAACTTCTCCTAGTCAAGTCATACTCATCGGGATAAATTTATGAGCCTACATGTGTAACACCCTGAAAATTGCTTGTTTCATGATATATATTCATTTTATAATATTCATGATTTTTGTGAATTTTTCTGAAGTCATTTGAATTGTTTGATTATTTTAATATATTTCCTGATTTACGTGCACGCTAAGCGGGGTCGAGAAAATGAAATATTTTTCTCGAGGCCAGAAAACCTTGGACTGTGGAAATGGTGACAAGGGATCTTACTAAACCCGAGGTCGGACACGGTTTACGAAGTTTATTTCTCAAGATTTTATCTGACAGATAAAATTTGGGTACACTTTATTATCTATTAGACAATAGATACCAGCTTTGCTAACTGTGACTTTTATCCATTGAGTAATAGCTTTAGTAGAGTGTTAGTTATCTTTTCTATATAGCACTTTAATGACATCACCAAGATGATATCATCAAAGTAACATCATCCTTGACTTTTCCCAAAAATTGAACAAAGCTTCTCAAGGAAGCTTTATATCAAGCTTCTCAAGGAAGCCAAATTTTCTCTCTCCTCCCTTGGAAACTCCATGGCAATGAGGGGGGAAATATGACACAAATTGTCATCTTTTTATCTAAACACTCAGTCACATTTTCACTTTTTCCATTTTCAGAAGTTTCTACCACTTTCTCTCTCCACTTTTCCTTTCTCTCTCAACTTCTCCTTTTCTCTCACTTTTCTATCACATTTTCTCTTCTTACTCTCCTCTCCAACCTCACGGTCACACCCTCTTCCTTCATCCTCCATGTTTGTTTAATTTCATGCAATCACATTGCTTGAAACTACATATTGTTTGAAGACATTTTCTTGTTGGAATTACCTCCTAAAGCTCTATTCTCCATTTTCTCTCCTCACTCTCACGGCCAAGCACCACCATTGATGGCCATCCATGCTTACTTGCTCAACTAACCTCATTTCTTGCATCTACTCATCACCTAGAAGCCTTTTCCTTTTATGACCATCACTTGATTCTTCCATCTTCATCTTCTTCCATAAATCCATAAACTTGAAGTTTTGAGGTAAAGTTCACAACTTTCTATTTTCTTTCCTTCATTTTTGTGATTCTTGGTCACCGTGGTTAGGGGTGCACAAATACCCAATCCAACCCGACGACCCGAGCAACCCGACCCGACCCGACTTAATTGGTTTGGGTTGGTTCGGGTAATCGGGTCCGTTCGGGTAAAAACCGACCAACCTGTCCATTAATTGGTTCGGGTGACGGATTCAAAGAGCCGACCTGATGACCCGACCTGATGACCCGATTACCCGATTAAAACGACGTCGTTTTGCCTAACCCAACCACTTAAGGTGCACAAACCGACCAACCCGATTACCCAACCCGCGAACCCGATTATCCAACCCGCGAACCCGACCAACCCGATTACCCAACCCGAACCAACCCGATTCTAATCGGGTTGGTTCGGTTCAGGTTACTTGAAAAAAAATTCCACAACCCGACCCGACCCGACTTCATTTAGTTGGTTTGGATTTTTTTTACCTCCAAACCTGACCCAACCCGACCCGTGATCACCCCTAACCGTGGTGATCAATGACTCCTCTTTTCAAACTTTGGTTGTTGATTATGTGAGTTTGATCATCCTAGGATTTTGGTGGAGGAGTTGGACGAATTTTAAGAGGCATAAAGGGAGTTCCTTTTCTTGTTATCTTCCTAGGTAAGAGGGAAATTAACCTCATCAACCATGCTATGGTGGTGAGGAATGAAATAGTTGTGTTGGGAGTAGAGAATCCGCGTGATGATTCATCCACTCAATTATGTGACTTTTGATTTATGTTTGTTTGATTTTGTATGATTATATGATGCTGTTGTATGCAAAGAGATAGTTATGGTGGATTGATGATTATATATGATGATATAATTTTGATAGTACGCATGAACTTAATTAATTTTAGTGATTAAAGTGTGTGACATGCTATAATTTTGTTGTAAAGGAATGATTTTTGGGTTCCATTAATCACTTGAGGCTCACGACCTTTTGGCCTAGGAGGAGATATATACAAGGACAATATGTTATTGATTAAGAACTTAAATGATGAGGTGGCAAAAACATGATTTGTGAGGTTACAAGTTGAAAGAGAAAAGGAATAAAGGTTTACCATTGAAAAGAATTGAGTTTTGGTCATGATATTTGATCATTAGATGGAGAAGTAATTTGGAGACTTAAGTATTTTATCTAAGATGATTCTTGATAAGTGAAATGGAAAGGATTTTAATTAGAAGTTGAATAGTGGAAGGTTTAGAAAGAATATTAGAAAATATTATTTAGATGATGAGAGACTAATTAGGATCAAAGGATTTATAAGCAAAAAGAGAAGATAATCATAATATTATAATTTGAGGAGAAATGACTTTTAGCTATGTCAATGGAAATAGTTTGGGGATAGTTGGAATAATGAAAAATGATTTATTAGTGGTGATTCTAGTTGGTTTAGGAATAAAAAGAAAGATTTATAAGTGGTGAATCTAGTTGGTTTAATGATAAAGAAATAAGGACTTGTAAGATAAGGGTGTTTAATAATAAAGAAATAAGGACTTATAAGACAAGAATGGAGAAGGTTTCATTAAAATAAAACAATATAAATTTTAGAAAGAATATTAGTCAATGATATTTTGAGGAATTTTAGTAATGAAAACTTGAGGTATTTTAGGGTTTAGAGAAAAGAAAAGAATTTGTGAAATCAAGTTGATAAATTATGATTTTCTGAATTATACGATAAGCATCTTGTGTTTGAAAGTAACAGTAAGGTTACTGTGGGATATGAATGATGATTTTTTGAATTTTGTGACAAAGATGTCTTGCGACTGAAAATGATAGTAAGGTTACTGCTAGACCAACGTACTGGACCTGAGTGGTATGTGGAACCAAAGTACTGGACCCGAGTGGATCATTAGTATTATGTGATTGTGTGAGCAGTTATATAATATCATCGATACTAATGGTATTAGATAATTGTATGGGCGGTTGCTTTAATACCATTGGGAATGGTACAACGGTGGTTTGATTTCATTATTCATACATTAAACATTATACAGTCAGCTTTTGTTGCCTAGGAGTGAATGAGAATTTGGATAGTGTGATCCCGAATGGATCTCAGGGGGCGTTAGGGCGAGGTGATCCACTTAGTGATCTATTATCACATTGTATATCCCTGGCCGTGGAAAACCGTTACAGAGCACGATGAGGACCTGACATACACTATCATTTTCGTGATTCGGCGTAGATTGTCTTTTGAGTAGGGACAGATCTTCTGGAATGTTTATCTCTGAATTTTTTTAGCTCCATGGAGTAGGAACTGGTTGCATTGAGCATAAAGATGCTCAGCATACACATTGTGCATATGTATAGTAAGTGTACATCTTATTGAGGTATGGATAGTGTCTAATTGTTTTGATGTACCTTGTTGAATTATTTATTAGTTGATAACATAACTATACCTGTTGGCCTTTCATATCCCTGTACTAATATGATATTATCTGTTATTCCTCGGTATCGTTGTATAGGAAAGACATTATTGTCTTTCGTTGTGTTTCTTGCTGCCATGATGGTATTGATGTAGGGGACCTCACCTCTTTTATCGTGTTATTCTGTCTGATTCTGTTTTATGCTCATGTCTTTAAAGATTGTGATGGCGGCAAGGCAAGATCCGCGAGGTTTCACTAGATTACAGTTTTATAGGGCCGTCGAAGCGTGGAATATCCATTGGGACACAAGGCATGTTCAATATGTCGGAGATGTCACTTTACTTTGGAGTAGAACTCGGCATGACGTTGCTACGTTTACTGTGGGTACAGCTGTTCACTTGGAGTTTTGCATGCCTCTTGGGGAGCTTTGCGATGATCGTAGAGCTTCCCTTAGGGGGGACTCTATGGAGTTGACTGCTCGGACTCCTGTCGATCGTGACATGCCCCGAGAGAGGGTTTTGTCTGCTAGGAATCCCGAAGGGGATCTGGAGGAAGATCGGGTGCAGGACCTTACTCTTCAAGTGTATGAACTTGGTCTAGGCTCAATCTTTATATGGTAATTAGATGTGTTATTTTGGAGTATGCAAGTTTTATGTTTTTGGAACATACAAGGAGGTAGTAAACTTTGTGTTATGAAAAGCCTTTTATTCAATTCTTATAACTTGAGTTTTCTCTATTTCAGTGATTTTGCGTTATTTCCAATAAAAGAGAAAGATTTTGAAACTCGGATTTTATAGTGTCGATTATTTTATTGTTGAGCAAAGTTTTAATTTCTCTTTTGGAAAAGAATGAAGTTTGTCCAGAATGTAACGCCTCTCTTTTCTTGTTTTTCTTTCGGGAGAGAGGAAGGGGTGTTACATTAGGTGGTATCAGAGCAGTTCATCCTATTGAGCTGGGGTATGGACTGACTATGCTTAGGCTTATAGGAATTTCTGTGTATGTTGTGCATTTCCTTGTCTCTTGTTTGAGATATTAAAAGAGGATTGCATAAAGTTGCTTTAGGTTGAATGTTAGAAGTTATTGTTACATAGTCACATGATATTGAGGACTGGCTAACTCAATATGTAATGGTCTGTGCAGATAGGAAACTATGACTTCAACTAGATGAACTAGGAGAATAAGGGTTCTTCTAGTAAGAGTCCAGTCGGATGACTGAACTCTTGCAGAATTGTTTGTACCTACACCCTTTGGAGTGGTACTTCTAGTGTGAGTAGAGACCAAGTCTAAGTCTTTTGGGTTTATGGGTAGGTTTGCCTTGTGTGTGCTGTGTGTTTCTCTGAAACTAAACACAAAGATGTATTGTTTGGTCTCTAAAAGGAGACAATATTATTTGAAATAGTTACTTATTGTTTCAATTGTGTGTTGATTTGTCTGTTTTCAAAGAAAAAGCAATGGCTTGTGGTAGGCGTACGCGTGGGAATATGGAACGCAACAATGAAGGAATGGTTGTGACTACAGAAATAATGCAAAGAGTGGCTAGAGTGACAGCACAACATGATCAGATGGTCACTCAGTAGCAGGAATTGATAGCCGAGGCTCAGATTTTGTTATAGTTAAATTAGTCTCAGGATATGGGACCCCGTGACATTGAACCAGATTGGTTTTAAAAATGGAGAAATCATAAAGTCAAGCGTTTTTGGCAAAAATCATATTTACGGCCACCGAGGAATCAACATCAACAGTACATTCGGTCAGACCGTGAAATTTTTACCACATTGTAAGAAGTGTGGAAGGAATCACTTAACGAGGAATTGTGCGAGCAAGGAAACGATCTGTTTCAAGTGCAAAAAGCCAAGAAACGTGTTTAGGAATTGTTCTTCACAAAAGATGAAGCCTTCCGTTAGCAATGGGCATGCAACAAGATCTTAAGCTAGAGGAAGAGTCCATACATTGATGGACCAGAAGCTTCCCATCCGAAGGTTTAACCAAGGAAGATGGTACCATAGGAAGTAAGCCTTAAATTGTACTATTTGACTCTAGGGCAACCCTTTCTTTTGTTACCTTTGACTCTGTGAACCATTTGGGTTTGTTTATGTTGACATTTCCCTTTTGACTTGAATATCACTATCTCCTGTTGCTAAACTTGCTATTACTACTCAAGCTTGTTTAAATTGTCCTATTATTATTGGAAATCAGAGCCTTCCTACCAATTTGATTTGTTTATCCCTTTCACAAAAGACATGATCTCAGGAATGAATTAGTTATCTTTAATCACATCTTGTTAGTTTGTTTCAATAAGGCTTTATCGTTCCCTGAGGTTGAGATTTTTGGACTTGAACCTAGAAAGCTTACTCTTGAATTCATCAAACCATATCGAATTTTGTTGGATAGGTCCGATAGCATACCAAATAGCTTTATTATTTTTCTTTCTAACCTCCATAATGTTTTTCATGTATCTTAATTGAGAAAATATATGATGATCTAAACCATATCATAGTGTTGAATACAGTACAATTAGAAAATGACTTGACCTATGAGACACTTCCTGTTGAGATTGAGAATAGATGATCTAATAGACCAACTGAAGGGAGCCGCTATTTTCTCCAAGATCAATATATGTTCTGGTTACCCTCAGATTCGCATATAAGTAGAAGATGTTCTCGTAACAACTTTTCTGACGCATTATGAGTGCTACGAGTATTTAGTAATGCCGTTCGAAGTAACGAATGCTCCATCAATATTTGTGATCACGTGAATAGGATATTTCTTTCCTTCTTAGATGGATTTGTCGTTGTCCTTATTGACGATGTTTTGACCGATTCTCGAAGCTCGGAAGAACATGCTGAACCTCTCAATGTGGTTCTTCAGATTCTAAAGGAAAAGGAGTTGTATGCCAAGTTATCAAAATGTAAATTTTAGTTGGAGGAAGTTAAATTTTTGGGGCATATGATTTCAAAAGAAGGAATTGTTATGGATCCGTCGAAAGTTGAAGCAATTCTCCAATAGGAAAGACCGAAGACCATAACGGAGATTTATAGTTATGTGGGATTAGCTGGTTAGTATCAAAGATTTCACCATAAAATTTTCCAAGATGGGAGGACCTTTTATCTAGTTCACGCGAAAAGAGTCAAGCTTTTGTATGGATTAATGCACGTGAGGGAATTTCTTAAGAATGGAAAGGAAACTCGACTACTTTTCCAGTGATGATTAAGCCCGGTCCCAACGAACCTTTTGAGACGTCTCGCGATGCTCCATATTAAGGTTTAAAACGTGTGCTTGTTCAGAATAGAAGGAGTAGTAGCGTATATTTCAAGTCAACTAAAAGTACATGAGAAGAACTACCATACAGAAACTCGGAGTCCGCTTTTGTGGTTGCATTGAAGATCTGGAGACATTTTCTACGAGGAGCAATATCTGCATGTGTTCTAAGGTATAACAAATTTCGAGGACAAAATTTCTTTTAGAAAAGGAGTTGTAACACCCGAAAATTACTTGTTTCGTGATATATATTCATTTTATAATATTACTAAACTTGAGGTCGGACACAGTTTACAAAGTTTTCATTTCTTGAGATTTTATCTAACAGATAAAATTTCGGTACACTCTATTATCCATTGGACAATAGATACCGACTTTGTTAACTATGACTTTTATCCATTAGGTAATAGCTTTAGTAGAGTGTAGTCATCTTTTCTAGAAAGTACTTTAATGACATCACCAAGATGACATTATCAACGTGACATCATCCTTGACTTTTCCCAAAAAGTGAACAAAGCTTCTCAAGGAAGCTTTGTATCAAGCTTCTCAAGGAAGCCAACTTTTCTCTCTCGTCCCTTGGAAACTCCACGGTAATGAGGGGGAAAAGATGACACAAATTGTCATCTTTTCATCTAAACACTCACTCACCTTTTCACATTTTCATATTTTCCATTTTCAAAAGTTTCTACCACTTTCTCTCTCCACTTTTCCTTTCTCTCTCAACTTCTCCTTTTCTCTCACTTTTCTATCACATTTTCTCTTCTTCCTCTCCTCCAACCTCATGGCCATGCCCTCTTCCTTCACCTTCCATGTTTGTATAATTTCAAGCAATCACATTGCTTAAAACAACATATTGTTTGAAGATATTTTCTTGTTGGAATCACCTCCTAAAGCTCTCATCTCCATTTTCTCTCCTCACTCTCATGACCAAGCACCACCATTGATGGCCATTCATCTTTACTTGCTCAACCAACCTTATTTCTTGAATTTACTCATCACCTAGAAGCTTTTTCCTTTTATGACCATCACTTGATTCTTCCATCTTCATCTTCTTCCATAAAGCCCTAAACTTGAAGTTTTGAAGTAAAGTTCTTGACTTTCTATTTTCTTTCCTTCATTTTTGTGATTCTTGGTCATCATGGTGATCAAGGACTCCTCTTTTCAAACTTTGGTTGTTGATTATGTGAGTTTGATCATCCTAGGATTTTGGTCGAGGAGTTGGACGAATTTCAAGATGCATAAAGGGAGTTCCTTTTCTTGTTATCTTCTTAGGTAAGAGGGAGATTAACCTCATCAACCAAGCTATGGTGATGAGGAACAAAATAGTTGTGTTGGGAGTGGAAAATCCACGTGAGGATTCATCTACTCGATTGTGTGACTTTTGATTTATGTTTGTTTGATTTTGTATGATTATATGATGTTGTTGTATGTAAAGAGATAGTTATGGTGGATTGATGATTATATGTGATGATATAATTTTGATAATATGCATGAACTTAATTAATTGTGGTGATTAAAGTATGTGACATTCTATGATTATGTTGTAAAGGAATGTTTTTTGGGTTCCACTGATCACTTGAGGCTCACGACCTTTTGGCCTAGCAAGAGATATATACGAGGAAAATATGTTATTGATTAAGAACTTAGATGATGAGGTGGCAAAAACATGATTTGTGAGGTTACAAGTTGAAAGAGGAAAGGTTTACCATTGAAAAGAATTAATTTTTAGTCATGATATTTGATCATTAGATGGAGAAGTAATTTGGAGACTTAAGTATTTTATCTAAGATGATTCTTGATAAGTTAAATGGAAAGGATTTTAATTAGAAGTTGAATAGTGGAAGGTTTAAAAAGAATATTAGAAAATATTTTTTAGATGATTTGGGAGACTAATTAGGATTAAACGATTTATAAGCAAAAAGAGAAGATAATCACAAAATTATCATTTGAGGAGAAATGACTTTTAGCTATGTCAATGGAAATAGTTTGGGATAGTTGGAATAATTAAAAATGATTTATTAGTGGTGATTCTAGTTGGTTTAGGAATAAAAAAAAGATTTATTAGTGGTGAATCTAGTTGGTTTAATGATAAGGAAATAAGGACTTGTAAGATAAGGGTGTTTAATAATAAAGAAATAAGGACTTATAAGACATGAATGGAGAATGTTTCATTAAAATAAAAACAATATAAATTTTAGAAAGAATATTAGTCAATGATATTTTGAGGAATTTTAGTAATGAAAACTTGAGGTATTTTAGGGTTTAGAGAAAAGAAAAGAATTTGTGAAATCAAGTTGATAAATTATGATTTTCTAAATTATACGATAAAGGCATCTTGTGTTTGAAAGTAACAGTAAGGTTGCTGTGGGACATGAATGATGATTTTTTGAATTTTGTGACAAAGATGTCTTGCGACTAAAAATGACAGTAAGGTTACTGCTGGGCTGACGTACTGGACCCCAGTGGTATGTGGAACCGAAGTATTGGACCTGAGTGGATCATTGGTATTATGTGATTGTATGGGCGGTTATATAATATCATCGATACTAATGGTATTAGACAATTGTATGGGCAATTGCTTTAATACCATTGGGAATGGTACAATGGTGGTTTGATTTCATCGTTCATGCATTGAACATTATACAGTCAGCTTTTGTTGCCTAGGAGTGAACGAGAATTTGGATAGTGTGATCCCGAATGGATCTCAGGGGGCGTCAGGACGAGGTGATCCACTTAGTGATCTATTATCATATTATGTACCCTTAGCCATGGAAAACCATTGCAACACACGATGACGACTCGACAAACACTATCCTTTTCGTGGTCTAGAATAGACTGTCTTTTGAGTGTGAACAAATCTTCTAAAATGTTCATCTCTGAATTTTTTTAGCTCCATGGAGTAGAACCGGTTACATTGAGTATAAAGATGGTCAGCATACACATTGTGCATATGCATAGTCAGTGTACATCTTGTTGAGGTATGGTCAGTGTCAATGTGTTTTAATGTACCTTGTTGAATTATATATTAGTTGATAACATGACTATACCTATTGACCTTTTATATCCCTGTACTAATATGATATTATCTGTTATTCCTTGGTATCGTTGTATAGGAAAGGCATTATTGTCTTCATTGTGTTTCTTACTGCCATGATGGTATTGATGTAGGGGATCTCACCTCTTTTGTCGTGTTATTCTGTTTATTTCTATTTTATGCTTATGCCTATAAAGATTGTGATGGTGGCAAGGCAAGATCTGTGAGGTTTCACTAGACTACAGTTTCATGGGGGTGTCGAAGCGTGGAACATCCACTGGGGCACGGGGCGTGTTCAATATGTCAGAGATGTCACTTTACTTTGGAGTAGGACTTGGCATGACGCTTCTATGTTTGCTGTGTGTGCAGCTGTTCACTTAGAGTTTTGCATGCCTCTTTGGGAGCTTTGGGATGATCGTAGAGCTTCCTTTAGGGAGGACTCTATAGAGTCGACTGCTTGGACTCCCATCCATGGTGACTTGCCCCGAGAGAGGGTTTTGTCTGCTAGAGATTTCGAAGGGGATCTGGAGGAAGATTGGGTGTGGGACCCTATTCTTCAAGTGTTTAGACTAGGTCTAGGCTCAATCTTTATATGGTAATTAGATGTGTTATTTTGGAGTATGCAAGTTTTATGTTTTTGGAACATAAGTATAATGTAATCAAGGAGGTAGTAAACTTTGTGTTATGAAAAGCTTTTTATTCAGTTCTTATAACTTGAGTTTTCTCTATTTCGGTGATTTTACATTATTTCCTTTAAAAGAGAAAGATTTTGAAACTCGGATTTTATAGTGTCGATTATTTTATAGTTGAGCAAAGTTTTAATTTCTCTTTTGGAAAAGAATGAAGTTAGTCCAAAACGTAATGCCTCTCTTTTCTTTTCTTTTTTTTCTTTCAGGAGAGAGGAAGGGGTGTTACAACATGTATATGAATCATAGAATCCATAAAATTGATTCTTAAATCTCTCTCCACTAATGTAAATTACACACAACTGAGGATCAAAAGGAACTTTAACAGCTTATAATGTAAGACCAATGGTAATAGGCGTATGAACAGAAATGGAAAGGATACAATACAAACATTGAGAAACATAACATGGTATTTCAAGATTTGAGCCTCCAACTGATATTAGCAGGGTATTTAATAGTGAAAGAAGAAAACCAGCCAGAACCATTCAATGCTTTTCGTACTTTTCGTTTCTTATGCAATGTTTTTCTTTTTTTCTTTTTTTTTTTCTTTTCTTTTCATCATTTTTTTTCAAAGCAATACTTTTTTTCTTTGACTGCATCAAGATCCTTCAAGCTCATTTTGTATTGAACATGCATTAATACCCCTAATCACTAGATTCACTTCAAGAAATAACATATTATGTACTCAACAAATAGTGACGGTAGGAAGAAAATGCTATGCTTTCACATGTATTAGAATGGTTAACAGGTTAATGAATACAATGGTGGTGAGAAACAAATAAGGCCAAACATTTATAAAGCTTCAAAAGGGACCTATAGATATAATCATATCAGGGTAATCTTTTAAGGCTCAATCGGTCCAACCAATAGCTTAATCATTTTCTCAGTCATGCATAATCTAGGATTTCGCCTCAAGAGAGTTTAAAAACAATTTCTAGTATAATCAAAACTCTACATGTGCATCCATAAGCTTTCTCTAGACATGTGCTCTTATTATTCTCTTATTTTTTTTAAAGTTACACGTGCATCTAAGTAGGATGTAAATCATGCTAAAAAATTGACTAAAGTATTTTACATGCTTCTTGATTGCAAATGATTTCACTATAAAAGGTGGCAAATAGTAATCTTTTATATCATTGGACAACCAAAACTACACCAGCAATTGGCAATATGTCATGCATTCAAATAGATCCAAATTTTTCAATTCAAGCATGCATAACATCAAGTGCCTAATGTTAAAAATTGAAACTTTTTCTCAAAACCCATCAATAATAGCCAACGCAATATAGAAATATGATAATAAGATGGCTATCACTATTGCATATAGTAAATATCATCACATGTTATACATTCAAAATTATATATCCAGAGCATGTAATGACACTCCCCCAAACCAAAGTGAGACAATGTCATCACTTTACATAGCACAAAGGGCACCTAAACTTATGAAAAATATGTACATTGTTAGTCTGAGCATACTAAAATATGGAATAACATGAAAAATAAAATAAATATGTACAAAACAGGGGTTAACGTCGTGTAATGAGCTTGCCTGAGCCGTGACATGTAGCTCATTTGTAGAATTTTGCAAAAAAAAAATCACACTTGCGCTACATCATGAAGTGTCTTGTGCCGCAGCGTGAGAGGTCAGTCTGCAAAATGCTGTAGCAAACACAATTTTTGCTGCCAATTCTACTTCCTAGTGGTCTCCATCACCTACAAAACTTGTCTAGATAATTAAAATATAATATGTACAACCAAAATATATAAAAACTACAAAATCAACATACTACCTATTTAATGCAAAAAGTAAGGATTAAAACATAAACTTGGGTTTCCTCTGAAAAATGGCCTGATTTACAATCCCAGCAGGATTTTATCAAAATCATTTGTGCAAATGGTTGGTCTGCTTGAATTTGATTGAACGTTTTCCTTTTTAGGAGTCGCGAACTCCTGTAAGGACCTCATATGATTATGGTCATCCGCCATTATTATTATACCCAAAACAAAATAGAATGAAAACTTAAATGAAAATAAACTATACAAAACTTGAATTAGAACTACCCAAGCTCATTATTAATATTAGCAATACAAAAATAAACCGTTATCCCCAGCAACGGCACCAAAAACTTGTTTGTCCCATAATAGGCCACAAGTGCACAAATTGAACAAGTAATATAGTTATAGAGTAGAGACCGTTCCTACAAGGATAAGGATACTTGCAAAGCTAAGTATCAACCAATAGCTTAAATAATTCTATTCAATAACATAAAAATAGGGAAATCATAAAAACTAAAGACTAAAAAGAAATAAATGAAAATAAAGATAATGGATAGAGATTAGGGAATCTTTCTTCACCTCCTACTTCAATTGCTAATATGCAACACTCCAAATCAACATAAATGAATTGTTTAGTTAGATTGAGAATCTAATTTAGTTAAAAGTCTATGTCTAGGTCAATCAACCATGTTTCAATTACCTAACTCATTATGTTTCCATGAAAGCTAGATGCAAAATACACTCATTAAGATCTATTCTCAAACACCTACTATGCATGGCTAAGAGGTATATTTGTATCCCATTAGCGAATTAACTTATCCAAGCTAATTAAATAAAATCGAACATGCGTTAACTATACATATGATCTAAAATCCAAATTCCTATGTCTAGGTTCATCAAATTTCAACAAATCATTTAAAAGTTGATCATACAATCAAGAGTATTAAGAACCATATGATTGAACAAAACCAAACATCTATATTAACTCAAAGAAGTACAAAATCAACAATATTCATAAAAGGATTCAAAATAATCCCTAATACAGCTAAGCTACTCAATGAACAAGAAAATATAAATAAAAAACCATGCTCAATATACAAGGGAGAGAAGGAAGAAGAGGGAAAACAGAAGGAAGCTCATGGATGTGTCTTTTGTTGCTTGAATCCTCCTCCTTAAGGAAGATGACCTCCAACCTTAGCTCCCCTAACTTCCTCTCAGCCCTAAACGTGAAAACCAGCCACAACTTCTCTAAACCTAACAGTCTCTCTCAACCAAAACTAATAAAACAGTATTTATAAGCTCAGAATATAGAGTCACGCTACGACATAAATATGCATACACCATGACGCGTGTTCAATTTAGGTCACTAATGCCAAGACATCCGCAATTTACACTGCGACATTCAAGCCTTGGGTCCTCTGTACTAAAGCAAGGGATACACCATGCCGCGGCATAAACATGCCTGCACCACGGAGTGAGCTGCTGGAATGCACACTTGGCTTTCTCTTCCACTTTTTGTCCAAATCCTCAAAATTTTAGCTTGTTTAGAGCCCTTCCTAAAATAGAGAAACCACCAAGTTAATCACAATTGCAAATCCACTTAATCTCTTACAAAATTCGTACAATCTGCTCAAAACCATATAAGAAGATATCAAAATTAGAATATGACAAATATAAGCCTAAAACCTTCCATATATGCATCATAAACAAGGGCTAAGCATTATTTATAGCATAGACATGGGGCACAAATAACTGCAATCTATGGAGTTATCAATGATGTGAATCACCAACACCATAACAACGACGATGTCTCTGGAGTATCCACACAATCAGACTCACGAACGTCTAATGTCCGTAAAAAGGAGTCCCACGTCTCTGACACAGTGCTAGCTGTGAAGAGAAGATAAACATGTCACTCTCTCACTCACTGTTTCTATAGGTGCGACTTGGGTTCTGTTATGCATGCTTAGCAGCCCCTTTACTAGTACTGTTTATAATAGTGACTACCTTAAGTGAGTGTATGCAGTAGCAAGGTAAGTTGTGTAACCCTAGACTCATCTGTTATGAGTCTGACCCATGATTGAATCCCAGTTCAACTTGAATCTTTATTGCTCCAATTTAGTCTGCTCTATGTGTGTGACCCTGCAAGTTCTCATAACTTTGGTAGTAATATTAAAATCCTATTTTAATATTACAAGCAGTGAGCTGTATTTAGCAACATATCGCTGCTACCCAAGTAATGAGAATGTCAGTAATTTGACATAACCTTTCCATGACTAATGTTTCCGTGTCGTTTAGTCCCTTTGTCAAGATATCTAGATTGAACACAAGGCATAGAATGCGTCACCCTTGTATAGCTCAATCCTTCATTTCTTGATACTTGAGTAGACTTTGTAACAACAAATGAGATTAATACCTCATATCGACTCATTTGAGTATGGCCATGCATTTCATAATGTCACTCAATTAGGGGCCTCAAAAATATCGCTTCTATTTTGTAGGAGTGACAAATCCCATCTAGGTCACTCATATCCCTCTACATGAATCACGGTATGTCCAATAACTAACTTTATAATCACTTTGTTACAGATGACGTTTGATAGCATTAAAGTACATAACTCCTCGGTAAGGAATTGTAGTGATTTTAGGTCAAAAGACCACGTACACCATTGTCAATATGAGAATCACTTATGACACTCACATAACGATCCATGTAGCGTTCTCATGGCGGGTCAGTCCAGTACATCATTACTCTAATATGTACTCATGTGAAGACTTGATATCTCATATCCATGACCCATGAGATGTGGTCATCAGTCTATGCACACACTAGTTTCAATGCATTATTGTTGTCCTAATTAATAATAATACTCGACTAGGGACATTTAAGAATAGTGTTCTAATTTTATCCAATAGGATCTCACGATCAAGTCATCCACTTGATGTTCTATGGCATCAAACTTACTATTCTAAGGACTTTATTATGTTTATTATAAATAACACAATAAATGAAATGTCTCATATATTAAAAAAAATAGTATAATACAATGTATGTAAGTACTGTAAAAAATATCAGCCTCTAGGGCATACACCAACAATCTCCCACTTGCACTAGAGCTAATCAGGCATATGTCTAATGCCTAAAGATCTAGTATGACCCTCATGTTTTTGCTGCGCAAGAGGCTCTGTCAATGGATCAACAATGTTATCATCTATTGGTACTCTGCATATCTTCACATCTCCTCTATCGATGATCTCTCGAATAAGATGGAAGCGCCTAAGTATATGTTTGGATCGCTGGCGAGATCTAGGCTCCTTAGCTTGTGCAATGGCTCCATTATTATCACAATAGAGGTCCACTAGGTCCATAATGCTAAGAATAGCGCCAAGTACAATAATGAACTTCATAATCCAAACAGCCTCCTTTGTTTCATTGAAGGCAGCAATATACTCAGCCTCTGTGGTAGAATCGATGATTGTCTCCTGCTTTGAATTCTTCTAGCTAACAGCCCCATCATTTAGGCAAAAAACATAACTCGATTGCTATCTGGAGTTGTCTTTATTGGTTTAGAAGCTAGCATTAGTGTAACCCTTTACAACTAGCTCTTCCTCGGCTCCATATACCAAGAACTAATCCTTAGTCCTTCTTAAGTACTTAAGGATGTTCTTGACAACGTCCAGTGACTCTCACCGGGATCAATCTGGTACCTACTCGTCATGCTCAAAGCATACAAGATGTCTACTTGAGTACATAACATGACATACATGATATATCCAATTGCAGATGCATATAGAATCTTGCTCATGCGATCCTTCTCGTCTTGGGTGGACGGGGGTTGAGCCTTAGATAAGCTTACACCATATGATATAGGCAAGAGTCCTTTCTTGGATTCATGCATGTTAAACTGTCTTAACACTTTGTCTATGTATGTACTCTGATTTAGGCCAAGTAATCTTTGTGATCTATCTCTATAGATCTTGATACCTAACACATAGGTGGCTTTGCCCAAGTCCTTCATAGAAAAATAATTCCCTAACTAACTTTACAGAGTGTAGGGTAGGGATGTCATTTTCGATGAGTAATATATCATCTACATACAACACCAGAAAGATAATTATGCTCCCACTAACCTTCTTGTAGACACAAGATTCTTCTTCATTCTTGATGAAACCAAAATGTTTTATTGTATCATCAAAATGAAGATTCCAGCTTCTAGAAGCTTGCTTCAATCCATAAATAGATCGTTGCAACTTGCACATCTTTCTAGCATCCTGTTGAGTGGCAAAACCCTCAAGTTGTGTCATGTACACATCCTCGAGAAGATTTCCGTTAAGGAAAATAGTTTTGACATCCATTTGCCAGATTACATAATCGTGGTATGCTGCAATAGCAAGCAAGACCTGAACGGATTTAAGCATTGTAATTGGGGAAAAAGTCTCATCATAGTCTACACCATGAATTTGCTTGAAACCCTTAGCCACTAATCACACCTTAATGGTATGCACGTTACCATCCATGTTAGTTGTCTACTTGAAAACCCACTTGTACCCAAGGGGTTTTACCCCTTCTAGTGGGTCAGCCAAGGTCCATACCTAGTTGGCATACATGGATTCTATTTTAGATCTCATGGTCTTGTTGGTGTATGCCCTAGAGGCCAATACATTTTCTATATTTACATGCATTCTATTATGTTATTTTATATATGAGGTATTTCATTTATTGTGTTCTTTTTGATAAACATAATAAAGTCCTTAGAATAGTAAATTTGATGCCATAGGACATCAAGTGAATGACTTGATCATGAGATCCTTTTGGTTACAACACTATTCTTAAATGTCCCTAGTCAAGTATTATTGTTAATTAGGACAACAATAATACATTGAGACTAGTATGTGCATAGACTGATGACCACATCTCACGGGTCATGGATATCAGATATCAAGTCTTCACATGGGTACATATTAGAGTAATGATGTACTGGACTGACCCACCATGAGAACACTACATGGATCGTTATGTGAGTGTCATAAGTGATTCTCATAGTGACAATGGTGCCTGTGGTTCTTTGACCTGAACTCACTATGATTCCTACATGAGGAGTTGTGTGTTTTCATGCCATCAAACGTCATCTGTAACAAAGTAATTATAAAGTTAGTTATTGGACATGCCGCGAATCATGTAGAGGGATGTGAGTGACCTAGATGGGATTTGTCACTCCTACATAACAGGAGTGATATCTTTGGGCCCCCTGATTGAGTGAGACTACGAAATGCATGACCATGCTCAAATGAGTCAATATGAGATATTGATCTCATTTGTTGTTACAAAGTCTACTCGAGTATCAGGAAACCAATGATTGGACTATACAAGGGTAACGCATTCCATTCCTTGTGTTCAATCTAGATATCTTGACAAAGGGACTAAACAACATGAAAACATTGGTCACGGAAAGGTTATGTCAAATCACTGACATTCATATTACTTGGGTAGCAGTGATGTGTTGCTAGATACCGCTCACTGCTTGTAATATTAAAATGGGATTTTAATATTACTGCCAATGTAATAAAAACCTGCAGGGTCACACACATATAGCAGACTAAAATTGGAGCAATGGATCCAAGTTGGACTTGGAATCAAATATAGGCCAGACTCATAACAGATGGGTCTAGGATTGCACAGCTTACCTTGTTGCTGCTCACACTCACTTAAGGCAGTCACTATTATAAATAGTACTGCTAAGGGGCTGCTAAGAGTGATAATTTCAGAACCCTAGCCGCACCTACAGAAAAATGAGTGAGAGAGCGATAGGTTTCTTCTCTTCTCTTCGCAGCTAGCACTGTGTGAGAGACATGAGGCTCCTCTTACGGACGTTGGACATTCGTGAGTCTGTTCGTGTGGATACCGCAGAGACATCGTTTCTATTATGGTGTTCGTGATTCACGCTTCAAGAGGTAAATCATTTAAAAACTCAGATTATGACTTTTTCGCATGGATCCTCGGTGGGAATCCCTGTTTTTCGCTGCGTGATGTATCCGTAATTCCCAACTATGGTATCAGAGTGTCTTGCGAAACCATGATTCAGTTTTCTATTTTTGTTTACATGAGATAACATGTTTTCTGTTCTTGTTTTTGACAAAAGATATGATGTTTAATATGTTATTTCTGAAAACTGTATGAAACCCTTTGCGAAAACATATTCTGTTTCTTATGTTGTATGCAAAACCGTGATGTTGTTTTCAAAACTTCATGAAGATGTTCATATGTTCTGTGAGAACCATTTTGTATTAAGATGTATGTTTTTGCGAAGCTTTCTGGTATGTATGTGATACGAACAGCGTTATGGAATCCTTATTCTCAATGCGCGGCGCAAGGGTTTAGGAAACCTTGTTCTTGGTTTGCGGTAGCAAAGGTTATGGAATCCTTGTTTTTGCACAAGAGGCACAGCGCACGGAGTTTTGGAAACCCTATTCTTGTTTTGCGACAGCAGCATCAAGTGTTGATATAAAGCCATCAAGGAGGTGCCTGAGGTTCAAGTGTTGAACGAAAGTGCAAGGATTCCCTGCGGCACATGAAGTGTTCATGTTGTTCAGGCTTAGGGTTCCGCGCGGCACAAAGGCTCAAGGGAAGCGCAAGAGATTCAGCTCTTGTTTTTGGTCCCCCGTGCTACCTCTGCGTAGGGTGTTTTTTCGAAAACGCGATATTTTATATCCAATTTTATGACTCGTGAAAATAATAATGTATTATTGTTATGAGTTTATATGTTTTTGTGATGCATGGTGCATGGTTATGGCCTTAGTCCTCTTTTTATGCATTTTGGTTTTAATAAATATGACCTACGTGTCATGTCTTTCTCTCTACATTCTGATTGTACATTCTCTTCTCACCTAACTCCCCTCGAATGTAAAAGACGTTTCTATATAATGTAATTATGATGCAGAGGCAAGAAGATGGCATCAAGTGAAGACGTTGGTGGGAGATGCTTGGCGAAGCTGGCTTAGTTAATGCTACTCTCTTAGGGGCCATAACCATGTCACTTTTATTATATGTTTTTTATATATGAGATGCATGGATAATGTTTATGGTATAATAAACAGTTTAATAAATGGTGAGATCTAATAATAATAATAATAATTCCCTTAACGCAAATATTAAGTCATTATGTGATGCCTTCCAATGTGTGGCACTCGTCAAAACTAGTATCGATCAAGTGCAGGTCTGCCAAAGCAGGATGCCTTTATCTATATTTGTAAGACGCAATGGGATAAAGGCAATATCCAAATGCCAACCATTGGGTCTGACTTAACTAGGCCATTTCAATAGGATTGAAGGCTTAGAGGCATGAAGTTGGGCTTTGGTCCATTAGATGGACTTGAATATGTGTTATTCACCCAACTATCCAAGAGTTACATGTGATGTAATTGGAAAGTGTTTACTACCTAAATAACTGAATTTTGGGTGATCAGCCAAAGCTGACTCAAAACTAGGTGAAATATAGATCTTGGCCTACTAGGAAATCTTACGATGGGATTTTCTGAGTCAATGCTGAGGGTCATTGACTTGAATAAAATAGTGGGAGGCATATTTAATTAAAAGACCTCATTAAATATGTTTATGACATGATACTTATATTTTGCATATTTCTGTTAATAGATTACCATGGTAACAAACACATCTGGTACTTTATCATTGCGATCTATCCTTGAGAAGGATAAGTTGTCTGGAATGAATTTTCTAGACTGGTACAGGAATTTGAGGATTATCTTCAAGTAAAAAAAAACTGTATGTTTTGGAACAGCCTATTCTTGAGCCACCTGCTGCTAATGCCCCTAGAACTAAAAGAGATGCTTATAAGAAGCATCAAGATGATGCCTTGGACATTGGATGTCTAATACTGGCCACCATGAACTCTGAGCTCCAAAAGCAACATGAGAACATAGATGCATATGATATGATCGTACACCTTAAGAAGCTCTATCAAGAGCAGGCCAGGCATGAGAGATTCGAGGTCTCTAAAGCACTATTTCAATGTAAGCTAGTAGAAGGAAGCCCTGTTGGTGCTTATGTACTCAAGATGATTAGGTACATTGAAAAACTAGAGAGACTCGATTTTCCTTTGGGCCAAGAGTTGGCCACTAACTTAGTCTTGCAATCGTTGCCGAAAAGTTTCAATCAATTTGTCATGAACTACAATATGAATGAGATTGAGAAATCACTACCAGAGCTGCTAGGCATGTTGAGAACTGCTAAGCAGAACATTAACAAAGGCAAAGGGAAGGCCATAATGATGGTCCAAAAGAATAAGGGCAAGAAACAGCAGAAAAAGCCCAAGGACAACTAGAAGGGCAAGGGCAAGGATAAGTCCAAGCCTAGCACTTCTGGCTTGAAACCAGTGGGTGGAGTGGCTAAGGAAGGTACATGCTTCCATTGTGGTCAAACCGGACATTGGAAGAGGAACTGTGCCAAGTTCTTGGAGGAGCTCAAAAAGAAGAAGGGAAGTGAGACTTCCACTTCAGGTATTTTTGTTATTAAAGTCAATTTATCTACTTCTGCATCATAGGTATTAGATACTGGATGTGGATTTCACATTTGTGTAAATGTGCAGGATCTAAAGAGTAGTAGACCATTGACAAAGGGCGACGTTGACCTACGAGTGGGAAATAGAGTAAAGGTTGCTGCATTAGCTGTAGGGACTTATTTATTATCTTTGCCCACTGGGCTTGTAATAGAGTTAGAGAACTGCTATTTTGTGCCTGCTATTAGTAGGAATATCATTTTTGTTTCTTGTTTGGACAAGAAAGGTTTTTCTTTTATTATAAAGGACAAGTGTTGTTCCATTTATATGAATGATATTTTTTATGGTAGTGCACAATTGAGTAATGGACTTTATGTACTTGATCTCGAGATGCCTGTCTATAACATAAATACAAAGAGGTTTAAATCAAACGATCTGAACCCAACTTTTCTCTAGCATTGTCGTTTGGGCCACATAAATGAGAAATGCATCTCCAAACTCCATAAAGATGGATTCTTGGACTCATTTGATTTCGAATCAAATGAGACATGTGAATCTTGTTTATTGGGGAAGATGACAAAGGCCCCAATCACCGGACAAGGTGAAAGGGCTAATGATCATTTAGGCCTTATACATAGTGATGTATGTGGGCCACTAAATACACTCGCTAGAGGCGGTTTTCAATACTTCATTACATTTACTGATGATTTCAGTAGATATGGATTTATATATCTTATGAAGCACAAATCAGAATCCCTTGAAAAGTTCAAAGAGTTCAACAATGAAGTACAAAACCAACTTGGCAAGAGTATTAAAATCCTTCGATCAGATCGAGGAGGAGAATACTTAAGCCAACAGTTTGATGATCATCTGAAAGAGTGTGGGATAATATCTCAACTCACTCCACCAGGAATACCACAATAGAATGGTGTCTCTGAAAGGAGGAATCGGACCTTGTTGGACATGGTCCGATCCATGATGAGTCATGCAAACCTTCCAGGCTCCTTCTGGGGATATGCTCTGTTAACAGTAGCTTTCACACTTAACCGTGTTCCATCTAAGATGGTTCAAAAGACACCATATGAGATATGAACTGGGAGACGGCCCAGTATATCTTTCTTGAAGATTTGGGGCTGTGAAGCCTATGTGAAACGTCAAGTTTCTGATCAGCTTGGACCTAAATCAAATAAATGCTTCTTTGTAGGGTATCCAAAGGAAACCAAGGGATACCTTTTCTATAATCCTACTGAGGGCAAAGTGTTTATCGCACAGACAGTTGTGTTTCTAGAAAGGGAGTTTATCTCCAAAGGAACCAGTGGGAGAAAAGTAGAACTTGAAGAAGTTCAAGTTTCACAAAGCAGCAATGAACCAATGGTAGAAATAGAGCAGCCTACATAAAATGTTGTGGAACAACAACCTGCTCTAGTAGCACAAGACCTGCGTAGGTCTAATAGGATACATCATCAACCAGAGAGATATGGATTTCTCATGACCCAATAAGGTGACGTATTGCTCATGGAACAAGATGATCCTGTGACTTACCAGGAAGCCATTATTGGCCCAAAATCTGAGAAATGGCTTGAGGCCATGAGATCTAAAATGGATTCCATGTATGCCAACCAGGTATGGACCTTAGTTAACCCACCTGAAGGGGTAAAACCTATTGGGTGTAAGTGGGTTTTCAAGAAGAAAATCGACATAGATGGTCATGTGCATACCTTTAAGGTGCGATTAGTGGCTAAAGGTTTCAAACAAATTTATGGTGTATACTATGGTGAGACTTTTTCCCTAGTTACGATGCTTAAATCCGTTCGGATCTTGCTTGCTGCTGCAGCATACCATGATTATGAAATCTGACAAATGGATGTCAAAACTACTTTCCTTAATAGAAATCTTCTCAAAGATGTGTACATGATACAACCTGAGGGTTTTGCCACTCTAGAGGATGCTAGAAAAGTATGCAAGTTGCAACGATCTATTTATGGATTGAAGCAAGCTTCCAGAAGCTGGAATCTTCGTTTTGATGATACAATAAAATAGTTTGGTTTCATCAAGAATGAAGAAGAATCTTGTGTCTACAAGAAGGTTAGTGGGAGCACTATTGTCTTTCTGGTATTATATGTAGATGACATACTACTTATTGGAAATGACATCCCTACCCTACAATTCATAAAGACTTAGTTAGCGAACTACTTCTCTATGAAGGACTTGGGCGAAGCCACCTATGTATTATGTATCAGGATCTATAGAGATAGATCACTGAGACTACTTGGCCTAAGTCAGAGTATATACATAGACAAAGTGTTAAGACGATTTAACATGCATGAATCCAAGAAAGGACTCTTGCCTATGTCACATAGCGTAAGCCTATCTAAGGCTCAATCCCCTTCCACCCAGGATGAGAGGGATCGCATGAGCAAAATTTCATATACATCTGCAATTGGATCTATCATGTATGCCATGTTACGTACTCGACCAGACATCTCGTATGCTTTGAGCATGACGAGTAGGTACCAGTCTGATCCCGGTGAGAATCATTGGACTGCAATCAAGAACATCCTTAAGTACTTGAGAAGAACTAAGGATTCGTTCTTGGTATATGGAGGAGAGGAAGAGCTAGTTGTAAAAGGTTACACTGATGCTAGCTTCCAAACCAATAAGGATGACTCCAGATCACAATCGGGTTATATTTTTTGCCTAAATGGTGGTGCTGTGAGTTGGAAATGTTCAAAGCAGGAGACAGTCACCGATTCTACCACAGAGGCTGAGTATATTGCTGCCTCCAATGCAAAGAAAGGAGGTCACATTTGGATCATGAAGTTCATTACTGAACTTGGCACTATTCCTAGCATTGTGGACCCAGTGGACCTCTATTGTGATAATAATGGAGCCATTGCATAAGCTAAGGAGCCTAGATCTCACCAGCGATCCAAACATATACTTAGGCGCTTCCATCTCATTCGAGAGATCATCGATAGAGGAGATGTGAAGATATGCAGAGTACCAATAGATGATATTGCACAGTAGAAGCATGAGGGTCATACTAGGTCTTTAGGTATTAGATATATGCCTGATTGGCTCTAGTGCAAGTGAGAGATTGTTGGTGTATGCCCTAGAGGCAATTACATTTTCTGTATTTACATACATTCTATTATGTTATTTTATATATGAGGTATTTCATTTATTGTGTTCTTTTTTGATAAACATAATAAAGTCCTTAGAATAGTAAGTTTGATGCCATAGGACATCAAGTGGATGACTTGATCATGAGATCCTTTTGGTTACAACACTATTCTTAAATGTCCCTAGTCAAGTATTATTATTAATTAGGACAACAATAATACTGAGACTAGTATGTGCATAGACTGATGATCACATCTCACCGGTCATGGATATGAGATATCAAGTCTTCACATGGGTACATATTAGAGTAATGATGTACTGGACTGACCCACCATGAGAATACTACATCGATCGTTACGTGAGTGTCATAAGTGATTCTCATAGTGACAATGGTGTCTGTGGTCCTTTGACCTGAACTCACTACGATTCCTACATGAGGAGTTGTGTGTTTTAATGCCATCAAATATCATCTGTAACAAGGTAATTATAAAATTAGTTATTGGACATACCGTGAATCATGCAAAGGGATATGAGTGACCTAGATGAGATTTGTCACTCCTACATAATAGGAGTGATATCTTCGGGCCCCCTGATTGAGTGAGACTGCGAAATGCATGGCCATACTCAAATGAGTCAATATGAGATATTGATCTCATTTGTTATTACAAAGTCTACTCGAGTATCAGGAAACCAATGATTGGACTATACAAGGGTGACGCATTCCATGCCTTGTGTTCAATCTAGATATCTTGACAAAGGGACTAAACAACACGGAAACATTGGTCACGGAAAGGTTATGTCAAATCACTGACATTCTTATTACTTGGGTAGCAGTGATGTGTTACTAGATACTGCTCACTGCTTGTAATATTAAAATGGGATTTTAATATTACTGCCAATGTAATAAAAACCTGCAGGGTCACACACATATAGCAGACTAAAATTGGAGCAATGGATCCAAGTTGGACTTGGATTCAAATATGAGCCAGACTCATAACGGATGGGTTTAGGGTTACACAGCTTACCTTGCTGCTGATCACACTCACTTAAGGCAATCACTATTATAAATAGTACTGCTAAGAGTGATAATTTCATAACCCTAGCCACACCTACAGAAAATTGAGTGAGAGAGCGACAGATTTCTTCTCTTCTCTTCGTAGCTAGCACTGTGTGAGAGACATGAGGCTCCTCTTGCGGACGTTGGACATTCGTGAATCTGTTCGTGTGGATACCGCAGAGACATCATTTCTATTACGGTGTTTGTGATTCATGCTTCAAGGGGTAAATCATTTAAAAACTCGAATTATGACTTTTTCGCATGGATCCTCGGTGGGAATCCCTGTTTTTCGCTGCGTGATGTATCCCCAATTCCTAATAGGTCTCAAGCCATTTCTCATATTCTAGGCCCATAATGACTTCCTAGTAAGTCACGGCTCATCTTGATCTATGAGCAATACGTCACCTTGATGGGTCATGATAAATCCATATCTCTTTGGTTGATCACATATCTTCTTAGACCTACGCAGACCTTATACTACTAGAGTAGGTTATTGTTCCACAACATTTTGTGGAAGTTGTAACATTTCCACCATCGGTTCGTTGTTACTCTGTGAACCTTAAATCTCTTCAAGTTCTACTTTCCTCTAACTAGTTGCTTTGGAGATAAACTCCTTTCTAGAAACACAACTGTTCGTGCGATAAACACTTTGCCCTTAGTAGGATTGTAGAAATATTATCCCTTGGTTTCCTTGGGATAACCCATAACGAAGCATTTATCTAATTTGGGTCCAAGCTTATTAGAAACTTAACATTTCACATAAGCTTTGCAACCCCAAATCTTCATGAAAGACATATTGTGTCGTCTCCCAATCCATATCTCATATGGTGTCTTTTGAACTGTCGTAGATGGAACACGGTTAAGTGTGAAAGCTGTTGTTAACAGAGTATGTCCCCAGAAGGAGCCTGGAAGGTCTGCATGACTCATCATGGATTGGACCATGTCCAACAGGGTCCAGTTCCTCCTTTTAGAAACATCATTCCATTGCGGTGTTCCTGGAGGAGTGAGTTGAGATATTATCCCACACTCTTTCATATGATCATCAAATTATTGGCTTAAGTATTCACCATCTCGATCTAATCAAAGGACTTTAACACTCTTGCCAAGTTGATTTTGTACTTCATTCTGGATTTCCTTGAACTTTTCAAAGGATTCTGATTTGTGCTTCATAAGATATACAAATCTATATCTACTAAAATCATTAGTAAATGTAATGAAGTATTAAAAATTGCCTCTAGTCAGTGTGTTTAGGAGTCCACATACATCACTATGTATAAGGCCCACAAGGACACTAGCCCTTTCACCTTGTCTAGTGAATGAGGCTTTTGTCATCTTCCCTAATAAACAATCTCACATATCGCATATGATTCAAAATCAAATGTGTCTAAGAATCCATCTATATGAAGTTTGGAGATGTGTTTCTCATTTATGTGGCCCAAACAATAATACCAGAGATAAGATAGGTTTATATCATTTGACTTGAACCTCTTTGTATTTAAGTTATAGATGAACGCTTCAAGATCAAGGACATAAAGTCCATTACTTAGTTGTGCATTACCATAAAAAATATCATTTAAATAAACAGAATAACTTTTGTCCTTTATATAAATGTAAAGCCTTTCTTGTCCAAACAAGAAACAGAAATGATATTCCTACTAATAGCAGGCACAAATAACAGTTCTCCAACTCAATTATAAGCCCAGTGGGCAAAGATAAAAGATAAGTCCCTACGGCTGAAGCAGCAACCTTTGCTTTATTTCTAACTCGTAGGTTGACTTCACCCTTAACCAATAGCCTACTATTCTTTAGATCCTACACATTTATACAAATGTGAGACCCACATATAGTATCTAATACCCAAGATGCAGAAGTAGATAAATTAACTTCTATAACAAAAATACCTGAAGTGGAAGTATCACTTCCCTTCATCTTCTTAAGCTCCTCCAAGTATCTGGCACAGTTCCTCTTCCAATGTACAGTCTGACCACAGTCGAAGCACATACCTTGCTTAGCCACTCTATCTACTGGTTTCAAGCTATAAGTACTGGGCTTGGTTTTATCCTTGCCCTTGCCCTTCCATTTGTCCTTGGGCTTCTTCTGCTGTTTCTTTCCCTTATTCTTTTGGACTATCATAATGGCCTTTCCTTTGCCTTTATTTATGTTTTGCTCAGCAGTTCTTAATATGCTTAGTAGCTTTGGCAGTGATTTGTCAATTTCATTCATGTTGTAGTTCATGATGAATTGACTAAAACTCTCCAGCAATAATTGCAAGACTAAGTCAGTGGCCAACTCTTGGCCCAATGGAAACCAAGTCTTTCTAGGTTTTCAATGTACCCAATCATCTTGAGTACATGAGCACCAACAGGGCTTCCTTCTACCAGCTTGCACTGAAATAATGCTTTTGAGACCTTGTATCTCTCATGCCTAGCCTGCTCTTGATAGAGCTTTTTAAGGTGCACAATCATATCGTAGGCATCCATGTTCTCATGTTGCTTCTTAAGCTCAGAGTTCATGGTGGCTAGCATTAGACATCCGACATCCAAGGCGTTATCTTGATGCTTCTTATAAGCATCCTTTTCAGCTCTAGGGGCCTTTGTAGCAGGTGGCTTAGGAATAGGTTATTCTAGAACATACAACTTTTTCTCTTGTTTGAGGACAATCCTCAAATTCCTGTACTAGTTCAGAAAATTCATTCCAGACAACTTGTCTTTCTCAAGGATGGATCGCAATGATAAGTTACTCGAAGTGTTTATCGCTATGGTAATCTATCAACAGAAATATACAAAATATAAGTATCATGCCATAAATATATTTAACAAGGTCTTTAATTAAATATGCCTTCCACTATTTTATTCAAATTAATGACCCTTAGCATTGACTCAGAAAATCCCATCACAAGATTTCCTACTGGGTCAAGATCCATATTTCACTTAGTTTTGAGTCAGCTTTGGCTGATCACTCAAAATTCAGTTATTTAGGTAGGAAACACTTTCCAATTACATCACATGCTACTCTTGGATAGTTAGGTGAATAACACTTATTCTAATCCATCTACTGGACTAAAGCCCAACTCCATGCTTCTTAGCCTTCAATCCTATTGAAATGGCCTAGTTAAGTCAAACCCAATGGTTGACGGTTAGATATTACCTTTATCCCTTCGCGTCTTACTAATATAGATAAAGGCATCCTGCTTTGGCAGACTTACACTTAATCGATACTAGTCTTGACGAGCATCATGCATTGAAAGGTATCACATAATGACTTAATATTTGCTTTGTGGGTATTTTATAATTATTATTATATCTCACCATTTATTGAACTGTTTAACATACCATAAACATCATCCATGCATCTCATACATATAGAGCATATAATAAATGTGACATGGTTATGGCCCCTAACGTAATGATTCTCCCAAGCCAATGAGAGTATCAATAACTAAGCCTTGGGAGCGAATAGCTTCATTAAGCATCTCCCACCAGCATCCTCATTTGATGTCATATTCTTTCCTCCATATCAAGATTACATTACAAAGTATAAAGAAACCTTGGTTTACATACGAGGGGAGTTAGATGAGAAGAGAATGTACAACCAGAATGTAGAGAGAAATGAACAACTCACAGGCCGTATTTATAAAGAACCAAAAGCATAAAAAAAGGACTATGGCCATAACCATGCACCAAATACCACAAAGAACATATAAACTCTAAACAATAATACATTATTATTTTGTGAGTCATAAAAACATAATTACATATCATGCTTTCGAATATACGCCTCCTTAACAGCTAGGGCATCAACACTTGAACCCTCATAGCCGCCATCACCTGTCCAGGAACAAGGTTTCTAGCATGCGTGAGGACATGAATACTTTATGTCACGAGGAACCCTTAAGTCGTCGTCTGCTATCTGAAACAAGGTTTTGCTTGACATCAACACTTGATGCCGCTACCAACCAGAAATAAGGTTTCCAGAACCCTTGCGCCACTGTCCAAAACGCTGTCTAGAACGAGGTTTGCTTGACATCAATGCTTGATGCCGCTGCATACCAAGAACAAGGATTCTAGAACTTTGCATTATGTCACTCTATAAAACATACATACATACAAAACAGATTCATTGTTTTGAAAACATCATCATGGTTTTGCATACAATATATCAAACAAATTTTATTTTCACAAAGGATTCATATAATTTCTGAAATAACACATTAAAGATCCTATCTTTTACCAAAAATAAGTAATCATGTTATTTCATACAGCATGAAGGATCTATGCGAAAAGAGACCATAATCCGTGCTTTTTTTTTTTAGTTTACTTCTTGAAGCGGGATGAAAAACAAATGATGTGAATCACCAACACCGTAACAGTGATGATATCTCTGCGCTATCCACATGAACAAACTCATGAATGTCCAACGCCCACATAAAGGAGTCCCACATCTCTAACATAGTGCTAGCTACAAAGAGAAGATAAAACTGTCACTCACTCACTCATTGTTTCTATAGGTGCGGCTAAGGTTTTGTTATGCGTGCTTAGCAGCCCCTTCAGTAGTGCTATTTATAATAGTGACTGCCTTAAGTGAGTGTGAGCAGCAACAAGGTAAGCTGTGTAACCCTAGACTTATCTGTTATGAGTCTGGCCCACGATTGAATCCTAGTCTAACTTGGATCCTTATTGATCCAATTTAGTCTGCTCTATGTGTGTGACCCTACAGGTTCTCATAATGTTAGCAGTAATATTAAAATCTTATTTTAATATTATAAGCAGTGAGTTGTATCTAGCAACACATCATTGCTACCCAAGTAATGAGAATGTTAGTGATTTGACATAACCTTTCTGTGACTAATGTTTCTATGTCATTTAGTCCCTTTGTCAAAATATTTAGATTGAACATAAGGCATGGAATACGTCACCCTTATATAGTTTAGTCTTTCGTTTCCTGATACTCAAGTAGACTTTGTAACAACAAATGAGATAAATATCTCATATTGACTCATTTGAGCATGGCCATGCATTTCACAGTCTCACTCAATCTAGGGGCCTGAAGATATCGCTCCTATTATGTAGGAGTGACAAATCCCATCAAGGTCACTCACATCCCTCTATACGATCCGTGGTATATCCAATGACCAACTTTATAATCACCTTGTTACAAATGACATTTGATGACATTAAAACACACAACTCCTATGTAGGAATCGTAGTGATTTCAGGTCAAAGGGCCACATACACCATTGTCACTATGAGAATCGCTTATGACACTCACGTAACAAACCATGTAGCGTTCTCTTGGCTGGTCAATCCAGTACATCATTACTCTAATATGTACTCATGTGAAGACTTGATATCTCATGTCTATGACCCATGAGATGTGATCATCAGTCGACGCACATACTAGTCTCAATGCATTATTACTGTCCTAATTAACAATAATACTTGATTAGGGACATGTAAGAATAGTGTTCTAATTTTATCCAATAGGATTTCACGATCAAGTCATCCACTTGGTATCCTATGACATCAAACTTATTATTCTAAGGACTTTATTATGTTTGTCATAAATAACACAATAAATGAAATGTCTCATATATTAAAAAATAGCATAATACAATGTATATAAGTACTGTAAAAAATATCAGCCTCTAGGGCATATACCAACCCATATAAGTGGTGCCTCCAAATTTAGAGCGAAATTCATTGTTGTTAATTCCAAATCATAGGTTAGGTAATTTTCCTCAAGGGATCTAGGTTTTTTAGAGGTGTATACTACTACTTTCCCGTCTTACACACCCTAAACCTTTTTTAGAAGCATCACTATACACCATAATCCATCTTACAGGACTGGGTATTACGAGCACTAGGGTAGTGGTCTTTTCTTAAATTGTTAGAAGCTACATTTAAACTTTTGAGTTCACACAAAGGGGCTTCCTTTTAGGGTCAGTCTACTTAAAGGTAAAGCTAGAAGGGAAAATCCTTTAATGAACCTATGATAATACTTGGCTAACCCAATAAAACTCTTTACCTCTGCGTTTCTCAAAATCTATGGGTCTTTGTAGTAATCTTGTTTATAGTAGGTTCCTAGGAGATAAGTCTAAGACATCCAAACCTTCGAAGTTATTCAGAAGGATATAAATCTCCTCAAATAAAATCAAACTAAAATTCTAATAGTTATTTTGTGGTTCTTTACCCCCAACTAACCATGTTTCCCATTATCATAGAATCTAGGAAATTAGTCAAAATATGCATTCCTATACAAAATCTCTATGTGGGTAGGCTAAGCTTAATGAGTATCTACTAGTATAATAAACTAAGTCATCATGTTTTGGGTTTTGGGTTACTATACCTATCATCTTTGGGTAGCACCATATTGCTTCATTAGAGATTCTCTTATTCTCCATGTAATATATTCTTTTTCCTGAATTAATTATCAAGTTTACTTCCAGAATATGCTTAGCATGTTTAATTATGCCCTTCAAGTGGTTTACTTTCCCCAAGGGACTATAATAGAAGTGTTTAGCACTTCTCATACCTAGGAATTGCAATGAGGTCATTGTTTGTCTCGCAATCCCAAGAAATCATTGCTCCGTTGCCAATTATATTTCACTGATGCAGCTTGTAAAATATAAACCCCTTAGTCCTATCAAAGATGTGTGAATTGGTTCCCAAAAATCATCAGTGAATAGTGAGTCAATTAGGCCTCTTACTTCATCTCTCTTTGAAGGATTCATGCCACCCATCTTCAATGCTTTTCACCAATGGTCCATTTCATCAATATTTGCCACATAAAATGCCTTTCAAAATCCATCTTAGCACTCATATATCTTTCAAGGGCGAGAGCCAAATTTCCCTCGGTATTTTACTAAGCCATGTCCATAGAGAGTAAGAGTCCTTTATCTCTACTTAAGTAAAATCCTGTCCATCTCCACATAACTTAAAATCATAAACTCAAAAACCCAAAAGATAGGCATTAGTGCTTACCTTAAAATGCAATCCTACCATATTCCCCATCAGGTTACTAAGATGAATTGCTCTAATACCACTTTGTAACATCTACTTACATACTACTAGTATGGAGTAATAACCTTTGTCAGGTATTTATTTCTTATGAATTTAATGTGTATTCCTTAAACTTTTGTTTCCCAAGTTGTCCAATCATTTTTGTTTCTGTCTATATTTATATTTTTGAAGATATTTCATTATGAGAACCCACAATTTATTTTGTTTAACGCCAAACCTATTAATCTATATTTATATTCTATTATTTACTTTCATAGAATCTATATTTATATTCTATTAATCTTGTCTTTCTTATGAGATATTTATATATATAACCCTATTTGTTTACATGATTGTCTACTTTAAACTAAAGAAAAACTATTCTTTTTAAAATTATAACACTTTAAGAATAAGTCCAAAGGTCTAGGATTTCAATGTGATTTTGGGTAATTAGCAAAACTCAGCTCATGGTTTTTACTCTAACTTTGTAAGGCTACTTAAAATTTTACTAATTACTAAGAATATAAAGTATCATTAGATTTATTTTTTTTCAAAAGATTATTTAGTACAAAAATGAAAGCTTCCTAGGACAAATGAAAACATTTCTAAATACTCTTTTGGATCATACACGTAGCACTAGGATGGCTCCAACATGAGCATAATCCTAATACAGCAGTATATTCACAATATACCAAAGTAAAGAGAGTTAAGCATGTCACTTATACTATACAGCAACGATAAAGAAATCCATAACATACAAGCTATTATAGAGAGTCAAGAGGGAAGAAAAGTTAGATATATACATCATTTGACACAAACGAGCTCATTGTTAAATACAAACTTTACACAAACTCAAAGCAATATAAATAAATACATGCTTTGTGTCAAAAGAAACAAAATAAACTACTCTAAGTATTTTGCTTCTTCTTCCTCCTCTTAGAAGATTCTTGACCTAGATTTATGATAGAAACAAGTAAACAAGTGAGAATTCAAAATCCTCAGGAATGTCTAAAACATGCCATCATAATAAATCCAACTGTTTCAGGGAAAAACAAGTTATACACTAATAACTAGAAAGGTGGCATAAGCCAAAACTAGTCCTTTCCCTTCCCGAGGCAATAAGTTCATTCATTTACAAAATATGGATTAATCATTGCACAATTAACCAAAATCTAAGAATAGAACAAACAACAAGAACAGATTATGTTTGCAATAGATAAATGAGACTCTACTCATATACTATAAGAATATATACATACTCACTATGTAATACTCATAAAGCAAGCCATAACCCTATTATACTTCGATACTCACAAGAGAGACAACTGCCCAAACAATTCACTGCAAGAAATTTGTAACACCATAATACAATTATACTAAAATAACTGGATTATTTCAAGATAAAGCATATAAAGTATGTCACTTCCTAAAAATGCATAAAGCATAAATCTATAACAACTTGTGCAGTCATTATAGAGAACCACGAAGGATGAAAAATGTTCTATATATATACATCACTAGCTAAAATGCCACACTGTAATACATAAAATTTTACAAACCAAAAGGTAAAGTAAATAAATACAAATTGATACAAAAAGAAACAAAATAACTAAAACTAAGTCTTTTGCTTCTTCTTCTTGCACTTTCTCTTTGAAGGGTCTTGACCTAGATTTACATGGAACCATAAAGGGGTGAGAATTCACAAAATTCTTAGTATGAGTAAAGCAAAACCAGTACTTATTCATTTACCTCAGATAAACAAACTAAATACATCAAATTAAACTTGCAATGGATAAATGAACCACTGCTCAACACTACTAGAATATATATATACTCTCTATGTAATATTCACCAAGCAAGCAATAACCTAACTTACATTTATAACGAACAATGGTATCAAACAACCACTCATACAATCATAAGATATCATCAAGCAAGCAAGAGAACCGCTCATACAGTTGTTAACAAATGCAATGCTTTATGTTATGATGTATGATTATGCTTACACAATATCCTAATAATATGTCTATGCAGTGCGTAACATCCTCTTCAACATGTTAGACTTATAAATAGTTATAGAGGTAGCTTAATACTTACTTAACATGCCTATTCAATTTTGTGACAACCTGAATTAGTTTAGGCACTTTGTTGTAAGCCGAAAAGTGAAAAGTTACTTAAAATGACCTAGATATTAGCTTAAATGGCTTAGCTAATAGAAATAGATGTGGATAATTTATTTCTAAGTCACAAATATGTATTCTGTGATATGGTTAAAGTTTAAGAATAATCAGAGTCAATTTGGTATTTTTAGGCATACTGGTTATATATTATAATGCCGGAATTACTAGTCATGGATATGGAAAATTATGATGTTAGTGAAATGACATTTTTAATGAATCTTAGTTTTTTTTTTAAGTTGTTGAAACTTGGAAAATTGGATTTATCTAAATCTGAGTGTTTTTAGCAGATCAAGAAATATCAATGTTATAATTAATGGCCCTTAACTCTCCACGGTTTCAGCCTATATTTTGGACTTTTTAAGTGACTTTATTACTCATTTTTCTCACTTTGTTCTCTTCTCTTCACGGTTGAAATAGAAGCTGCTGAAAGGGTGGAAGCTTAAGTGGAGGAAAAGGAAGACAAGAGGCACAAGAAGAAAGGGAAATCCAAGGTTTAAGAATGAGGATCAATCTACAACATCAAGTCAACTTGAAGGTAGGGGTTCTTGAGCTTGAAACTTCATTCCTTCTAATTTTTCATGTTTAGCTTATTTGAGGTTTAATATGTCAAAATGAGCTCTTAAGGTGTTTTGAGTGATTTTCTTGCTTGGATAAGTTTTAAATGTAATTTATGACTTGTTCATGCTAAAAGTTTGGATTAGAAACTGAAAATTCTCCATTTAGACCTAAAATGCTCAAAGTGTTGATTTTTGGGATTTGGATGAGTGATTTGATTTTTGGACCTATTTTTTATGAAATAAATTAGTGTTTTGTGTTTCCTTTATGTTTGTGAACTTATTTGGGACCTAAAATCACCAAGAAACCAATTTGAAGTGATCAAAGTTCATGTATGACACTAATGGAACAGTGCCACACATTTGTAGAATTCTGCATATTTGTCTCTGGTCATTTAGCGCTCAAGCACTGGTGTATGCACACTCAAGCACCCATCGTCCAGAGAGCTACATGTTTTTGCTACTCGCGCGCTCAACCGCTCATGCTTCCGCGCTTAAGTGCCGAGACAGGGCAACAACTTGTTATTAGCATTGTGATGCAAATTTAATTTCTTACTTGGTGGGATCATTTGTGCAAGCCTTTTAGGATGTAAAGAGACACTTTTGGGGATATTTCTTGGAAAGAATTATCAACTTGCATATATGAAAAGTTTAGAAAATTCTTAGACATTCAAAGTGTGATAGAATACCTATGTTAGTGTTTAGAACTTTGGTCAACACAAGGTTAATTTCTAAATCACTGATGAGTGATTGTGTGATGTTCTAGATACTGTTTAGCTAGAGATATCAATCTTGCTACCTTGTTGGATAGGTGAAGCTAAGATTCCTATATGCCAGTGTTTAAAATGTGGCTTGGATATTTGGTTTTCAAACTTGGTATTTGCTATTTTCCTAAGAATTGTGACCTTAGATAGTGTGCACAACCATATGAGGTGTTAAATTATTTATGCTTGCATGGTCAAAATTACCGATATGGGGTGGCAATAGTACTCTTACGATGGTGAGGGGAAAATGTTTACCTATTACCAAGTGAGTTTATGCTTTTAGGCTTATCCTGCTTTGTATATATGAGAAACAGAGGTTTCTAGGAAATAAGTAAGTAGATGATTAACCACTAGTCGTGGTATGCAAATATTGAGAAATTGTGATTTCTCAACCCTATATGATCCATGTAAATCTAGGTGAAGACCCTCTAAAGGGAAAAGGCAAGGAAAAGAAGAAGTAGAATACTTAGTTTAGAAGCTTTATTTTTTTTTGAATCAGATTGTATATTTGTACTCTTCTGGTTGTTTGTAAAAGTTTATATATACAGTATGACTTGTTAGCTAGTAATATATGTATATATGATTTTTTTTATCATTCGTGGCTCTCTATAATGACTATATAGGTTTTATGATTTTTTTATTTTATGCATTTTTAGAAGTGACATGCTTAATGCGATTTATTTTGAAATATTTTGTTTACTTTATGATAATTGTATTAGGGTGTTATATTATGGTATCAGAGTAGTTCATCCTGTTAAGCTAGAGTATGGACTGACTATGCTTAGGCATGTTTAGGAGTTCCTCTTCTGTTGTGCATTTCTTTTATCTCTTATGTGAGGTGTTTGATTGAATTGTATGACCAGCCTTTGATATGACTGTTTTAGCTACTGTAGCATGGTTACAAGATATTGGGATTAGCTACCTCAATATGTATTATTCTATGTTTATAGAAAACTATGGCAACACAAGGGTAACCGCGTAGGAGTAGGAACTCTAAAAATGAAGGCCCTAATATGGTTAGAGCCTTTATGGCAATAGCTGAGGCAATGAAGGACCAAACAGCCGCTATTGACACTGTTATGCAAGAGTAAACAGCTACAACAACTAAAGCTATTAGAGAGTAAGTAGCTGTGACAACAAGGACATTTAAGAGAATGAGTACCACTCAACATCAACTGCGTACACCATCACCACACCGTCAGGGGCAACCAAACTAATAGGTAGTTAGGAGGAATCAGACTTTCCAAGACCTCTCGAAGTTTAGGAAATTTAGTCCATTTTCCTTTAAAGGGGAGTACAACTCAATCAGAGTTAAGGGTTGGTTCAAAGAGATGAAGAAGATTTTCACTATCATGGCTTGCTCAGATGAGCAAAAAGTTTTCTTTCCTTCGAACATGCTGGAAGGTAAGGCAGAGGATTAGTGGGCGGACACCAAGAGAGCTCTTGAGGTGTCAAGGACTCATACGACGTGAGAAATATTTAGGAATTCTTTTCTGAGAAAATTCTTTCCACAAAATGTTCAGAATGCAAAGGAGATGAAATTTCTCAAGTTGGAACAGGGGGACATGTCTATTGGCCAGTACGTGGTCAAACTCAATGAATTGTCTAAGTTCTCTTCTTGCATCAGACATAACCTAGATGAGTCATGGAAGTGTTTTTAGTGTAAGGAAGGACTGAGGGAAGACATTCAAAATGCCATCCAACTATTTGAAATTTGAGACTTTGAAACTTTGATTAACAAATGCCGGATAATCGAAGGGCGTTCCAGAAAGCTTTCAGTGGAGCCTAAGTCACAAGACCTTCAAAAGAGGAAGTGAGGTGACAACAAGTTCAAGAAGTGATCTTCTAAATCTAGCTTTACTCAAGATAAGGGTAAGCAGATTCAGAAGGAGTTTATGTGGCCTAAGTGTTCCAAGTGTGGGAAATAGCATGGAGATCGGCCTTGCTCAGTGTGTTTTGTTTGTGGATAGCTTGGGCATTTTGCTAAGGAGTGTCCATCAAGGAAGAAAGCTACGCCTACCCAGAAACCACAAGCCAGAGGGAGAGTTTACACTATAGGTGGTGAAGAGGTGACTCAGTCTTCCGATCTTATCAAAGGTAAATGCATTATTCACAATCATCTTTTAACTGTGTTGTATAATTCAGGAGCATCCCACTCCTTTGTTTTGAATGATTGTGTGAATGAGTGAGATTTACCGGTGTCTGAACTTTCATATAACTTATCTGTATCTACTCCTACTTGTAAACCAGTTATAACATCCAGAGTGTGTCTTGATTGTTGTGTAAAGGTGGAAAGTAGGATTTTTCATGTAAACCTTATTTGTTTGCTTCTTGTAGATATTGATGTCATTCTTAGCGTGGATTAGTTGTCTGCCAACCATGTAGTGTTGAATTTTCAGATAAATCCCTGTTTTTTTTTGTCAAAAATACCTACCAAAGTCATTCCATATGAGTCTATGTATCTCAATGTTAATCAGGTTAATATATGTTTAGAGGAGGAATCTCTAGGATATGTTCTCTTGTTTTCACTAAGTGCTGAGGTTGAGCAAAGCCTTGGTGAAATGCTTGTGGTGAGAGAATATCCTAAAGTTTTCCCAATTGACATAGTAGAGTTTCTACCCAAGCGAGAAATAGAATTTTCTATAGACTTAGTGCTTAGGACGGGACCTATCTCTATAGCACCCTATAGAATTGATCCACTAGAGTTAGCAAAACTCAAGAAGCAAATCGAGGATTTATTGGATAAGTAATTCATTAGGCCAAGTGTTTTTCCATGGGGAGCACCTATGTTACTAGTGAAGAAAAATGATGGTACCATGAGGCTCTGTATGGATTACAGATAGCTGAACAAGGTGACCATTGAAAATAATTATTTGTTGCCTAGAATAGACGATATAATGGATTGGTTGAGAGGTGTAATACCCTAAATGACATGTTAGAGTTGTGCATGTATTCAAAAGGTAGCATATGACTTGCTTAACATGCATGTTTAATTTTGTGACAATCTAAGTTAATTTAGGCACTTAGTTACAACACAGAGTGTGAAAAGTAGCATAAAATGACTCAGATAATAGCATAAATTGCTTAGATGAGGGAAATAAATATGGATAATTTATTTCTAGGTCACAAATATATAAAACAAGATATAGTTAAACTTTCAAGGAAAACTGAGTTAGTTTAGCATTTTTAGGCATATTGGTTGTCTATTTATAACTGGATTGACTAGTAGCAGATATAGAAATATCAGATAATGGTGAAAAGACTTTTTATATGAATCGTAGTATTTATTTTAAAATTGTTGGAAGTTGGAAATATTGAATTAGCTAAATGTGAGTGTTTTTAGCAGATCAGGATTTATCATTTTTGGCCTAAAGGCCATATGAGTCTTTAGTTCCTTCTTTATAAGCCTCATTCACGACTCATTTTCTGCACAAAAATAGAAATAGAAAAAGTGAAAGAAGGGAGGAAAGAAAAGGAAGCAAAGACCAAGGAAGAAGAAGAGAGAAAGAGGAAAGCCAAGAGCAAAGCCAAGGCTTGAGATCCAACCAAGCTTGAATCTCCTTCACAACTGTAAAAGGTAGGGGTTTTATGTTTATATTCATCTCTTTTCTCTATTTTCACCATTGATGCACCCTTGGTGCTTAATAGGCCAAATTGATTTCTCGATGTGTTTGATGTGTTTGGCTTGAATGAATGTGTTTCTTTAGTCATTTATGACTTGTTCATAGCATAAGTTGAAGATAGAAACTTAGAACATCTCATTTAGACCATTGATGCCCAAAAGAGGGGTTTAGGTCAAGCTATGTGTGATTTGGTGCTTGAATCCAAATTACGAGGTTTAAGTTTGTGATTAATGATTCCTATGTGTTTAAGAACTGATTAGGGACTTAGAATCACTTAGAAACAGATTTAGAATGACCAAAATCCATGAAAAGAACCAATAGAACAGTACCATGATTTTGCAGAACTCTGTAGAATCTAGTTTCTACTATGCATGTCGCGGCGTGAGGGCATTTTGGCTGAGTGCGCCATGGCGTGCCAACATCGTGCCACGACACATAAGGCTCGGTCTCTCAGTTTTCATTAGGCAGAGAGTTAGGCGCCACGGCGTGCCCAGTTTTATGCAACGACATGAGACCCTAGAACTCCAAAAATGTTAGTATGATGTTTTCAAGCTCTTGGCTAGTTGGAATCATTCTTATATGTTTCCTAAAGTGTGTTAAGGCATAAATATGGATATTTTCAAGAGAGGAACTATTACTAGCATATGTTAGGAAGTTTAAACCTATGAGCATTCAAGAGCTATGGTTTGCTTTAGATAAGTATCTAGCACCTTAGGCCACTTTTGTGGTAATGTATATCACTTAAAAGTAATGAGTGATAAGTTGGTGTTTAGATATATGTATGATAGGAATGATTGGTAGTATTGATCTTGTGAGTATCCTTTGATGTTGTACACCATCATTAAGGCCAAAGGAGAAAAGTGGGGAGTTCGTAAGGTTCTTTTGAACAAGGATTCAGCTTGAATTTCGTAGCGTGTCAGGGTACGTATGATGTGAGGATGATTTTTTTCTCTATTTACCACAAGATAATACACTAAAATAGTATTTCCTAAGCTTAACATCTTGGTTCTAAGTTGGACTAAGTATGTATGTATGAAATGTATATTAACTTGGTTTATCTAGATACTATAGTTAGACCATGTAGATACTTTAAACATATCATATTTAATTTGTGTTAAGATTTTGTTTATTCTGTTATGCATGCTGGTTTTAATTACTTATACTGGGAAATGTTATTTTTCACCCCGCTGCGTATCATGTAATTCTAGGCGAAACTTCTCCTAAGAGTAAGAAGAAAAAGGAAGCTAAAGACTAGAGTAGCTTTATAGTTTATGTTACAAATGTTGTATCTGTTAGTACTTCTTTATAATGTAAAGAATTATGTAATACTTCAAGCTTTTGGTAAGGCTAATATTGTATATGTATATGCATTTTACTATGATGTTTATGTTTTTTGCATTTCAAAATGCTCTCTGTAATGTTTCCAATGAACATTATGGATATATGCATTAGATTAGTATGTATGTAGTGACATTGTAATGCTTGGTATCTCCTTGTATACTTCATATATTGAGATACTGGTATTAGGATGTTACAAGAGGAGTTGCGATTTTCTCAAAGATTCATCTTAGGTCTGGTTATCATCAGATAAAGGTTAGGGAAGAGGATATCCCTAAGATAGCTTTTATAACTAGGTATGGGCATTATGAGTATCTTGTGATGTCCTTTGGGTTGTCGAATGCACCGGCAGTGTTCATGGATTACATAAACTAGATCTTTAGACCCTACTTGGATCAGTTTGTTGTGGTGTTTATTAATGATATCTTGATCTATTCTAAGACAATGGAGGAACATGAACAATATCTGAGGATAGTGATGGAGACCCTTAAGGAGAATAGGTTTTTCCAAACTATCTAAGTGTGAGTTTTGGCTTTCGCAAGTGTAGTTTTTGGGACATGTAATATCTCAGGGTGGGATTTCTGTGGACCCAAGCAAGGTTGATGCAGTGTTGCAGTGGGAGAGACCTACCACTGTGACTGAGATAAGAAGTTTCATAGGTTCATAAAGGGTTTTTCTCAATTAGCGCTACCTTTGACTATATTGACTAAGAAAGACAGTTCTTTTGAATGGACTCAAGTTTGTGAAAGAAGTTTCCAAGAGTTAAAAGTGAGGTTAACTATTACACTAGTGTTGGTAATTTTGGATCCTTTGGAGAACTTGAAGGCATACTGTGGTGCTTCAAAGATGGGTTTGGGCTGTATTTTGATGCAACATAGGAGAGCTATTGCCTATGCATCAAGGTAGTTGAGACATCATGAGGAGAACTACCCTACTAATGATCTAGAGTTGGTTGCAATAGTGTTTGCCCTAAAGGTTTGGAGACATTACTTGTATGGAGTTCAATTTGGGGAGTTCAGTGATCGTAAGAGTTTGAAATATTAGTTTGATTAGAAGGAGCTGAACATGAGATAACAAAGATGGATAGAGTTTTTGAAAGACTACGACTTTAAGTTAAAGTACCATTCGGGTAAAGCGAATGTGGCAGCTGAGGCACTAAGTAGGAAATCCCTACATGTATCCCAGATGATGATCCAAGAGAGTGAACTTCTTGAGAGTTTTACACACATAAGTCTTTCAGTAACTGTGTTACCATGTAGTCTTAGTGTAAGTTGAGTAGACATAGTGAGTGACTTTAGGACTCAAATCTTGGAATCTCAAAAGGAAGATGAGACTCTTAGTGATATAAGTAGGTAGATCTTTTTAGGAAATCTTAGAGAGTTTGACATGCCGGATGATGGGATGATCAAGTTTAAAGGTAGACTTTGCATTCCCCGTGAATCTGGAATCAAGGAAAGGATCCTTGAAATAGCTCATAGTGGTCAGTACACTATCCATCCCGGGGCCACTAAAATATATCAAGATTTGAAGAAGTTGTTTTGGTGGTCTGGAATAAAGAGGGAGATAGTCGAGTTTGTGCCTAGGTGCTTAACTTGTTAGAAGGTTAATATAGAACACCAGAAACCCTCTGGACCTCTTTAATCTTTGGGAATCCCTGAGTAGAAATAGGATAACATCATAATGGATTTTATGATGGGCTTGCCTAAGACTCAATTAGGATTTGATGCAATATGGGTTGTAGTGGATAGACTAACCAAGTCTGCCCATTTTATACCTATTAGAGCTAACTACTCCATGGATAGGCTTGCCCAGTTATACCTTCAGAAGATAGTTAGGATGCACGGTATACCCCTTAGTATAGTTTCTGATAGAGACCCTAGATTTACATCTAGATTTTGGAGAGCCTTACAGAAAGCTTTTGGGACAAAGCTTAGTTTGAGTATAGCATATCATCCACAGAATGACAGTCAATTGGAAAGGACTATTCAAAACCTTGAGAATATGCTTAGAGCATGTGTGCTAGAATGGAAAGGGAGTTGAGATAAGTTCTTACCCTTAGAGGAGTTTGCCTACAACAACGATTTTCATACTAGCATAGGTATGGCACCGTATAAATCACTTTATGGTAGAAAGTGTAGATCCCATTTGTGTTAGTATGAGGTTAGAGAGAGAACCATCCTAGGACCTAAGTTGATACAGTAGACCATTGATCAGATTAAGATGATCTAGGAAAAGTTGGTTATGGCTCGGAGTAGGCAGAAGAGCTATGCTCATAAGAGAAGAATACCTCTAGAGTTTAGTGAAGGATATCATGTATTCTTGAGAGTCACTCCTACAATAGGAATTGGTAGAGCATTAAGAACATGAAAGTTGAACCCTCGTTTCATTGGTCCCTACCAAATCCTAAAGACAACTAGACTCATAGCCTACCAAATTGCCCTTCCACCTAGTTTGTCAAACCTTCTGATATCTTCCATGTGTCACAGCTTAGGAAGTATAATCTAGATCCTTCACATGTCATAAGAAATGAATCTGTGCAGTTAAGAGAGGGTTTGTCTTATGCTATAAGGTCGATGAGGATCAAGGATAGAGGGGTCAAAGAGCTTAGAAATAACCGGATTCCTCTAGTGAAGGTGCTTTGGGATGATACTAGTTTTGAGGAGGCAACTTGGGAGTTGGAGTCCCACCTGTAGTAAGACTACCTACAATTGTTTATATGAGGTAAGCAATTTTAGGGACAAAATTTTAGAAAGGGGGGAGAAATGTAATATCCTCTTCAACATATTAGACTTGTAAATAGTTACAGAGGTAGCTTAATACTTGCTTAACATGTTTGTTCAATTTTGTGACAATCTGAGATAGTTTAGGCACTTTGCTGCAAGCCGAAAGGTGAAAAGTTACTTAAAATGACCCAGATATTAGATAAAATGGCTTAGCTAATGGAAATAGATGTGGATAATTTATTTCTATGTCACAAATATGTATTCTGTGATGTGGTTTGCAACACCCTCCTTAGGGTGTCACATTTATATGTTAAACATCTTTAATTTATCAAAATGCAGAAAAAGGTTTAATCTTGGAAAATACGGATTATAATTTTTCTTTTCAAAAGCATAGAGTTAAACAAAATATAAACAACATAGGATATAATTTACTAAATATTACACACCAAAAGAATATATATACATCAGTGGCATGGATCATAGTCCACCAAAAATTTACAAAGTTTATACATAAAAGACATAAACAACAGTTTAACAAGACATGACTAGCCCAAGTCTAAAGACCTAGGGAGTAGGACCTTCCCTTGGACCCTCCATTGGATTTTCCTCTGAATCTTCCATTGGGTCCTCTTCCTCGGACTCCTCCCCAGTCAAATCCCTCAATTGGGGTAAAAATTTGCGGACGGGTGTCCTAGCAAATGACACCATAGGGTCTAGGTCCTCCCTTGGAGTATAATGCAAGTCACCCCATAACTCCCTAAAAGGCTTAAAGAACTCTAGATGCACAAAAATACTAAGGGAAAAGAAGGGAACCCCATCACGGGTCCTACTAATGGTCAAAGTCAATTCTCCAATATATCTAATCCGTTCAATGCCCCAGTCAATATGCCACACGTCTGCACCTCTGTGGAATTGAACTTTGACAAAACCAAGAGAATCTCTACGAGTAGCCATCCGGAAGCAAAACAACGAAAATGGAAAATCTACTTCTTCTTCCCTTAATCTTTATCAACAGGAACACAGAATAGAAAAACAGACAAAATAACAATACAAAGAGGTGAGATTCTCCACATCAATACCAATATGGTAGCAAGAGGCAGAAACAGCAGTAAAATCACAGAGTACAGAAATAACAATTATAGTCATAAAATTTCTCAGCAAGTATTACAATAATATATCAAAAGACGATTCCACAATATAAATGTCTCACAACAAAATGCTCAATGTCTATATGAATGCACAATGGACTAACATCTACTCCATGGAGTTCAAACCAACATCGGAGAGAATGATCAAGGAGTCAGTGTCTATATATCGTTAGCCTCAAATCATGTGCTTCTCAATATAATCAGTATGCGCAACATGGCTATACAAGACACTCTCAACCGGGATCGGGAATAGGATAGTGCCTGGTCGAGATCGTCAGTGTGTTGCACAGTCACCACGGCCCAGTGGAGTTACCAACTGACCACATGTGGGATACCCGCGCCCTGACACCTCCAAGTTTAACAAGTGAACTACATTAAACAATTCGTACCCGCACAAATGTGTAATTCATGTCCTAGGCATACAGCCTTGACAACAAGTCATTCTGACTTTTGCAATGCATGATCTCATAACAATAATTAATAATATTCATAAACAACAAAAGTTCCACCAAGAGGAGCCACAATAGGGCTTAGGTCAATCACTGACAATCCAGGGTCCAGTATATTGGTCCAAAAGCACAATGCCATCATATTCGATCACAAAGTATCTTAATTGCACAAATTCAAAAAATCATCATTTTCAAATTAAATGAGACATTCTCACAAGTCTCTCTCTTTTTTAAAACTTTCAAGAATTGGTATGGGAATTCACTCTAATTTTAAAATTCTTCTAGTTAAGTTCCTCTAGGTAGTAATTCCTCACATTTTTCACAAAAAGCCTAAAAAGAAAACTACGTTGTCTAATCTCACAAATTCATTTTCTTTTTCCCCTAAGCCTTAATAGTTCTCTAAATTTTCATGATCTCTCTATCTAGCTTATTTTCTCTCTCAGGGCCAAAATTTCTCTCTAAACAAATAATTGAATTTTATTTTATCATTCTTTTATTATTATAAATCCTTAATTTAATTACTTTTTCACCTAAACATCTAAGTTCCAAATCAACACAATAAATTTGTCTTGGATACCCTATTTGGGGTCTCTTGGCCATGAGCTATACAAGGTCCTCGGGCCTCAAAATTTTCATCTTCCACAAAGGATTTCAAGCAACCAAAATATATATCAATTTTCAAGAATTTTATATTCTATCAAGATCATGAACAACACTAAGCCACAAAATCATATAGAACAAAATTACAAAAATCACCAAAAGTCAAATATAGTCTAGTGAAGAATCCTCACATGGATTCTCCACTCTCAACACAACAAAATGTCTCTCACCATCATAAAAGGTTGATGAGAGTAATCTCCCTCTTACCTTGGAGGATGACTAACCACTACTTAGGTAACTCCTTGGAACAAACTTCCTCTCCTAAGAGCTATTTGAAAAATGAAAATGACACGCCAAAGAATCAATATTTTAGGCTTAGAGAAGAATGATCATGGATCAAAATCGTGATCTTAGAAAGAAGAAAAGAAGAAAAAATGGAAAAGAAGAAATTTTACCTTAGAAATCTTCAAGCCCTAACTTGAAGAAATACTTGGAAAAGATGAATAAGTCAAGATCTTCTCACTAATGTGGCTTACAAAGAAATTTAGATCCAAGAACATAGATGAGTGAAATCAAAGAAGATGAGAGGGTGGATTTGGGGTTCCCTTCTTTTCCCTTACTATTTTTATGCGTTTAGAGTTCTTTATGCCTATTAGGGAGTTATGGGGTGACTTGCATTACACTCCAAGGGAGGACCCAAACCCTGTGGTTTCATCTGCTAGGACACCCATCCGTGAACTTTTACCCCGGCTGAGAGATTTGACTTGGGAGGAGTCTGAGGAAGGGGACCGAATAGAGGATTTAGAGGAAAATCCAATGGAGGGTCAAATGGGAGGTCCTACTCCCTAGGTCTCTGGACTTGGGCTAGTCTATGTCTTATTAAACTGTTGCTTATGTCTTTTGTGTACAAACTTGTAAATTTTGGGTGGACTATAATCCATGCTACGAGTGTATATATTCTTTTTGGTCTGTAATATTTAGTAAGTTATATCCTGTGTTGTTTATGCTTCGTTTCAGTTTATGTTTTTGAAAAGAAAATTTATAATTTGTACTTTCCAAGAGTAAATCTTTTTCCACGTGTTATATAAAGCTTTGACGTTTTGAGGTATAAATGTGGCACCCTAAGGAGGGTGTTACAGATTGGAGTGGCTAAAATCCAACATTTTGGCCCAAGGAACAATGTCACGACTCTTCAAAGTCAGTTGCAGAGTTTCTAGCCTAGAAACATGGCCCGTGTCCAAAGACACGAGGGGGGCGTGTTCCTCTCTGCTAGTTGAAAATTCATGAACAGTGCTCACAGAGGAAAACATGGGGAGGGGAGGGGGGCAGTGTCTAAAGACACAAGATGTGTCTCCCTCTATAATGAGAATGAGTTCTTGTGGTATTCATGAAAGTTGTTCTCTTTCTCTTAGCTTTCCAATGCTACCGAAATCACCTCGTTTCGACCTCTATAGCTCAAGTTATGCCTGTTTTACTGTACAAAGGTCAAACTTCATGTTCTGCTGCCAAAATAGAAATGCCTGACAGCATGTAGTGTTTGTAGCATAACTTGAGTTATAGTTATCAGATTTACTTGATTCTTGTGGCATTTAAAAGCTAAGATATAAGGTTTCATGTGCCAAAAGTTTTCAAAATTTTTGAACTTATGATGCATATTTGGTGAAATCTTGAAAATTATCCTTTTTAGGTAAGATTTGAAGTGTTTTGTGATGGTAGTTGGCAAAAGTTGAGGGCCATAGTGCCTAGTTGGTAAAAGTTGTGTGCCACAACTAGGGAATGCAGGATGTTTTGGCATGAGGTGATATTATAGGATACCTTCATGCTTGATTGATGAGATTCTAATAGGAGTATTTTAAAATGTGTTTATGCAGTGAATGTAAAACAATTGGTATGTCAATTGTGGAGATATTTAGCATCATTGTGATCCAATTTTGAGATTATAGATATAAACCAATTGGTATACTATCTATGTAATAATTGACATCATTATAATTCATACATATGGTTGAGTGTAAATCAATTGGCAGGCTAGTTAGTCTTAATTAGCATCATTTTATCTCATAACTATGTTGTTGAGGATGGAGTCCTCATTTTTATGATTATGGATTGTAAACCAATTGGTATGCTAGTTATTGTAATTATTAGCATCACTGTTTTCCATAGTCATATGTTTTTGGGTGATCATACGTGATTGTAAGAGAAGAGGTAACATACCTTCCATATCATAGTGATGAGCTGAGGATGGTGCATTCCCTCACACCCTACGAAATGACTGGAACTAGGTTCCAGTGCTTGTTCAGGACTTGTGGAATCAAGTTCCTTTGTTCTATTCAAGGCTTATGCATACCATACATTTCCTGAGAGATTGAAGATGAGTTTCTTTGTTAAGTCTAAGGAATCATGACATTATCCACATTCATTTTAGGTTATTGCATAGGCATGAACATAAGGCATCACTAAGAATGTGCATGGCAATTGTACAGGCGGTTGCTAATCATAACATAATCATACATGTTAATTGTATGGGCAATTGCTATTCTTTGAAGTGTTGGTCTGTGAGTTGTAATTTGTAAAAATGAGATTTTATACAAACTTATAAAATTGGGATTCCATTTTGGGAAGAGAAAGGAATCGGTTTTGGCTTTTGCCACCTTTCCAATGTGTTCATTTATAAGTTTTGAGAACTACAAGTGTTTTTCCCTGAAATGGCTGGAACTATTATAATGGTATGTTTTATGAATTTTACTACTGTGAATGAATAATTCTCACCCCGTGTGTGTGTACTTCTATAATGGTTCCAGGAAAGAGGAAGACTTACAAAAAGTGAAGACAGAGCAAAAATAGAGGAATTAATATAGGGTTGTTTTATGTTCTTTTTTAAAATATGTATTATAAGAGCCTTGAGAGGCTTAATATATACGGTTTGTACATATTTTTTGTATTTATGGATAATATATGCGTTATATAAGTTTGACAATTCATGGCTCATATTATCTGTATATGCATAATGATTATATGTGAAAATGCTTAGTTGTTGTAAGTATCATTCTTGGATTTAATCACTTTAGTATAATATGGTTTATACAATAGTTATTAAATTCAGGATGTTACAATCCACACCGAGACCAAGCCTTACTATTAACTCCTTTGAAACATGGAACTTATACAAAAATCTGAGAATAAAAATCTAGAGGAGAAAAACATACATTTTCTGCTTTTGATATATCAATATATCTTGAAATTTCTTTACTGCACACCATAAATAACCATAAAAGTTATTTTATTTATTTATTTCAAAAATAAATAACGTGCACGATTACCAAATCCTATCTAATAGGCAACTTGTCAAATTTTCCTTAACGTGCAACATATCCTTTCTAACGTGCAGCATATCAAGTCCAACGCGCAGCATATCATATTTGTATCTAATAGGATTTAACCAACCATTAATGGTTGCTTGTACTGCATGCTTGACTTTTGGTGCATATCTAATAGGATTTCACAATAACGTATAACAATAAATCTTATCTATTACGATAATGTGCAGTAATAAATCTTATCTATCAAGATAACGTGTAGTAATAAATCTTATCTATCAAGATAACGTGCAACAAGAAATCTTATCTATCAAGATTATGTGCAACAATAAATCTTATCTATCAAGATAATATGTGGCAATAAATCTTATCTATCAAGATAATGTGCAGTAATATACCCTATCCAATAGGATTTAAAACATTAGTGGCTACAACGTTTGGAAACTTTTCATTTTTCTATTTCAAATAGAATTTCTTTAGATAATTGTACCATATATTAATTGTAATTTAAGTGCTAGAAAAGAATATAATAATATTCCATTTGGATCAAAATTTTATTTATTTGATTAAATTGAATTCTCTAATTTAATTATCAAATAATAAATCAATAATCCTTTATCAAAGATTGAAACACTCGTTAGTGTGTAACCCCATAGGTTCAATATTAAACCGGTAGTAAATTAGTCGAACCAAATTACTAATCAAGGTTGGTGTCTAGCAACACTCCTTAATGACTAAATAGCATAAAGTAACACCTTTTTCTCTTCAAGAACTTTTAGAAGAATAATGCAATATTTCCTTCTATTATTGCAGCTCTGAGTTAACCTTAGAGTATGGTATAACTGTCAAACTCTACTAGGTAAACCCTTATGTTTTATAATCAACTAGTGAATGACTTAAGAAACTCATTTCTTCATTCATTCAGTTGCCCTGACCAAGGTCTTAATTTATTATTATAATCATAGAGCTCAAACTCATTACCAAGAGTTGATGGATTTTTTCTTGATATATTATTAATTCTACAAATATTTAGTCATACCCAATATCCATTCAACTAGCGGCCTAAGGCATTAGGTGTTTGGAATCAAAGTATAACAAATAACTTGTTAATTAGTATGATAATCTCAGGTCAAAGGAAAAGTTTACACCATGTTTTTCATGAGAATATCTTATTGACAGTTTAATGGTAATATAAACCACTAGGAATTCTCAATTGAGTCAGTTCAATGATCATATCTCCATATGCATCATCTATATATGTGAAATAATAAATGAGATCTATTAATCTCTATTCAGTAGAGACAATCACACATATATTGATCTATCCGAATTACTAATGTCTCATTCTAAAAAATCCTACGATCAAGAACACTTTAGATTAAATTATAAATAAAAACTTGCCTCTCATTATCATGATCTCTATCATGATGACAAGTTTCTAAATTTAATCAAGGACCTTGTCATATTAATTAAACAATTAAATAATAAATATGACAAAATAAACTGAATGTCATGCTATTTATCAAAAAATAAAATGATTACAATGTGTTCCAAAAAATTATACAATAGATTGGATCTAGGGCAATATCAATTTTTCTTAACAATTTTATGTGTAGAGATATATCATAGAATAATATTCTTTTGTACTAGTTCACGATTAGACTGATTTACATATCTCTATGTATACTTCATTGCATACATTAAACTTCAAATAGTACTAGCGTATAGGATAAATTTTATGTATTCCTCTTCTTGTGGAATCTTAGGACACATTTTAAGACTTAAACCTTCGCCTATTGTAATTGGTATGTTAATGGGTTTGCAGTCCTATATAGATTTTTTTCATCTAGTTCTCCATTGAGAAATGCTGTCTTAACATTCGTCTAATGTAATTCAAGATTTAGGCTTGCAATTTAAGGTGACACTAGCATAAGAAGGGGGGATTAATCGTGCTTCTAACTTTTTAACTATCTCTACAAAACTCAGAAATATCTCAAGTCTCTTGACTTGGATATAAGAAGAGTTATTGTTAGAAATATTAAGTTAAAAAATTTTGCTTTAGGTCAACTTAAAGAACTTATCTTTTAGCTTAACATTTTATTCAAAAGATTCTTATATAGATGAGAAGAGTATAAAATAGATTCAGAAGATTATAACTTAATGAAATAATGACAAATAAGATGAACATAATTGTTCATAAAAGCTTAACACAAAGAATTTATATTGTCGTGGATAAACCACGTGTCTATGTTCAATAGTCCCTAGCAAATACTGAGATTTTATATAGCAACGAGTATTCTTTCTTCCACACTTGCCTCTCCAAGGTAGACTCACACTTTGATTACTACTAGATCAAGGATACAAAAAATGTTTAAGTGTTTTGGGTTTCTTTTAACACTCAAGGATGAATATAAGCAAATCAAATACAAAGAGTAATGAATCAGACACTCAGAAAATACTAAAGAAAAGTGAAAGTGTGTTGTGAGTAGTTCAAAAAGGTTGTGACAAGATTTTAGAAGAGTTGATCAATATAACAGCGCTTCATTATCTTTTTTCTTCTAGTCTTTAGCTATTTATAGATTTTGAAAACTAGTCATCTATCCATTCATCTAATGGCTTTTGGTTAATATACTAGCCACTTTCTTTATCACATAGCGCAAGTCACTTTTACAGTTTTGCAACGGTAACTTTATCTTTTCCAATGATAGAGAGAAAGGTTCAACTGAGAGTCTTCTGAGCTCGATATTTCTAATCTTTATGCTTCTCACTTCAAGTCTTCTGATTTTGTGACATAGTTTCTTCATGATAAATAACTTTGACTCATTTGAACAAATATTCCCTTTCTAATGTTTGTAGATACTTCAAAATGGAGTTTGCAGCTTCTGATCTTAGGCAAGTAACTCTTTAGAACTTCAGAAACATTTAATCTTGATGAAAGAAAATATTCCTAAGAGATGTTGACAAGGGGTTCTCATCTTTGCATTTCAGAAGTATGTAGCATACTAATGTGTGTTAGAATTGTAAGACAAATTAATAACAATATAAGTAAATTTGTTAATCATCAAAATATGAGGTACAAAGACCATCAAAATGGCTTTGGAGTTGACAACAACTACAGATAAGATAAGGTGAATTGAATTAATTCTGACAATGGACAATAACTAGCAGTAGCTATTATCCATTGGGTAATAGTTTCTGAAAATATCTGAAAATATCTAGCTTGGTCAAAGAAGGTGGCTATGACACCTTTATGATCAACCAATTAGAAGCAAGCTTGGAGGAGAAGCTTTACGTATCCACCCTTGATCTAATCAATGGTTGTGGGAGCAAGCTTAGTGTTGAAGCCTTAGATGTCCACCATTGATTGAATCAATGGTTGTGATAGCTTGTAGCAAAATTAAAATATCTCTTTCTCTCTCTATCTAGCCTCACGACCATGGGGACTTGGAGGACAAAATATCACATTTCCAAAAAGCTACTATCTTTTCTCTCAAACACTTAACACATTTTCTCTCATTTTCTCTCCTTTAGCTGACAGCCTCACCACACAAATACACTTCCAATCACTTTTAATTCAAACAAATCATACCACTTAGTCCTATACATCATTCCAAGCAACTTTGAAGTTATGATCAAGCTTTGATTCCATCAACTTCAAGCTTGATTTTTGGATTCAAATTCTAGGATTTCAAGGTAAAATTCTTGAAACTTGGTTTCTAAATTGATTCTTGAAATTCCAAAACCATATTTGATCTATGGTTGTCTTGCTCTAACCTTGGATGTTAATTTTTTTGTGTTTGCTTTGGTTTTTAAGAATCTCTTGGTGAAGAAAGTTGATAGAAAGAATCAAACAAAGAGCTTAGGAAGCTACATACAAGGTAAGAGGGAGATTAACCTCATCAATCATTTGTGGTGGTGAGGGACACGAAATTTGATGTACTTGTGTAATTGTAATTATTTATCTTATGTGATTTATTACTTTGATATTATGTATGAACTTGTTAAAGTAGGATTTTTTATGTTTAAACATGTTGTATGCTATGATTTAGGCTTGAAAGGAAAGAAATTTTTGCTCCAATGGCCAAGTGACCTCTAAGCCCTTCAAAGGGGTATCAATTTCAAAAATGTTTTACTAAATGGTAATCTAGAGGAAAATAAACCTAATTAAGGATTTATAAAATAAAGATGGAAATGAATATATTTTTATTACTAATTAAGAAATTGATTTTCGGCCATATAGTGAATTTAGGACTAAAATGTAATTTGGAGACTTTAAAATAATTTATTTATGATGATATAAATAAATTAAATGGAAAAGGATTTTATTTAAAATTAAAATAATATGAATTTTTAGAAAAATGGTAGAAATATTGTTTAAAGGGGATTTAATAGGGAAATAATGGAAATAAAGTTAAATATTTTATATTAAATAAGAAAAGTTTTAATTTGAGCTTAGAATATTGAGAAAATGTTTTATGCGATTCAAAATACGTAGAAAAACTTCTACGTGATTTAAAAATGGTAATTTTTAACTACGCAATTGAGAAAATGTTTTAAAATGCCTACGCGATTGAGAAAATGTTAAAAAATTATTACGCGATTTGAAAACGTAACAGAAGTTTTTGCGATTGTGAAAATGCGATAAAAATGCTACGCGATTGAGAGGAACAAGTTTTGTTGTTGGGTCAATATAATGGACCCGGATATATCACTATGTGTTTATGACCAATAGTGGCCTATATTGTGTATTGAGTCATTGGACATGCATTTGTCAAATAGACGGTGTCTGTTAAGGCTATTATTGCCTAGGAGTTGAATTACACCTAAGTGCAGGTGCGAATTGCGTAGTGTTGTTCACTTGTTTAACTAGGAGGCGTAGGAGCACAGATATTCCACTAATGGACAGTAGGTAGCTCCACTGGACCATGGTAACTGAGCAATGCTCCAACGATCTTGACAAAACACTATTCTATTCATGATTTGGCATAGAATGTTGTGTATAATGCCTAATGTGCACTTTGAGAAATTATAGCACTTGGTCTGAGGCGGCCAATATACTAACATATCTTCTGGATCATTCTCTCCAAAATTGATTTAGCTTCATGGAGTAGGAAATTGGTTCATCATACATGTGCATAGTCAGTCATTGTTCTGTTGTGATATATATATGTATTGTGTTAATTTTTTGTTATTTGATACAATGATCATATGATGCTATGAATGTATTTGTTTAATGCTGTGTATGAATAGTATGTTGTTTTACTGTCTTTTACTGCCATGATGGTATTGATGTACGGGATCTCACCTCTTTGCTATGTTATTATGTTTATTTGTATGATTGCATTAGAGTGTGAAGAAGAGGAAGAAGGATCGCCTCATTTCTGTCTAGGTTAGTTTTTCTGTTGTTGTTATAACGTCGAGGGATTTTCTGGGATATGTGAAGGTTTTGTTTAGAGGTGGTACGAATGCCTGACGCTATGATGTTGATGAGGATTATGTAGTATATATCGGAGCAGTATCTGTGACCCTTAGTAGGACTTTTCATGGGGTCCCTATATTTTCTTTTAATGCTTTTGTGCATTTATGTTTTACTATGCCTATGGAGTTTTTGTAGAGTACTTGTCATGCTACTCCTATGGATGATTCAATTATTTCTTCTGCGCGGACTCCTGTCTGTCGCCCTGTGACCTATCAGGGGTTATTGTCTTCTGAGGAGTCGGAGGAAGATCCGGAGGAGGATTCGGATGAGTCCCCTTCTGACTAGATGTGAATACTAGGTTAGTTTATATTTGGGCTATAGTACCTGTATAGTTATTTTGAGAACAAAAATAGATGTTTTAAAGTTTTAGATCTTGGTATGTATGTAAGGTAAATTATTTTAATTTGGTATATTTTACAATTTATTTAATTTGTCAATTTTAATTATCCGCAAAGAAAAATATTTGAAAAACATATAAATAATTTTAATAATTAATTTTTATAATTTAGTAAAATTTAGTAAGTGAAAATCCATAAATGTGATGCCCTAAAGGGGTGTTACACTCCAAGCCTAAAATGTTGATTCTTTTGTATGTCATTTTCGTTTTTCAAGGAGCTCTTGGAAGAGGAAGCTTGTTTCAAGAAGATATTCAAATAGTGGTTGGATATCCTCCAAGGTAAGAGGGAGATTACTCTCATCAGCCTGTCATAGTGGTGAGAGATGTTTTGTTGTGTTGAGAGTGGAGAATCCATGTGAGGATTCTTCACTTGATTGTATTTGACTCTTGGTGATTTTTATAATTTTTATTCTATATGATTTTATGACTTGGTGTTGTTCATGATCTTGATAGAATATAAAATTCTTGATGATTGATATATGTTGGTTGCTTGAAATCCTTTGTGGAAGATGAAAATTTTGAGGCCCAAGGACCTTACATAGTTCACGGCCAAGAGACCCCAAATAGGGTATCCAAGACAAAATTATTCTGTTGATTCGGAAGTTAGATGTTTAGGTGAAAAAGAAATTAGATTAAGAATTAATAATAATAAAGGAATGATAAAATAAAATTCAATCATTTTTTTAGAGAGAGATTTCGGCCTTGAGAGAGAAAATAAGCTAGAAAGAGAGATCATAAAAATTTAGAGTACTTTTAGAGCTTAGGGGAAAAAGGAAATGAATTTGTGAGATTTAGACAATGTAGTTTTCGTTTTAGGTTTTTCATGAAAAATGTGAGGAAGTATTATTTAGAGGAATTTAACTAGAAGAGTTTTAAAAATTAGAGTTAATTTCCATAATAATTCTTGATAGTTTTAAAAAGGAAGACTTGTGAGAATGCCTTATATAAATTGAAAATGATGATTTTCTGAATTTGTGCAATTGAGATACTTTATGATTGAATATGATGGCATTGTGCTGTTGGACCAATGAACTAGACCCTGGATTGTTAGTGATTGAACTAAGCCCTGTTATGGCTCCTCTTGGTGGAACTTTTGTTGTTTATGAATATTGTTGATCATTATCATGAGATCATACATTGTGAAAGTCGGAATGACTTGTTGTCAAGGTTGTATACCTAGGAGATGAATTACACCTTCGTGCGGATGCGAATTGTGTAGTGTAGTTCACTTGTTGAAGTTGGAGGTGTCGGGGTGCGGGTATCCCACATGTGGCCAATTAGTAGCTCCACTGGGTCGTGGTGACTGTGTAGCCCACCGACGATCTCAACCAGGCACTATCCTATTCCCGATTTGGTTAAGAGTGTCTTGTATAGCCATGTTGTGCATACTGATTATATGGAGAAGCACATGATTTGAGGCTAACAATATACAGACACTGACTCCGCTATCATTCTCTCCAATGTTTGTTTGGAACTCCATGGAGCAGATGTCAGTCTATTGTGCATTCATATAAACATTGAACATTCTATTGTGATACATTTATATTGTGGAATTATCTGTTGTTACACTGAAAAATTGTCTGTGGATATATTATTGCAATATCTGCTGAGAAATCTTATGACTGGAAATACTATTTCTGTACTATGTGATTTTGCTGATATTGCTATCTCTTGCTACCATACTAGTATTGATGTAGAGAATCTCACCTCTTTGTTTTGTTATTCTGTCTATTTTTCTGTTCTATGTGTTCCTGTTGATAAAGATTAAGGGAAGAGAAGAAGATTTGCAGCTTTTCATTGTTTTGCTTTTGGATGGCTGCTCGTAGAGATTCTATTGATTTTGTTAGTGTTCAATTCCACGAAGGTGCAAACGCATGGTGCACCGACTGGGGCATTGAACATATTAGACATGTAGGAGATGTGACTTTATCCATTAGTAGGACCCGTGATGGGGTTCCCTTCTTTTCCTTTACTGTTTATGTGCGTCTGTAGTTCTTTATGCCTATTAGGGAGTTATGGGGTGACTTGCATTACACTCCAAGGGAGGAACCGAACCCTATGGTTTCATCTTCTAGGATACCCGTCCGTGAACTTTTACCCGGGCTGAGAGATTTGACTGGGGAAGAGTCCGAGGAAAAGGACCCAACGGAGGATTCAGAGGAAGATCCAATGAAGGGTCAAAGGGGAGGTCCTACTCCCTAGGTCTTTGTACTTGGGCTAGTCTATGTCTTGTTAAACTATTATTTTTGGGCTTTTTTACCAAACTGCTACTATTGGTAAAACTATTTACCAAAATGCTATTTTTTTAAAACTATGTATCAAATTGCCATTTTTTTAAAACTATTTACCAAAATGCCACTATTTTGAAACTATATATCAAACTGCCACCCCTTTGTCCTACGTGGCATTTTTAAATATTTTCTGGCCACCTAGGATGCGCCAAGTAGGATGACGCATCCATGTAGGTTGCACCAACACGGTTGGCGCAACCTACGTGGATGCACCATCCTACTTGGCGCATCGCAGGTGGTTTTGCAGTACATGATGGCGTAATTAGCTTGAATATGCCAAGCTTGTTGGCGTAACTCCTTAAAATACGCCATCCTAGTTGCGTATTCTACATACGGTCGTGTATCTTAAAAATTTTCAAACAAAAATGTTGTTGGGGCCCTGTCTAACTCCTTAATCGCTCACAGGACCCTGTGAGAGCCAAAATGATTATGTTTTACAAGAAAAACGGTAAGTCTTTACAATTTGTCACTTTTAATGTGATAAATCTCATTAAATATACAAAAAATGAAGACGATAATAGGGATGTATGTTTAAAAACATGCTATTTTTTTTCTTTTTTTATATATGTTACTACATTATTTTAAACATTTATTTGGTGAGTAGGAAGCCAATCATGTCCCTCCCAATTTTGCGGAGTGACATTTTGTTATTATATTTTTAGTTAACGCAAAAGGACATATTGTTTGTTATAATTAAATCAACAATTCAAAATATTCGAATTGGAGTGAAAATTTTGACAGAGTTTCCCCTAAATATTGGACTTCCCCAAAAGTATATGAACCTATTTAATTCAACCAGTTACAAAGATCATTAATAAAAACTAAAACTAAGCGAAAAATATATTTAATCTAATAAGGGAACCAAAATCATAATAAAAAGTTATCAGTCACACAAAACTACTAAATATAACATTACATTATCAGATACACTAATGACATATATAATATACACGTCAATGAAATGGGCCTGCATCAGAATGTGGTAGCCTATGAGAGGGATTGAAAGAAGGACCTGGCTGTGATAGGTGTGGTGGGTAACCTGGTGGCTGGTAAGGATATGGTGGGTAACCATGTGGTGGGTAAGGATATGAGGGGTAACCCGGTGGCGGGTAAGGATACGGTGGGTAAGGGTATGGTGGGTATGGGGGGTGATATGTAGGTGGTAGCTGAGTGGGTGAGTATGTAGCAATGGTAGGAGGCTGAGTCATGTGCTGGCTGGTAGAGCCGGAGTCCTCAGGATGTCGAAGCCGTGGTTAGGTGCTCGCTAATCCTGTCCTCTGTTTGTGCTGCATTCCTTGTTGACTGGACTCCTCGGGCGGCCCTAAAATGTCATCTGCTGCTGGAGCTAGACGCAGATGTTCCATTGTAATGCGGTCATGCTCCCACAATGAGTGTAGGATCTATGTAGCAGCTTCTCGAGTGACAGTGTCAGTAGTTGAACTGAACAAATGCTCTGTAATGTCCACCTAAGAAATAGACATAAATTATTTCATTAAATTGAATACAAAATACATATAGTCACTAGCAAATTGGTAAAGAGTTTATCGCATTCCCAATAGATGCACTAGTGGGAGACATCCAACGTCTGGTAATTCTTTTATACTAATGCAAGTACTCAGAATGCGAACCGAGGGTGCGAGCAATGGGATTCCCCTAACAAGCTTCTCCTGTCGACTTTCCCATGTGGCTATGTAAATAGCATATGTAGCTGGCCAATCCTCATCATGCCTACTTACTAGTGTAACTGAGTGCAAACTGTTAAGTTGGAGTGATCTCCGTGGTATGGGTTGGTCAAGCCCAAATTGGCGCATCACTCGGTCTGGATGGTGCCACTCAACAATGTGGAAACATATGAGAGGGACCACTGCAAGTGCTATGCCCCTAGCAGCAACACAAAAAGGTGGGAGTGATGCCACCTTCTCATCTGTGTATAGTTACCATATAATTTGCAAAAAATGAGATGCACACAATATTAAGACGGCATATACATAAGTAAATATTCAAACGAATGTAAAATAAGACATACCTCATCATTCTTCAACTGATTAAAGAACTAGCGATAATATCCATGGACGCCAATCACAGTATCACTCAACACTTTATGCTTGCGCATGTATTTTTAAATGAAAGTATTATAAACGTCAGCTATAAATATTAACAAAGTAATAGAACAATGTAATGTAAAGAAATTATACGAAGTAGAAACTTACTCTCATCCTAAGGGACGTAATTGGCCACGATCAACACCATAGAACACATCAGGCTCAACATGGTTAGCTAGTGTAGGGGCAAGCCTAGGGAATCTATACTATGCCCAATACTATAATAAGATACACGCCCCTCCGATCTCACGTGCCTTGTAGTTCATAGCTTTACAAAGCTCTCTATACAAGTACGCCAGAACTGCAGACCCCCAGCTATATGTCCCGGCAACAGCAAAGTCCTCCAACAACGAAAGGAACATCAAGTGCACAAACTTCCCAGAGTTATCGGGGCATAAGAAACCCCCAATCAACCAAAGTATGTAATGTTGTGCACACTGTTGCAGGTACTTATCATCATCATCATCAGAGACTGGAGTAACACTTGACTACCACAGGTATGTCATATCTATGCGTGCACCAGATATGAGCGAGGGAGTCTCATCAATCCCTAACAACCGAACACATAGATCGAGCCAATCAGTCCTATGGGTAAGGCCAGTAACTGCAGCGCCGTCAATAGGAAGACCCAATATGATACCAATATCCTCCAACGTAATGGTGCACCCGCCAGTAGGCATATGAAATGTATGAGTCTCTGGGCGCCATCTCTCAACCAACACAGTGATCAAGGAGTGATCAATGGTGTAATAGCCCATATGGGCAACCCCCAAGAAGCTAGCTTGCTATAGATACAGAAGAATTGGCACAGAGGGGTCCATATATTTTATCTTCTGAGCTCGTCTCACACGCAGGTGCCGGTCCTCATGTCTCATCCATACATGCTGAGAAATATGATACTCCTGTAACTCCAATATCGAGTTGTCCTCTGGTCCGGGGTTTACATGGAATGCCATCTATCAGTTGTATGCCAAACAATAACTATTAATGTGACAATATGATTACTATAATATGATATGGCTATATGATTACTATACTAAAATATAATATGAGAGAAATGAAGTCCACGTTGATAATCAACTAACATATATTAACAGGGGCAAGAATACAATATCATAGATCAGTAATACAAAATAATACAACTCCAAAATGCAAATTGATGGTTGGCTAATACAAGATTCTGACAATGACAATAGGCCTAGATCAACTAGATGGCCCCACTCCATCATCCCTCAAGGAACTCGATTCATCGGCATGACATGTGCGAGAGTTATATCCAGGTTGATGGCATCTTGTGTTGGGAATTGCAATTACATCACGCAGCGAAAAAATAGGATTCCCATCGAGGATCCATGCGAAAAGCCATAATCTGAGTTTTTAAATTATTTACCTCTTGAAGCGTGATCAAAAGGAAGGACGTGAATCACCAACACCATAATAGAAATGATGTCTCTGCAGTATCCACATGAATAGACTCATGAATGTCCAATGTTCGCAAAGAGAAGCCTCATCTCTCACACAGTGCTAGCTGTGAAGAGAAGAGAAGAAACATGTCGCTCTCTCACTCACTTTTCTGTAGATGCAGCTAGGGTTCTGAAATTATGTCTATTAGTAGCCCCTTAGTAGTACTATTTATACTAGTGACTGCCTTAAGTGAGTGTGAGTAGCAGCAAGGTAAGCTGTGCAACCATAGACTCATCTGTTATGAGTCTGGCCCATATTTGAATCCGAGTCCAACTTGGATCCATTGCTCCAATTTTAGTCTGCTCTATGTGTGGGACCCTACAAGTTCTCATTACGTTAACACTAATATTAAAATCTCATTTTAATATTACAAGTAGTGAGCAGTATCTAGCAATACATCGCTGCTACCCAAGTAATAAGAATGTCAGTGATTTGACATAACCTTTCCATGACTAATGTTTCCATGTCGTTTAGTCCCTTTGTCAAGATATCTAGATTAAACACAAAGCATGGAATACGTCATCCTTGTATAGTCCAATCATTCATTTCCTGATACTCGAGTAGACTTTGTAATAATAAATGAAATTAATATCTCATATTGACTCATTTGAGCATGGCCATGCATTTCACAGTCTCACTCAATCATGGTGCCCGAAGATATCGCTCATGTTATGTAGGAGTGACAAATCCATCTAGGTCACTCACATCCCTCTGCATGATTTGCAGTATGTCCAATAACTAACTTTATAATCACCTTGTTACAGATGACGTTTGATGGCATTAAAACGCACAACTCCTCATGTAGGAATCGTAGTGATTTCAGGTCAAAGGACCACAGACACCATTGTCACTATGAGAATCGCTTATGACACTCAGGTAGCGATCCATGTAGCGTTCTCATGGTGGGTTAGTCCAGTATATCATTACTCTAATATGTACCCATGTGAAGACTTGATATCTCTTATCCATGACTCGTGAGATGTGGTCATCAGTCTATGCACATACTAGTCTCAATGCATTATTGTTGTCCTAGTTAACAATAATACTTGACTAGGGACTTTTAAGAATAGTATTATAACCAAAAGGATCTCACGATCAAGTCATCCACTAGATGTCCTATGGCATCAAACTTACTATTCTAAGGACTTTATTATGTTTATAAAAAGAACACAATAAATGAAATGCCTCATATATAAAATAAGCATAATAGAATGTATGTAAATATAGACAAATGTATCAGCCTCTAGGGCATGCACCAACATATTGTACATGTTTGTCCTACCCCTGCTTCACGCTAATCCATCTCATTCCTGATTCGAGTTAATTTGGGTCGACCTTTAGATCTAAGCAATGCATGATCTGGCACCAAAGTTATGCCAGGACTTACAGGCTACCATGGTTCAGCCCGAACCGGTTCAAAATCAAACTCAGAGGCTCTATAAATGCTTTCCATCCTGTATACCCTATGTACATATCAGAATGGGTCAATTGCCACAGAAGCACATGCAGCAATCGCATGGGAGTATGGAAAATACAATGCTTGAAACACCCCAAAGTCACATCGGTCTTCTTCCAAGTTTAAAGTATAAGAAATTCCATCCTATTGTGTTACAGGGTTAAAAGCCTCTTCAATCATGAACCTTGTGTTCTCTCTGTTGTACCGACGAACTTGGTGTGAGCTGGCCTTTACCATGTTGACTCTCCAATGCTTCAATAAGTCATCACTCCATTCCTGCCCAAATGTCATCAATTTCGCATTTGCCTCATCTTTTCAGTTGACAAAGTATTCTACTAACTTCGTATATTTCAACTGAACCAATGCAGTTATAGGTAGATTTTGCTACCCTTCAAAACTCCGTTAATGCACTCTGACAAATTGGTTATCATATGACCGAATCTACGTCCACCATCATTTGCCAAACTCTACTTTTCTTTTGGAATTGCATTAATCCAATTTGCCATCTCCGTAATAGCTGTCAACTTCTCTAGTCTTGCATCAAACTTTATTATAATTGGTTCATTCCCTGATACAACAAATGAATTAAGTTGGTATTAGCAACTCATTATTCTTATCATAATATAGATTACAAGTTGAAAATTTTAAGTACCTGTGTTAATCAAAAATCTTTTCAACTCCTTATTCTAGAATTTAGAGTTAAAATTAGAGCCAATGTGTCGTATACAGAAGACATGATACGCATTCGGCGGCTGCCATCCAAGATTTGCATTTGTCATTGAATGTAAGATACCTCGATGTCGATCAGGGATCAAACACAAGCCCCCTTGTTATGTGACATGCAACCTTAGGTGGGCTAAGAACTAACTCCAAGCATCCTTGGTCTCCCCCTCTACAATGGCAAAGGCAATTGGCAGAGGTTTTCTATCTCTATCTTGAGTTGTTGCAATCAATAACTTATGACGGTATTTGCCATATAAATGAGTGGCATCAATATGAACGATGGGCTTGCAATATCGGAAGCTAGCAACACATGGTATAAATGTTCAGAATAATCAACAAAAGACTTTTTTCGAACGACCAAGTCAGTTATTCACAAAACATTCTTCGTCTTGTAACTCCACCACTGTGCCTTCTATGTTTCTTCTCATGGCCGCTAGCCATCTGGGCAACACCTCATAAGATTTATCTCAATCCCTAAAAACATTCACAATGGCTAATTGTTTTACCTTCTAAGCTTTTTGATATGAAACTTGGTAACCGAATTGGCTTCGAATTCGTTCAACAATTAAGCATACAAGTGCATCAGGTTTTGTTCTAACTAACTCTAAAATGTAAAAACAGATCATACGAGAGTCCAACTTGTGGTGATCTAATGACATAGCTGGGTTTACGCAACTATGAAGTCCATTATATTGTGTAATCTGTCACGTATTTAACCTCTTGCTTTGTATGGCCCTAAGTCTCCAATTACATCCTTCATCAAAACTAGGTCACTTAGCAGTAAATCTTCGTGTATCAGAATCTTTAATCTTGTACTCTTGATGCCTGTGAATACAATAATGTTTGAGGGCCAACTTCATGGCATTTTTTGATGGAAATTGCAAGCCAACATAGAATTCATCATTGATGCTCCAAGTCCCACGACTATCTAATTCAGGCAAGTTATCAAGATTACTCAATGCTTCCCAGTTGATTTGAGAAAACTGAGGGCATGGTGACACAAGCACAGATTCAGGTCCTCAAGGCATAAACATGGATTGAGGAGTAACCGACAATAGAACTTGTAAATTTTCAACAGCATCAAAGTTTTCTGCCTCTATGTCAATGTCTGAATCATCACCCTCAGCTACTTGTTCTTCATCTTCACTTGTCTCTCATACTATATCTCTGACAAGTGGGTTATCAGCTTCAACCATTGCACCACCAATAACAATCATATTGCATGGCTCAACTTGATTAGAAGGACCAACTTAAACTTCGGTTTCACCAAGAGCTTCAACATGCTCTTCCTGCCCACTTGTTCTACCTCAACATACAACTCCATCGACACCATGTTCAAAGTTTAACAGAAGGAATCTATCATATACTTTACATCATCACCGTCTTCTAATGGAAGACCTACCCATCTCCATGGATTGTAGCATTATGGACACCGATAGACAACCTTTGACATATGTTGGTTTGCTTGGAGCCTCAACTTTGAATGGATCTTATTTTTTAACCTATCCAAAGTCATATTGGCTGTGATCACAATAGGCCTAGGAGGAGGACCTTGATACATGAGACCTTTTTCACCATCATACATTGTCCCATTGAAGTAAATGTGCACATTTAGGGGTTTTGCCATATTAATTCCACTTCTGAACAATAACAATTCAACACATATGTATTCAATATACACTTGTCAATTAAAATAAAATTGCACACATAACAATTAATTTATATTATTATTATTTTACGTACAAATAACTTATTAAGCCCTACTAATTTGAATTAAACTACACTTACTTATTTAAACCATGTCAAGTACTTAAGAAAATAAATATATCCTATTATTTTACATACAGAATGCTTCATACAAATGAGAATACATATCTTATTAATCACACTATTAATTAGTCAAGGAAAATTAATTAAAGACCTCTAAATACGTATACAATAACATAAATGTATAATAAAATAATTTAGCACAAATCATTAACAAAAAATTCAAACATTGAAAGAGAGACTTACATATAAGGAATATGATCTGAATTTGATCACCAGTAGAGATCACAATACCACTTCTAGTGAGAATTGAGTTTGTTTAGAGAGTTTAGAGCGTTTAGAGAGAAGAAATTTATAGAGAGATAGTGAGAAATGAGAAAATGGAAGCCTTCTCACGGAGGAGATGGGGGTAGTGAATATATACACGTGTTGCGCCAACATAGTTGGCACATTCAAGCCAATTACGCCACCCTTATTGGCGTTTTCAAAGGGGATGCGCCAAGTAGGATGGCGCATCCACGTAGGTTGTGTCAATCATGTTGGCGCAACCTACGTGGATGCATTATCCTACTTGGTGCATTCCAAGTGACCAGAAAATATTAAAAAATGTCACGTAGGATAAAAGGGTGGCAATTTGATATATTATTTCAAAACAGTGGTATTTTGGTAAATAGTTTTAAAAAAATGGTAATTTGATAAATAGTTTTAAAAAATGGCATTTTGGTAAATATTTTTACTAACAGTGGTAGTTTGGTAAAAAAGTCGTTGCTTATGTCTTTTGTGTACAAACTTGTAAATTTTGGGTGGACTATGATCTATGCTACTAGTCTATATATTCTTTTGAGTGTGTAATATTTAGTAAGTTATATCTTGTGTTGTTTATGCTTCGTTTCAGTTTATGTTTTTGAAAAGAAAAATTATAATTTGTACTTTCCAAGAGTAAGTCTTTTTTCACGTGTCATATAAAGCTTTGACGTTTTGAAGTATAAATGTGGCACCCTAAGGAGGGTGTTACAGATTAGAGTGGCCAAAATCTTGGAACAATGTCATGACTCTTCAAAGTGAGTTGCAGAGTTTCTAGCCTAGAAACACAGCCTGTGTCCGAAGACACATGAGGGCATGTTCCGCACTGCTAGTTGAAAATTCATGAACAATGCTCACAGAGGAAAACATGGGGGGGTGTCTAAAGACACGAGGTGTGTCTCCCTCTGTAATGAGAATGAGTTCTTGTGGTATTCATGAAAGTTGTTCTCTTTCTCTTAACTTTCCACTGCCACCAAAATCACCTCGTTTCAACCTCTATAGCTCAAGTTATGCATCTTTTATTATACAAAGGTCAAACTTCATGTTTTGCTACCAAAATAGAAATACCTGACAGCATGTAGTGTTTGTAGCATAATTTGAGCTGTAGTTATCAGATTTACTTGATTCTTGTGGCATTTAAAAGCTAAGATATAAGGCTTCATGTGAAAAAAGTTTCAAAATTTTTGAACTTATGATACACATTTGGTGAAATCTTGAAAATTATCCTTTTTAGGCAAGATTTAAAGTGTTTTGTGATGGTAGTTGGCAAGAGTTGACGGCCATAGTGCCTGGTTGGTAAAAGTTGTGCGCCACAACTAGGGAATGCAGGATGTTTTGGCATGAGGTGATATTATGGGATACCTTCATGCTTGATTGATGAGATTCTAATAGGAGTATTTTAAAAAGTGTTTATGTAGTGAATGTAAAACAATTGATATGTTAATTATGGAGATATTTAGCATCATTGTGATCTAATTTTGAGATAATGGATATAAACCATTTGGTATACTATCTATGTAATAATTGACCTCATTGTAATTCACATATATGGTTATGAGTGTAAATCAATTGGCATGCTAGTTAGTCTTAATTGGCATCATTTTATCTCATAACTATGTTGTTGAGGATGTAGTCCTCATTTTTAATGATTATGGATTATAAACCAATTGGTATGCTAGTTATTGTTATAATTAGCATCACTATTTTCCATACTCATGTGTTTTTGGGTGATCATACATGATTATAAGAGAATAGGTAACATACCTTCCATATCATAGTGATGAGCTAAAGATGGTGCATTCCCTCACACCCTGTGAAATGATTGGAACTGGGGTCCAGTGCTTGTTCAGGACTTGTGGAACCGGGTTCCTTTGTTATGTTCAAGGCTCATGCATACCATACATTTCCTAAGGGACTGAAGATGAGTTTCTTTTTTAAGTCTAAGGAATCATGACATTATCCACATTCATTTTAGGTTATCGCATAGGCATGAACATAAGGCATCACAAAGCATGTGCATGGCAATTGTATAGGCAGTTGCTAATCATAACATAATCATACATGTTAATTGTATGGGCAATTGCTATTCTTTGAAGTGTTGATCTGTGAGTTGTAATTTGTAAAAATGAGATTTTGTACAAACTTATAAAATTGGGATTCCATTTTGGGAAGAGAAATGAAACGGTTTTGGCTTTTGCCATCTTTCTAATGTGTTCATTTATAAGTTTTGAGAACTAAAAGTGTTTTTCCCCGAAATGGCTGGAACTATTATAATGGCATGTTTTATGAATCTTACTACTGAGAATGAATAATTCTTACCCCGTGTGTGTGTATTTCTGTGATGGTTCCAAGAAAGTGGAAGACTTACAAAAAGTAAAGATAGAGCAAAAATAGAGGAATTAATATAGGGATGTTTTATGTACTTTTTGAAAATATGTATTATAAGAGCCTTGAGAGGCTTAGTATATATGGTTTGTACATAGTTTTTGTATTTATGGATAATATATGTGTTATATAAGTTCGACAATTCATGGCTCATAGTATCTGTATATGCATAATGATTATATGTGAAAATGCTTAGTTGTTGTAAGTAGCATTCTTGGATTTAATCACTTTAGTATAATATAGTTTATACAATGGTTATTAAATTCTGGATGTTACAATCCACACCGAGACCAAGCCTTGCTATCAACTCCTTTGAAACATGGAACTTGTACAAAAATCTGAGAATAAAAATCCAGAGGAGAAAAACATACATTTTCTGCTTTTGATATATCAGTATATCTTGAAATTTTCTTACTGCACACCATAAATAACCATAAAAGTTATTTTATTTATTTATTTCAAAAATAAATAACATGCACAATTACCAAATCCTATCAAATAGGCAACTTGTCAAATCTTACTTAACGTGCAACATATCCTTTCTAACGTGTAGCATATCAAGTCCAACGTGCAGCATATCATATTTGTATCTAATAGGATTTAACCAACCATTAGTTGCTACTTGTACCAATTGCTTGACTTTTGGTGCATATCTAATAGGATTTCACAAAAACGTGCAACAATAAAATCTTATCTATTACGATAACGCGTATCAATAAATCTTATCTATCAAGATAACGTATAGCAATAAATCTTATCTATCAAGATAATGTGCAACAATAAATATTATCTATCAAGATAATGTGTAGTAATAAATTTTATCTATCAAGATAATATGCAGTAATATATCCTATCCAATAGGATTTAAAACATTAGTGGTTACAACGTTTGGAAACTTTTGATTTTTCTATTTCAAATAGAATTTCCTTAGATAATTGTACCATATATTAATTATATTTTAAGTGCTAGAAAAAATATAATAATATTCCATTTGGATCAAAATTTTATTTATTTGATTAAATTAAATTCTATAATTTAATTATCAAATAATAAATTAAATAATCATTTATCAAAAATTGGAACACTCGTTTGTGTGTGACCCCATAGGTTCAATATTAAGCCAGTAGTAAATTAGTCAAACTAAATTACTAATCAAGGTTGGTGTCTAACAACACTCCTTAATGACCGAATAGCATAAAGTAACACTTTTTTCTCTTCAAGAACTTTTAGAAGAATAATGCAATATTTCCTTCTATTATTCCAACTCTGAGTTAAACTTAGAGTATGGTATAACTGTCAAACTCTAATGGGTAAACCTTTATATTTTATAACCAACTAGTGAATGACTTAAGAAACTCATTTCTTCATTCATTCAATTGCCCTGACCAAGGTCTTAATTTATTGTTATAATCATAGAGTTCAAACTCATTACCAAGAGTTGATGGATTTTTTTCTTGATATATCATTAATTCTACATATATTTAGTCATACCCAATATCCATTCAACTAGCGCCCTAAGGTATTAGGTGTTTGGAATCAAAGTATAACAAATAACTTGTTAATTAGTATGATAATATCATGTCAAAGGAAAGTTTACACCATGTTTTTTATGAGAATATCCTATTGATAGTTTAATGGTAATATAAACCATTAGGAATTCTCAATTGAATCAGTTCAATGATTATATCTCCATATGCATCATCTATATATGTGAATTAATAAATGAGATCTATTAATCTTTATCCAGTAGAGACAATCACACATATATTGATTTATCCGAATTACTAATGTCTTATTCTCAATAATCCTACGAACAAGAACACTTTAGATTAAATTATAAAAAAAAAACTCGCCTCTCATTATCATGATCTTTGTTATGATGACAAGTTTCTAAATTTAATCAAGGACCTTGTCATATTAATTAAATAATTAAATAATAAATATGACAAAATAAACTGAATGTCATGCTATTTATCAAAAAATTATACAATAGATTGGATTTAGGGCAATATCAATTTTTCTTAACAATTTTATGTGTAAAGATATATCATTGAGTAATATTCTTTTGTACTGGTTCACGATTAGACTGATTTACATATCTCTATGTATACTTCATTGTATACATTAAACTTCAAATAGTACTAGAGTATGGGATAAATTTTATGTATTCCTCTTCTTGTAGAGTCTTAGGACACATTTTAAGACTTAAACCTTTGCCTATTGTAATTGGTGTATTAATGGGTTTGCAGTCCCATATAGATTTTTTTCATCTAGTTCTCCATTGAGAAACGTTGTCTTAACATCCATCTAATGTAATTCGAGATTTAGGCTTGCAATTTAAGGTGACACTAGCATAAGAAGGGGGATTAATTGTGTTTCTAACTTTTTAACTATCTCTACAAAACTCAGAAATATCTCAAGTTTCTTGACTTGGATATTAGAAGAGTTGTTGTTAGAAATATTAAGTTAAAAGATTTTTCTTTAGGTTAACTTAAAGAACTTCTCTTTTAGCTTAACATTTTATTCAAAAGCTTCTTATATAGATGAGAATAGTATAAAACAGATTTAGAAGATTATAACTTAATGAAATAATCACAAATAAGATGAACATAATAGTTCATAAAAGCTTAACACAGAGAATTTATATTGTCGTGGACAAACCACATGTCTATGTCCAATAGTCCCTATCAAATACTAAGATTTTATATAGCAACGAGTATTCTTTCTTCCACACTAGCCTCTCCAAGGTAGACTCACACTTTGATTACTACTAGATCAAGGATACAAAAAAAGTGTAAGTGTGTTGTGAGTAGTTCAGAAAGGTTGTGACAAGATTTTAGAAGAGTTGATTAATATAACATTGCTTCATTATTTTTTTTCTTCTAGTCTTTAGCTATTTATAGATTTTGAAAACTAGTCATTTGTCCTTATCTAATGGCTTTTGGTTAATAAACTAGCCACTTTCTTTGTCACATAGCGCCAGTCACTTTTACAGTTTTGGAATGGTAACTTTGTCTTTTCCAATGATAGAGAGAAAGGCTCAACTGAGAGTCTTCTGAGCTCGATATTTCTAATCTTTGTGCTTCTCACTTCAAGTCTTCTGATTTTGTGATAGTTTCTTCATGATAAATAACTTTGACTCATTTGAGCAAATATTCCCTTTCTGATGTTTGTAGATACTTCAAAATGGAGTTTGCAGCTTCTGATCTTAGGCAAGTAACTCTTTAGAACTTCAGAAGCATTCAATCTTGATGAAAGAAAATATTCCTAAGATATGTTGACAAGGGGTTCTCATCTTTGCATTTCAGAAGTATGCTGCATACTAATGCATATTAGAATTACAAGACAAATTAATAACAACATAAGTAAATTTTTTAATCATCAAAATATGAGGTACAAAGACCATCAGAAGGGCTTCGGAGTTGACAACAACTAGAGATAAGATAAGGCGAATTGAATTGATTCTGACAATGGTGAGAGAATATCTTTATCATTAATACCTTCTTGTTGTGTATAACCTTTTGCTATTAAACATGCCTTATACCATTCAATAGATCCATTCGCCTTTTGTTTTATTTTGAGAATCCATATATTCCTAATAGGTTGACAACCAAGTGGAAGATCAATCAAGTTTTATACTTAGTTACTCTTCATAGACTTCATCTCTTCTTCCATTGCTTTTATCACTTTTCTTTTTTCAAGACATGAGAGAGCCTCTTCCACTGTCTTTGTCTCTTCATCATCTTGTGGAGTAACTATAAAACTTCTAAATCTTAAAATAATAATGAGGAATGTTTTTTCAATTACTTCTACAAAATTAATGTTGTTCTTAAGAAGAAGTATCAAGTAGGAATGTATTATGCTGATGTTGTTACCAAGTGGCCTCAAAACTCAAGAGGGAGTAAATTGAGTTTATAAAAACTTTTCGCAAATCTTTCGAAAAACTCTTGATTAAAAATTTTTGTTGAAGCTATTTAAATAATAGAAATGAATGAATCGATAAGATCGAAAGACAGTGTTCACCAATGAACCAACCAAGAGAGAAATATTCAAGCAAGTCAATAAACTAATGCACAAATGTAAAGAGAAGGGTTTAGAGAATCAAACACAATGGTTTATCCTAGTTTAGCCACCTTTTGTGACCTATGTCCAGTCCTCAAGTAATCACTCGAGATTTTTCACTAAGTTCCAAGCTTGAATCAGGTGCTTGTAACCTTTACAGATTCAAGCACTCAACACCACCTTGGGATACCTCACCCTTGTGCTTAGAGCCTCAACTTCAAGGGATACCTCACCTATTTACAGATTTGAGGGATGCCTTACCCTCTTTATAGATAATACAAGAATAGAATTAATAGAAACTCTTTCAAAGAGTGGATAATACAAATTGAAGCTTATAGGTATCAAGGATTCACACTTTTGCTTAAAAACAGAGGATGATTTGAAGAATATGTGCAAAATAAGTATTAATGCTCAAGCAAGGTTTTTAGAATATTTCTCTAACCTCTAACAATGCCCAACAACCTTGCATTTAAAGCCCATTAAAGATTAGATCTGTTGGGGTGGTTGAGGAGCATTAAATGCTTCATTATAGTCATTGCTTTCTGTTTCTGGAAAACCTTGTTATTCGAATAACATGATGGTTATTCGAATAAATCTTTAAATAGCATGTTGGGAAAAGCTTTCTGTAATGCATTATTTGAATAACACTTGTGTTATTCGAATAATCCACTTAAAACTTGGTTTTAGGAAAAATATGTTATTCGAATGAACAGGGCTTTATTTGAATAACTCAATTTAAATGATGAAGAGCCTTTGTTCATTTTGTACATTTATTCGAATAAAACAGGACTTTATTTGAATAAATCCTGATTAGTTGAAATACTTGGCTTCTCTGACTTTTGTTATTCGAATAAGAGAAGCCTTATTCGAATAAATGTTGATTGATCTTAATTTTTGCCTTCACTGACTTTTGTTATTCGAATAAAGTCACTCGTTCTGTCAGCAATGAGACAATGCCAAGTGATTACAAGTGGTCTTATATATTTTTGCCACTTTAAAATTTATTTCTTTGAAAACCTAAAACCATTTTGAAGCTTTTAAAACAAGTGTGCTATTCATGTTCTTTGAAAACAAGTTGTGGAGCATTTGTGTGAATCACATTATACCTTTACATTTGATCTAAGTCCTAAAACTAATCTTGAAGATCCTGGACTTGATCTTGCAACATCTTCATGTTTGTTATCATCAAAACAAAGTCTTTCAAGAGATCATAGCAAATTATATTCTCCCTTTTTTTTATGATGACAAACAAAACATTGAGAAAAGAGTTAGTAACAAAAATTTGAATTCACAAAGTTCAAAGAGAGGCTTACTCCCCCTCTAGTTTGTAAGAGGAGAATTAATTTCAGAGTTATGCGCAGCTCCCCTTTTCTTTTGGAATTCCTTGATCCTCTTTAGAGTAATTTTTTTGACTTGTCTTTTCTCAACACAATCTCCAAAAATTGTTAAATCAAACTTTAAAGTTTAGCTTTTTCATTTTAGCTTTTTCTTCTCTCCCTTTTGTCATGATAAAAAAGATTGGGTAAGATACAATTAAGGCAAGCAAAAGATGTTCAATTAATTATTTGTTCAAAAAATGTTCACGCAAAAGATGTTTAATTGACCAGCCTTAACAATATATATATATATTCAGTTATGATAAAGAAGAGAATACTCATATCATTCATTCACTATAGCATACTCATATCATGCAAATAGATTCTCATATCATTAAATTGCTCAAGATAAAGAAGAGAATACTCATATCATTCATTCAAATCAAAGCCAATTACATTTGCATTTATTACCATTAAACATAAAACGGCTTAAACAACAAAGCAACAAAACTGAAAAGCAAGGACCCTAAGACTAAGAATCCTTAAAAATATGTATCCGATGGTGGAGGAGGGGAATTGGAAGCTTGTCCAGACACTAAGGCTCTCAAAGCAGCCTGTTCGTGCTCTATTGCCTCAAGCCTGTCAAATATAATGTTGTTGGTGTTTTCCATATAGGCCTTGAGGCTGAGCATGGTCGTCATAAGCTGTTCATTTGATATAGAAGTAGCAGCAAGAGCAACAACAACAGGAGCATCCTCCTCAGAAGCCTCTTTAGGTACAGCAGGGGCTTCAGTTTCAGGACCCTCTTCTTCTTCAGCGCCAACTTCGCCTACCTCATTAGGGTATACCCATCCTTCGGAGTCAGTGTTGACCATCTTTATTTTTTTGAGCGTGTATTGTCCAAAAATATTGAAGTGAGTCAATCTAACAACTTGCTCCATCTCTAGTACTTAAGGATAGTGCTTGAGGAAAGCTGTAATCAGCAGTACGTAAGGCAGCTCAGCACTTTTTTTGCCCTTATCTTCATCATGTGTTTTCTGATGAAGTTTGGCCAATTAATCGTGTGGCCTTTCTTCAGAATCCACATCATACAAATGTTGTCCTCCATCAAGTAAGCATAATTCCCGCCACAAAGGGTAAAAATGTATGCATAGGTATAATGAAGTAGCCTTTCCTGAGTTTTGAGCATTCCTCCCATCAAACCAAGTTTGTGAACCACCGTTCTAGGCTTCATAATCATAGAAATTGCTTAATCTCTCTTGTAATCCATTGGCCTGCTCTCCTCTTCAATGAGAGGCCCAGAAGCATTCATGCCAAATTTGTTCTTCCGTTCGGTAGGTGTGATGATAATCTGCTGATCCTTGACCTAAGAAATTATATTTTCATTCTCAAGCTTCAGATTGCAGTAGAACATTTTGACTAAGTCAAGGTAGATATTGTCCTTGTAGCAGCACATTTTCAGAACTCCTTGGTGCTGCAACTCATCCAAGAACCTAAAACCTTCTTCCTTCTTGAACCAAGGAAGATCAATGTACTTCGACTGCACCAGATTTCTCATGATGGAGCTTTTTCTGAAACGATTCCTGTCTTCCTCGTTGGATGATAGCCTACGAAGATCCAATGGGTTGTTTGTGGGTGCAGTCTTGGTGCGAGTACGTTTGGAGGAGGCCATGGTGTAGGAGGGGTGTGGATATGGTGTTTGGGTGAAAGAGATGATGGGAGTGAGAGAAAGACGTGCGTGACAGAGATTTTGAGAGGAGAGAATAGAGAAGCTTAAAGGAAAATTGAGAGGAAATGTGAAAATGAATTTGTGAGGTGCACACAGAAATATAAAGGCCCGTGTTTTATTCGAATAAAACATGTGTTATTCAAATAAAACTGAGGTTAATGAAACGTCTTGGTAATTCTGCTAAACGTTATTCAAATAAGATACTTGTTATTCGAATAAAGCTTGGGTAAGTGAAAGGTTTTGACAATTTTGCCAAGTGTTGTTCAAATAACACAACACTACAAAAACGCTTCTTGTAACACCCTGACTTTTTATTTTTCTCTATATAAATATGTTTTACAATATTTGTGAATTTTTGTTAATTTTTGGGAATTTTTTTAAATATTTTGATTATTTTAATATTATTTGTATGTTGTATGCTTAAAATTCATTTTTTTCTCGAATATATGTGAGTTTTATAATTTTTATGATTTTTGTGAATTTTTATAGATTTTTTTTAGTTTTTAATTATTTTAATATTATTTTGAGCTGTATGTGTGTTTGAGGCAGGCTTGAAAAAATAAAAAAATTTCCTAGACCAGAAAGTTTCGGACTGTCAAGGCAGGACTGGGAGATCTTACTAAACCTGAAACCGAAAACAATTGATGAAAATTTTCTTTATCGGAGTTTTTTATTAATTATTGTGCAATGGTATTATCCATTGGGTAATAATAGTAGTAATTATTATCCATTAGGTAATATTTTCAGGAAAATATCTTGATGTCTATGACTCGAAGTAATGAACCAATAGCAAGCAGGAAGAAGGCAAATTGGATACTCAAGTTGAAGAAGACAAATTCAAATTGACTACTCAAGCTAGAAGACAAAGTGAAATTGGCTATTTACTCTTTCAAGCTTATCTTATCATTTTTTTTCTAGAAGCTTGTAGAAGCAATGACTCTCCTAGTAAAATATCTAGGGATAAATATCTAAGGATAAAATATCTAACAAAAAATATCTCAGTAAAATTTTTTAGTAAAATATCTATGTAAAATATCTAAGCAGAAAATATCTAAGTTAAATATCTTAAGTGTAATTATGAACCATCATTACATAGCTTTATGATCAACCAATTAGAATCAAGCTTATTTATCAAAAAGTCAACAATAGTGGCAAAGACTTTGTTTTGAACCGTTGGATGGTAAGCTTAATGAAGAAGCCTTGGATGATCATCATTGATCTAATCAATGGTGTGAGAACAAACTTAATAAGGAAGCTTAGGATATCTACCATAAATTAAATCAATGGTTAGGAGATGAAGTCAATATTAATGGTTAGTTTAGTTAATCAAGGAACTAGATAATCTAACTTAGTTACTCTAAAAAGTCTAATTAGTAACTAAATGGAACAAACTAAGTTTACTAATACTTAGAGTCTATGGATACAAGGTGGTTCTAGAGACATCTAGAAGGCATGATTAATGCATGACATAATCTAGTAACTAGATAGTTAATTATGTAACTAAATGACCTAACTAAGTTAGCTTAAGTGAACTAACTACCTAAACTAGATGTAACTAGGAATTAAAATGAAACAAAACTTAGTTACTTACCTCCATGAGTCACACAGCCACCTATGTCATTCTAGTGTATTCTTGAATTATCTTATGACTAAAGGATGACTACATGATGACTTAGGCCATATGAATCCATGTGATCAAACTTTATCTTACTAAACAATCTTAACCTTTCCTATCAAGCTACTACATGGCCAAGGCTTGCAAATAGGACTTTGCATTTCATTTTGCTAACACTTTGTGTCATAAAAACCTATTCTCTCCATTATCTTTCTTCCAAGAACACAAAGAAAACTTCATCTTCTTTCTTCTTGAAGGCATTCGGCTACTACACACCAAACCTACTTCCAAGCTTCTATTATTCTATCCAATCCTATTTCCTAAACCTATACAAGATCCTAAACACTTTTCATCTTGAGAGTTTTATCTAATTCATCTTCTACGTGCTTCAAAATCAAGCTTAGATTATCTACTCCTAAAGGTAACTTCTTGATTTCTTATTCCTAAGTTGGATTCTTAAATTTCTAAACCATGATTGATCCATGGTTTCTTATTTTCAAGCTTTGTTTATGATTTTAAGATTTGTTTAAGCTTTTTAGGATTTCTTGTGGGTGCTTCAAGAAATTTAAAGGAGAAGGAACTTGAAGAGTTTTTGTCTTCCTTGAGGTAATAGGGAGATTAACCTCATCAACCAAGTATTGGTGGTGAGGGAATGACTTGTTTGTGGTGAAAATTCCATAAGGATTTATTCACTTGATTGTTTAAGCTTTACTTTTTTATGATGATGTGATTAGTATGCTTTATAGCTTTAAAATGATGCTAATATGTGATTAGTATGCTTTATGTCTTTGAAAGTATGCTTGAATATGTGATTATGATATCATGTTGATCATTGTTTAAGTAGGATGCGATTTACATGATGAGGAAAATGTATGATGGTTCCAAAGAACCCTAGAGGCTCACGGCCTCAACATCACTATGGGAACAAAGTATTCTAAATTATTTTCCTAATCATGGATTAAATAGTTTTATGATAAGAAATTGGTTTAAAGGTTTTTGAAAAGAATAAAGTGATAGGAAATAATTAAATATGATTTGAGAAATCTATAGTGCAATTTCGGCCAATATGTCATTTTTGATATCCTAAATCCAAAATTATTTTACTAAGTGTAGACTTAGGTGTTTGATTGATAAGCAAATTGATTTAATGAATTTTTAGACCTAAAAAGGAAGTAATCTACGTTTTAGAATTAAATTAGCATAATTAAGTTATGAAGTAAGATAATAATTGAACTTGAAATTTACTGATGTATAGCTTACCCTTTAGGTTTTGAAGCGCGTTAGAAAATTTTGAGCTGTAATATCCAAAGTAAAACAAAGAAAAGTAATTTTATGGAAAAATTTTGGAGATATTGAGTAAAGGAAGTTTCATGAGAAAATGTTAGAAATATTAAAGATAATTTATTAAGGAAATATTGGAAATAAATTCCAAATCTTGATATTAAATAAGAAAAGTTTTATTTTAAGCTTAGAATATTAAAGAAATATCTTACGTGATTTGAAGATGTAACAAAAGTGTTATGCGATTGTGAAAATGCAATAATATCGCTACGTGATAATATTGCTACGCGATTGAGAGGAATAGCGAGTTGGGCTGTAGGGCCGACATACTGGACCCAAGTAGTTTGTTATTTAGCATTGTGCTTTTGGGCCGAAATATTGGACCCAGAAACATCAGATTGACGAATGAGTCAGATGTGATTTGCTTTCATAACCAGAAACATCAGATAGACGAATGAGTTAAATGTGACTTGTTATCATAAGAAACCCGGATATCAGTAATATTATATAATTGTATGGGCGGTTATATAATATCATTGGTATCAATGATATTAAACAATTGTATGTGTATTTGAATCATACATCATGCATTGAAAAGTGTGTCAGCTTAAATGGTTAAGGCATGATGTTGTGCCTAGGAGATTGAATTACACCTAAGTGCGAGTGCGATGGTCGTAGTGTAGGTCAAGTGTAGACCTTGGGGACGTCGAGGTGCGGGTTTTCCACAATGGCCAATTGTTAGCACCTCTGTGCCATGGATCAGACAAATGCAAACACACTGACGATCCGGACCGAGACACTATCACTAATCATGATCTGGTGTAGAATGTCTTGTATAATGCCTTGATGTGCACGTTAATAAATTAACAAATTATAGCACTTTTGGCCACGACAACCGAGTTTACAAACATATCTTTTGAATCATTCTCTCTGAAACTGTGTTTAGCTCCATGGAGTAGGAATGAGTCTGTGTGCATATGCATTAGTGGTCAGCATCTTGATAAGATAATTATGTTTATCTGATATTTTAACTATGGTATATAATTATTCTGTGAAATGATAATATAACTCGCTGTGAAATGATAATATGGTACATTATGTTAATTACTATATCTGTATGTCTACTGTTATTTCCTATACCGCTATACTGGTATTGATATAGGGGATCTCACTTCTTTGCTATATTGTTTATCTATTATGTTTTTATGTTTATGTTTGATAAAGACCGTAAAAAAGACGAGTTGGATCACCTAGGTTTGTATTGGTTTGACTCTTTTTGATCGGTCTGTAATGGCTGTAAGGAGAGATTTCTCTTATTACGTGCAAGCGCAGTTTCACGGAGGCATTGATGCCTGACATGTTGACTCAGATACTCAACGTTTTAGTTATATAGGAGAAGTGACCTTATCCCAGAGCATGACATATCATGGAATCCCTACTGTTACATATAACGCTTATGTACTTATAGAGTTCTCTATGCCTATTAGAGAACTGTGGAACATTGCTCATCGTTTGCCTAGTGAAGACTCTACGAAGTCAACTACTTGGACTCCTGTCCAAAGAGACACGTCCCGACCAGAGAACGTGTCTGTAGAGAATCCACGAGAGGATTAGGTTCAGGACCTTACTCTCCAAGTTTTTTGGCTTAGGCCAGGTCGAGTTTTTATATGGTAATTATATTTTGTTTAGAATATGTAAGTTTTATGTATTTAAGTTGTTACTAATCTATGATATGTACAAGAGATGTATATTGTTCAGCTCTTAGATTTTGTGTTACTTCGCTTTGATAAGTTTAAGCTATCCGTGAAAAAGAAATTTTAAAATCAGTATTACTATAATATTTAAAAAAAAATTTTACTTGGGTAAAGGATTTATAAAGATTTGGTCTGGAATGTGATACCCTAAGGAGGGTGTTACACTTCTGTGAAGCGTTATTCAAATAAGAATTCCCTTATTCAAACAAAACATGCAAAAAGCATATTTTAGGAGCTACTGGAATACGTTATTCGAATAAAATTTGATTTCTTCAAATAAAGCTATTAGAAAAATAATAGCAAACAAGTTTATATCAGCATAATGATTTGAGAAATCTTACCTAACTTATGGAGTACCTACAAAATAAAATTAAGGGACTCTCTGATGCCCAAGTCAGTAATAATTCAGTGGAAATAAACTAAAGATAGAGCAATGCAAGCATCATTCATATGCAAAACTGATCAATGATGCCCAATTCTCTTCTAATGTAATAAAATGCTTCTTTTGCTAGGGGTTTGGTGAAGATATCAATAAGTTGCTTTGTTGTTTCTACAAATTCTAGCATGCAATCACCCTTTTGAACATGATCCCTAATAAAATGATGCCTTATTTCAATATGTTTCGCTCTTGAGTGCAAAATGGCATTTTTGGGTAAATTGATTGTACTAGTGTTATCACACTTTATAGGGATGTGATCAAGCTCAAGGCCATAGTCTTAAAGTTGTTGCTTCATCCAAAGGATTTAAGTACAACTCCCAACTCCTACATATTCAACTTTAGTTATTGACAATGCCACACTATTTTGTTTCTTGCTATGCCAAGAAACTAGTGAGCTTCCAAGTAAATGGCATGTCCCACTAGTGCTTTTCCTATCCATTTTGCATTTAGCAAAATCAGAATCGAAATAATCAATTAGGCTACAAGAGGCACCTTTAGGATACCATAATCCCATTTGTGAAGTGCCTATTAGATATTTCATGATTCTTTTGACAACACTTAGGCGTGATTCTTTAGAATTTGCTTGAAATCTAATACACATGCACACACTAAACATAATATCAGGCCTACTTGTTGTAAAACAAAGGAGTGAGCTAATCATACCTCTATATTTTGTAATTTCTACAAATTTACCTTCTTCATCCTTGTCTAAGTAACAAGAAATGCCCATTAGTGTAGCCATTTGCTATGCACCTTCCATTCCAAACTTATTGAGTAGTTCCTTGCAATATTTGGATTGACTTATGAAAGTCTCATCCCTTGTTTGCTTGATTTGAAAACTAAGGAAGAAGTTGAGCTCACCCATCATGGTCATCTCAAACTCACTTTGCATAATATTAGCAAATTCTTTACAAAGAGAGTCATTAGCAGCACCAAATATAATATCATCAATATATATTTGAATAAGAAGAATGTCATGCTTTTTATGCTTGATGAAAAGAGTAGTGTCAATATTTCCTCTAGAAAAGCCATTTTCCAAAAGAAACTTGCTTCACCTTTCATACCACGCTTTACGAGCTTGTTTTAAGCCATACAAGGTCTTTCTTAATTTAAAAACATGGTTGGGCAGTTCAAAGTTTGCAAAACTGAGAGGTTGTTCCACATATACTTCTTCATGTATAAAATCATTTAAAAAGGTACTTTTAACATCCATTTGAAAAAGTTTGAAATTCATGATCCATGCATATGCAAGTAGCATTCTAATGGCTTCTAATCTAGTTACGGGAGCATATGTTTCTTCATAATCTATGCCTTCTTCTTGATTATAACCCGTAGCTATAAGCGTAGCTTTGTTTCTTATTATTAAGCCCGTTTCATCAAGTTTGTTCCTAAAGACCCATTTGGTGCCAATAATTAGATGTTACTTGGGCCTTGGAACCAATTCCCAAACTTGATTTCTTTCAAATTGGTTTAGTTCATCTTGCATGGTCAAGATCCAATGATCATCATTAATGGCCTCATCTATGTCTTTAGGTTGAACTTGAGATACAAAAGCCATATGATTGCATGCATTTCTAAGAGAGTTTCGAGTGATTATCTATTTTGATACATCACCTATTACATTGTCAAGAGGATGGTATCTTGAAGTTCTTCATTCTCTTGGAAGATTATTTGAATCTTCCTCCTCTTGTTGTGGTGGTATTTCCTCTTTTTGGCTTTCTCTCTTTCGCTCTTCTTCCTTGCTTCCAATATGAGTGTTGGATAAAATTTTTACAATATCATTAATAACATCCTTTCCCAACCTTAATGGAGTTAGATTCATCAAATGTAACATGTATTAATTCTTCAACAGTCATTATTCTTTTATTGTAAATTCGAAAGGATTTACGATTAAGTGAGTAACCTAGAAATATTCCCTCATCGGATTTAGCACCAAACTTATCTAGGTTATCTTTTCCATTGTTTAAAACAAATCATTTGCAACCAAAGGCATGAAGGTGAAAAATGTTTGGTTTCCTTCCTTTATAAAGTTCATAGGAGGTTTTCTTTAAAATAGGCCTTATTAGAGCCCTATTCATAACATAGCAAGTAGTGCTAACCGCATCTGCCCAAAAATATTTAGGAAAGTTTGTTTCATTGAGCATAGTTCTTGCTAATTCCTCTAAAGATCGATTTTTCCTTTCAACTATTCTATTTTGTTATGGAGTTCTAGGAGTAGAGAAATTATGCTCAATACCATTTTCATTGCAAAATATTTCAAATTCATGATTTTCAAATTTCCCACAATGATCACTTCTACTAGATGCAATATTACAATTTTTCTCATTTTGAATAACTTTTCCAAGTTTTCTAAATGCATGAAAGACATCATTCTTATGAGCAGGAAATAGAGTCCATGTATACCTAGAGTAATCATCCACAATCAAGAAAGCATAATAGTTACCCCCAAAGCTCATAGTTCTTGATGGTCCAAAAAGATCCATATGTAAAAGTTGTAAAGGTCTAGTTAAAGAAATAATATTTTTAGCTTTGAAAGACACCTTTACTTATTTACCTTTTTGACATGCATCACAAAGTTTGTTTTTCTCAAATTTGAGCTTTGGAAGACTAATCACTAAATATTTAGAAACAAGTTTGTTTAGGTGATCCATATGAATGTGGGTAATTTTCCTATGCCATAACCATGAATCATTTTCTTTACTCATAAGACATTTTGCATTTTGAGAGGTAATATCATCAAGATTAATCATATAGATGTTATCAATTCTATGTCTAGTAAACTTAACTTATTTATCATCTTTACCTTCAATTATGTAACAATTGTCAAAGATAATTCCATTTCCCTTATCACATAATTGACTTATGCTTAATAAGTTATGTTTGAGTTCTTCTACATACAATACATTATCTATTGAGGTAGAGGAATTCTTACTAACTTTTCCAACTCCAAGGATCTTTCCTTTATTGTTGTCCCCATATGTGACATGTCCATGCTTCTTTGGTGCGAGAAAGGAGAACTTGGAGCCGTCACCCATCATGTGCTTGGAGCAACCACTATCAAGGTACCAACTTGAGCTTTTGGTCTTCAAGCATACCTACAACACACATTCAAATTTTAACCTTTGGTACCCAAATTGTCTTGAGTCCTTGTGTGTTAGAGTTAGGCAAGGTGCCCTTAGGAACCCAAACGCTTTTAGTTCCAACCTTGGTGCTTATGGTCTTTCTAACATTACAAGTGGATGCACTATGCCTTTTCTTACCACAATGAAAGCATTTGATAAAGGGGCTACTTGATGTACTTGAGAAAACAAAGAAATTCTTATAAGACTTTTGATGGTTATTTGGATTATATCCCAAATTGACTTTTTGAAAAACACATTTTTGCTTCCCTAATAACACATTTAAATTGTCTCTTCCAAAGGTAAATTTTGCAAGAGTATTTTTTAAATCCTGAACCTCCTTTTCAAATGATTTACATGATGGGCAAAATAATTGAATGGATGCATTATCAAGTGAAGAGCAAGTCATGCATAATAAGTTATCATTAATAAGTCCTAAGGTCTCATTTTCAACTTTAAGTTCATTGATTTTCTTGTCCAACATAGAGACTTTGTTTACCAATAAGGAAATTATTTTATTTGAAAATAAAACTATTTTTGTGAGCCTTAAGGATTCATCATGCAATTCTTGAAAAGCATCTTGCAATTTATCATAGGAAGGTAGGGAGTCTAGGTTAGAAGAGGTTACCTCAGTGTCATTTTCTTCTTCTTCTTCTCCTTTAGCCATGAGACATAGATGAGCTTCTTCATTCTCCGAGCTATCGGAGGAGTCCATGTCATTTTCTTCCCATGCAATGTATGCTCATCTTCCTTTATTTTCTTTGGAAGGTCTCTTCACAAACTTCTCCGCCTTCTTAAGGTACATGGGACATTCCATCTTCATGTGTCCCGATTTTTCGCATTCATAACATGTTGGAGTTGATGAGGTTCCTTCCCCTTTGTGATATGTCTTCTTTGGAGGAAAAGGTGTTCTTCTTTGAAATCCCTTCTTCTTTAAGAATCTTTCAAATTTCCTTATAATGAGACTAAGATTCTCCTCATTTAGCTCTAGATTTTCTATGCCATCTCCATCATCTTCATCATTATCTTCCATTGTAGATTAGGTGACCTTGAGTGCAATCTCTTTCTTCTTCTTGTCATGTTCCTCACTTTGATTAAGCCTATTTACCTCTAATTCATGTTCTTGAAGCTTCCTGAACAATGTGGCCAAGGTCATTGTTGATAAGTTTCTTCATTCCGCAATAGCTGTCACATTGGGTTACCAATTCCTACACAAACACCTCAAGACTTTGCTAATAAGATCCTCATTATGAAAAGTTTTTTCTAATGAAGCAAGATGATTTATAATATATGTAAATCTTTTCTGCATCTCTTGAATGGTTTCTCCTTGATCCATTCTAAATAATTCATATTCATGAGTGAGAGAGTTTATTCTTGATCTTTTTACCTCACTTGTGCCCTCATAAGTTACTTGTAGGGTATCCCACATTTCTTGGGCGGTCTTACAATTTGACACCCTAAAGAATTTATTATACTCCAAAGATATGGTAATGATGTTCTTGGCTTTCTAGTTGTATTGAACCTTCTTTTTGTCTTCATCCGTCCATTCACTTGTAGGTGTATTAATTCTCACCCCATCTACTATGCGTGTAGGAACAAAGGCACCATTTTCACTGGCATCTCACACATCAATATCAATAGCTTTATTAAAAAAATTTCATTCATTCTTTCTAATAGGCATAACCATCACCATTGAAATAGGGAGGTCGATTAATAGAAGAACCCCCGTTAGAAAAATCATTTGAAGTCATTTCTACTCTTAAAGTTGTTAAACTCTTTATATAAGAGTCTAGCTCTGATACCACTTGTTACCAAATTGAGTTTACAAAAACTTTTCATAATTTTTTTGAAAAACTCTTGTTTACCAATTTTCATTGAAGCTATTTAAAAAATAGAAATGAATGAATGGATAAGATAGAAAGATATTACTCACTAATGAACCAACCAAGAGAGAAATATTCAAGCAAGTCAATAAACCAATGCACAATTGTAAAGAGAAGGGTTTAGAGAATCAAACACAATGGTTTATCCTAGTTCAATTACCTCTTGTGACCTACGTCCTGTTCTCAAGCAATCACTCGAGATTTTTCACTAAGTTCCAAGCTTGAATCAGGTGCTTGTAACCTTTACAGATTGGAGCACTCAACACCACCTTGGGATACCTCAACCTTGTACTTTGAGCCTCAACTTCAAGGGATACCTCACCCTCTTTACAGATAATACAAGGATAGAATTAATAGAAACTCTCTCAAAGAATGGATAATACAAATTGAAGCTTATAGGTATCAAGGATTCATACTTTTGCTTAAAAACAGAGGATGATTTAAAGAATATGTGCAAAATACATATTAATGCTCAAGCAAGGTTTTTAGAATATTTCTTTAAACTCTAACAATGCCCAACTACCTTGCATTTAAAGCCCATTAAAGATTAGAGCGGTTAGGGTGGTTGAGGATCATTAAATGCTTTATTATAGTCGTTGCTTTCTATTTCTGGAAAACCTTGTTATTCGAATAACATGATGGTTATTCGAATAAATCTTTAAATAGCATGTTGGGAAAAGCTTTCTATACTGCATTATTTGAATAACACTTGTGTTATTCGAATAATCCACTTAAAACTTGGTTTCAAGAAAAAAATGTTATTAAAATGAATAGGCCTTTATTTGAATAACCCAATTTAAATGATGAAGCACCTTTATTCATTTTGAACATTTATTCGAATAAAATAGGGCTTTATTCAAATAAATCCTGATTAGTTGAAATACTTGGCTTCTTTGACTTTTGTTATTCGAATAAGAGGAGCCTTATTCGAATAAATGTTGATTGATCTTAATTTTTGCCTTCACTGACATTTGTTATTCGAATAAAGTGACCTTTATTCGAATAAACTATGTAAAACTCATTTTGTCAGTAATGAGACAATGCCAAGTGATTCCAAGTGGTCTTATATATTTTTGGCACTTTAAAATTTATTTCTTTGAAAACCAAAAATCATTTTGAAGCTTTTAAAACAAGTGTGCTATTCATGTTCTTTGAAAAACAAGTTGTGGAGCATTTGTGTGAATCACATTATACCTTTACATATTGATCTAAGTCCTAAAACTAATCTTGAAGATCCTGGACTTGATCTTGCAACATCTTCATGTTTGTTATCATTAAAACAAAGTCTTTCAAGAGATCATAGTCAATTACAGATGTTCTTCTCCTAATTGTATCCAGAGGTTGAGGGAATCTAGTATTAGCTTTTGGATTCACTATCCCATAAATAGAAACATTCTAATCTATCTCACTCCTACTTGAAAATCATTCTCTAAGAATGTAACATCCTGTGATTCAAATTCAGTTACACTTCCATCTTAATTTTTTCTAAGAAGCACATTGTCTTTAGAGTGTTCATAATATCTTATAAAGAGACATTTCTTTCCTCTAAGTCTTAAATTGTCATATTTACTAGAAGGACTTTGAATAAAAGCAGTTGAGCCTAAGGTCGTAAAATATTTAAATCAGGCTTTCAACTAGTACATAGTTCATAAAGTGTGGAAGTGACTAATTTTGTAGGACACTCAATTAAGTATAAAGGCGACAATCATTAAAGCATCACCCCAGTAAGAAATGGGTAAATTAGCTTGTGTTAACATAGACCTTACTAATTTGAGTAAAGTTATATTTTATCTCTCAATAACACCATTCAAGTTTAGAGTATTAGTTAATTGTCTAACAGTTACTTTATCATCACACATTTCTTTGAATTGATTAGATAAATATTCAAGACCAGAAATAGTCCTTAGAGTTTTGATTGTTTTGTCTAATTGATCCTCAACCAAGTTAATGAATTGTCTAAAGAAATCCAATGCTTTGAATGTATGTGAGATCAAATAGACAAAATGTAACACCGAGACTAGGGATAAGTGTCGCAACCAAGATCGTGACAAAATAACAGCTTACAGGACTTTAAAGATAAAAAATGGAGTCTCCACCAATTTTATTTGAAATATGAAAAAATTATAAAATCTTTTTAAGAAAATAGTCTTTGAAAATCATATTGGATTCGAGAGTTGGTTATATATAGGGAAGGGTAAAAACTTAATCCTACAACACCCCTAACACACCCGTCCTGATATGGTACCTTAAGTCAGTTATGCAAAACTTGATAATCTCAGAATATATTTGTTTCACCCCTTTTATTAAAAGATAAACTAAAAAGATAAATAACTGGTGAAAATTTAATTCTTGGCTTGACAGAATATGGATTTTGCTCCTACGTATCCCCAAGTGAAATGAGAAACTCAAAGTCACGTAGTTTTTTAGAAAATGATTGTGAGTTAAACAATTTTAATTAAAAAAAAGAAACTTAAAACTTCTAAATCAAATTGTCAACAATAGATTAATTAAAGCAATATGTCAACTGACATAAAAGTGAGGCAACAAAGTAAATAAATCAACAAAAAGACAAGATAAACCAAGTTAAAATCAAACCAAACCACAAAATTATTTTTATCATTTTCCATATTTTTTCAATTTTTTTGAACCTTTTTTTTTATTTTTCATTACCTTTTTTATTACCACTTCCATTCTTATATATATATATATATATATATATATATATACATATCTATATATATATATATATATATATATATATATAGGAGAGAAGTTTTTATTGTGAGAAGGTGAGAGGAGTAAATCTTGACCATACAACCATACATGAATGTTCAAGATTAAAAGTTTCTTGAAGGTCATGTGACCACTTAAAAAAGTCACATGCATTTATATTCTAATCTTGACCATTCATAAAAGATCTAATAGTCAAGATTTACTTCTCTCACCTATCACAATAAACACTCCTCTCACCTGAGTAAGATCCTATATATATATATATATATATATATATATATATATATATATATATATATATATAAATATATATATATATATTACTTATGTATAACAACAAAAAACTGTAAAAAAAAATCCATCTAACTCCCTAAAGAGAAAAGAAAATAAAAACTTTGGCCCATTCACCAAAAGCTTATCAAGCCCAAAGCCCATCGGATTAATTTTTTGTGTGTGTGTGTGTGTGTGTGTTTTTATTACTTTTGGTAGATTAATGAAAAGAAAGATTCAAAAACTTCTTTTAAGCAAAGAAATAGACTTTTGTCTTTGGAACTGAGAAACCAAAATGAGAACATTTCAAATCAAAACCAAAAGAACAGAGAAGGCAATCATGGGTTCAGCACAAGGGAGGAGAGCGATGGTTTAACAGAGTAGGTAGTTTATGGTGCAGCGTGCGGTTGGAAGATAACAAGGTCACGTTCACAGGTCACAGTGCTAGTTTAATGAGTTGTTGTTGACAAGTCTGGGTGGTTCGAGCAGTAATTTCTTGTGCAGCGCACGATTCGGTTGGATCTGGTGGGTATGGTTGTGGGTGGGGTGGATGATGATCACATATTTGATACATTAATAAGCTTTCATTCTTAGTCATTTACACTCTCTATATACTTAATTGATTGAGTTTTATTATGTTTTGTAAGTTTGGGCTCAAATTAGATTTAATTGAATTTTCAGCATGATTCATATCTTACACTATTTCTGTATTTGGGCCATATCTTGGGCTGTATGTGGTATTTGGAGGTGATTCTAGTGGTATTTGAAAGATAAGAGAGATATCTATAACTTTCATGAAGACCTCAAAGGCCCAATCACACGAGTAGATAACTCAAATTGGGATTGAAGCAAGAACTAGAGTGCTGTTCCTGACAACTTGACCTATGTATACTGTTCATGCCATTGTTCAGGCGAGAAGTTATAAAATGAGCTTAAATTTGGATTTTGAATAGCTAAGACCCATATCTACAACTTTCATGTTGAACACTTTTCCAGAATCGGACTCCTTGAAGGTGATACTAGGCTTGGAAGTCAGAACAGAGGAGCTGTGACTGGGCCTGGGTAGTGTACAGTAATTTGAATGTATCTGGAGTTATAGAAATGATATTGGACTCAAACTAAATCCATTTGAAAGCTAAGATCCAGGCCTAAAACTTTTATGAAGACTACTTGGTTCAAAAATGATGAATGCAATGACTTCAGAGCTGCATGATTTCAGAGACAATGAATCTCCATAATTTCCCACTCACCTAAAGTCATTTGGCATTTTCCACTCATTTTCCACTCATCCAACCGCTAATGACTCAGCCCCCTTGTCATTTTGTATCTCTAATCCTCTATAAAAGGAGGCCTTGGCAGATCATTGAGGGTGTAAGGTGTTAGTTACCAAAATGATGCCATTTTGTTACTAGGTTTTCTTGTAGTAATTTTCCTTTGTTCTAAATTAAAGTCATGTTCTTCTTCTTCTTCTTCTTCTTCTTCTTCTTCTTCTCTCTTTCTTTCTTCTTATCTATGAGTAACTAAGTTCCATTTTACTTGGGTGAAAAGATGAAGCTCTTGGTAATAAAGTAAGGTTAGATTTATTCTTCTCTTGTGCTTAAATGATTTATATTTTCTAGTAACCATTATACGTATTATAATTTATTTCTTATAATTTAGAAACCATCTTTGTAAAGAGGAGTTCTTGATTTGTTATAGACAAAATATTGGCACAATGAATGCTTTAACCCATTTATAAGTGGTGGTAATATTTTTAGGAAACATAATATAATTACTTATATTATTTTAAATGGACTTTTAATGTTGTATTGTCCGATTGGAACCTCCATGTTGCGAGGATTCTAATTGAGTTATAAAAAAAATTAATCTTACCTTTACTTTATTTACCAATAGTGGATCTTTTAACCCAAGTAAATAATTTTTACTATAGTAACAAAATATTTACTTCACCTTAATTAATCTTCAACAATTCCCTGTGGATCGACCTCGGACTCCCGAGAAATTTATTACTTGAGACAACCTGCACTTGGGTTCGCAAAGCAACAATTAATCCCGCATCAAGTTTGTAGACTTGTTTGAAACTAAAAATTGTGCATCAAGTTTTTGCCGCGTTCTTCGGGGACTTGATTTGAAGACTGAATTTCTGGTGTAAAAAAAAAAAATTGTATATATACTAACATACTAACTAGTGGGGGAACCTCTCCCTTTTTAATTTCTGTGCATACTAACTTAGTGGGGGAACCTCTCCCTTTTATTTTACGCACTAACTTAGTGGGGGAATCTCTCCCTTTTACTTATTTTATTTTTTTGTAATTTACTTTCTGCACTTTATTTTCTGCATTTTAATTTCTGTACAAAGTGGGGTAATTCTCCATTTTATTTTCTTGTACATTTTAACTTAGTGGGGTAACTCTCCTTTTTTTTTTTGTACTTTATTTTCTATATTTATTTTCTCGTCATTTTTTTGTTATTTATTTTTTGTCTTTTTTTTTTTTTGTTTACTAACTTACTAATTCTCTTACTAACTATCTAACTTTTTATTTTTTCTGCTTTTAACATTTTAATTTATCTGCATACTAACTTTTTAATTTTTATGCTTATTAACTTATTTGGTGGTTGGTTTATACCACACCTTTGTTAATATTTAATGGACAGTTTATATTGCTATCTTGTACATTTTATTTTATACTATAAGTTACTTGTTTATGCTTAATTAGTATCGTGATTTAAATTCTCGGTCGTTTGGTTAGAGTTAATCCAGGTATTTTACATATTGATTTGTTTGAATCACAATCACACACATTAAGCACAATGGTGAAAACGAAAGTGTGCATGATGAATATGAAAATCAACCGCTATGCGAACCATGCGTGAGTATTTGCAACCATCCTGAAATTCTAGTCCATCATGTTTTATCTTTCCAGTCAATGCCAACAATTTTAGATTCAAGCCAGGTATGATTTCTTTACTTCTTAATTTTCATGGTTTAGAATCTGAAAGCCCATATTTACATTTAAAATAATTTAAGGAAGTATGTACTGCTTTTCATGATCAAACTTGCACTGAAGAGGTTGTTAAGCTTAAATTGTTTCCTTTTTCTTTGAAAGACAAAGCAAAAACTTGGCTTAATACTTTGAAACCAAGATCAATTGGCACATGGCAAGAAATGCAATGTGAGTTTTTGAAGAAATTTTTTCCAACACATAAAACCAATGCTTTGAAAAGATAAATCCAAAATTTTTTCCAAAATTCAAATGAAGCATATTTTCAAAGTTGGGAACGTTTTAAAGATTTGTTGAATTCTTGCCCACATCATGGTTTTGAAAAATAGCGCACTTTAAGCTTCTTTTATGAAGGGTTAACACCTGAAACCAAGTAATTTGTGGAAACAATGTGCAATGGTGAATTTCTTGATAAAGAACCTGATGAAGCTTTAGACTATTTAGACCATTTGGCTGAAAATTCTCAATCTTGGCATGGTACTAATCCTTCTGAAAATTCAATTAGATCAAACCTTGCAAATGCTAGTAAAGGAAAATATCATCTTAGTCAAGAAGAAGATCTGAATGCTAGGTTTGCTAGTTTGGCTAGAAAGGTTGAAGCCATGGAATCCGGGAAAGTAAAAGAAATCAAATCAGGTAAAATGAAGAAATTTGTGGCATTTGTGATGAATTAGGACACTCAACAAATGAATGTCCAAAAATTCCTATTTTTAAAGAAGTTGTGCATGAGCAAGTAAATGCAATGAATAATTTTAAAAAGCCATTCACTTCTTCTTTTTCAGATACATACAATCCGGGATGGAGAAATCACCCGAATTTCAATTGGAGGAATAGCAACCAGCCACAATTCATGCAACCACCACCTCCTCAGGCACAACAAGATTCTCAAAATCCTCAAGGATATATACCCTATGTCCCACCATATAGGAAAAACCTTGAAGGAACATTGCATGCATTCATGAAAAAATAAGAGGCCATCAATAGTCAAAATACTCAAGCCATGATTGACATAAAAGACACTCTTGCTAAACTTTCTTCTGCACTTGCCATTCATGAGAAAGGAAAGTTTCCCTCTCAACCTCAACTAAATCCTAAGAGTCAGTTTAGCCTAAATGAGGGTAGTTCAGAAAGTCAAAAAATAGATCAAGTCAACTCAGTGATAACTCTTAGGAGTGGAAAGGTTGTTGAAAAACAAATTCCTAAACTTTTTGAGAAAGATGATGAGTCAATTCCCAAAGATGAGGAAGGAGTTGATAAGCCACCTAGCCAAAAGCAGATCAAACCCTCGTCTTCACCCCCATTTCCTCAAGCATTAAACAATTCAAGTAAAGTGAATCATAACAACGACATTTTTGAAATCTTTAAACAAGTGAAGGTCAATATTCCTCTGTTAGATGCTATTAAACAGATTCCTTCTTATGCCAAATATTTGAAAGACTTGTGCACTGTTAAAATGAAATATAATGTGAAAAAGAATGCATTTTTGATCGAATGTAAGCTCCATTATTCAAAACAATAATGAGTTGAAATATAAAGACCCTGGTTGTCCTACGCTTTATGCATTATTGGTGAACATAAAATTGAACGAGCTTTACTTGATCTTGGTGCTAGTGTTAATTTGCTTCCATATTCAGTTTATCAGCAACTCAACCTTAGTGAGTTAAAACCAACTTCTGTAACTCTTCTACTTGCTAATAGATCAATTAAAATTTCAAAAGGAATAGTAGAAGATGTGTTGGTACAAGTTGATAAATTCATATATCCTGTGGATTTTATTGTCTTGGAAACTGAACCTATGGTTGATAGTTCTAAGTCAGTTCCTGTTATTTTGGGTTGCCCATTTTTAGCAACATCTAATGCTTTGATAAATTGCAAAAATAGAGTGGTGAAGCTAACTTTTGAAAATATGACACTAGAGCTTAATGTTTTCAACATGTGCAAGCAACCACAAGAAGTTTATGACGAAAAGGAAGAGATTGAAGGGATTGAGGCCATTATAGATGATCATCTTCAAATCAAGAGTTCTTCTGACCCATTAGAAATCTGTTTAATTAATTCATTTAATTCAGCTACACAATTAGATGATGATGTTTCTGAAATATGCTCTTTGCTTGACTGTACACAGGAAATGGAATACAAAGGATGGAAGCCAAGATTCGAAGAGCTAAAATCCATGAATGATGATACCCATGAAGAAGTACCCACACTGGAACTGAAGCCATTACCTGATGGGTTGAAGTACACATTTTTGGGAGAAGAACAAAGCTCTCCAGTGGTAATTTCCTCATCCTTGATCAAAGAACAAGAAAGTAAGTTGATAGAAGTACTTAAAAGGCATAAAAGTGCAATTGGATGGACATTAAAGGATATAAAAGGCATTAATCCATTAATTTGTACACATAGAATACATTTAGAGGATAATGCTAAAACATCTCAACAACCTCAAAGAAGATTAAATCCACACATGAAAGAGGTAGTTAGAGCTGAAGTTCTTAAATTACTTGATGTTGGAATTATCTATCCTATCTCTGATAGCCAATGGGTAAGCCCTACACAAGTTGTGCCTAAGAAATCTGAATAACAAAGTGGTTGAAAATGAAAAAGGAGAATTAATACCTACCCGAGTCTCATCTAGTTGGCGTATGTGTATTGATTTCGAAAAATTGAATGCGCCACTAGGAAAGACCATTTTCCATTGCCATTTCTTGATCGATTCTAGAAAGAGTAGCGGACATCCCTACTATTGTTTTCTTGATGGTTATTCGGGTATAATCAAATACCAATTGCATTAGAGGACCAAGAAAAGACCACTTTTACTTGTCCCTTTGGCACTTTTGCATATAAAAGAATGCCTTTTGGTCATTGTAATGCTCCGGTAACTTTTCAAAGATGCATGCTAAGTATTTTCAGTGACATGATTGAGCATTATTTAGAGGTTTTCATGGATGATCTGATAGTTTTTGAAAATTCTTTTGAAAATTATCTTGATAATTTGGAAAAAGTTCTTAAAAGATGCGAAGAAAAAGGATTTGTGTTAAATTGGGAAAAATGTCATTACATGGTTACCTCAGGAGTAGTGTTAGGTCATGTGATATCTTCTAAGGGAATTAAAGTTGATAAGGCCAAAGTTGAATTAATTGCTCATTTGCCTTTCCCAAAAACAGTCAGAGAAGTTCGTTCCTTTTTAGGACATGCAGGATTTTACAGAAGATTTATAAAGGACTTTAGTGCTATATCTAGACCTTTATGTAATCTTCTAACAAAAGATACACTATTTGATTGGACTTAAGATTGTCAAAAATCTTTTGAAAAATTAATCGGTCTTTTGACTTCTGCTCCTATCATGCAATCTCCTGACTGGTCTTTGCCTTTTGAGTTGATGTGTGATGCTAGTGATTTTGTCATTGGCACTTGTTTTTTAGGCCAAAGAAAGGAAGGTAAGCCTCATGTAATTTATTACGCAAGTCGAACTTTGAATAGTGCACAAATGAATTACACCACTACTGAAAAAGAACTACTTGCTGTAATTTTTGCATTGGACAAATTTTGAGCTTATTTAATTGGTTTATCCACTATTGTTTTCACTGATCATGTTGCTGTTAGATATTTAATGTCTAAACAGGATGCCAAACCTAGGTTGATACGGTGGATCTTATTGCTTCAAGAATTTAACATCACAATAAAAGACAAGAAAGGAGCCGAAAATGTTGTTGCAGATCATTTGTCATGGCTGACAACAGGCTCATCTTTTGATAGCACACCTATCAATGATTCTTTCCCTGATGAATTTTTTTTTCTGTCAATTCTATGCCTTGGTTTGCTAACATTGTCAATTTTCTTGTAACAGGTAAGATGCCGCCTCAGTGGACACACCAAGACAAAAAAAAGTTTTTGATTGAGGTGAAAATTTTCTTTTGGGATGACCAATATTTGTTCAAATATTATCCTGATCAAATTTTTCGGAGATGTGTACCCAACAATGAGGTAAGTAGTGTCATTAAATTTTGTCATTCAGAAGCATGTGGAGGTCATTTTTCTTCAAAGAAAACAGTTGCGAAAATCTTGCAGTGTGGATTTTATTGGCCCACTTTATTCAAGGACAGTTATACTTTTTGCAAAAGTTGTGAAAGTTGTCAAAAATTGGGGTCCATTTCTAAAAGAAATATGATGCCTTTGAACCCTATCCTTGTCATTGAAATTTTTGATTGTTGGGGAATTGATTTCATGGGTCCATTTCCATCATCTTTTGGATTTGTGTACATTTTGGTTGCAGTTGATTATGTCTCAAAATGGATTGAGGCAATTCCATGTCGACACAATGATCATAAAACTGTTCTAAAATTTTTAAAAGAAAATGTTTTGAGTCGATATTGAATTCCTCGAGCTATCATCAGTGATGGGGGAATACATTTTTGCAATAAACTATTTGAATCTTTAATGAAAAAATATTGCATTACCCACAAAATTGTAACCCCTTATCATCCTCAGACAAGTGGACAAGTTGAATTAGTAAATAGGGAGATTAAACAAATTTGGAAAAAACGGTTAACCCAAATTGTAAAAATTGATCTTTAACACTAAACGATGCACTTTGGGCTTACCGTACTGCTTTTAAAACATCTTTGGGCATGTTTCCCTATCGGTTAGTTTATGGAAAACCTTGTCATTTGCCTGTAGAATTGGAGCATAAAGCATTTTGGGCCATTAAAGCTTTCAACTTAAGTCTTGATTATGCTTCCAAGTTACGCAAATTGCAATTGAATGAACTTGAGGAATTATGAAATGATGCATATGAAAACTCAAAGATTTATAAAGCTAGAACAAAAGCTTTTCATGACAAATCAATTTTTAGAAAAACTTTTGAAATTGGTCAAAAAGTTCTGCTTTATAATTCTCGCCTTCACCTATTCCCTGGAAAATTGAGATCTAGGTGGATTGGTCCTTATATTGTCAAACATGTGTATTCTTATGGGGCCATAGACATTGAGAATACTAGGAATGGTATTGTATTTAAGGTTAATGGACAAAGACTCAAACCATTTCTGGAACATCAAGTCGTTGAGGTAGAATCCATTTCTCTTTCTAATCCTTATTATGAGTAGAATTTATTTTAATGTTGTTTCTTTCTTTTTGCAGTTCTTTGTGTTCTCGGTTAAATGGCAGATAATGGTACTCTGTGACTCTCAAGTCAGTTTGTTTTTCAGTTTCCCATAATAAATGATTTCTTCTCCTTTCAAAATGGATGTCATTCTCTCAAATCTAAGAAAACATTTTCCTTCTCTCCCTCTAAATGCTCTAACAAAAGTCTATGAAGCTAGGTGTGAAAGACTGAGATTGTTAATGTATAAGGGCATCCCAGAAGATATACGCTGGATAATCGAAGCAAAGGTTCGTTTAGCTGGTGAATCTTCAGATTCATTTGTCCCATACATACCTGGTCTCGGTAAAAGTTCATTTTCAAAAAGGAGAAGAGCAAAAAGAATGAAAGTTTGTTACAAGTGTGCACGATGGAATTGCAACACGCGATGTCATTCTTTGGGGATGGTTTCTATAAATATAGAAGATAAAATATTCTTCATTAAGAATGGACTGAGTAAGGAGTCATTAGATAATATCTTATTGACTCTTGAGACGCATTCTTGTGGAGTTGTGCAGCGTGAACTTCTTAGTTTGTGGAATCTCTTCAAGGATGAACAAGAGCGTTATAGTCTTGGAAATCTGACTCAAAAAGACCTTGTTTGCCAATTTATAAGAAAATTGGATGGGAAGCTTATCCTCGACTCATAGAAGGCGTTTAAGCCGTTTCTGGACATGAAACTAGAGGAAGATGTGAGCCACAATCACAACAACATGTATATATTATCTTGTACATTTTCAAAAAAAGAAAAGAAAAAAAAAAAAAAAAAAAAAAAAAAAAAAAAAAAAAAAAAAATAATAAAAAAAAAAAAAATAAAAAAGGGCGAAACTTCGGTTGTACTTGGTCTTTAATTAGATTAGGAGCCCCGCCGGTGGAGTGGCAGGGCCGTCATTGACTTGGGTGGACCTTCGCACGCCGGTCGGTAAATAAGGTTCGTGTGCCATGCTCTGCGAGAGAGCCACGCAAACATTCCCGTGTTTTAACCAAAGGCTCGCTTGTTGATGGACAGAAAGAAGCGTCCCGTGTTTGCATTCTCGCGTGACAATGCCTCTGAGCTGGATCTTATGATTTAATGCCATGGGCTCTTCAGCGACCTCTCATTGGCTGTGGTCGTTGGTGGTAGCTGTCAGATTTACGCACTTTAATTAGTGGCATCGTAGCTCAATCCAAAATATCCCATAAGCGGGAGGGAGAAGAATACCCAGATTGGCTGAGCCGTCTTGGTATTACTGCACTCATGACGCACTATAAAGATCTGCCATGAAACCTGTACATAAAGGTATGCAATCATTTGTTATTATTATTTTATCTTTGTATGATTTGGTTGAATTTTGGTTTTGGACAGATGATCCTTTGGATAAGATCCTTCGGGGGTTTCTAGACTTCTTTACCCTGATGGTTTTCTTGAAGTAAAAAAAAAAAACCAAAACAAAACAAAACAAAACAAAACAAAAAAATTATATTATTATTATTATTATTATTATTTCAAACTTTTCTGACACCAGCCAACCTACTTGTATAGGAGTTATTATTACTTTTTCTATTCTCTTCCCTATTTAAACACTCCATTTTCTTTACTTTTCTGCAACTCTTAATCATTCAAAGAGAGTGAGTGTAGAAATGGAGGGAGCTTCTTCTTCAGTTCGTAGATTTCTCAGTATTGGTGTATTTTGTAGGACAAGTTATGGGAATGGTTTAGAGTTTGTAAACGCAGCAAGCACTGTTGGTAGAACATTTGCTGCGAGGAACATTCGTGTTGTATATGGGGGAGGTAGCATTGGGTTAATGGGGGCTGTATCACTTTCTGCACATATAAGAGGTGGTCAAGTTTTAGATGTCATTCCTGAACCTTTCACTCAAAGGAACATCGTTGGAAAGACAATTGGACTGGAAATTCAAGTATCATCTATCCATGGACGAATGAAGGCGATGCTTGAAAACTCTGATGCATTTATTGTCTTACCTGGTGGTTTTGGTACTTTGGAAGAAGTCTTTCAAGTTGTCTCTTTGGCCCAATTGAACATCCACCATAAACCCATAGGTTTGTTGAATGTTAATAATTTCTTTGATAATTTGTTATCTTTTGTTGACCATGCTGTGGAACAGAAATTTGTCACACCTTCAGCAAGACAACTTCTTATCTCTGCTTCTACTGTTGATGAATTGATTGATAAATTAGAAGCATTTGTTTATGAATCTGATCCATAGAATGACTCGGATAGATTGGTCCGAAGGAAGCGGTGAAGGAAGTGGTGAAGGAAGCAAAGTGAAAAGAAAGTCAGCCAAGACTCTCCAACTATTTAAATAATTACAAGCTTTGGTTTTATTTATCGTACTTTATTTCTGTTTAAATTTGTGTGAGATTTTTTTTTCTTTTCAGTAATTGCAGCAGCAGGTAATATATTCTATCCTTTACCTATCTATGTTTTGACATTGAGGACAATGTTGTGATCTGGTTGGGGGGAAGGATGGTTCTAAAAAAAAAACCCAAAAAACCCAAAAAAAAAATAAATTAGGAAGTGTGTTTGTTAATATGTTTATTGTGTTTATCATTAAAAAAAAACCAAAAAAAAATTTCAAAAGTGTGTTTGTGAATATGTTTGTTGTGTTTGTCATTAATTTATTAATAACAAAAGTAATTAGGGATGACAGAGTAAAGAGTAAATTTTTTACTCTTGAGACGCATCAAAAATTGGTAGCAGAGTAAGGAGTAATTAGGGTAGTAACTAGTTTATGTGGAAGTAGCAATTCAAATTCAGGGAAATTTGCATGATTGAGTAAATTGTCTTCTTTCTTAAAATTCACATGCTTGGTTATGGATGTTGAATTGGTGGACTGAGAATGATAGAATTATGCCTTGTGAGATTTTGAACTTATTGATGAATGGATTGAACATTTGTACCATTCTTTTCTTTCTTGTGTGAATTTCACTCATGGAATTGTGCTCTAGAACTTGCTTTGATTCATTTTGAGACTACATTTTCATATGCATACATGAATATGATTGAGGCATTTTTCTTGAAATAGCTACTTTAATCAAATAGCCAGCCTTATTTAGCAGTATGTTGTTTCAATATGATATCAAGCACTCTTATGACTTCTTGGAAATTCTCTGATTCCTGTCAACATAAAACATTAGAAATGACCTATTTTCCCTTGCTTAACCCCTTTGAGCTTATTTGACTATTTTTTGTTTCAAACTCATTATGTGCCTTAAATGAAAAATCATGTTCTTACTTGACCTTAGGGAATAAGAGAACATTAGTTTGTCATTCGATGAGTTCTTGAACAAGTGTGGGGGTGTGTGTGCAGAATATTTAAAAAAAATGTGTATATATGATGTTCTTATTCTTCAAAAAAATCAAAAAAAAATAAAAAAAATGTAAAAAGAAGAGGGTCAACAAGGTAATAAAGGAAAGGAAAAGAATAGGTAAAGGGAATTTGTATTAAGTGGAGTTGGGATGAACTTTCATACTTGTTAATTGAACTCAGCTCTCATGCTCTTTTATTCTCTGGTATTTAACTTGTCATATCCATATTACCTCCTCCTTTACCTTGACCTCATTACAACCTTGAATAAAGTTCTCATGATTTGTGTGTGCATGTGTTTTGAGTAGTGGAGAAGTAGAAGAGAAGCAAGCTTATAGTAGTGCAATTTTCACGGGTTGAATTAAAAGAAATACCTACCTTTTAAACACTTGAGGGATTGAGAGTGAATCTTGTGAAAATCTATCATTCTTGACTCATGCTTTTCAATTGAAATATCCTTACTTATTAATTTGAGATGTGAAGATATATTACCTCATGAATGTTTTATTACTTGAATGATTGATTGCTCTACATTTTTTTTAAATATTATTAGAAATTGAGTCTTTTAGAGTGTTTAGCTTTTGAGTCTGTTTTTTTTTTTTTTTTTTTTGAGTGATCTTGTATGTTTTGCTTAGGAGTGCAAAAAGCTAAGTGTGGGGGAATTTGATGATCACATATTTGGTACATTAATAAGCTTTCATTCTTAGTCATTTACACTCTCTATGTACTTAATTGATTGAGTTTTATTATGTTTTGTAAGTTTGGGCTCAAATTAGATTTAATTGAATTTTTCAGCATGATTCATATCTTACACTATTTCTGTATTTGGGCCATATCTTGGGCTGTAGGTGGTATTTGGAGGTGATTCTAGTGGCATTTGAAAGATAAGAGAGATCTCTATAACTTTCATGAAGACATCAAAGGCCTAATCACACGAGTAGATAACTCAAATTGGGATTGAAGCAAGAACTAGAGTGTTGTTCCTGACAACTTGACCTATGTATACTGTTCATGCCATTGTTCGGGATAGAAGTTGTAAAATGAGTTGAAATTTGGATGTTGAATAGCTAAGATCCATATCTACAACTTCCATGTTAAACACTTTTCCAGAATCGGACTCCTTAAAGGTGATATTGGGCTTGGAAGTCAGAATAGAGGAGCTGTGACTTGGCCTGGGTAGTGTGCAGTAATTGGAACGTATCTGGAGTTATAGAAATGATATTGGCCTCAAACTAAATCCATTTGAAAGCTAAGATCCAGGCCTAAAACTTTCATGAAGACTACTTGGTTCAAAAATGGCGAATGCAATGACTTCAGAGCTGCATGATTTCAGAGACAATGAATCTCCATAATTTCCCACTCACCTAAAGTCATTTGGCATTTTCCACTCATTTTCCACTCATCTAACCACTAATGACTTAGCCCCCTTGTCATTTTGTATCTCTAATCCTCTATAAAAGGAGGCCTTGGCAGATCATTGAGGGTGTGAGGTGTTAGTTACCAAAATGATGCCATTTTGTTACTAGGTTTTCTTGTAGTAATTTTCCTTTGTTCTAAATTAAAGTCATGTTCTTCTTCTTCTTCTTCTTCTTCTTCTTCTTCTTCTTTCTTCTTATCTATGAGTAACTAAGTTCTATTTTACTTGGGTGAAAAGATGAAGCTCTTGGTAATAAAGTAAGGTTAGATTTATTCTTCTCTTGTGCTTAAATGATTTATATTTTCTAGTAACCATTATACGTATTATAATTTGTTTATTATAATTTAGAAACCATCTTTGTAAAGAAGAGTTCTTGATTTGTTGTAGACAAAATATTGACACGATGAATGCTTTAACCCATTTATAAGTGGTGGTAATATTTTTAGGAAACATAATATAATTACGTATATTATTTTAAATGGACTTTTAATGTTGTATTTTCCGATTGGAACCTCCATGTTGCGAGGATTCTAATTGAATTATAAAAGAAATTAATCTTACCTTTACTTTATTTACCAAGAGTGGATCTTTTAACCCAAGTAAATAATTTTTACCATAGTAACAAAATATTTACTTCACCTTAATTAATCTTCAACAATTCCCTGTGGATCGACCTCGGACTCCCGAGAAATTTATTACTTGAGACAACCTGCACGTGGGTTCGCAAAGCAACAATTAATCCCGCATCAAGTTTGTAAACTTATTTGAAACTAAAAATTGTGCATCAGTGGATATGGTGGTTTTAGATCATGGGTGGACAGTGGCTGTGTTTCATGCGTAGATCTCAGATCTGGTCATGGGGAAGACACAAACGAAGGTTGGGTGGTGGCTGGGCTCATGACTCGATGGCGAAGGGAGTGGTGGTACCAGGTTGCTAGTGCTGTGATAACATGGACTGAGCATGGGGCATGGGTGGTTTCACAATGAGGAGCCATGGCTTATGGCTAGTGTGGTTTTTGGTTTCACATTTGCAGGGCTTCACAGTTAAAGACTTGGACATAAGATGGAAGGTTCAAGGAAAGCTTAAAGGGTGAGTTTCTATTTCTGTTCATGGATGATTTTTGGAGTGTGGCTTATAGCAGAGGCTTGTAGATAATGAAATTGTGCAAGTGAGAATGATTAACAAAATAATCTACATGACACCAGATAAAGAATCTTACTTGTGGAGCTCAAAGTGCAGCAGGTTGAAGTGAATGCTCCTCCTTGGTGCCAATAAGCCTTCTGTCTCCTTCTTGTTCTCTTTGCTTTGCTTCCTCAAAATTTGTTATTGTAATGATTTTTTTTTGTGTTCTAGATTCTGTGTTGGGGTGATTGAGTTATGTTTTCCTTGTTATTGTTGCTATTTGGATTGCTTTTTGGGTATAGGAACTTTGGTGGTGATGGTCAATTAGTTGAAGGTTGAAGATGAAGATAGTGCGAGTTGCTTTGGTTTGTGTATGGGTGGTAGCAAGGTGGTTCACAATGGTGAGGAAGGTGAAGATGAAAGAGGCTTGTGTTTGTGGTCCAAATGGTTCAAAGTACAGAGAGTCTTATTATGCAAAATGGTTCTCCCCCTAAAACTGTTGAGCTCTCCCTTCTCTTTTTCACTTTCCCCTCTTTGTTGGGAATTACGGTTACATCATGCAGCGAAAAAAATTAGGATTCCCACCGAGGATCCATGCGAAAAGCCATAATCTGAGTTTTTAAATTATTTACCTCTTGAAGCGTGATCAAAAGGAAGGACGTGAATCACCAACACCATAATAGAAACGATGTCTCTGCGGTATCCACACGAACAGACTACATACGTCCAACATCCGCAAAGAGGAGCCTCACGTTTCTCACACAGTGCTAGCTGCGAAGAGAAGAGAAGAAACTCGTCGCTCTCTCACTCATTTTTCTGTAGGTGTGGCTAGGGTTCTGAAAATTGTGTCTCTTAGCAGCCCCTTAGTAGTACTATTTATAATAGTGACTGCCTTAAGTAAGTGTGAGCAGCAGCAAGGTAAGCTGTGTAACCCTAGACTGATCTGTTATGAGTCTGGCCCATATTTGAATCTGAGTCCAACTTGGATACATTGCTCCAATTTTAATCTGCTCTATGTGTGTAACCCTGTAGGTTCTCATTACGTTGGCAGTAATATTAAAATCCCATTTTAATATTACAATCAGTGAGCAGTATCTAGTAACACATCGTTGCTACCCAAGTAATAAGAATGTAAGTGATTTGACATAACCTTTCTGTGACCAATGTTTTCGTGTCGTTTAGTCCCTATGTCAAGATATCTAAATTGAACACAAGACATGGAATATGTCACCCTTGTATAGTCCAATCATTCATTTCCTGATACTCGAGTAGACTTTGTAATAACAAATGAAATCAATATCTCATATTGGCTCATTTGAGCATAGCCATGCATTTCGTAGTCTCACTCAATCAGGGGGCCCGAAGATATCATTCCTAGTATGTAGGAATGACAAATCCTATCTAGGTCACTCACATCCCTTTGCATGATTTACGGTATATCCAATAACTAACTTTATAATCACCTTATTATAGATGACATTTGATGGTATTAAAACACACAACTCCTCATGTAGGAATCGTAGTGATTTCAGGTCAAAGGACCACAGACACCATTGTCACTATGAGAATCGCTTATGACACTCACGTAACGATCTATGTTGCGTTCTCATAGTGGGTCAGTCCAGTACATCATTACTCTAATATGTACCCATGTGAAGACTTGATATCTCATATCCATGACCCGTGAGATATGGTCATCAGTCTATGCACATACTAGTCTCAATGTATTATTGTTGTCCTAAATAACAATAATACTTGACTAGGGACATTTAAGAATAGTATTATAATCAAAAGGATCTCACGATCAAGTCATCCACTCGATAACCTATGGCATCAAACTTACTATTCTAAGGACTTTATTATGTTTATCAAAAAAGAACACAATAAAAGAAATGTCTCATATATTAAAATAAGCATAATAGAATGTATGTAAATACAAACAAATGTATCAGCCTCTAGGGCATACACCAACACTCTTGTAAGCAGAAAAATATTCTGCAACCCCAAGGAAACCAGCTTAGGTAGCAGATAGCAGTTTAGGTAGCAAATAGAGTGGCTCTTGTTTTTTTTAGCTCAGTTTCCATTTTCATGAATTTTTTTTTAGGTTGGGACCTTCTCCAACTTTTGCACTCTTACCATTTTTGTGTTGCATTGAGCCTTGAGCTGTAGACTTGTAGAAATGTGACAATGTGATAGACTTGGCAATGGGTTGGGAATATTGATAATGGTTTTTTAGTAGCATTTCAACTAATAGTTAAAAACTTGGTTTTAGTTGGATGTTGGAACATAATAAGTTGAAGAATTCTTCCCCCGCCCTCTTTTTTAAAATCGATATCAATTTTTTTACCCCTTTCTTATTGGTTTTTTTGTTTTTATTATTATTATTATTATTATTTTAAATGGACAAAGTGAAAGAATAAATGGACTTAAACATGATTAGATAATTTGGTCAAGAATGTGGACAATTATTATTTTTTCATCTTTTCTTTTTTTTCTTTTTTGTATTTATTTATTTTTAATTTCCAAAAAAAAATTTCTTTGAGGCCCAGGAAAAATTGGGTGTTCACAATAAGGAGTCTTATTTCTTACTCACTTCTTATCTTTATCCCCTTGTATTCATTACTTCTCCATTATTCCTGACCTTGTTATTACATGGAAAACTTTTATTTTCTTTCTTACTAACTATTTCTACCTTTTTATTGATTCTCAAGCTGACCAATCACTTGGCAATGCGCGGTTGCATCGTTGAATCTAACTATAAAAGCTTTTTTACTTTTACTTGCATGCAACCTTAAAAGTAAGTGATTCGAGAAATACTGCTCGAGAATATACAAAGAAAATAATACAGTTCAAGACATGCATACTAGATTAAGTAATCAGAAAGTCAAGTGTTCAATTCAGACACCCAAGATAATGATTAACAGTACCCATCTAGAACCAGGCACCACAGGCTCCACCAGCATACACCATATACAAAATAAGGATTTAACAAATACAAGTTAACCCTACAAAAGTGGTGCCATCATAAAAAATAGATAGAGATCATGATGGGTGCTACTACAACATATCCACTAGTCAGTAGAATGAACAATGTAGGTGACTATGGGTCACACGAACCCATCAAGCTCTAGGACGTGTACCCAAACATAGGGAATCTTAACAATAATAGTGAGTATCGGCAGAGCTATTGTTGATGATCTGGAGACATTAGATAAACAGGGTGAAAATTCCAAAATTCCCAGTATGAAGAAACACTTGCAGAAATTGTTAGTTTGAACTATAATGTTTCCAGCTACATCAGGATGCAGAAAATAGTTCTTTTGCCTTTGAACTCATGTATAACATAAATCCAATTCAAGAGAACAGATCACATGCAAAACAATACAATAGGAAATGACAAGTATAAAATGCAAGAAAGGGTTAACTTCTCTTGTAATTCCTTTATCTTTTATTTACCTTTTTTAATTTCCAGGAGATGAGCCTCATTACCTTTTTATCTGGATTAGCCAATCAAGGGAGTCTAACCCCTCCATTCACATGTGCAAAGGCATGAGCTCACTATCTTATCAAGGGCATCCCCCCAACAATCACTCTCTGTGGTACTAACCACATTGGCATATGGACAACTAATTAGATCACTTTCCTCTATGAGGATCATATCCTTAGAGGCCTCTTTTGTCCATATAGAAGAATCTCATTGTGTCTTTCCACTTTGATTAACATGTCTTTTAATCATCACAATTAATCCTATGATCACATCACAAATGCATATAATGGCACATGTTTCTTTTCCATTTTTACACATCATGGCCAAAAATCATGCAAATAAAAACATATCACAATTCCTTAATAACAAACAGGATCATCATTCAAGTCATGACATCCAATGCTAGAAACAAACACCAAATCAATTATGAAACCCAAATTAAACTCATATGGCTGAATTTCACTACTTCAAACAATCAAAGTTACAACTCATTTTTCCATTTCAAAGTACAATCATAAGTGACCTTAATAAGATAACTAAGTTAATTTCAAGGTGTGAGACTTATAATTAAGTTTAAAAGCTAATCTTTTAATCCTAACCCTAGGTTTTAGGTGTGTACCTTAGGTATAAGTTCACTAAGATTTATTTTTCTATTATTTGTTGATAGAAAAATTTAATCACCTATTAAGATTAATCTAGTCCCTAAATTTTGCCTTGGCTAAATGGCCTATTAAGATTAATCATCAATTTTATTTATTATTCTTTAGCATTTATGCTTTATTTTCCTTTATTATTAAATTTCTTGGATGTTCATTGGTTGATTATCAAGAATGCATGCTTTTTTTCTTCTCTAAGCATCTAGTTCATTAGGTGCAATGAGATTAATCACATACTTTTTGTCTTTCCAAGAGGTCATGCATTGGCTAATTCTAAAAGTCACTTTATCATTAAATGCTATTTTTCTCTCTCCTACGATTCATACAACTATTTATACTAAGCAATAAAAAACCATTATTCTTTGTGAAAGCTTCTAATTTTTATTATTTAATTCAAATACATAGACAACTAAATTAGAACTAGGAAAAATGAAGAGTTTCTCCTCTTCCACCTAGCTTGGCTGAAATCTACACTAAGAAAATGATGTTAGAAATGATTGTTGATTATCCTCGTACCTGAAGGACGTATTGTTGATTATCTATGTACCTGATGGGCATTATACTGACTATCCAGGTGCTTGATAGATATTATATTAACTATTCGTGCACCTGATGGATATTATAGTGACTATCCAAGTACCTGATGGATATTATATTGACTATCCATGTACTTGATGGATAATATTAACTATCCATGTATCTGATGGATATTATATTTATTACCTCTTGTATCTGAAGGGTGTATTATTGATTTTTCCTTGTATTTGGAGGAAATGAGATTATAATCTTGTTATAAAGAGTTATGACTCATGAGAGATATGTTTTTGAATGTGATATATAGTAATGATATTAGAAATGATCATAGTGTCGAAATTGGGAATATGACATAGGGAGGAAATGTCTATCTTTGTACTACCCTGGTAAAGAGGGAATGTTGTGTCCTCACAAAACTAATTACTTGGTGATAGTCTGCTTATCAGATTAGTGAATTCAACCTATACGTAACATTACATTGTTACACAGCATTACCCTAGGTAACCTAGGCCACATCTAGTAAGAGAAAGTCCATCCTCAAACTAGAATCTCAAGTAAAGAGGGAATGCCCATCCTCAACTACTTTGATAGGCAGGGAATCATCCATCCTCAAGCTATCAATTATCTAGGATCACCCCAAGTTGAGAGGGAATGTTCATCCTCAACTTTATAATATCTAGGATAACCTTAGGTAAAGAGAGAGGGAATGCCCATCCTCAACCTCAATTACTCCAGTAGGGAGGGAATCATCCATCTTCACGCTGCTATTGGCTAAGATTAACCCTAGGTAGGAGGATCATTTCCATTATCATTCATTGGCCAAATCAATAAATTATTTAATCAAATGGGATACCTTTCATTAGGGAATAATCATAGGTAGAGAGGGAATGTCGCATCCTCATACTACCAATCATCTAGGATCACCCTAAGTAAAGAGGAAATGTATCATCCTCAATTACTCTAGTAGGGAGGGAATCATCCATCCCCACACTACCATTGTCTAAGATTAACACTAGATATGGGGATCATCTCCATTATCTTTCAAACTTTGAACATTTTATATATCAGTTTAATTTAATTCTAGCTCATCTTTAATAAATAAAGAAGCATATCACAATCTCTCATTCAATGCTAGCTCAATTTTATCTTTGTAAAGAAGTAAATCAATTTCTAATTCATCTCATGCATATAACAAGAGAACATCTCAATTTATCTCATCTTTTGAATATATTTAGTGCACATTTTCATCCTCTTTCTAGTTTATCAAGGGCACATTCATAGTAAACATTGATCTAATTTAAGATCTCATTCAATTTGATTTATGTGGTACCATATAAGTCTTTGTTTTAAGCGCTGTTATTTGAATAAGCTAGTCTGCTGTTCGAATAGCTCACTAAGTCTATTCGAATAGCATCAAAATTCTAGCATTTTTGGAGAAATCTATTTGAATAGCAGCTTCAAATTTTCAATCTAATGCTTTCTGCCAAGGCCTATTCAAATAGAGTAGAGGCCTATTCGAATAGCACCTGCAAAATTGCAATAGTAATTATGGCCGAAAATCAATTTCTTAATTAGTAATAAAAATATATTCATTTTTATATTTATTTTATAAATCCTTAGTTAGGTTTATTATCACTAATCCTCTAGATTAACATTTAATAAAAAAAATTAAATGGATACCCCTTTGAAGGGCTTAGAGGTCACTTGGCCATTGGAGCCAAAATTTCTTTCCTTTCAAGCCTAAATCATAGCATACAACATGTTTAAACATAAAAAATCCTACTTTAACAAGTTCATGCATAATATCAAAGTAATAAATCACATAGGATAAATAATTACAATCACACAAGTACATCAAATTTCGTGTCCCTCACTACCACAAATGGTTGATGAGGTTAATATTCCTCTTACCTTGTATATAGCTTCCTAAGCTCTTTGTTTGATTCTTTCTATCAACTTTCTTCACCAAGAGATTCTTAAAAACCAAAGCAAACACAAAAAAATTAACATCCAAGGTTAGAGCAAGACAACCATAGATCAAATATGATTTTAGAATTTCAAGAATCAATTTAGAAACCAAGTTTCAAGAATTTTACCTTGAAACCCTAGAATTTGAATCCAAAAATCAAGCTTGAAGTTGATGGAATCAAGGCTTGATCACAACTTCAAAGTTGGTTGGAATGATGTTTAGGACTAAGTGGTATGATTTGCTTAAATTAAAAGTGATTGGAAGTGTATTTGTGTGGTGAGGCCGTGAGCTAGAGGAGAGAAAATGAGAGAAAATGTGTTAAATGTTTGAGAGAAAAGATGGTAGCTTTTTGGAAATATGATATTTTGTCCTCCAAGTCCCCATGGCCATGAGACTAGATAGAGAGAGAAATAAATATTTTAATTTTGCTACAAGCTATCACAACCATTAATTCAATCAATGGTGGACATCTAAAGCTTCAACACTAAGCTTGCTCCCACAACCATTAGTTAAATCAAGGGTGGATATGCAAAGCTTCTCCTCCAAGCTTGCTTCTAATTAGTTGATCATAAAGGTGTCATAGCCACCTTCTTTGACCAAGCTAGATATTTCCAAATATTTTTAGAAACTATTACCCAAAGGATAATAGCTACTACTAGTTACTATCCAATGGATAATAACATTACACAATGGAGAATAAAACTCAGATAAAGAAAATTTTTGTCAATTGTTCCCAGTTTCGGGTTTAATAAGTTCCCCTAACCCCATATCAACAGTCCAAAACTTTCGAATCTAGGAAAAATTTTATTTTTTCGGGTCCGCCTCAAACACACATACAACTCAAAATAATATTAAAATAATCAAAATAATTTAAAAATTCTCAAAAATTCACAAAAATTCACAAATATTATAAAACTCATTTATATCAAGAAAAATAAAAAATCTGGGTGTTACAACTCTCCGCCTCTAATAAAAATTTCATCCTCGAAATTTTTCTTACATTCAAAACAAATGAGGATATTACTCCTTCATCTTGTCTTCTTGCTCCAATATAGCATCTCCAGTCACGTCATTCCAAATCACCTTTACTAAGGAAATTTCTTTTCCTTTGAGTTGCTTCATTCTTTTGTCTTCAATCGTTACAGGAAACGTCTCATAGGTTAAATTATCTTTTAATTGTACCGTATCTAGAGCTATAACATAGGTGGGATCAGGAATATACTTTCTTAATTGAGACACATGAAAGACATTATGAATGTTTGAAAGAAAGGTGGTAAGGCTATCTGATATGCTACCGGACCTATCTGACGAAAAATTTGATATGCTCCGATAAATTTAGGAGTGAGCTTTCTGGATTTTATAACCCGTCCGACTCCAGTCATAGGTATAACTCTTAGAAATACATGTTCGTCTTCCTCAAACTCAAGTGGTCTCCTTCTCTTATCATTATAACTTTTCTGTCGAGTCTGAGTTGTCCTCATCTTTTCCTGAATTACTTTAACCTTATCTGTCATCTGTTGCACAAGTTCAGGTCCTAAAGCAAGATTCTCCCTATCTTGAAACCAACACAAAGGAGTTTGACATCATCACCCATACAATGCCACATAGGGTGCCATCCCTATGCTTGAGTTATAACTGTTTTTGTAGGTGAATTCTATCAGAGGCAAGAATTCATCCTAACCTCCAGTCAGCTCTAGAACACAAGCCCATAACAGATCTTCCAGTGACTGAATCATCCTTTCTGATTGGCCATCTGTTTGTGGATGATATGCAGAACTTAAACGAATTTTAGTCCCCATCGCTTTTTGCAAACTTTACCAAAACCTCGACGTAAACCTCGGATCTCTATCAGAAATAATACTGGAGGGTACGCCATAAAGTCTAACGATCTCGCCAATGTACATTTGAGCCAACCTTTCCATTGAATATATTATATTAATAGGCAAGAAATGTGTTGACTTCGTTAGTCAATCAACCACTACCCAAATAGAGTCATAACCCTTTTGAGTCTTGGGAAATTCAACAACAAAATCCATAGTGATGTTATCCCATTTCTATTTGAGAATAGCCAAACGTTACAATATTCTAGATGGTCTTTGATGCTCAACCTTTGCTTTCAGACAGGTCACACAAAATGATACATATTCTGTAATATCTCTCTTCATCCCTTGCCACCAATACAATCTCTTCAAGTCATGATACATCTTGGTCGCTCCAGGGTGCATACTCAACTTGCTTCTATGGGCTTCATCGAGAATTAATCTTCTAAGTTCTGAATTGCTTGGCACACAAATTCTATCTCCAAATCTTAGAATCCCATCAAGTCCTTCCTTAAACGATGTCTCTGCACCTTTCTTTACAAGCTCTCTTTCATTCTGTAAAAATTCATCACCTTTCTGCTCCTCTCTAATTTCTTCCACTAGACTACTCGAAATAGCAATCGCATTCAAACAAATCCTCCCTAGTGTCAAATTCACTAACAATCGCATATCCCAGAATTGCTCTATCAATTCATTCTCTTTAATCATTATAGCAGATACACTAAGTACTTTTCTACTCAAAGCATCCACTACGACATTCACCTTTCCAAGGTGGTACTGAAGTTGAAAATTGTAGTCCTTCAAAAATTCTAACTATCTTCACTGCCTCATATTCAACTTCTTTTGATTGAACAAATACTTCAGACTTTTGTGGTCACTGTAAACATTGAAGGTTGCTCCATAAAGAAAATGCCTTCATATCTTCAATGCAAACACCACTACAGCCAATTCCAAATCATGAGTAGGATAATTCTTCTCATACACTTTTAACTGCCTTGAAGCATAAGCTATGACATTTTTATTTTTCATCAACACATAACCCAAACCCAAATATGAAGCATCATAATACATTTCAAATGGTTCATTGGGATCAGGCAAGATCAACACCGATGTAGTAGTCAAATGCCTCTTCAGTTCTTGGAAACTCTCCTCACATGCATCTGTCCATGTAAAAGTTTGATTCTTCCGTGTAAGTTGAGTGAGAGGTCCTGCTATCTTTGAAAACCCTTCAATAAACTTTCAATAATACCCGACCAAACCAACAAAACTATGAATCTCCATCATGGTCTTCGGTCTTTCCCACTGAAGAACTGACTCTACTTTTGCTGGATCCACTACAATCCTATCCTTTGAGATCACGTGCCCCAAAAACTGAACTTCATTCAACCAGAATTCACATTGGGACAGCTTCGCATATAGCTTCCTCTCCTTCAAAATCTTAAGAACCACACTGAGATGTTCAGCATGTTCCTTCAGACTTTGAGAATAGATCAGAATGTCGTCAATAAAGACAATGATAAATCTGTCTAAATAGGAATGATATATCCTATTCATGTAATCTATGAATATCGCAGGAGCATTCGTTACCCCAAAAGGCAATACTAGATATTCGTAGTGCCCATAACGCATCCGTTACCCCAAAAGGCAATACTAGATATTCGTAGTGCCCATAACGCATCCGAAAAGTTGTCTTAGGAACATCCTTAACCTTCACGCGAATCTGATGATAACTAGAATGCAAATCGATCTTTGAGAAAATAGTAGCTCCCTTCAGTTGATCCATCAGATCATCTATTCTCAGAAGTGGATACTTATTCTTGATTATGATCTTATTCAACTGATGGTAATCTACGCACATCCGTGAAGTTCTATCTTTCTTCTTCACCAATAGTACTGGAGCTCCCCACGGAGACACACTAGGTCTCACAAACTATTTCCCCAACAATTCCTCCAATTGCTTCTTGAGTTCAGCCAACTCTGGTGGCGACATCTGGTATGGTGCCATCGAAATAAGACTAGTGCCTGGTACAAAATAAATAGAGAACTCTATCTCTCTATCTAATGGTAGTACACGATGTTATCAGGAAAAACCTCTGGAAACTCGTTTACTATCGGAATAGCATTCACATCTTCTTTACTTTTGACCTCTAAGGAAGATAACAACATGTATCCTTGAGCTCCTTCCCTTAGGCAAGCTTCGACTTGGTTCGTCGTTAAAATTCTAAAATCCTCAGGTTTAGGAAAAATTAAAGTCTTATTGGCACAATCTAATAGGATATGGTTAGAAGATAACCAATCCATTCCTAGGATTATATTTATTTCGGACAGAGGCAAACAAATCAAATCAACATAAAAGATTTGATTTTCAACACAAACAGGACAGTTTAAACAAACTTTTGTAGTGACAACATGCTTATCAATAGGGGTAGAAACAACTAAATCAAAAAGCAATAATGACACAGATAATCCTAAATGATCCACACAGTCATATGCAATAAAAGAATGCGTCGCTCCAGAATCATATAGTACAGTTAAAGAATTACCTTATAAGGCACATTCCCCCGTAACTAGATCCTCCAATTATGAGGCTTCCTCCCCACTCATAGTGTACCCTCGTCCTCCTGCCTGTGGCTTGGCAGCACGAACATTACTGACAGAGGGCTCCATCTTAGGCTGATCACAGTCCTTTGAAAAATGTCCCAATTTTCCACATCGAAAATAAATGATGCCTTTGATTGTACAGTCTTTTGTCAAATGGTCCTTTCAACATTTAAAACATTTTGATATGGATGCCACTTTTTAACCGAATTTGTTATTGCTTAAACTTCCTCCATAAGATCTTTGTTGAAATTAACTCCCTGTTGGTCATGAGTACGGCTTTCACTGGAATCAATTGTTGTTATTTCCTTCTCTTTGGAACCGTGTTGGTCCAAAGTTACGATTCCTGGTGCCGCAAGACTGATCAATCTCTCTATTCTATGACACTTGTCAACCAAAACTGGGAACTAGTCAATCCCCAATGAAAACACTGTATGCTTCAAATCGTGCCTCAAACCATCTTCAAACTTTCTGCACTTCCACTCTTCGTCAGGCTAAAGTTGGAAGTACCTCGAGAACTTAGACAGGCTCTCGAACTTTGTGGCATATTCTCCAATCGCCATTCCTTCCTGACACAGACAAAGAAATTTCATCTCCTTAGCATGCTTTACACTTGCTGGAAAATACTTTTCCAGAAACTTGTTCTTGAAGAGTCCCCGTGTAATCACTCTTCCTTTAGCTTCTAACAATTGTTGTGTTTCAATCCACCAATCATTTCCATCTCCCACGAGCATGAAAGTAGCGTAAGTCACCTTCCTCTCATCAGCACAACCCATTCCTCAGAAAATCTTTTCTAGCTCTTTGATCCAGAGATTCGCCTTCTCAGGATCAAACTCTCCTTTAAACTGCGGAGGGTTGTTATGATGAAACTCTGATAAATTCTGAGCTTCGGCATTCTCGACATATTGTTGGGTAACTCTTTGATTCTGCTGCACAATGACATCCGCCATCCTTTGCATAGCTTCTACAACTGCAACCATGCTCTCATTTTCGCATCTAGAATCCATACTTGATCCTCTTCCATGCACCATTGTACTCCTTTGAAGTTAAACTAAACAATACAAAATCAAGTCAAATAAAATCATTTTAAAATCATTTCAAACAATGTTGTCTCCTTGCGGAAACAAAACACAGAGAATCACACAACACAAACAAGATAGACCTACCCGCAAACCCAAAAGACTCAAACCAGGCTCTGATACCAACTATTGTAATATCCCCTTTAGGGCATCACATTTACAGATTTTCACTTACTAAATTTTACTAAGTTATAAAATTATTTATTAATATTATTTATATATTTTTCAAATATTTTTCTTTGCGGATAATTAAAACTGATAAATTAAATAAATTACAAAATAGTACCAAATTAAAATAATTTACATTACATACATACCAAGATCTAAAACTTTAAAACATTCATTTTTGTTCTCAAAATAACTATACAGGTACTACAACCCAAATATAAACTAACCTAGTACCCACATCTAGTCAGAAGTGTACTCATCCGGATCCTCCTCCAGATCTTTCTCTGACTCCTCAGAAGACAATAACCCCTGATGGGTCGTAGGGTTACAGACAGGAGTCCGCGCAAAAGAAATAACTGAATCCTCCGTAGGAGTAGCACACTGAGTACTCCACAAAAACTCCATAGGCATAGTAAAACGTAAATGCACAAAAGTATTAAAAGAAAATATAAGGACCCCATGAAAAGTCTTACTAAGGGTCACAGATACTGCTCCAATATATACTACACGATCCTTGTCAACATCATAGAGCCAGGCGTTCATACCACCTCTAAACAAAACCTTCACATATCCTAGAAAACCCCTCAACGCCATAACAACAACAGACAAACTAACCCAGATAGAAATGAGGCGATCCATCTTCCTCTTCTTCACACTCTAAAACAATCATACAAATAAACAGAATAACATAACAAAGAGGTGAGATCCTCTACATCAATACCATCATGGTAGTAAAAGACAGTAAACAACATACTATTCATACACAGCATTAAACAAATACATTCATAGCATCATATGATCATTGTATCAAATAGCAAATAAGTAACACAATACATATATATATCACAGCAGAACAATGACTGACTATGCACATGTATGATGAACCAATTTCCTACTCCATGGAGCTAAACTTAATTTTAGAGAGAATGATCCAGAAGATATATCGGTATATTGGCCGCCTCAGACTAAGTGCTATAATTTCTTAAAGTGCACATCAGGCATTATACATGACATTCTATGCCAAATCATGAATAGAATAGTGTTTAGTTAAGATCATCAGAGCATTGCTCAGTTACCACGGCCTAGTGGAGCTACCTACTATCCATTAGTGGAATATCTGTGCTCCTTGTAACATCCCGAAAATTCTTTATTTCATTATAAACGATCATTTTATAATATTTATGATTTTTAGGAATTTTTGTGGATTTTTCTGAAAATGATGAATATTTTAATATATTTTTCGTTTTACGTGTACACTGAGCGGAGCCGAGAAAACTAGAATATTTTCCCTGAGGCTGGTAAACTTTGAACTGTCAACGTGTCAATGAGGGATCTTACTAAACCCGAGGCCGGGCACAGTTTGCGAGGTTTACATTTTTTTGAGGTTTTATCTGTTAAATAAAATTTTAGTATCATAAAATCATCTGATGAATAATAAAATATTATTTTCATCAATGATAAATTTTATTCACTGAGAAAATAATTCCACAGTGTAATTAACTATCTGTCAGATGTATTTAATTTGGAGACAAGCTTACTATGTGCTTTATCGAGGAGCGCGCGAAGCTTCTCAAGGAAGTTTCCTCCAACCATTATTTTTATCATTTCTCTCTCCTCCCAATTTGTGCAGCACGTTTGAAATTAAGGGGGTCTAATTCATTTCCTTTTCTCACATTTCCTCTCCTCCCAATACGCAGCTACTATTCACTCATCTTCTCTCTTCTCTTTCACCCTACAGCAGCAACACCATCCACCCACACCTCTATTTTGTTCTTCAAACCGTCCCAATCTTAGCACTATTTCGTGTTTGGAGAACCACCATCATTGAGGAAATCAGCTTTAAGGTTCTGCCATTTCCTCCATCTTCATTCTCCTACGTCTTTGAAGCTTAAAGGATGGAGCTTTAAGGTAAAGCTCTTAGCTTTTTCTCCATCTCTTCTCTTTTTCGTAACCCACTGTCATTTTGATGACAATAGGTATCCATTTCAATATTAGGATTCTGATTCTTGCAAGTTTAAATGTTTAAGGATTTCTTGGAAGCTGGAAACGAAATCCTGACCAAAAAGGAGCCACCTTTCTTTGTGCTTCTCCAAGGTAAGAGGAAGACAGTCCTCCTCAACCTCTTTTAGCATTTAGGAACGTTGTTTGTGATTGGTACTGAGATTCATCTCTATTTGTATACTGCTGGTGATGTATGCATATGCTAGTTGATTGTTTTGTGTGTTTTGATATATTTATGTGTACTGGAACGTATAATCTAAAAGGAACACTGTCGGGCTAGCTCTCGGATGGCCATGCCTTGAGACTAAAATTTTGGGATTCTTGGTGAGAAATGGTAATAACTTGAGTTTCTGACCATTAAGTGTAATGTCAAAACCTATCGAGTATGAACTCTTGGCCAAACCCGTCGAATTTGATGTCTTGATCACTTAGTAAAGTCAAAATCCGTCGAGTATGAACTCCTGGCCAAACCCGTCGAATTTGATGTCTTGATCACTTAGTAAAGTTAAAATCCGTCAAGTATGAACCCCTGGCCATGCCCGTCGAATTTGATTCCTGGTCATTTAGTGCAATATCAAAATCCGTCGAGTATGAACTCCTGATCACTTAGGAGAGAAACTCCTCCAATGCAAAATCCATCGAATTTGAATGACCACATCCGTCGAGTGACATATTCATCGAGTTAGAATGCCAATACCCATCGAGAGACATACCTGTCGAGTAGATCTTCTGTCCATTTATCAGAAGCTTCCCAAAGTTAATATTCGTCGAGTAGAATGTCAAGATCCGTCGAATTAGAGTTCTGACCACAGTGTTTTTCATCGGTTCGACACTTGGGAGATTTCTCCAACGTCGACACCCACATTCGTCGAAATAGGACCTCTGCTGACCTTCTGGAAAAATTCGACAGTTTTGATCTCTGTTCGACAGAACCTCCATCCGACAGAAATTGGTTTTTATCCAATCTTGTTATAAAATGTTCTCCCATCTTTCATCCTTCTACCATGTTAGTTTTCGTCAAATGGAAGCCTCAATTTTCCACTAAATGCATTGCCTCCATCGAATTCACAACTATGGTTGATCACCCAATACCTAGCAATTAAATTTGTGACGTTGTTGGTGATTCTGGCCATGTATCTTCCTGGATTCAAAACCCTTGGATTAATAAAAGCACATAAATCATAAATGATTGGATGACTAGAGATTAAGTAGGGATTCATAAACAGGGAAGAACATGAGTTTGGGTGAGCTTTTGAGGCACATAATGAATTTAATGGTTGACTTTTATCATGACTATGAATGAAAATTGTGGATATCCTTAAAATGTACTATTGGATTGTTGTAGACCCATGAATGGGATCAGATCTTCTTGATAAATGATATGACATGCATTTGAAGCATGATGGGCCTAGTTGGTCATGAGGAGTATGATTGTGTCATGCATTGAACAAAAAGAAAGAGATTGTCCGTTGGACTTGGTTAAGGCCGGTAGCCTAGGAGTTAAACTTACACCTTTATGTGGGTGCGAATAGACAAGTGTAGGTTACATGTTGACCTTGGGGGCGTCAGGGTGCGGGTACCACACAATGGGCAGCTGGTAGCTCTCTGTCCGTGGGGCAGACCGATGCAAACACACTGACGATCCGGACCGAGACACTGTCCTATGTCGAGATCTGTGTAGAATGTCTTGTAAAATGCTATGCAGTACAAAATGATAATTTGAGAATTTTAGCACTTGAGGGCCTGGGCAGCCAAGAATACAGACATACCTCCTGATCGTTCTCTCCGACTATTTTGTGTCTAGCTCCATGGAGTAGGGTTTTGGTTATTGAGGGCACGTGTGCATAGTGAGTCGTTGAATTATCTGGCATACATTGCTATTATAATTGGAACTGTTATACCTCCGATAAATCTGTATGTACATGACTGCCTGGAACTGTTTAGTTGATCATAATTACTATTGAATGTTTATTACCATTATTGCTGTCATAAATGCTATGTGGGCGCTTTGCGCCGTTTGGTTTCTCGATGCTATGATTGGTAATGATGGTAGGATGTCTTACCTCTTCTCTGTCTCTCCACTTCTGTTTTGTCCGTATACTGCGTTCCATAGAAGATAACTGCAAGGAACCAGAAGCCCCCGACTTCCCTGGTTTTTGGCCTCATCTTGACTGAGCGACTGCAGAAGAATATGGAGCCACGCACGCAAAGATTTTTGGGAGATGTGCGCCTGACTTTCTTGGGAGGGCCAGAGTGCTGGTACATCAACTATGGTTCTGAGCGTTGCGTCTATACGGGGGATGTGTCGTTATCTCTAGCCTGGAGGCGTCACGAGCCGCCTGTCTTCACCTGCTGCATTAGTTTGCGTTTGGAGTTTCAGCTACCGATACGCGAGATGTGGGGTGACCGTTATTTCACTCCGCGGGAAGACTCTTTTTGTTCCACAGCTCGGGCCCCGTCTCGTGACTCTGCGATTCCTATGGTGATTTCCTCTGACGAAGAAGATCCTGAGGAAGATCCCGAAGAAGTTCTTGAGGACGACCCCGAAGAGGATCCTGAAGAGGACCCTGACTCGATTCCTCCTCACTTGAGGGACTGACTTTACTTGTAGCTACTGAGGGCTACCAATATTTTATTTTGGGGGCCTGATGTTTTATCTGTAGTGGGCTGTATATTCTGATACCGTAGGGATATGTATGTATAATCCTTTGGGGGCAGGTATAGTTTTGCTTTTTGATATGCCAGGCTTTGTAACTAAACAGTTTGATAATTTTATATATATATGAATGAAATGTTAATTTCCCATGTATGTTTCGTCACCGTGGATATTGATTATCGTTAACGTAAATGTAACAAAATGAACAGAAAAAAAAATATACTCGCTAATTTAATTATCCAACTACAATTAAGTAAATATATATATTATTAAAATGAACCGGGTCTTAACTCACATAAATTTTATTTCCGCATTGTAATTGAAAGTGAGACGTTCCCTTCGATAAAAAAAAAGGGGCGTCACACTCCTATGCCTCCTAGTTCAACAAGTGAACAACACTACGTAATTTGCACCCGCACTTAGGTATAATTCAACTCTTAGGCAACAATAGCCTTAACTGACACCGTCTGTTTGACAAATGCATGTCCAGTGACTTAATACACAATATAGGCCACTATTGGCCATAATCACATAGTGATATATCCGGGTCCATTATATTGGCCCGACAACAAAACTTGTTGTTCCTCTCAATCGCGTAGCAATTTTATCGCGTTTTCACAATTGCAAAAAACTTCTGTTACGTTTTCAAAATGTGTAACAGTTTTTCAATGTTTTCTCAATTGTGTAGTGATTTTAAAACGTTTTCTAAATCGCGTAGTTAAAAATTACCATTTTTAAATTGCGTAGAAGTTTTTCTACGTATTTTCAATTGTGTAAAACATTTTCTCAATATTCTAAGCTCAAATTAAAACTTTTCTTATTTAATATCAAAAATTTAACTTTATTTCCATGATTTCCCTATTAAATCCCGTTTAAACAATATTTCTACCATTTTTCTAAAAATTCAAATTATTTTAATTTTAAATAAAATCTTTTTCATTTAATTTATTTATATCATCATAAATTAATTATTTTAAAGTCTCCAGTTACATTTTAGTCCTAAATTCACTATATGGCGAAAATTAATTTCTTAATTAGTAATAAAAATATATTCATTTCTATCTTTATTTTATAAATCCTTAATTAAGTTTATTATCACTAATCGTCTAGATTACCATTTAATAAAACATTTTTTAAATGGATACCCCTTTAGAGGGCTTAGAGGTCACTTAGCCATTGGAGCCAAAATTTCTTTCCTTTCAAGCCTAAATCATAGCATACAACATGTTTAAACATCAAAAAATCCTACTTTAACTAGTTTATGCATAATATAAAAGCAATAAATCACATAGGATAAATAATTACAACCACACAAGCACATCAAATTTCGTGTCCTGCACCACCACAAATGATTGATGAGGTTAATCTCCCTCTTACCTTGTATGTAGCTTCCTAAGCTCTTTGTTTGATTCTTTCTATTAACTTTCTTCACCAAGAGATTCTTAAAAACGAAAGCAAATACAAAAAAATTAACATCCAAGGTTAAAGTAAGACAACCATAGATCAAATATGGTTTTGGAATTTCAAGAATCAATTTAGAAACCAAGTTTCAAGAATTTTACCTTGAAACCCTAGAATTTGAATCCAAAAATCAAGCTTGAAGATGATGGAATCAAGGCTTGATCATAACTTCAAAGTTGCTTGGAATGATGTTTAGGACTAAGTGGTATGATTTGTTTGAATTAAAAGTGATTGGAAGTGTATTTGTGTGGTGAGGCCGTGAGCTAGAGGAAAGAAAATGAGAGAAAATGTGTTAAGTGTTTGAGAGAAAAGATGGTAGCCTTTTGGAAATGTGATATTTTGTCCTCCAAGTCCCTATGGTCGTGAGACTAGATAGAGAGAGAAAGATATCTTTTAATTTTGCTACAAGCTATCACAACCATTGATTCAATCAATGGTGGACATCCAAGGCTTCAACACTAAACTTGCCCCCACAACCATTAGTTAGATCAAGGGTGGATATGCAAAGCTTCTCCTCCAAGCTTGCTTCTAATTGGTTGATCAGAAAGGTGTCATAGCCACCTTCTTTGACCAAGCTAGATATTTCTAGATATTTTCAGATACTATTACCCAATGGATAATAGCTACTGCTAGTTATTGTCCAACGGATAATAACATTACACAATGGATAATAAAACTCAGATAAAGAAAATTTCTATCAACTGTTCTCGGTTTCGGGTTTAGTAAGTTCCTCCGGTCCTGCATCAACAGTCCAAAACTTTCGGATTTAGGAAAAAAAATTATTTTTCTAGGCCCGCCTCAAACACACATATAGCTCAAAAATTCATAAAAATTCACAAATATTATAAAATTCATTTATATCAAGAAAAATGAAAAATCGGGGTGTTACATAGAGAAGAATGACCATGGATCAAAATCATGGTTTTAGAAGGAAGAAAAGAAAGAAAAATGGAAAAGAATAAATTTTACCTTAGAAGTCTTCAAGCCCTAACTTGAAGAAATACTTGGACAAAGATGAACAAGTCAAGATCGTCTCACCAATGTGGCTTAGAAAGAGGTTTAGATCCATGAAAATGGATAAGTGAAATCAAAGAAGATAAACGGGTGGATTTGGTGAGTGTGTATAGCTTTTTGGTTGATGAGAGAGGAATAGAAAAATGATGAAATAAAAATTAGATAGAAACTTTACTCTAGAAGTCTCCTTTCTCTCTCTCTTGGCTGTGCACTCCATCTAGGGAGGAGGTGTCAAGCTTCCTCAACAAGCTTCACAAAGCTTCCTTGAGAAGCTTCCTCCTTTGGTCCAAAAGTCAAAGATGATGTCATGTAGGCGATGTCACATGGATGATGTCATAAAGGTGAATAGATAGAAATAATCTATTAGATTTTTACTACAAGCTATTATTCAATGGACAAAAGTCACAGTTAATAAAGCCGGTATCTATTGTCTAATGGATAATAGAGCGTACCCAAATTTTATCTGTCAGATAAAATCTCAGACCATGAAAACTTTGAAAACTATCTCCAATTTCGAGTTTAATAAGATCCCCCAGCCCCGTTTCAACAGTCCAAAATTTTTTGAAAATAATATTAAAATAATCCAAAGAAATCAAATAATTCATAAAAATTCAAAAAAATTACAAAAACTCATAGCATCACAGAAATCACAGATAAACCAGAAACAAAGGAAAAAAATTGAGGTGTTACAACTCTCCCCTTCTAAAAAGAATTTTGTCCCCAAAATTCATCATACCTTAAAACAAATGTGGATATTGTTTCTTCATTTTGTCTTCTAGCTCCCATGTTGCATCTCTAGTCACATCGTTCCAGATCATTTTTACCAATGCAATCTCCTTACCTCTGAGTTGCTTCACTCTCCTATCCTCAATCTTGATAGGAAGTGTTTCATAGTTCAAATTCTCTTTTAGTTGTATTGTATCCAGTTCGATGATGTGGGCTGGATTAGGAATATACTTTCGCAATTGCGACACATGGAAGACATCATGAAGGTTGGAAAGAAAAGGTGGTAAGGCTATTTGGTAGGCTGCCGAACCTATTCGACGAAGAATTTGATACGGTCCAATGAAATTAGGAGTGAGTTTTCTAGATTTAATGACCCTTCAGACACCAGTTATAGGGGTAACTCTCAAAAACATATGCTCACCTTCCTTAAATTCAAGAGGTCACCATCTCCTGTCGCATAGCTTTTATGTCGACTCTGAGTTACTCTCATTCTTTTCTGAATTATCTTAACCTTTTCAATTGTCTGTTGCACAAGTTTAGGTCCTACTGCAAAATTTTCGCTATCCTGATACCAACACAAGGGTGTTCTACACCATTGCCCATACAATGCCTCGTAGGGTGCCATTATAATACTTCCATGGTAACTATTATTATAGGTGAACTCTATCAAAGGCAAGAATTCATCCCAGCTCCCAGTCTGTTCCAAGACACAAGCCCTTAACAAATCTTCTAATAACTGGATTGTTCTCTCCAACTGACCATCCATTTGCGGGTAATACACAGAACTTGGATGAAACTTCTTGCCCATTACTTTCTACAAACTATGCCAAAATCTCGATGTAAACCTTGGGTCTCTATCAGAAACAATGCTCAAAGGCACACCATGTAGTCTAACGATCTCATCGACATACACTTCAGCCAATCTCTCCATCAAATACCTTAGGTTGATTGGCAAGAAGTGCACTGACTTCATAAGTCGATCCATAACTACCCATATTGAATCATATCCCTTCCTAGTCCTTAGTAATCTGCTCATGAAATCTATTGCAATGCTATCCCATTTCCATTCTGGAATAGTCAAAGGTTGTAGTATTCCAGAAGGTCTTTGGTGTTCCATTTTAGCCTTTTGGCAAACTAAACAGGACGACACATACTTGGCAACATCCCTTTTCTCTTTGCCACTAATATAATCGTTTCAGATCCTACTACATCTTAGTAGTTCCGGGGTGCATGCTCAACTTGCTAAGCACATCTTAGTACATCTTAGTACATCTTAGTACATCCTAGTACATCTTAGTACATCCTAGTACATCTTAGTACATCTTAGTAGTTTCAGATCCTTCTTCTCTTGTAAGTATGGGTCACTTCTCTGCTTTTCTCGGATTTCATCCATTAGTCCACTCGAAATAGTGATCATACTTAAGCACATTCTCCCTGGTGCTAATTCCACAGATAATCGCATATCCCTAAATTGTTCTATTAGCTCACTCTCCTTGAGCATCATAACAGAAACATTAAGCATCTTCCTACTCAAAGCATTCGGTACAACGTTTTCCTTTCCGGGATAATATTGAAGTTGAAAGTCATAGTCTTTCAAAAGCTCTAACCATCGCCTTTGTCTCATGTTCAGCTCTTTTTGATCAAACAAGTACTTCAAACTCTTGTGGTCACTATAAACGTTAAATGTTGCTCTATAAAGAAAGTGCCTCCAAATCTTCAATGCAAACACAACAACAGCTAACTCCAAGTCATGCGTAGGATAGTTTTTCTCATGTACCTTCAATTGCCTTGAAGCATACGCTACCACTCTTCCATTCAACATAAGGACACATCCTAGACCCTGATATGAAGCATCACAATAAACTTCAAAAGGTTCGTTGGGATCGGGTAGGATCAGAACTGCGAAGTAGTCAACCATATCTTCAACTCTTAAAAACTCTCTTCACATGCATCAGTCCATTCGAAAGCTCGATTCTTTTTTTGTAAGCTGAGTGAGAGGTTATCTTGGAGAATCATTCAATAAATCTTCGATAATAGCCAGCTAAACCCATGAAGCTACGAATCTCTGTTACTGTCTGATGAACGATGTCGTACTCGCCTCAAAATAGACTAGGATTTAAATGGAATATAGCATAGTGCATAACCTAGGTCATCTCCCAAGGATCAATTTGGATTTCTCAAGTATATTAAAAATTATCAAAAGGTAGGGGGTTTTATTCATCAAATAACAGAATGCAAATTCGATAGTAATTAGGAATAAATTCAAAATTGAAAACACCAATCCAAGGTCTTCAATTCAAGTGGCAGAATTAATCATAGTTCAAAGAGAGTAAAATTCTTTATGCAATTTCCTCTGTTAATTCAAATTCAACTAGATAATCACCTAGAATTTGATCAACTTAAATAGAATCACAATCGCAATTCTTGATTAAGATTGAATTAAACACAATTTCAAATTAACATAGATTACCAATCGATGATCTATTCTTCATTAAATTCAGATTAATCAATCCAAATCTATCTATAATTTCAAAAACAAAATCATAAATCAATTAAAGAAAGAGAAGAGGAAAGAACATAATCATAAATCACAAATAAACAAAAGAACTCAAAACTCTAACCACAATCATTGAATTCCTTGGATTGATTGGATCTTTAGCCTTCCATGGCTATCACCATTGAAAAGATACAGAACCTTCAGAGAAGAGAGAAAGAGAAAACGAAACTAGAGAAAATGAAAAGAGAGAAAAAAAAAGTTTTTTGATTCCAATCGTAAAACTCAAAAATCAGGATTCGTAAAGAAGTGTGTTTTTCGTATTCTGTCTCAACCTATTTGTAACTAAAATTATTCTATAATTCTTAATCTAACCCTAGCCCAAACTGTAGCCCTATGAATAAGCTTTTTAGAGACGTACAATTTGCCTTTTTTGGGTTTAAATTGAGAGAGTTAAGCCCAAATCAGTGAGGGAAGGTTCAAGCTTTATGACAGCAACAGTGTCCTAACTTCGAGGCTTAATTTCACCCTGAATCCAGCTGAATTAGAAAAACTGCATTAGACTCAAAATTGTGTATCTTCGTCTCAGCTTTTAGGGGACACCAAGATCATCCAAATATGACATTTGTAACTCAAGATATGGCCTGTACAAGAAAGAAAAGTCAAAATAAGTTAAATTCTGACAATTAATAAAGCTTTTACAACTAAGCTCAACGAGGCCCAATCATCTAAAACTCACCCACAAACATAATATTGGATACAATTATCATCAATTAGGCTAAATATAAAGCAATAATGAATGCCTCAAAATTGATTGATCAAATTCCCCCACACTTGAACTTTTGCACTCCCGGGAAAAATACAAGAGACCAAAACTAGGGAATAAAGAAAAACAAATGCAAGAATGCAAGAGGAGCAATAGAAGATTCAAAAGAACAAAACATCCATGAATTAAAATTTCTTCACATCTCAAACCAACAAGCAAGGTAGCTTCAACTTGAAAAGCATGAATCAAGAATGAAAGATCCTCACAAGATACACTCTCAATCCCTTAAGTGTTTACAAGGTAAGTATTTCACTCAATTCAACTCATGAACGATTGCACTACCATAAGCTTGCTTATCTTCTACTTCTCCACTACTCAAAACACATGCACACAAAACAAGAGGACTTTGTTCAAGGTTGTAATGAGGTCAAGGTAAGGGAAGGAAACAATATGGATATGGCAAAATAAATACCAAAGAGAATGAAAGAGCATTGTGAAGGAACTCAAATGACAAGTAACAAACATGAAATTTTATCCCCCAACTCCAAATAATGCACATTCTCCTTTGCAAATTTCTTTCTCTTCTTTTTCTTTCACAACCTTTCTTGAATTTATTCTTTTTCTTTTCTTTCTCTTTTTTTTTCTTTCTTTTTCTTAATTCTATTTTTTTCATTTTTTTAAAATTTCACCAAACATCTTGCACATTGCACATCAAAGTAGACAACCCCCACGCTTGAACATCAAAAGAGCTCCTCCAATGAAAATGAACCAATGCTCTCCTATTCCCTAAGGTAAAGGTAAAAACATGATTTTTCACATAAGGCACAAAATGAGCTAAAACAAAGAATAGACAAGTAGGCTCAAGGGGGTTAAACAAGGGAAAGTGATGCAAGGTTAGCTATTTGGCCAAAGTAGTTAATCAAGAAAGAATGCCTCAATCATGTTCATGCATACAAGTGAAAATGTAGCCTCAAAAAGAATTTAAGCAAGTTCTAGAGTGATCAAATGACATGAGTGACAATCACACAAGAAAGAAGAGAATGATGCAAATGTTAAATCCACCAATAGGCTCAAAATCTCACAAGGTATGCATCTATCAAACTTGATTCACCAATTCAAACATTCACCACCAAGCAAATTAAATTCAAGAAAAAAGAAAATTTATTCAATCATGTTATGAACTTTGAATTCCAATTATCAACTTACAAACCTCAAAACATCATTGGAAAGCAACTCAAAACACACTTGTGCCCCTTTTTTTTAATAGAAAACAGAATTAAATGAAGAAAACAAAAACCAAAATAGCAAAATAACACAAAATGCAAAAATAGAAAATAGAAAACAGAATGAAACAGAAAAAACGAAAAAGAAAACAAAAAATAGAAAATAGAACAGAAATAGAAAATGAAAACAAAAAACAAAAAATAGAAATAGCAGAATTTGTATGACAAATGAGAAATAGAAAATAGCAAAAACAGAAATAGTAGAATAGCGAGAAATAGGAAAATAGAAAAAAAAAATAGAAAAATAGAAACAAGAAAACAAAAATAGCAAAATTCCCTCCCCCACACTTAAATCACACATTGTCCTCAATGGCAACACAAATCAAAAGATAAGTAGACAAGTGAAATAAAAGAGCAAGGGAAGAGAACACCCTCATCAAGGTGGAAAGATTTGCACTTGGGGAAAGGTGGGCTTTTCCAAGGAGAGCTCCTCCACAAGAGCGGAGTGCACGGGGCTCTCAAGAAAAGGCTTAAGACGGTGCCCATTAACCTTAAAACTCTTGTTGGTAGCTTCATTTGAAATCTCCACTGCACCATAAGGAAAAATGTTAGTGACAACAAAAGGACCATCCCACCTAGAACGGAGCTTACCGGGCATGAGTTTAAGGCGAGAATTGAACAAAAGCACTTTTTGGCCAATGGAGAACTCCTTTCGGGAAATCATCTTGTCATGGAAATGCTTAGTCTTTTCCTTATAGATCTTGGAATTCTCATAAGCCTCCAAATGAAGTTCCTCAAGTTGTTGCAATTGAAGCTTCCTCTCTGAACTCGCTTGGTCAAAAGCTAAGTTACAACTCTTCACTGCCCAATATGCACGATGCTCTATCTCCACTGGAAGGTGGCAACTTTTACCAAAGACAACCCTAAAGGGAGACATCCCTATAAGCGTCTTGTAAGCAGTACGATGAGCCCAAAGAGCATCCTCTAACCAGTGGCTCCAATCCTTCCTATTCGGCTGTACCATCTTCTCCAAAATCTGCTTTATCTCTCGGTTAGAAACCTCAGTCTGCCCATTAGTTTGGGGATGATATGCTGTAGACACTCTATGCACGACCCCATACTTCCGAAACAAGGCCTCCATAGTCTAGTTATAAAAATGAGTCCCTTGGTCACTAATGATAGCGCGAGGCACTCCAAACCTGCAAAATATGTTAGACCTAACAAAATCCACAACAACTCGAGCATCATTAGTCCTGGTGGCCTTGGCTTCCACCCATTTAGAAACATAATCAACCGCAAGGACAATATAAGCAAAACCAAAAGAAACAGGGAAAGAGCCCATAAAATCGATACCCCAAACATCAAAGACCTCGCAGAAAAGAATGGGCTGCTGGGGCATTTCCTGCCTACGAGTAATGGCCACTCCTGCTCTCTGGCACTGCTCACAAGTAGTGAAAACCTGATGCGCATCTCTGAAAATGGTGGGCCAGTAGAATCCAGAGTCCAGCACCTTCCTAGCTGTCCCCTGTGGTCCAAAGTGTCCTCCGACTAGAGAGGCATGACAGAAATGAAGAACTGACTGGATATTATGGTCAGGTATGCATCTGCGAATCACCTGGTCACTACAACATTTTCACAAATATGGATCATCCCAAACATTATATTTAGCATCACTTTTAAGCTTAGCTCTCTGTGATCTAGATGCATGAGGGGGAAAAACAGATGCAACCAAGTAATTAACTAAATCAGTAAACTAATGGGAAAATGAGGAATCATGTAGCTGCATAAGCTGCTCATCTGGAAAATCATCTCTGATAGGAGAAGGGTCAACAACTCCTTCGATCCTGCTCAAATGATCCGCCACCAAATTCTCTGCGCCACTCCTATCTCTAATCTCCAAATCAAACTCCTGGAGAAACAGCATCCATCTGATCAATCGAGGCTTCGAATCTGCTTTCTTCAACAAGAACTTTAAGGCTACATGATCAGTAAAAATAACCACTTTAGAGCCAAGCAAATATGATCTAAACTTATCAAGTGCAATTACAATAGCAAGCAAATCTTTCTCAGTGGTAGTATAGTTAGCCTGGGCAGCATCTAAAGTCCTGGAAGCGTAGGAGATGACATGAGGTAGCCTGCCAACTCTCTGGGCTAGGACAGCTCCCAATGCATAGTTAGATGCATCACACATGAGTTCAAAAGGGAGTATCCACTCAGGCGGCTGAATGATGGGAGTGGTGGTCAGAGCTATTTTGAGGCAATCATAAGCCTCTCTACACCTGTCATCAAAATCAAAGATAACATCTTTCTGCAACAAGTTAGAAAGTGGAAGGGCCTTTTTGCTGAAATCTTTAATGAACCTCCTATAGAAACCTGCATGGCCAAGAAAAGAATGAACCTCTCGCATGCAAGAGGGACGCAAGAGGGGTAAGGCAACTGGGAAATAACATCAATTTTAGCAGGATCTACCTCTATACCCTTCCGAGAGATCACATGGCCTAAGACTATGCCCTGTTCTACCATAAAATGACATTTCTCATAATTAAGAACAAGGTTAGTCTCAATGCATCGATGCAAAACTCTATCCAGACTGTCCAAATAGGCATCAAAGGAGGAACCATAAACAGTAAAATCATTCATAAACACCTCAATGCAATCCTCTAAAAAGTCTGAAAAGATACTTACCATGCATCGCTAGAAAGTTCCAGGGGCATTGCATAGGCCGAAAGGTATCCTCCTTCTCTTGGTCCTCTGGTGCTATGTGAATCTGGAAATAACCTGAAAAGCCATCAAGAAAATAGTAGTAAGATTTTCCAGCCAAGCGCTCAAGCATCTGATCAATAAAGGGCAAAAGAAATTGATCTTTTCTGGTCGCTTGGTTGAGCCACCTGTAATCAATACAAACTCTCCAGCTACTCTGCACCCTAGTAGGAATCAGCTCATCACGATCATTTTTCACTACTGCGATTCCTGACTTCTTTGGAACCACTTGAACTGGACTCACCCAAGTACTATCTGATATAGGATAGATGATGCCAGCTTACAGAAGCTTGGTCACCTCCTTCTTTACCACATCCAGGATCAAAAGGTTGAGTCACCTCTGTGGTTGTCTTACTGGCTTAGCACCATCCTCAAGATGTATCCTGTGCATGCACATGGAAGGACTAATGCCAGGAATATTAGCCAAGGTCCATCTGATAGCTCTCTTATGCTTCTTCAGGATTTGTAACAACTTCTCCTCCTGCTCGGCATGGAGGGCAGTAGAAATAATCACGGGTAGCTTCTTATCATCCTCTAAGTATGCATACTTAAGGTGCTGTGGAAGTTGCTTAAGCTCCAGTGTAGGTGGCTGAACTACAGATGGAAGTATCCTGGTGGTAGGAACTGTGTCTACAACCTGTAACCCTACACAATCCAAACTGCTGCATTCTGACTCCATGGAATTCGCAGCTACACCATCATCAAACTGTTCCAAACCTGTAAAATCTGCATTGAAATCTGCATCGAAATCTGCATCGAAATCATCATGTAAACAGGATGCAATCTCAGCACAAACACTGCACATTTCAGACTCAATACATGTAGGACAAGTGTAAATATCATCTAAATCATCAAAATCTGAGAAATCAACAGCAAGGAACTTAGACAGGTTATCATCAACTATATCAGCTAGTAAATCTATATGGAAAACAGAATGCTCCTCCATGGGGTGCTTCATGGCATCCAAAATGTTAAATCTGACCACACTATCACCAAACTCCATGGAAAGAGTGCCTGCATGGACATTAATCTTAGTTTTGGCAGTTTTGAGGAAAGGTCTGCCAAGAATGATGGGAGCCTTACTGGATTCAGATTCTCCATTCATATCCAAAATATAGAAGTCTACAAGAAAGATCAAATCATTAACTCTAACAAGGACATCTTCAATGAGTCCAGCAGGGTATGCATTACTCCTGTTTGCCAACTGAATGATAACTCCTGTATTCTATAAGGGTCCAAGCGAAAGAGAGTTAAACACAAACATAGGCATAACATTAATTGAAGCACTTAAATCCAATATGGCATTTTCGAATTTGCTATTGCCTATGGTGCATGGAATAGTAAAAATCCCTGGATCCTTGCATTTTTGGGGCATTGTAGGCTGAATAAGTGCAGACACATTTCTCCCCATACTGATCTTCTCATTTCCCTTTAACCTCCTTCTGTGAGTGCACAGATCCTTAAGAAACTTGGCATATCTTGGAATTTGTTTGATTACTTCAATGAGAGGAATGTTCACCTCAACCTTCCTAAAAGTCTCCAAGATCTCCCTATCTGTGTCAGTCTCAAAAGTCTTCTTAAGTTGCACGACCCTCTGAGGGAATGGTAGTGGGATGGATTGCTCCTGCTCATCAGTAACTACACCAGGAGTGGGGACAGAATCTATTTTCTTTATTGTGCTGCTACATGGAATTTCTGGTATGTCTTACTGCTCCTTGCTCTCCTTATCTAATCCATGTTGCAACCTACAATTTGGTGCATCAATAGCCTTACCAGATCTGAGAGTGATGGAGCTCACATTTCTTGGATTCACCACAGTTTGTGCAGGTAACTTGTCAGAATCTTGTGTCTGTAATTAGTTCATTGAACTAGCAAGCTGTCTAATCTGGTTCTCCAAATTCTGAATGGTAGCTTCTGTCCTCTGCTGGAACTGCAAGTTGTTCACTGCCATTTGCTTTATCAATTCCTCTAAGGTTGGCTCAGATTTAGGAGGTACTGTAGTGAGCTGCTGCATATTCTGCTGCTGCTGCAGGAAAGGTGGCTAATATGGTCTATTGGAACCTATAGTGGATTAGAAAGGGAGCTGCTGCTGCTACTGCTGCCTAAATTGAGTAGGGGCAGATGATGAAGAGTTATTCCCCCACCTCAGATTGGGATGATTTCTCCAGCCTGAGTTATATCTGTTGGAGGACAGATCATAACTCATTTCTTCTTCTTGAGGCCTTCTGTTGTAGATGTTTGCTGCATAGGCCTGTGGGGTACCATCAGTGTCACCCTCTTGTAGAGTAGGACAAGCATCTGTGGGATGATTAGCAGAGGTGCAGATGCCACAAACTCTGATAGGAACTACTGCTGTAGGCTGCTGGTGCTGATTCACAACCAGTTGTCGCACCAAGGATGCAAGATCATCAATTTTGTTTTCCAATTTCCTGTGATCTGCAGAATAGGCGGCTTCAATTTCGTGGACATCTCTAGTCAACACCACTAAGTTACTTCTAGTGCCAAATTGTTGAGAATTAGTGGCCATATTCTCAATCAGATTCCTTGCAACCATAGGAGTCTTGTGTACCAATGCCCCTCCACTAGCAGCATCAACCATACTCCTATCCATAGGAAGCAGACCTTCATAAAAATACTGGATGAGTAACTGGTGACTGATCTGATGGTGAGGACAACTTGCACACATCTTCTTAAACCTCTCCCAGTATTCATATAATGTCTCTCTGTCAAATTGCCTAATGCCACATATTTCTTTTTTGATGGAGGCAGCTCTTGATGCAGGAAAGAATTTCTCCAAAAACAACTTCTTAAAATCATTCCAGCAAGTGACAGAACTTGGATGCAAATAGTACAGCCAGTCCTTAGCAGCATCCTGTAAGGAGAAAGGAAATGCTCAAAGTTTAATGTGATCTTCTGGAATGCCTTGAGGCTTCATGGTCAAACACACAATGTGGAACTCCTTAAGATGCTTATGAGGGTCCTCACCTGCATGACCACTGAACTTAGGCAACAAATGAATCAATCCAGATTTAAGTTCAAAAGGAGCATCAACATCAGGATACTGAATGCATAAAGACTGATATGTAATATTAGGTGCAGCAAGCTCTTTCAATGTTCTTTCATCCATAATATCAGTGTTAACAGTAGAATCAATGACAGAATGCACAAAATCAGAAAATTCAGATGCAGAATCATTATTATGATGACTATGTGTAGAAAATTCAGATGCAGAATCACTATTATGATGACTACTTCCTATATGCTCATCAAGTTCAGAATCAATCCTATGAGACCTATGCAAGGAATGAAAAGTCCTATCTATCTCAGGATCAAAAGGATGTAGTATACTAGGGTTAGACCTAGTCATGTAACATGGAAAACTCAAAAACACAAAATCAAGCAAAATTGACTATCAAACAGCAAAAATGCACTAAAATAAATCTAATTGACTTATCAAATGAATTTTAAAAATTATGGGAACACCACAAGCTAAAAACTACACAAAAATGGAACTTAAAAATGTAATAAAAAATCTTCAAAAATTGAAAAAGTGGTCTAAACGATGGAATTTGGCTTAAAAATGAGTGACCTTAGTTATATGCACTAAGCCTTTCTTAAAATGCCCTTTTCTTTCAACGGAACAAGTCTCAGCTTGATCTAAAATTCGGCCCTTTTTCCAAAAATTATAAAACTACCCAGAAACCTTACCAAATGATGAAAATTGGCTAAAATCTGAATACCTGATCCTCAAAAGGATCACTTTGCTCCAAATGATGTTTTACCCTTAGAGACCAAATTTCATCTCAATCAGAGTTGGCCAGATTGCACTTTGTTCTCCCCTGCACCAGAAATTAGGAAAAGAGTGCTAGCAGTGTATGAAACAGTGGTAAGAAGCTAGTAACACGCCCAAAATGAATGCATAACACTCACAATAAGGTCTTGTAATGCAATTGGCAATAAGATCAACAAAAGGATGGTCAACAGTAGAAAAAGTCAATAAAATAGTAACAATGCAAAAACAGCAACAGAATGGGCAGAATGAGTAGAATCTGTAGCAAAAAAAAAATAAAAATAAAACAGCAAAATGCACTTAAGGAATTCCAGCAAAGTTGATCACGAGTACAGAAAAATTAACAGCAAATAGGAACTCCTAATAAACCTAAGAAACCGAAAATAGATCCCCGGCAACGGCGCCAAATTTTGATGAACGATGTCGTACTCGCCTCAAAATAGACTAGGATTTAAATGGAATATAGCATAGTGCATAACCTAGGTCATCTCCCAAGGATCAATTCGGATTTATTAAAAATTATCAAAAGGTAGGGGGTTTTATTCATCAAATAACAGAATGCAAATTCGATAGTAATTGGGAATAAATTCAAAACTGAAAACACCAATCCAAGGTCTTCAATTTAAGTGGCAGAGTTAATCATAGTTCAAAGAGAGTAAAATTCTTTAATTCGAATTCAACTAGACAATCACCTAGAATTTGATCAACTTAAATAGAATCACAATCGCATAGATTACCAATCGATGATCTATTCTCCATTAAATTCAGATTAATCAATCCAAATCTATCTATAATTTTGAAAACATAATCATAAATCAATTAAAGAAAGAGAAGAGGAAAGAACACAATCAGAAATCACAAATAAACAAAAGAACTCAAAACTCTAACCACAATCATTGAATTCCTTGGATTGATTGGATCTTTAGCCTTCCATGGCCATCACCATTGAAAAGATACAGAACCTTTAGAGAAGAGAGAAAGAGAAAATGAAACTAGAGAAAATGAAAAGAGAGAAAAAAAAGGTTTCTTGATTCCAATCGTAACACTCAAAAATTAGGATTCGTAAAGAGGTGTGTTTTTCGTATTCTACCTCAACCTATTTGTAACTAAAAATTATTCTATAATTCCTAATCTAACCCTATCCCAAATTGTAGCCCTCTGAATAAGCTTTTCAAAGACATATAATTTACCTTATTTGGGTTTAAATTGAGAGAGTTAAGCCCAAATCAGTGAGGGAAGGTCCAAGCTTTATGATAGCAACAGCGTCCTAACGTTGAGACTCAATTTTGCCTTGAATCTAGCTGAATTAGAAAAAACTACATTAGACTTCAAATTATGTATCTTTGTCTCAGCTTTCAGGGGACACCAAGATCATCTAAATATGACATTTGTAGCCCAATATATGGCCTGTACAAGAAAGAAAGGTCAAAATAAGTTAAATTCAGACAATTAATAAAGCTTTTACAACTAAGCTCAATGAGGCCCAATCATCTAAAACTCACCCACAAACATAATATTGGATACAATTATCATCAATTAGGCTAAATATAAAGCAATAATGAATGTCTCAAAATTGATTGATCACTTTCTTTGGCCTTTCTTATTAAAGAACTGCTTTCACTTTAGATGGGTCCATTGTAATTCCTTCCTTTGAAATTACATGACCCAGAAACTGAACCTCCTCCAACCAAAACTCACATTTAGACAACTTAGCATACAACTTCTTCTCCTTTAGAATCTGAAGAACCACACTAAGATGTTCGGCATGTTCCTCCTGGCTTCATGAATAGATCAAAATGTCATCAATAAAGACAACAATAAATCTATTCAGATAAGGACGAAAGATTCGATTCATGTAATCCATGAATACAACAGGAGCATTTGTTACTCCAAATGGTATCACAAGGTACTCGTAGTGCCCATAATGCGTCCGAAAAGCCGTCTTAGGTACTTCCTCTACTTTCACACGAATTTGATGATAGCCAGAACGTAGATCAATCTTGGAGAAAACAACAGCTCCCTCCAGCTGATCCATCAAATCATTTATCCTCGGAAGTGGGTACTTGTTCTTAATCATAATCTTGTTTAACTGACGATAGTCCACACATAATCGAGAAGTTCCATCTTTCTTTCTTAACCAATAGCACTAGAGCTCCCCACGATGAAACACTAGGTCTCGCAAATTTCTTCTCCAACAGTTCCTCCAACTACTTCTTGAGCTCGGCTAACTCCGATGGTGACATCTGATATAGTGCCATGGATATAGGACCGGATCTTGGCACAAGATCGATAGAAAATTCTACTTCTCTTTCTGGTGGTAATCTAAGTATATCATCATAAAAGACTTCAAGAAACTCATTAATCACAGGAATAGCATTCACATCGGTCTCACTCTTGACTTCCATGGAAGATAAAAGCATGTATCCTTGAGCTCCTTCCCTTAAGAAAGTTTTGACTTGGTTGAAAGTTATAAATCCAGAAATCTCAAAATTAGGAAATACTAAGGTTTTATTGAAACAGTCAAGAAGGATATGGTTAGAAGATAACCAATCCATTCCTAGAATAACATCTATTTGAGAAAGAGGTAAACAAATCAAATTAACCAAAAATAGTTCAAACAAACTTGAGCAGTAACAACGGGTCTAGCAGTGGGAGTAGCAACAATCAAATCAAAAGGTAAGGAAGACACAGACAACCCTAATCGGTGCACACAATCATAGGCAATAAAAGAATAGGTTGCCCCTGAGTCATACAGTACAATTAAAAGATTACCTCCTATGACACAATCTCCCTTAATCAGATCTTCGGATTGGGAGGCCTCTGCTCCACTCAAAGTGTAAACCCTTCCTCTCGCTTGAGATCTTGCAGCACGTACATTGTTAACAGTGAGCTCCGCCTTAGGTTGATTGCAATCCTTCGTATTGTGTCCGGGCTTCCCACATTTGAAGTAGATGATCCCCTTGATTGTGTAGTCTCTCGTCAAGTGGTCCCTTCCACACTTGAGACATTTTGGCGCCGATGCCCCGGTCTGACCAAACTTATAGCTACTAGGACCTTCCCATGTGATTTTTGCTGAGCTTGATTCCCTTGTGGCCTCGAATATGGCTTTTGCCGAAAACGATTGCCACTGCCATTCCTCCCTCTTTGGAACTGAGAGGGTTCAAAGTTACGACTCCTTATTTCACGTGACTGATCCAATTCCTCAATCCTGCCCACTTTTCCAAAAGAGCTGGGAACTGATCAATTCCCAAAGGCAACATCGTTCTCTTCAAGTCATGCCTCAAGCCTTCCTCAAATTTGTGGCACCTCCACTCCTCATCGGGTTGTAGCTGGAAATACCGTGAGAACTTTGACAAGCTTTCAAACTTAGCAACATACTCACTGACTGACATGCTTCCTTGTTTCAAACCTAGAAACTCCATCTCTTTCGCATACCTCGCACTGGATGGAAAGTACTTCTCCAAGAATTTGTTCTTGAAGGCTTCCCTGGTGATCACTGTTCCCTCAGCTTCCATCAATCGATGGGCTCCTGCCCACCAGTCTTCAGTGTCTCCAATAAGCATAAAGGTAGCATAGGTTACCTTCTAAGCATTAGTACATCCCATTCCTCAGAATATTTTCTCCAACTCTTTCATCCAGAGGTTTGCTTTCTCCAGATCGAACTCTCCTTTGAATTGTGGTGGATTATTGTAGTGAAACTCCGATAGGTTCTGCGTTTTAGCGGTAGCTTCTTGTTGTTGGGTAGCCCTTTGGTTCTGTTGCATTATAACCTCTGTCATTCTCTGCATCGCCTCAGCTGCAGCAGCCATACTCTCACTGTCTCATTCAGAGTGCACACGTACAGCTCCACCTCGAGCCATCACATTCCTTTGAAGTCAAACTAAACAATACACAAGGAAAGTCAGGTGAAGTCATATCAAACAATTTTGTCTCCTTTCGGAAACCAAACACAGAGAAATCACATAACACAAGTAAGATAGACCTAACCACAAACCCCAAAAGACTCAAACTTGGGCTTTGATACCAACTAATATAACACCCTCCTTAGGGTGCCACATTTATACCTCAAAACGTCAAAGGTTTATATGACATGCGAAAAAAGAGTTACCCAAAAACACATAAGTATGGAAAATAATGATGCTAATTATTACAATAACTAGCATACTAATTGGTTTACAATCCATAATCATTAACAATGAGGACTCCATCCTCAACAACATAGTTATGAGATACAATGATGCCAATTAAGACTAACTAGCATGTCAATTGATTTATACTCATAACCATATGTGTGAATTAAAATGATGTCAATTATTACATATATAGCATACTAATTGGTTTATATCCATTATCTCAAAATTGGCTCACAATGATGCTAAATATCTCCATAATTGGCATACCAATTGTTTTACATTCACTACATAAACACTTTTTAAAATACCTATTAGAATCTCATCAATCAAGCATGAAGGTATCTCATAATATCACCTCATGCCCAAACATCCTGCATTCCCTAGTTGTGGCACACAACTTTGACCAACCAGGCACTATGGCCCTCAACTCTTGCCAACTACCATCATAAAACACTTCAAATCTTGCCTAAAAAGGATAATTTTCAAGATTTCACCAAATGTGCATCATAAGTTCAAAAATTCTAAAACTTTTACCACATGAAGCCTTATATATTAGCTTTTAAATGCCATAAGAATCAAGTAAATTCGATAACTACAACTCAAGTTACGCTAGAAACACTACATGCTATCAGGCATTTCTGTTTTGGTAGCAGAACACGAAGTTTGACCTTTGTACAGTAAAACAGGCATAACTTGAGATATAGAGGTAGAAACGACGTGATTTTGGTAGCATTGGAAAGCTAACTTTTATGAAAACCACAAGAGCTTATTCTCATTACAAATGAAGACACGTCCCATGTCTTCAGACACGCCCCCCCCGGTGTTTTCCTCTGTAAGCACTGTTCATGAATTTTCAACTGGCAGAGAGGAATACCCCCCACCCCTGTATCTTCAGATACGGGTCGTATTTCTAGGCCAGAAACTCTACAACTCACTTTGAAGAGTCGTGACACTATTCCTTAGGCCAAAATCTTGGATTTTGGCTACTCCAATCCAACCTCTAGGTGATTTTAAGTCCCAAACAAGTTTACAAATATAAAGAAAACTTAAAACACCAATTTATTTTATAAAAAATGGATTAAAACACTAAATCACTCATCCAAAATCACAAATCAAAAGTGAGTTTCTTACCCATCTTCAAAAACTCAAAGAGTTTCAAGAACACCATTAAAGCTTGAACCTTTAGCATGTATTCAAAGCATAAAAACATATATTTTACTCAAATGTCCACAAATCTCAACAAAGTTCATCGAAATTCCATTTTTTTCAAGAAGTAAAAGATGAACAAAGTGGGTAAAGCTTTAGAAATCCCCCTACCTCAATGGCCAGAAATGAAGTCACTTGGAAGCTCTTCTCCACCTTTATCCTCTTCCTCCTCCTTGATTGATCCTTTCCTTGGATCTTCCTTCTTTCCTTTTCCTTTGCCCTTGCCTGCTATCACTGAGAGATAAGAGATGAGAGAAATGAGAAAAATATCTCATTTGGTGCCTAAAATGCCAAGGCAACAGAAGAAAGAGTAGTGTTCTCTTTGGTCACTTAAGTGACCATTAATAAATCTCAATCTGTTAAGAACACTCAGATTCCGCCAAGTCCAGTTTTCTTACTTCCAACAATTCCAAAATAAATTCTAAGATTCGATAACAATCTCATTTTGTCATTTCTATATTTTTCCATTTCTGCCGGTAGTCAATCTGGTATTAAAACACACTCAGTATGCTTAAAAATGTCAAATTGACTCCGATTGATCTCAAATTTTAACTGTAACATCTTCCACACATTTGTGACTTAGAAACAAGTCCTCTACATTTATTTCCATTAACTAAGTAGTTTAAGTCGCTTCCAAGGCTAATAACAACTATATTCATCACATAGTGTGATGTGTGTGAAACATCATGTTTTGTTCTTGTTTTGCATGCATTTTTAGGCATTTTAGGCATTTTAGTTTCCCTTTTAGTTTGTTTTTCCCTTAGTTTGGATAACTACGGTGTTTTTTATGTTCTTGTGCAGGATTAATGTTGAATTGGCCTTGGATTGAATGGAATGCTCGCATGTTTGAAGTTGGAGCTTAATGAATAGCAATAAAGGTGCAAAAAGGTCATTCCAGAGGGATCCACGGCCTGCTCGTGGATCAAACCACGGCCATGGATCGAGAGGCAACTTAAAGAAGGAAAAGAGAATTCCAGAGAGTTCCATGGCCTGGCCGTGGATGAAACCACGACCGTGGAACTCAACAGCATGCAAAATTGGCCTGTGGCAGAGAGATCCACGGCCTGGCCATGAAATGATCCACGGCCGTGGATCGCAGTGCGCAGCAGTTTTTAAGTTTTTATTTTTATTTCTTTTGGGGACTTTTTAACCAATTAAAACCCTAGGTTATAAATAGATGTTCTGAATACAATTAGGGGGTTCTAATTTGGTTTTGGAAGAAGCACATTGGAGGCTTTGGGTTCTTGATCTTTCTTCCCTCTTCTCTCTTGAATTATGGGTTTGGATGTTTATAAACATGATTTCTTATTCCTTCTTCTCTATGTCTGAGTAGTTTCTTTTGTTTCTAGGATTGGGCAATGCCCTTTGATACATTAATAATGATTAATTGACGTTGTTTCCCCTTTTATTGATCCTGAATGTTCTTTGATTCAATTCTTATTGCTCTTATTCATGTGAATTTGCTGGCCACTTATTTGCATCTCATAGGCATTTAGGGACGTACTGAGAGGTGAATCTAGGTGTTGGAACCATATGAATTGAACTTAAGGTCTAAATCACGAGAGTAGTTTTAGCCTTTCGAGGATTCAATGAATTACCACAAAGCGTAATGGGTGCAATTTAAATTCAATTACCACGAGAGTAGGAATTGGTTTAATTGGGCACAGATCTTGTATCTTGAGAAAGAACATTAACTAATTTAGGGTAATTCACTTTCATTTGAATTTCAGATTTAATAAAAGGGTTGTCAATTAGGATTTATCTTGTATCATTGTGGTATCCCAATCTTGGAAGCTTTCTTGAATTTGAAAATCCCCTTCTTGATAACTTGCTATTTTTGTTCTGAATTATGTTTTCTTGATTTTTATTTAATTGCTTGTTACTACGTTCTTCTTAATAAACAATCATATTCTCCTTTGTTTAATTTAATTGAATTAATTAATTAATTGGTATTCATAGACACAGTCCCTGTGGATTCGATCTTTTTATTACTTGACGATGAAACCGTACACTTGCAGATTTCACGCATCATAGTGTTACAGCAAAGTGCCTAAACATGCTCAGACAATCACAAAACTGCACAGACATGTTAAGCATGTCTTTGTAACCATATACAAGCCTAACATATTTTTTCAGGATGCTACATAGATATGTATAGAGTCTTCGTACAATCGAAGAAATTTTTTTAAAAGTATCAAGCACATTCTACCAAGTATTTCAAATTTATCTTTATAATGCTAGAATAAATTTAAACACAAAAACAATTATTTTTATATTGCTATTATGTTGTTCTGCTATGTGTTTTGAACACTATGCAATCCTTCAAAAATGGTTGCAAATTCATTTACCAAACCAATTCCTTGAGTTATGTATATCAAGCATTGCGTAGGGTATGAATTTTCATATTTGTCGTAGAACTTCAAAGTGTAATATACACAATATTATATGTTGTATAAACTTATGAGGTTAGCTCTTTCACACAAGCAAACCACCTTTGAAGCTAAAAGTAACAAGCAAAGATGAGATGTATGCATTCTTATGCACACAAGTGAACAAAATAGAAAATAAATTCATATCAAATGACACCTTAGTAAAAATCAAGATGAGATTTGTTGTAGATCGAAATATGGATTTCCCACCATCCATATCACCTGTAGCCAGATTGCGAGACTTCTATATAAGAATGGAAGACTTGGATTAGATACTTTGTGTGTCTAGACTATGATTTGTACGATGTGATTGACATGGCATACGCTATTGAGAATAAGAGTTTTACACCGCAACATGTGTTTCATACTACATATGCTAAATGATCGTAGTTAGGAAATGGAAGAATGAATCCCTGCTTTTTAGTTATATGAATCCTATAAAGATTATACAATTAATCTTTTTTATTTATGCCTTTATAATTTTTGACAATATCATTAAGAGAAAGGTATAATGTTAGCTACTTTAGCATATCTCCTATACTTATGATAATTTGATCTTAGGATATCACTAAGAAAAGTGATTATCCTTAATCAAAGTGTAGGTGCGCAAAAAAGGAAGATTTTTTAAGACAAAGGAAATCAGTATTCACGATCCATCCGTTATGGAACTATAGGAAATAGTGACATAACTGTGGATACTAAATATTGGAATATAAATAAACAGCATGCTCTAAGCTATTATTAAACTCAAGAGGGATTAAGGATGCTAGATTAAAAAATATAAATATAAATTTAGGGCATACATAGAACATAAGATTGACATATAAAATGACATGACGGTTGATGTCTCTATGCTGATATAAAAAATGATTTATAGTATAGTAGCTCCCAAACTAGAGCTCTTAGCAGTCGCAACAAAACACTTTGTATGAAATATCTTGTGAATAGATTCTGGAAATATCTTTTTGTGTTTATTCGTCCCATCATGTGTGAGTGGGAACTATTGGATAGGTTAAAACCCACATTAAGATGGACACCCATGGTTGGTTAGCCCAAAACGCTAATCAATAATCTATATTATGGATGGAACTTATTTAAATGAATAAAGTACAGTTATTAAGTGCCTTTACATAGAAGACATATCTATTGAGTACAAAGTGTCTTTGTGTATAACGACATGGCTGTTCAATACGAAAGTACATATATATATATATATATATATATATATATATATATATATATAGAGACAACTGATTATATTGACTGATTATTCAAAAAATACAAAAGAAATCTTTCACAAAGATAATAGAGGGTTTTGTATACGGATTAATGTCCTAAATTCATTGTGGTTTAGTATGAAACCGTTGAGGTGAATAATACTCAAATTTGATCAAGGGACAACAAGAAAAACGCATTTTGTTTGATTCATAGTTGTCCAACTTGGCCTGGTCATCAACATGGCCAAGGTACTAGGTCAGTACGTCATTGATTCAACTAGTAAGTCACGATAAAATAAATAATTAAAATAAATAAAAAAATTATTAACAACACCCTAAGCATAATTATTTCACTATTTTCCAAGACTTGAGTAGAAGCAACTAACCCAGGTACGTCACATATAACACCTAAACTAAAAGTGAACTTTTTTTTATACATGTACTTGGTTAATTCCCCTTTTTGTGGTGAAAGTATATTTTCTTATATGCCTTGTGAGTAATTGTTCTACCTATTCTACTTAGGCAAGGCTAATTGCCTTTCAATTATCAAGTTCAGCTTTAAGTTACCAACCATCATTAATTCCATTTTGTTACTCATGAGTTCTCTTTGGAGAACTCTAGCGGCTAGTGTCATGAAATCGGATACTAATATCCCAGCTCAACTCAAATAGCTAAACATCACAAATATTGGGTAAGATATGCATATCTATATATATACTATGCAAGCATTAGTACATACACCTAGTCTATCCTCAATTGGCCTCCAACCTTAACAATATAAAAGTCAAGTACAAGTACCAGGAACTAGGGGCATCGATGCCCAATATAACTAAACTATAGTAATCCAAAAGAAACAATATCCATGTCAGCTATATGTAAAGTATCCTGATAGACATACACAACTACCATACATATATATGTAATGTGGTACACTAGCCTATCACAAAAAGGCCAGTCCTCTAGTAGCAGTATCAAATAGGCGGGAACAAGATGAAGACCACATACGAGTAACTCAAATATAGCCTCACATTCATGCTGGCTATATAGGAGTTAGTTGATGGGTCATAGGCCCACCATCACTCTGTTGGCTCCCAGTAAATAGACAGCAGTAAGAGAATTTGGAATACCATAGAAACACATACGGGGTGAGAATTCCAAGAATTCTCAGCAGTAATTATACATAAGTGACATCGTGATAATTCCAACTACTGTGGGGTTTTCGCAAACATTTATAGATAAATAACTAGATGGCATATGCCAAAACAGTTAATTATCCTCGGGGCAGAGGTTCATTTTTAATAATAAAGACCATATAATTTATCAGTTCAGTTTATAAACTATAAACAAATCCTTAGTACAATGAATGATATTCTTCGATTAATGTAATGTCATACCATGATTACTTTTCTCTACCTTACAGTGCCCATTTTATCAAATCATATCTCATCAAGCCAATTCCCATGGGATCTCAGATCCTCATAACAAGTAGGGAGACCTCCGCTCCATCTACCGTTTAAAATTGTTGATAGCCTACTTTTTAGGCTGAGTACTCATCCTTTTTATGATTGTATGTTGTTACACATCCCTATCCCTAATAACTATGGCCACGCCTGTAGTGGGGAATTGCTCGTAGGATTACTCCCTATGCACGGGAGGATCATATCCAAGTCATGGTGCCATTTTTTTTCATCTGAGCACTAAATGGTTTTTCATAATACCAATCCATTCTTTATTTTCTAACTCAATTCAACAGTTTCAAAGACTCATCAATGCTATTCCATGCATGATTCTCATTCATGCCATGGTACTAGAATACTAATGCAACATAACAAGGCGTATAACATCTCATTCTTGACGTAAGCAAGCTCATACAACATCTCATTAGAATATCAACACTATTCACATAAGTCATCTCATCATGCACATAACCCAGCTCATCTTAGTTCCTTAGCTAAATTTCAAGATTCATCAACTTAACCTCCTAAGCTTAATTAACCTAGTCAAATGACTTTGCCTTAACTTATATTCACCCTAATTAATTATTTTTACTATTAACTAAATTATACTAAATCAAATTTTCTTAGTTTAGCTTATCCAAGTTATTGCACCAACTTTCTAAGCTTACCAAGCATCAACCAAGTATCCAATTAATTTTTAATTATTATCCTTAAACTAAATTAACTCCAATTAATTACCATTTGATTCCAGAACAAATCCTAAGCATCCTAATTCAGTTTGGCCGAGACCTATAAGGGTCTAAACACATCAAATTAATTTTTCTTTCATACCTAATTATTCAATTAAGCTAACCTTAGGTTGATTAAGGTCCATTTCAATCAAGAATAGCAATGTAAACCAATTTAGTGCCAATTACACCATGGAACCCAAATTGCCTATTTCACTAAATCGACTTCAACTTTAATTCCACATGCAATTCCATGCAATTCTAGCTCAACAAACACAATTTAATCACCAAGAAACAACTAGAATGTAAATTCAACTCAAAACCCATCCTTGAGCCTGAGACATGCATTCGACCAAGGGGAGGAAATTCAATCCAATAGCCACATGCAACCACACATTTAGAATTACAACAAAGCATAATTCAATAATTTCAAGTGCAATCAAGCAAATAAGTCTAGGTTCCCTCAAAACCCCATGAACTCGAGACAAGCCATACAAGTGCAAGGTCACCAATTTGTTTCCATTCCCACATGCAACCACAAAATCAAATACAAACTCATGCAACTTATTATATTATCATGCTTAAATGAGAAACAAACCAATCAAGCTCCAAATAGTCATAAAGACCGAGACCTAGGGCTCCAAAAACTCAATCAATTTCAAGCCAAACTTCACATGCAAACAACTCAAGGAGGTAATTAAAGGAAGAAGAAGAAAGTAAGGATCAAGAACCCCTACTTGGACGCCCAAACGTAGCAAGATGAAGGAGAGGAAGAGAAGATGAAGTTGCCTCAGTTAAGATTCCATTAAGTTCAAAGTGAAGAGGAGAAGATGATGATCACTTTCTTCAACTTGAGCTTGAGGAGATGAGGGCGTCTTGGAGCTCATGCAAGAGCTTGAAGCTGAACAACCATGGCTTCCTTGGGGTGTTCTTCATGTGGGAGAGGAGAGAAATGAAAGAAGTAGGAAGAAATAGGGGTGGAGCATCAGGTTTAGTGTCTTAAGTGGAGTGGGGGAGTTGGTTTTCAAGTTTGTATCTCCATTGGTCATTTAATCTAGTTCTAAGGCCCCTTTAAATTTTTTAGTATTCAATCTTCATAATTCTAACTCCTCATTATGTTTAGAACTCCCTAGTGTTCATATAGGATCTTAACTTAAGTCACTTAGTGTTAATTAGGTCTAAATTATTTGTAATAAGTAGCTAACTTGAGATTAAAATAACCTACATGCACGCAATTCTATTAGTTTAGGTCTAATCAACTTAAGGCTATTCATTTCAACTTTTATTAAAGAAGTCTTTGATGCATGAATTCTCATTGGTTGGAAGGTAATCATGACTTTCTTTTTAATTTAACTTATATAAGGTTATAACCCTCTAAACTTATTCTAATTTATTTTCATGCAATTTTTAAGTTCTAACTAAATTATAAGGTCAATTTTATCATTTAAATTTATTCACTAATTTATGAAATTATTTTCATAAGTTTATCATATTTATTTAATTTCTACGCTTTGTTTAAACTAATAAAACCACTATAATTTACTAAAAATACTAAAGTAATTTATTTTAATCCAAAAATTTTACTATAATTATTTTTATTCATTTTGTAATCAATTATAAATTTTCATAATTTTTCTCACTCCTTTGAATTTTAACGCATTTTTTGACTATTATTTTTAATTTAACTTACACGTTAAACTATTCCTGCCAACACATAAATTATAAAAATACATAGACACACTATTAAATCAAACATACAATTTTTTGTTAATTTTATCTAATTAAATTAAGCAGATTAGAAGGGGAATGTTACAAAAATCAATAAAACGTGCATTATTTTCATGTAAAAATTATTATTACTTAAAATATAATAGAAATTATTTAATTGATAGTTTTTTATTTCTTCCTTTATGTTTATTAGCCGTTATTTTATTAAATTTTAATGAAAATATACTTTGTGAAGATAATGATACATTTGGCTTTTTAGGAAGAGATTTTCTGTTGTTCAAAAATAGATTTTACCAATCAATGTTACAAGTTAAAAGAACCATTACGTACAAAGAAAAAAAAAATAAAAGAACGTGATTTTTCATTTCTGTTCTAGACCGTGATCCGGGATCTTATCCGATGGGATCAACTTGGCACGTGTACCACCTCCACCATAAGCACCCCATTTAGGCCATCCGACCTCAGGCTTCAGTCGTGGACCTCAGGCTTCAGTCGTGGGCCATATCAGCATCCTTTAGGTTTGCGTAGATCTTGACAACTTCCAATCATGACCTTAGAGTGTAGGGACTGTAACGCCCCTTTTTGGGAGAAAACGTCACATCATTAAATACAATGCAAAAAAATAAAAGTATAAATTAAGACTCGGTTCATTAAATTATAATTAAACTTGTTTGATTATAGTTGTATAAATAAGATGGTGAATATTTTTTTTCTTTTTATTATATGTATATATTATATTTAATAACCTGTTCATCAATGAAATATTCAAATGTACTAACACTTATAAGAGATACACAAGTATGTATATTATATATATATATATATATATATATATATATTTGTAATTATAAGTGAGAAACATGAAGATTAAACCATACATCCATATAAAAGTACATTATATACATATATACTGTTTAAGTACAGTTGACTCTGAGTCGTCCGCATCTTTTCCTGAATCATCTTGACCTTCTCAGTCGCTTGCTGTATAATATCAGGTCCAATGATAAGACGCTCTCCGTCTTACTACCAACACAAGGTTTTCGGAACCGTTGTCCATACAGAGCTTCATAGGGTGCCATCCCTATGCTTGAATGAAAACTATTGCTGTAAGTGAACTCTACTAGTGGTAAAACTTCATCCCAACTTCCAATCTGTTCTAAAGCGCAAGCCCTGAGCAAATCTGTAACATCCCGAAAATTCTTTATTTCATTATAAACGATCATTTTATAATATTTATGATTTTTAAGAATTTTTGTGGATTTTTCTGAAAATGATGAATATTTTAATATATTTTTTATTTTTCATGTACACTGAGCGGAGCCGGGGAAACTAGAATATTTTCCCTGAGGCTGGTAAACTTTGAACTGTCAACGTGTCAACGGGGGATCTTACTAAACCCGAGGCCAGGCACAGTTTGCGAGGTTTACATTTTTTGAGGTTTTATCTGTTAAATAAAATTGCGGTATCATAAAATCATCTGATGAATAATAAAATATTATTTTCATCAATGGTAAATTTTATTCACTGAGAAAATAATTCCACAGTGTAATTAATCATCTGTCAGATGTATTTAATTTGGAGACAAGCTTACTATGTGCTTTATCGAGGAGCGCGCGAAGCTTCTCAAGGAAGCTTCCTCCAACCATTATTTTTATCATTTCTCTCTCCTCCCAATTTGTGCAGCACGTTTGAAATTAAGGGGGTCTAATTCATTTCCTTTTCTCACATTTCCTCTCCTCCCAATACGCAGCTACTATTCACTCATCTTCTCTCTTCTCTTTCATCCTACAGCAGCAACACCATCCACCCACACCTCTATTTTGTTCTTCAAACCGTCCAAATCTTAGCACCATTTCGTGTTTGGAGAACCACCATCATTGAGGAAATCAGCTTCAAGGTTCTGCCATTTCCTCCATCTTCATTCTCCTACGTCTTTGAAGCTTAAAGGTTGGAGCTTTAAGGTAAAGCTCTTAGCTTTTTCTCCCTCTCTTCTCTTTTTCGTAACCCACTGTCATTTTGATGACAATGGGTATCCATTTCAATATTAGGATTCTGATTCTTGCAAGTTTAAATGTTTAAGGATTTCCTGGAAGCTGGAAACGAAATCCTGACCAAAAAGGAGCCACCTTTCTTTGTGCTTCTCCAAGGTAAGAGGAAGACACTCCTCCTCAACCTCTTTTAGCATTTAGGGACGTTATTTGTGATTGGTACTAAGATTCATCTCTGTTTGTATGCGGCTGGTGATGTATACATATGCTAGTTGATTGTTTTATGTGTTTTGATATATTTATGTGTACTGGAACGTATAATCTAAAAGGAATGTTGTCGGGCTGGCTCTCGGATGGCCACGCCTTGAGACTACAATTTTGGGATTCTTGGTGAGAAATGGTAATAACTTGAGTTTCTGACCATTAAGTGAAATGTCAAAATCTGTCGTGTATGAACCCCTGGCCAAACCCGTCGAATGTGATGTCTTGATCACTTAGTAAAGTTAAAATCCGTCGAGTATGAACTCCTGGCCAAACCCGTCAAATGTGATGTCTTGATCACTTAGTAAAGTCAAAATTCGTCGAGTATGAACTCCTGGCCAAACCCGTCGAATTTGATGTCTTGATCACTTAGTAAAGTCAAAATCCGTCGAGTATGAACACCTGGCCAAACCCATCGAATTTGATGTCTCGATCACTTAGTAAAGTTAAAATTCGTCGAGTATGAACCCCTGGCCATGCCCGTTGAATTTGATTCCTGGTCTATGAACTCCTGACCACTTAGGAAAGAAATTCCTCTAATGCAAAATCCGTCGAATTTGAATGACCACATCCGTCGAGTGACATATTCGTCGAGTTAGAATGCCAATACCCATCGAGAGACATACTTGTCGAGTAGATCTTCTGTCCATTTATCAGAAGCTTCCCAAAGTTAATATTCGTCGAGTAGAATTTCAAGATCCGTCGAATTAGAGTTCTGACCACATTGTTTTTCGTCGGTTTGACACTTGGGAGATTTCTCCAACGTCGACACCCACATCCATCGAAATAGGACCTCTGCTGACCTTCTGGAAAAATTCGACAGTTTTGATCTCTGTTCGACAGAACCTCCATCCGACAGAAATTGGTTTTTATCCAATCTTGTTATAAAATGTTCTCCCATCTTTCATCCTTCTACCATATTAGTTTTCGTCGAATGGCAGCCTCAATTTTCCACTAAATGCATTGTCTCCGTTGAATTCACAACTATGGTTTATCACCCAATACCTAGCAATTAAATCTGTGACGTTGTTGCTGATTCTGGCCATGTATCTTCCTGGATTCAAAACCCTTGGATTAATAAAAACACATAAATCATAAATGATTGGATGACTAGAGATTAAGTAGGGATTCATAAACAGGGAAGAATATGAGTATGGGTGAGCTTTTGAGGCACATAATGAATTTAATGGTTGACTTTTATCATGACTATGAATGGAAATTGTGGATATCCTTAAAATGTACTATTGGATTGTTGTAGACCCGTGAATGGGATCAGATCTTGTTGATAAATGATATGACATGCATTTGAAGCATGATGGGCCTAGTTGGTCATGAGGAGTATGATTGTGTCATGCATTGAACAAAAAGAAAGAGATTGTCTGTTGGACTTGGTTAAGGCCGGTAGCCTAGGAGTTGAACTTACACCTTTGTGCGGGTGCGAATAGACAAGTGTAGGTTACTTATTAACCTTGGGGGCGTCAGGGTGTAAGTACCTCACAATGGGCAGCTAGTAGCTCTCTGTCCGTGGGGCAGACCGATGCAAACACACTGACGATCCGGACCGAGACGCTGTCCTATGTCGAGATCTGTGTAGAATGTCTTGTAAAATGCCATGATGTACAAAATGATAATTTGAGAATTTTAGCACTTGAGGGCACAGGCGCACCAAGAATACGAGATATACCTCCTGATCGTTCTCTCCGACTGTTTTGTGTCTAGCTCCATGGAGTAGGGTTTTGGTTATTGAGGGCACGTGTGCATGGTGAGTCCATGAATCATCTGGTATACATTGTTATTATAATTGGAACTGTTGTACTTCTGATATATCTATATGTATACGACTGCCTGGAACTGTTTGGTTGATCATAATTGCTATTAAATGTTTATTACCATTATTGTTGTCATAAATGCTATGTGGGCGCTTTGCGCCGTTTGGTTTCTCGATGCTATGATTGGTAATGATGGTAGGATGTCTTACCTCTTCTCTGTCTCTCCACTTCTGTTTCATCCGTATATTGCGTTCCATAGAAGATAACTGCAAGGAACCGAAAGCTCCCGACTTCCCTGGTTTTTGGCCTCATCTTGACTAAGCGACTGCAGAAGAATATGAAGCCACGCACGCAAAGATTTTTGGGAGATGTGCGCCTGACTTTCTTGGGAGGGCCAGAGTGCTGGTACATCAACTATGGTTCTGAGCGTTGCGTCTATACGAGGGATGTGTCGTTATCTCTAGCCTGGAGGCGTCACGAGCCGCCTGTCTTCACCTGCTGTATTAGTTTATGTTTGGAGTTTCAGCTACCGATACGCAAGATGTGGGGTGACCGTTATTTCACTCCGCAGGAAGACTCTTTTCGTTCCACAGCTCGGGCCCCGTCCCGTGACTCTGCGATTCCTATGGTGATTTCCTCTGATGAAGAAGATCCTGAGGAAGATCCCGAAGAAGTTCCTGAGGACGACCCCGAAGAGGATCCTGAAGAGGACCCTGACTCGATTCCTCCTCACTTGAGGGACTGACTTTACTTGTAGCTACTGAGGGCTACCAAGATTTTTTATTTTGGGGGCCCGATGTTTTGTCTCGTAGTGGGCTGTATATTCTGATACCGTAGGGATATGTATGTATAATCCTTTAGGGGTAGGTATAGTTTTGCTTTTTGATATGCCAGGCTTTGTAACTAAACAGTTTGATAATTTTATATATATATGAATGAAATGTTAATTTCCCATGTATGTTTCGTCACCGTGGATATTGATTATCGTTAACATAAATGTAACAAAATGAATAAAAAAAATATACTCGCTAATTTAATTACCCAACTATAATTAAGTAAATATATATATTATTAAAATGAACCGGGTCTTAACTCACATAAATTTTATTTCCGCATTGTAATTGAAAGTGAGATGTTTCCTTAGATCAAAAAAGGGGTGTCACAAAATCCTCTAATGATTGGATCATCCTTTCCGATTGCCCATTGGTTTATGAATGGTAAGCAGAACTCAACCGTAACTTTGTTACTAATGCTTCTTGCAAACTCTGCCAAAACTTTGAGGTGAACCTTGGATCTCTATCATAAACAATACTGGTAGGTACACAATGTTGTCTAACGATCTCTCCAATGTACAGTTGAGTCAACCTTTCCATGTTGTATCTTATGTTGATCGGTAGAAAGTGCGCTGACTTCGTGAGCCGATCAATGATTACCTATATCGAGTCATAACCCTTTCTAGTCTTCGGCAATCCAACCACGAAATCCATCGCAATGCTATCCCAGTTCCATTTTGGAATAGATAGAGGTGGCAACAGTCCTGATAGTCTTTGATGCTCCGCCTTTGCTTTCTGGCAGACCAAACAAGACGATACACATCTGGTAATATCACTCTTCATTCCATGCCACCAAAATAACTTCTTCATGTCTTGGTACATTTTAGTTATCCCCGGGTGCATACTCAACTTGCTCGTGTGAGCGTGTTCGAGAATATACTCTTTGAGCTCTTGATCCCTGGGTATACAAACCTTACCTCGGAACCTTAGAATCCCATCTGTTCCTTCCTCGAATGTTGTCGCATTGCCTTGCCTCATCAGCTCTCTTTCCTCTTATAAGAACTTATCAATTTTCTGCTTTTCCCGGATGTCTTCCATTAATTCGCTTGAGATAGTGACCATGTTCATGCAAATTTTTCCTGGTGTTAATTCCACGAAAGACCACACATCCCTGAATTGCTCTATCAGATCTTTTTCCTTGATCATCATGGCTGATATACTGAGTATCTTCCTACTCAATGCATCTGCCATGACGTTTGCCTTTCCAGGGTGATACAGAAGTCGAAAATCATAATCCTTTAGAAATTCCAACCACTTGTGCTGTCTCATATTCAACTCCTTTTGATCATATAAGTACTTCAAGCTCTTGTGGTCACTAAAGACGTTGAACGTTGCCCCATACAGGAAGTGTCTCTATATTTTCAAGGCAAAAACCACAGCCGTTAATTCCAAGTCATGTGTCGGATAGTTCTTCTCGTGCACTCATAACTGTCTCGAAGCATAAGCCACTTTTCTATTTTGCATAAGTACAGCCCCTAAACCTTGATATGAAGCATCGTAGTACACCTCGAAAGGTTCATTCGGATCAAGTAGAACTAACACTGGTGAAGTGGTTAGCTGTCTCTTCAATTCTTGGAAACCTTCTTCGCAAGCATCAATCAACTCAAAGGATTGATTCTTTCTTGTGAGTTGAGTGAGAGATCCTGCTATTTTAGAGAATCTTTCAATGAACCTCCGATAGTATCCAACCAAACCTACAAAGCTTCAGATTTTTGTCACTATCTTCAGCCGTTCGCATTGTAGAACTGCTTCCACCTTTGACAGATCTACTGTAACCCCTTCCTTCGAGATCACATGACCCAAAAACTTGACTTCGTCTAGCCAAAATTCACACTTCGACAATTTGGCATACAGCTTCTTCTCCTTCAGAATCTGGAGAACTATACTGAGGTATTCAGCATGATCTTCCTGATTTTGAGAGTAGATCAGAATGTCATCAATGAAGACAACAATGAATCTGTCCAAGTAAGGATAAAAAATCCTGTTCATGTAGTCCATGAAGATGGCAGGTGCATTCGTTACACCAAATGGCATCACAAGATATTGGTAATGACCGTATCGGGTATGAAAAGTCATCTTGGAAATGTCCTCTACCTTTACTCTAATCTGGTGGTATCCCGATCGCAGATCGATCTTAGAGAATATTGCTGCTCCTTTCAGTTGATCCATTAAGTTATCTATCCTCAGAAGTGGATACTTGTTCTTAATTGTGACCTTATTCAGTTGGCGATAGTCCACACACAATCATGAGGTACCATCCTTCTTCCGGACTAGTAACACTGGTGCTCCCCAAGGCGACACACTGAGTCTAACAAACTGCTTTTCCAAGAGTTCTTCCAATTGCTTCTTAAGCTCTGCTAACTTTGATGGTGACATTCTATAAGGTGCTATAGATACAAGACCAGATCTAGGTACAATATCAATAGCGAACTCAATCTCTCGCTCTGGAGGTAAACCAGGTGCATCATTAGGAAAGACTTCGGGATGTTGGTGTATGCCCTAGAGGCTAATACATTTTCTGTATTTACATACATTCTATTATGTTATTTTATATATGAGGCATTTCATTTATTGTGTTCTTTTTGATAAACATAATAAAGTCCTAGAATAGTAAGTTTGATGCCATAGGACATCAAGTGGATGACTTGATCATGAGATCCTTTTGGTTACAACACTATTCTTAAATGTCTCTAGTCAAGTATTATTGTTAATTAGGACAACAATAACACATTGAGACTAGTATGTGCAGAGACTGATGACCACATCTCACGGGTCATGGATATGAGATATCAAGTCTTCACATGGGTATATATTAGAGTAATGATGTACTGGACTGACCCACCATGAGAACGCTACATGGATCGTTACGTGAGTGTCATAAGCGATTCTCATAGTGACAATGGTGTTTGTGGTCCTTTGACCTGAAATCACTACGATTCCTACATGAGGAGTTGTGTGTTTTAATGCCATCAAACGTCATCTGTAACAAAGTGATTATAAAGTTGGTTATTGGACATACCGTAAATCATGCAGAGGGATGTGAGTGACCTAGATGGAATTTGTCACTCCTACATAACAGGAGCGATATCTTCGAGCCCCCTGATTGAGTGAAACTGCGAAATGCATGGCTATGCTCAAATGAGTCAATATGAGATATTGATCTCACTTGTTGTTACAAAGTCTACTCGAGTATCAGGAAACGAATGATTGGACTATACAAGGGTGACGCATTCCATGCCTTGTGTTCAATCTAGATATCTTGACAAATGGACTAAACGACACGGAAACATTGGTCACGAAAAGGTTATGTCAAATCACTGACATTCTTATTACTTGGGTAGCAGCGATGTGTTGCTAGATACCGCTCACTGCTTGTAATATTAAAATGAGATTTTAATATTACTGCCAACGTAATAAGAACCTGCAGGGTCACACACATAGAGCAGACTAAAATTGGAGCAATGGATCCAAGTTGGACTCGGATTCAAATATGGGCCAGACTCATAACAGATGGGTCTAGGGTTGCACAGCTTACCTTGCTGCTGCTCACACTCACTTAAGGCAGTCACTATTATAAATAGTACTGCTAAGGGGGCTGCTAATAGATATAATTTTGAACCCTAGCCGCACCTACAGAATAGTGAGTGAGTGAGAGCGACAGGTTTCTTCTCTTCTCTTCGTAGCTAGCACTATGTGAGAGACGTGAGGCTCCTCTTTGCAGACGTTGGACATTTGTGAGTCTGTTCGTGTGGATACCGCAGAGACATTGTTTCTATTACGGTGTTAGTGATTCACGCTTCATGAGGTAAATCCTTTAAAAACTCGGATTATAACTTTTTCGCATGGATCCTCGGTGGGAATCCCTGTTTTCTGCTGCGTGTTTTATCCGCAAAAAATTCCCAACACGGGAAACTCATTAACCACGGGAATTGTATTCACATCAGCCTCACTCTCGACCTTCAAGGAAGATAATAGCATATATCCCTGAGCTCCTTCTTTCAAGAAAGCTCGAACTTAGTTAGCTATAAAAAATCTAGAATCCTCATCCATGTGAAAAACTATAGTTTTACTAGAACAATCCAACAGGATATGGTTGGAAAACAACCAATTCATTCCTAAAATTGCATCTAACTGAGAAAGGGGTTAACAGATCAAATCAACAGAAAAGATTTGACCCTCAACAATCAAAGGACAATTCAAACAGACTTTGGTAGTAACAACAGGTTTATCAGTGGGAGTAGAAACAGTCAAATCAAAAGGTAAGGAAGACACAAGTAAACCAAGTCTCATACACAGTCATAGGAAATGAAAGAGTGGGTTGCCCTAGAGTCATATAGTACAGTCAAAATATTACCTCCTATAGTGCCTTCTCCTTGTATAAGATCTTCAAATTCAGAGGCTTCAGCTCCGCTTATAGTGTAGACTCTGCCTCCTACTTGCAGCTTTGCAGCTCGTGTAGCATTGACTGAAGGTTCAGCCTTAGATTGGTTGTAATATCTGGAGACATGTCCAGGTTTTTCACACCGATAACAGATAATCCACTTGATGGAACAATCCCTTGTTAGGTGATCCTTCCTGCACTTCATACACTTCGAAGAAAATGCCACATTCGGTCCAGTTCGGTTCCCACTAGAACCTCCACTAGAACCTTCACCTGATGTCTGCTGTTGATTTCCCGGTGGTTGAGAATAAGGCTTCTTTTGGAAATGATTTGCGTTGTTGCCGCCTCCTCTTTGGAACTTGGTAGGTCCAAAGTTTCGGTTTCTTATGTCTCGAGCCTGATCTAGAGCTTCCACCTCACAACATGTATCTAGCAGCTCCAAAAATTGGTTAATTTTTAAGGTGATAACTGCTCTTTTCACTTCATGCCTCAGTCCTTCCTCAAATTTTTGACATTTTCACACTTCGTCTCGATAGTGCTGGAAATACGTCGAAAACTTGGATAAGCTTTCGAACTTTGCATCATATTCGCTGACAGAAAAGCTTCCTTGCCTCAAGCCGAGGAACTCCATTTCTTTTGCATGTCTAGCGCTCACGGGAAAATATTTCTCCAAGAACTTATTCTTGAATACCACCTAAGTAATTGCGTGACCTTCAGGTTCTAACACTCTCTGTACTCCGTTCCACCAGTCTTCAGCATCCCCAATCAGTATAAACGCAGTATAAGTTACCTTCTTGTCGTTGGCACAATTCATGCCTCTGAAGATTTTCTCCAATTCCTTGATCCACAAACTAGCTTTTTCCGGATCAAATTCTCCTTTAAATTGAGGAGGGTTGTGGCGATGGAACTCCGCCAAATTTTGAGCGTCAACCGACGTTTCCAGCTGTCATGCAGCCATCTCCTACTGCTGGGCAGTCCTTTCCATTTGTTGCGCGATAGCCTCGGCCATTCGTTGCATTGGCTCAATCATTGCTGCCATATCTCCACCTCGTGCCATTTCGTTCTTTCAAGTGATACTAACTGAAATACACAAGGAAGAATTAGATGTATCCCTTTGGGATACTAATCACAGAGAATTACACAGCACAAACAAGACAGACCAAATCACAAAGACCTAAAGAAAACATAAACCTGGGCTCTGATACTAACTTACTGTAACGCCCCTTTTTGGGAGGGAATATCACATCATTAAATACAATGCGAAAAAATAGAAGTATAAAATAAGACCCGGTTCATTAAATTATAATTAAACTTGTTTGATTATAGTTGTATAAATAAGATGGTGAATATTTTTTTCTTTTAATTATATGTATATATTTATATTTAAAAACTTGTTCATCAATGAAATATTCAAATGTACTAACGCTTATAAGAGATACACAAGTATGTATATATATATATATATATATATATATATATATATTTTGTAATTATAAGTGGGAAACATGAAGATTAAAGCATACATCCATATAAAAGTACATCATATACATATATACTGTTTAAGTACATCTTTGTTGGTGTATGCCCTAGAGGCTAATACATTTTCTGTATTTACATATATATATTCCATTATGCTATTTTATATATGAGGCATTTCATTTATTGTGTTCTTTTTTATAAACATAATAAAGTCCTTAGAATAGTAAGTTTGATACCATAGGACATCAAGTGGATGACTTGATCGTGAGATCCTTTTGGTTACAACACTATTCTTAAATGTCCTAGTCAAGTATTATTGTTAATTAGGACAACAATAATACATTGAGACTAGTATGTGTAGAGACTGATGACCGCATCTCACGGGTCATGGATATGAGATATCAAGTCTTCACATTGGTACATATTAGAGTAATGATGTATCGGGTGACCCACCATGAGAATGCTACATGGATCGTTACGTGAGTGTCATAAGCGATTCTCATAGTGACAATGGTGTTTGTGGTCCTTTGACTGAAATCACTACGATTCCTACATGAGAGTTGTGTGTTTTAATGCCATCAAACGTCATCTGTAACAAGGTGATTATAAAGTTGGTTATTGGACATACCGCAAATCATGCAGAGGGATGTGAGTGACCTAGATGGAATTTGTTACTCCTACATAACAGGAGCGATATATTCGGGCCCCCTGATTGAGTGAGACTGCGAAATGCATGGCCATGCTCAAATGAGTCAATATGTGATATTGATCTCATTTGTTGTTACAAAGTCTACTCAAGTATCAGGAAACGAATGATTGGACTATACAAGGGTGACGCATTCCATGCCTTGTGTTCAATCTAGATATCTTGACAAAGGGACTAAACGACACGGAAACATTGATCACGGATAGGTTATGTCAAATCACTGACATTCTCATTACTTGGGTAGCAGTGATGTGTTGCTAGATACCGCTCACTGTTTGTAATATTAAAATGAGATTTTAATATTACTACCAACGTCATGAGAACCTGCATGGTCGCACACTTAGAAAGACTAAATTGGAGCAATAAGGATCCAAGTTGGACTCGGATTCAATTGTGGGCCTAACTCATGACGATGGGTTTTAGGATTGCACAACTTACCTTGCTGCTCACACTCACTTAAGGCGCCACTATTATAAATAGTACTGTTAAAGGGGCTGCTATAGACGTTACAACACAACCCTAGCCGCACCTAAGAAAGTGAGTGAGAGATAGTGAAAGGTTCTTCTCTTCTATTCGCAGCTAGCACCGCGAAACAGTGACTCCTTTTGCAAGTCTGTTCGTGTGGATACCGCGAAACATCGTCGCTATTACGGTGTTGGTGATTCACCTCGCTTGTGTTTATCACGCTTCAAGAGGTAAATTTTAAAAACTCGGATTATGGACTTTTCGCATGGATCCTGTGTGGGAATCCTATTATTCCGCTGCGAGATATTTTGATCCGCAATTCCCAACACAGACTGTAAGTCATTAATTACATCAAGGCTCATCAAAAAGAAGCCTAAGATTTACATGCCCTAAAAAATGATACACAGACCCCCAAAAATGAATATCAAGGCCCTAAAAAGAACACAGATAGCCATCAGTGACTATTGACAGTGTCAACCCCTAAAAAGATAGAGAAGGAACCGTGTCAGGATCCTCCTTAGGGTCTTCCTCGTTAGAAGAGACCCTCATCGGAGCCACCAAATTACTAGCCGGGGCTCGGGTAGTGGAGAGGAATGAATCATCTTGTGGGGTGTAGTAACGATCACCCCACATGTCCCTAATGGGCATGTAAAATTCTAAATGTAACCTAACACTCTAGGTAAAGATGGGCAGATCATAACGCCCCTAAGCTAATGACACCGACACGTCTCCCAAGTAGACACAGCGATCTAAACTAAAGTTAATATGCCAACAGTCTGGACCTCCGAGGAAAGCCAACTGCACATAACCCAAAAATTCTCGTGGACGTGCCGTCATGATCTAGAAGCAGGTACTAGTCGAAGTCAGGCCAAAAATCGGGGAACTCGTGAACTTCCCTTTCTTCGCCAATGTCTTTAGAGAATCACATAAGTAAAATAGAATAGTAGAAAATACAGAAAAGAGGTAAAACATTCTACATTCATTACCTATTATGGCAGTGAATAAACAAAATGGCACACGACGCCCACATAATAATTCAGGAATAGTAACCAGCATTAAAAACAGATAATAAACAACTTAGCAATTCCAGGCAGTTATAACAGTAACAAGATAATAGATTAAATTTTCATATAAATAAGTAAATGTCAAAGGATATGATGCTTCACTATGCACATACACATGATACCGAAAATCCTACTCTATGGAGTTAGACACAAACATCGGAGAGAATGATCAGGAGATATGTTTGTATCGCGATTGCCGAGGCCTTCAAGTGCTAAAATTCTCAATTTATCAACGTACACATCATAGCATTGTACAAGACATTCTACACAGATCTCGATGTAGGATAATGTCTCAATCCGGATCATCGGTGCGTTTGCATCGGTCTGTCCCACGGACAGAAGAGCTACCAACTGTCCATTGCGAGGTACCCGTACCCCGACGCCCTCAAGGTCAACAAGTGACCTACACTTGTCTTTTTGCATCCGCACAAAGGTGTGATTCAACTCCTAGGCAACTTAGCCTTAACAATAGTCCAACGAACTTTTTCAATGCATGTTTCAATCATGCTCATCATGTCAGACTATATCAATCATGATTCAAATGCATAAGGATTCAATGCACACATACATATTCATAAATGGATTCACAACCAAATCATATCATGTCTAAAATCACATGTCATATTGTTTACCAACAATCATTGGTCCCATTCACAGACCCATATCAAGTCAATATCAAACCTTAAGGGTGAAGACAATACCATTCATTGTTATCATAAAAGTTAAACCTTAATTCCATTATGTTTCTCACAACCTCACCCATACTCATGTTCTTTCTTTATTCAAGATTATTCTAAGCTATAAGATAAATTTTTATCCTTGGTTCTTTCCATTTTATGAATCCCTAATCAACTTCTAATCATTAAATTAATTAAGTTTATCTTAGTATGGAAGCTTTATGTCAAATGCCCAAGGAGACCATGAGCCTCCAAGGGGCTAGAAAAGCCTACAATTTTTCACCACTAAGTTACACGGCCGTGAGGAGTTACACGGCCTAGGCCTTGTACTCCTCTGGAGTTTAGCAAAACACGACCTGACCAGCTTGGATTACACAGCCGTGTACCCTCACACGGCCTAAGCCGTGTAATCCTTTGGAAATGCAGAAAATCACACAAAAATTATACCATCTTTCATACGTTTCAAGATCCATCAACATACATCAAAATCATACTATTCAAACAATCAAAACACAACCAAAATCACTCAAACAAATGGGAATCCCACAAATGGGTTTCACCCCATCAACACAATAATAAGTTTCTCACTACCAAAATGGGTTGAAAAGAATAATCTTCCTCTTACCTAAGAGAAGAGCAAGGAAAGCAAACTCATTTTTCCCCTTGGAAAATCGTTCTTCACCACCTCAAAATCCTAGAGTGTTCAAAATCCATAAAAATCAAAAATCAAAGTTTGAAAATGGTATCCATAGTCACCAAAGTAACCATGGACCACGAAAATGAGATGGAAGAATGAGAAAGCTTTGATCTTTTACCTTAAAGCTTCAAGTTTTGAGCTTCAATAGTGGAAGAAGATGGAAGCTTTTCAAGAAATCTTCAACTAGAGGGGTGTCTAGAATGTAGTGGAGATTAAGGAAATGTGGTTGCTTGAAATTTTTGTAATTGTGGAGGGCATGGAAGAGATGGTAGCCGTGTGGTTAGAGAGAGGGAGGAGAAATGTGAAGAGAAAAGACGAAGAATGAGAAGTTGACAGTAAAAATGAAATAGGTGAAAAATGAATATTTAGTCTCCCAATTTAGCCATGCAGCCTTGTGGTGAGAGGGAAGGAGAGAGAAGAGTGTGAAGCTTCTTTGAGAAGCTTGGTAGCTTTTTCAAAAAGAGGATTTGATTAGACATAAAGTAGATTACATTTGGATATGATAATTAGGTGATAAAGTGATTAAAATAATAAGGTGATTAGGATTTTAATTACAAGTTATTACCCAGTGGATAATTGTTACAGTGCACAAAGTCAGTATTAATTATCCAATGGATAATAGAGCGTATCGCAGAATTTTATTTAACAGTACATATAGAGATTTTATTTATCAAATAAAATCTTGAAAAATTTAAACCTCGTAAACTGTGTCCAGTCTCGGGTTTAGTAAAATCCCCCGTCGAGGTTTTCACAGTTCAAAGTTTACCAATCTCAGGAAAAATATTTCATTTTTTCGACTCCGCTCAGCGCGCACGCAAAATGAAAAATATATTAAAATATTTGACGCTTCCAGAAAAATCTAAAAAAATTCTCAAAAATCAAAAATATTATAAAATGACTATTCATCACGAAACAAATAATTTTCGGGGTGCTACACTGACTCTACTCATTGCGCACGTAAAATGAGAAATATATTAAAATATTTGATATTTTTGAAAAAATTTAAAAGAATTTCCAAAAATCATAAATATTATGAAATGATTATTTATAATTAAACAAATAATTTTCGGGGTGTTACAAGGACCATAACTATTTGCAATAGCAGGTGGCCACTAACGCGATATCTTGAAATTTTAGGGATCTGCTTGGACGATCGTAGGAGGAAGGCACCCTCCATCAGGGCTCTGCCCGAACGATCGTGGGATGGAAGCACCCCCTGTCAGGCCACGATCTTAACGTAACTGCACCTCACGTGGATTCCACAAGGATCCTGCTCTTACTCTATAAATGTCAAGCTAAGTCATTCTAACAAAAAAAGAATCTTTCGGTGAAAAAACCCTACTTGTGCACTGCCTAACTTGAGCGTTGGAGTCCCATGGCAAGTACCCAACCCCCTGGTTCGCTGAACAGCAGTTGCTCAAGGAGAAAACCATTGTACGCGCGTCTTCTCAGACACCCTCTGGTTCTATATCAAAACATTGGTGCCATCTGTGGGTATCCATAAACTTCTAACCCCACCCCACCATGGTGAACAAGAGACAAAATTCAAGGAGAGACATTGCGCAAACCTCTGCTAACCAAAGGTAGATTTCAACGGCACAACGCTCTCTTTATCCTGTCCCGCCACCTAACATAGAAGCCTCTGCCATGAGGAACCAAGCGCTTAATGCGGAGCACTAGCGTGATGGGCACTCCGCTTCGGTCTCTAATGAGAGTCTTGACCCATCACGTAGGGTCTCTATAAGAGACACACTTGGAATCCCAGGCCAAGGAGGCAACCCAAATATCCAAAAACGCAAAATCCCAGCCAGTCAGCACTTGGGAATGCCACATGGCAAAGCCAATGATCGTGCAACTTGTTCCAAACATGAAAATCAATCCCAAATGTCCCAACGACAGTTCCAAGACATGCTACAGCAACACATGGCTATGCTGAATGAATAGTATCAAAGGTTGGAGGACATGCAACGAGCTATGCACGAAAACTAACTTAAGCCAAACCTTCATGACGGAGGACGTAGTGTGGAGGATAATCAAATGAGGGCCCATGTCGACGCTATGGTGTCCATCGTCAGGAACAATAAATTGAACCATGGCAGCCAAGAACACCCCTTCTCTGATCAACTAATGGAGTACTGCGTTCCCAGAAACTTTAAGTTCCCGATGAACTTAAAGATTTACGATGGAATCATGGATCCCTAGGAACACATGAACACTTTCAAGCAATCCTTGTGTTTTCATGGAGGATCCATGGAGTTACTGTACTGTGCATTCCCCCTCTCCCTCAAAAAGGGAGCCCTCAGGTGGTTCTCTAGCTTACCGTGGAGGTCCGTGGTAGACTGGACAAATCTAAAACAATATTTCCTGCTCCAATACACCACTAGCAAGGAGCAACCTAAGTCCATCGAGTCCCTGGCCAAGGTTCGACAGGGACGAGATGAGCCCCTCTGTGATTATGTACGGCGTTTCATGATGGCATGCACCAACTTGGAAAACTTCGATGACAGGATAGCCCTTCATTATGCCAGAAGCGGCCTCCGCGTGGGTTATGAGTTTTTTGCCTCCCTAGTGAAAAAGAAGCTAGAGAACTTGGGTGAGTTCTAGAGACGATCCCAAAAGTATGTCAACCTTGAAGAGGCGACAGAGGACCAGAGAAGATGGGATAAGGATGAGACCCCTCATCAGAAACCTAACTAAGATTCCTCATGGTCCTGGCATCCCAAAAGTAGTCCACCCCAGAGGAAGTATTCTGACTACACTCCCCTGAATACCCCTCGGGAAACAATCTTGAGGTAGGTAATGCATACTGAGTTTCAGAATATCCGGAGGCTACCCCCCATCAAGAAGCACAAGTAGAAGGACCACTCTAAGCATTGTGCATGGCACAAAGGCTACGACCATGATACTGAAGAATGCTACCAACTATGCGATGCCATCGAATATGTTATCAAGGCCAGACGATTACAACAGTACATTCTCTACTCCCGAAACAATGAGCACTGCAGCAGGCGCAGAGATGACAAGCGATAGAGCCCATCTTCTTATCACAGAAGGAGAACCCGAAGCCCTAAGAGAAGATCCCAGACTCCACCCCCCCCCGAGATGGTAATGACCGAGGGGATAGGAATAGGGACACTCTGCCTGACGACAATGATGACCAACGTCTCGAACCAAACAGGACGATTCACACCATTGCGGGAGGATTCGCTGGAGGAGGACCATCAAACGGGGCACCAAAAAAAGCTCTAAGGATGGCGGTCTTTAGCGTTTCCCATTCCAAACACAAATTACGGATGGAGGAAAGAAAGACACCCCCATCACCTTTTCAGACGAGGACTACGGTGGGATTATCCCGAACCATGACAACTCACTTATCATCTCTAGGATAATTTCTAATGCCGAGGTCTACCAAATTTTTGTGGATCAAGGAAGTTCAGCAGATATTATGTTCCTAGATTTTTATAAGAAGTTGGAACTTCCGCACCTTGACCTCATTCACGGGTGAGAAGATCACCCCGGTAGGACACTATGAAACTTATTTGACCCTGTGGTCTCCCAAGCTTTTTAAGACAGTCAAGGTAAGGGTTTTGGTCGTGGACTGCCGTTCAGCTTACAACATCTTCTTGGGTCAACCCTCCCTAAATGTTCTCAGTGCTGTTGTGTCCACTACCCACCATGTGATGAAATTTCCAAATAAGCACAACGAGGTCATCACTATTAAAGGCGACTAAGTTGCCACTAGGAAATAATATAACAAGAGCCTGAGGATCTGTAAGGTGCCCAGAAGGAAAATATTCCACCACTCCTAGCTCAGTCCTGGATCAGGTAAACATACTGATGACCAAGTTGGACGTTAGGGAAGAACTCCACGGCACCAGACCCCAGCCGGAAGGAGAGCTACAACCCCTCCAACTTGGAGCCAGGCCAGACCAGTTACCAAGATCAGAACGCACTTAGAAGAAGACAATAAGCAACAACTGGCAGAACTCCTGTTGAAAAATAAGGAACTTTTTGCTTGGACGTCGTCTGACATGCCAAGGCTTGACCCCTCCTTCATCTGCCACCACTTGTCTGTCAAAGAAGACATAAAGCCGGTCGCCCAGAAGAAGAGAAAGGTCGGCCAAGAAAGATAGAAGGTGATTGAAGAATAAGTGAGAGAATTGTTAGTCGGCCTAGAAAGACAGAAGGTGATTGAGGAACAGGTGAGAGAATTGATAAGTTGTGGTTTCATCAGGGAAATTGCTTATGCCACATAGTTATCCAACGTGGTCCTGGTGAAAAAATCAAATGAAAAGTGGAGAATGTGCGCGAATTATACAGACTTGAACAAGACTTGTCCAAAAGACCCATACCCACTTCCTAATGTGGACAAGTTGGTTGACAGCTCCTCAAGATTTAGGAGGTTATCATTTATGGATGCCTACTCAAGATACAATCAGATTTTGATGTACCCAGGAGACGAGGATAAAACTATCTTCATTACTGACAGGGCGAGCTACTGGTATAAGGTTATGCCCTTTAAATTAAAAAATGCATGAGCTACCTATCAAAGGATGATGAATAGGGTCTTTAAAGACCAAGTAGGGAAGATGCTAAAAGTCTATATTAATGACATGATAGTGAAAACCCCACAGGGCGGGTCACACACAACGAACCTTGAAGAGGTATTTGCACAAGTTTGAAAGCACAACATGAGGTTAAACCTAAAGAAGTGTGCTTTTGAAGTGCAAGCCAAAAAAATTTTGGGATTCATGCTAACGTATCACAGAATAGAAGCTAACCCCGATAAATGCCAAGCCGTACTCGATATGAGGAGCCCCCAGAACGTCAAAGAAGTGCAACAACTCACAGGCAGGATAGCGGCCCTCACAAGGTTCCTTTCCAAGGCATCCCACAAATCACTTCCTTATTCAAACTACTCAAAAATGGGAAGAACTTTGAATGGACCCTGGAATGCGAGGACGCCTTTTCGTCCATTAAAAACCTTCTATCTTCTCCTCCAATCTTGACGAGACCGGACCCAGGAGAACCGTTCTACCTATACCTATCAGTCCACTAAGAGGCTATCAGCTCAGTCCTAATTTGGGAGACAGACGAAGGATAGAAATCGACTACTTCATGAGTAAGGTTTTGCAAGGACCCGAGCTCTGATACTAGAAGGTCGAGAAGGTCGCTTTCGCATTGATCACCATGGCAAAAAGACTGTGGCAGTATTTCCAATACCACCATGTGATAGTGAGAATGAACTAGCCCATCTGCCTGGTGTTGCATAAGCCAGACTTAGCCAGAAGGATGATTGTCTGGTCGATTGAACTCTTCGAGTATGGGATTGTATATGAACCACGGCTTGCGATAAAGGTACAAGCCTTATCTGAATTCTTATCAGAACTCACGACGAACCCCGACGACCCACAGGAAATCTCTTGGACCATTTTTGTTGACGGTTCCTCAAATCCCAAGGGAAGTCGAGCCAGAGTAATTCTAGAAAACTTAGAAGGAGTAACCCTGGAGCATTCCTTGAAGTTCAAGTTCCCAACCTCGAACAACCAAGGTGAATATGAAGCACGCATTACCGGTATAATAATGGCAAAAGATATGGGGGCGACCAGGATCATGCTCTGTAGTGATTCTCAGCTCGCCACCTCCTAAATCTGAGGTGAATATCAAGCTAAGAAGCCTTTCCTACAAAAGTACTTAGTCAAAGTACAAGAACTCCTGAAAGGCTTCGAGGAGACCAAGATCATGCACATTCCAAGGGAGCAGAATTCCAGGATGGATTTTCTGTCTAAACTTACCAGCACCAAAAGCCTCAGCAATAATAGGTCAGTGATCCAAGAAACCTTTTCTCAACCCTCCATCACAGAACACATTGTCTTTCAAGTAGAAGAAATGGAGGGCTCTTGGATCACCCCTGTCATAAAGTACCTACAATCTGGAGCTACACATCCAGACCCTAAAGAAGCCTCTAAGCTTATTAAGACAATGGTGAGGTACACCATCTACGACGGCCACTTATATTGGCGTGGTTTCTCTTCCCCCCTCCTCAAATGCCTCACCCCGAAAGAAGTAGAATATGTTCTGCCCGAGATTCATGAGGGAAGTTGCGGACATCATCTGGGAGGTAAAGCCTTAGCCTTAAAAGCATTAAGGGCAGGGTATTACTGGCCAATGATGGAAGCTGATTCTCATGCACGTGTTCGAGTTTGTTACAAGTACCAGCACCACTCAGATCACTACCAAGCCCCCTCAGAAGAGCTATCCACAATATCAGTCCCCTGACCATTCTATAGATGGGGTATAGACATCTTGGGCCTATTCCCCCAGGCCCCTGGTCAATTGAAGTACTTGGTAGTAGCAGTAGACTATTTTACGAAGTGGATCGAGGCAAAACCCTTAGCCACAATCACTGCGGCGCGGATCTAAAAGTTTACTTGGTGCCACATTATCACCAGGTTCAGAATTCTAGAATCCATCGTAACAGACAACGGAACTCAGTTCAAAGACAAGGATTTCAAAGAATTACTAGCCGACCTAAAAATTAAGCACCACTACAGCGCCATGGAGAATCCCAAGACAAATGGACAGGCCAAGGCCGCTAACTAGGTCATTGCCCAAGGAATCAAGAGAAGGTTGGATGAAGCTAAGGGAAATTGGGCCGAACATCTAGATCACGTCCTCTGAGCCTACCGGACTACCCCCCATTCCATCATGGGAGAAACTCCTTTCAAACTCATCTACGGATGTGAAACTATGATCCCGGTAGAAATAGGGGAACCAAGTTGGCGTCATTAACAGTTTTCACTAGACAGCAACCCCGACCTTATTTGTGGAGATCTGGACCTGATAGAAGAAAGAAGGCGTATAGCCCATATACGTGACATCGCCCTTAAACAAAGGATGGCGGCTAGATACAACTGGAGAGTGATGCTTAGAAAGTTTCAAACAGGAGACTTGGTACGCAGGAGAGTGGATGTTGGAGGGAAAAATGCCTCCTAGGGGAAGTTAGCCTCTAATTGGGAAGGCCCCTACCGTATCATCGTCAGCATCGGCAAGGGAGCCTACACACTGAAAACACTAATAGGCAACCCGATCAAGAACTATTGGAATGCAGATAAACTTAGAAAATACTATAGCTAGATGACCTTAATGGCCTAGTCCCTTAGTAAACTAATGTTTGATCCGTTTCCACTGAGATTGTATGCTATGTATGGACTTTTGTCTTCCCAAGGTTCAATAATGAAAGCATTATTCAGATATCATTTTCTATGAGAGATGCATTAAGAAGCCCAGGTCAAGACATATAACACACCAAGGCTTTGGTAGTAAATTATAGGGTCAACACCCAACCTCAATACTTGGCACTGACTGCTCAAAAGGTCAGAAAATATGAGGCAGTGTGGATGAATGATTCGTGGCCCACCCTTATACCTAAGCCAGGAGGATCCCATTAAACCAACACGGTTAGCGAAGGACCCCGGGTAGGGTTTAGTATGCTAAAGGCAGAAGGGATTGCACGTGCTAAGTTTTCTTAGACACCAAACCCTAAGCTAAGGTGTTAAATTTTTCCTAAGTCCGAAAGTCCAGATACTCGATATTACGGGTGTTGGATTATAGATCAAGGCGTTATCTTTATCTAAGTCAAGCGGAATACCATAATTCAGTGTTACGAATACGGGATCCCTGACCATGGTTTTCCCTTGAGGAAAAAATATCTTAAGTCCACAAAACGGTCATATAACAAAGGCCATAATCGGCATTGGACCCAAGATGGACCAAGGAAAGCAAATCAGCAAAGGCAAAACAAGATAGCAAAACAAAATACAAATTAAAACCCTGGCTAATGGAGCAATTATTTATACAAAATTCAGAAACCCCTTACAGGGAGCAAAAAGAAGAAAGGAGAAACTCAAGCTTCAGTTTCCTTTTCGGTCGGAGTTTGAACAGCATCCGGGGCAGCCCCAGAATCATGTTGAGGGACGTCCTCTACAAAGATAAGCTAGCCATTATGGAAGACCTTGTCAGAATTAAGGTCCTCTAAGGCTAGGGTGACGCCGGGATTGAAATGCTGAATTTAGGCCACGACATTCTAAAATTGTTCCCAACTGATCTTCTCAGAAATCATGGCTAACTCATCCCCATATTTCTCCAACTGGGCTATACGATCCTGGAGAGCAGCGTTGGCCTTTTTAGCTTAAAGTCTCTCCACCTCAAACCTCTTGTTGGCCAACTCGGCCTCTGCCAGTTTTTTCTCCAAATCAGTGATCTTCACTTGAGCATCCTCATTCAGCTGGAGAATAATATTAAGTTTTAGGGCAGCCTCTTTAGCATCTTCATCATTCTTTTTGATCTCATCCGCCACTCTCTTATCGGTCTCCTCAATGGATATTTCAACGTAGCGGATCTCAATGGTAACGCGAAGTGTCAAGGCCTGAAGCTTAATCAATGTTCGAGCCAAGCTCCGGTGGGATATATGCTCCATCACTTCACCACTCATAAGTCGTTTGTCAACAAACGACCGAGGATCAGCGCACCCCAAAATGACAGGCTGGAGGCCCGACCTCTCCTCAGAACCGCCCTCCGAGGCCGATCAGAGGAGCTCTCATTGGCCCTCCTCTTCTTCCTCTAAAGGTTCTGAGAAGGAGATCCCAGTTCCTCAGGGGTTTCCTCGATGACAACACCCTGGTCAGAAGGTGCCGAGGCAGTGGCTGAACGGGCACTTGAAGACCCCTCTCCTCTCATCCTGGTCTTTAAATTTCATAAAACAACAACGAAAAGCCCAGACCCCATGTCATTCACTGAAACAAAACAGAAAAATAGGTTAGAAATCAAGAAAACAAAATCACAAGATATATTAAAATACAAAAGCCTAAGGTGGACCGCGGTGTCTTATTTCCCACCTAACAAAGTAAAGAGAAGGTCATCACCAGGGGTATTGAGGACATCTCTGATATTGATTTTATCGTGCTCCTTAGCATACCGACATATGAACTTAACTGTTTTAAGTTCCTCCAGAGTCAGGTCTTTCTCCTCTTTCTCAAATGGAATAGTTGGAATACTCCATGCATTCGGGGTCCAGTATAAGGGGAACTTCGGCTCCCCTTCGGCGTTCAGGAAAAAATAATGAAACCTTTTCACCGCCATAACCTTGAAGAAGGTTGTCTTAAACCCTTTGACATTATCTTGGAAAATATCAAAGGACTTACGACCACCTCTAGATCGGATGGTGAGTGTAACACCCCAACTTTTGGGATAATTACAATATAGTCCCGATTTGTACTGTTTTGTGAATTCTGTGAGTAGTAAATTTAATTTGACTGTTCCGTGAGTGTACTTGACTGTTGTGTGTGATTTGCTCCGTCCTAAGAAAATAATAATTTTCTGGCCGAATAAATCTTATTTTAATTAATTGAGAGTGGGGATCTTACTAAACCCAATTGATTGATATATAAATTAATATCGTAATTTTTGGATTTAATTGTGCAATAAAATAATTTTATATTTTTATAATATTATTTTATATTACAGTACCTACTGTCTCAAAAACAGTAAAAATCTGCTTCGGTTTGACCACAGATCTTTAAAAGTGCTGTGGGACCCGCGTTTAGGAAAAATAGTCAACTGTGCTGACTGGATAATTTCTAACCAATGAGAGCAAGTCAACCAAAGTAGGCTTGACTTTCTAAACCAATAGGAATTGGACACCTAAGGAAGCATGTGTTTTCATTTGGACCGTTGGATGAAGACTTAATGATGAAGCCTTTAACCTAAGCCATTGATCTAATCAATGGTGAGATTAGAATGATAGGTTTATGATCAAGTGATATCTACCTTAGATCTAATCTAGGGCTAAGGATTAAAGATGAACCAAGGGTTAGGATTAAGTCAACAATTGTAGGCTTGAAAATGGTTAGTAACCTAATTAAGCTTAATTCAACTAATCTAATTACTTAATTAGCATACTAAGTGAACTAGCTTAGTTATGAATTAATTATAATCTAAATACTAATTAAATATACTAATATTGATTAAAGGTTATAATATATGTTAATATATACTAAATTAATTAGTTATGTGACTAGTATATTAATTTAGTTTGGTTAGGATAATTAACCTAACAAATTACCTAATTAACTAGCATGTAATTAGGAGTAATTTGGAAACAATTAGACCCCTAATTTGATGGAGTTGCACGGTTTTGGGCTGCCAAGGAGGAGGCAAGGTGGCTTGGTTCTACATGGTTCTAGAAGGATTCAATGACCTAAGCCATGTGCCTAACAAGTGTGAACCATTTGTGATATTTTGCATGCAAAATCAAACACTCAAGCTCCCTACACACACTCATTCACGGCTGCTGCCCTCCATATTCACTCTTCACTTTCTATTTCACCCTTATCACATTTTAACTACCTATTTCTCTCTCTAAAATACCAAAAACTCAAGCAAACATTTCTCTCTCACTTTCTCTCTCTAATTCGGCCACCACCATCCACCCACACCCAAGCCTTCATAATTTTAGCTCATCACATTTCTTGAACCCAAATACTATTCTAAGCATCTTTCATTCACAAAGTTTTCCCAAATTCCTACTCTATCTTGCCTAAAATTCCACTTTTTGCTTACTTACTTAAGGGTAAGTTGTGTTTCTATGGTTCAAAACTGAAATTTTAAATTTTCTAACCATGATTGTTCCATGGTTTTGCTATTTTGTACCTTGTATGTGTATTTACTAATTGTTTAAGAATTTTAGGAATTGTTTGGGAGGTCACACGAAATTTGGAGAAAAGGAAGGAATCTAACCGATTAATTTGTCTACAAGAGGTAAGAGGGAGATTTAATCTCATCAACCCTAAGTGGTAATGAGAAAATGGATTGTGTTTGTGTGTAGAATCCATAAGGATTCGGTTGTATGGTTTATTTGTGATTTTTATTGTTTTTGATTGTTTAAATGCTTTACTAATTGTGATTATTTTTGCTATGCATGATTATAGCTTTCATTATTTTTGCTATGCATGTTTATGGTTTTAAATATATTGTATGTGTATTATATGTGATTTAATAATTGTATGTGTTTGTAACTGTGTAATTATTAAAGTAGGATGTGAATAACATGTGCGATTTGCATGAGTGTTCCAAAGAACACACCATCAGGCTCACGGCCTTACATCTAAAAAGAGAACCAAAATGTTCTCAGCAATTTTCTAAATAACTGATTCAAGGAATTTAAGTAAAATAATCAAAGTTAAAAATGGTTTAGATTAATTGTGGCCAAAATGCCATTTAGTGTATAACCAAATGCCATTTATTTTGATTTGGCCAATATGCCATTTTATTTACTAAGATAGGTCAGATAATTGTTTTATAACATAAATTGATTCCAAAGAATCATTGAGAAAATCAAAGGAATTAATTATATTCTAGAATTTTAACGTAGCAGAATTCAGTTTAAGTAAGAAATTAATCAGACACTTGAAAAGTACTAACGTAGGGCTCATACTATAAATTTTGAAGCGCGTTAGTGAGTTTCAAAGTGAAATTATTGGGTAAAAATAAAATAAAGTATATTTAGAGGAAAACGTTAAAAATACCTTATACTGATTTTATAGGCAAAATGCTGCCAAAATTTATTAAAATCAAATGCATAAAATGAAAAGATTCCATACTATATTTATAACACAAGGAAAATACATTACGTATTTTAAAAGTACTAGATATAGTTTTACACATATTAAAAATGACAATTTTAAACTATTCGGTTAAGAAAATGAATTAAAAATCCTACGCGATTGAGAAAATAACTCAAAAACAATTTATGATGTTTAAAAACGTCAAAATGTCTTTACGCGATTTAAAAACGTTTGTGAAAATGATGAGATTGTGAAAATGCGATAAAATTCTTACGCGATTGAACAATACTGTGAGTTTTGCTGTTGGGCTAAAGTGGTGGACCTAGACATGTTGTAGTGTAGTACTGTCAGGTGGGACGTACTATACTTTGTTATTTTGTGACTAGGGGTATTTTGGTAATTTCTCGTAAATATGGTAAAATTTGGATAATAGGGGTATTTCTGTAATTTTAGCTCATGTTTAGAGTGTTGTGCCAATTTGGGTTATAATTAGTGATTGATTGACGAGGCGAATTACACCGTGTTTAGTGTGATAAGCGTAGTGTGGTTCATTTATGAACTTGGAGGCATTAGTGTGCGGAGAATTCCACATGCGGACAGTGGGTTGCTCCTCTGGGCCGTGGTAATGGGCAACACACTAATGATCTTGACAAGCACTATTCTTAGTCGAGATCTTGAGGGGACTATTAAGTACTATGCCTGTGGTACACGATGTTGGACTGTGTACTGCTACACGTTGTTTTGGACTGTGGGCTATAAACACAAGGATTGGACAGTGCAATAGCTTGGTTGGGCAGCCATAAAGTATTTTTAGTTTCTTTTTGGATCATTCTCTCAGATATCCGTGTTTAGCTCCATGGAGTAGGAACGAGTCAGTGTGTGTATCATTTATCATCTGCATTTTAATGTTCATGCATTATCTGCATTTTACTGTTTATCATAATCTGTGATAATTTACATGATTTATTGTTTTAATATATTATGCATGATATTGTGATATGTATTATTGTTATATATTACTTGACATATTATGTATGATGTATTGGTATGTACTGTTGTGATAACTATTTTGTACTGTCGTTTTCTTTATTGCCATGTGGGTAGTGATGTAGATTGTCTCACCTCTCTATATGTTTTCTCGATATTACTATATTGTTTCCGTAAAGAGTTTGAGGTAGAGGAGGATCAGCCTCTTGAGGTACAGTACCCTGACGAGCAACAGTCGGGCAACTTACACGAGGAGGAGGAGCCTGTTGATCATGTTGATTGTCAAGACTGATCTTGAGATCATGGCACTGCCAGGATTCTTCGGGTTCGTGAGACTAGAGTTTCACGGGGGTTCCGAGGCGTGGCGTATGCATGCGGACCGAGGGACAGTAGCTTATGTGGGACGATTGACTATGTCCCTATGTAGGGAGTATAACGGGGAGGTCATATTCACTACTATGCTTTATTTACATTTAGAGTTACCTTTGACCATTAGGCGTTATTGGCAGGGAGTTTTCCATGCGCCTAGTGAACTTAGTAGCGAGTCGACAACTCGGACTCGTGTCTGAAGTGCTGTGAGATCTCATAGATGCACACTTTTCGATGGTTATTCTGGAGGTGACGGATGGTGATTCATCGGAGAGTTTGATGTCTACTGAGATGCACTTGGGCAGTACTATGTTTTAACTTTGTGTCAACTCTTTACTGTTTTATTTAATATATGTAGTTGTAAATTATGCTTGTACTAAAAGAGAATCATATATATATTATGGTGAGTTTATGTTTGCTATATCTTGTGTTTCGTGTTATTTTATTTAATGTTAATAATTATAAAAAGAAAAAAAAATATTCCGCAAATATTATGTAAGTATCAAATGTTTGACAACTTGGGTAAGAGTTTTTTTTATTTTATTTCATTGCATTCATAAATGTGGCATCCCCATAAGGGTGTTACATTAGTTGGTATCGAGCCCAGTTAGAGTCTTTTGGGGTTGTGGTTAGTTTTTTTTCTTGTGTTGTGTGAATCTTGATTTGTTTACCTTACATCGACATTATTTTGTCTTGTTGAAGAAAGAAGATGTACGGAGGAAGAGGAAGGCGTGCAAACGTGGCACCTAATGTGGATCCAATGGTTGCCGTTGCTGAGGCTATTCAGCAAATGGTAGCAGTGATTGCTTAGCAAAATCAGCAAAATCAAAGAGCAGCCCAACATCAAGATATGACTGCTGATGCTTTGAATTTGTCTGAGTTCAGACGCAACAATCCGCCACAGTTTAGAGGCGAGTTTGACCCTGAAAAGGCAAGTCTTTGGATTCAAGACTTGGAGCGAATATTCGAAGGAATGGGGTGCGCGGTGAATAAGAAGGTAACATTTGTTGTTTATATGTTGAGAGGAGATGCCGAAAATTGGTGGAGGAATACACCCAAGTTTTGCGGAAGGAAGGCGAGATCACACAGGAGGTGTTTTGTGAAGTATTTACGGAGAAGTTTTCCGTCTTGCTCGACATGCCAAGGAAATGGAATTTCTTGGTCTGCGTCAAGGGAATATGACTGTGGGAGAATATGCTGCAAAATTTGAGAGTTTGTCACAATTCTCGAGGTGTTTCTAGAACCAACCAGATGAGGTATGGAAGTGCCAGAAGTTTGAGGGTGGGTTAAGAATGGAGTTGAGACGTGCAGTGCTACCGATGAGAATGAGGGAGTTTCCTGTGTTGATAGACACTTGTCGAAGACTCGAAGCATTGGAGCCATCCCGAGATCAAAGGAATCGTAATTTTGGGCCGACTAGGTTCGAGGAAGTAGTAGCAGGTGGTGGTAGGTTTCAGAGAAAGCCTTTGCGAGACCATCGGGAGTCAGCCGTAACGTCCATCTGTTGGGGGAAGTTATGGTGGAAATCGACCTACTCAGAATGTGGCGTTTACGCCAACCTGCTTTAAATGTGGCAAGAGTGGTCACATATCTACAGATTGTCCGATTAGGGGAACGATTTATTTTAACTGCAAGAAGCCTGGACATGTTTCTAGAGATTGCACTCAGCTTGAGAGGAAGCCGGCAGTGAGGAATATCCGTGCTACTCAACCAAGATCTGGAGGGAGAGTGTATACAATGATCGGAACTGAAGTTTCTCAGTCTGAGGATCTTATACAAGGGGAAGGTGTCATTGAAGGTAATCACCTGACTTTGCTATATGATTCGGGTGCAACACACTCATTTATTGCATATGATTGTGTGGAACGTTTGAAACGCCCGTGTCTTCTCTCGAGTTTTCAATTGATTGTTTCTACACCGAAACGCCAAGCCTATTGTTACATCCAAGATATGCATGAACTGTCCTATTGTTATAAAGGATCGTAAGTTTTCGGTCAACTTGATTTGTTTACCTCTTGTTGAGATAGACATAATATTAGGAATGGATTGGTTATCTTCTAACCATATCCTTATAGACCGTGCGAGTAAGGCCATAGTTTTTCCTAAGGAAGAAAGTTCTGGATTCTTGACTCGCTGTTAAGGTCAAGTCATTGTTGAGGATGAGAGCTCAAGGGTTCATGTTCTTTGTCTTCTTTGGAAGTCAAGTCGAGAAGGATGTGAGCACTATTCCCGTCAATGAGTTTCTAGAGATTTTTCCCGACGATGTACCTGGTTTGCCACCGGAAAGGGAGATCGAATTCTCTATCGACGTAGTACCAGCCGCCCCTATTTCGATTGCACCGTCCGAATGTCACTGTAGAGTTGGCAGAGTTGAAGAAGTAATTGGAGGAACTATTGGAGAAGCAGTTTGTGCGACCTAGTGTTTCACCATGGGGAGCACCAGTGCTGCTAGTCAAAAAGAAGGATGGAACTTCGCGCCTTTGTGTTGATTATCGACAACTGAACAAGGTGACTATAAAGAACAAGTATCCGCTACCAAGGATTGATGACTTGATGGATCAATTGAAGGGAGTCGCTGTATTCTCTAAGATAGATCTGCGATCAGGTTATCATCAGATTCGTGTCAAGGTCGACGATGTGCCTAAAACAGCTTTCCGAACTCGTTATGGACACTATGAGTACCAAGTGATGCCGTTCGGAGTGACGAATGCTCTTGCGATATTCATGGACTATATGAATAGGATTTTTCATCCATACTTAGACAGATTTGTCGTTGTTTTCATCAATGACATTCTGATCTATTCTCAAAGTCAAGAAGAGCATGCTGAACATCTCAGTATAGTTCTCCAGATTTTGAAGGAGAAGAAGTTGTTTGCGAAGTTGTCAAAGTGCGAGTTTTGGTTGGACGAAGTTCAATTTCTCGGTCACGTAATTTCTAAGGAAGGTATTGCGGTAGGCCCATCAAAGGTGGAGACTGTTTTACAGTGGGAAAGGCCTAAGACTGTGACTGAGGTTCGAAGCTTTGTTGGATTAGCCGGATATTATAGAAGATTTATTGAAGGTTTTTCCAAGATAGCTGGACCACTTACACAACTCACGAGGAAGAGTCAAGCTTTCGATTGGACGGAGGAACGTGAAGCGAGTTTTCAAGAGCTGAAGAAGAGGTTAACGACTGCACCAGTGTTAATCCTACCGGATCCTAACAAATCTTTTGAGGTGTATTGTGATGCATCTTATCAGGGGTTAGGATGTGTGTTGATGCAGAATAGGAACGTGGTAGCTTATGCTTCAAGACAATTGAAGGTTCATGCGCACGATTTGGAGCTAGCTGCAGTAGTTTTTGCATTGAAAGTGTGGAGGCATTTTTTGTATGGAGCTATGTTCAATGTCTTTAGTGATCACGAGAGCTTAAAATACTTGTTTGATCAAAGAGAATTGAATATGAGACAAAGGCGATGGTTGGAATTTTTGAAGGACTATGATTTTCAGCTTCAATACCATCCAGGAAAAGTGAATGTGGTGGCAGATGCCTTAAGCAGAAAGGTAGTAAGTGTTTCTACTATGATGATTAAAGAGGAGGAATTGATGAAGCAATTCAGAGATCTATGGTTATCAATAGAATTGGTACCTGGAAAGATTCGTCTAAGTAGAGTTGTGGTTTTGAATGACTTGTTGGAGATAATAAAGGAGAAACAAGATGAAGATGCGTTTTTACAGAATGAGAAAGAATTGTTGAAGCAAGGTCATAAAGCGACGGTGGAAGAAGGATCTGATGGAGTCTTAAGGTTTGAAGGAAGAGTTTGTATACCTGATGATCCCGAACTCAAGAGAGCGATTTTGGATGAAGCTCATACAAGTAATTTGAGTATGCATCCGGGATGACGAAGATGTATCAAGACTTGAAGCGACTGTTTTGGTGGCCAAGAATGAAGAGATGATGTAGTGACCGTGTGGAGTCTTTGTCTTGTCTGTCAGAAGGCAAGGTGGAACACCAAAGGCCTGCTGGTATGTTACAACCTTTGACTATTCCAGAGTGGAAGTGGGATAGTATTTCGATGGATTTCATTACTGGATTTCCGAGGACGAGAAAAGGTCATGATTCGATATGGGTTATAGTTGATAGGCTTACGAAATCAGCACATTTCTTGCCAATCAATATTAAGTATCCGTTGGAACGCTTAACCCAGATATATATCGATGAAGTTGTTAGACTTCATGGTGTACCGGTAAGTATAGTTTCTGATAGAGATCCGAGGTTTACGTCAAGACTTTGGCAAAGTTTGCAAGAAGCCATGGGGACTAAATTACGATTGAGTTCTGCATACCATCCGCAGACTGATGGTCAGACAGAGAGAACAATTCAGTCATTGGAAGATCTGTTGCATGCTTGTGTGTTAGAACAGCAAGGGAGTTGGGATGAATTTCTGTCTTTGATAGAATTCACTTACAACAGTAGTTTTCACTCGAGCATAGGAATGGCGCCCTATGAAGCACTTTATGGATGACGATGCCAAACACCTTTGTGTTGGTATCAGGATGGAGAGAGTATGACTATTGGTCCTGATCTTGTGCAGCAGACTACAAAAAAAGTGAAGATGATACAAGAAAAGATGCGAACGACTCAGAGCCATCAGAAAAGTTATGCTGATAAACGAGACGACCTTTGGAATTTGAAGAAGGCGATCATGTGTTCTTGCGAGTTACGCCTACGACTGGTGTCGGAAGAGTTCTTAAATCAAGGAAGCTTACACCTAAGTTTATAGGGCCTTATCAGATTATTTGTCGGATTGGTCCTGTAGCTTATCAGATAGTTTTACCGACTTTTCTATCCAATCTTCATAATGTATTTCATGTGTCTCAGTTGAGGAAATACATTCCTGATCCAACCCATGTGATACAACCTGATGAAGTACAGCTGAAGGATAATTTGACGTATGAAACACTTCCTGTTAGAATCGAGGACAGGAGAGTGAAACAACTTCGAGGGAAGATGATTGAACTGGTGAAGGTAGTGTGGAATGATGTAACGGGAGATGCTACATGGGAATTAGAGGATAGGATGAAGGAGTAATACCCTCAATTGTTTGATGTATGATGAATTTCGGGGATGAAATTCTTATTAGTAGGGGAGAGTTGTAACACCCCAACTTTTGAGATAATTATAATATAGTCCCGATTTGTACTATTTTGTGAATTCTGTGAGCAGTAAATTTAATTTGACTGTTCCGTGAGTGTACTTGACTGTTGTGTGTGATTTGCTCCGACCTAAGAAAATAATAATTTTCTCGGCTCTGATAAATCTTATTTTAATTAATTGGAGCTGAGGGATCTTACTAAACCCAATTCTGATTGATATATAAATTAATATCATAATTTTTTGGATTTAACTGTGTAATAAAATAATTTTATATTTTTATAATATTATTTTATATTACAAGATTCCTCTTGTCTCAAAAACAAGAAAAATCATTTCGGTTGACCATAGATCTTTAAAAGTCTTTGTGGGACCCGTGTTTAGGAAAAACAGTCAACTGTGCTGACTGGATAATTTCTAACCAATGAGAGCAAGTCAACCAAAGTAGGCTTGACTTTCTAAACCAATAGGAATTGGACACCTAAGGAAGCTTGTGTTTTCATTTGGACCATTGGATGAAGACTTAATGATGAAGCCTTTAACCTAAGCCATTGATCTAGTCAATGGTGAGATTAGAATGATAGGTTTATGATCAAGTGATATCTACCTTAGATCTAATCTAGGGCTAAGGATTAAAGATGAACCAAGGGTTAGGATTAAGTCAACAATTGTAGGCTTGAAAATGGTTAGTAACCTAATTAAGCTTAATTCAACTAATCTAATTACTTAATTAGCATACTAAGTGAACTAGCTTAGTTATGAATTAATTATAATCTAAATACTAATTAAATATACTAATATTGATTAAAGGTTATATATATATGTTAATATATACTAAATTAATTAGTTATGTGACTAGTATATTAATTTAGTTTGGTTAAGATAATTAACCTAACAAATTACCTAATTAACTAGCATGTAATTAGGAGTAATTTGGAAACAATTAGACCCCTAATTTGATGAAGGAGCTGCACGGTTTTGGGCTGCCAAGGAGGAGGCAAGGTGGCTTGGTTCTACATGGTTCTAGAAGGATTCAATGACCTAAGCCATGTGCCTAACAAGTGTGAACACTTTGTGATATTTTGCATGCAAAATCAAACACTCAAGCTCCCTACACACACTCATTCACGGCTGCTGCCCTCCATATTCACTCTTCACTTTCTATTTCACCCTTATCACATTTTAACTATCCATTTCTCTCTCTAAAATACCAAAAACTCAAGCAAACATTTCTCTCTCACTTTCACTCTCTAATTCGGCCAGCCACCATCCACCTACACCCAAGCCTTCATAATTTTAGCTCATCACATTTCTTGAACCCAAATACTATTCTAAGCATCTTTCATTCACAAAGTTTTCCCAAATTCCTACTCTATCTTGCCTAAAATTCCACTTTTTGCTTACTTACTGAAGGGTAAGTTGTGTTTCTATAGTTCAAAACTGAAATTTTAAATTTTCTAACCATGATTGTTCCATGGTTTTGCTATTTTGTACATTGTATGTGTATTTACTAATTGTTTAAGAATTTTAGGAATTGTTTGGGAGGTCACACAAAATTTGGAGAAAAGGAAGGAATCTAACCGATTAATTTGTCTACAAGAGGTAAGAGGGAGATTTAATCTCATCAACCCTAAGTGGTGATGAGAAAATGGATTGTGTTTGTGTGTAGAATCCATAAGGATTCGGTTGTATGGTTTATTTGTGATTTTTATTGTTTTTGATTGTTTAAATGCTTTACTAATTGTGATTATTTTTGCTATGCATGATTATAGCTTTCATTATTTTTGCTATGCATGTTTATGGTTTTAAATATATTGTCTGTGTATTATATGTGATTTAATAATTGTATGTGTATTATATGTGATTTAATAATTGTATGTGTTTGTAACTGTGTAATTATTAAAGTAGGATGTGAATAACATGTGCGATTTGCATGAGTGTTCCAAAGAACACACCATCAGGCTCATGGCCTTACATCCAAAAAGAGAACCAAAATGTTCTCAGCAATTTTCTAAATAACTAATTCAAGGAATTTAAGTAAAATAATCAAAGTTAAAAATGGTTTAGATTAATTGTGGCCAAAATGCCATTTAGTGTATAACCAAATGCCATTTTATTTTGATTTGGCCAACATGCCATTTTATTTACTAAGATAGGTCAGATAATTGTTTTATAACATAAATTGATTCCAAAGAATCATTGAGAAAATCAAAGGAATTAATTATGTTCTAGAATTTTAACTTAGCGAATTCAGTTTAAGTAAGAAATTAATCAGACACTTGAAAAGTACTAACGTAGGGCTCATACTATAAATTTTGAAGCGCGTTAGTGAGTTTCAAAGTGAAATTATTGGGTAAAAATAAAATAAACTATATTTAGAGGAAAACGTTAAAAATACCTTATACTGATTTTATAGGCAAAATGCTTCGCCAAAATTTATTAAAATCAAACGTATAAAATGAAAAGATTCCATACTATATTTATAACACAAGGAAAATACATTACGTATTTTAAAAGTACTAGATATAGTTTTACACATATTAAAAATGACAATTTTAAGCTATTTGGTTAAGAAAATGAATTAAAAATCCTACGCGATTGAGAAAATAACTCAAAAACAATTTATGATGTTTAAAAACGTCAAAATGTCTTTACGCGATTTAAAAACGTTTGTGAAAACGATGAGATTGTGAAAATGCGATAAAATTCTTATGCGATTGAACAATACTGTGAGTTTTGCTGTCGGGCTAAAGTAGTGGACCCAGACATGTTGTAGTGTAGTACTGTCAGGTGGGACGTACTATACTTTGTTATTTGGTGACTAGGGGTATTTTGGTAATTTCTCGTAAATATGGTAAAATTTGGATAATAGGGGTATTTCTGTAATTTTAGCTCATGTTTAGAGTGTTGTGCCAATTTGGGTTATAATTGGTGATTGATTGACGAGGCGAATTACACCGTGTTTGGTGTGATAAGCGTAGTGTGGTTCATTTATGAACTTGGAGGCATTAGTGTGCGGAGAATTCCACATGCGGACAGTGGGTTGCTCCTCTGGGCCGTGGTAACGGGCAACACACTAATGATCTTGACAAGCACTATTCTTAGTCGAGATCTTGAGGGGACTATTAAGTACTATGCCCGTGGTATACGATGTTGAACGTGTACTACTACACGATGTTTTGACTTTGTGGGCTATAGACACAAGGATTGGACAAAGGTACAATAGCTTGGTTGGGCAGCCATAAAGTATTTTTAGTTTCTTTTCGGATCATTCTCTCGGATATCCGTGTTTAGCTCCATGGAGTAGGAACGAGTCAGTGTGTGTATCATTCATCATCTGCATTTTAATGTTCATGCATTATCTGCATTTTACTGTTTATCATAATCTGTGATAATTTACATGATTTATTGTTTTAATATATTATGCATGATATTGTGATATGTATTATTGTTATATATTACTTGACATATTATGTATGATGTATTAGTATGTACTGTTGTGATAACTGTTTTGTATTGTCGTTTTCTTTATTGCCATGCGGGTAGTGATGTAGATTGTCTCACCTCTCTATATGTTTTCTCGATATTACTATATTGTTTCTGTAAAGAGTTTGAGGTAGAGGAGGATCAACCTCTTGAGGTACAGTACCCTAACGAGCAACAGTCGGGCGACTTACACGAGGAGGAGGAGCCGGTTGATCACGCTGATCGTCAAGACTGATCTTGAGATCATGGCACTACCAGGATTCTTCGGGTTCATGAGACTGGAGTTTCACGGGGGTTCCGAGGCGTGGCGTATGCATGCGGACCGAGGGACAGTAGCTTATGTGGGATGATTGACTGTGTCCCTATGTAGGGAGTATGACGGGGAGGTCATATTCATTACTATGCTTTATTTACATTTAGAGTTACCTTTGACCATTAGGCATTATTGGCAGGGAGTTTTCCATGCGCCTAGTGAACTTAGTAGCGAGTCGACAGCTCGGACTCGTGTCCGAAGTGCTGTGAGATCTCATAGATGCACACTTTTCGATGGTTATTCTGGAGGTGACGGATGGTGATTCATCGGAGAGTTTGATGTCTACTAAGATGCACTTGGGCAGTACTATGTTTTAGCTTTGTGTCAACTCTTTACTAATTTTTTTAAATACATGTAGTTGTAAATTATGCTTGTACTAAAGGAGAATCATATGTATATTATGGTGAGTTTATGTTTGCTATATCTTGTGTTTCGTGTTATTTTATTTAATGTTAATAATTATAAAAAGAAAAAAAATATTCCGCAAATATTATGTAAGTTTCAAATGTTTGACAACTTGGGTAAGAGTTTTTTTTATTTTATTTCATTGCATTCATAAATGTGGCATCCCCACAAGGGTGTTACAGTGAGCCAATTCTTCTGCTCCGCTGAACCTTGGGGGCATACCCGATGGTAGAAGCAAAAGAAGGTGTTGATCGAGTACTGTAACCCCATGATCCAACAAAACCTTTCAAAGGCTATAATACAGCCCCATCAGCCAGGGTGAACCTGGGTCGGGGCCACACGTAGGGTCCATAGAATGTCAACCTGAAAATTTGAGAAGGGAAGCCATAGTCCTAACTTGACATAAACAGGTTCGTACAGGAACATGAAGTATGAGCCTGTTTCCCGGCTCGAGCACATCCTTTCGTTCCACTCTGGGCACACGACCTGGAACTTGTTATCTCGTGCCTTCTCGTTTGTCACATGAAGGTAATCCAGCAACTGCCAGAGGAGGGCCTCAGAAGAAAATTTGGAGAGATGTTCCCAGACATCATCCCCTACCCATGGGTACACTAACCTCGGGCCATGGCGGATTTGGATCAGATCTTCCTCTGCTGGTTCATGAATCTCAGGGATCGGTACCCTGGCTCTAGCCCTTCTCCTACCTCTCGTCATAAAAACCCTGAGGACACCCAAAAAGACCGGTGAGTAATTGTTAGAATCATTTAAACGGGAGATTCGGACACGGAAAGGGGCGAACGGAGCATTTCACACCCATATACCGGCATTCTTCGCCTCCAAAATTTGAAATTTCAGAAAGACACCTCCGCCATGCACGGTGCGGCGGAGATGGAGTTCTCAAAGGGCTATGAGAAGTTCAAAAATCCTAACTCTACTTCGTAAAAGGGTTGTTACCCAATATCATCATAAGGTAATCAGAAAAAGAAAGCGTCAACAAAAGCTAAGGAAAAGATTTACGTTGAACAAATGATGAAACTGACCAAGAAGCTTGAGAATGGGTGGAAAACGCTCGCGAATCGTACCTCTCCACCGCACGAAATCTCCAGAAAAAGGTGTTTAGAAATAGGTGACAACAATGCACCCTCAACCCCTATTTATAAAATTTAAAAGGGTTAGGGGGCATTCTCGTCCCTACGGCCCAGTAATTCAAAAAATGCTCATCATGCACGCGAAGCTCTAGGCACGTCTACCCAGTCAAAATGTCTCACGTGGCCCACATAACTGTAGAGGCAGTTGAAGAGACAGTTGCATAGCAACTCAAATGTAACGCAACCTCTGAAGGCTAAGTTCAAAATATTTGCTTTGAACCCTGGCTTAAACTAGGGTAACCATTTCAAGTTTAAGAGTTTCAACACGGACGACAGCAATAAAAGAAAAACTGACACGAAAACCCCCAGACGACAGGTTTGGAGCTTGCCACTTTGACTTTTCAAGCTAAGCACCAAGCTGGGGTCACGATGGCGTTACTCTAGAGTAAGCGTTAGACTTCACCCGGTCAAAGAAAAATGATTACGGACAGTGGAAAGGAAAGAAAAAAAGAAGATTCAAGACAAAAATTCAAAAGATAAGAATTTTTATTGATTTATTCTCATTTCATATATCGTCTCGAGAAAAAAGGAAAAAGAAAATATGGAGACATGGAATGTATAAGGAAAGAGCAACAATTAAAGATCCTGGAGGAAGGAGCAAACACCGCCGATATCCCAGACCATGTCACATCCACATTTCCTCTTGAGTCGACCCTAACGTCATGACATCCAGAGTCGTTGCTGCCACCACAGCTTCTCCAGGACCAGCCTTAGCCTCTTGAAAAAGTAAATAGGCTTTGAAGAAGCTTGGCAAACTGGAATCACGACCCTGGAACCAATGCCAAATCTTCTGCATTGCCTTCTCCACAATGATAATAAAGGCCAGGAAGCATTCTTTTTCATTGGACAGGGCTCAACCTTTCATTCCACTGGTGCCTTGGCCAATTTCCTAAACACCCCAGGTTGCTCCAAGAGCAGTTCCAATAGTCCCTCTCACATTTCCAAGCACCATCGGAGGACGAGACACCCCCCAGGCTCTCTGAAAGGAGGAGGAGGTGTAAGCCCTAGCTCTGAGTACCTCCATCCAACACGACAGGTGGCACAAATCTCCCTAGCAAAATACCAAACAAGCAACCATATCGCATACATTGGGGAAGAAAATCACTTGCCATTATTACGCTGAGAAAGAAAACCACCCACCAGAAAAGTCACTTGCAGAAGGGTAAAACAACTTCAGGTACTTTGGAAAAAATAAGAACATTATAGCTTTCGCAGAGGGCAAAACCCTCCCTGAATAAAAACAAAACACACAGAGAGCCATAGTACGAAGAAGAGGTCACACTCTCAAGCAAAGTCACAAGGTAGAAAGAATGCAATGGAAGGAGTGCCAGCTTCAGTACAAACATTCCCTATTTATAGGGGAAATGGAGTATTTTGATTGGATCCAATGAAAGCGCATCGATCACGCAAGGTAAGCAGCACTTTAATGCTCCTCATTCCTGATTGGACGATGGGGGAGCGTGCAGCTAGGAAACGTCATGGAATTGATATCTTTCTTAAAAGATTGTTAATTCTCAATAAAGTCAAAATGACTATTTCCCAAAAGGACTCAGCACTTTTTGGCAAGGCGTACGAAGAAACAAAGACCCTATGAAAACATGCATGGGGGCAAAAGGACACACCTCGGATGACGGGACGGTGGTACATACCGACCCTAGAGGTACTCCCCAATAATGGATATCGGCTCGAATGGATCCCACATCTAATGAAGCACCACGGATCCCGTCCAGGGTTCGATATCTTGACACTTAATTTTTCAACTCAAGTGTCAAGCTGGGGGCAACTGTTTTGGACTATGATCTGGGATCCTGTCTGATAGGATCAACTCGGCACGTATACCACCTCCACCATAAGCACCCCGATTAGGCCATCCGACCTCAGGCTTCAGTCGTGGACCATATCAGCATCCCTTAGATCTGTGCAAATCCTGACAACTGCCAATCATGACCCTTAGGGTGTGTGGACCATAATTGCCTGCAACAATAGGTGGCCACTAATGCGACATCTTGAAATTTTAGGGATCTGCCTGGACGATCGTGGGAGGGAGGCACCCTCCTTCAAGGCTCTGCCTGAATGATCGTGAGATGGAAGCACCCCTCGTAAGGCCACGATCTTAACGTACCTGCACCTCACGTGGATTCCATAAGGATCCTGTGTTTGCTCTATAAATATCAGGTTAAGTCATTCTAACAAAAAAAAAACCTTTCGATGAAAAAACCCTACTTGTGCACTATCTAACTTGAACGTTGAAGTCCCATTGCAGGTACCGAACTCCCCTAATTGGTTGGACAACAGCTGCGCAAGGAAGAAACCACTGTACGCGTGTCTTCTCAGACACCCTCTAGTTCTACATCAGAACAATTTCCAAAGCTTGTAGGATGATTCTGCCACTTTCCATTCCAAAGCAAAAGCCTAACAAATACCTAACAAATTTTTAGATGAAAATTTCTTATTTTAAATATATAAATTAACTTTTAATATGTATATAAATATATGTTAATAAAATATGTGTATTTTTAAAATTAACTCCACACTTTTATGCATATAAAAAATTAATTTGCATACTAAAGTAAGAAATTCCCTCGCCAGATACCAAAATTCATATCCCAATACCCAATGTACAAAACCAAGCCCTTTGTCCTTCTTCTCTTAACTAGATCCCCTTTCTGCGTCTTCTCATTTTTCTCTCAGACACATTCACTCTGTCACAATCATCCTTCTCACATGCAAAAATCTTTGGCTCTGTCACCTCTGGGAACCACAAACTTAACAATTTACTGAAGTTGAATTGGTTCGCATCGAGTCATGTGCATATTCAATCCAAGAAGTCACTCAGATCGGCTACCTACTCGGTTCACTGGTCCACTAGTCAAACCAATTGGACCGATCTAAGTTTAATAACGCTAAATTAATTAGACAAACATATGATGTTATTATTTTACACATTGAATTAGACGAGTTATTATTGTGAGAGAGTAAGCAGAGTAAATCTTAACTATACAATCATATATAGATAGTTAATATTAAAAATTATTTAAAGGTCATGTGACCACTTAAAAAAGGCACATATATTTATGTTTTAATTTTAACTATTTATGTAAGATTCAATGGTTAAGATTCACTCCTCTCACCTTTTACAATAAATATTTCTCTCACCAAATACGCTTCTTATATATATATATATATATATATATATATATATATTCACAATAGTTGAATTTATGATCTCCCATAAACTATTCAAATCCTTCACCATTAATCCATTCCAAATGACCTAAATTATCATGTGGTGAACCAAATACCAATTATTATTTTCTACCGTATAATCAAATTGCATAAAAAAAGATGTAATTTTATTGAACTTTAAGACGTCAGAGTAGCAAAGGAGTAGGTCATTTCAGGTAGGGGTATAAATTGGTTCAGATAACCCGATCAACTCGTTCAATCCAAACCAAACTAATTAAATTGATTCAGTTTGGTTTGGGTATATTGATTGATTCAGATAAAGTCTGAATCAATTAAAGCTTAGTTAGTTCGATTTTCAGATTTGAAATTTCAAAACTGAGTTAAATCATATATTTATATATTTTATTTTATTTTTTAATTTATGCTACAGCTTTTTTTGCTACTGCTTGTTTTTTTTTTACTTTTTGTATACTTTCTCAATTCTCAACCCTTAAAACGTCATCTTCGTCCAATGCAGAAGGCTAGAAAACTTCTTTGCCAAAACGTTCGGTTTTGCTTACCGGCACTGCAGCTCATCGTAGGTTTTGCTCCGCCACAACTTAGGCCGGATCTGCTCTGCCACAACTCGGGCCGTGCCATTCGTTCAACGCAAAAAGATAGAAAGGTGAAATAATGGTTCTACTCACCGGCATCACAGCTCACTAGCACTGCAGCTCACTGACCACAAAGGTGAAATAATGACTCTCTTCTGTTTACTTTTGGATTTGACATTTAGAAAGAGTGGAAGACGACATTTATGCTGATATTTTCTATTTTTCTTTTTTTTCCTGAATTAACGTTTCTTTTTTATCCACCTAAAAATTGACTCATTTCTATCACTTTGATGAGAGGTGATATGTCTCCTACCCCGCTTATCCTTTCTTTCCTTTGCAGGCAATGATAGTACACCCTGATAAAAATCCCGGAGATCCTAGGGCTACAGAAAATTTTCAAGTAAGCATTATGAACTCATGTTTTGGTTTCATAATACTTCATGATATTAGTGAATTTTTATTAACAAACTTATTTACTTATTTCTTACAATTAGTGGTTTAATCCTATCTAAAAGAGATACTAGTGTTTTAACTTTATTAATAATAATTAGTCATGGTCTGCATAATTACTAATTTTCTAAATTATTTCATCATCAGTTTCTTAAATAAGTTGGTTGGATTATAAAATTAATTCTAGCCAATATTAGGCATAGTATATATTGAAAAATTGAAAAATTAACAGTTGTTTGGTGATATCCCCAGTTCATTCAGCAATTGTCTGAGCTTGAAAATTTTGTTTTTGGCCAGGAATATGCTATTAAGTGCTATTCCAAAAACTCTTGGAGAGGTGAGACGCTTGGAAACTTTGGATCTTTCCTCCAACTAACTCTCTAGATCCATTCCTATTGAACTTCAAAATCTACATGTCCTTCAACTTTTGAACGTCTCTTATAATGATTTAGAAGGAATCATTCCTAATGGTGGAATTTTTTAAAATTTCTCTGTTGTACATTTAGAAGGTAATAAAAAACTTTGTTTGCATTTTGCATGTGAGCCTCATGGCCATGGAAGAAAGCATGTCAGACATTACATCATCATAGCCACAGTGGTAACACTGATAGTATATCTGACAATTTGCTTGTTACTATACATAAAGAACAGAAAAGTGAAGGTAACAGCAACAATATCATCTGAACTTGGAAGCTTTGAAACGATGAATTGACTTTAAATGCTCTAGTATTGACTTTAAAAATAATGAATTTCTGGCTTTGGTTTATGAGTACTTAAGTAATGGGAGCTTGGAAGATTAGATTAAGGGGAAGAGAAAACATGTAAACGAAAATAGGTTTAACCTTATGGAGACACTAAATATAGATATTGATGCTGCTTGTGCATTAGATTACCTGCACAATGATAGTGAAGTTCCTATTATACATTGTGATTTGAAACCCAACAACATTTTCTTGGATGAAGTTATGACTGCAAAGGTTGGAGACTTTGGATTCGCTAGGTTACTGATTCAAAGTTCAACTAATCAATTCTCCATTAACTCCACTTATGTCCTTAGAGGTTCAATTGGTTACATATATACCTTCAAGTTAATAGCCTCACAACTTCTTCTTTAATTGAATAGTAATAGTATACAACTTACTAATTTAAATCTCTCTTGAAGAATATGTTAACTTATTCAAATATAATTTATTAATACAAATATCAATATGTTTCTTTATTCCCTCTTTATGAATATTTTAATACACATTCTGAAACATGAAATAATTATTAATATTCAAATCAATAAATTTAATTCTATTTCTAAAAATTTTTTCATAAATTTATTATTATTATTTTTACTATTACAAGATAATTATTTAGCTAATTTTTATTTTTTTTAAAATGATCAACTCGATCACTCGAACCAAACCAATCTATAGATATTCAGTTCGGTTTAATTCAAATTTGACTATCAAAAAACACGAAAATCAAACTAAACCAAACCAATTAATTTTGATTAATTCAAAATTATTTTTTTTCAAAAACCGAATCAAACCACTTATTTACACCTGTAATTTCAGGTAAACTACCGTGTTGATAAAGCTCTCGACGCTATTTGTTTAGAAAATGTAGGGATCAGAAAGTATGACTTCCAAAGAATTCAGAAGCTGTTAAATTTTCCAAATACAATGCGACAATTCTAGTCACCGATTTTTTTTTTTTTCTCTCAAAGTTGTTTCTAACCAAATTTAAAATTGCTTTCAGATTTTAATTCTTTACCTGTAAATCCTGGCCAGAAATACAGTTACAAGTGGCAGATCCAATGCCAATCTGTCCTGACCTCTTAGGAAGAGTTACACCTCCTATGGCAAGAAGACTATAACGAACAAGCAATCACTAGATCTGAAATTCTAGAAAAATGTTACTAAAATTTCACCCTCTAAAAACTTCAGTGGTTAATGTCTCATTGGACTGTAACCAAGTGTGACATGGTGTACACTTGAATCTCAAACATTATAGGAAGAATGCTGATGTGTTTACAAATAATTGTTTCACCAATGCCTATGAAGCGTTTGCTTCTGTAGCAGCATGAAGGAGCTCATCTGGAGTTGCAGCCGGATCAAGGTCCCAACACCTTTCAGGCAAATTGCTTGCCTCTCCCTTCAGCAACCACGAAGGCACTTGGTGTGAAAAGCGCAACATTTCTCTTCTTGGTATCCATCTAATGGCACATTTGTTTGTGTTTTTCTTATATACTGTTTTGAATCCAGCCAACTTAATAAGGGGACTAACACAAACACCAAGCTCCTCAGAGTAATCATCCAGCACCTCCACCATTTCATACTGATGCCTCACTTCATCTGGAGTAGATCTGTTCCAATCTGTTGACCAATTTCGATAAACAGCCCAAATATCTCCACTTCTGGGATATATGCGAACACAACCACCTCGACCAGCCTTCTCCCGGCTTAGAACATGAGAAAAAATGTTAACTTGGTCAACAACATCAGAGTTCAAGGCCCTGAAATTTCCGCAAGATTTGGTGAAACCTAAATCAAGCCAGTTCACTGAGCCAAACTCACTATCAGTTTTTGAACTCAAGTAACTAATATGAATTTTAAATGGATTGACAGAGATAACCTCACGGATCAGACAATACAAACGAGGCATGCCATCCTCCTCATCATATAAGGCCCATATTTGCTTTGGCCTGAAGCATTCCTCTGACCTATCTTTATCGAAGTCATGAAAGTCAGAATCTGGGACAGTTATTGAGACTGGACCAGTTTTCCTATGCTCTAATTCATGACCAGAAACATTCAGAACTATTTTTCTGTAAGTGTCTCTTTTGACTTGACCAACTTCAGCTTGTGGTTTTTCTCTCTCATTAACAGCAGCAGCAGTTTCAGATGCCAATTTCATCTCTTCCAGTTTCTTCCTTATTTCTGTCCTGGCCTTCTCAATCAATAATTTTCTTGCATCAAATGCTGGTGCCATGGAATATTGTTTGGTTTGAACTTCAGTTGTGCAGGAAAGCCTCTGGCCATGTCCAATGCTTTCATTTCCATTAGCCAATGTTGATTCTAAAGCACATTTTGACCCCTTTTCTTCATGGCCATTTCTGAAACTGACTCCCACAACAACTTTCCTTTTCTTGTCAGGTCTACTTGGCTTAACTTCCTGTGCTTCAGTACAGGAGAATGATACATCTGAATTCATATTGACCACAGTCTCTTCCATGTGATGCTTCCTATCAACTCCTGATTTAACTTTTGGTCTCCCCCTCTTTACATTTCCATTGGCCGGGTAAACAGAATCAGCAGCTAAGATAGTTGATCCATTTTGATTGACAAGTCCAGCAGAACTCCAATGATATGAAACATTTGAAACATACTCATATCCATGTCCCGTATGGTATCCTGTGACTCCATTGCCACTGAAATATGCAGCACTAGTTGGAACATATGTAACTCCATCAAATGAATGGCTTCCATACCCATTTGCAGGCACATATGACCAAGGACAATATGGGAATGAACCATTTGCTGGGGCTGCACCAGTTTCAACAGCAATAAAAGTGCCACGGCAATTCTTACAAGAAAGTTTTTTATTCACATACTTGCGCAAATACTCATACTGAACCTTACAAGAGGTGCAAATTGTCCAGAAAGTGTCATTCCTACCACGAGAGGCTGACAAATCGGAACATTTGCTAAAACCTGTAGCATGGACTGAAGAAGAATCCGTCTGATTAATCCCAGCAGCCAATTGTGCATTTTTCTTGAGATCATAAGAACTATGCACAGAACTATCTGACAGACAGGCCCACGCATCAGAAACAAGCTTAAATGCCCCATCAGCTCCCACACATTTGTTCTTATCTGGGTGAAGAAACATAGCCATCTTCTTGTACTGTTTCTTGATAGCTTCTTTATCTGCTGAAGGTTTTAATCCAAGAATCGAATAATAATCTAGTTCGCCATTAAAATTGACCTCAGAAGCAATGTAAACTTCAAATGTGGCCACCATTTGAGATATACCCTCCAATCCCGGACAAAGCATTTTAGCCTTTAAAGCATAATTTTTTGCACCTGCGAAGTCCCTCTGAGCAAATTGCTTCTCAGCAATCTCTATTGCTTTAAGTGCCTCCTCTTTGTTTGCTTCCATGTAACCAAACCACTTTACAACAGAACTCTTGAAACAGAAGCTATAACCAGCCAAACACAGTTATCCATGACAATGCCTCGAATCTCACATCTAACCACGTTTCCATGTCTGCTGACAAATTTGGGATCTAAAGAAAAACAAAAACGAAAAGTAATTTTAGTTTTAAAGCTCACAAAATTTTCAGCTGAGATCCAAGAACAACAATCCGTTAACATTTTCAATTAAACGAACAGACATAAATGCCACCCCAAATTAACAATATTATAAGTAAACTTCCAACAGCAACCTATGATCCATGCTCTCCAAGGTTGCTGAGAATCCAGGTACAGCCCAAACCGAAAACAACAAGGATCACACTGTTGAGTTTATTACATTAAAATCTTCATTATAACAAACAAAAAAAAAGTCATAAAACATTGATGCAAAGTTCCAAATTTTACTTTGCTTCCTCATTCCTAAATTTTCCCCGAAACCAAACACTTCCACTATCAAAATCAATAAACCCTTTATCTCTTGAAACCCGCAAGCAAATTCAGCTAAATTCGACAAAACCCAAAACTAAGCATAGAGATCGAAAATCTACAACAAAAAAACCCCAATATTTAAACTCATAATTTATTCAAAAAAAAAAAAAAGCCACCTCAGATGTAATAAAATTGAGCACATAAATTAAAGCGATTGTAATTTATTTAAAAAAAAAAAAAAAGAAACACTAACTGAGATTGGAGCTGAAAATGGAGATTGAAGAAGACCCAGATTGCCACGTGTACTAGGGAGCTGGAACAAAATTGAGCTTAGCAAACTGCGAATCTTAGCCCACTAAAAACGGAGAAATACAGAATCCAATTTTCATGGAGTCTGCTGAATAGGGAAAGTCGGGTTCGGGTTCGGAAACGGGTCCGATTCGGTCGATGAATAGGAGCTTCCGTCAATGGCAGATCAGAATGAGATGGTAATAGTAGCAATGAATAATTGGAATTATTATTATTACTATTATTATTATTACCTATTATATTTAAATAATAAAATGATAATAAGATGGTTCGAACCTGGAAGAAGTTAACGTGCACCGCAGGTGCGTTATGGCCTTAGAGGAAATTTAACTTTTATTTCAATTTATTTTATTTTATTTATTTTTGGGTATTCTTTTTTTTTTTTAAAGGACTAGGATCCATTCAGCAAGTCTGGCCTCAGTATTGAGGTTCTAAATAGTCCTCTATGGAGCCTGGAGGAGGCGGAAGGGGTGTGGAATAAGAGAAGAGAAATTAAGATGAAAGACATGTCATTTTACACGAAGTATTTGGTGATAGAAACTTGTTATCAAAGATTCACAAAGTCTTAGGATTGATCTTAAAGTACTTTTTCTCATCAAGCTATTATGGTGGTTTTTTATTCTTTTCTTAATAGGTTTTCTGATTAGCTTTCTTAATATTTTTTTGAGCAGGTTTATGATAAATTTTTTTGGGTATTCAAGTATTTAAAAATAGTGTCCTTCATGTGAGAAATGAATTCAGGTTCTAACACATTTCAAAACACAAATTAGTAAAGCTCAGCAAAATAGAATGATTCGTGTAGTATAAATGATAAAAAAAAATATAAGTGTATAAATGAGTTTTTTTATGACAATAATACATAATATCAAAAAAAGCATGTGTTTGTTAGTCATCAAAACTAAGATAAATACAAAACTTAAGAAACAAGAAAGGTACTCAAGATTTTGGAGCTAACACTCTTCGCTATATCCGGGTTGAGCACATTATCATACTTTTTTTGTAGTCAGTAGTCAAACATAATGAATCGATCCATAGTCTCATACATAATTTTATGGATCTGCTTCAATCCTTCATGCAGTGCTTTCACAATTTTCTTGAACACCTTCACAACAAAATCTAGTTTCTTCAATTTGTCTTGAGAAGATTTATAGGTCTTGAAGCTAGGCAATGTTGGAGTATGGGCTTAAGGTTGAGTGGAGTCATGGTGAGTCTCACTCTACTCAACTCTTTCGGCTTGAGTTAGCTTGTGAATACTCGACTTTGTCTAGTCTTTTTTCAAAGCCATAAAAAAAAGAAAAAAAAGCAAATTAATTTTAAAAAAAAATCAATTAATCAATAAAAATTAAAATGAATGAAAAGCAATGAAAAAATATAAATTAATTCAATTGTAGAAAAATAATTAAATTAATTAATTTGGTTCCATGACCCATAACTCATTTTGCTCAAGTCTAACCTAAATGAAAAGTTGGACCCAATTCACTTCCCTCTAACCCATGTAACTAACTCTTCTTCGCCCAATACAATCCCCATCAGATAACCCACCGAGATCCATCACATGACTAACTTACCAAACTTAACCTATAACCCATCAAGATTCACCTATGACCCATCTCACATCCAAACACCGTGAAGCCTTAACAGCCACCATTATACCCTCTTCTACCCTCTTATCTCTAACCTAGCTACAAGCCAAATCCAACCTAGCATACCTTCACTTTCTGATCCTAGCAACCTACAAGTTCTAGCCTCTATAAACCCTAGTGTAGGCTCAGCAACCACACGGACCATAGCAACAATTGATCCTTCCCCTTTTTGAATTCTCGTTAGCCTGTAGACCTCTATGCTTTGCCACCCACCCATGGTAAGCAACTGTTAGTGTGAAGCTCAATGAAGCTCCGAGCACTGATAGAAGCTATGGGGAACAAGGATTGATGAAGAAAGGACAAGAAGACTTAGATCCATAACACAACTACAAGCAATCGCCACTTGGATCCATGAATCTTCTCCTATAAATACCGAGGCTGAGGCACCAAGAAGGGGGACAAAAATCAAAGGGGAAACTGAGAAAGAGTTCTATAATTTTCCAAGAGAATTTTTCTTGCCTATGGTCTATATTATCTATGTAAGATAGAGGAAGAGAGAAAGGTAGAAGAACTTAATCAATTCTCAAGAAATCAAGTCTGGACCCTTGTACCAGAACTTAAAGATCATACTGTTATTGGAACAAGATGGGTTTTCAGAAACAAACTTGATGAAGCTTGACATGTTTTAAGAAACAAAGCATGGTTAGTTGCTCAAGGCTATAATCCACAAGAAGGTATTGACTATGATGAAATATTTTCACCTGTAGCTAGACTTAAAGCAATTAGAATTCTGCTTCCATATTGTTTTGGACCAAGTTCTGAGTTAGTGGTTTAAAAGCAACCCGGCTTAGTAGAGTTGGATCCCGAATATTTATGACCACTATTAGATAAGTAAATATGCCTATTTATGATGAATAAAATTGTCATAGAATCCCTCATAAATGGAGGAGTTAATTATAAGAGATAATAATCTTATTGGATGTTACCAAGTGACTTCAATACTCAAGAGGGGGTGAATTGAATTTATAAAATATTTTTACAAATCTTTCACAAAACACTTGAATATCAATTTCCGTTGAACTTATTAATTGATTGAAGTGAATAGGTAAAGAAGATTGAATACTTCACCCACAAATGAATAAACTAAAATAGCTAGTATTTAAGCAAGCAAATAAAATCAAAACACAAATATAAAGGAGTTTGAGTTTAAAAGATCAAACACAAGATTTATCCTGGTTCAGCCACTCTTTGTGACCTATGTCTAGTCCTCAAGTAATCACCCAAGATTTTTCACTATAATTTCAAGCTTGAATAGGTACTTGCTACCTTTACAAACTAGAGTACTCAACACACCTTAGGATGTTTACCCTTTATGCTTGAGCCTCAACAATAAGGGATACCTCACCCTTACAAGTCTTTAAGGAATACGTCACTCTTTTTATAGAATAATCAGAGTATAGATGAAAGAAAACTCTCAAAAAGAGTGAATAATACAATTTGAAGTTCAATAGGTATAAAGATTGATCACACTTTAAGCTCAAAATAGAGATTTAATGAAGATAGCCATAATAACTCGCATTAATGCTCAACAATTCTTTACAGATTGATTTCTAACTAGTCTTTAATTCCCAACAACTTGTATTTATAGCCCAATAAATTTTAGAGTTGTTGGGGGGGGGTTGTTGGAGCATTAAATGCCATCAACTAGCCATTTATTACTATTTCTGGCTGTAGTGTTTATTCAAATAACGTATGTGTTATTTGAATAACATTTCAAATAGCATACCACGTGTTGGTTTGTAACACATTATTTGAATAACCATATGCTTATTCGAATAAGGTCTTTTAAAATAGTTTCTGGAAAACCTTATTATTCGAATAACAAACATGTTATTCAAAGAAACCTTTTAAAACTTAAGGTGTGCAACCTATTTTTTAAGCTATTTTTCAAATAACACACTGTGTTATTCGAATAAAGCTTGATCAAATGGAAAATGTTCCTGAAAATTGTTTATTTTATGATAAATAGTCATTTTATAATATTTTTATTTTTTTGTGAATTTTTCTAGATTTTTTCAAAATTGTTGATTATTTTAATATATTTCTCGATTTACGTACGTACTGAGCGGAGCTAGAAAAATAAAATATTTTTCCCAATACTGAAAAACTTTGAATTGTAGAAACGTCGACGGGGAATCTTATTAAACCCGAGACCGAACACAGTTTACAAGATTTTCGTTTTTCGAGAGTTTATCTAATAAATGAAATCGTAGTATATTTTATTATCTGTGGGACAATAAAATATTATTTCTGCTAATTATAACTTTTGTCTACTGGATAATAACTTTAGCAGATTATTTCTATCTGGTTACTTTTATGATAGCATCTAAGTGACATCATCATCCTTCATTTTATCGAGAAGCGTGCGAAGCTTCTCAAGGAAGTTTCAAGGAAGCTTCCTACCCAACACCACATTTTCCTCTCTCCTCAATTAGGCTCCATGACTAGGAGGAGAAAAAGATGACAAAAGTCATCATATTTTCACTTCTCATTTCCCATTTCAAACCCATTTCACCTTTCTCTCTCTCACTTGCACGTTCTCTCATCTCTCTCTCACGCCCTCTCCTCTCTTCCCCTCTTCTCCCACACACCACCATTGGAGGCCACCCACAATTTCTTGCCCAACCAACCTTGTTTCTTACATCCTCTCCTCATTCTAAGACTCTTCTCTTTGGGGGTCATCCCCTAAATCTTCCTTTTTCATCTTCCACCATTGAAGTCCAAAACTTGAAGCTTTTGAGGTAATGTTCTTGATCTTCATTTTCTCTTCTCATTTTCGTGGTCCTTGGCCCCTTTCAAGCTTTGATTTTGGATTTCCTGGGTTTCACCGTCTTAGGGTTTTCTTGGAGATGTTGGACGAATTTCAAGAGGCATCAAGGAGCTTATCATCTTGTTTTCTCTTGAGGTAAGAAAGTGATAATCCTCTTCACCCAATCTTGGTAGTGAGAAAATGACTTTGGTGTTGATGGGGAGGAATCCATTATGGGTTTCTCACTTTGTTGGTGATTTCTAATAATGTTATGATTTGAATGTGTTGTATGATCTTCTATACTTGATATTGTGAATCTTGATGGATTTGTATGTGTCTAAATGCTCAAATATGTATATGGATTGGTTACCCATTTGATTTGGAAGCTTGGAGAAGCTCATTTTCATGGTTTTTGGTGTAGATTCACGGGCTGTGTGGATTTACACGGCCCAGGCCGTGTTCCCCACTGGAAACATAACTCAACGCACAAGACAGAGTGTTACACGGCTGTGTCATCGGGCATTTCAATTTTTGGCACATTTTTAGGTACTTCTGGAGGAGTACACAGCCTAGGCCGTGTAATTTGACACGGCCGTGTACTCTAGGCCATGTAACTTGACACGACCATGTAAATGGGATAGTGAATAATTTGTTTGGTTTTTCTAGTCCCTTGGAGGCTCACAACTGTTGGGAATTGCGGATACATCACGCAGCAAAAAAATAAGATTCCCACGAAGGATCCATGCGAAAAAGCCATAATATGATTTTTTAAAATATTTACCTCTTGAAGCGTGATCAAAAGGAAGTGACGTGAATCACCAACACCGCAATAGTAACGATGTCTCTATGGTATCCACACGAACAGACTCACAAACGTCTAACATCCGCAAAGAAGAGCCTCACGTCTCTCACACAGTGCTAGCTGCGAAGAGAAGAGAAGAAATCTGTCGCTCTCTCACTCACTTTTCTGTAGGTGCGACTAGGGTTCTGTAATATGTAATATATAGCAGCCCCTTACCAGTACTATTTATAATAGTGACTGCCTTAAGTGAGTGTGAGTAGCAGTAAGGTAAGCTATGCAACCCTAGACTCATCTGTTATGAGTTTGGCCCATATTTGAATCCGAGTCTAACTTGGATTCATTGCTCCAATTTTAGTCTGCTCTATGTGTGTGACCCTGCAAGTTCTCATTACGTTGGCAGTAATATTAAATTCTATTTTAATATTACAAATAGTGAGCGGTATCTAGCCATACATCACTGCTACCCAAATAATAAGAATGTCAGTGATTTGACATAACCTTTCTGTGACCAATGTTTCCGTGTCGTTTAGTCCATTTGTCAAGATATTTAGATTGAACACAAGGCATAGAATATGTCACCCTTGTATAGTCCAATCTTTCGTTTCCTAATACTCGAGTAGACTTTGTAACAACAAATGAAATCAATATCTCATATTGACTCATTTGAGTATGGCCATGTATTTCGCAGTCTCACTCAATCAGGGGGCCCGAAGATATCGTTCCTGATATGTAGGAGTGACAAATCCCATTTAGGTCACTCATATCCCTCTGCATGATTCGCGGTATGTCCAATAACCAACTTTATAATCACCTTGTTACAGATGACATTTGATGGCATTAAAACACACAACTCTTCATGTAGGAATCGTAGTGATTTCAGGTCAAAGGACCACAGACATCATTGTCAGTATGAGAATCGCTTATGACACTCACGTAACGATCCATGTAGCGTTCTCATGGCGGGTCAGTCCAGTACATCATTACTATAATATGTACCCATATGAAGACTTGATATCTCATATCCATGACCCATGAAATGTGGTTATCAGTCTATGCACATACTAGTCTCAATGCATTATTGTTGTCATAATTAACAATAATACTTGACTAGGGACATTTAAGAATAGTGTTATAGCCAAAAGATCTCACAATCAAGTCATCCACTTGATGTCCTATTGCATCAAACTTACTATTCTAAGGACTTTATTATGTTTATTAAAAAAGAACACAATAAATGAAATGCCTCATATATTAAAATAACATAATAGAATATATATAAATACAGAAATTATATCGGCCTCTAAAACATACACCAACAACGACCTCATTGGGCACTCAATATGAGACCTTGTAATAAGCTAGAACTTAGCTAATTAAATGAATAGACACTTAATTAGGAGTTCATAATGTGGAAAGAATCAAGAACACAACCTTATCATACAACTTAGAGTGAGGTTTGGATAAAGAAAGAACATGAGTGTGAGGAGGGCTGTGAGGAACTCAAAGTAAATATTCTAAGAGAGTTAACACAAGAACATAATGGAATTGAGGCATAACTTTCGTAGCAACTTTGAATAGTATGTGTTCACCTTTGAGGTTTTAATATTGACTTGAGGTGGGTCCGTGATTGGCATCAAAGATTTCAAATGAATGATTGGGCTCTATATGGCATGTGAATTTGGATAAGTTATGCTATCATTGTGAATCTATATATGTATATATATATACGCTTTGAATCCACCTACATTGAGGCATGATTGAGAAAGTCAAACATAATGAACATGCAATGACATTGTGGTCATGGAACCGAAGTACCGGACCAAGAAACATCAGATAGACAATTTAGTCAGACGTGGTTTGCTTTTATAACCAGAAACATCAGGTAGACGATTTAGTCAGAAAGGACTGGTTATTAGAGGATTTAGTCAGAAAGGACTAGTAAACGATTTAGTCAGAAAGGACTGGTAGATAATTTAGTCAAAAAAGACTGGCTTTCATAGCTACATGGGATTAATTGGTTAATACGGGGGACTCATCGCAGAATTTGTTTCAGTGTGGCAAGACTTCCCATCTAACTCGTACGAGAGAGTCAAGTTTTGTATGGATCGATGCATACGGAGAAAATTTTCAAGGGTTGAAGAAACACTCAACGACTTCACCAGTGATGATTCTTCCTAATCTCAACGAACCTTTTGAGATACCTAGTGATGCTTCGCGTTAGAATTTGGAACGTGAGCTTATGCGAATAGAAGGGGTAGTAGCCTATGCTTTAAGACAGCTGAGAGTACATGAGGATAACTACCCCACACAAACTTGGAGTTTAGCCGTTATGTGTTGTGTTGAAGATCTAGAGGCATTTCCTACATGGAGCAACATTTAACGTCTACAGAAATCATTAGAGTAAGAAATGTCTGGTTGATTTGAAGGAGTTAAATATGAGGCGTTACATGGACAATGATGTAAGACACCTTTGTGTTGGCTCCAAGACAGTGAAAGGATTGCGATTGGACCCGAGCTTGTACAATAAGCAACGGACAAAGTTAAGATGACTCAGGAAAGGATGCAAATAATTCAAAGGGAAAAGAAATTGCGTTAGTAAAAGTGGTTTGGAGGGATGTAATTGGAGGCACAATGTGGGAGCTAGATTCTAAGGTATAACGAATTTCGAGGACAAAATTTTTTTTTAGAAGGGGAGAGTTGTTACATCCCGAAAATTGTTTGTTTTATGATAAATAGTCATTTTATAATATTCGTGATTTTTGTGAATTTTTCTAGATTTTTTGGAACTGTTGATTATTTTAATATATTTCTCAGTTTGCGTACATGTAACACCCCAAAAATTATTTATTTCGTCATAGATATTCATTTTATAATATTTATGATTTTTGATAATTTTTTTGAAAATTTTCGGAATCGTCGAATATTTTAATATATTTCTCGTTTTACATACACACTAAGCAGAGTTAGTGAAACACCCCAAAAATTGTTTGTTTCATCATGAATAGTCTTTTTCTAATATTTGTGATTTTTGAGAATTTTTGTGAATTTTTCTGAAAACGTTGAATATCTTAGTATATTTATCGTTTTGCGTGCGCACTGAGAGAAGTCAGGAAAATGAAAATATTTTTTCTGAGGCTGGTAAACCTTAAACTGTGGATGTGTTGACGGGGAATTTTACTAAAGTCGAGGTGGGACACAGTTTACGAGGTTTGCATTTTTGAGATTTTATCTGATAAATAAAATCACGGTACTGAAAATTTTTTCGATGAACAATAAAATACCATTTTCATTATCTGTAACTTTTGTTCACTGAAAAATAATCCTAACAGAGTAATTATTCATCTGTTCTAGAGTGTTCATTTAGGAGACAACCTTACTTTTCACTTTATCGAGAAGGGTGCAAAGCTTTTCAAGGAAGCTTCCTCCAAGCTTCTCAAGGAAGCTACTCACCCCCTCTCTCCTCTCTCCCTAACATGGCAGTAGCCCTAATTTGGGAGCCAAAATTATGCATCAATTTAATTAACCAATCTATTCAAAATTTCAAAAATCCTAAAAAGCTATCACCTTTATTTTTCTATTCACTTCTCTCTCTACCTTCATCTTCCTTTGCATTTTTCTCCTCTTTCTCTCTAGAACACCACATAGCCAGCCCTTCTCCTATGCCTCCACCATCACAAAAATTTCAAGCAAATACATTTTCTTAATCTCCTCCATCATCTAAACACTTCTCTAGTTTGTGGTTTCTTGAAAAACTTTCATCTTTACCACTTTCTTCAAGCTTCAAGCTTCAAGCTTTTGGGTAAGGTTCTTGACTCCTCAGCCTCTTCTCTTCATTTTTGTGTTCAATGCCTTCATTTGGACCATCTATTCATTCTTTTTCAAGCCATGGTATTGATTGATTGAAGTTGGGATTTTTAGGTTTTTTGGTGGTGTGGCCAAAATCTCAAGGAGCTTCAAGAGAGGTTCTTTTGTTTGTTCTTCTCTTTGGTAAGAGGAAGATACTTCTCCTCAACCTCTATTGGTAGTAAGGAACCTTGTTTTGTGATTGATTGTGAGAAATCCTAGTAGGGTTACTCTCTTTGTTTGTATGATTTATATGATTGCGTATTGTTTTTAATTTGTTTAAGTTATTTGATTGATTGAGTATGTATATATATGTGTTTGGATGGATTGGAATCTTGAATGGAAGCAAAAATGACTTTGTTCTCTTCCATAAGGCTCACGATTTTTAGGGCCCAAAAATTAGGGTTCTTGGTGAAAATTTACAACAAGTGAAAGACATAGCTAATCAAGTGGACAATATGTAATTAATGGAATGAAAATTTGGAATCCTAAGACTTAGTGAGGCTCACGGCCTCTAGGGTTAATAATGGCCTAATCATGCAACTTTATACAACTATGACATTTAATTGATCAAGTAAATAAACAAGAGGATTATGTAATGGAAGGAAATAAATTTGGTAACCTAAAGGAATTCCTTGAACTTTAAGAACAAATAAGGATGTGTGAGACTTGGTAAGGCTTAGAAATAATTCTTTAAGTGAAACTTAATTAATTTGGGCAATTAGAAATTAACTTAGGATTTCATAAGTTGGGAAGATCCAAGAATGGAATTTTACCATAAAACTTAGAGTAATTTTAATTAAAGAAAGAACAAAAGAGTGTGAGTAAGAATGTTAAATAATTCCATAATATATCCTAAAAACGTAATGTACTATTCAAGGGTTTAAATTATATTGATTGCAGGTCCATGAGTTGACCCAGAATATGTTGATGCTTATCTTAGCCAAAATATGGCATGTTATGAAAAGCATATTTTGCTGAATACATATTGTATATATATATGCATTGAGTCATCATGCATTGTGAAAGTCCGTTGGACTGCTGTTAAGGCCATGTTGCCTAGGAGATTGAACACACCTTTGTGCGGGTGCAAGTAAACTAGTGTAGGTTATAACACCCCAAATTTCCTATATCTTAAACAGTAATTTTGACAGTTAACAGAATTTTACTGTTTAGTAATTTCTGAATACTGTAAAATTATTTTGTTTATTCCGTCAGCATATTTGATCGTTTTGAGTGATTTACTCCGTGTCAGGAAAATAAAAATTTTCGGGCCGGAGAAAAATTTACGTAATTTAATTTTTACCTTTAGGTAATTATTTTACATAATCTGATTTGATATTTGTGCATTTTTTAATTTTTGTGATTTTATGGATGATTATGAAATTTTTGACTGTATGTGGGCCTCGGTGGTCCTAAGTGGGCCCAGGTGACCATACGTGGGCCCAGGTGGGTCCCGCAAAGTGAAAATTTTTCTACGCATAGAAAAATTTGTACTGTTTAGACGGAGACATGGGATCTTACTAAACCTGAATCCGGAAACAATTTTAGAAAATTTTTGTACTGTATTTTGTATTGTATTTAATTTATCGGGCTATAAAAATACAGTAAATATATTCTTTCGTGGGGTTTTTAGTAGATAAAAATAGAAATTATATTGCTTAAGTCAACATTGGTGGTTTGGATATCCACTATTGATTCAATTAACGGTTAAGAAATAAATTTAATAAAGAAACATAATATAATCATCATTGATTTAATCAATGGTGTGAGAATAAACTTAATTAGGCAAGCTTCAATATCAACCGTAGAATTAATCAACGGTGTAAAATTAATTATATAAAGTGACCATTTACAACCATTGGATTTAGAGTTGATCAAGGGTAGAGATTTGGTCTTAAAAAGTGACAAAGACCATTTATGACCATTGGATGAAGAATTAATCAAGGGTGGAGATTTGGTCTTAAAAAGTAGCAAAGACTAATTATGACCATTGGATTAAAAGTAAGAAGAAGTAATCTTGACCCTTTATTTTGGAGACACATCTAATGGCTAGAATTTAAAGGAGAAGGATCCAATGGCTTAGATTTAGTCTTCTAAAAATCAAAAGTCTACCTAAATCCTAACCATTGAATTAATCAATGGCTAGAAATGCTTCAAATAATGGCCTAATTAATAAGCCAAGTAAACTAAATTAAATGTTAAATTGTTATAATCTAATTATTAATTAGATATCCTAATTTTAATTAGAGATTATAATATATGAAATAATATGTCTAATTAATTAGTTATGTAATTAGAAAATTAGTTAAGATTGATTAGAAAACTTAATCTAATGAATTAACTAATCAATTAGCAAGTAATTATGACAACTTTGGAGTGCATGATGAAGGGGGGACGGTTTTGGAGTGTTAGGAAGGAGGAGACATGTTTAGACATGCTTGTATAGCCTTTTTAGGCCAAAGAAAAAGATGACAAAGTGGAAGACTTTGTGCATCATGTGATAGCCTTCAATTATGCCAAATGAATTCATATCTCTCCATTCTTTCACTCCCACGGTAGCAGCACCTTTGGTTACACTCTCCATATTCATTTTTCTATTTCACCAAAAAGCCTTCATCAAATTCTCTCAAATTCTCTCAAAGTTTCAAGAACACAAAACAACCATTTTCCTTCCTTTTCTCACCTTATGATTCGGCCAAGCAACCCACAAGCACCATTACTCACCTATAATTTTCACTCACATCATTTCCTAAACCTAAACACCATTCTAAGAACATCTCTAGTTATGAGTTTTTCCAAAATCATTCATCTTGAGCTTCAAATCCAAGCTTCAAGTTTCTATCAAAAATCAAAAATTCCATCTTTGTGCTTTAAGAGAAACCATTCGGTCAAGACACTCAAAACCACCATCCAATCACTTTTAATTTCATCCAACCATAGATCTTGAATCTACATGATATTCTAAGCAACTTTCATGTTGGAGACTTTCTCTAAATCATTCATCTTCATGGACTTTCTTCAAGATCAAAGTTATTGAATTTTTGAGGTGAAGTATAAGAAGACTTCATTTCTTCTCTTCTTTTTCATGATCTAAACCATGTTTGATTCATGGTTCCTCTTAATCAAGCTTAGTATACAAATTTCTATGTATTTTGTTTTGAATTTGAGAAGCCCTTGGTGTTGAAGGACTTGGAAAGAGAAGCAAAATCAAGAAGCTTTGAGGATCTTCAAGAGGTAAGAGGGAGATCCATCTCACCAACCAATTATGGTGGTGGGAGATGGTCTTATATTTGATGGATTGTGAATTCATGTGAGAATTCCAATCCATGGTCATTTAATAATTAATTGTGTGTTTATGAGCTTTACTCTATTTTCTTGTGCTTTGATTATTTTTGTCTATGCTTAATATGCTTTGCATGATTTTATGGCTTTGATAGTATACTTATAATATGCATGATGAGTATATGGCATGTTTGTGATATTTATGATGAAATATATATATGTATGCCATGATGTGTGGATGGAAAGAAAATTGATCTTGGTTCCAATGGCCAAGGAAGAGTTACGGTTTTGATGCCCTTGATTTGGGTAAATGTTGAAATTTTTCAAGAACAAGAAAATTAAATTTCGATCCCTAGAACAATGAGAATTTCGGCCAAGACACCTCAAAATAGGTGTTTACAAATTAATATGTTTATGGAAGAATAAAATTGGATTGATTTGAGGAGTATGGAAAATGAACTAAAGGTTTGTTTTTTTTAAGAAAACATGAACACAAATTTTAGAATGAAATTTTATTGATTTATTTTTTATAGAAACAAGAATGGAATTTATTTAAGTTAGAAGAAAAATATTTCATGGTTCCAATGGCCATCTATAAGGTTTTGGTAATTTAGAAAAATGTTTTGATGCTATGAAATACAAGAATTTTCAAATAAAGATTTTTGAAAAGGGAATTAAGTGTTATAAATTAAGTGAAGTGGAATTTTCATAAATAAAAGAAAAAGAAGATTGAAAGTATTGAACTTCAAATTAATCAATTTTTAGAAGTGATTTAGAAATATAAAGGAAAACGTTTGTAACTTAAAATTGCTAATAGAGAATTTATTTATTGGGTTTTGGAAAACGTTAGGAAATTTAAAGTTAAGAAACAATAATTAAAACAACTCAATATGATTTTGTAGGACTAGATCAATAAAAAGTGATTTTGAGAAAATATATATTAAGGAAAAGATTTTTGACTAAGAATGAAAAAGGATTTGCAAAGAAAGTGAAAATGAATTTGAACAAATGGGTTTGTTATATGACCAATCGGTACTTTGGTTTTGAAAATAAAACTTTAATGATTTTGTTTGTATAAAACCATATCAATTTAAAAGAAAAAAATGTTTTGATAATTTTTCAAATAGTAATGCCTAGATTTTGATGAAACAAAGTAATTTTTCAAGTGAAAATATAATTGATTTAATACAAGAAATTTGAAAAGGGAATCGGAGTATTTTACTCACTTGAAAAATTAAGTTTTGTAAACGAAAATATTTTCAAACTTCAATTTATTTTGAAGTAGGTTAATTTGGAAATGATTTGGGGAAAAATGGAGAATATAATGGTATTTTGATAATTTACTCAAGTATAACTTATTTTCAAGTTTTGAAGTATGTTTAGAAATTTTATGATTTGAAACATTGATTTATATCAATGGAAAGGTAATTTTTGTGGATTATATTTGAAAAAGAATTTCTTGAGTAAAGAAACGTGAAAAAAGATTTTCTTGAGTAAGAAAATGTGAAAAATGAAGTACAAAGTCATAATATTTTGAGAAATGATGAAATGAAATTTTTGAAGGTTAAGAAATATTTTTTGTAATAGAATTGTGGTGAAAAATGATTTACGTATCTTAAAAATTATTTAGAATATAGTAAAATATTCTTACGCGATTTAAAATATGTTAAAAAATATTTCTACATGATTTGAATTACGTTTAAATATTTTACGTAAGTTTAAATATTTTACGTACTGTTGAAAAATCACTATGTGATTTAAAAGTAATAGAATATTTTTACGGTATTGTGAAAATATAACAGAAACGTTTCAAAATTTTGAAAACATAACAGAAGTGTTACGATATTTTGAAAACGTAACAGAAACATTTTGGAATTGTGAAAACATAATAAAAATGTTGCGCAATCTTGTGAAAATACGGCGAAAGTGTTTTATAACTATGAAAACATGATAACATGATTTTGTGTTGAAAATACAGTATAATTACTGTTTAACCAGTGTATGGACATTGTATGAGAGAGTGACGTGTTTTGCCTATGATTGGTATTTGGTGCATTTGATATGCATTGGAAAGAGATGCCCGTATTTGGATTTGGTGCATTATACATGCATTGAAAAGATTTAGCCCGTTGGGGTTGGACTTGCAATGATATACTCGTGCATTGTACAAATGAAACTGAAAAGATTTGGCCCGTTAGGGTTGGACTTACACTGATAAATTCGTGCATTGTATAAAAGATAGCTAATAGCTATTATGGCTCTTGTGGTTGAAGAGGGAATGAGAATTGATAGTGAGGTCTATGATGGATCATGGGGGCGTCGAGGCGCGACGGTCGACCAGTGGACAGCTGGCGAGTACCCTGTGCCACTTGGCGATGCAGTCCGTTGCAACGCATTGACGATACCCGACAAGAACACGATTCTTTTCAACAACTGGGAGATTGTCTTTGGCCTAAGGCTGACAATTAACCAGAGCATTCTTCTCGAAATTGTGAAAACCTCCATGGAGTTGTTTTTGATAAACTGAGTCTTTGTACATATGCATAAATCTGAGCATTTATATATGTGTGATATATATTAATTGAGGAATATTAGTTATAACGATTGTTATGAATACTTGGATGATGATGATGATAATGCTGATAACATGATTATGGTATGATCTATCTATATGATATTGTTGGCTGTGTGTTATCTCTGTGCTGCCATGTTGGTATTGGTGTAGGTGATCTCACCTCTTTGTTATATTATTTTGCTGTGTTTGTATTGTTAAAATCAAATAATAGAAAGATCGAGTTGTCTTAGACATAACGGGCAATGGATACTCTGAGATTGGTGACAACAATAAGGAGTGGACATTCAGGACTCGAAGGTGTGCAGTGTTGACAAAGGAACAGATGTCTGATGCATCAAGATGAACAGAAAAAGGAATAAGTATGTTAAAGTTTCTTGTTAGTGTTGTACCGTGCTATTAAGTAGAACCCGTCATGGGGTTTGCTACTGTAAAAAAAAAATAAGTCTGTTAATTTTATATTTCTCTTTAAATTGTGTTATTAATTGGTGTCAATATTGCATAATGAATAGTTAAAATATGATTTACAATATTACCTAATATTTTTAGTAAATTTACATTTCAGTAAAGAAGAAATTTTGAAACCCATCTTTTATAACTTAAACTTTGTGCGAACTTATTTTCGATTATGAGTCGAAACACGGTTTGAAGTCAAAAAAATGTGATGCCATTGTATTTCTAGCTAGGGTGTTACATTAGTTGTTACTAGTATCGAGCTAGGGTTTTACATTAGTTGGTATCGACGAGAAGAGAATCAGTCTTAGAATATAAGATTTCGTAATTTTGGAAGTTGATACTTTTTTAGGATATTGAGAAAGTAATTGATTTCACGTATTTACAACCATTTGAGTTTTTGTACGGGATTTGTGGTTAGGTCTATTTTTTAGCTTGTGTTGTGTTCTCTATAAACCATATTGTGACATATGATTGAGTAGTTTTAGAGTTATTCGTTATCCTCTCGATTTGTTTACTCCTTAGCTAATCGAAAGAAAATAATGTTGTTTATAATGGATATTAGATCCATTGTATTTCGATCCACACGCCTCGAAAAAAAAAAAGGAATGGCTCGAGATAGTTATACTTGTGTGGAAGTGAAACATGTTACTAGTAATGCAATTCTTCTATGGGAAAACTTAAGACGGTAATGGAAAATGTCTTTGTGGAAAGAAGAACTCGAGTTAGTGAGACATTTCTGTTAAAAGCAAAAATCTAGAATACGAAGATAAGGAACAACTAGGAGCAATGTGGAAAGACTACATTCAACATCTTCGCAATAACCAACACTCTATGAACAAAGGACCGCCAAAAGAGATTTTAGGTGGAAACTTCATGAAAGTTGAAGTTTAGAATCATGGTCATGAAGAGAATCAGTCTTAGAATATAAGATTTCGTAATTTTGAAAGTTGATACTTTTTTTAGGATATTGAGAAAGTAATTGATTTCGACAAAAGATGTATTTACAACCATTGAGGAAACCAAAAACAGTAAAGGATGTGAAAGAAGGTACTTAATGAAGGAATGTACATCAAGAAAACAATTTACAGAAAAGTTGAACACATTTTCAAAGACTATAATCTCTGATGTGTTCTTTGAAAATAGAGTTTTCTATTAGTAAAAATTTTAGATAGTAAGGGAAGTTGTTACTCATGAATGGAACAGAGTGTTCGAACCATTGGATTTAGAGTTGATCAAGGGTGGAGATTTGGTCTTAAAAAGTGACAAAGATTTAATCAATGGAGATTGTGTCATTAGAGCTAATCCTATAAACCATACTGAATATTTCTGTGAATAACCTATAAAGTGGAAGACTTTGTGCATCATGTGATAGCCTTCAATTATGCCAAATGAATTCATATCTCTCCATTCTTTCACTCCCATGGCAGCAGCACCTTTGGTTACACTCTCCATATTCATTTTTCTATTTTACCAAAAAGCCTTCATCAAATTCTCTCAAAGTTCCAAGAACACAAAACAATCATTTTCCTTCCTTTTCTCACCTTATGATTCGGCCAAGCAACCCACAAGCACCATTACTCACCTATAATTTTCACTCACATCATTTCCTAAACCTAAACACCATTCTAAGAACATCTCTAGTTATGAGTTTTTCCAAAATCATTCATCTTGAGCTTCAAATCCAAGCTTCAAGTTTCTATCAAAAATCAAAAATTCCATCTTTGTGCTTCAAGAGAAACCATTCGGTCAAGACACTCAAAACCACCATCCAATCTCTTTTAATTTCATCCAACCATAGATCTTGAATCTACATGATATTCTAAGCAACTTTCATGTTGGAGACTTTCTCTAAATCATTCATCTTCATGGACTTTCTTCAAGATCAAAGTTATTAAATTTTTGAGGTGAAGTATAAGAAGACTTCATTTCTTCTCTTCTTTTTCATGATCTAAACCATGTTTGATTCATGGTTCCTCTTAATCAAGCTTAGTATACAAATTTCTATGTATTTTGTTTTGAATTTGAGAAGCCCTTGGTGTTGAAGGACTTGGAAAGAGAAGCAAAATCAAGAAGCTTTGAGGATCTTCAAGAGGTAAGAGGGAGATCCATCTCACCAACCAATTATGGTGGTGGGAGATGGTCTTATATTTGATAGATTGTGAATTCATGTGAGAATTCAAATCCATGGTCATGTAATAATTAATTGTGTGTTTATGAGTTTTGCTTTATTTTCTTGTGCTTTGATTATTTTTGTCTATGCTTAATATGCTTTGCATGATTTTATGGCTTTGATAGTATACTTATAATATGCATGATGAGTATATGACATGTTTGTGATATTTATGATGAAATATATATATGTATGCCATGATGTGTGGATGGAAAGAAAATTCATCTTAGTTCCAATGGCCAAGGAAGAGTTACGGTTTTGATGCCCTTGATTTGGGTCAATGTTGAAATTTTTCAAGAACAAGGAAATTAAATTTTGATCCCTAGAACAATGAGAATTTCGCCAAGACACCTCAAAATAGGTGTTTACAAATTAATATGTTTATGGAAGAATAAAATTGGATTGATTTGAGGAGTATGAAAAATGAACTAAAGGTTTATTTTTTTTTTAAGAAAACATGAACACAAATTTTAGAATGAAATTTTATTGATTTATTTTGTGTAGAAACAAGAATGGAATTTATTTAAGTTAGAAGAAAAATATTTCATGGTTCCAATGACCATATATAAGGTTTTGATAATTTAGAAAAATGTTTTGATGCTATGAAATATAAGAATTTTCAAATAAGGATTATTGAAAAGGGAATTAAGTGTTATAAATTAAGTGAAGTAGAATTTTCATAAATAAAAGAAAAAGAAGATTGAAAGTATTGAACTTCAAATTAATTAATTTTTAGAAGTGATTTAGAAATATAAAGGAAAACGTTTGTAACTTAAAATTTCTAACAGAGAATTTATTTATTGGGTTTTGAAAAACGTTAGGAAATTTAAAGTTAAGAAACAATAATTAAAATAACTCAATATGATTTTGTAGGACTAGATCAATAAAAAGTGATTTTGAGAAAATATATATTAAGGAAAAGATTTTTAACTAAGAATGAAAAAGGATTTGTAAAGAAAGTGAAAATGAATTTGAACAAATGGGTTTGTTATATGACCAATCGGTACTTTGGTTTTGAAAATAAAACTTTAATGGTTTTGTTTGTGTAAAACCATATCAATTTAAAAGAAAAAAATGTTTTGATAATTTTTCAAATAGTAATGCCTAGATTTTGATGAAACAAAGTAATTTTTCAAGTGGAAATATAATTGATTTAAAACAAGAAATTTGAAAAGGGAATCATAGTATTTTACTCACTTGAAAAAGTTAAGTTTTGTAAACGAAAATGTTTTCAAACTTCAATTTATTTTGAAGTAGGTTAATTTGGAAATGATTTGGGGAAAAATAGAGAATATAATGGTATTTTGATAATTTACTCAAGTATAACTTATTTTCAAGTTTTGAAGTACGTTTGGAAATTTTATGATTTGAAACATTGATTTATATCAATGGAAAGGTAATTTTTGTGGATTATATTTGAAAAAGAATTTCTTGAGTAAAGAAACGTGAAAAAAGATTTTCTTGAGTAAGAAAATGTGAAAAATGAAGTACAAAGTCATAATATTTTGAGAAAGGATGAAATGGAATTTTTGAAGGTTAAGAAATATTTTTTGTAATAGAATTGTGGTGAAAAATGATTTACGTATCTTAAAAATGATTTAGAATATAGTAAAATATTCCTACGCGATTTAAAATATGTTAAAATATTTCTACGTGATTTGAATTACGTTTAAATATTTTACGTGAGTTTAAATATTTGACGTACTGTTGAAAAATTACTATGTGATTTAAAAGTAATAGAATATTTTTACGGTATTGTGAAAATATAACAGAAACGTTTCAGAATTTTGAAAACGTAACAGAAGTGTTACGATATTTTGAAAACGTAACAGAAACATTTTGGAATTGTGAAAACATAATGAAAATGTTGCGCAATCTTGTGAAAATACGGCGAAAGTGTTTTATAACTATGAAAACATGATAACATGATTTTGTGTTGAAAATACAGTATAATTACTGTTTAACCAGTGTATGGACACTGTATGAGAGAGTGACGTGTTTTGCCTATGATTGGTATTTGGTGCATTTTATATGCATTAGAAAGAGATGCCCGTATTTGGATTTGGTGCATTATACATGCATTGAAAAGATTTGGCCTGTTAGGGTTGGACTTGCATTGATATACTTGTGCATTGTACAAATGAAACTAAAAAGATTTGGCCCGTTGGGGTTGGACTTGCACTGATAAATTCGTGCATTGTATAAAAGATAGCTAATAGCTATTATGGCTCTTGTGGTTGAAGAGGGAATGAGAATTGATAGTGAGGTCTATGATGGATCATGGGGGCGTCGAGGCGCGACGGTCGACCAGTGGACACCGTGGCGAGTACCACTGTGCCACTTGGCGATGCGTCCGTTGCAACGCATTGACGATACCCGACAAGAACACGATTCTTTTCAACAACCGGGAGATTGTCTTTGGCTAAGGTGACAATTAACCAGCATTCTTCTCGAAATTGTGAAAACCTCCATGGAGTTGTTTTTGATAAACTGAATCTTTGTATATATGCATAAATCTGAGCATTTATATATGTGTGATATATATTAACTGAGGAATATTAGTTATAACGATTGTTATGAATACTTGGATGATGATGATGATAATGCTGATAACATGATTGTGGTATGATCTATCTATATGATATTATTGGCTGTGAGTTATCTCTGTGCTGCCATGTTGGTATTGGTGTAGGTGATCTCACCTCTTTGTTATTTTGTTTTGCTGTGTTTGTATTGTTAAAATCAAATAATAGAAAGATCGAGTTGTCTTAGACATAACGGGCAATGGATACTCCGAGATTGGTGACAACAATAAGGAGTGGACATTCAGGACTCGAAGGTGTGCAGTGTTGACAAAGGAACAGATGTCTGATGCATCAAGATGAACAGAAAAAGGAATAAGTATGTTAAAGTTTCTTGTTAGTGTTGTACCATGCTATTAAGTAGAACCCGTCATGGGGTTTGCTACTGTAAAAAAAAAAATAAGTCTGTTAATTTTATATTTCTCTTTAAATTGTGTTATTAATTGGTGTCAATATTGCATAATAAATAGTTAAAATATGATTTACAATATTACCTAATATTTTTAGTAAATTTACGTTTTAGTAAAGAAGAAATTTTGAAACCCATCTTTTATAACTCAAACTTTGTGCGAACTTATTTTCAGATTATGAGTCGGAAGTAAAAAATGTGATGCCCTAGCTAGGGTGTTACATTAGTTGGTATCAGAGCTAGGGTGTTACATAGGTCATTCTGTTGACCTTGGGGGCGTCGGGACGCTGGCATCTCATGTGGACAGTTGGTAGCCCAACTAGGTCGTGAGATAAACCGATGCGAATGCACCGACGATCCGAACGTGACACTGTCCTATATCATGATCTAGTGTAGAATTTTTGTACAATGCCTTGATGTGCACGTGGATAAACTGATGAGTTATAGCACTTTGGCTGCGGTTGCTGAGTTGCAGACATGTCTCCTGATCTTTCTCTCCGACTGTTTGTGTCTAGCTCTATGGAGTAGGATTTTGATGTTGTACACATGTGCATAGTGAGTCAATATATTATCTAGCATTTAATTCTTATTATATATTGGAATTGTTACTTTACTGATGTGTGATTGTCTGGAACTGCTTAATTGCTTAATTGCCGTTATTTAATACTCATTATTATTATTGATCTTGAAATGCTACGTGGGCACTTTGCGTCATTTTGTTTCTTGCTGCTATAATTGGTAATGATGGTAGGATATCTTACCTCTTTTCTGTATTTCTATTTTTTTGTTTGTATTTATGTTCTATCGAAGACGTCAGCGTCAGACGTGAAGCTCACGATTTCCCCAGCTTTTGGCCCGAGCGCGACTAGAATCTGCTGTTGGATCATGGCGGCACGCCCATGTGAATTTCTAGGTTATGTACATTTGACCTTCCTCGGAGGGCCAAACTGCTGGTACATCAACCTAAATTCTGGTCGTTTCATCTACGAAGGTGACGTGTCGATTTCACTGGCTTAGGGGCGTCATGAACTGCCCATCTTCACTTGCAGCATCAGCTTACTTTTGGAGTTTTATTTGCCCATCAGAGAGATGTGGGGTGATCATTATTACACCCCACAGGAGGATTCTTTTGTCTCCACTGCTCGAGCCCTAGCCCGTAACTCGGTGGCTCCGATGGAGGTTTCCTCGAATGAGGAAGACCCCGAGGAGGAACCTGAGGAGGACCCTGACACGGTTCCTTCTCCTCTTAGGGACTGATATTGTTGATAGCTACTGATGGCTATTGGTGTTTATTTTGGGGGCCTGATTTGTCATTATTTTGGTGGGCTGTATATTTATGATCTGTTGGGGCAGATATGTATAATTTTACTTTTTGTATATTCAGGCACTGTAATCAAACAAGTTTAATATAATGATATATCATTGTACATGTATGTTGGTTTGATGTATGCTTTACTTCTATTTTACTCTTCATTGTAATTATGCCTTATCACTATTTTTATTAACTATAACAAAAAAAATACTTGCTAATTTAATTACACGATTACAACCAAGTAAATTTATAATTATAAAAAGAATCGGGTCTTAACTTTTATTTTTATTTTCCGTATTGTAAATGATAATGTGACGTGCCTTCCCAAAAAGGAGCATTACATTAAGTTAGTATCAGAGCCCCGGTTTATGTTTCTTTAGGTCTTGTGATTGAGTCTGTTTTATCTGTGCGGTGTAAATCTCTGTGTTTGGTATTCCTAGTGGATACAACTGACTTTCATTGTGTTTTCAATTAATCTGAATTAAGAAAGTAAGATGGCACGAGGTGGAGACATGACGGCTGCTATTGAAGCGATGCAAAGGATGGCTGAGGTCATCGCACAACAGACTGAACGAGCTGCTCAACAACAAGAGAGAGTTGCTTAACAACAAGAAAGGGCTGTTCAACAGCTCGAAGCTACTGCTGACGCTCAAAACTTGGCGGAGTTTCATAGCCATAATCCTCCCTAATTCAAAGGAAAGTTCGATCCGGATAAAGCCAGTCTATGGATCAAAGAGCTGAGAAAGTCTTCCGAGGCATGAATTGCGCCGAGAATAAGAAGGTGACTTATGCTACCTTTATGTTAGTTGGCAATGCTAAGAACTGGTGGTGCGAGACACAAAGAATGTTGGAGGCTGAAAATCACGAAATCACTTGGGATTTATTCAAGGATAAATTCTTGGATAAGTACTTTCCCACGAGTGCGAGGCACGCGAAGGAGATGGAGTTTCTCAACCTAAGGCAAGGGAACATGACCGTTAGTGAATATGTAGTGAGATTTAAAAATATGTCACAGTTTTCAATGTACTTTCAGCACCAACCAAATGAAACCTCGAAGTGTCGGAAGTTTACAGAAGGACTGAGATATGAAGTGAAGAAAGCTATTATCACACTGAAAATCAACGAGTTCTCGAAGCTGCTAGATACGTGCTGTGAAATGGAAGCTCTGGAGCAAGTTAGAGATACAAGGAGTAGAAACTTTGGACCTACAAGGTTCTAAAGGGGCGGTGGCAACACTTCTAATTACTTCCAATAGAAGCCCTATTCCCAACCAATGGGAAACCAGCAACAGACAGTGGGTGGAAGTTCTGGTGGAGGTTCTGCCGGGAACCGGACCGGCCAAAATGTGGCGTATCCCTTAAAATGCCTGAAGTGTGGGAAGGATCATCTCACGAGGAATTGCACTATAAAGGGAATTATCTGTTTCAGATGTGGCAAGCCTGGCCATGTATCCCGAGACTGCAATCAAGTGAAGGCTAAACCTTCAGTCAATGCTGTAAGGGCCAACAAACTGCAAGCAGGAGGACGGGTCTATACCATGAGCAGAGCCGAAACCTCCGAGTCAGAAGACTTGATTCAAGGAGAAGGCACTATAGAAGGTAACCTTTTAATTGTACTGTATGACTCTGGGGCAACCCATTCTTTCATATCTTATGACTGTGTGCTACGACTTGGCTTACCAGTGTCTACCTTACCTTTTGATCTGACTGTTTCTACCCCCACCGATAAATTGGTAGTTATTACCAAAGTTTATTTAAATTGTCCCTTGATTGTTGAAGGTCGAATCTTTTCTGTTGATTTGATCTGTTTACCCCTTTCTCAGCTAGATATAATTTTAGGGATGGACTAGTTGTCTTCCAACCATGTTCTATTAGATTGTTCCAGAAAAACCATAGTTTTCCCTGTGGATGAGGATTCTAGATACTTGACGGCCAACTAAGTTCAAGCTCTCTTGAAAGAAGGAGCTCACGGATACATGCTACTGTCTTCTTTGAAAGTCAAGAGAGAGGTTGATGTGAACAAAATTTCAGTGGTGAATGAATTTCTCGAAGTCTTTCCAGAGGATATACCTGACTTACCACCGACGCGAGAAATAGAATTTGCTATTGACCTTGTACCGGGAGCTGGTCCCGTGTCTATAGCACCTTATAGGATGTCACCAACAAAATTAGCTGAACTTAAGAAGCAGCTAGAGGAGCTTTTGGAAAAGTAATTCGTCAGACCGAGTGTGTCACCTTGGGGAGCACCAATACTATTAGTTTGAAAGAAGGATGGTTCATCAAGGTTGTGCGTGGACTATCGGTAGTTAAACAAAGTGACAATCAAGAATAAGTATCCACTCCCAAGAATTGATGACTTAATGGACCAACTGAAAGGAGCAACGGTATTTTCTAAAATTGATCTGCGATCTGGGTATCATTAGATACGAGTGAAGACGGAGGATATACCCAAGACTGCTTTTCATACCCGATACGGCCATTACGAGTATCTCGTGATGCCGTTTGGTATGACGAATGTGCCTGCTATCTTCATGGACTACATGAACAGGATCTTTCATCCTTACTTGGACAGGTTTGTTGTTGTCTTTATTGACGACATCCTGATATACTCTCAAAATCAAGAGGATCATGCTGAACACCTCAGTATAGTTCTCCAGATTTTGAAGGAGAAAGAACTATATGCTAAGTTGTCAAAATGTGAATTTTGGCTGGATGAAGTTAAGTTTTTGGGTCATGTAATCTCAAAGGAAGGGAATATGGTGGATCCATCAAAAGTGGAGGCAGTGCTACAATGGGAAAGGCCTAAGTCAGCGATGGAGATTCGTAGCTTCATGGGATTGGCTGGATATTACCGGAGGTTCATCGAGGGATTCTTTAAGATTGCAGGACCTCTTACTCAACTCACAAGAAAGAACCAAGCTTTTGAGTGGACTGACAACTGTGAACAGAGTTTCCAAGAGTTGAAAAGACAGATGACTACCTCGCCAGTGTTAGTGCTACTTGATCCGAATGAGCCCTTCGAGGTGTATTGTGATGCTTCATAACAAGGACTAGGATCTATGCTTATACAACATGGAAGAGTGGTGACTTATGCTTCAAGGTAATTACGAGTGCATGAGAAGAACTACCCGACGCAAGACTTGGAATTAGTGGTTGTGGCTTTCGCTTTGAAGATATGGAGGCATTTCCTATATGGATCGATGTTCAATATCTTTAGTGATCACAAAAATTTGAAATATTTGTATGATCAGAAGGAGTTGAACATGAGGCAGCGGAGGTGACTGGAGTTCTTGAAGGACTATGATTTCCAACTTCTATATCACCCCGGCAAGGCAAACGTTGTGGCAGACGCCTTGAGTAGGAAGATGATCAATGTCTCTGCCCTGATGATCAAGGAAAAGGATCTAATAGAGCAGTTTAGAGATGTATGGTCTTTTGTGGAATTAGAACTTGGAAAGATCCGCATAAACATGGTCACCATCTCAAGTGAGCTAATGGAGGACATACGGGAAAAGCAGAAGGTCGACAAGTTCTTGTAAGAAAAGAGAGAACTAATGAAGCAAGGCAACAAAACAACATTTGTAGAATGAACAGATGAAATTTTGAGGTTCTGGGGTTGAGTCTGTATTCCCCGTGACCAAGATCTTAGGGAGTAAATTATCGACAATGCCCACACGAGCCAGCTGAATATGCATCTAGGCATCACAAAAATGTATCAAGACTTGAAGAAATTGTTTTGGTGGCATGGAATGAAGAGTGTAACATCCCGAAAATTATTTATTTCATTATAAATAATTATTTTATAATATTTATGATTTTTGAGAATTTTTTTTTGGATTTTTCTAGAAACGATGAATATTTTAATATATTCTTCGTTTTGCGTATGCACTGAGCGAAGCCAGGAAAACGAAATATTTTCCCTGAGGCTAGTAAACTTTGGACTGTGGAAACGTCGATGGGGGATCTTACTAAATCCGAGGTTGGACACAGTTTACGAGGTTTACATTTTACGAGATTTTATCTGATGAATAAAATCACTGTATCATAAAATCATCTGATGAATAATAAAATATTATTTTCATCAACTGTAACTTTTATTCATTGGGAAAATAATTATAACAGTGTAATTAATCATCTGTCAGATGTATTTAATTGAGGGGACAAGCTTACTATGCACTTTATCGAGAAACGCGCGAAGCTTCTCAAGGAAGCTTTGAGGCAAGCTTCTAGGAACCTTCCTTCCCAACCACTTTTCTCTCTCCTCCCTTTTTGGTGCTGCACGGTTGGCTAAGAGGGATATTACATTTCCATTCTCTCATTTCCTCTCCTCCTTTACGCAGCTCATTCCTCTTTCTCTCTTCTTCACACGGCTGCACACACCCACAACCACCATTGTTGATTTCAAGCTTCCTTTGCTCAACCCAATAGAGACCATTGTTTCCCCTCACCATCTTCAAGCTTTCTTCTTTGTGGAACTCACCTTGGCTCCTCCATTTTCGTGGTTGGCAGCCCAACACCAAAGCTTCAAGCTTTAAGGTAAAGCTCTCAACTTTCTTCTCCTTTTCTCCTCATTTTCGTGTTCCATGGTCACATTGGTGACTATGGATGTCATTTCCATTCTTTGATCTTGATTTTTATGGATTTGAACACCAAGGTTTTGGTGGTGGTGAAGAACGAAATTTCTAAACAAAAAGGAGCATCCTTTCTTTGTGCTTCTCTCAGGTAAGAGGAAGACACTCCTCCTCAACCTCTATTAGCATTTAGAAACCTTGTCTGTGATTGATTGTGAGGAAACCCTATTGAGGGTTATCCTTTGTTTGTGTAACACCCTTGTGGGGATGTCACATTTATGAATGCAATAAAATAAAATAAAATAAAATACTTACTTAAGTTGTAAAACATTTGTTACTTAAATAATATTTGTGGTAAATTTTTTTCCTTTTATACTAATAACATTAAATAAAATAACACGAAACATGACATATAACAAACATAACTACACTGTAATATACATATGAGTTTTTCTTTAGTACACACGTAATTTACAACTACAAGTATTTAACAAAGTAGTAAAAAGTTGACATAAAACTAAAACATAGTATTTCCCAAGTGCATCTCGAAAGATTTCTAACCCTCCGATGGATCATCCTTAGAAAGATCATCGAAAAGCTGACATCTTGGAGATCTCACAGCGCTACGGACATGAGTCTGGGCTGTTAACTCACTACTGAGCTCACTAGGCGCATGGAATACTCCCTGCCAGTAACGCCTAAGAGTCAGTGGCAACTCTAGATATAAATATAACATAGTAGTAAATATGACATCTCCATCATACTCTCTACACAGGGACACAGTCAAACGTCCCACGTAAACAACTGTTCCTCTATCCACTAACATATGCCAGGCCTCAGAACCTCTGTGAAACTCAAGTCTCACAAAACCGAAGAATCCTGGCAATGCCATGATCTCAAGATCAGTCTTGATGATAAGGATGGTCTATTGGCTTTTCTTCCTCGTACAGCTCGCCCGGCGGTCGCTCGTCTGGATACTGTATCTCAAGAGGCTGTTCCTTCTCTTCCTCAAACTCTTTACAGAATTAATATAGTAATAACGAGAAAACATATAGAGAAGTGAGACAGTCTACACCATTACCCGCATGGCAATAAAGAAAACGACAATACAACACATGACAATACAATACATATTAAAATAACACATACCACTATATCATGCATAATATATTAAAGCAATAAATCATACATTTTATCACAGATTATGGTAAGCAGAAAAATGCAGATAATGCATGAACACACACTAACTCGTTCCTACTCCATGGAGCTAACCACGGATATCTGAGAGAATGATCCGAATAGAAACTAATAATACTTTATGGCTGCCCAACCAAACTATTGCACTGTCTAACGTCGTGTCTATAGCCCACAGTCCAAACATCGTGTAGTAGTACACAGTCCAACATCGTGCACTACAGGCATAGTACTTAGTAGTCCCCTCAAAATCTTGATTAAGAATAGTGCTCGTCAAGATCATTAGTGTGTTGCCCGTTACCATAACCCAGAGGAGCAACCCACTGTCCCCATGTGGAATTCTCCGCACACTAATGCCTCCAAGTTCATATAATGAACCACACTACGCCTATCACACCGAAATATGGTGTAATTCGTCTCGTCAATCAATCACCAATTATCAACCAAATTGGCACAACACTCTAAGCATGATCTAAAATTACAAAAATATCCTTAATATCAATATTTTACCATAATTACAAAAATGCCCTTAGTCACAATATACCAAAACATAGCCTGTCCCACCTGACAGTACTATCTCACAACATGTTCGGGTCCACCACTTTGGCCCGACAGCAAAACTCACTGTATCATTTAATCCTGTAGAAATTTTATCGCATTTTCACAATCTCATCATTTTCACAAATGTTTTAAAATTGCGTAAATATATTTTGACATTTTTGAACATCGCGTAATGTTTTTAAATCATTTTCTCAATCGCATAAGATTTTAAATTCATTTTCTTAACCGAATAGCTTAAAATTATTATTTTTAATATGTGTAGACTATATATAGTACACTTAAAATACGTAGAGTATTTTCCTTGTGTTCTAAATATAGTATGGAATCTTTTCTTTTTTTTTGTCTGATTTTAGTAAATTTCGGCAGCATTTTGCCTATAAAATCAGTATAAGGTAGTTTTAACATTTTCCTCTAAATTCTGTTTATTTTAATTCTACTCATCAGTTACACTTTGAAACATGCTAACGCTCTTCAAAACTTATTGAGTGAGCTCTACGTTAGTATTCTTCAAGCGTTTGATTTATTTCTTACTTTAAAATAAATTCTGCTAAGTTAGATTTCTAGAACCAAATTTATTCCTTTTGTTTTCACAAAGATTCATTAGAATCAGTTTATTTTGTAAATCCGTTACCTAACCTATCTTAGAAAATAAAATGGCATTCAATTATACATTAAATGGCATGTTGGCCATAATTAATCAAAATCATTCTTAAACTTATTATTTTACCTAGATTCTTTAAATCATTGATTTAGAAAATGGTTGAGAACATTTTGGCTCTCTATTTGATGGTAAGGCTGAGCCTCAAATGTGTTCTTTGGAACACTCATGCCAAACGTTACATGTTATTCACATCCTACTTTAATAAATATACAATTATAAACACATACAACTATAAACACATACAATACACATACAATATATTTTAAAGCTATAGACATGCATAGCAAAAATAAATCACAAATAGGAAAGCATTTTAAACAATCACACAAATAATAAAAATAATAAAACAACCACACAAATGAATCCTTATGGATTATTTATACACAATCAAATCCATTTTCCCATCACCACTTAGGGTTGATGAGATTAAATCTTCCTCTTACCTATTGAAGACAATAATCGGTTAGTCTCCTCCTTTTCCTTGTTTTCTTTAAAATCAACACAAAATCCCAATAATTCTTAAACAATTAGTAAAAATACATACAAGTATTAAGATTGAAAAACCATGGAACAATCATGGTTAGGAAAATTAAAAATCAAACTTTGAACCAAAGAATCAAGACTTACCCTTTGGAAAGTGAACAAAAGGTTGGATTTTGAACTAGATAGAGTAGGTTTTTGGCAAAACCTTGTGAAGGAAAAGTGTTTAGAATATGATTGGGTTTAAGAAAAGCTAAGAGGTAAAATTATAGAGGATTGGTGGTGTGGATTTGGGTGTTGGCTGAAAATGGGAAAGAAAATGGAAGAGAAAGTGTGATTGGGTTTTTGGTGTTTTTGAGAGAAAATAGAAAGCTTGATTAGGATAAGTGTGAAAATGAAATTGAAGAGTGTAAAATGAGGGGGCTGCTGCCGTGAGGTTGTTTGTGAGTGAGGTTGAGTGTTTGATTTGGATGGTAAATATCCAAGTGTGTTCACATTAGTTAAGCACATGGCTTATGTCATTGATGGTTCAAGAACCATGTAGAACTTGACCACCTAGCCTCCCAAGGCTGCTGCCCAAAACCGTGTGGCTCTTTAGGATTTTAAAGACTTAATTGTTTTCAATTTATACCTAATTACATGCTAATTAATTAGGTAATTAGTTAGGTTAAATATCCTGTTAACAATTGATTAATATTCTAATCACATAACTAATTAGTTTAGCATATATTATAATCTTTAAACAATATTAGGATATCTAATTAGCATTTAGGTTATAACTAATTAATAATTAAGTTAGTTTACTTAGTTTGCTAATTAAAGTAATTAGATTAACCAAATTAGGCTTAATTAGCTACTAACCAAATTCAAGCCACTATGTTTGACTTAATTCTAACCATTGATTTCAACTTTAATTCCTAGCCCTAGATTAGATCTATGGCCAATAATCAATGCTTGTTAACAAAGTTTACATCCACACCATTGATTTGATCAACGGTTAAGGTTAAAGGCTTCCTAACTAAGTTTTCATCCAATGGTCCATATTAAAGTCCATGCTTCCTTCGTTGACCTATTCTTATTGGTTCAAAATAGTCAAGCCACTTTCATTGACTCGCTTCCATTGGTTTATAATTTGTACAGTCAGAATCATTGACTGCTTTTCCTAAACGCGAGTCCCACAGACTTTTAAAGATCCGTGATCATTTTGAAGTAGATTTCTACTGTTTTTGAGACATGGAAATCTTGTAATATAAAATAATATTATAATAATATAAAATTATTTTATTACACGATTAAATCCTAAAAATTACGAGATTAATATATATATCAATCAGAATTGGGTTTAGTAAGATCCCCCAACTTTAATTAATTAAAATAAGATTTTTCTAGTCAGAAAATTATTATTTCCCTAGCTCGGAGCAAATCACATATAATAATCAAATACACTCACGAAACAGTCAAATTTAATTTACTACTCACAGAATTCACAAAATAGTACATTTCAGGATAATATTGTAATTATCCCAAAAGTCGAGGTGTTACAGTTTGCATGTTGTTTATAATATGTTTGTGCTAGTAGATTGTTTGTTTGTGTATATTGATGTATAAGAATGAATTGGAATACATGACATGGAAGAAAATGATGTCGGATTGGTTCTTGGATGGCCACGGTTTTGAGGCCCAAATTTTAGGGATTCTTTGTGAACAATTGTAACAGTTAGAATTTCTGACCATTTAGTGGAGAAACTTCTCCAATGTCAACATCCGTTGAGTCGAATTTCTGACCATTTAGTAGAGAAACTTCTCCAAATCCATCGAAAAGAATTTCTGACCATTTAGTAGAGAAACTTCCCCAATGTCAATATCCGTCGAGTTAGAATGTCAATATCCGTCGAGTAGAATTTCTGGCCATTTAGTAGAGAAACTTCTCAAATGTCAATATCCGTCGAGTAGAATTTCTGACCATTTAGTAAAGAAACTTCTCCAAATCCATCGAGTAGAATTTCTGACCATTTAGTAGAGAAACTTCCCTAATGTCAATATCCGTCGAGTTAGAATGTCAATATCCATCGAGTAGAATTTTTGACTATTTAGTAGAGAAACTTTTCCAATGTCAATATACATCGAGTAGAATTTCTGACCATTTAGTAGAGAAACTTCCCCAATGTCAATATCTGTCGAATTAGAATTTCTGACCATATAGTACTTTCGTCGGTTCAACACTTAGAAGATTTCCCCAACGTCAACACCCATCCGTCGAATTAGGATTTCTGCTGACCTTCTAGTATATTCGACAATTTTTGATCTCCATTTGACATAATCTTCATTCGACAGAAATTGATTTTTAGCTATTCTTGTCAAAATTGTAACCCAGCCATTTCCGTCACCAAATCCCCATTATGGCCGACATCTTCCATCATTCTGTCATGTTATTTTTCATCGAAAGGTAGCCTCATAATTGTACATTAGATACATTATCTTCGTCAAATCTAAAAGTATAATTTATCACCTCACACTTAGTGATTAAATTAATGGTAACAGGATGCAAGAATTAGTAAATTAGAAAATAAAATTATACTTTGAGATTCATAAATTTTAAAGAACCAAGGATGGAATTTTCATAAGACTTAGGATAATTTTAATTAGGGTAAGAACAAGAGAGTGTGAGATATTAAGATCTTAGAATAACCTTCTAAGTGTATATGAATAAATTACCTAAGAAAATTTAATTAATTAAGAGAATTTTCTTTAGAGACAAACTTTGTAAGAAAAGCTAAACCTAAGTAAGAATTCATAATACGCTTTAAAAATGTATTAATTTATTTAATAACAATATTATGTTATTGTGGGTCCATGTGAGTGACCAATGATTGTGTTAATTCTTACTTTGGTAAATCGTGACATATTGTGGAATAGTATGTATTAATGATCATACATGATTATGCATAGAGTCTATATGCATTGTGAATGTCCGTTGGACTATGTCAAGGCCGAGTTGCCTAGGAGTTGAACACACCTTTGTGCGGGTTCGAATAGACAAGTGTAGGTCACTTGTTGATCTTGGGGGTGTCGGGTGCGGGTACCTCGCAATGGGCAGTTGGTAGCTCTTCTATCCATGGGGCAGACCGATGCAAACACACTGACGATCCAGACCAAGACATTGTCCTATATCGCGATCTAGTGTAGATTGTCTGTATAATGCCATGATGTGCACGTGGGTAAATTGAGAATTATAGCACTTTGGCCTCAGCAGCCTAGTTGCAGACATGTCACCTGATCTTTCTCTCCGACCGTTTGTGTCTAGCTCCATGGAGTAGGATTTTGACTTTGTATGCATATGCATAGTGGGTCCATGAATTATATGGCATTTATTATTATTATAACTGAAACTGTGGTATTACTGATATATATATATATATCTCTGCCTGGAACTGCTTGGTTGATTATTACTGTTGCTCATTGTTTATTATTTTTATGGCTATCAAATATGCTGTGTGGGCGCTTGGCGCTATTTTGTTTTTTGTCGCTATAATTAGTAATGATGGTAGGATGTCTTACCTCTTTCTTGTACTCTTCTTGTTCTATGTCAATTTTTGGTTAAAAACTGTAAGTGGGAACGAGGTTGGATTCTTTTGGACTTTCTTGGTTTGACCCACTGCATCCGGTGATGTCGTCACGAAGGGCGTTCTATTGGTTTCATCATGATTGAGTTCACCGGAGGTGCCGAGACTTGGCGAGTCGATTGGACCGACAAGCGTATGTGATATGTTGGGGATCTAACTTTGACCATGGAGAGGATTACGATTGAAGACCTTATTCTGTATTTCTCACTACATTGATGAGCCCGGAGTTGCCTCACGCATTCGAGATCCGATGGAGTGCCCAACTCCTTAGTCGTGGATATGGTGCGAGTAGTTTATATTTTATTTTGCATTACCTGTATGAAGTAGTTTTTGGGTATATATATGTTTTAAGGTGATTATCTAGTCTTACATGCAGTAGTTTGAGTACATCTTATAATTTATATTTTAACTGGTTATATATGTAACTATTCATTCGTGGCTCCTATTTTCTTCATATGCGAAATGTCTAAAATTTTGTAAAATTTGTTATTTGACAATTGTAGCACGCCGAAATTTAGTGACTGTGACATAATGACGATTGTGCCATGGTTATTAAATCGAGGGGTATTACATTAAGGTGGTATCAGAGCTCAGTTCATCCTGTTGAGCCGGGGTATGGACTGACTATGCTTAGACATGTTAGAAGTTTGTTTGTATGTTGTGTACTTCCTTGTCTCTTGAATTGAGATGTTGGGAAAGGAAGGCATGGCTTGCGATAGGTTGAATCCTTGTAGCTACTGTTGTACAATTACATGATATTGAGTACTGGCCCACTCAATGTGTGATGTTCTGTGTCTACGAGAAACTATGACTTCACCTAGGCGTATTAAGGTAATAGGAGTTCTTTAGAAAGAAGCTCAGCTAGTAATACTGAACTTGCTTAGGACTTGTTTGCATTTACACCCTTGTTGTATTACCTCTAGAATTATTTGAGCCTATGGGTTAGAAAAAGGGTAGTTGAATAAAACTTGCAAGGTTAGTGGACTGAGATGTCCAAGAGGTTTTCGAAAATCGATTCTCTTTGGAAAAGAGTATCTGGCGTAAGTTTGGTGCGAGGAGCTACATAGGAGTCAAAGACTTATAGGAGATCGCGCCACAGAAGGCAGAGTGAAGGAGCTCAAGTTAGAGTCTTTTGGGTTTGTCTTGTTGAGTTGTGTGACTTTTGTGTTTGGTTTCTAAGAGGAGACAATATTGTTTGGACTAAATGCTTTTGATTTTCCTTATGATTTGATTTGTTTGTTCTTGAAGGAAGACAAAGACTCGAAATTGATGTAAGCGCGTGAACGCGGGGAATGACAATGATGGCACGGCTGTGGCAGCTTGAGTAATGCAAAGAATGAGTGATGTAACAACACACCAGGATAAAAGGGCCGCACAGCAACAGGAGTTAGAAGTCAAGGTTCAGAATTTATTGGGAAAAAGTTAGTTTTTGGGTAATTCTAAACTACCTGAGTTCCAAAGGAGGAACAAAAGAATGATCAATCAGTTTAAGCAAAAACTGTATTCGCGACAACCAAAGGGACAACAGCAACAACAAACGTTGAAAGGGAGTGCGAGTGGTAGTAAGTCCAATCCAACCGTGGTACCGTTATCAAGGTGTAAGAAGTGCAGAAAGGACTGTTGGGAATTTTTGAGGATACATCACGCAGTAAAAAATAGGGATTCCCACCGAGGATCCATGCGAAAAAGCCATAATCTGAGTTTTTAAATGATTTACCTCTTGAAGCATGAATCACCAACACCGTAATAGAAATGATGTCTCTGCGGTATCCACACGAACAGACTCACGAACGTCCAACGTCCGCAAAGAGGAGCCTCACGTCTCCTCACACAGTGCTAGCTGCGAAGAGAAGAGAAGAAACTTGTCGCTCTCTCACTCATTTTTCTGTAGGTACGGCTAGGGTTCTGAAATTGTGTATCTTACCAACCTCCTTAGCAGTACTATTTATAATAGTGACTGCTTTAAGTGAGTGTGAGCAGCAGCAAGGTAAGCTGTGCAACCTTAGACCCATCTGTTATGAGTCTGACCCATATTTGAATATGAGTCTAACTTGGATCCATTGCTCTAATTTTAGTCTGCTCTATGTGTGTGACATTGCAGGTTCTTATTACGTTGGCAGTAATATTAAAATCCCATTTTAATATTACAAGCAGTGAGCGGTATCTAGCAACACATCGCTGCTACCCAAATAATAACAATGTCAGTGATTTGACATAACCTTTCTGTGACCAATGTTTCCCTGTCGTTTAGTCCCTTTGTCAAGATATTTAGATTGAACACAAGGCATGGAATGCGTCACCCTTGTATAGTCCAATCATTGGTTTCCTGATACTCGAGTAGACTTTGTAACAACAAATGAGATCAATATCTCATATTGACTCATTTGAGCATACCCATGCATTTCGCAGTCTCACTCAATCAGGGGGCCCGAAGATATCGCTCCTGTTATGTAGGAGTGACGAATCCCATCTAGGTCACTCATATCCCTCTGCATGATTTGCGATATATCCAATAACTAACTTTATAATCACCTTGTTACAAATGACGTTTGATGGCATTAAAATACACAACTCCTCATGTAGGAATCGTAGTGAGTTCAGGTCAAAGGACCACAGACACCATTGTCTCTATGAGAATTACTTATGACACTCACATAACGATCCATGTAGCGTTCTCATGGTGGGTCAGTCCAGTACATCATTACTCTAATATGTACCCATGTGAAGACTTGATATCTCATATCCATGACCCGTGAGATGTGGTCATCAGTCTATGCACATACTAGTCTCAATGTATTATTGTTGTCCTAATTAACAATAATACTTAACTAGGGACATTTAAGAATAGTGTTGTAACTAAAAGGATCTCACGATCAAGTCATCCACTTGATGTCCTATGGCATCAAACTTACTATTCTAAGGACTTTATTATGTTCATAAAAAAAGAACACAATAAATGAAATGCCTTAAATATAAAATAGCATAATAGAATGTATGTAAATACAGAAAATGTATTGGCCTTTAGGGCATACACCAGCAAGGACCACTTCACAAGGGACTGTAAGATCGAAGGAAGAATTTGTTTCAAGTGTAGAAAACCAGGACATGTGTCAAGAGATTGTGCCTTACATGAGACAAAGCCTCCATATGCGATCAAAAGGGTAATCTGCTTCAAGTGTGGAAAGGACCATTTAACAAGGGATTGTATGATAGAAGGAATAATTTGTTTCAAGTGCAGAAAGCTAGGGCATGTGGCGAGAAATTGTACCTCGTATAGGACAAAGCCTTCCATTGGAGATGTATGCATCTCAAAATCTCATGAACAAGGGAAAGTTAATTCCTCCACCCAGACTGAAGACCGAAATGAAGAGAGGGACTGTGCTACAGTGGATGACCCTGTGATTCCATTGTATAATTTTAGGGATAACCCATTTCCTTGTGACATATGATTGTATGAGTCTATTAGGATCGTTTGTGTCTTTGTCATCTTTTGACTAAGCTATTTCTTCTTTGGCTACTAAGAACCTATTTTTGATAGCCAAGTCATTTAAATTATCCTACAACCTGTTAAAAAGTTGAATCTTTTGTTGATTTCAATTGTTTATTTCTCTCACAAATTTGGTCTCAAAAAGTGAATGGTTATCTTCTAACCATATCCTGTAAAACTATTCCCAATGAGATTTCAAGAGCTCATTTTTAGAAATTAGAATTATCTATGAACTTTCTTTTGATTTGAGTACTGTTATTCTCATTTCCAAGCTTGTTGTCAATACACAAAGTTTGTTTAAACTATCCTATTATCATTGGAGACTGAAACCCTTGTGCCAATGTAATTATTAGCTTTTCCTATATAGACTTGACCTCAGAAAAGGGATTGGTTGTTTTCTGACCATACCTCACCATTTTATTCTGATAGAACCCTAGTGTTTCTTGAAGCGAAGGTTCCTGGATTTGGATCCATGAAACTCATTCCTAAATCTTATCGCATTATATCACATTCTTTGTCAGATGAGCCTGACAGTACACCAAGTGACTATATTATCTTTTCCTTCTAACCCTTACAATACTTCTAATGTACTTCGATTGAGAAAAGGTGTTCTCGAACTTAACTCAAACCATAGTGCTGAATGCAATGCGATTACATGAGAATTGCCCCGTGAGACATTTCTTGCTAAATTCAAGGTTAATTAGTTTGATAGATCAACTGAAGGAAGCTGTCGTTCTCTCCAAGATCAACTTGTATTCTGGACTATCATTGAGTTCGCTCAAAGATTTGTCGTTGTCCTTGTTGGCGACATTTTGATCTATTCTTGATGTTTGGAGGGACGTACCGAATCTCTCGGAGTGATTCTTAAAATCCTGAAGAAGAAGAAGAAGTTATGCGTAAAGATGTCTAAGTACGAATTCTAGTTGGAGGCAGTTTAACCTTTGGGTTATGCGATCTCAAGGGAAGGAATTGCTGTAAACCCATCGAAACTCGAAGCATTTCTTCAACTAATATTTTAGAATGCCTAGTGATGCTTTGCATTGGAAGTTCAGAACGTGTGCTTGATCAGAATAGAAGGAATGGTAACGTGCGCTTAGAGACAATCGAGAATACATGAGAATGATTACCTTACACTAACTCAAAGTTAGCTTTGTAGTTGTATTGAAGATCTAGAAGCATTTTCTACAAGGAGAAATTCTCAATGCCTATGGTAATCTTAAGAGCCAAAGGTATTTTGGTCTATTGGAATGAGTTGAATATGAGGCAGAGACGATGATTAGAAGTCTCAAAAGATTTTGATTTTTTTTTTAGTATAATCCCAGAAGAGGCGAATGTCGTAGCGGATGCCTTAAGAAGAAAATGAGCTTAGTTGTCTACTACAATAAGCAAGGAGAATAAGTTTGATAGAGCCACTCAGTGATGTACAGTTGTCTGGAGAGTTGGCTGTTGGATGGCTGAAGACTCAAAGGGCGTAGAATCTTTTATTGATCGACCTAGGACGTCAACACATTTTTTCTCGTTAATATAAGATACTCAGTGGAAGGAAGCAATCTTATTGCCAGTGATTTGGATTGATGGAGCTGAAGATACAACACGAGAACTAGGAGACAAAATGAAAGAAACATAGTAGCGTTTGTTCTACGATATGATGAATTTTGAGGCCGAAATTCCTTTTTAGAAGGGGAGTGTTGTAACATCCCGAAAATTATTTATTTCATTATAAATAATTATTTTATAATATTTATGATTTTTGAGAATTTTTTTTTATTTTTCTGGAAATGATGAATATTTTAATATATTCCTTGTTTTTCGTGTACACTGAGCTGAAGAATTTGAAAAAGTGAAATATTTTCCCTGAGGCTAATAAACTTTGGACTGTGGAAACGTCGATGGGGGATCTTACTAAACCCGAGGCTAGACACAGTTTACGAGGTTTATGTTTCACGAAATTTATCTGATGAATAAAATCACTATATCATAAAATCATCTGATGAATAATAAAATATTATTTTTATTAATTGTAACTTTTATTCACTGGGAAAATAATTCTAACGATGTAATTAATCATCTGTCAGATGTATTTAATTGAGGGGACAAGCTTACTATGCACTTTATCGAGAAACGCGCGAAGCTTCTCAAGGAAGCTTTGAGGGAAGCTTTTAGGAAGCTTCCTTCCCAACCACTTTTCTCTCTCCTCCATTTTTGGTGCTGCACGGTTGGCTAAGAAGGATATTACATTTTCATTCTCTCATTTCCTCTCCTCCCATATGCAGCTCACTCCTTTTTCTCTCTTCTTCACACGGCTGCACACACCCACAACCACCATTGTTGATTTCAAGCTTCCTTTGCTGAACCCAATAGAGACCATTGTTTCCATTCACCATCTTCAAGCTTTCTTCTTTGTAGAACTCACCTTGGCTCCTCCATTTTCGTGGTTGGAAGCCCAACACCAAAGCTTCAAGCTTTAAGGTAAAGCTCTCAACTTTCTTCTCCTTTTCTCCCCATTTTCGTGTTCCATGGTCACATTGGTGACTATAGATGTCATTTCCATTCTTTGATCTTGATTTTTATGGATTTGAACACCAAGGTTTTCGTGGTGGTGAAGAACAAAATTTCTAAGCAAAAAAGAGCATCCTTTCTTTGTGCTTCTCTCAGGTAAGAGGAAGACACTCCTTCTCAACCTCTATTAGCATTTAGAAACCTTGTCTGTGATTGATTGTGAAGAAACCCTATTGAGGGTTATCCTTTGTTTGCATGTTGTTTATAATGTGTTTGTGCTATTAGATTATTTATTTGTGTATATTGATGTATTTGAATGGATTGGAATGTGTGACATGGAAGAAAATGATGTCGGATTGGTTCTCGGATGGCCACAGTTTTGAGGCCCAAAATTTGGGGATTCTTTGTGAACAATTGTAACAGTTAGACTTTCTGACTATTTAGTGGAGAAACTTCTCCAATGTCAATATCCGTCGAGTAGAATTTCTGACCATTTCGTAGAGACACTTCTCCAAAAATGTCGAGTAGAATTTCTGACCATTTAGTAGAGAAACTTCCCCAATGTCAATATCCGTCGAGTTAGAATGTCAATATCTGTCGAGTAGAATTTCTGACCATTTAGTAGAGAAACTTCTCCAATGTCAATATCCGTCGAGTAGAATTTCTGACCATTTAGTAGGGAAACTTCTCCAAATCCGTCGAGTAGAATTTCTGACCATTTAGTAGAGAAAATTCCCCAATGTCAATATCCGTCAAGTTAGAATGTCAATGTCCGTCAAGTAGAATTTCTGACCTTTTAGTAGAGAAACTTCTCCAATGTCAATATCCGTCGAGTAGAATTTCTGACCATTTAGTAGAGAAACTTCCCCAATGTCAATATCCGTCGATTTAGAATTTCTGACCATATAGTACTTCCGTCGGTTCAACACTTAGAAGATTTCCCCAATGTCAACACCCATCCGTCAAATTAGGATTTCTGCTGACCTTCTAGTATATTCGATAGTTTTTGATCTCCATTCGACATAATCTTCATACGACAGAAATTGATTGTTAGCCATTCTTGTCAAAATTGTAACCTAGCCATTTCCGTCACCAATTCCCCATTATGGCCGACATCTTCCATCATTCTATCATGTTATTTTTCGTCGAAAGGTAGCCTCACAATTGTACATTAGATACATTGTCTCCGTCGAATCTAAAAGTATAATTTATCACTTCACACCTAATGATTAAATTAATGGTAATAGGATGCAAGAATTAGCAAATTGGAAAATTAAATTATACTTTGAGATTCATAAATTTTAAAGAACTAAGGATAAAATTTTCATAAGACTTAGGATAATTTTAATTAGGGTAAGAACAAGAGAGTGTGAGACATTGAGATCTTAGAATAACCTTCTAAGTGTATATGAATAAATTACCTAAGAGAATTTAATTAATTAAGAGAATTTTCTTTAGAGACAAACTTTGTAAGAAAAGCTAAACCTAAGCAAGAATTCATAATACGCTTTGAAAATGTATTAATTTATTTAATAACAATATTATGTTATTGTGGGTCCATGTGAGTGACCAATGATTGTGTTAATTCTTACTTTAGTAAATCATGACATATTGTGGAATAGTATGTATTAATGATCATGCATTATTATGCATAGAGTCTGTATGCATTGTGAATGTCCGTTGGACTATGTCAAGGCCGAGTTGCCTAGGAGTTGAACACACCTTTGTGCGGGTGCGAATAGACATGTGTAGGTCACTTGTTGATCTTGGGGGCGTCGGGGTACGGGTACCTCGCAATGGGCAGTTAGTAACTCTTCTGTCCGTGGGGCAGACCGATGCAAACACACTGACGATCCAACCTGAGACACTGTCCTATATCGCGATCTAGTGTAGACTATCTGTATAATGCCATGATGTGCACGTGGGTAAATTGAGAATTATAGCACTTTGGCCTCGGCAGCCTAGTTGCAAACATGTCGCCTGATCTTTCTCTTCGACTGTTTGTGTCTAGCTCCATGAAGTAGGATTTTGACTTTGTATGCATATGCATAGTGGGTCCATGAATTATATGGCATTTATTTTTATGATAATTGGAACTGTGGTATTACTGATATATATATATCTGCTTAGAACTACTTAGTTGATTATTACTGCTGCCCATTGTTTATTATTTTTATAGCTATCAAATATGCTATGTGGGCACTTGGCGCCATTTTGTTTTTTATCGCTATAATTGGTAATGATGGTAGGATGTCTTTTCTCTTTCTTGTACTCTTCTTATTCTATGTCAATTTTTGGTTAAAAACTGTAAGTGGGAACGAGGTTGGATTCTTTTTGACTTTTTGGGTTTGACCCACTGCATCCGGTGATGTCGTCACGAAGGGGGTTCTATTGGTTTCGTCATGATTGAGTTCATTGGAGGTGCCGAGACTTGGTGAGTCGGCTGGACCGACAAGCGTATGCAATATGTTAGGGATCTGACTTTGACCACGAAGAGGACTGTGATTAAAGATCTTATTCTGTATTTCTCACTACACCGGTGAGCCCGGAGTTGCCTCACGCATTCGGGATCCGATGGAGTGCCCTACTCCTTAGTCGTGGATATGGTGCGAGTAGTTTATATTTTATTTTGCATTACCTGTATGAAGTAGTTTTTGGGTATATATATGTTTTAAGGTGATTATCCAGTCTTACATGCAGTAGTTTGAGTACATCTTATAATTTTTATTTTAACTGGTTATATATGTAACTATTCATTCGTGGCTTCTATTTTCTTCATATGCGAAATGTCTAAAATTTTGTAAAATTTTTTATTTGACAATTGTAGCACGCCAAAATTTAGTGACTATGACATAATGACGATTGTGCCGTGGTTATTAAATCGAGGGGTGTTACAAAGAGTGACGTCACTAGACGTGTATCGACTTGTCTGGTTTGTCAGAAAGCTAAAGTAGAACATCAGAGACCCGCATGATTGCTGCAACCATTGTCTATTCCTGAATGGAAATGGGACAACATTGTAATGGATTTTGTGGTGGGTTTGCCAAAGACAAGAAAAGGGCATGACTCGATTTGGGTAACTGTGGATCGACTCATGAAATCAACGTATTTCCTCCTGATCAACATAAGGTACAAACTAGAGAAACTAACCCAGCTATATGTTGGAGAAATTGTTAGACTGCACGGTGTGCCTACGAGTATTGTTTCGGATAGGGATCCAATATTCACTTCAAAGTTCTGGCAGAGTCTACAAGAAGCATTGGGGACAAAGTTACGTCTAAGTTCTGCTTATCACCCACAAATCAATGGCCAATCAGAGAGAACGATCTAATCATTGGAAGATTTGCTTAGAGCTTGCACCATAGAACAGACTGGATGTTGGGATTACATTCTACCATTGATAGAATTCACCTACAACAACAGTTATCATTCGAGCATAAGGATGGCACCATATGAGGCTCTGTATGGATGACGGTGTCAGACACCTTTATGTTGGTGCCAAGATGACGAGCGCCTCACTATTGGACCAGATGTTATACAGCAGATGACTGAAAAAGTTAAGATAATTTAGGAGAAGATGAGGACGGCTCAGAGCCAACAAAAGAGTTATGCAGACAAAAGAAGAAAGCCGCTTGAGTTTGAGGAAGGCGAGCATGTATTTTTGAAAGTCACACCTATGGCTAGGGTGGGCCGGGCCTTGAAATCTAGAAAACTTACTCCAAAATTTCTTGGACCATATTAGATTATTCGCCGAATAGGTCCAGTAGCCTATCAAATAGCTTTACCCCCTTTCCTCTCAAACATTCACAATGTCTTCCATGTGTCATAACTGCGAAAATACATTCCTGACCCAAGTCATATCATAGCACTAGATACAGTACAATTAAAAGAGAACTTAACCTATGAGGCACCTCCTGTAAGAATTGAGGATAGAAGGATAAAGTAACTAAGAGACAAGGAGATCTCATTAGTAAAGATAATCTGGAACGAAACGTCTGGAGATGCAACATGAGAGCTGGAAGATAAGATGAAGGAGCAACACCCACAACTATTTTAAGGTATACAAATTTCGAAGAAGAAATTTCTTTTTAGAAGGGGAGAGTTGTAACACCCTGAAAATTATTTATTTCATCATAGATAATCATTTTATAATATTTATGATTTTTAGAAATTTTTTTGGAATTTTTCGGAATCGTAGAATATTTTAATATATTTTTTATTTTACGTGAACACTGAGCAGAGTCAGTGGAACACCCTGGAAATTGTTTGTTTCATCATGAATAGTCTTTTTCTAATATTTGTGATTTTTGAGAATTTTTGTGGATTTTTCTGAAAACGTCGAATATCTTAGTATATTCCTCGTTTTGCATACGCGCTGAGCGGAGTCGGGAAAATGAAAATATTTTCCCTGAGGCTAGTAAACCTTGAATTATGGATGTGTCGATGGGGGATCTTACTAAACCTGAGGCTGAGCACAGTTTACGAGATTTATATTTTTTGAGATTTTATCTGATAAATAAAATCACGGTACCGAAATTTTTTTCGATGAACAATAAAATACCATTTTCATTATCTGTAACTTTTGTTCACTGAAAAATAATCCTAACAGAGTAATTATTCATCTGTTCTAGAGTGTTCATTTAGGAGACAACCTTACTTTTTATTTTATCGAGAAGCATGCGAAGCTTCTCAAGGAAGCTTCCTCCAAGCTTCTTAAGGAAGCTACTCACCCCCTCTCTCCCCAACACGGCAGCAGCCCCAATTTTGGAGCAAAAATTGTGCATCAATTTAATTAATCAATCTATTCAAATTTTCAAAAATCCTAAAAAGCTATCATATTTATTTTTCTATTCACTTCTCTCTCTACCTTCATCTTCCTTTGCATTTTTCTCCTCCTTCTCTGTAGAACACTACACGGCCAGCCCCTCTCCCATGCCTCCACCATCACGAAAATTTCAAGCAAATACATTTTCTTAATCTCCTCCATCATCTAAACACTTCTCTAGTTGGTGGTTTCTTGAAAAGCTTTCATCTTTACCACTTTCTTCAAGCTTCAAGCTTCAAGCTTTTGGGTAAGGTTCTTAACTCCTCACCCTCTTCTCTTCATTTTCGTGTTCAATGCCTTCATTTGAACCATCTATTCATTTTTTTTCAAGCCATAGTATTGATTGATTGAAATTGAGATTTTTAGGTTTTTTGGTGGTGTGGCCAAAATCTCAAGGAGCTTCAAGGGAGGTTCTTTTGTTTGTTCTTATCTTTGGTAAGAGGAAGATACTCCTCCTCAACCTCTATTGGTAGTAAGGAACCTTGTTTTGTGATTGATTATGAGAAACCCTAGTAGGGTTACTCTCTTTGTTTGTATGATTTATATGATTGCATATTGTTTTTAATTTGTTTAAGTTATTTGATTAATTGAGTATGTATATGTATGTGTTTGGATGGATTGGAATCTTGAATGGAAGCAAAAATGACTTTGTTCTCTTCCATGAAGCTCATGGTTTTTAGAGCCCAAAAATTAGGGTTCTTGGTAAAAATTTATAACAAGTGGAAGACATAGCTAATCAAGTGGACAATATGTAATTAATGGAATGAAAAATTGGAATCCTAAGACTTAGTGAGGTTCACGGCCTCTAGGGTTAATAATGGCCTAATCATGTAACTTCATACAACTATGACATTTAATTGATCAAGTAAATAAACAAGAGGATTATGTAATGGAAGGAAATAAATTTGGTAACCTAAAGGAATTCCTTGAACTTTAAGAACAAATAAGGATGTGTGAGACTTGGTAAGACTTAGAAATAATTCTTTAAGTGAAACTTAATTAATTTGGGCAATTAGAAATTAACTTAGGATTTCATAAGTTGGGAAGAACCAAGAATGGAATTTTACCATAAAACTAAGAGTAATTTTAATTAAAGAAAGAACAAGAGAGTGTGAGTAAGAATGTTAAATAATTCCATAATATATCCTAAAAACGTAATGTATTATTCAAGGGTTTAAATTATATTGATTGCAAGTCCATGAGTTGACCCAGAATATGTTGATGCTTATCTTAGCTAAAATATGGCATGTTATGAAAATCATATTTTGTTGAATACACGTTGTATATATATATATGCATTGAGTCATCATGCATTGTGAAAGTCCGTTGGACTGCTGTTAAGGCCATGTTGCCTAGGAGATTGAACACACCTTTGTGCAGGTGCGAGTAGACTAGTGTAGGTCATTCTGTTGACCTTGGGGCATCGGGGCGCGGGCATCTCACAGTGGACAATTGGTAGCCCTACTAGGCCGTGAGATAAACCGATGCAAACGCATCCGACGATCCGAACATGACACTGTCCTATATCGTGATCTAGTGTAAAATATCTGTACAATGCCTTGATGTGCACATGGATAAATTGATGAGTTATAGCACTTTGGCCGCGGTAGCCGAGTTGCAGGCATGTCTCCTGATCTTTCTCTCTGACTGTTTGTGTCTAGCTCCATGGAGTAGGATTTTGATGTTGTACGCATGTGCATAGTGAGTCAATATATTATCTAGCATTTAATTCTTATTATATATTGGAATTGTTACTTTACTAATGTGTGATTGTCTGGAACTGCTTAATTGCTTAATTGCCATTATTTAATACTCTTTATTATTATTATTGATCTTGAAATGCTACGTAAGTGCTTTGTGCCGTTTTGTTTCTTGCTGCTATAATTGGTAATGATGGTAGGATATCTTGCCTCTTTTCTATATTTCTATTTTTTCATCTGTATTTATGTTCCATCGAAGACGTCGGCGTTAGAGGTGAAGCTCACGATTTCCCCAGCTTCTGGCCCGAGCGCGACTAGCATCTGCTGTTGGATCATGGCGGCACGCCCACACAGATTTCTAGGTTATGTACGTTTGACCTTCCTCGGAGGGCCAGACTGTTGGTACATCAACCTAAATTCTAGTCGTTTCATCTATGAGGGTGACATGTCGATTTCACTGGCTTGGGGGCGTCATGAACTGCCCATCTTTACTTGCAGCGTCAGCTTACTTTTGGAGTTTTATTTGCCCATCAGAGAGATGTGGGATGATCATTATTACACCCTACAGAAGGATTCTTTTGTCTCCTCTACTCGAGCCCCAGCCCGTAACTCGGTGGCTCCAATGGAGGTTTCCTCGGATAAGGAAGACCCCGAGGAGGACCCTGACACGGTTCCTTCTCCTCTTAGGGACTGATATTGTCGATAGCTACTGATGGCTATTGGTGTTTATTTCGGGGGCCTGTTGTGTCATTATTTTGGTGGGCTGTATATTTATGATCTCTTAGGGCAGATATGTATAATTTTGCTATTTGTATATTCAAGCGCTGTAATCAAACAAGTTTAATATAATGATATATCATTGTACATGTATGTTGGTTTGATATATGCTTTACTTCTATTTTACTCTCCATTGTAATTATGCCTTATCACTATTTTTATTAACTATAACAAAAAAAAAATGCTCGTTAATTTAATTACACGATTATAACCAAGTAAATTTATAATTATAAAAAGAACAGGCTCTTAACTTTTATTTTTATTTTTCACATTGTAAATGACAATGTGTCGTGCCCTCCCAAAAAGGGGTGTTATAGTACGCACTAAGTGGAGTCAGGAAAATAAAATATTTTTGCCAAGGTTGAAAAACTTTGAACTATAGAAACATCGATAGGGGATCTTACTAAACCCGAGACCGGACACAGTTTACGATGTTTTCATTTTTTGAGAGTTTATCTGATAAATGAAATTATAATATATTTTATTATCTGTGGGACAATAAAATATTATTTATACTAACTGTAACTTTTATCCACTGGATAATAGCTCTAGCAGATTATTTCTATCTAGTTACTTTTATGATAGTATCTAAGTGGCATCAACATCTTTCACTTTATCGAGAAGCATGTGAAGCTTCTCAAGGAAGCTTCCTACCCAACACCACATTTTCCTCTCTCCTCAATTAGGCTCCACGGCTGGGAAGGGAAAAAGATGACAAAAGTCATCATATTTTCACTTCCCATTTCCTATTTCAAACCCATTTCACCTTTCTCTCTGTCACTCTCATGTTCTCTCATCTCTCTCTCACGCCCTCTCCTCTCTTCCTCTCTTCTCCCACATGGCCACACACCACCATTGGAGGTCACCCACAATTTCTTGCCCAACCAACCTTGTTTCTTACATCCTCTCCTCATCCTAAGACTCTTCTCTTTGGGGGTCATCCCCTAAATCTTCCTTTTTCATTTTCCACCTTTGAAGCCCAAAGCTTGAAGCTTTTGAGGTAATGTTCTTGATCTTGATTTTCTCTTCTCATTTTCATGGTCCTTGGCCACCATTGTGATCAAGGACTCCCCTTTCAAGCTTTGATTTTGGATTTCTTGGTTTTCACCATCTTAGGTTTTCTTGGAGGTGTTGGACAAATTTCAAGAGGCATCAAGGAGCTTATCATCTTGTTTTCTCTTGAGGTAAGAGGGAGATAATCCTCTTCACCCAATTTTGGTAGTGAGGAAATGTCTTTGGTGTTGATGCTAAGGAATCCATTATGGGTTTCTCACTTTGTTGGTGATTTCTAATAATGTTATGATTTGAATGTGTTGTATGATCTTCTATGCTTGATATTGTGAATCTTGATGGATTTGTATGTGTCTAAATGCTTAAATATGTATATGGATTAGTACCCATTTGATTTGGAAGCTTGGAGAAGCTTATTTTCATGGTTTCTAGTGTAGATTCACGGGCTATGTGGATTTACACGGCCCAGGCTGTGTTCCCCACTAGAAACACAGCTCAACACACAAGACAGAGTGTTACACGGCCCAGGTCGTGTAATATTACATGGCCGTTTAATCGGGCATTTCAATTTTTGGCACGTTTTCAAGTACTTATAGAAGAGTACACGGCCTAGGCCATATAATTTGACACGATCATGCACTCCAGGCCGTGTAACTTGACACAATAGTCTAAATGGGATAGTGAAGAATTTGTTTGATTTTTCTAGTCCCTTGGAGGCTCACGACCTCATTGGGCACTCAATATGAGACCTTGTAATAAGTTAGAACTTAGCTAATTAAATGAATAGACACTTAATTTGGAGTTCATAATGTGGAAAGAATCAAGAACACAACCTTATCATACAACTTAGAGTGAGGTTTGGATAAAGAAATAATATGAGTGTGCGGAGGGCTGTGAGGAGCTCAAAGTAAATATTCTAAGAGAGTTAATGCAAGAACATAATGGAATTGAGGCATAACTTTTCGTAGAAACTTTGAATAGTATGTGTTCACCTTTGAGGTTTTAATATTGACTTGAGGTGGGTCCGTGATTGGGATCAAATATTTCAGATAAATGATTGGGCTCTATATGGCATGTGAATTTGGATAAGTTATGCTATCATTGTGAATCTATATATGTATATATATGTACGCATTGAATCCACCTACGTTGAGGTATGATTGAGAAAGTCGAACATGATGAACATGCATTGACATTGTGGTTATGGAACTAAAGTACCGGACGAAGAAACATCAGATAGATGATTTAGTCAGATGTGATTTGCTTTTATAACCAGAAACATCAGGTAGATGATTTAGTCAGAAAGGACTGGTTATCAGAGTAAACCTAGATATTAGTGGTATTATGTAGACGCATGGACGATTATATAATATCATTGATGCAAATAGTATTGAAATAATTGTGTGGACGGTTGCTTTAATACCATTGGGAATGGTACAACGGTGGTTGAACTATTGTTAAGGTCATGTTGCTTAGGAGTTGAATCACACCTTAGTGCGGGTGCGAATAGACAAGTGTAGGTTGATATTGACCTTAGAGGAGTCAAGGTGCGGGTACCTCACAAGGGATAGTTGGTAGCTGTTCTATTTGTAGGGCAGACCGATGCAAACGCATCGACGATCTGGACCGAGATACTGTCCTATATTGAGATCTGTGTAGAATGTCTTGTACAATGCCATGATGTGCACGTTGATAATTGAGAATTTTAGCACTTGAGGGCCTCGCCAGCCGCGATATAGACATATCTCCTGATCATTCTCTCTGATATTTGTGTTTAGCTCCATGGAGTAGGAAATGAGTACATTGTACATGAGGGTGGTCAGCATACGCATTGTGCATATGCATGGTCAGTTCACATATTGTCATGACATGGTCTATATATATATTGTGGTGACATAATTATTATTTATATATCTATAGTGGATATCTATTGTTATGGTGCTGTTAATATTTATATTATTGTGGGATATGCTTTTCTGATGATATCTATGAAATTGATAACTTGAATATATTTGTAATATATGTATGTATAGAATGACTTTGTCATTCGTATTATTTTTCTTCACTGCCATGTTGGTAATGATGTAGGATATCTCACCTCTTTGTTGTATTGCCCCGTTTTATTTTGTGTTCGATAAGGGCTGTGAAGGGGACACGATTGAATTGGCTAGTTTTGGTTGAGTTGACTTTCTAATTCCTGTGTTGGCGTTGAGGCGAGATTTGCTTGGTCACGTGCGAGTGCAGCTTCAGGGGGGCATTGATGCTTGGTGGGTCGACTGAGGCACCGAATGTTTCATTGTATATAGGGGTAGTGGCTCTATCCACAGGTAGTACCTATCCTGGGGTTACTACTTACCCTTTGGTTCTTTGGTACATGTTTTTTGTTATTTTGATATGTAAGTACTACGTTTTTATGTTAATAGTACATTGTGTTCATTATATATATATATATATATATATATATATATATATATATATATATATCTATAAAGTTTTCCACTCAGTGATTGTATTTTGGAAACTATGTAATAAACATATTTCTTTCGTGGCTCATATTTTCTTTATATGCACGATGATTAATTTTGGAGAATTTTGTTATTTGAGTTGTAGCACGCCAAAAATTTAGTGACCATGGTATAACGACGATTGTGCCGTAGTTACTAAATCTAGGGGTGTTACAGAAAACTTGGCTATCTAACTTATGTTATTCGAATAAGATAACCCTTATTCGAATAAACTTATTTGAAATCATTTTTAAACATCTTTTAAAACTTGCCAATTGTTTCCTAAAGATCCAACAAGCTTTTAAGCACTTAAATTCTATTTTATAGGAAATCAAAAACCATTTTGAAACATTGAAACCATGTGTGCTATTTGGGTTCTTTGAAAAACAAGTTTAGAGCTTAAATGTGAATCCTTTTTTGCCTTTACACAATGATCTAAGTCCTAATGTTATTCTTGAAGGTGTTGGACTTGATCTTGCCATCATCTTCAAGTTTGTTATCATCAAACAAATCTTCAATGGGCAATAGCCAATTACATTCTCTCCTTTTTTTATGATGACAAATAAACATTGAGAAAAGAGTTAGTTTAATTAAATTTGAATCCACAAAGTCATTGGAGAGACTTACTCCCTCTCTTTTTTGTAAGAGGTGATTTATATTAGATATGTGCGTAGCTCTCCCTTACTTTTGGAATCCCAAGATCCATTTTAGTTTTACCTATCTTTTCTTAAACAAGGAACTTAAGCCTTTTCTCCCCCTATTGTCATGATAAAAAATATAAGGCAAGAGAAGCGCAGAGCTTAAGCAATATGATATACAGTTAAGTCCAACATATTATTTATATGAGGCAACAAATTGATCAGTTAAGAATAAGGCCAAACATTGTGTGAAACTTATAACCAAATACGCATTCAACCTATAAATCGTAATAGCAATGGTCAGTAAAATTCCTTCATTCATTGTGCTAGCCAATTACATTTGATATTGATAAAAAAAAAAACAACATATACATCAAAAAATAGAGATCCTAAAACTAAGGATCCTAAGCTAATGTTATGGCGATGGCAGAGGGAAGTGACGCACTAAGATTTCCTACATGGTTGTATGACTACGCTCTAAGGCTTCTAGCCTATCATACACAACACCTGTAACATCCCGAAAAGCATGCTAGACTTGTAAATGGGTACTAAGGTAGCATATTACTTGTTTAATATGTCAGTTAAGTTTTATGACAAACTGAGTTCATTTAGGTACTTTGTTGTAACACAGAGTATGAAAAGTAGCTTGAAATGACCTAGATAGTAGCATAAATTGCTAAGTTGAGGGAAATAAACCTAGAGAGTTTTTTTCTAAGTCACAAATAGGTGGAAGAGGATGTAGTTAAAGTTTAAGGATAATCAGAGTTACTTTGATATTTTTAGACATACTGGTTGTGCGTTTTAATACTAGATTGACTAGCAGCAGATATGAAAAAATAAGTTAATGGTGAAACAACAATTTAGATGAATCCTAAGATTTATTCTAAAGTTATTGGAAGTTAGGAAACTTGAGTTAGTAAAATTTAAGTGTTCTTAGCAGGTATAGGTTTTAACAAAATATCTAGCTTTTGCTTAAGTGTTTCACGGCTCTTTAAAAAGCCATAAGCCTTCACTTTTCTTCATTTTTCTCACTTGTTTTCCACGGCTGGAGCAGTAGTAGAAGAGGGGAAAAGAAGAGAAGAGAAAGAAAAAGAAAAGGAGAAGGAAAAAAAGAAGAGAAAGAGAAGAGGGAAGGCCAAAGTGTGATCTTCATCTTTAAACGGTAGGGGTGTTTTCTATCTTAGTTCCTCAATCTTCTATCCTTTCCTCCATGTTTGTGACTTGTGGGTTTGGAATAGAATAAGGGCTTAAATGAGTTTTCTTAGAGTTTGAGTGGTAGGAACTCTTGATAGGAATATCTTTGAGCTAGACTATGTATGATTTCTAGTTTGGACCATAGAAATGTTTATGGAACAGTTAGGTTTGAGAGTTGTAAAAAAGTATTTGAGTTGGTGTGTTTTTGACCTAAATCTATGCCTAAGTGAATCAATAGGTTGTATGAGAGTTACAACAAGTTTAGGGGCCTAGATTGGTGTTAGAAACCATAAGAAAATCGATCTTGAATGATTGGAAGTGAGTAAAGTTCCAATGGAACAGTACTCAGATTCTACAGAATTCTACAGAATCCAATTTCTGCAATTGGCACTGTGGCATGGAAAGGTCATGCTGAGGCATGAGTTTCAAGGTGAGTGCACCCGAGAGTAGCACACCGTGACATAAATACATCACCTCGAGGCATGAGAGACCAGAGAGCAGCGAACTGTGACGTGAGTAGGGCTGGGCCGAGGCTTAAGTACCAAGAATTCTCAAAAATGCTATTTTTGTTGAATTGAGTTCCTTACTTGCTAGGATCCTCTGTTTATGTCTTCTAAAGTGTGTTGATGCACTAATAGGGGTATTTCTTGGAGAGAACAACCACCCAATAGATTTGTAAAGATGAGGAAACCTTAGGCATCCTTTGAGTTATAGAGTGCCTTAGGTGAGTTTTTAGAACCTTGAGCAACTGGTGGCTTCTTTTGATATCACTTGTGAAGTGATGAGGTGGGGTTCTAGGTAAAAGTATACTAATTTTACTTGGCTAGTTTATACTCTTTCGCTCAGTTATGTGAACGTTGTGATAAGTTTGTTTGTTTTCATTAATGACTTTGCATTTTTAGTTTTCCAACTTGCTATTTGTTATTTTCCTATGTATTGTAACCCCTTGTGGTGGACAATGCTATCAAGGTTAGGGTTACCGGTATAGGGGTGGTAATAGTACTCTGACATATGGTGAGGGGATGAATCCACTCATTACCAGGTAGTCTCAGGGCTCTTATGCCAATTTTACCTAGCATACACAAGGATACAAAGTTCCTAGGAATTAAACAAGTATCATGTGTTTTCTAAAACTAAAATATGCATTAGCATTGCATAATCATATTATTATGACATTGTGTGATCATAACCATACATCATAACATAAAGCATTGCATTTGTTGACAATTGTATGTGCGGTTGTCTTGCTTGTTTGATGATATCTTACAATTGTATAGGCGATTGTTTGATATCATTGATTGTAATATATGTATGAGTTAAGATTATAGCTTGCCTTATGAATGTTACATAGAGATAGTGTTGAGTAGTGACTCATTTATCTGTTGTAAGCATAATCTTGTGTTTATAGTGTGGTTTGTAACATCCCAAAATTCTTATTGTGACTTAGTAATCTTACGAATCCTTAGATTAGTTTATTTAGAGAATTAAGATTTTGTAGCTAGTAAGTACAGATTTAATTAAGGTGGATTAAGAAGCTTTAATTCAATTAAAATTTCTTAGGTAGCCATTAGTGAGTCCACGCCAAGATCAAGGAAGCTAGACACTTGGTTTCATGGTTTTAAGACACATTTTCAAACATTAAAAAGGGACATCAACATGAGCTACACGGCTTAGCATAGAAAGAAAGAAGGTTTCATGCAAGAAGACATGTGGCGGCCTGCATAAGACTAAGTGTAATCTCTTTAGTAAAAGTTGACATAAGAATATGATCATTAGGTAGCTAAGTGTCAAAGATTAATCATAACATAGTAAGAAAAGAAAATTAATACAACCAGAAAATTAGAAAACAAGATTAGATGACTAGAATTAGTAAACTAAGCAAAGATTAGAATTAAAATCAAGTTGTATCTCTAACTAATGCACACGGTTGCAAGAGGAGGAGTAAGAATAGACACTTGGACTTCATGTACACAAGGTTATACACTTGTCACGAAAGGAATAAGGAATATATTCCTTCAAATTCCAATAAAGCCACGACTAGTACAGAAGTGTAGCTGCATGCACACTTTAAAGCATGCAGATGACACCTTTCTAGATGTTTGAGGATGCCAAGACAAGTGAGCAGCTGCATGCTCCTCATCCATGCAAGGTGACACGACTAAGACATGCAAAATGACAGCTCACATGGCCAAGACACTTGTGAAGCTGCATGCTCTTCAACCATGCAAGGTGACACCTCAAGTCTAAGAGAAATCATTCTTAACCTACAAGGATGTAGGGCTGCCAAGCTGCTTCTTTCCCTTCACCTCACATCCTTCGTTTCATTTCAAGATTTGAGAGACAATTGAGATGTCTCAATGCTGTCCCCTCAAGTCAGCAAGTTTAGACACAAATCTCTTCATGCAAATGGCCACAACATCAAGCATATGCCTACCCTAGCCTCCTTGGTAATCGTGGTAGCCATGGTTTTGCCTAAAGAGAAGGTGATCTTGGTTGGAGGAGGTTTATTAAGGGGAAAGAAGTCAGTATGTAGAACCTTCCTTGTCTTTGAACCTTCTCCAAAATGTAAGCCAACCAAAGTCATATCATCTTTTCCTTTTCCTTCTCCTTTACCTCTCTTCATCCTTTTCTCTTTGGTTCGTGATTCCTTGGAGGTAGCAGACCAACCTTCTCTCGTGTTGGAAGGACAAGCAAGGTTAGAAAATGGGGGCAGAGCTTCTCTACTTCTTTTATTTAACTTGAACTCTATTGCGTTTCTTTCTACTTCTACTATTTCTTTTCTCTCTTAGAGTTATCTGTTGTTTGCATTTGTTAATTAACTTGGAAATGTGTTAAATTAATAACCATGAGGTGTTTTCACCCTAACATGAACCATGAATGGGTATTGGAACTTATTTCTAAGATTGGATAATCATATTCCTAAGAAAAACTAATGCTGCCCTACTTTGCTCTTTCACTAAGTTAATTAATTTACACTTTAAAGTTAAGTAATGTTAAGCTAAATTAATCAAGAGGATACCTTTAAATATGACTTAAGGAGTGATAATGTTGATTCTTAACTTGCATGAACTTGTTTACCTATGCTTGATTTGGAGTTCTTGGACTTATTTACGTATGCTTGATTTGGACTTCTTGAATTGGTTTACCTATGCTTGATTTGGAGCTTTTGAACTTGTTTACCTATGCTTGATTTGGAGTTCTTGGACTTGTTTACTTATGCTTGAGTTAAACATATGGACTTTGGGATATGATGATGATGGAGGCCGTGAGCCTTGGATACCTTTTTGGACTAAGTTGACATGTCTTTTTTGCTTATGGTCGTGGGCCTTGGAATATTTTGGAACCTTTGATAATGCTTAATCCTAAGATAAGAGCAAACTTTTAAAAACAAAGTTCCTTGGGATGAGCCGATACGAAGATAGGTGAGGAGTACATTGGGAGGGTGGAGGAAACCCTTTGGGAGTAACATGCCATTGCGACTTCACGGGCCCAGGTAGAACTTTGATTTTTTTTGTGGAGATTGATTCTAAAAATGGAGTTACATCTGGCAGACCCTTTTTCTCCCGGGCGATTGGAGAGCATGTAGAGGATGCATATGTACTCTCGTCCATCCGCTATCCCATTAGAGCACTCTATGGAGTATTAAGTAAAAGACTTTAAATCTTTGTGCTTATTTCTCTTTGTGTATAATTCTCTTTACGTCCTATTATTTCCATTTATCATGTTGATGTCTCATTGATTTATCATATTTGCATCTTGGATGTGTTTGCATCATGATTAATGTGCTTGTATTCTAAGTGTTTCACCTATGCGTATTTTAATTTTTCATTGCTTACTCTTATCTTCTAACTACTGTTTTTATTGTAGGAAGAAATTTTTTATGGATAAAATAAAACATTTTGGGAATCAGAGATTTCAAATACAAAGTCTTTTCTTTACTATTAATAACTTTTTCATAAAACTAATTCCCCTGGAATGCCATTAGTTATGTTTTCTTTATTTTCCTATTGAGAAATCTTTTCTCACCCTTTTGATGTGATTATGGTGTTCTAGACTAGTAGGGATGAGTTCTATAATCATTTAGCTCGGTGATGGTAGGCAACTTTATGATAAGGACATATAACTTTTTATCTTTGAGGGACAAATAACCATCCAAGTTCAAGTATCTACCTACCCGGAGTATGGGTTGGTCACGATTACAGGCTATTTCACCTTCTAGTTGGTTCTACCATCTTAGTGATCTTTCCCATGGCGGCGTAGTTTGAAAATGTTTGTTTGATGTTCCACATCGATCACTTCCTCCTATGTACTACTTAAAGGAAGGAAATGTTTTATGAATATTATTTTTTATGCTGTTCCTCTTGTCGGTTGTAAATGACCTTCTAAGGTCAAATTTTATTATTTGTAAACCTCACCATGGACGGCGGAAGTGATCTATATGAACATTGTTTTATAAAATTTCATTTTATATATATACTGGTTGGAATTTCTATCTTCCAAAATAATTTTAGCAAACTTAGAAAATAGACTAAATAATAAGTTTGAAGTGGGTTTACACCTGAAAATTTTAAAAGCTGTGGGACCCATGGAGATTCGTGACTTTTTGACACTTGTTAATAAGTGTCAAATTATAGAAGGGTATAACGCCCGAGCTGAGCCACCTCGGACAAATCCCTATCAACCGAATAGGAAGTTCGTTCCTAAGCAAGGAAATGGAAACATCAAGTTTAAGGTTTCTCAAGAAAGAAACAGACCGCACCAACCACAAAAGTTCAGACCACCATGTGGAATGTGTGGCAAAAGTCACAAAGGAAGATCTTGCTTGATATGTTATGGATGTGGAGAGTTTGGACACTACCAGCGCAACTATCTGTGTAATCGGGGGAATGCTGCTACTTCCTCCAACCCTAAACCAAAGACCACCAGAAGAGTCTTTACCCTTAGTGGTGAAGAAGCGGCTTAGTCGAATGATCTCATACAGGGTAAGTGCAAAATTAATGAAAGTGTTTTAAATGTGTTATTTGATTCAAGAGCTACTCATTCTTTTATCTCTCATGATTATGTGAAGTAATTGCAATTACCTGTGTCTTGTTTACCCTATGACCTGATTGTGTCTACCCTTACCCATAAATTTGTGTTGACTTCCTAAGTATGTTTAAATTGTCCTTTTGGAATCAAAGACAGGAAATTTAGTTAGGATTTTGTCTGTTTGCCTTTAAGTCATCTCGACATTATTTTGGGGATGGATTGGCTCTCCAAAAATAAGGTACTCCTAAATTGTTATGATAGGATTGTAGTTTTCCAATCTCTCTCTCCATCATCATTTTCTTTACCTTCTTCCTCTTGTACTAAATCACTAAAGAAAGTCAAAGAATACATGTTCATCTTTTCATCTACTGTAGAGTTTGAGCAGTCTTTAGAAGATATTTTCGTGGTAAGTGATTACCCTGATGTATTCCTTAATGATATTCCAAGATTATCACCTGAGCGTGAGATAAAGTTTAGTATAGAGTTGATACCTGGGACAGGTCCTATTTTGGTAGCACCCTATAGGATATTACCCATGGAACTAAGTGAATGAAAGAAGCAATTATAAGAATTGTTAGAAAAATAGTTCATTCGTCCAAGTGTGTCACCCTGGGGATCTCCTGTTCTTTTGGTCAAGAAGAAATACAATAGTATGAGGTTGTGCATAGATTATCATCAATTAAACAAAGTAACCATTAAGAATAAATATTTGTTACCTAGGATTGATGATTTCATGGACCAGTTGAGAGGAGCTTCTGTATTTTCAAAGATAGATCTTAGGTCTGGATATCATCAAATAAGAGTGAAACCAGAAGATGTTCCCAAAACTGCTTTTAGAACTAGGTATGGACATTATGAATTTCAGGTGATGCCCTTTGGTCTTACAAATGCTCTAGTAATTTTTATGGATTATATGAACATAATTTTTAGACCATATGTAACACCCCAAAAATTCCTATCTTGTAAACAGTAGTTTTGACAGTTAACAGAATTTTACTATTTAGTAATTTCTGGATACTGTAAAATTATTTTGATTATTTCGTCAGCGCATTTGATCGGTTTGAGTGATTTACTCCGTGTCAGGAAAATAATAATTTTTGGGTCAGGGAAAATCTTTCTGTATTTATTTTCCTTGATTGTTAATTATTTTTAACAATCTGACTTGATTTTCATATGTTTTTTAATATTTGTAATTTTTGTGAATGATTATAAATTTTTTTGACTGTATGTGGGCCCAGGTGGTCCTAGGTGGGCCCAGGTGGGCCCCATAAAGTGAAAATTTTTCTACGTATAGAAAAATTCGTACTGTTTAGACGGAGACAGGGGATCTTACTAAACCTGAATCTGAAAACAGTTTTAGAAAATTTCTTGTTTTGTGCTTGGCACTGTATTTAATTATCGGGCGATAAAAATATAGTAAATATATTCTTTCGTAGGGTTTTTAGTAGATAAAAATAGAAATTATATTGCTTAAGTCAACATTAGTGGTTTAGATATCCACCATTGATTTATTTAACGGTGAAGACTTGATCTTGATTTAATTAATGGTTAAGAAATAAATTTAATAAAGAAGCATTGGATAATCACCATTGATTTAATCCATGGTGTGAGAATAAACTTAGTTAGGCAAGCTTCAATATCAACCGTAGATTTAATCAACAGTGTAAATTTGATTATATAAAGTGACAATTTACAACCATTGGATTTGGAATTGATCAAGGGTGGAGATTTAGTCTTAAAAAGTGACAAAGACCATTTATGACCATTGGATGAAGAATTAATCAAAGGTGGAGAATTGGTCTTCTAAAAAGGCTATGACTAATTATAACCCTTGGATTTAAAGTTTGAAGGAGCGATCTTGACCCTTTATTTTGGAGACACATCTAATGGCTAGAATTTAAAGGAAAAAGATCTAACGGCCTAGATTAAGTCTCCTAAAAATTAAAAGTCTACCTAAATCCCAACCATTGAATTAATCAATGGCTAGAAATGCTTCAAATAATGGCATGAAAAGATGACAACTTTGCATGCATTATGAAGAGGGGGGATGGTTGGAAATGCTTGGAAAGGAGGAGACAAATTGGAGTAGCCTTTTTAGGCCAAGGAAAAAGATGACAAAGTGGAAGACTTTTGCATGCATGTGATATCCTTCAATTATGCTAAAGAAATTTCTATCTCTCCATTCTTTCATTCTCACGGTAGCCCACTCATTTTGAGCATGCATATTCATTTTTTTCTCTCACCCAAAAAGCCTCCATCTTATTCTCTCAAAATTCCAAGAACCAAGCAACCATTTTATCTTCCATTTTCTCTCCATTGGTTCGGTCTCTACACCCAAATACACCATCACTCACCTATAATTTTCACACTCATCATTTCCTAAAGCTAAACAATATTTTAAACACTTTTTATTTAGAAAGTTTTCTCAAAATCCCACTCTAAGTACTTCAAAATCCCACTTTTAGCTTACTTCCTTGGAGGTAAACTTTGATTTCTATGGTTTAAATTCATGTTTATGATTTTCTAAGATGTTTGGTCCTTGGTTTGTTATTATTAAGCTTTGTTTGTGATTTTACTAATTGTTTTAGAATTGTTAGGAACTTCTCAAAATTCTATCATCTACAACCTTGTCCTTCAAGTTAAAAATCAAAAAGCTTATGTTTTCCTTCTTGTGAGGAATTCGGTCAACCACCCTAAGACCACCCTTCTAGTTTGTTTAATTTAATCCAACTATAGATCTTGAATCTACATGATATTCTAATCAACTTTCATGTTGGAGATTTTCTCTAAATCATTCATCTTCATGGACTTTCTTCAAGATCAAAGTTATTGGGTTTTTGAGGTGAAGTATAAGAAGACTTCATTTCTTCTCTTCTTTTTCATGTTCTAAACTATGTTTGATCCATGGTTCCTCTCAATCAAGCTTAGTATACTAATTTCTATATATTTTGTTTTGTATTTGAGAAGCCTTTGGTGGTGAAGGACTTGGAAAAAGAAGCAAATCAAGGAGTTTTTGAGGATCTTCAAGAGGTAAGAGGGAGATCCATCTCACCAACCAAGTATGGTGGTGAGAGATGGTCTTAAATTTGATGGATGGTGAATCCATGTGAGGATTCCAATCCATGGTCATGTAATAATTTATGTGTATTTTATGAGCTTTGATTTATTTGCTTATGCTTGATATGCTTTGTATGATTTTATGATTTTGATGGTATGCTTATACTATGCATGATGATAATATGGCATGCTTTTGATATATATGTATGATGTGTATGTATGTGTATGCCATGATTTGATGATAGAAAGAAAATTAATTTTTGGTCCCAATGGCCAAGGAAAGACTACGGTTTTGATGCCCTTGATTAGGGTTCATATTAAAAATTTTCAAGAACATGGGAATTAATTTTTGATCCCTAGAAACATGGTGAATATCGGTTAAGACACCTCAAGATAGGTGTTCATAAATGAATATTTTCATGAATGATGAAAATGGATGTTTAGAAAAACAAGGAAAATAAACAAAGAGTTTATTTTTCAAAGAGTACAAGAACATGGTTTTTGAAGAATTTTTATTGATTTATTTTGTGTAAAAAGTTTCTAAGTGTATTACAAAACATGAGATTTAAATGAAAATAGCAATGATGATTTTAAGGATTTGCAAAGAAAGTGAAAAAAAAAAGATTTGCAAAGAAAATAAAAATGAATGTGAACAAATGGGTTTGGTTTTATAACCATAAGTCTTGCAGTTTTGAAAACAAAATTTTAAATGGTTTTGTTTGTGTAAAACCATATCAATTTAGAAGGAAAAATATTTGATGGTTTCAATAGTCATGTCCACGTTTTCGAAGGCTTGTAATGCATTGATTTTGATGAAATTAAGTGATTCTCCAAGTGGAAATATAATTAATTTAATACAAGGAAATTGGAAAGGGAATCAGAGTATTTTAGCTATTGAGAAATGAATTTTTATGTAAATGAAAAAAAGAAGTTGCAAGTGAGTCTCAATTTGTTTTAAAAAGAATTTATTAAAATCCCGTTGGATTTTGGAAAGCATTAGTAATTTTTAAAGTTAGAGACATTGATTTAATTCAATAGAATTGTGAATTTGTGAAATATACTATGAAAAAGGATTTTCTTGAATAAGAAGATATATTAAATGAAGTAGAAAGTTATATTATTTTGAGGAAGGTTGATTTGGAAATGATTTGGGAAAAATGAAGAATATAGTGATATTATGAAAATCTACTAACGTATAACTTATTTTTGAGTTTTGAAGTACGTTAGAAAATGTTAAGTTTTGAAACGTTGATTTATATAAATGGAAGAGTGATTTTGTGAATTATATTTTGGAAAAAGATTTCTTGAGTAAAGAAATGTGAAAAAAGATTTTCTTGAGTAAAGAAAATGTATTAAATAAAGTATAAAGTCATATTATTTTGAGGAAAGTTGAAATGGAATTTTTGAAGAAATGAGAAATATTTTCTGTAATGGAATTGTGGTGAAAAACAATTATTTACGTATCTTAAAAATGTAATTTTTAAAGTACGTGATTTGAAATATAGTAAAATATTTTCAAGTGTTTGGAAATACAATAAAATATTTTTATGCGATTTGAAATATGATAAAATATTACTACGCGATTGGAGATGCGTTGAAATATTTTTAAGTGATTTGAATTACGTTTAAATATTTTACGTAATTTGAACTACTGTTGAAAAATCACTACGTGATTAAATAATGAGAGAATATTTTTATGTGATTGTGAAAATGATGAAAAATCATTATGTGATTTGGAAAATGTTTTAAATATTTTAAGAATGATGGAAAGTGATTTACGCAACTTAAAAGAATGATTTTTAAGTTACGTGATTTTGAAAATGATGAAAAATCATTACGGGATTTGAGAAACATATATTTTTATGCGATTGAGAAAAATGTTGAAAAATTTAATACGTGATTTAAAGGTGCAACAGAAGAGTTATAGTATTGTGAAAATGTAACAGAAATGTTTTGGAATTGTGAAAATGAAATGAAAATATTGCGCAATTTTGTGAAAACACGATGAAAGAATTTTATAACTATGAAAATGTGATAATATGATTTTCCTGTTGAAAAATATAGTATAAATACTGTAGAACCAGTATATGGATGCTGTGTGAGAAAATGACATGTTTTGCCTGTGATTGGCATTTGGTGCACTATACATGCATTGGAAAGATATGTCTGTGATTGAATTTAGTGCATTATACGTGCATTGAAAAAAAATATGCATTGAAGCATATGATGACATTGAACAAATGAAATTGAAAAGATTTGGCCTTTTGGGGTTGGACTTGCACTGATATACTCGTGCATTGTATAAAATATGCGTTGAAGCATATGATTACATTAAACAAATGAAATTGAAAATATTTGGCCCTTTGGGGTTGGACTTGCACTGATATATTCGTGCATTGTATAAAATATAGCTAATAGCTATTATGGCCCTTGTGGTTGAAAAGGGAATGACAATTGACAGTGAGGTCTATGATGGATCTTGGGGGCGTCGAGGCGCAGCGGTCGACCGATGGACGATTAGCGAGTACCACATGCCACTTGGCAATGCGATTCGTTGCAATGCATTGACGATACCCGACAAGAACACGATTCTTTTCAACAAGCGGGAGATTGTCTTTGGGCTAAGGCCGACAATTAACCGAGCATTCTTCTCGAAATTGTGAAAACCTCCATGGAGTTGTTTTTGATAAAATGAGTCTTTGAGCATATGCATAAATCTGAGCATTTATATCTGTGTGATATATTAATTGAGGAATATTGGTTATTGGTTATGACAATTGTTTTGAATACTTGGATGACAATTGAATTGATAAATGATTAGATGATGATAGTTGATTAATGTTGATGGCATGATCATAATTGCGGTATGATCTATCTGTATGATATTGTTGTTTGTGTTATCTCTGTGCTGCCATGTTGGTGTTGGTGTTGGTGTAGGTGATCTCACCTCTTTGTTATATTGTTTTGCTTTGTCTGTATTGTTAAAATTATACAGTAGAAGGAATGAGTTGTCTTAGACATAACGAGTGGTAGATACTCAGAGATTGATGGAAACATTGAAAAGTGGCTGTCTCAAGTTCGAAGATGTGCTGAGTAGATAAGGAGTAAAGTTTTGATGCATCAAGATGGACAGAAAAAAGGAATAAGTATGTTAAAGTTTCTCCTTAGTGTTGTACCGTGCAATTAAGTAGGACCCGTCATGGGGTTTGCTACTGTCAAAAAAAAAAATAAGTTTGTTAATTTTATATTTCTCTTTAAATTGTGATAGTAATTGGTGTCAATATTGCATAATGAATAGTTGAAATATGATTTTCAATATTACCTAATATTTTCAGTAAATTTACGTGTTTGTAAAGAAGAAATTTTGAAACCCATCTTTTATAACTCAAACTTTGTGTGAACTTCTTTTCTGATTATGAGTCAGGAGTCAAAAATGTGATGCCTTAAGGAGGGTGTTACATTAGTTGGTATCAGAGCACGATTTGAGTCTTTTGGGGATTGTGGTTAGGTCTATTTTGCTTGTGTTATGTTCTCTATGTTTGTTTTTCTGAAAGGAAATAATGTTGTTTATAATGGATATTAGATCCATTGTATTTCGATCTGCATGCCTCGAGAAAGAAAAAAAAAAGGGAATGGCTCGGGATAGTTCTACTTGTGTGGAAGTGAAACATGTTACTAGTAATGCAGTTGCAGCTACGGGAGCAACGGGAACATTGTGGAAAGACGACTGCACGAACAAAGGACCGCTGTTCAGTGGAAACTGGAAGTTGAAGTTTAGGATCTGATGGAAAAGAATCAGTCTTGGAATATAAGATTTCGTAATTTTGGAACCTGGTATTTTTTTAGAATATTGAGAAAGTAATTAATTTCGATGGAAGATGTATTTACAACCATTGAGGAAACCAAAAGCAGTAAGTGATGTGAAAGAAAGTACTTAAATAAAGGAATGTACGTCAAGGAAATAAATTGTGGAAAAGTTGGACACATTTTCCCAGAGATTATGCTCTTTGAAAATAGAGTTTTCTATTAGTAAAAAAATTTTAGATAATAAGGGAAGTTGTTACTCTGAATGGAACGGGAGTGTTCTGAGCGGAAGATTTAATCAATGGAGATTGCGTCATTGGAGCTAATCCTATAAACCATACTGAATATTTCTGTGAATAACCTATTCCTTATGACATATGATTGAGTAGATCAATTATATGTTAGAGTTATTCGTTATCCTCTGATTTGTTTACTTCTCTTTCTATTCTTAGCTAATCGAGCTATTCAAGTTATTCAAATTGTTGTTATAGATCAAATCTTTATATTAGTTTGATCTGTTGTTCAAAATTTTTGTGTTAGTTTAATCTGTTTCATAAACAGACGTGATCTTTGAAAATGGATTGGTTATTTTCTAACCATATCCAATGAGATTATTTCAACAGACTGTGAGTAATCCAGAGAAAATTCACTTTTGAAAATCGGGTTACATCCAATTCTTTGCTGGATATGTTCGATAACAGGTTCGATTCGTTTTGTTATCTTCCATGATGTTTTCTTTCATCTCCTGCAATTGAACGAACAAGAAACAACATTCCTATTTAACTCTATGTCATACTATTTGGTATAGTACTGTGGAAAGGAGAACTCGATTAGTGAGACATTTCCTGTTAAAAGAAAAAATCTAGAATATGTAGTGATACGAGGATAAGAAAATTTTAAGTAATACATTACATTAGTTGGAAGTTATCTGAGAAAAACTATTCTAGGCATGAATGAAGATTGGTTGTCGTTATATTGGTATCAGAGATATGAAAATTCTTTCTTTCTGGACTAACATTCAACATCTTCAGTAATTATAGGAGTCTGAGATATTTGTTTGATCAAGAGAAGTTGAACATCAGCAAAGAGATTTTGTTGGTCAGAATAGTATAGCAAGATGCAAGAGAGGAAGCTTTATGAGAATTGGAAAATAAGATAAAAGAGTAATGTTCATATTTATTCTAAGGGTGTGAAATCATGGTTATTAAATTTCGAGGACGAAATTTCTTTTTAGAGGGGGAGTAATGTAACACCCCAAAATTTCCTATCTTGTAAACAGTAGTTTTGACAGTTAACAGAATTTTACTATTTAGTAATTTCTGGATACTGTAAAATTATTTTGATTATTCTGTCAGCGTATTTGATCATTTTGAATGATTTACTCCATGTCAAGAAAATAATAATTTTTGGGCCAGAGAAAATCTTTCTGTATTTATTTCTCTTGACTATTAATTATTTTTAACAATCTGACTTGATTTTCATATGTTTTTTAATATTTGTAATTTTTGTGGATGATTATGAATTTTTTTGACTGTATGTGGACCCAGGTGGTCCTAGGTGGGCCCAGGTGACCTTATGTGGACCCAGGTTGGTCCCACAAAGTGAAAATTTTTCTACGCATAGAAAAATTTGTACTGTTTAGACGGAGACAGGGGATCTTACTAAACCTGAATCCGAAAACAGTTTTAGAAATTTTTTTGTTTTGTGTTTGGCACTGTATTTAATTATCAGGCGATAAAAATACAGTAAATATATTCTTTCGTGGGGTTTTTAGTAGATAAAAATAGAAATTATATTGCTTAAGTCAACATTGGTGGTTTAGATATCCACCATTGATTTATTTAATGGTAAAGACTTGATCTTGATTTAATTAACGGTGAAGAAATAAATTTAATAAAGAAGCATTGGATAATCACCATTGATTTAATCAATGGTGTGAGAATAAAGTTAGTTAGGCAAGCTTCAATATCAACCATAGATTTAATTAACGGTGTAAATTTGATTATATAAAGTGACCATTTACAACCATTGGATTTAGAATTGATCAAGGGTGGAGATTTAGTCTTAAAAAGTGACAAAGACCATTTATGACCAATGGATGAAGAATTAATCAAAGGTGGAGAATTGGTCTTCTAAAAAGGCTATGACTAATTATAACCCTTGGATTTAAAGTTTGAAGAAGCGATCTTGACTCTTTATTTTGGAGACACATCTAATGGCTAGAATTTAAATGAAAAAGATCTAATGGCCTAGATTAAGTCTCCAAAAAATCAAAAGTCTACCTAAATCCTAACCATTGAATTAATTAATGGCTAGAAATGCTTCAAATAATGGCATGAAAAGATAACAACTTTGCATGCATTATGAAGAGGGGGGATGGTTGGCGATACTTGGAAAGGAGGAGACAAATTGGAGTAGCCTTTTTAGGCCAAGGAAAAATATGACAAAGTGGAAGACTTTTGCATGCATGTGATAGCCTTCAATTATGCTAAAGAAATTTCTATCTCTCCATTCTTTCATTCTCACGGCAGCCCACTCATTTTGAGCATGCATATTCATTTTTTTCTCTCACCCAAAAAGCCTCCATCTTATTCTCTCAAAATTCCAAGAACCAAGCAACCATTTTTCCTTCCATTTTCTCTCCATTGGTTCGGTCTCTACACCCAAATACACCATCACTCACCTATAATTTTCACTCTCATTATTTCCTAAAGCTAAACAATATTCCAAACACTTTTCATTTAGAAAGTTTTCTCAAAATCCCACTCTAAGTGCTTCAAAATCCCACGTTTAGCTTACTTCCTTGGAGGTAAACTTTGATTTCCATGGTTTAAATTCATGTTTATGATTTTCTAAGCCATGTTTGTTCTATGGTTTGTTATTATTAAATTTTATTTGTGATTTTACTAATTGTTTTAGAATTGTTAGGAACTTCATAAAATTCTATCATCTACAACCTTGTCCTTCAAGTTAAAAATCAAAAAGCTTATGTTTTTCTTCTTGTGAGGAATTCGGTCAACCACCCTAAGACCACCCTTCAAGTTTGTTTAATTTAATCCAATCATAGATCTTAAATCTACATGATATTCTAAGCAACTTCATGTTGGAGATTTTCCCTAAATCATTCAACTTCATGGACTTTCTTCAAGATCAAAGCTATTGGGTTTTTGAGGTGAAGTATAAGAAGACTTCATTTCTTCTCTTCTTTTTCATGTTCTAAACCATGTTTGATCCATGGTTCCTCTTAATCAAGCTTAGTATACAAATTTCTATATATTTTGTTTTGTATTTGATAAGCCTTTGGTGGTGAAGGACTTGGAAAAAGAAGCAAATCAAGGAGTTTTTGAGGATCTTCAAGAGGTAAGAGGGAGATCCATCTCACCAACCAAATATGGTGGTGAGAGATGGTCTTAAATTTGATGGATGGTGAATCCATGTGAGGATTCCAATCCATGGTCATGTAATAATTTATGTATGTTTTATGAGCTTTGATTTATTTGCTTATGCTTGATATGCTTTGTATGATTTTATGATTTTGATGGTATGCTTATACTATGCATGATGATAATATGGCATGCTTTTGATATATATATATGATGTGTATGTATGTGTATGCCATGATTTGATGATAGAAAGAAAATTAATTTTTGGTCCCAATGGCCAAGGAAAGACTATGGTTTTGATGCCCTTGATTAGGGTTCATATTAAAAATTTTCAAGAACAAGGGAATTAATTTTTGATCCCTAGAAACATGGTGAATATTGGTTAAGACACCTCAAGATAGGTGTTCATAAATGAATATTTTCATGAATGATGAAAATGGATGTTTAGAAAAAAAGAAAAATAAACAAAGAGTTTATTTTTCAAAGAGTACAAGAACATGGTTTTTGAGGAATTTTTATTGATTTATTTTGTGTAAAAAGTTTCTAAGTGTTTTACAAAACATGAGATTTAAATGAAAATAGCAATGATGATTTTAAGGATTTGCAAAGAAAGTGAAAAAAAAAAGATTTGCAAAGAAAATAAAAATGAATTTGAACAAATGGGTTTGGTTTTATAGCCATAAGTCTTGCGATTTTGAAAACAAAATTTTAAATAGTTTTGTTTGTGTAAAACCACATCAATTTAGAAGGAAAAATATTTGATGGTTTCAATAGTCATGTCCACATTTTCGAAGGCTTGTAATGCATTGATTTTGATGAAACAAAGTGATTCTCCAAGTGAAAATATAATTAATTTAATACAAGGAAATTGAAAAGGGAATCAGAGTATTTTAGCACTTGAGAAATGAATTTTTATGTAAATGAAAAAAAGAAGTTGCAAGTGAGCCTCAATTTGTTTTAAAAAGAATTTATTAAAATTCCATTGGATTTTGGAAAGCATTAGTAATTTTTAAAGTTAGAAACATTGATTTAATTCAATGGAATTGGGAATTGTGAAATATACTATGAAAAATGATTTTCTTGAATAAGAAGATATATTAAATGAAGTAGAAAGTTATACTATTTTGAGGAAGGTTGATTTGGAAATGATTTGGGAAAAATGAAGAATATAGTGGTATTATGAAAATCTACTAACGTATAACTTATTTTTGAGTTTTGAAATACGTTAGATAATGTTAAGTTTTGAAACGTTGATTTATAGCAATGGAAGAGTGATTTTGTGAATTATATTTTGGAAAAAGATTTCTTGAGTAAAGAAATGTGAAAAAGATTTTCTTGAGTAAAGAAAATGTATTAAATAAAGTATAAAGTCATATTATTTTGAGGAAAGTTGAAATGGAATTTTTGAAGAAATGAGAAATATTTTCGTAATGGAATTGTGGTGAAAAATAATTATTTATGTATCTTAAAAATGTAATTTTTAAAGTACGTGATTTGAATATAGTAAAATATTTTCATGTGTTTGGAAATACAGTAAAATATTTTTATGCGATTTGAAATATGATAAAATATTACTACGCGATTGGAGATGCGTTGAAACATTTTTAAGTGATTTGAATTACGTTTAAATATTTTATGTAATTTGAACTACTGTTGAAAAATCACTACGTGATTAAATAATGAGAGAATATTTTTACGTGATTGTGAAAATGATGAAAAATCATTATGTGATTTAGAAAGTGTTTTAAATATTTTAGGAATGATGGAAAATGATTTACGCAACTTAAAAGAATGATTTTTAAGTTCATGATTTTGAAAATGATGAAAAATCATTACGCGATTTAAGAAACGTATATTTTTATGCGATTGAGAAAAATGTCAAAAAATTTAATACGTGATTTAAAGGTGCAACAGAAGAGTTACAGTATTGTGAAAACGTAACAGAAATGTTTTGGAATTGTGAAAATGAAATGAAAATGTTGCGCAATTTTGTGAAAACACGATGAAAGAATTTTATAACTATGAAAATGTGATAATATGATTTTTCTGTTGAAAAATACAGTATAAATACTGTAGAACCAGTATATGGATGCTGTGTGAGAAAATGACATGTTTTACCTATGATTGGCATTTGGTGCATTATACATGCATTGGAAAGATATGTCTGTGATTGAATTTGGTGCATTATACGTGCATTGAAAAAAATATGCATTGAAGCATATGATTACATTGAACAAATGAAATTGAAAAGATTTGGCCATTTGGGATTGGACTTGCACTGATATATTCGTGCATTGTATAAAATATGCGTTGAAGCATATGATTACATTGAACAAATGAAATTGAAAAGATTTGGCCCTTTGGGGTTGGACTTGCACTGATATATTCGTGCATTGTATAAAATATAGCTAATAGCTATTATGGTCCTTGTGGTTGAAGAGGGAATGAGAATTGATAGTGAGGTCTATGATAGATCTTGGGGGCGTCGAGGCACGGCGGTCGACCAGTGGACAGTTGGCGAGTACCCTGTGCCACTTGCCGATGCAGTCCGTTGCAACACATTGACGATACCCGACAAGAACACGATTCTTTTCAACAACTGGGAGATTGTCTTTGGGCTAAGGTGACAATTAACGCAGCATTCTTCTCGAAATTGTGAAAACCTCCATGGAGTTGTTTTTGATAAAATGAGTCTTTGTGCATATGCATAAATCGAGCATTTATATCGTGTGATATATTAATTGAGGAATATTGGTTATTGGTTATGACAATTGTTTTGAATACTTGGATGATAATTGAATTGATAAATGATTGGATGATGATAGTTGATTAATGTTGATGGCATGATCATAATTGCGGTATGATCTATCTGTATGATATTGCTATTTGTGTTATCTTTGTGCTGCCATGTTAGTATTGGTGTAGGTGATCTCACCTCTTTGTTATATTGTTTTGCTTTGTCTGTATTGTTAAAATTATACGGTAGAAGGAATGAGTTGTCTTAGACATAACGAGTGGTAGATACTCAGAGATTGATGGAAACATTGAAAAGTGGCTGTCTCAAGTTCGAAGATGTGCCGGGTAGATAAGGAGTAAAGTTCTGATGCATCAAGATGGCAGAAAAAGGAATAAGTATGTTAAAGTTTCTCGTTAGTGTTGTACCGTGCCATTAAGTAGGACCCGTCATGGGGTTTGTTACTGTAAAAAAAAAATAAGTTTGTTAATTTTATATTTCTCTTTAAATTGTGATAGTAATTGGTGTCAATATTGCATAATGAATAGTAAAAATATGATTTTCAATATTACCTAATTTTTCAGTAAATTTACGTGTTAGTAAAGAAGAAATTTTGAAACCCATCTTTTATAACTCAAACTTTGTGCGAACTTCTTTTCAAATTATGAGTCAGGAGTCAAAAATGTGATGCCCTAAGGAGGGTGTTACATTAGTTGATATCAGAGCACGGTTTGAGTCTTTTGGGGTTTGTGGTTAGGTCTATTTTGCTTGTGTTATGTTCTCTGTGTTTGTTTTTCTGAAAGGAAATAATGTTGTTTATAATGGATATTAGATCCATTGTATTTCGATCTGCATGCCTTGAGAAAGAAAAAAAAAAGAGGGAATGGCTCGGGATAGTAATACTTGTGTGGAAGTGAAACATGTTACTAGTAATGCAGTTGCAGCTACGGGAGCAACGAGAACAATGTGGAAAGACGACTACACGAACAAAGGACCGCTGTTCAATGGAAATTGGAAGTTGAAGTTTAGGATCTGATGGAAAAGAATCAGTCTTGGAATATAAGATTTCGTAATTTTGGAACTTGGTATTTTTTTAGAATATTGAGAAAGTAATTAATTTCGACGGAAGATGTATTTACAACCATTGAGGAAACCAAAAGCAGTAAGTGATGTGAAAGAAAGTACTTAAATAAAGGAATGTACGTCAAGGAAACAAATTGTGGAAAAGTTGGACACATTTTCCCAGAGATTATGCTCTTTGAAAACAGAGTTTTCTATTAGTAAAATTTTAGATAGTAAGGGAAGTTGTTACTCTGAATGGAACGGGAGTGTTCTGAGCGGAAGATTTAATCAATGGAGATTGCGTCATTGGAGCTAATCCTATAAACCATACTGAATATTTCTGTGAATAACCTATTCCTTATGACATATGATTGAGTAGATCAATTATATGTTAGAGTTATTCGTTATCCTCTGATTTGTTTACTTCTGTTTCTATTCTTAGCTAATCGAGCTATTCAAGTTATTCAAATTGTTGTTATAGATCAAATCTTTGTATTAGTTTGATCTGTTGTTCAAAATTTTTGTGTTAGTTTGATCTGTTTCATAAACAGACGTGATCTTTGAAAATGGATTGGTTATTTTCCAACCATATCCAATGAGATTATTTCAGCAGACTGTGAGTAATCCAGAGAAAATTCATTTTTGAAAATCGGGTTACATCCAATTCTTTGCTGGATATGTTCGATAACAGGTTCGATTCATTTTGTTATCTTCCATGATGTTTTCTTTCATCTCCTGTAATTGAATGAATAAGAAACAATATTCCTATTTAACTCTATGTCATAGTATTTGGTATAGTACTGTGGAAAGGAGAACTCGGTTAGTGAGACATTTCCTGTTAAAAGAAAAAATCTAGAATATGTAGTGATACGAGGATAAGAAAATTTTAAGTAATACATTACATTAGTTGGAAGTTATCTGAAAAAAACTATTCTAGGCATGAATGAAGATTGGTTGTCGTTATGTTGGTATCAGAGATATGAAAATTCTTTCTTTCTGGAGTAACATTCAACATCTTCAATAATTATAGGAGTCTGAGATATCTGTTTGATCAAGAGAAGTTGAACATCAGCAAAGAGATTTTGTTGGTTAGAATAGTATAGCAAGATGCAAGAGTAACATTCAACATCTTCAATAATTATAGAAAATCTCGAGATATCTTTAATTTTTGTCATCAATCGAGAAGTTGAACATCAAAGAAATTTTTAACAATCGAGATTTTTTTGGTTAGAATAGTATAGCAAGATGCAAGAGAGAAAAATTAAGCTTTATGAGAATTGGAAAATAAGATAAAAGAAATATAATGTTCATATTTATTCTAAGGATGTGAAATCATGGTTATTAAATTTTGAGGACGAAATTTCTTTTTAGAGGGGGAGTAATGTAATAATCCCCAAAATTTCCTATCTTGTAAATTTGATTATATAAAGTGACCATTTACAACCATTGGACTTGGAATTGATCAAAGGTGGAGATTTAGTCTTAAAAGTGAGTTTTGACCATTGGATGAAGAATTAACAAAATTTTACTATTTAGTAATTTGAAGGAGCGATCTTGACCCTTTATTTTGGAGACACATCTAATGGCTATCTTAGATTAAGTCTAAAATTATTTTGATTATTTTGTCAAATAATGGCATGAAAAGATATTTGATTGTTTGAGTGATTTACTCAAATTGTCGGAAAAAAAAAGATAATTTTTGCATGTGATAGCCTTCAATTATGCTAAAGAAATTTCTATCTCTCCATTCTTTCATTCTCACGGCAGAAAATCTTTCATTTTTTTCTCTCACCCAAAAGTCTCCATCTTATTCTCTCAAAATTCCAAGAACCAAGCAACCATTTTTCCTTCCATTTTCTCTCCATTGTATTTATTTCTCTTTTAGAAAGTTTTCCCAAAATTAATTATTTTTAACAATCGACTTGATTTTCATACATTTTTTAATATTTGTAATTTTTATGAATGATTATAAATTTTTTATAAAAACATTTGATACTTAAGTATGTAGGCCCAAGTGGTCCTAGGTGGGCCCAATTAATGACCTTATGACAAATGGGCCTGTGGGTTATGCTACTAAAACATAACACCTAAGGTCCACAAAGTGAAAATTTTTTACGCATAGAAAAATTTGTAGTCTTGTCCTCCTCTTGCCGCCATTATAGTCTTTGAGACGTAAAATAAAAACAGATAAAACAATACAAGAAAGATCTTACTAAACCCAAAAAACGACAATCTGGAAACAGCTTTAGAAATTTTCTTGTTTTGTGTTTGACACAATAAAATGCGTATTTAATTATCTCCATGGAGCTGATAAAAATATAGTAAATATATTCTTTCGTGGGGTTTTTAGTAGATAAAAATAGAAATTATATTGCTTAAGTCAACATTGGTGGTTTAGATATCCACCATTGATTTATTTAATAGTGAGGACTTGATCTTGATTTAATTAATGGTAAAGAAATAAATTTAATAAAGAAGCATTGGATAATCACCATTGATTTAATCAATGGTGTGAGAATAAACTTAGTTAGGCAAGCTTCAATATCAACCATAGATTTAATCAACGGTGTAAATTTGATTATATAAAGTGACCATTTACAACCATTGGACTTGGAATTGATCAAGGGTGGAGATTTAGTCTTAAAAAGTGACAAAGACCATTTATGACCATTGGATGAAGAATTAATCAAAGGTAGAGAATTGGTCTTCTAAAAAGGCTATGACTAATTATAACCCTTGGATTTAAAGTTTGAAGGAGTAATCTTGACCCTTTATTTTGGAGACACATCTACTTTAATAATTATATAATTATAAACTAGAATTTAAAGGAAAAAGATCTAAAGGCCTAGATTAAGTCTCCTAAAAATCAAAAGTCTACCTAAATCCTAACTATTAAATTAATCAATGGCTAGAAATGCTTCAAATAATGGCATGAAAAGATGACAACTTTGCATGCATTATGAAGAGGGGGGATGGTTGGAGATGCTTGGAAAGGAGGAGACAAATTGGAGTAGCCTTTTTAGGCCAAGGAGAAAAGAAAAGGAAGAGAAGTATCTAAGAGTGATAAGAGTGAGGAATGATTGAAGTGAGGCTGCTGCCGTGGGGTGCTAAAGATGACAAAGTGGAAGACTTTTACATGCATGTGATAGCCTTCAATTATGCTAAAGAAATTTCTATCTCTCCATTCTTTCATTCTCACGGCAGCCCACACTTAACTTATCTTAATTAGATTAATTAGCTACATATTAATTAATTTATATTCTACTAACCTAAGCTTCAAGAACCATTGATCAAATTTGACATTTCATCTTAAACTTTCTCATCCAGCATGCATATTCATTTTTTAAATGTAAGATAGTAAGAATTAAATTACTCTCACCCAAAAAAGTCTCCATCTTATTCTCTCAAAATTCCAAGAACCAAGCAACCATTTTTCCTTCCATTTTCTCTCCATTGGTTCGATCTCTACACCCAAATACACCATCACTCACCTATAATTTTCACTCTCATCATTTCCTAAAGTTAAACAATATTCTAAACACTTTTCATTTAGAAAGTTTTCCCAAAATCCCACTCTAAGTGCTTCAAAATCTCACTTTTAGCTTACTTCCTTGGAGGTAAACTTTGATTTCTATAGTTTAAATTCATGTTTATGTTTTTCTAAGTCATGTTTGTTCCATGGTTTGTTATTATTAAACTTTGTTTGTGATTTTACTAATTAATAAAATAGTTAGATCATACTAACTTGATTAATTTATTAGCGTTTTATTATTATTAGATTCTCCTTGGTTGCCTTGATGTCATGATCCCCAGCCCTAGAATAATTAAAATAAGATTTACGATGGTCGAAAAATTATTATTTTCTAGAAGCAGGTGATCGACAAATCACACAAAAAGTTAGAATTGTTAGGAACTTCTCAAAATCCTATCATCTACAACCTTGTCCTTCAAGTTAAAAATCAAAAAGTTTATGTTTTCCTTCTTGTGAGGAATTCGGTCAACCACCCTAAGACCACCCTTCAAGTTTGTTTAATTTAATCCAACCATAGATCTTAAATCTACATGATATTCTAAGCAACTTTCATGTTGGAGATTTTCTCTAAATCATTTATTTTCATGGACTTTCTTCAAGATCAAAGTTATTGGATTTTTGAGGTGAAGTATAAGAAGACTTTATTTCTTCTCTTCTTATTCATGTTCTAAACCATGTTTGATCCATGGTTCCTCTTAATCAAGCTTAGTATACTAATTTATATATATTTTATTTTGTATTTGAGAAGCCTTTGGTGGTGAAGGACTTGGAAAAAGAAGCAAATCAAGGAGTTTTTGAGGATCTTCAAGAGGTAAGAGGGAGATCCATCTCACCAACTAAGTATGGTGGTGAGAGATGATCTTAAATTTGATGGATGGTGAATCCATGTGAGGATTCCAATCCATGGTCATGTAATAATTTATGTGTGTTTTATGAGCTTTGATTTATTTGCTTATGCTTGATATGCTTTGTATGATTTTATGGTTTTGATGGTATGCTTATACTATGCATGATGATAATATGGCATGCTTTTGATATATATATATGATGTGTATGTATGTGTATGCCATGATTTGATGATAGAAAGAAAATTAATTTTTGGTCCCAATAGCCAAGGAAAGACTACGGTTTTGATGCCCTTGATTAGGGTTCATATTAAAAATTTTCAAGAACAAGGGAATTAATTTTTGATCCCTAGAAACATGGTGAATATCGGTTAAGACACCTCAAGATAGGTGTTCGTAAATGAATATTTTCATGAATGATGAAAATGGATGTTTAGAAAAACAAGGAAAATAAACAAAGAGTTTATTTTTCAAAGAGTACAAGAACATGGTTTTTGAGGAATTTTTATTGATTTATTTTGTGTAAAAAGTTTCTAAGTGTTTTACAAAACATGAGATTTAAATGAAAATAGCAATGATGATTTTAAGGATTTGCAAAGAAAGTGAAAAAAAAAAGATTTACAAAGAAAATAAAAATGAATTTGAACAAATGGGTTTGGTTTTATAACCATAAGTCTTGCGGTTTTGAAAACAAAATTTTAAATGGTTTTGTTTGTGTAAAACCATATCAATTTAGAAGGAAAAATATTTGATGGTTTCAATAGTCATGTCCACGTTTTCGAAGGCTTGTAATGCATTGATTTTGATGAAACAAAGTGATTCTCCAAGTGGAAATATAATTAATTTAATACAAGGAAATTGAAAAGGGAATCAGAGTATTTTAGTACTTGAGAAATCAATTTTTATGTAATTGGAAAAAAGAAGTTGCAAGTGAGCCTCAATTTGTTTTAAAAAAAATTTATTAAATTCCCGTTGGATTTTGGAAAGCATTAGTAATTTTTAAAGTTAGAAACATTGATTTAATTCAATGGAATTGTGAATTTGTTAAATATACTATGAAAAAGGATTTTCTTGAATAAGAAGATATATTAAATGAAGTAGAAAATTATATTATTTTGAGGAAGGTTGATTTGGAAATGATTTGGGAAAAATGAAGAATATAGTTGTATTATGAAAATCTACTAACGTATAACTTATTTTTGAGTTTTGAAGTACGTTAGAAAATGTTAAGTCTTATTTTTGAGTTTTGAAACGTTGATTTTTGATATTTATATCAATGGAAGAGTGATTTTGTGAATTATATTTTGGAAAAAGATTTCTTGAGTAAAGAAATGTGGAAAAAGATTTTCTTGAGTAAAGAAAATGTATTAAATAAAGTATAAAGTCATATTATTTTGAGGAAAGTTGAAATGGAATTTTGAAGAAATGAGAAATATTTTCTGTAATGGAATTGTGGTGAAAAACAATTAGTTATGTATCTTAAAAATGTAATTTTTAAAGTACGTGATTTGAAATATAGTAAAATATTTTCAAGTGTTTGGAAATACAGTAAAATATTTTTATGCGATTTGAAATATGATAAAATATTACTACACGATTGGAGATGCATTGAAACATTTTTAAGTGATTTGAATTACGTTTAAATATTTTACGTAATTTGAACTACTATTGAAAAATCACTACATGATTAAATAATGAGAGAATATTTTTACGTGATTGTGAAAATGACAAAAATATCATTATGTGATTTGGAAAGTGTTTTAAATATTTTAAGAATGATGAAAAATGATTTACGTAACTTAAAAGAATGATTTTTAAGTTACGTGATTTTGAAAATGATAAAAAATCATTACGCGATTTGAGAAACGTATATTTTTATGCGATTGAGAAAAATGTTGAAAAATTTAATACGTGATTTAAAGGTGCAACAGAAGAGTTACAGTATTGTGAAAACGTAACAGAAATGTTTTGGAATTGTGAAAATGAAATGAAAATGTTGCGCAATTTTGTGAAAACACGATGAAAGAATTTTATAACTATGAAAATGTGATAATATGATTTTCCTGTTAAAAATACAGTATAAATACTGTAGAACCAGTATATGGATGCTGTGTGAGAAAATGACATGTTTTGCCTGTGATTGGCATTTGGTGCATTATACATGCATTGGAAAGATATGTCTGTGATTGAATTTGGTGCATTATACGTGCATTGAAAAAAAATATGCATTGAAGCATATGATTACATTGAACAAATGAAATTGAAAAGATTTGGCCCTTTGGGGTTGGACTTGCACTGATATATTCGTGCATTGTATAAAATATGCGTTGAAGCATATGATTACATTGAACAAATAAAATTGAAAAGATTTGGCCCTTTGAGGTTGGACTTGTACTGATATATTCGTGCATTGTATAAAATATAGCTAATAGCTATTATGGCCCTTGTGGTTGAAGAGGGAATGAGAATTGATAGTGAGGTCTATGATGGATCTTGGGGGGCGTCGAGGCGCGCGGCGTCGACCCGTGGACGATTAGCGAGTACCTCTGTGCCACTTGGTGATGCAGTTCATTGCAACGCATTGACGATACCCGACAAGAACACGATTCTTTTCAACAACTGGGAGATTGTCTTTGGGCTAAGACTGACAATTAACCAGAGCATTCTTCTCGAAATTGTGAAAACCTCCATGGAGTTGTTTTTGATAAAATGAGTCTTTGTGCATATGCATAAATCTGAGCATTTATATCTGTGTGATATATTAATTGAGGAATATTGGTTATTGGTTATGATAATTGTTTTGAATACTTGGATGATAATTGAATTGATAAATGATTGGATGATGATAGTTGATTAATGTTGATGGCATGATCATAATTGCGGTATGATCTATCTGTATGATATTGCTGTTTGTGTTATCTCTGTGCTGCCATATTGGTATTGGTGTAGGTGATCTCACCTCTTTGTTATATTGTTTTGCTTTGTCTGTATTGTTAAAATTATACAGTAGAAGGAATGAGTTGTCTTAGACATAACGAGTGGTAGATACTCAGAGATTGATGGAAACATTGAAAAATGGCTGTCTCAAGTTCGAAGATGTGCCGGGTAGATAAGGAGTAAAGTTCTGATGCATCAAGATGGACAGAAAAAGGAATAAGTATGTTAAAGTTTCTCGTTAGTGTTGTACCGTGCCATTAAGTAGGACCTGTCATGGGGTTTGCTACTGTCAAAAAAACAATAAGTTTGTTAATTTTATATTTCTCTTTAAATTGTGATAGTAATTGGTGTCAATATTGCATAATGAATAGTTGAAATATGATTTTCAATATTACCTAATATTTTCAGTAAATTTACGTGTTAGTAAAGAAGAAATTTTGAAACCCATATTTTATAACTCAAACTTTGTGCGAACTTCTTTTCAGATTATGAGTCAGGAGTCAAAAATGTGATGCCCTAAGGAGGGTGTTACACCATATCTGGATTAATTTATTGTACTGTTCATAGATGATATCTTGATTTACTCTAGAACCATGGAGGAACATACCCAACATCTTAGGATTGTGCTTAAGGTTCTTAAGGAGAAAAAACTATATGCCAAGCTGTCTAAGTGTGAATTTTGGCTCAAGGAGCTGAAATTCTTAGGACATGTTATATCACAGGTCAGAATTTCAGTAGATCCAAGAAAAATAGAGGCTATGGTATAATAGGAGAAACCTACGACAGTTACTGAAGTAAGAAGTTTTGAAGGATTGGATGGATACTATCGGAGGTTTATTAAAGGATTTTCCCAAATTGCTTTACCTTTGACTAGATTGATTAGGAAAGGAAAACCTTTTGAATGGACCCCTAGTTGTGAGAAAAATTTTCAAGAATCGAAAGGTAGAATTACCACCACTCCAGTATTAGTTCTTCCCGATCCACAAGGACCTTTTGAAGTGTACTGTGATGCTTCAAAGCTTGGATTGGGATGTGTTCTATTGCAGAACAAAGGAGTAATTGCCTACGCCTCTAGACAATTACAACCCCATGAGGAAAATTACCCCACCTGTAACGTCTTAGGACTGCCTGTAGGATTGATGAGTGTCTCCATAAACCAACACAGGTCTTTTCAGCATGCTTTGTCCTCACTCACACGTATCCTAGGAAATTTCCCAGGAGGTTACGCATCCCATAATTGCTCTAGGTTAAGCATGCTTAACCATGGAGTTCTTATGTTGCAGGCTCTCGAAAAGAAGTTACAACTTGTTGATATGGCTACGCCAAATCAATTCCTTTAAGCCATCGTTAACTATGCAGTCCCATACCTGCACAGTCTCTGAATCCCTCTCATTCCGATGCATATTCAGTTCATTCATGCGACCATTCACCTAGAAGCCTGCCAGAAGCCGCTCCTTGTCCATGCTTCATTGCACTGGTGATCACTCCCTGCCCTCGTCGGCCCTAGGACGCACATGCCCACCAACTTCAGCTTGGTTCATGCCCAAACCACACTATACTGGGAGAGGTCCCGTCTCTGATACCATCTATCTGAAAAGACCCGTGTTGGTTTGTGGAGACACTCGTCAATCCTGCAGGCAGTCCCGGCATGTTACACCACCCATGATCTAGAATTGACAGTGGTAGTTTTTGCTTTAAAGGTGTGGAGACATTATCTTTATGGAGTCATATTCAAGGTTTATAGTGACCATAAGAGCTTGAAATATTTTTTTGTTCAGAAAGAATTTAATATGAGGTAATGTAGATGGATGGAATTTTTAAAGGATTATATGATTTTGAATTAAAATATCATCTTGGAAAGGCAAACATATTAGCTGACGCTCTAAGTAAAAAATCATTACATATGGCTACCCTTATAGTGCAGGAGATGAAGTTTCTTGAGGATTTTAGAGACTTGGGATATTCTATAGAGCCCACTCTTGACAACTTGAGACTAAGTGCTATGACCATAGAAAATGAATTATTTCAGCAAATCCTAGAAGCTCAACAACAGGATGCCTCTTTAGAACCCATGGGAAGCAAATTCAGGAAAACATTCCAACAAGGTTTAGTCAAACCCTAGAAGGCATGCTTAAGTTTGATAATCATTTGTGCATACTTGATGAGCTAGGGTTAAGGCAAAAAATTCTAGAAGAAGCCCACAAGAGTAAATTCACTATCCATCCTAGTGCAAATAAAATGTACAGAGATCTTAAGAAAAGATTTTGGTGGCCTAAGCTAAAAAATAGATATGGCAAGGTTTGTGGCCTCATGCCTAACTTGTCAAAAAGTGAATATAGAACATTAGAAGCCTTCAAGACCTCTTCAATCCCTTAAGTATCCCAGAATGGAAATAAGATAAGATCACCATAGATTTTGTAATGGGATTACCTAGAACGCCACTAGGTCATGATTCAATCTAGGTTATAGTTGATCGACTCACTAAGAGTGCTCATTTTCTACCCGTTAGGTCGAACTATTCCTTAGAAAGATTAGCACAGATCTATATTCAAGAGATAGTGAGACTACATGGCATGCCTTGTAGGATAACATCAGATAGAGACCTCCATTTTACTTCCAGATTTTGGGGTGCGCTTTAGAAATCTTTTGGGACTAGGATTCAACTTAGCATAACTTATCACCCCCAAACGGATGGACAAACTGGAAGGACCATTCAAACCTTAGGGGATATGTTGCGAGCCTGCATTCTTGAACAAGAGGGAAGTTGGGATAGACATCTACCATTGGTGGAATTTACCTACAATAATTGCTTTCACTCCAGCATAGGAATGGCCCTTTATGAGGCCTTGTATGGAAGGAAATATAGATCACCCTTTTGCTGGTATGAAACTGGAGAAAGAACTCTTTTGGGACCTAAATTGGTGTAGCAAACCACGGAATAGATTAAACTAATTCAAGAGAAATTGAAAATTACTCAGAGTCGACAAAAGAGCTATGCAGATCGAAGGAGAAAACCACTAGAATTCTAAGAAGGGGAACATGTCTTCATTCGAATTTCTCTAGTGACCGAACTTCGTTGGGTTTTGAAATCCAATAAACTAAGTCCTCAATTTTTGGGTCCATATCAGATCTTAAATTGGATTGGACCAGTTGCTTACCATATTGCTTTATCACCGCAACTTTCCAATCTTCATAACGTATTCCACGTTTCTAAACTCCAGAAATACATTCCTAATCCTTCTCATGTGCTAACCCCTGAATCTATAACATTGAAAGAAAATTTGTCTTATGAAATTAGCCCGGTAAGAATCATAGGCAGCCATGAAAAGTAACTTTACGGCAAGACAATTCCATTGGTCAAGGTGTTGTAGGAAGGAGCAAACATTTAAGAAGCCACATGGGAACTAGAGATATCCATGAAGAAGGAATATCCTTATTTATTTTAAGGTACATAAAATTTTGAGGGCAAAATTTTTTGTTAGTAGGGGAGAAATGTAACATCCCAAAATTCTTAGTGTGTCTTAGTAATCTTAAGAATCCTTAGATTAGTTTATTTAGAGAATTAAGATTTAGTAGCTAGTAAGTAAATATTTAATTAAAGTGGATTAAGAAGCTTTAATTCAATTAAAGTTTCCTAGGTAACCATTAGTGAGTCCACGACAAGATCAAGGAAGCTAGCCACTTGGTTTCATGGTTTCAAGACGCATTTTCAAACATTAAAAAGGGACATCATCATGAGCTACACGACTTGGCATAGCAAGAAAGAAAGTTTCATGCAAGAAGACATGTGGTGGCTTGCATAGGGCTAAGAGTCATCTCTTTAGTAAAAGTTGACATAAGAATATAATCATTAGGTAGCTAAGTGTCAAAGATTAATCATAACATAGTAAGAAAAGAAAATTAATGCAACCAGAAAATTAGCAAACAAGATTAGATAACTAGAATTAGTAAACTAAGCAAGGATTAGAATTAAAATCAAGTTGTATCTCCAACTAATGCACACAGATGCAAGAGGAGGAGTAAGAATGGACATTTGGACTTCATGCACATAAGGCTATACACTTGTCAAGAAAGGAATAAGGAATAGATTCCTTCAAATTCCAATAAAGCCACGGCTGGGATAGAAATGCAACTACATGCACACTTTCAAGCATGCATATGACACCTTTCTAGACATTTAAGGATCCCAAGACAAGTGGGCAGCTGCATGCTCCTCATCCATGCAAGGTGACACGGCTAAGACATGCAAAATGACACCTCTCACAGTCAAGACACTTGTGAAGCTACATGCTCTTCAACCATGCAAGTTGACACCTTAAGTCTAAGAGAAATCATTCTTAACCTACAAGGATGTAGGGCTGCTGAGTTGCTTCTTTCCTTTCACCTCACATCCTTCATTTCATTTCAAAATTTGAGAGACATTTGAGATGTCTCAATGTCGTCCCCTCAAGTCAGTAAGTTTGGACACAAATATCTTCATGTAAATGGCCACAACATCAAGCATATGCCTACCTTAGCCTCCCTGGTAATCATGGCAGCCACAGTTCTACTTAAGGAGAAGGTGATCTCGATTGGAGAAGGTTTATTAAGGGGTAAGAAACAAGTATGTAGAACCTTCCTTGTCTTTGAACCTTCTCCAAAATGTAAGCCAACCAAAGTTATGCCATCTTTTCCATTTCCTTCTCCTCTACCTCTCTTCATCTTTTTCTCCTTGGTTCGTGATTCCTTGGATATAGCAGACTAACCTTTTCTCATGTTGGAAGGACAAGCAATGTAGGAAAATGGGGGCAAAGCTTATCTACTTCTTTTATTTAACTTGGAACTCTATTAGGTTTCTTTCTACTTCTTCTATTTCTTTTCTTTCTTAGAGTTATCTATTGTTTGCATTTGTTAATTAACTTGGAAAGGCATTAAATTAATGACCATGAGGTGTTTTCACCCTAACATGAACCATGAATGGGTATTGGAACTTATTTCTAAGATTGGATAATCATATTCCTAAGAAAAACTAATACTGCCCTACTTTGCTCTTTCACTAAGTTAATTAATTTACACTTTAAAGTTAAGTAATGTTAAGCTGAATTAATTAAGAGGATACCCTTAAATATGACTTAAGGAGTGATAATGTTGATTCTTAACTCACATGAACTTGTTTACCTATGCTTGATTTGGACTTCTTGAATTTGTTTACCTATGCTTGATTTGGACTTCTTGAACTTATTTACCTATGCTTGATTTGGAGTTCTTGGACTTGTTTACCTATGCTTGATTTGGACTTTTTGAATTGGTTTACCTATGCTTTGTAACACCCCACGATTTAGTAACCATGGCACAATCGTCATTATACCACGGACACTAAATTTTTGGCGTGCTACAACTCAAATAACAAGTTTCCAAATTTAATCATTGTGTATATAAAGAAAATATGAGCCACAAATGAATAGATACACATGCTGTCATTTGAAAATATAATTCAATAAGATATACTCAACATATAGCATATAAGACTGAATAATTACCTTAAAACATATATAGCACGACACATTGCTCATACCGTTAAAAAAAACACACTAAGTTATACTTCGAAATGCAGTTATACTCAAAAGAACCTTTATATAGGTAATGCAAAAGAAACATAAACTACCCATAATGACGCCCACGACTAAAGAGTTGGGTACTCCATCGAATCCACCTTGGGATCCTCCTCGGTTCATTTGAAGACTCAAGGACAGGATAGAGTGCGGTCTCACGGGCAGGTGCCCTAGCAGCCGATGCCATAGAATCCTCGTCCTCTCTAGGGGTATGAAGTGGATCACCCCATAGCTCTCAAATGGGCAAGGCAAACTCCAGATGCACTGATGTAGTGAGAGTCAGGATAGGATCTCCATCGTGGGTCTTCCTCATGGTCAAGATCAGATCCCCAACATACTGTATACGCTTGTCGGCCCAGTCGACTCGCCAAGCATTGGCACCCCCGGTGAACACAATCCTGACGAAACCAATAGAACCCCTTCTTGCTGCCATCACCGAACGCAAAAGATCAAACTAAGTAAAATCTAGGAGATTCAACCCCATTCCCTTTACAGTCTTTAACCAAAATCACATAGAACAAGAATAGTATAAACAAGAGGTGATATATCCTACATCATTACTAACATGGCAGCGAAGGAAAATAATACAAATGATGAAGTCATTCCATACATACAGATATTATAGATATATTCAAGTTATCATTTTCATAGATATCATCAGAAAGCATATCCCACAATAATATAAATATTAATTGCACTATAACAACAAATATCCACCATAGATATATAAATAATAATCATGCCACCACAATATGTATGTTGACCATGCCATGACAATATGTGAACTAACCATGTGTATGCATAATGAACCAGTTCCTACTCCATGGAGCTAACGATTCAGAGATGAACATTCCAGAAGATCTGCCCCCCCTCAAAAGACAGTCTACGTTAGACCATGAAATGCAATAGTGTTTTATTGGGCTGCCAGTGCGTTGCAACGGTGTTCACGACCAGGGGTATAAAATGTGATAACATAATCACTAAGTGAATCACCTCGCCCTGAATGTCCCCCAAGATCCATCATGGATCGCACTATCCTGTAAGTTCTCGCTCACTCCTAGGCATAAAACGCCACAACTGTATAATGCTCAAATGCATATTCAATGTATGTTGAATGTTCAATCATGTGATTTCACATAAGACAGGTCATCACAAAGCTTCACAGGATAATAATCCATCATATAATCTCTTTTCATATTGTTTTCAATAACACTCTTTAGATAAAATACTTTAAATCTTTAAAACATCATTCTTATCATTAACTTCATTACTATAGCCAAAATTCACCCTTCTTCCGAGAATAAAATTTTGTTTCTCCTGTTTCCTACTTCAAAGTCCTTCAATTTAAATCTTTATCACATCAACCTCTAAGTTCTCAAGGTAACACCCATTTCTTAATATTTCAAACTAAATTCTAAACTTTCCAAGTCCAATACAAAGTATACTTCATTATCAACATTTTCCTCGCCAATTTTCCTCTAGGCAATACTTCCTAGTATTCCTCACCAGACTCACCCTATACTTTTCCAATAAATTCTTTTCCTTTATTTCTACCAATAACCCTCTTAGATAGAATATCCTAGGAGATTCAAACATCATTCAAACCCTTATTGTAGCCACTTTGGCCGAACTCACTCTTGATCAAAGGATATAGATTTTTGTTCTTTTCTTTTTCTTTTTATATTTAGTAAGTCCTCAATTATAGATCCAATTACCTAATTATTAAATTTCTAATTTTGATATAAAAATATCATCTTGGTTGCCCCACATGGCCGTGAACCCTAAGAGTCATTGGACCCAAAAGTTTTCATCTTAATTAATCATTACAATTCGTTAACCAATTTATTCTTTAACCTAAACTTCTAAGTTCCAAGTTACCATAAAATTTGTCTTAGATTTCCCATTTTTCTTCCTCTCGGATGAGACCCTCACTCAAAGGTCTCTAAAGCCAAAGTTTCATCGTCTTCATCAATTAATCATCACTAAATTACTCAAGTCCCAAATTAGTGTAAGGATTTTATCTTGGTTCTTTAACTTAGACCATAAGGCCGTGAGCCTCCCAAGGATAAGAGTTCAACTAAATTTTCTATACATCAATCCAAACAATCCATTATATAATCCATAGCCATCAAGATACACAATGAAAATCAATGAATTCATACAAGTCAAAATAGTTACAAAATCATGAAGAACAACACAACAAAGAGAGCAATTCCACATGGATTCCTCATCAACAACACCAAAAATGTTTCCTCACCACTAAGATTAGTTGAAGAGAATCATCTCCCTCTTACCTATAGAAAACAACACAAGAAAGCAAGCCTCTTGATCCTTTTGTTGTAATTTTCATCCTCCACCTTCAAGAGAACCCCAAGGTAACCAAACTTTTACAATCCTCACTCAAACCATGAAAAGAGGAGTTCTTGGTCATATAAGTGACCAAGAAAATGAAAAAGAAAAGAAAAGCCAAGAACTTTACCTTGTGATTGAACATATGTCTTTGAAGAATGGTTTTGATGATAACAAACATGAAGACAAAAATGAAGATGATGGGAAGATCAAGTCCAAGATCTTTTAAGGATAGCTTTAGGACTTAGAGTCTCGTTGTATGAGGATCTCTTTAGATATCTCAAAGTGTGTTAAGATAAAACAAATATGCTTTCTTAAACTTATACCAAAACTATTTTGATCTTGAAAATAACTTTAAAATGTTTTGGTGTTTTTAATAAACTATCTGGGATGTTTTTCAAGCATTTATAACTGTCTTTTAAACTGAGTTATTCGAATAACTCATTAGTTATTCGAATAAAGTTTTAAAATTGGCTGCTGTGCACCTCTATTTTAAAGTGTTATTCGAATAAGAGTTTTTCAAAATGGCTTATTTCATATCAGCTATTCGAATAACTCATCAGTTATTCGAATAGAGCTATTTCCCAGAAATTTGTTTTAGACAGTGTTATTCGAATAACCAATTTTTAAAGCTGTTTAAAAGAAAGTCTTTGTGGTAGTATTATTCGAATAACCCATATGTTATTCGAATAACTAGTTTCAGAAATATTTTTTGAAAGAACGTGCTATTCGAATAGCAGAAGGCTTATTCGAATAAACACGGATCCTGATATAGAATGTAATGGACATATTTTCATAATAACTATGGAATTAATTGCTACAACAGCTAATTTTCTTTCCAACTCTATAAATAGAGACCATGGGTCTCATTTGTTGGTCGCCCAACTATCTGTTTAATTTGCACTTGTTTTGAAAAAAATGTGATTTATATTTTACGCCTATTTTCTGTGCTCTTTTTGCTGAAACTTTGAGATATCCTTTGAGAGCCTCTTAGCACTTCAATTTGTATGATTTGCTCTAGGTGAGAGTGTCTCTTTGTATATTTCTGCTTTTGTATCGAGGGAGAGGTATCCCTCAAGGATTGTATAAGGGTGAGGTATCCCTGCAAGCTGAGGCTTTAGCACAAGGGTAGAGTTTTCCTGTGTGTGAAAAATGCTCTATTTTGTAATGGTAACAAGCACCTATTGAAACTTGTATACATAGTGAAAAATCTCGAATTGTGTTTTGGGGACTGATGTAGACCATAAGTGGTTGGTGGTCGAACCAGGATAAATATCGTGCTTGCTCTTCTTCTCTTTATCTCTTTATTTAACGTAAATTTAATTTTATTGCATATTCATTTATTTGTGTTTCTTAATTTTCTTCTTCTTCATCTCGCAATTTCTCTTTTTATTTAATAATTTCTATATTTGTATTTATTTTAAAAGTGTTTTACGAAAAGTTTTTCTACTCAATTCACCCCCCTTCTTGAGTACTGGAAGCCACTTGGTAACAAGTGGTATCAGAGGTAGACTCTTGTATAAAGAGCTTAGCAGCTTCAAGAGAATATGACTTCTTCAAATATTTTTTCAGAACGATCTTCCATAAACCGACCACCCTTTTTCAATGGGGATGGTTATGCATATTGGAAGGAAAGAATGAAAATCTTCATCGAAGCTATTGATCTAGATGTGTGGGATGCTGTCGAAAATGGCGCATTTATACTTACGCATGAGGTCAATAGTGTAAGGACCGAAACATCAAGAAATAAATGGTTTGATAAGGATAAAAGAAAAGTTTAATATAATTTAAAGGCCAAAAATATTATTACCACTACTTTGGGATATGATGAGTTTTTTAGAATTTCAAATTGTAAAACTGCAAAAGAGATGTGAGACACTTTACAAGTTACCTATGAGGGTACTAGTGAAGTGAAGAGGTTGAGAATTAATTCTCTAACTCATGAATATGAATTATTCAGAATGAACTAAGGAGAAAGCATTCAGAAAATGCAAAAGAGATTCACCCACATTGTAAATCATCTTGCATCATTAGGTAAGAATTTTTCTAATGAAGATTTGATTAACAAAGTATTGAGATGTCTTAGTAGGATTTAGCAACCCAAGGTAATAGCCATATTAGAATTGAGGGATTTGTCAACAATGACACTAGCTACCCTCTTTGGAAAACTTCATGAGCACGAACTGGAATTAAGCAGATTAAGTCAAAGTGAAGAGCATGATAAAAAGAAAAAGGGGATAGCGCTCAAAGCCACTTCCTCAATAATTAACAATGATAATGAAGAAGATGAAGAAGGCTCAGAAAACATTGAGAAAACCCATCACAAAAGGGAAGGAGTATCGTCAACTCCAACTTGCTATAAATGCGGCAAACCGGGTCACATGAAAATGGAGTGCCCAATTTACTAAAAAAAGATGGAGAAATTTGAAAAGAAACCCTTCAAGGAAAGAAGAGGAAGAAAAGTATACATAGCATGGGACAACAATGATATGGACTCAACTGACAGCTCAGATAGCGAGGAAGCCCATCTATGTCTTATGACCAAAGGAGAAAAAGAAAGCATAAATGAGGTAAGTTTTAATATTACTTTATTGCCTTCATACGATGAGTTACAAGATGGCTTTGAAGAATTGCGTGACGAATCTTTAAAACTCACAAAATTAATTTCTTCTTCTAAGAAAACATCTCTTCTCTAGAAAATCAAATTCTGGTTCTAAACAAAGAAATAGAAGAATTGAAAATTGAGAATAAAACTTTGGGAATTATTGATGCATGCACAAATCATTCTTCACATGCTTCTACTTCTTTATCTTGCTCTTCATGCCATTTACTTGAAAAAAAATTGAAGATCTAAAGAATACTCTTTCTAAATTCACCTGTGGAAAGGACAATTTAAATATTTTATTAGATAAATACAGAGTAATTTTTCAAAAGGCTGGGATAGGTTATAACCCGAAAAATCAACCAAAATTATATAAAAATTTATTTGTGCATTCAAGTACTTCAAATAGTCCTTTTATTAAATGTTTTTACTGTGAAAAGAAAGGATATAGTGCATCAACATACAATGTAAGGAAAAACATTAATACAAAAATCAGAACGAAGATGGTTTGGGTTTCCAAGGGTACTATACCCAAAATTGACACACAAGGACCTAAGAAAATTTGGGTACCAAAAATTAAAAATTGAACTTGTGTTGTAGGTGTGCTTGAAAGTTAGGAGCTCAAATTGGTATCTCGATAGTGGCTGCTCCAAGCACATGATCGGGGACGACTCAAAATTCACTTTGCTTGTTCCCAAGAATCATGGACACGTTACATATGGTGATAACAACAAAGGAAAAATTCTTGGAATTGGCAAAGTCGGTAAAAATCTTAATTCCTCTATTGATAATGTATTGCTTGTTGAAGGCTTGAAACATAACTTGCTTAGTATTAGCCAATTATGTGATAAAGGTAATAGAGTAATTTTTGATTCAAACTATTGCATAATTGAAGATAAAAATGATAAGCATGTTAAGTTCATTGGTCATAGAGTAAATAACATTTATATGATTAGTCTTGATGATATATCTTCAAATGATGCGAAATGCCTTTTAAGTAAAGAAGATGAATCATGGTTATGACATAAGAGAATTGCACACATTCACATGGATCATCTAAAAAGGTTGGTCTCTAGAGAGTTAGTAATTGGACTACCCAAAATCAATTTTAAAAAAGATAAATTATGTGATGCATGTCAAAAGGAAAAACAAGTAAAGGTCTCTTTTAAAGCTAAAAATGTTATTTCAACTTCTAGACCCTTACAACTTTTGCACATGGATCATTTTGGACCCTCTAAAACTATGAGCTTTAGTGGGAATTAGCATGCTTTGGTGATTGTGGATGATTTTTCTAGGTTCATATGGACTTTATTTCTTTCTCATAAAAGTGATGCATTTCTAGCCCTTAAGAAACTTTCCAAGGTTATCCAAAATGAAAAAGGTTTTTCAATTACATCCATAAGAAGTGACCATAGTGGTGAGTTTGAAAATCATGTTTTTGAAAAATTTTGTGATGAACATAGCATTGAGCATAATTTTTCTGTTCCTAGAACTCCACAACAAAATGGAGTTGTAGAAAGGAAAAATCGATCTTTAGAAGAAATGACGAGAACTATGCTCAATAAAGCTTCTGTTCCTAAGTATTTCTGGGCTGATATAGTTAATACCTCATGTTACGTAATGAATAGGGCCTTGATAAGGCCAATTTTAAAGAAAACTCCATATGAATTGTATAAGGGAAAAAAGCCAAATATTTCATATTTTCACGTTTTTGGATGTAAATGTTTTGTTTTAAATAATGGAAATGATAACTTGGGAAAGTTTGATGCTAAGTCTAATGAGGGTGTATTTCTTGGTTATTCCAATCATAGTAAGGCTTTTCGTATTTATAATAAAAGAACTATGACTATTGAAGAGTCTATTCATGTTACCTTTGACGAATCTAATCCAAATGAGCCGAGAAAGGACTTTGTTGATAATGTTACAGAAATCTTAGTGGAAACACATTTGGACAGCAAAGAAAGAGAAGTCAAGGAGCAAGAAGAAACTCAAGAAGAAACTCAAGAAGATAAGCAAAGACAAGAGAAATCACAAGTGTTGAACTTTCCCAAAGAATGGCGGACTTCAAAATATCACTCTCTTGATCAAATTATAGGTGATGTGTCTAAAGGTGTAAGTACTCGTAATTCCCTTAGAAATGTATGTAATCACTTAGCCTTTGTTTCTCAAATTGAACCTAAAGATATAATTGAAGGCTTTGATGATGAACATTGATTTTTAGCTATGCAAGAAGAATTAAATCAATTTGAAAGAAATCAGGTTTGGGAATTAGTTCCTAGGCCTATCAATCATCCTATAATTGGCACTAAATGGGTTTTTAGAAATAAACTTGATGAAAATGAGTTAATAACTAGAAACAAAGCTAGGTTGGTCGCTAAAGTTTATAATCAAGAAGAATGAATAGATTATGAAGAAACCTATGCACCTGTAGCTAGATTAGAAGCTATTAGAATGTTACTTACATATGCTTGTATCATGGATTTTAAATTATATCAAATGGAAGTTAAAAGTGCTTTTCTAAATGATTTTATTCAAAAGGAGGTATACATTGAACAACCTCCAGGTTTTGAAAATCATGAACTACCCAACCATGTTTTTAAACTCAAAAAGGACTTGTATGTCTTAAAACAAGCTCCCAGAGCTTGGTATAAAAAGTTGAGTAAGTTTCTTTTAGAAAATGGTTTTTCAAGAGAAAAAGTCGATACTGCCCTTTTTATTAAAAATAAAAGGCATAACATTCTCCTTGTGCAAGTATACGTGGATGATATTATTTTTGGCGCTACTAATGAATCCCTTTGTAAGGAATTTGCTAAGACAATGCAGAATGAATTTGAAATATCGATGATGGGAGAGCTTAATTTCTTCGTCGAACTTCAAATCAAATAAACAAAGGAAGGGACCTTCATAAGTCAAACCAAATACTGCAAGGAATTGCTCAAAAGGTTCAAAAATGGACAACGCTAAACACATGGCCACTCTAATAGGCACTTCTTGCTATTTGGACAAAGATGAAGGAGGTAAATCAGTAGAAATAATGAAATTCAGAGGTATGATTGGATCTCTCCTCTATCTTACTGCTAGTAGGCTAGATATTATGTTTAGTATATGCATGTGTGCTAGATATTAGGCAAACCCTAAGGAATCTCATCTAAGTGCTATTAAACGAATAATGAAGTACCTAGTAGGCTCTTCACAAATGGGCTTGTGGTACCCTAAGGGTGCCTCATGTAATCTAATAGGCTATTCCGACTTTGATTTTGTAGGATGTAAATTGGATAGGAAGAGTACTAGTGGGACATGCCACTTGCTTGGTAGTTCTTTAGTTTCTTGGTATAGCAAGAAACAAAATAGTGTCGCTTTGTCTACCGCTGAGGCTGAATACATTGCAGCCGGGAGTCGTTGTGCTCAAATCCTATGGATGAAGCAACAACTTCTAGACTATGGTCTTCAGCTTGATCACATTCTGATAAAATGTGCTAACACTAGTGCAATAAATCTCTCTAAGAATCCCATTCTGCATTCTAGAACAAAGCATATAGAGATAAGATATCACTTTATCAGAGATCATATCCAAAAAGGAGATTGCATTCTTGAATTTGTTGAAACATCTAAGCAACTTGCAGATATTTTCACTAAACCCCTAGCAAAAGAAGCATTCTTTTATATTATAGGAGAATTGGGTATAATTGATCAATCCAATATATAAATGTTTGTAATTATTGCTTATTTATGGTTTTATCTCTCTCGAATTATTACTAACTTAAACGTTGGAGATATCCCAAATCTTATTTTTGCAGGTATTTTATAATTGGGTAAGTTTTTCTCTTTTAAATTTCAATTCTGAACGTGTGCTTTACTATGTTTCTGATAGTTTTATTCGAATAAATCTAAGTTTATTCAAATGAAAACAAATCAGCTGCTCAAAAAATGAGTTATATATCAGTGTTATTCGAATAACACTACATTTATTCGAATAAACTGACCCTTAGCAACTACAGTTTCTTCTTTTAATCTTTGCTTATTCGAATAAATCTAAGCTTATTCGAATAAACTGACTTCTATGTCAGTTCTCCTTTTGCTGTAGCCTCATCTCTATTCGAATAAAGTTCAGTTTATTCGAATAACTTAAGACTTATTTTATCAGTCTTTTATGTTGCTCTCTGACTATTCGAATAACCCATAGGTTATTCGAATAAAATCTGCTAAATGGCCACAACGCTTGGCTTTCCCTGCTCCTCTATTCGAATAGATATTCATCCATTCGAATAAACCCTAGTAGGCACCCTTTGACCCTTGAGTTTCTACGAAGGGTTATTCGAATAACCCCTTTGGTTATTCAAATAAACTCGGGCCTCTTATTTAAAAGGCCACCCTCGCGCTAAAAAACGCTTCACTTCTTTGTCTGTTTCCCTTTCTGCTCTTCTCCTTCCCTGCCCACGCCTCTACTATTTCTCTTGTCACCTCCACCATTTCCTTTTCTCTCTCTCTCTCTCCACTAACCCTCCAAACACCATGGCCTCTTCTTCTGGAAAGCGTCCTTGCACGAAGACTGCCCCCTACAACAACCCATTTGACTTGCAAAGGCTCTCCACCAATGAAGAACACTGTGGCCACTTCATTACCCACTTCAGGGAGCACACTCTTGTCCAACCCAAATACCTTGACCTCTCCCTCTTTTAGCAGAATAGGAGTTTTGATTTTCTGACCCTGTTGCAAAATCAGGGAGTTCTGCAGCTTTGTTCTCACCGGGTTGTTCTCTACCCTACTCTGCTCAAGATGTTTTACTGTAATCTGGCGATTGCTAGCTAGAACCTCCTCTCTGAAGTTTGTAATCAGAACATCATTATCACTCTGTAAGACTGGTAGACAATGTTTGGGTTGCAGTTCGCTGGCACACCTATTGAAGAAGATGACAACCCTCTCCTCCTTGAGTTCGATAAAAATCGAACAATTGAAGACTTGGTGAAACCTGGTCTTGCCTTGCCAGGCAAGGGCCTTAAGGGAAGAATGCTAAAAAGCCAAGATAGGCTCTTGCATCATACTTATGCATATATCCTAGCTCCACATGGGGGGAATTATGCCTATATTTGTGAAGATGACATCTTCATGCTCTGGATCCTGAAGAGTGGTCATAAAATCAACTGGCTTGTATTCATCATGAAGCATATAATGAAGGCCAAGGGCAAGGAAAAATCTAAATTGCCTTATGATATTCTCATCACCACCTTGCTCGACAAGTATCCTCAGGTGTTGGAAACTGAGTGCGCTATCGCCTTGACTCATCACAATGTCTTCGAATCCCACACTTTGCACAAAATGAAGATGATCAAGAATGATGGAGGTTGGGTGTATCCAGATGAGGTTGATGATGAGTTTGACCCAGCGGACCCTGCTACTGCCCCTGCTCCAGTCACTTTAGAGCAAATCATGGCTACCTTGCACGATAACCGTGCTTATATGGAACACACCTTCTCTATTCTTTTTGACATAATAGAAGGTGTTGAACGTGAGGTTGCTGCCTTGCGAGCTGCATCACCTGCTCCTAAACCTGCTTCTCTACCTCTGCCACCGGATGCTTATTTCTAGGAGCTTTAGATCTTAGGATCTTTACTTTTGATTTGTCTTTCTTTTGTTGTTGCTTGTGTAATTACATCCCCATTAATAAATGAATAAATGATGTTTTTGTGCCTATTCAATGTGATTTACAATTCATTATTATTTTCCCTGCCTTATAAATTGCATGATTTTATAGGATTAACCCCTCCTTTTTGCTCATGACAAAAAGGGGGAGAAAATTTTGTGAATTTGAGAAAAGACCTGTAAATTAACACGAGAAATTGGATTCCAAAAGAAAGGGGGAGCTGCGCACATCTCTGATATACGTTACCTCGTAAAAGTAAAGAGGGGGAGTAAGCTTTTAATACCTCTTTGTGAATTCCAATTATATGCACTAACTCTTTTCTCAATAATAGTTTGTCATCATCGAAAAGGGAGAGAATATGATTGAACATATGTCTTTGAAGAATGGTTTTGATGATAACAAACATGAAGACAAAGATGAAGATGATGGGAAGATCAAGTCCAAGATCTTTTAAGGATAGCTTTAGGACTTAGAGTCTCGTTGTACGAAGATCTCTTTGGATATCTCAAAGTGCATTAAGATAAAACAAAAATGATTTCTTAAACTTATACCAAAACTGTTTTGATCTTGAAAATAACTTAAAAATATTTTGATGTTTTTAATAAACTATCTGGGATGTTTTTCAAGCATTTATAACTGTTTTTTAAACTAAGTTATTCGAATAACTCATTGGTTATTCGAATAAAGTTTTAAAATTAGCTACTGCGCACCTCTATTTTAAAGTGTTATTCGAATAACACTTCTGTTATTCGAATAAGAGTTTTTCAGAATGGCTTATTTCATATCAGCTATTCGAATAACTTATCAGTTATTTGAATAGAGCTATTTCCCAGAAATTTGTTTTTGATAGTGTTATTCAAATAGATCCTATGTTATTACAATAACCAGTTTTTAAAGCTGTTTAAAAGAAAGTCTTTGCGGCAATGTTATTCAAATAACCCATATGTTATTCGAATAACCAGTTTCAAATTTTTTTTTTAAAGAACGTGTTATTCAAATAGCAGAAGACTTATTTTTATAAACACGGATGCTGATATAGAATGTAATAAACATATTTTCATAATAACTATGGAATTAATTCCTACAATAGCTAATTTTATTTTCGACTCTATAAATAGAGACCGTGGGTCTCATCTGTTGGTCGCCCAACTATCTATTTAATTTACACTTGTTTTGAAAAAAACATGATTTATATTTTATGCCTATTTTCTGTGCTCTCTTTTTTGAAACTTTGATATATCCTTTGAGAGCCTCTTAGCACTTCAATTTGTATTATTTGCTATGAGTGAGAGTTTTTCTTCATATATTTATACTCTTATGTATCGAGGGTGGGGTATCCCTCAAGGTTTATATAAAGGTGAGGTATCCCTGTAGGCTGAGGCTTTAGCACAAGGATAGAGTTTCCCTGTGTGTGAAAAGTGCTTTATTTTGTAATGGTAGCATTGAAGCTTGTATACGTAGTGAAAAATCTTGAATTGTGTTTTGGGGACTGGACGTAGACCACAAGTGGTTGGTGGTCGAACTAAGATAAATATCATGCTTTCTTTTCTTCTCTTTATCTCTTTATTAAATGCAAATTTAATTTTATTGCATATTCATTTATTTGCGTTTCTTAATTTTCTTCTTCTTCATCTCACAATTTCTCTTTTTATTTAATAGCTTCTATATTTGATGTATTTTAAAAGTGTTTTGCAAAAAGTTTTTCTACTCAATTTACTCCCTCTTGACTACTGGAAGCCACTTGGTAACATACGTTAGAGCTTCAAGTTAGGACTCAATGGTGGGAGATGTAAAAAGAAGATTTAGGAGGTGATCACCAAAGAGAAAAGTCTTGGGATGATGAGAGGAAGCAAAAAAATGAGATTAGTTTAACAAGCTAGTGAAGATGGCCTCCCCTTGTTGTGGTTGCCGTGGAGTAGAGAGGAAGAGAGAAACTTAAGAGAAAAAGATGAAGTGAGAGAAAGTGTTAGATATTTTTGGAATTTTGGAAAGGTGAGTGTAAAAATGATAAAGCAAAAAGGAAATTTTTTTGGCTCCAAAACTCCCTCCATTGCCGTGGAGTACTTGGGAGAAAGGAGAGAGGATTTGGCTTCTTTTGGAAGCTTTGTGCATTCTCCCAAAAAGTCAATCTGTGATGTCATAGACATGATGTCATATTAGTGATGTCATTAAAGTGTACTCTATAAAAGATGATTAACACTTTATTAAAGCTATTATCCAGTGGACAAAAGTTACAGTTAGCAAAAATAGTATTTATTGTCTAATGAATAATAAGATATACTGCAATTTTATTTATCAGATAAAATCTTAAAAAAAACTCGTAAATTGTGTCCGGCCTCGAGTTTAGTAAGATCTCCCATCAACGTTTCCACAGTCCAAAGTTTTCCGGCCTTGGAGAAAATATTTTATTTTCTCGGCTCGCTCAACGTGCATGCAAATCGAGAAATATATATTAAAATAATCAAAATCATTCAATTAATTCATAAAAATTCACAAAATTCACAAATATTATAAAACGAATATATATTATAAAACAAGAAATTTTTGGGGTGTTACATGCTTGATTTGGAGTTCTTGAACTTGTTTACCTATGCTTGATTTGGAGTTCATGGACTTGTTTACCTATGCTTGGGTTAAACATATAGACTTTTGGATATGATGATGATGGAGGCTGAGCCTTGGAAACCTTTTTGGACTAAGTTGACATGTCCTTTTTGCTTATGGCCGTAGGCCTTGGAACATTTTGGAACCTTTGATAATGTTTAACCTAAGATAAGAGTAAACTTTTAAAAACAAAGTTCCTTGGGATGAGCTAACACAAAGATAGGCGAGGAGTAGATTGGGAGGGTGGAGGAAACCCTTTGGGAGTAACATGCCATTGTGACTTCATGGGTCTGGGTAGGACTCTGATTTTTTCCTTGGAGATCACTTTCGAAAATGGAGTTACGTCCGATAGACCCTTTTTCTCCTGGGTGATTGGAGAGCATGCAGAGGGCGCACGTGAAGTCTCATCCATCCGCTATCCAATTGGAGCACTCCATGGAGTATTAAGTAAAAGACTTTAAATCTTTGTGTTTATTTCTCTTTATGTCCTACTATTTCCATTTATTGTGTTGATGTCTCATTGATTTTACCATATTTGCGTCTTAGATGTGTTTGCATCATGATTAATGTGCTTGTATTCTAAGTGTTTCACCTATGCGTATTTTAATTTCTCATTGCTTACTCTTATCTTCTAACTACTACTTTTATTGTAGAGAAGAAATTTTTGAAAGATAAAATAAAACGTTTTGGGAATCATAGATTTCAAATACAAAGTCTTTTCTTTACTATTAACAATGTTTTTGAAAAACTAATTCCTCTGGAATGCCATTAGTTCTATTTTTTTTATTTTCCTTTTGAGAAATCTTTTATCACCCCCTTTGACGTGATCATGGTGTTCCAAGCTAGTAGGGATAAGTTCCATAATCATTTGGCTCAGTGATGGTAGGAAACTTTATGATGAGGACACACAACTCTTTACCTTTGAGGGACAAATAACCATCCAAGTTCAAGTATCTACCCACCCGGAGTATGGGTCGGTGACGATTACAGGCTATTTCACCTTCTAGTTGGTTCTACCATCCTGGTGATCTTTCCCATGGTGGCGTAGTTTGAAAATGTTTGTTTGATGATCTGTATCGATCACTTCCTCCTTTGTACTACTTGAAGGGATGAAGTGTTTTATGGATATTGTTGTTTATGTTGTTCCTCTTGTCGGTTGTAAATGACCTCTTAAGGTCAAATTTTGTTATTTGTAAACCTCACCATAGATGACAGAAGTGATCTATATGAACCTTGTTTTAGAATATATATATATATATATATATATATATATATATATATATATATATATACATATGATGGTTGGAATCTCCTATATATATACATATGATGGTTGGAATCTCCTGCTTCTAGAATAATTTCGGCAAACTTTAAAAAGAGACTACATAATAAGGAATGTAGTAATTTAGGACATTATATGGTTTATTCATTGCGAATGTTTAAACTCTGGTATTGGTTGTTTATATTAAGAATTGTGAATTCTCACCCTGTGTGTTGCCATGTAAATCCAAGTGGGAGCTCTTCCAAAGAAAAAAAGAAAAAGTATGCAGATTAGAGTAGTTTTTATACTTAGTAGTTAAAGCTTGTATTTATTTACACTGCTCGGGTATGTACAAAAAGTTTATGTATACGATGAGCCTTTTTGAGGCAAAGATGTATGTATATATCCTTTAGTTTTTGCAAGGCTCTCCATTATTATTTGTTTAAATGATACGAATTAGTTTTTGTATAAGTTAGAAGTAACATAACTAATACTGCTTGTCCAAGTATATGCCAGGTATACTAGGTTACCGGTATTAGGATGTTACAGTGCCCATGTTGTTTTCCATATATGCTAGCATGTTGAGCATGGTAGCCATGATTTTCTCATTTGTGACTGGGCCAGTAGCATTATTAGTAGCAGGAGCAACAATAGCATCAGTAGGTTCTCCTTCCTGCTCATCCTCATCTTCTTCCACCTCATCCTGATACACCCAACTGTCTTCATTCTTGATCATCTTCATCTTTTTAAGCGTGAAAGATTCGAAAATGTTGTGATGAGTCAGCTTGTTTGGCAGCTCAGTTTCCAGGATGTGCGGATATTTTTGAAGAAAGGCAATGAAAAGCAAGTACTAGGGAAAATAAGATCTTTCCTTCCCCTTTGCTTTCATCATATGCTTCATGATGAAATTAGGCCAGTTGAGCCAATGTTCTTTCTTCATAACCCAAACCATAAAGATGTTGTCCTCACTAAGGTAGGCATAGTTACCTCCTTGAGGAGCAAGGATGTGCACGTACGCATAGTGTAGGAGCCTGTCTTGGCTCTTCAACATACCACCCTTGACAAAAGGTGGTATCACTAGACCCAGTTTCAGAATTTCTTCAATAGCTTGTGACCTCTTAAACTCCTTGACAAAAGGTCCGCTATCTTCCTCTATGCTGGGGCTAATTTCCCGTAGATCAAACATTTGTAGCCAGTCCTATGGAGTGATCACCATGTGTTGATATTTGACATCTGAGTGTAGGTCTTGACTAGCTATCTTCAAGTTATAATAGAACATCTTGACTAGGTCAGGATATGTGTCATCCTTGTAAATGCAGACCTTTATCACCCCTTGATGTGCTAGAAGATCCAAAAACTCGAACCCACCTTCTGCTTCAAAGAATGCCAAATCTATATGCTTTGGTTGCATAAGATTTTTGCCCCAAAAGTGAGTTCTAAAATGACCTAGATCTTCCATATCAGAGGAGAGTCTACGTAGGTCCAAAAGGTTGTTAGTGGGGGTTGTTTTAGTTCTGGCACGTTTTGGGTTGGAAGATAAGGCCATGGCAGGAGCTTGAAGGAAAATGTATGGTGTTTGGGTATGGTGTTTATGGAGGAAAAAGTGATTTTAGAGAGAGAGAGAGAGGTATAGAGATGAAAGAAAAGTGGAAGGGAAGTTGCAACAATAATGGAAAGTTGGAGGATTTGGGTGGTGGAGAAAAGGCTAGGCATGGGTGAGAGAGGGTTACTCAAGGGAGTCTACTGCATGAAGGTGAGGAGAGAGAAGAAAAAGATGAGAATGAGGGAGGAGGAAGGATGTTTCATTTTAAAGACCCCAAGTTTATTCGAATAACATTGGTGTTATTCGAATAAATTCATGGAAAACCAACAGACGTGGCTTTCTGCCAAGCATTATTCGAATGATGTTTTCATTATTTGAATAGAAAGATGCACAGACTTGGCTTACTGCCAAGTGTTATTTGAATAACCACACGATTATTCAAATAAAACTTATTTGCATAAAACTAGTAGGGAACATTTTTTATACGCTTCTTTCAAGCATTATTCGAATAAAGGTTTTCCTTAGTGGAATAAAATATTCAAAAAAATAGATTCAAAGGCTATTGTAATCCATTATTCGAATAGAATTTCCTTTATTTGAATAAGATCCATTTAAAAGCAAGGCTACTGGAGCCCATTATTCGAATAAGCAAAGCTTTATTCGAATAAAACTATCAGAAAAACACCAGATACTTAGAAGAATATGATCAAACATAGAACTTGAGATGTAGAATCTTACCTAATGTTGGAGTACCTATCACTTTGTTAAGAGAATGATATCTTAATCTCTTCCATTCCTTGGGAAGGTCTATGATTTGTGAATCCCCTTGCCTTGAGGGATCAAACGGGCTTTCTTTTTATTTCTTGGCTACTTCCTCCTTATTCTCCAAGTGTGTTCTTGTCAAGATTTCTATAACATCATCAACCAAATCCTTTCTCGGTCCATTTGGGTTAGTTTCATCAAAAGCAACACGAATGGACTCTTCTATTGTCATAGTTTTTTTATTATAAACTCTAAAAGTTTTACTATGCATAGAATATCCAATAAATATACCTTCATCTGATTTAGTATCAAACTTTCCCAAGTTATCTTTTCCATTGTTTAGAATAAAACACTTACATCCATAAACAAGAAAGTATGAAACATTTGGCTTCCTTCCTTTGTAGCTGATATGGGATTTTCTTAAAAATTGGCCTTACTAGGGTCCTATTCATAACGTAACAAGCGGTACTTACCGCATCCGCCTAAAAACACTTAGGAAAGTTAGCTTCATTGAGCATAGTTCTTGTCATTTCTTCTAAAGATCTATTTTTCCTTTCTACAACTCCATTTTGTTATAGAGTTCTAGGGGCACAAAAATTATACTTAATGTTATGTTCATCACAAAAGGTTTCAAACTCATGGTTTTCAAACTCATCACCATGATCACTTCTTATGGATGCAATGCAAAAAATCATTTTTCATTTTAGATAACTTTTTCAAGTTTCTTAAAAAATTGAAAAGTATTATTTTTGTGAGATAGAAATAATATCCATGTAAACCTACAAAAATCATTCATAATCACTAATGCATAGTAATTCCCACTAAAACTCACTGTTCTAGAGGGACCAAAAAGATCCTTGTGCAAAAGTTGTAAAGGTCTAGTAGTTGAAACAACATTTTTAGCTTTAAAAGAGACATTTTCTTATTTTCCCTTTTGATATGCATCACATAGCTTATCTTTTTCAAATTTGAGCTTAGGAAGTCCAATTACTAGCTCTTTAAAGACTAACTTATTTAAGTGATCCATGTGAATGTGAACAATTCTTCTATGCTATAACCATGAATCATCTTCCCTACTCAAAAAAACATTTGGCATCATTTGAAGATATATCATCAGGGCTAATCATATATATGTTATTGACCCTATGACCAACAAACTTAACTTACTTATCATCTTTTTCTTCAATTATGCAACAATTAGAATCAAATATAACTCTATTTTCTTTATCACATAATTAACTAATGCTAAGCAAATTATGTTTAAGCCCTTCAATAAGTAAAACATTTTCAATAGAGGAGGAAGATATTTTACTAACTTTGCAAGCTCCAAGGATCTTTCCTTTATTGTTGTCTCCATAGGTTACATGCCCATGCTTCTTGGGGGCAGGGAAAGAAAACTTAGAGTCATCTCCAGTTATGTACTTGGAGCAACCACTATCAAGATACCAATTTGAGCTTTTAGTTTTCAAGCACACCTACAATACATATTTAGTTCTTAAGTTTTGATACCCAAATTTTCTTGGGTCCTTGTGTGTTAACTTTGGGCAAGATGCCTTTGGGGACCCAAACCATTTTAGTCCCAACTTTGGTGTTGATGTTCTTCCTAACATTGCATGTTGAAGCACTATGTGATTTCTTTCCATAATGAAAGCGTTTGATGAAGGGATTACTTGAAATACTTGAGGAAACAAAAAAAAAATTGTCAAGCTTTTGTTGGTTTTTGGGATTGAACCCTAAACCGGCCTCTTGGAAAACACCTATTTGTTTCTCTAGTAATATATTCAAGTTATCTCTTCCAAAGGTGAATTTTGAAAGGGTATTTTTTAAATTCTCAATTTCTTTTTCAAATGCTTTACATGATGAGCAAGATGAGGATGTGGATGCATTATCATGTGAAGAACAAGCTATACATGATGAGTTAGCATCAATTAGTCCTAGAGTCTCATTTTTAATTTTATGTTCTAAAATCTCTTTATTTAAAATAAAAAATTTGTTTCCCAAATAGGAGATTCTTTTCTTAGATGAATAAACTAATTTTGTGAGTCTCATAGACTCATCATGCAACTCTTCAAATGAATCTTGTAATTCACTTTAGGAAGGTGAAGAGTCAAGGTTAGAAGAAGTTACCTCCATGTCACTTTCTTCATCTTCTTCTCCTTTAGCCATAAGACATAGGTGGGCTTCCCCATTCTCTGAACTATCTGTGGAGTCCATGTCATTGTCATCCCATGCTATGTAGCCTCTTCTTCCTTTCTTTTCCTTAAACGATTTCTTTTTATACTTCTCCATCTTCTTTTGTTAAATGGGACACTCCATCTTTATATGTCCCAGTTTTTCACATTCGTAGTATGTTGGAGTGGATGAGGATCCTTCCCCTTTATGATAGGTCTTCTTTGGAGAGAAAGGTTGCCTTCTTTGAATTCCCTTCTTCTTAAGGAATCTTCCAAATCTTCTTACATGGAGACTAAGATTCTCCTCATCTAGCTCAAGGTTTTCTAGGCCATCTCCATCATCATCATCATCATCATCATCATCATCATCAATTGTGGAGGAAGTGACTTTGAGAGTAATCCCCTTTTTCTTCTTGTCATGCATCTCATTTTGATTAAGCCTATTTAGCTCCAACTCATGTTCTTGAAGCTTAGCAAAGAAAGTGGCTAGTGTTATTGTTGATAGATTTCTTGACTCCGCAATAGCCGTCACTTTAGGTTGTCAATTCCTACTTAAACACCTCAAACTTTGTTAATAAGGTCTTCATTAGGAAAAATTTTTCCCAATGAAGTAAGATGATTTATAATATGAGTGAATCTTTTTTGTATTTCTTGAATGCTTTCTCCTTGGTTCATTTTAAAAACTTCATACTCATGAGTGAAAGTATTTATTCTTGATCTTTTTACTTCACTTGTATCTTCATAGGTTACTTGTAAAGTGTCTCACATTTCTTGCGAAGTCTTACAATTTAATACCCTAAAGAACTCATCACACCTCAAGGATATGGTAAGGATGTTCTTAGCTCTCAAATTGTATTGGACATTTTTCTTGTTTTTTACTTCGTGGTGCGTTGGTTCTTACACCATTAACAATATGTGTGGGAACAAAAGGACCATTTTCAACTGCATCCCACACATCTAAATCAATAGCTTCAATAAAAATCTTCATTCTTTCTTTCCAATATGCATAACCATCCCCATTGAAAAGGTAGTCTACTTATAGAAGAACTTTCTGAAGAAATATCATTTGAAGAAGCCATAACTTCTCTTGAAGCTGCTAAGCTCTTTACACAAAAGTCTAGCTCTGATACCACTTATTATTAAGTGGCTTCAATGTTCAAGAGGGGGTGAATTGAGTTTATAAAATATTTTTGTAAATCTTTCACAAAATACTTGAATATCAATTTTTGTTGAGACTATTGATTGATTGAAGTGAATAGATAGAGAAGATTGAATATTTTCACTCACAAATGAATAAACCAAAACAGATAGTATTCAAGCAAGCAAATAAAATCAAAACACAAATATAAAGGAGTTTGAGTTTAGAAGATCAAACACAAGATTTATCCTAATTCAACCACTCGTTGTGACCTATGTCAAGTCCTTAAGTAATCACTCAAGATTTTCCACTATAACTTCAAGCTTGAACAGGTGCTTGCTATCTTTACAAACTAGAGCACTCAACACACCTTGGAATGCCTCTCCCTTTGTGCTTGAGCTTCAACAACAAGGGATACCTCATCCTTTTTACAAAATAGTCAAAGTATAGATGAAAGGAAACTCTCACAAGAGTGAATAATACAATTTGAAGCTTAATAGGTATAAAGATTGATCACACTTTAAGCTCAATACAGAGATTTAATGAAGATGGTTGTAATAACTTGTATTAATGCTCAATAATTCTTTTTAGATTAATTTCTAACTAGTCTTTAATGCCAAACAACTTATATTTATAGCCCAACAAATTTTAGAGCCATTAGGGGGGTTTGTTGGAGCATTAAATGTTATCAACTAGCCGTTTATTACTGTTTCTAGATTTTGTGATTATTTGAATAACGTATGTGTTATTCGAATAATACTTCAAATAGCACACTACATGTTGGTTCTGTAACACATTATTCGAATAACCATATGGTTATTCAAATAAGGCCTTTTAAAATAGTTTTTAGAAAACCTTGTTATTCGAATAACAAACATATTATTCAAATAAACCTTTTAAAACATAAAGTTGGTAACCTATTTTTTAAGTTGTTATTCGAATAACACCCTGTGTTATTCGAATAAAGCTTGATCAGAATGAAAACTTGGCTCTCTGACTTTTGTTATTTGAATAAGATAACCCTTTTTTGAATAAACTTATTTGAAATCATTTTTAAACATCTTTTAAAACTTGCCAATTGTTTCCAAAAGATCCAACAAGCTTTTAAGCACTTAAATTCTATTTCAAAGGAAATCAAAAACCATTTTGAAACATTGAAACCATGTGTGCTATTTGGGTTCTTTGAAAAATAAGTTTGAGCTTATGTGTGAATCCCTTTTTACCTTTACACAATGATCTAAGTCCTAATGCTTTTCTTGAAGGTCTTGGACTTGATCTTGCCATCATCTTCAAGTTTGTTATCATCAAAATAAATATTTAATGGCCAATAGCCAATTACATTGGATTCTTATCTTAATTAACAATATTTACTATCTATTAATAAATATTTGAACATGATTCTTATCTTTGAAGACGCTCCTATAAATACCACACAAGGTAGCAAAAGTATGCGCCTAATTCCAAACACTCTACCTACCTTATGCATGGTCTAACTTGAACGTCAGAGTGCCTCTACCCACCCCTCGCACCACCGTTCGTTACTATTATGCTATGGAGGAAACCACCTTCATCAATCTCATTCTGGTAATCATCTGAAGCCAATTCAGAATATTGGTGCCGTCTATGGAGATGATAAACTTTGATTCCCATCACTACCATCATGGTCACTACCAGGCAAAATCATGCTTCTTCCATGCAAAATCAACCCTCATTTATCCACCGTCTAGTCTCCATTCCAATCCAAGATCTAGTTGTTGCCTAATTAGAACCTAGGCAAGATGGAGAATAAACTTCATATACTAGCAAAAATCTCTCCCCTCAGCTATGGTGGTTTTGGTGACACAACGACTTGGTCCGCGTGCAGCCCCTCAAGAGAGTCCAGATCGCGAGTATCGGCGTTGCAACATTTAGGAGTGCGGGAGAACAATGATGGAGTTCGGTCCCAGCAGGGCAAATCATGTCTCCCAAAGCTATTTCAAGAGGAACTTATCTCTCTGATCAGACTCCATGATGAGTGTGTTCGTGACCTGGAAAGAGCTCTTAACTAGGAAAAGGAGGACAAAAATTGAGTTCCCCATAAGAATCACGACAATAGGAGGGAACCAACCCATGACGGGGCACGTAATTTGAAATATTCTAGGATAACAGAACCCGGACAAAGAGCTGAAAACCTAGTGCATGAAAATAGAGAGTAGGAACCTAGACGAAGGAAATCGGTTAAACAAAACCAACCATTTTCTGATGAATTGATGACGTATAAGATCCCTATGTACTTTAAATATTTAACTAATATTGAAGCCTATGATAGGATCATAGACCTCCAAGAACACTTAGATGCTTACGTTTCTACTTTATTGTTTGCAGTAGGAGATGACCCACTCATGCACCATGTTTTTCCTTTCTCCTTGAAGAAAGTCATCCTAAGATGGTTCACCACTTTGGCTCCGAAGTCCATTTTTTATTAGAAAGACTTATCCTTGAGATTTTTGTTGCACTTCACCACTAGTATAGTGCAACCAAAATCCATTTTATGTCTTTCCAATAACAAGCAAGGAAAGGAAGAGTCCTTCCGAGATTATATATCTTAGTTCAATAAAGAAGTAGTAAACATTCGTGACTGAGATGAAAGACTCGGCTTACATTATATAAGGGAAGGCCTCTGCCCTCGAGCATTTTCCTTTTTACTGGTTAAAAAAGAGCCAAGGATGATGGATGAGTTTTGGGCTAGGTCTAACAAATATATCAACGTGGAGGATGTTATTCACACTAGAAAGCATCTAGAGAAAAGAGAATATACAAAATCGAAACCTAGACAAGCTACCTCACAAACCTTGAATTTGAGGCCACCACTAAAGGGAAAGTATGAAAGTTACACCCCTTCGATACACCTTGAACACTGATTTACTAAGAAATGATGAACACAGAGTTCAGAGATGTGCAAAAGCCTCCTCCATTTAGAAAACATGCATAAAAGGATAAGTCCAAGCATTACTTGTTTCATGAAGGCTACGAACATAACACTGAGGACTACATCAACCTCCAGCATGCCATCAAATGCCTAATCCAAGATGGTCGTCTAGGTTAATATGTTCGTCAATCCTGGAATAACAATCAGAGAAGAGGAAGGAATTACAGAAAGAGGAGCTACAGTCCTTAGAGAAACCCATCTCTATATCAGAGAAGACACTCACTCCTAAAGAATGAAAATCCAAGAATAAGTCTATCTCGGGATAATGCCCAGAATCAGGAAAGGGAACAACCTCGGGATAATCCTACATAAGATAATGAACACTATCACCCAGAAGTAACCTAAACAATCAATACCATTTTGGGGGGCTTTGCAGGTGGTGGTGAATCAGGGAATGCAAGAAAGAAAGCTCTCCGGACTGTGTTGAGTGTAACCTCCCACTCAGGATCAAAGTCAGAAGAGGGACCCAGGATGACCCAACTAATCTCTTTTTCAGATGAAGATTATGGTAGCACTATCTTGAACCATGATGATCCCTTAGTGATCTCTGGGATAATAACCAATTTCGACGTCTAACGTATATTTGTTGACCAAGGGGACTCAACTGATATTATGTTCTTAGATCTCTTTGAGAAGGCAGGGCTCTCAAGGAAAGATTTAATCCCATACATCGGAGAGTTGATTGGATTCATGGGGGATAAGATCGTCGCAGTAGGATACATTAAGACTTATTTGACTTTGGGGAAGGATCCTTTGTTTAAAACTCCTAAGGTTAAATTTCTTGTTGCAGATTATCCTGTTGTCTATAACTTTATCCTAGGTCGCCCCTCGCTAAATGCTTTTGGAGTTGTAATCTGCACACCCTATTTGGCTATGAAATTCCTTAACCAACATGACAAGGTTGTCATGGTCAAAGGAGACCAAGCAATGGTTCAAAAATACTATAATGAGAGCCCAAAGATTGCCAAGAAATCATGGACCACGAACCAACGTAACAATTTAGCCTCAATCACTACAGACCCCATCAAAGTCCTCTTGACTGAGTTGGATGTTCACAAGGAAATCCGTGATACACGTCTCTAACCTCTTCAACTTAGTACCAAGCTAGATTAGGTAACCAAGATTGGAAGACAGTTAGATTAAGATGAAAATCTTAGCTAATCAAATTTCTTGAGAAGAACAAGGATCTTTGTGCTTAAACGTCCGCCAACATACTAGGGTTTGGACCCCGAGTTTATTTGTCACGGACTTTTTATAGAAAAGACATGAAGCTGGTGGCATAAAGAAAAAGAAAAGTCAAACCAGAGATACAGGAGGTAATACATAAGAAGGTGAAAGAACTTTTGGACACTAGGTTCATCAGAGAAGTTTCTTATACCATTTGGTTGTCCAACATGGTCCTACTAAAGAAGGCAAATGGGAAGTGACGTATATGGGTTGACTATACAGACCTAAATAAGGTATGTCCAAAGGACCCTTACTTACTTCCCAATATAGATAAGCTTGTGGATAACTCATCCAGATTTTGACTTCTCTCATTTATGGACGCCTAATCTGGATATAACCAAATTCCCATGAATTCGGATGACGAAGACAAGACTGTATTTATAACTGAGATGGGAAGCTATTGTTATCACTTTATGCCATTTGAGTTAAAAAGCGTAACGCAACTTGCCAGCGAATGATGACTAACATTTTTGATGAACAAATCAGAAAGATGTTGGAAGTTTATACTGATAACATGATTGTGAAGACAACAAAGTATAAGAACCATGTTGAAGACTTGGAAAAACTATTCACCCAAATATGAAAGCATAATATGAGATTGAATCTTGAGAAATGCACCTTCAGGGTACAAGTCAGTAAATTTATGAGGTTTTAATTGACAAATCAAGGCATTGAAGCTAACCAGGAGAAATGTTAGGTTGTTCTCGATATACGTAGTCCACAATCTGTGAAGGAGGTACATTAATTAATAGGAAGGATAGAGACCCTCACTCGTTTGCTAGCCAAAGCTGCTAAAAAATACCTTCCTTTTTCCAAAACTCTAAAAAAAGGAAAAAAAATTGAGTGGACCCTAGAGTGCGAGGTCGCATTCTAATAGTTGAAGAAGATGTTGGCAACACCCCCAATCCTAATGAGGCCATATCTTGAAGAGACCTTATATGCCTACCTCTCAGTCAGTAACGGTGCAATTAGTTCAATCTTGATAAGAGAAACCAATGAGGGTTAGAAGCTGATTTATTTTCTAAGTAATGTGTAACACCCCAACTTTTGGGATAATTATAATATAGTCCTGAAATGTACTATTTTGTGAATTCTTGAGCAGTAAATTTAATTTGACTATTTCGTGAGTGTACTTGACTGTTGTATGTGATTTGCTCCGACCTAGGGAAATAATAATTTTCTGGCCGGATAAATCTTATTTTAATTAATTGGAGCTGGGGGATCTTACTAAACCTAATTCTGATTGATATATATATTAATCTCGTAATTTTTTGGATTTAACTGTGTAATAAAATAATTTTATATTATTATAATATTATTTTATATTACAATACCTACTTGTCTCAAAAACAGTAGAAATCTGCTTTGATTTGACCACAGATCTTTAAAAGTACCGTGGGACCCGTGTTTAGGAAAAGTAGTCAACTGTGCTGACTGTACAAATTCTAGCCAATGAAAGCAAGTCAACAAAAGTGGCTTGACTTTCTAAACCAATAGGAATTGGTCAACGAAGGCAGCATAGACTTTCATTTGGACTGTTGGATGAAGACTTAGTTAGGAAGCCTTTAACCTAAGCCGTTGATCTAATCAATGGTGAGATTAGAATGATAGTTTTATGACTAAATGATATCTACCTTAGATCTAATCTAGGGCTAAGAATTAAAGATGAATCAATGATTAGAATTAAGTCAAAAATTATAGGCTTGAATTTGGTTAGTAACCTAATTAAGCTTAATTTGACTAATCTAATTACTTAATTAACAAAATAAGTGAACTAGCTTAGTTATTAATTAATTATAATCTAAATACTAATTAGATATATTAATATTGATTAAAGGTTATAATATATGTTAATATATATTAAATTAATTTGTTATATGACTAGTATGCTAATTAAGTTTGGTTAGGATAGTTAACCTAACTAATTCCCTAATTAACTAGCATGTAATTAGGAGTAATTTGAGAACAATTAAATCCTTAATTTGATGAAGACCCACACGATTTTGGGCTGCAAATAAGGAGGCAAGGTGGCTTGGTTCTACATGGTTCTTGAACCATTCAATGACCTAAGTCATGTGCTTAACTAGTGTGAACACTTTAGGATATTTACATGCAAAATCAAACACTCAAACTCCTTACACACTCAACCTCACGGCTGCAGCCCCTCAAATTACACATTCAATATTTACTTTTCACTTATCACAAATCAAAGTCATCTTTTCTCTCTCTAAAATATCAAAAACTCAAGCACAATTCTCTTTCACTTTCTCTCCCTAGTTTTGGCCAACACCCACACCCACACAACCAAACCTTCATAATTTCATCTCATCATATTTCCTAAACCCAAATCCTATTTTAAACAATTTTTGTTCACAAAGTTTTTCCAAATTCCTACTCTATCTTGTCCACAATCCAACCTTTTGCTTACTTACTTAAGGGTAAGTTTTGTTTCTATGGTTCAATATTGAATTTTTAATTTTTCTAACCATGATTGTTCCATGGTTTTTCAATAATAAACCTTGTATGTGTTTTTACTAATTGTTTAAGAATTTTAGGAATTATTTTGGAGCTTGTACGAATTTGAAGGAAAGGAGAAAAACTAACCAATTAAATTGTCTACAAGAGGTAAGAGGGAGATTTAATCTCATCAACCCTAAGTGGTGATGAGAAAATGGATTGATTGTGTATGAAGAATCCATAAGGATTCGATTTGTGTGATTGTTTATGGTTTTATTATTTTTGTGATTATTTAGATGCTTTCCTATTTGTGATTATTTTTGCTATGCATGATTATAGCTTTTATTATTTTTGCTATGCATGTTTATGGCTTTAGATATACTGTATGTATATTACATGTGATTAAATAATTGTATGTGTTTATAACTGTATAATTATTAAAGTAGGATGTGAATAACATGTAACGATTTGCATGAGTGTTCCAAAGAACACATTGAGGCTCATGGCCTTCTCATGAAATTAGAGAACCAAAATGTTCTCCACAATTTTCTAAATCAATGATTTAATGAACCTAGGTAAAATAATGGATTTGAAAATGATTTAAGTTAATTGTGGCCAATATGCCATCTAGTGTATAATCAAATACCATTTTATCTTTGATTTGGCCAACATGCCATTTTATTTGCTAAGATAGGTTAGGTAAGTGATTTACAACATAAATGGATTCGAATGATTCATTGAGAAAAATAAAAGGAATAAATTCAGTTCTAGAAATTTAACTTAGCAGAATTTAGTTTAAGTAAGAAATAAAACAGATGCTAGAAAAATACTAACGTAAAGCTCATTTTATAAATTTTGAAGCGCATTAGCAAGTTTCAAAGCGTAATTATTGGGTAAAAATAAAATGAACTATATTTAGTGGAAAATGTTGAAAATACCTTCTACTGATTTTATAGGCAAAATGCTGCCGAAATTTATTAAAATCAGACGCATAAAATGAAAAGATTCCATACTATATTTAGAACATAAGAAAAATACTCTACGTATTTTAAAAGTACTAGATATAGCTTTACACATAGCAGAAATGATGATTTAAAGCTATTCGATTAAGAAAATGAATTAAAAATCTTACGCGATTGAGAAAATGATTTAAAAACATTTTACGATGTTTAAAAATGTCAAAATATCTTTACGCGATTTAAAAACATTTGTGAAAATGACGTGATTGTGAAAACGCGATAAAATTCCTACGCGATTGAACAATACTGTGAGTTTTGTTGTCGGGCCAAAGTGGTGGACCCAGACATATTGCAGTGTAGTACTGTCAGGTAGGACGTACTATACTTTGTTATTTTGTGACTAAGGGTATTTTTGTAATTTTTGTAATTATGGTAAAATTTGGATAATAAGGGTATTTTTGTAATTTTAGATCATGCTTAGAGTGTTGTGCCAATTTGGGTTATAATTGGTGATTGATTGACGAGGCGAATTACACCATGTTTTGGTGTGATAAGCGTAGTGTGGTTCATTTATGAACTTGGAGGCGTTAGTGTGCGGAGAATTCTACATGCGGACAGTGGGTTGCTCCTTTGGGCCGTGGTAACGGGCAACACACTAATGATCTTGACAAGCACTATTCTTAGTCGAGATCTTGAGGGGACTATTAAGTACTATGCCTGTGGTACACGATGTTTGGACTATGTACTGCTACATGATGTTTTGGACTGTGGGCTATAGACACAAAGATTGGATAGTGCAATAGTTTGGTTGGGCAGCCATAAAGTATTATTAGTTTCTAATCGGATCATTCTCTCAGATATCCATGTTTAGCTCCATGGAGTAGGAACGAGTCAGTGTGTGTTCATGCATTACCTGCATTTTATTGCTTATCATAATCTATGATAAATTGTATGATTTATTGCTTTAATATATTATGCATGATATAATGGTATGTATTATTATTATATATATTGCTTGATATATTATGCATGATATATTGGTATGTACTGTTGTGATGACTATTTTGTACTGTCGTTTTCTTTATTGCCATGCGGGTAGTGATGTAGATTGTCTCATCTCTCTATATGTTTTCTCGATATTACTATATTGTTTCCGTAAAGAGTTTGTGGAAGAAGATGATTAGCCTCTTGAGGTACAGTATCCTAACGAGCAACAGTCAGGCGAATTATACGAGGAGGAGGAGCCGATAGATCACACTGATCGTCAAGATTGATCTTGAGATCATGGCATTGCCAGGATTCTTTGGGTTCGTGAGATTGGAGTTTCATGGGGGTTCCGAAGCATGGCGTATGCATGCAGACCGAGGGACAGTTGCTTATGTGGGACGTTTGACTGTGTCCCTATGTAGAGAGTATAACGGAGAGGTCATATTCACTACTATGCTTTATTTACATTTAGAGTTACCTCTGACTATTAGGCGTTATTGGCAGGGAATATTCCATGCGCCTAGTGAGCTCAGTAGCGAGTCAACAGCTCGGACTCGTGTCTGACGTGCTGTGAGATCTCCGAGATGTGAACTTTTCGATGGTTATTCTGGAGGTTCTGGACGATGATCCATCGGAGGGTTTGATATCTACCGAGATGCACTTGGGCAGTACTATGTTTTAGCTTTGTGTCAACTCTTTACTGCTTTATTAAATACATGTAGTTGTAAATTATGTGTGTACTAAAAGAGAATCATATGTATATTATGGTGAGTTTATGTTTGTTATATTTTGTGTTTCGTGTTATTTCGATTAATGTTATAATTATAAAAGGTAAATATATATATATATATATATATATATATATATATATATATATATATATATATATCACCACAAATATTATGTAAGTATCAAATATTTTACAACTTGGGTAAGAATTTTATTTTATTTTATTTCATTGCATTTCATAAATGTGACATCCCCACAAGGGTGTTACATAATGTCCTACAAGGTCCCGAACTCCAATATCAGAAGATCAAGAAACTGGCTCTAGCATTGCTAACCACTGCCAGAAGATTACGACAATACTTTTAGTACCACCTCGTGATTGTGAAGATGGATCAACCAATTCGTCAGGTATTGCATAAGCCAAACCTAGCTGGAAGAATGATCGCTTGATCAGTGGAGCTGTTTGAATTTGGTATCACTTTCGAGCCAAGACAAGCCATAAAAGCTCAAGTGTTATTCGACTTTTTGGTGGAGCTTACAACAGATCTCGGTCATCCTTAAGTGAGTTCTTGGACCATCTATGTTGTGTTGGTGTATGCCCTAGAGGCCAATTTATTTTGATTGTACTTACATATATTGTATTATGCTATTTATTTAATACATGTGGTATTTTATTTATTGTGTTATTTATTATAAACACAATAAAGTCCTTAGAATAGTAAGTTTAATGTCATAAGACATCAAGTGGATAACTTGATCGTGAGATCCTATTGGATAGAATCAGAACACTATTCTTAAATGTCCCTAGTCAAGTATTATTGTTAATTAGGACAACAATAATGCATTGAGACTAGTATGTGATTAGACTGATGACCACATATCATGAATCATGGATATAAGATATTTAGTCTTGACATGGATACATATTAGAGTAATGATGTATTGGACTGAACCACCATGAGAACGTTGTGTGGATCATTCATTATGTGAGTGTCATAAGCGATTCTCAAAGTAACAATGGTGCATGTGGTTCTTTGACCTGAAATTACTACGATTCCTACATGAGGAGTTGTATGTTTTAATACCATCAAATATCATTTGTGACAAGGTGATTATTGTAACACCCTTGATAACATATTAGGCATGTATAGGGTTACCGAGGTAGCCTAATACTTGCTTGACATGTCTGTGAAGTTTGGTGACAAAATGAGTTAGTTTAGGCACTTTACCGCAACACAAAATATGGAAAGTGACCTAAAATGACTCGGAAAAAGGTATAAATTGCCTAGATAAGAGAAATAAGTATGGATAAGTTATTTTTAGGTCACAAATGAGTTAAGTAAGGCGCAGTTAAAGTTTGAAGATAAACTTATTTCATTTGGTATTTTTTAAGCACACTGAGTAAATGTTTTAATACCAAATGGACTTAGTGTAGATATAGAAATTAATGGAAATGAAGAATTTGGTAATTAGATAAATCTTAGGATTTATTTTAATACTTAAGCAGGTTGGAAATCTTGAAATAACAAGATCAAAGTGTTCCTAAGAGGTGTAAGGTTTCAGTGATGCTTATTCTTATCCTTTAAAGAAGCCAAATATTGACTTCTTTTCATTTTATACGGGCAGCAGAACCAGGAAATGAGAGAAGAGAAAAAGAAAAAAGAAAAGAAAAGGAAAAAGAGAAAAGGAAGAGAAAGGAAAGAGGCAAGGCCAAGGTGTGAGCATCCACTCCGCAAAGAGGTAGGGGTGTTTGTTTCTCATTTATTCCCTTCTATCTTCACCTCTTTCTTAGTTTGGTTGATGAGGAAAAATGGGTTGGGTGAGTAAAGTAAGTTTAGAGACTAATTCTTTGTTTCTAAAGTTGAAATAAGTTAGAAATTAGCTAGAATGAAGCTTGAAACTTGTTTGTATGCTTATTTTTTCTTTGAGTTTTGGAGAAAGAAAAATGGGTTTTCATGGATGAGGGATTGAGTTTTGATTTAAGTTTGATGTATTCAAGTATGTGTTTTGATGATATAATCTTATTATAGAGTAGACAAGCTCTAAGAAATTGGTTTTGATTGATTGAAAATCTAGTTGAAAGTGAAGAGAAAATAGGGGAGCTGCTGCTGGTTGACTGACGCCTAGGCACCCAACGACTGAGAGGATTTCCTGGGTGCAGCCCAGCTAGTGCCCAGGAACTGGAAGGTGCCAGCTGCACAACAGAACAGGATTCTAGTTTTCATACTTGAAATGAATTGTGTAATGCCATTTTAAGCTATTTTAAGTGAAGTTAAGCATGTTTAATTCATGAAAAGCATGGATTATACATGAGTTTATTTATAAAGACCAAAGATTGAGAATAAGAAATGAGAGAAGATGATAGTATTTTAGAATTGAATTGAAATGGATTTGATAGAATAATTGTGTAAGCAACAAAGTGTTGCATAGATACTAAATGGGAAGTGATGGGGAAGTGAAATTCAAGTATACAAGTAAGTTTGGCAATAGTGGAGTGCCAAAATGCATGAAAGCTCTCATAAAGATGAGGTGGAGCCAGTAGTGTAAGAATAAAGTGGATGTGGTCATTATGTAAGAGTTAGACATAGCCCCACATTAGTATACTCATGCATACAAACATTTGCTATTCCTAGGAGTTTGAGATAGTGGAAAAGTCCACTCAGTTAAGGTAGGTTATAGGAGGTTACATATTCCTTCCCTACCAAGAGGAATAGTTAAGTTTCATGACATCTCATGACATTGCATTCACAGTAACATACACCCTTGTTTGAGCATAGTCATACATCATACATCATATCATCTTTGCATTACTTGATATTTGTTTGTATTTGTGATTCTTTTGGGTGTATGTGTGGCTTGCTCAATGGTATTTTAAAATTATATGGGAGGTTGTATAATATCATTGATTGTTTGTGTGTATGGCTTCGCTCAATGGTATTAGGAAATTGTAAGGACAGTTGTTTGATATCATTAATTGTTATAGACGTGAGTTAGTCTAGATGTAAAGATTGTTTGGGAACATTACATAGAAAGAGAATGTGTATGTTCCTAGAGTATTAAGTTGCAACTTGATTGCTAGTACAAATTTATTGATGATGTTATAATTGAGTAATGATTAGTAGCTTGATAGCTAGTTACAGTTTTATTTCAAATATTTATGGGTTGTATATTCTTATACGACTACTGGTATTGGTACTCTTATATTAAGAGTTTTTAATTCTCACATCGTGTGTTGCCATGTAAATCCAGGTAGAAGTTCATCCAAGACCAAGAAGCATAAGAAGACTGAAGAATAGTTTAGTTTTATATTTTGGCAGTTTAAATTTGTATAACTTGTATTTATGTTTATTTTGAGAAGTAAACCATTGTATAAAGAGCATTATGTAATCTTGATATAGTTGTATATAAATATGTAGATGTTTATTTTTTTTTCTCATGGCTCTCTATAATGATTTATTTATATAAATGTTATGGATTAGATAAAAGTTTAAGTTAGAAGTAGCATAGCAAATGCTATTTATCCAGGTATATGCCAGATATATTAGGATTTTAATATTAGGATGTTACAATTATAAAGTTAGTTATTAAACATACTGCGAATCATACAGAGGGATATGAGTGACCTAGATGAGATTTGCGCCTCCTACATAACAGAAGCGATATCTTTAGGCTACCTAATTGAGTGAGACTATGAAATGCATGACCATGCTCAAATGAGTCAATATGAGATATTAATCTTATTTGTTTTTACTAAGTCTACTCAAGTATCAGGAAATGGAAGATTGAACTATACAAGGGTGACACATTCCATGCCTTGTGTTCAATCTAGATATCTAGACAAAGGGACTAAACTATACAGAAACATTGGTTATGGAAAGGTTATGTCAAATCAATGACATTTTCATTACTTGGGTAGTAGCGATGTGTTGCTAGATACCGCTCACTGCTTGTGATATTTAAATAGGATTTTGATATTACTGCTAACGTCAAGAGAATCTGCAGGGTCACACATATAGAACTGACTGAATTGGAGCAATGAGACTCCAAGTTGGGCTAGGATTCTATCGTGGGCCAAACTCATAACAGAAGAGTCTAAGGTTGTACTTCTAACCTTACTGCTACTCTCACTCGCATAAGGTAGTCACTATTGTAAATAGCACTACTAAGGGGCTGTCAAGGAGCATTACAAACCCTAGCCGCAGCCTAACAGAAACAATGAGTGAGGGAGTGACATGTTTCTCTTCTCTACATATCCAGCACTGTGCTAGAGATGTGACACTCAAAGATTACGGATGTTGGACATTCGTGAGTCTATTCATGCGGACAACGTAGAGGCACCATCGTTGTTGCAGTGCTGGTGATTTAACTTGATTGCTTTTCATCTAGCTTCAAGAGGTAAATTCGAAAAGTCACGAATCATGGCCCCCCCATTTTTTCGCATAGATCCTTGGTGGGAATCCTTTTTCTGCTATGCTTTTGTTCACATATTTCCCAATAGTAACTAGATTGTTAACTTAGTTAGGTTAGTTTAGTTAGAGTAACTAAATCATTATGATTTAGTTAGGAAAATATAATAAACTAATCAAGAAGTAATGAGAAGAATGACATTTGGTTACCTTCCCATTGGTTAGAAACTTGAAGACGAACCACTTGGCCCACTTATGATTAGTTGGCATAATAAAATAATGATAAAATTAAGATATAAAAGAAGAAGAAGAGGTAGGAAGCACTAGAAGGTTCGGCCAAAGCAAGGGAGAAGGAGACAAAAGAAGGAAAAAAGAGAAAAGCAAAGAACAAGAAGGATCCATAGTTTTTCAACTTAGATCTCAAGGGAATCAAGTAGCTAGATTCAAGATCTTCAACTTTCTTGCAAGTTCTTTTAAGAATAAGAGGTAGGGGAATTATACTTCTTCCATTTTCCTTGAGTTGTTCTTCTTATAGAAGTGTTCTACTATAGCTAATAAGCATGATTTTAATCCATAGAAACTTTGTTGAGGCTTGTTTTGATGGATTCAAACCCTAGGTTAGTAAGACCGTATTTTGTGTTCTTGATGGTTTGATGAATTTCAAAGGAAGTTTAGTTAGGATTAAGGTTGTTGATGTTACTAAGTGGCTTTAGAACTTAAGAGAGGGGTGAATTGAGTATATAAAAACTTTTCGTAAACACTTTTAAAAATAATTTTCATTTAAGCTATTTCTCAATTGAAGTGAATAAATAGAGAAGATAGAGAACTTTACTCACAAAATAAACAAGCAAAGATAGAATGTAATCAAGCACATATATAAGATTAAAGTGCAAGAAATAAAGGAGTTTGAGATGAGAAAAATAAATGTAATATTTATCCTTGTTCAACCACTAACCACTTGTGGCCTACATCCAGTATTTAAGTAAATGATGACTTCATATAATGTGGTTATTTGCGCCCTAATTCTGTGCTATAAAGAATACTTAGTTCTTGTGTACAATGCATATTTAGAAGGTTTTAAACTTATATTTGTCATATTCTAATTCTGATGCCTTTCTATGTGATATTGAGCAAATTGTGCGTATTTGGTAAGAGATTGAGTGAATTTGTATTTGTTATTGATTTGGTGCTTTCTCTATGTTAGGAAGGGCTCCAAACAAGATGATATATGGAGTATTTAAGTCAAAAGTCAAAAAGAAAGCCAAATTTGTATCTCAGCAAGCAATGCCGGGACGTGGGCATATTAATGCCGCGACGTTGGTGTATTCCCCTACATCAGTATAAAGACCCGAGGCCAAAGCATGGCGCAAGGAAGTGAATGCCGCGGCGTAGGTGATCTAAATATGTAGAGCGCTGCCATACTAAGAAGTGGATGCCACGGCATCTGTGACTTAATTGTATGCACATCGCGGTGTGATGTGTTTAATGTTGCGATGTTCCTTATTTTTATGTGCCTATAAATACTATTTTATTATATTTTAGGTAAATGCTTTACTTAGTTTAAAGAAGCTGTAGCTGGAATTCGTGTTTTAGAGGCTGAGGAGGCTAGGGGAGCCAAGGTTGGAGGCTATCTTCTTCATGGAAAGAGATTCAAGCTTCAAAGATGATATCCATGAGCTTTCTTCCTTCTCCCTATACTTTCCCTTCTCTTTTTTATCTTTTGAGCACTATTTTTTATGTATATTTTCGTGTTCAATGATTAGCTGAGCTGTATTTAGGGATACTTTGGATCTTTCTATGAATATTGATGAGTTTGTAATCTTTTGAGTATATATTGATGTTTAGTTATGTTCAATCATATATGGTTCTTAATGCTCATGAAGGTTTGATAAACTTTTGATTGATTTGATGAAATTTGATGAACCTAGGCATAGGAATTTGGATTTTAGATCTAATGTATGGTTGATGCATGTTTGATGAATTCAATTGGCTTGGATAAGTTAATTCACTAATGGGATAGAAATATACCTCTTAGCCATACATAGTGGGTGTTTGAGAATAGATCATTCATGAGTGGAGTTTACACTAGTTCTCATGGAAACATAGTGAATTAGGTAAATGAAACTATGACTGATTGGCCTAGACATAAGCTCTTAACTAAATCAGATTCTTAAGCTAACTTAACGATTCATTGTTGTTCCTTGTACGGATTGTATGTCATTAGTATGAAATAGGAGGTGAAGAAGGATTCCTCATTCTCTATTTATCTATTTATCTTAGATTTATTACTTTTCAGTATTTATATTTCTTTAAATAACTTATATAAATTTGATGCTCTTGGATAGCATTAATTAGACTATTGGTTAATATTTAGCTTTTATAAGAAGTATGTATTCCTCGTGGGAATGATATCTGACTCCTAGCTATCTTTATTGCTTTGTAGTTTAGATTAGTTTTACTGCACTTTTCCTTATTTTATGTTCTTGAATAAAATTAGTTAAGCTATTAGTTGATACTTAGCTATGGAAGCCAACATCCTCGTGGGAACGATCTCTTACTCTATATCTATATTACTTGAATGACCCATGCACTTGTGGTACAAATGGTCTAACAAGTTTTTGGTCAAGAAAATAAGTTTTTATCTTATGAAAGGACCAAGAATTTACTATCAAGTTTTTGGCGCCATTGCCGGGGATATGATTTAATTCTATATGGCTAATATCAACAATGAGTTTAGTTAGTTCTAATTCAAGTTGTATATAGTTTATTTGATGTAACTTTCTTTTATGTTAAGTGTTAGGTTCAATAAAGAAGCCGGATGATCCTAATCATACGAGACCCTTTAAGGAATTCGCGACTCCTTAAAATGATAACCTTCTATCAAGCTCATGAAGACTACTCATCTGCACAATCCATTTTGGAGACAAAGTCTTGCCAGGACTATAAACTAGGCCTTTTTTGGGAGGAAACCCAAGTTTATGTTAATTCTTGCCTTTACTTTTTGCATAAATAGGTAGTATGTTGATTTTGTCGGTTAATACTTATATGTTAATATTTATTTGTTAGTATGTAGATTTTGTTAAGTTTTAGGTCTTAAATATGTTAATAGTTAAATATGTTAGTATGTTAATTAGGTAGTTTTATATTTTTGTTAATCTTTATGTTTTAGTTATGTTTTAAGTAGTAAACATATAGTAAGTTGATTTTGTGGTTTTATTATGTTTGTGTTGTACATATTGTAATATAACTTTTTGAATAAGTTTTGCTGGTGCTGGAGACCACTTTGAAGCAGAACCAGCAGCAAAATTGTGTTTGCTGCAAAATTTTGCAGGCTGATCTCTCACGCTGCGGCGTACTAGACTTCACGTCGCAGCGCTGGAGTGATTTTTCTACAGAATTCTATAGATGAGCTACAAGCCGCGACGTTGGCAGGTTAATGTCGTGGCGTTGTGCTCTGTTTTGTACATATTTCTTTTATTTTTTTTTATGTTTTTCCATATTTTAGTATGCTCAGATTAATAGTGTGCATAATTTGAATAGTTTAGGTAGCCAATGTGCCAATGAAAGTGAAGATTGTGTCTCACTTTGGTTTGGGGGAGTATCATTATGTGCTTAGATTATAATGAACTATTTGAATGCATGTGATGATATTTTCTAGATGCAGTTGTGATAGCCACCATGTTTTCATGATTTTCTATTACTTTGGCTATTACTAAAGGGTATTGATGAACATATTTCAATTTTTAACATTAGGCAAATGATGTTATGCATGCTTGAATTAAGAAAGTTGAATCTATTTAAATGCATGATATGTTGCAAAAAAAAAAAATGCTGATGTGTTATGATTGTTCAATGATGTGAAACGTTGTTAGCTGCCCATTTTTCAGTGAAACCTTATGTGATCTTGAAGTATATGAAACAATTTAGTTATTTTTTATGCATGATTTACATTTCACTTAGATGCAAGTGTAACTTTGAAAATGATAGGAGTACATGTCTAGAGAATGTTTATAGATATATATGTAGAGATTTCGATTATTCTAAAAATTGTTTTTGAACTCTCTTGAGGCGAAATCCAAGGTTGTGCATGATTAAGGAAATGATTAGGGCATTGTTTAGACTGATTGAGCCTTTCGAGCTTACCCTGAATGATTTTATCATAGGTTCCTTTTTGAAGCTTTATATATGTTTGAGCTTATTTGTTTTTCATAATCATTGTGTTCATTAACCTGTTAATCATTCTAATGCATATGAAAGCATTGCATTTTCTTCCTACCCTTAATGTTTGTTGAGTACATAATATATTATTTCTTGAAGTGAGTTTATTGGTTAGCAGTGTTAATGAATATTTAATACAAAATGAGCCTGAAGAACTATATGCAGTCAAAGAAAAGAAAAAAAAAAGAAGCATTGCTTTGCAAAATAAAAGAAAAAAATGAAAAGAAAAAGAAAAAAAGAAGAGAGAAAAAGAAAAGCAAAGCTTAAGAAATGAAAAGTGTAAAGAGCATCAAAATTGTTCTGGCAAGTTTTCTACTTTCACTGTTGAATACCCTGCTAATATCAGTTAGTGGCTCATGACTTGGAATAATATGTTTATGTTTCTCAATGTTTGTGTTATATCATATCCAATCTGTTCTTTAACCCATTACCATTAGCCTAACATTACAAGCTGTAAAGTCCCTTTTGATCCTCAATTTTGTGTAATTTACATTAGTAAAGAGAGAGTTGGATTATAATTTTGTGGATTCTATGATTTATATGTATGTAGGTTTATAAACTTATCTGGATGTGTATGACTTGATTAGGATAAGTTTATCTTGCATGTTGTGAAAAATGTGAATTGCATGAAAGATGGCTGAATTGTTAGCATGTGAAGGATTGTGTATGTGTGGAGCTAATTATGAGGCATTAGTACTTTTTGGAAGCTATACAATCATTATACACTAGTTGTGGATTTGAAAAGAAAGAAAAAGAAAAATTGAAATTATGATATTCGCTGAATGAATGTTTGTATGATTTGTTAAGCTTGTTTACTTAGTCTTACTTTGTTTTGCTCGAGGACTAGCAAAATATAAGTTTGGGGGTGTGATGACTTCATAGAATGTGGTTATTTGTTCTCTAATTCTGTGCTATAAATAATGCTTAGTTCTTGTGTACAATGCATATTTGAAAGGTTTTAAGCTTATATTTGTCATATTCTAATTCTGATGTCTTCCTGTGTGATATTGAGCAAATTGTGCATATTTGGTAAGAGATTGAACGAATTTGTATTTGTTATTGATTTGGTGATTTCTCTATGTTAGGAAGGGCTCCAAACAAGATGATATTGTGATTGAACATATGTCTTTGAAGAATTGTTTTGATGATAACAAACATCAAGACAAAAATGAAGATGAAGACCAAGTCCACGATCTTTTAAAGGTAGCTTAAGGACTTAGAGTCTATTTGTACAGAGCTCACATTAATATCTCACTGTTTTGAAAGATAAGATAAAAATATTTAATTAGCTTTAAAAAGGAACTTAAGTGTTTTTAAAATGAATCTGGAATTATCTTAAACCTGTTTCTTAATAGTTTTATTCGAATAATGTTCCTTCTATTCGAATAAAGCCTTCTAGCAAAATCTGTTTCTTAAATTGCTATTCAAATAACATTTAAGTTATTTGAATAATGTCTTTCAAATCTTGCTGCAAGCTTTTGTTTTTTAACTGTTATTCGAATAGAACATTGGCTATTCAAATAAAAGGCCTTTCCAGAATTGCTTTCATAAATGAGTTATTCAAATAATTCAGTTATTATTCGAATAAACCTGTTTTCTCATAACTTTGTTTTTAACAGTGTTATTTGAATAATGTATAGGTTATTCAAATAACCCATATCAAACTTATTTTTACGAAGCTTTTACAAACATGTTATTCGAATAACACATTATTTATTATAATAAACACGAATGAATACGAATTCTGATATGGAAATAAATGGCCACATTTGTTCAAATTTACGAGCTTTAATTGCACCCAACGACCATTTTCTTAAATTGCTCTATAAATAGAGGCCTTGGGTCATTTCTAAATTGGCCTAACAGTCTGAATCATTTTTTACTTGCACTAACTCTTGAATTATATTTTTTACGCTCCTTTTCGATCAAAACTTTGAGATATTCTATGTGAGCTCTATTAGCACTTTAATGTGTATTATTTACTCTTAAAGAGAGTATCTTTTCATCTATTTTTTGCTCAATTGTAAATGGGGTGAGGTATCCCTCAAAGGTTTGTATAAGGGTGAGGTATCCCTGCAGGCCGAGACTTTAGCACAAGGGTAGAGTTTCCTTGTGTGTGAAAAGTTCTCTATTTTGTAACAGTAGCAAGCACCTATTGAAGCTTGTATACATAGTGAAAAATCTCGAATTGTGTTTCGGGGACTGGACGTAGGTCACAAGCGGTTGGTGTTCGAACCAAGATAAATATCGTGCCTGCTCTTCTTATCTTTATCTCTTTATTTAATGCAAATTTAATTTTATCACATATTTATTTATTTACTTTTCTTAAAACTCTTCTTCTTCATTTTGCAATTCCTCTCTTTATTTAGTAGCATCTATACTTGTGTTTATTTTAAAAGTATTTGCGAAAAGTTTTTCAACTTAATTCACCCCCCTCTTGAGTACTGGAAGCCACTTGGTAACAAGTGGTATCAAAGATAGACTCTTGTATAAAGAGCTTAGCAGCTTCAAGAGAACATGGCTTCTTTAAATTGTTTTTCAGAAGGATCTTCCATGAACCGACCACCCTTTTTCTATGGGGATGGTTATGTATATTGGAAGGAAAGAACGAAAATCTTCATTAAAGCTATTGATCTAGATGTGTGGGATGCTGTCGAAAACGGCGTATTTATACCTACGCATGAGGTCGATGGTGTAAGGACTGAAACACCAAGGAATAAATGGTCTGATGAGGATAAAAGAAAAGTTCAACATAATTTAAAAGCCAAAAACATTATTACCACTGCTTTGGGATATGATGAGTTTTTTAGAATTTCAAATTGCAAAACTGTTAAAGAAATGTGAGACACTTTACAAGTTACCCATGAGGGTACTAGTGAAGTAAAGAGGTCGAGAATTAATTCTCTAACTCGTCAATATGAATTATTCAGAATGAACCAAGGAGAAAGCATTCAGGAAATGCAAAAGAGGTTCACCCACATTGTAAATCATCTTGCATCATTAGGTAAGAGTTTTTCTAATGAAGATTTGATTAACAAAGTTCTAAGATGTCTAAGCAGGATTTGGAAACCCAAGGTAACAGTCATATCAGAATCGAGGGATTTGTCAACAATGACACTAGCTACCCTCTTTGGAAAGCTTCATGAGCACAAACAGGAACTTAACAGATTAAGTAAATTGAAGAGCACGATAAAAAGAAAAAGGGCATAGTGCTCAAAACCACTTTCTCAACAATTGATGATGATGATGAAGAAAATGGAGAAGGCTCAGAAAACATCGAGGTAAATGAAGAAAACCTTAGTCTTTTAGTTAAAAAATTTGGAAAATTTCTCAAGAAGAAGGGAATACAAAGAATACCTCCTTTTCCTCCAAAGAAAATCCATCACAAAGGGGGAGGAGCATCGTCAACTCCAACTTGCTATGAATGCGGTAAACTGGGCCACGTGAAAATGGAGTGCCTAGTTTACTAAAAGAAGATAGAGAAATTTGAAAAGAAACCCTTCAAGAAAAGAAAAGGAAGAAAAGCTACATAGAATGGGATGACAATGACATGGACTCAACTGACAGCTCAGATAGCGAGGAAGCCTATCTATGTCTTATGGCCAAAGGAGAAGAAGAAGAAGAAAGTGAAAATGAGATAAGTTCTAATACTACTTTATTGCTTTCTTACGATGAATTACAAGATGCCTTTGAAGAATTGCATGATGAATCTTTAAAGCTCACAAAATTAATTTCTTCATCTGTGAAAATGATTTCGTCTTTAGAAAACTAAATTCTTATTTTAATTAAAGAAATTGAAGAATTAAAAATTGAAAATGAAACTTTGGGAATTATTAATGCATGCACCACTCATTCTTCATATGCTTCTACATCTTCATCCTGTTCTTCATGTCATATGCTTGAAAAAGAAATTGAAGATTTAAAGAATACTCTTTCTAAATTCACCTTTGGAAGGAACAACTTAAATATTTTATTAGGAAAACAAAGAATGGTTTTTCAAAAGGTTGGGATAGGTTATAACCCGAAAAATCAACAAAAACTATATAAAAATTTCTTTATGCATTCAAGTACTTCAAGTAGTCCTTTTATTAAATGTTTCTATTGTGGAAATAAATGACACAGTGCATCAACGTGTAATTCTAGGAAAAACATTAACACTAAAATTGGAACAAAAATGGTTTGCGTTCCCAAGGGTACTATACCCAAAACTGACTCACAAGGACCCAAAAAAATTTGGGTACTAAAAGTTAAAATTTGAATTTGCGTTGTAGGTGTGCTTGAAGGTCAAGAGCTCAAATTGGTATCTCGATAGTGGCTGCTCCAAGCACATGACCAGAGACGACTCCAAATTCTCATTCCTTGTACCCAAAACTTATGGGCATGTAACTTATGGAGATAACAACAGAGGAAAAATTCTTGGAGTCGGTAAAGTCGGTAAGAATCCTAATTCCTCTATTAATAATGTGTTGCTTGTTGAAGGTTTGAAACATAACTTACTCAGTATTAGCTAATTATGTGATAAGGGAAATAGAGTAATTTTTTATTCTAATTGTTGCATTATTGAAGGTAAAAGTGATAAGCATGTTAAATTTGTGGATTATAGAGTTAATAATATTTATATGATTAGCCTTGATGATATATCCTCAAATGATTCAAAAAGCCTTTCAAGTAAAGAAGATGAATCATGGTTATGGCATAAGAGAATTGCACACATTCACATGGATCATCTAAAAAAGTTGGTCTCTAAAGAGTTAGTAATTGGATTACCCAAGCTCAATTTTATAAAAGATAAATTATGTGATGCATGTTAAAAAGGAAAACAAGTAAAAGTCTCTTTTAAAGCTAAAAATGTTATTTCAACTTCTAGACCCTTACAACTTTTGCACATGGATCTTTTTGGACCATCTAGAATTATGAGCTTTGGTGGGAATTACTATGCTTTGGTGATTGTGGACGATTTTTCTAGGTTCACATGGACTTTATTTCTTTCTCATAAAAGTGATGCATTTCTAGCCTTTAAGAAACTTGCTAAAGTTATCCAAAATAAAAAAGGTTTTTCTATTACAGCCATAAGAAGTGACCATGGTGATGAGTTTGAAAATTTTTGTGATGAACATAGCATTGAGCATAATTTTTCTGCCCCTAATACTCAACAACAAAATGGAGTTGAAGAAAGGAAAAATTGATCTTTAGAAGAAATGGTGAGAACTATGCTCAATGAAGCTTCTCTTCTTAAGTATTTCTGGGCTGGGGCGGTTAATACCGCGTGTTATGTAATGAATAGAGCCCTAACAAGGCCAATTTTAAAGAAAACTCCATATGAATTGTACAAGGGAAGAAAGCCAAATATTTCATGTTTTTGGATGTAAATATTTTATTTTAAATAATGGAAAGGATAACTTGGAAAAGTTTGATGCTAAGTCTAATGAAGGTATATTTCTTGGTTATTCCAATCATAGTAAGGCTTTTCGTATTTATAATAAAAAAAATAATGACTATTGAAGAGTCCATTCATGTTGCCTTTGACAAAACTAATCCAAATGGACCGAGAAAGGACTTTGTTGATGATGTTGTAGAAATCTTGGTGGAAACACATTTGGACAGCAAAGAAAGAGAAGTCAAGGAGCAAGAGGAAACTCAAGAAGATAAACAAAGACAAGGGGATTCACAAGTCTTTGACCTTCCCAAAGAATGACGGACTTCAAAATATCATTCTCTTGATCAAATTATAGGTGATGTGTCTAAAGGTGTAAGTACTCGTAATTCCCTTAGAAATGTATGTAATCACTTAGCCTTTGTTTCTCAAATTGAACCTAAAGATATAATTTAAGCTTTTGATGATGAACATTGGTTTTTAACTATGCAAGAGGAATTAAATCAATTTGAAAGAAATCAAGTTTGGGAATTAGTTCCTAGGCCTAACAATCATCCTATAATTAGCACTAAATGAGTTTTTAGAAATAAACTTGATGAAAATGGATTAATAACAAGAAACAAAGCTAGGCTAGTTACTAAAGGATATAATCAAGAAGAAGGAATAGATTATGAAGAAACCTATGTACCTGTAGCTAGATTAGAAGCTATTAGAATGTTACTTGCATATGCTTACATCATGGATTTCAAATTATATCAAATGGATGTTAAAAGTACTTTTCTAAATGATTTTATTCAAGAAGAGGTATGCGTTGAACAACCTTCAGGTTTTGAAAATCATGAACTACTTAACCATGTTTTTAAACTCAAAAAGGCCTTGTATGGCTTAAAACAAGCTCCTAGAGCTTGGTATGAAAGGTTGAGTAAGTTTCTTTTAGAAAATGATTTTTTAAGAGGAAAAGTCGATACTACCCTTTTTATTAAAAATAAAAAGCATGATATTCTTCTTGTACAAGTATATGTGGATGATATTATTTTTTGTGCTACTAATGAATCACTTTGTAAGGAATTTGCTAAGACAATGCAGAATGAATTTGAAATGTCGATGATGAGAGAGCTTAATTTCTTCCTCGGACTTCAAATCAAACAAACAAAGGAAGGGACCTTCATAAGTCAAACCAAATACTGCAAGGAACTGCTCAAAAAGTTTGAAATGAACAGCGCTAAACACATGGCCACTTCAATGGCCACTTTTTGCTATTTGGACAAAGATGAATGAGGTAAATCCGTAGAAATAATGAAATACAGAGGTATGATTGGATCTCTCCTCTATCTTACTGCTAGTAGGCCAGATATTATGTTTAGTGTATGCATGTGTGCTAGATATCAGGCTAACCCTAAGGAATCTCATCTAAGTGCTGTTAAATGTATAATGAAGTACCTAGTAGGTACTTCACAAATGGGCTTGTGGTACCCTAAGGGTACCTCATGCAGCCTAATAGGCTATTCCGACTCTAATTTTGTAGGATGCAAAATGGATAAGAAGAGTACTAGTGGGACATGCCACTTGCTTAGTAGTTCTTTAGTTTCTTGGCATAGCAAGAAACAAAATAGTGTGGCTTTGTCTACAGCTGAGGCTGAATATGTTGCAGTCAGGAGTTGTTGTGCTTAAATCCTATGGATGAAGCAACAACTTCTAGACTATGGTCTTCAGCTTAATCACATCCTGATAAGATGTGACAACACTAGTGCAATAAATCTCTCTAAGAATCCCATTTTGCATTCTAGAACAAAACATATGGAGATAAGACATCACTTTATCAGAGATCACGTCCAAAAAGGGGATCACATTCTTGAATTTGTTGAAACATCTAAGCAACTTGCAGATATTTTCGCTAAACCCCTAGCAAAAGAAGCATTCTTTTATATTAGAGGAGAATTAGGCATATTTGATCAATCCAACATATAAATGTTTGTAATTATTGCTTATTTATAGATTTATCATTCTTGAATTATTACTGACTTGAGCGTTGGAGATATCCCAAATCTTATTTTTTTAGGTATTTCATCATTGGGTAAGTTTTCCTCTCTTGTTTTTCATTCATGGACGTGTGTTTTACTGTTATTCATATGGATTTATTCGAATAAATCTAAGTTTATTCGAATAAAATTCAGTTAGATGCTCAAAAATGGTGTTGCATATCAGTGTTATTCGAATAACACTTCATTTATTTGAATAAACTGACATTTAGCAACTACAACTCTTTTGTTTGGTTTTTATTTTATTCGAATATATCCTAGCCTATTCGAATAAACTGACTTCCATGATAGTTCTCTATATGCTATAGTTTCAGCTTTATTCGACTAGAGCTCAGCTCATTCGAATAACTTGCGACTCGTTTGTGCAGTCTTTTATGCTTACTCTCTGTCTATTCGAATAAACCTCTAGGTTATTCGAATAAAACTTGATAAAAAGCCACAACGTTTGGTTTTCCCTACTTCTTTATTTGAATAAACCCTAGCTGAAATCCCATGACCTTTAAGTTTCCACGAAGGATTATTCGAATAACCCCATTAGTTATTTGAATAAACTCGGGCCTCCTATTTAAAAGCCCACACCATGCGCTCAATGCTTCATTCTTCCCTTCTCTCTGTTTCTTCCCTCTGCTCCCCTGCCCACGCCACCATCATCTCTTTGCTCACCTCCACCATTCCTGTCTATCTCTCTCTCTCTCTCTCTCTCTTCCAAACCTCCAAACACATGGCCTCCTCTTCCTCTCATGGAAAGCGTCCTCGCATGAAGAATGCCACCTGCAATAATCCACTCAACTTGCGAAGGCTCTCCACCAACGAAGAACAACATGGCCGCTTCATCAAACACTTTTGGGAGAGAAATCTTGTCCAGCCTAAATACCTTCAGCTCTTTTTTTTTCCAGCAGAACGGAGGCTTTGATTTTCTGACCCTGTGCAAAATCATGGAGTCCTGTAGCTTTGTTCTCACCAGGCTGTCCTCTACCCTGCTCTGGTCAAGATGTTCTACTACAATTTAGAGATTGTTGGCCAGAACCTTTTTTCCGAAGTCTGTGATCAAAACATCATCATCACTCCGCAGGACTGGGTGACCATGTTTAGGTTGCAGTTCGCTGGCACACCCATTGAAGAAGATGACAACCCTCTCCTTCATGCATTCAACAGAAATCAGGTGACTGAAGACTTGCTAAAGCCTAGACTTGCCTTGCCAGACAAGGGCCTCAAGGGAGGAATGCTGAAGAGCCAAGATAGGCTTCTGTATTATGCTCTTGTGCATATCCTGCTCCACGTGGTGGGAATTATGCCTATCTCAGTGAAGATGACATCTTCATGCTCTGGATCTTGAAAAGTGGTCATAAAATCAACTGGCCTGTGTTCATCATGAAGCATATGATGAAGGCCAAGGGCAAGGAAAAATCTGACTTGCCTTATGGCATTCTCATCACTACCTTGCTTAGCAAGTATCCTCAGGTTTTGGAGAGTGAGCGCGCCATCGCTTTAACTCATCACAATGTCTTTAGAGCCCACACTTTGCACAAAATGAAGATGATCAAGACTGATGCAGGCTGGGTGTGAGGTTGCTGATGATGAGTTTGACCCAGAGGACCCTGCTGTACCTGCTGCCCCTGATGCCCTTGCTGATGCACCTGCTCCAGTCACTTTGGAGTTGATCATGGCTACCTTGCGCGATAAATGTGCCTATATAGAACATACTTTCTCTATTCTTTTTGACAAAATAGAAGGTATTGAACATGAGGTTGCTGCCTTACGAACTACATCACTTGCTCCTACACCCGACTCTCCGCCTCCGCCTCCAGATGCTTATTTCTAGGAGCTTTACATCTTAGGATCTTTGTTGTTGATCTACTTTGTTATTTTATTTATTTGCCTTTGTACTTGCATCACCGTTGCTTAATGAATAAATGATGTTTTTGTGCCTATTTAATGTGCTTTACAGTTCTTCATCTGATTTATTCCCTGTATTTATAATTGATTATTTATCTATGGGACTTACCCCTCCTTTTTGCTCATGACAAAAGGGGGAGAAAATTTTGAATTTATTTTGAGAAAAGACAGGTAAAATTAACAAGAGAAATTGGATTTCAAAAGTAAGGGGGAGCTGCACACATCTCTGATATATATTACCTCTTATAAGTAAAGAGGGTGAGTAAGCTTTTAATACCTCTTTGTGAATTCCAATTATATGCACTAATTCTTTTCTCATTGTTAGTTTATCATCATCAAAAAATGGGAGAATGTGATTGAACATATGTCTTTGAAGAATTGTTTTGATGATAACAAACATGAAGACAAAAATGAAGATGAAGACCAAGTCTACGATCTTTTAAGGATAGCTTTAGAACTTAGAGTCTTTTTGTACGGAGCTCACTTTAATATCTCACTGTTTTGAAAGATAAGATAAAAATATCTAATTAGCTTTCAAAAAGGAACTTAAGTGTTTTTTTGAAATGAATATGGAATTATCTTAAAACTATTTCTTAATAGTTTTATTTGAATAATATTCCTTCTATTCGAATAAAGCCTTCTAGCAAAATTTGTTTCTTAAGCTGCTATTCGAATAACATTTAAGTTATTCGAATAATGTCTTTCAAATCTTGCTGCAAGCTTTTATTTTTTAACTGTTATTCAAATAGGGCATTAACTATTCGAATAAAAGGCTTTTCCAGAACTGCTTTCATAAATGAGTTATTCGAATAACTCAGTTGTTATTTGAATAAACTTGTTTTCTCAGAACTTTGTTTTTAACAGTGTTATTCGAATAATGTATAGGTTATTCGAATAACCCATGTCAGACTTATTTTCATGAAGCTTTTATAAACCGTGTTATTCAAATAACACATTATATATTCGAATATACACGAATGAATATGAATTCTGATATAGAAATTAATGGCCATATTTGTTCGAATTTACGAGCTTTAATTGCACCCAATGGTCATTTTCTTAAATTGCTCTATAAATAGAGGCCTTGGGTCATTTCTAAATTGGCCTAATAGTCTGAATCATTTTCTACTTGCACTAACTCATGAATTATATTTTCTACGCTCCTTTTTGATTAAAACTTTGAAATATTTTGTGTGAGCTCTATTAGCACTTCAATTTGTATTATTTACTCTTAAAGAGAGTTTCTTTTCATTTATTTTCTACTCAATTATAAAAGGGGTGAGGTATCCCTCAAAGGTTTGTATAAGGGTGAGGTATCCTTGCAGGTTGAGACTTTAGCACAAGGGTAGAGTTTTTCTATGTGTGAAAAGTGCTTTATTTTGTAATGGTAGCAAGCACCTATTAAAGATTGTATACATAATGAAAAATCTCGAATTGTGTTTCGAGGACTGGACGTAGGCCACAAGTGGTTAGTGGTTGAACCAGGATAAATATCGTGCTTACTCTTCTTTTCTTTATCTCTTTATTTAATGCAAATTTAATTTTGTTGCATATTTATTTATTTACTTTTCTTAAAACTCTTCTTCTTCATCTCTCAATTCTTCTCTTTGTTTAATAGCATCTATACTTGTGTTTATTTTAAAAGTATTTGTGAAAAAAATTTCAACTCAATTTACCCCCCTCTTGAGTACTGGAAGCCACTTGGTAACAGATATATGGAGCATTTGAGTCAAAATTGGAAGAGAAAGCCAAATTTGTATCTCAGCAAGCAACGCTGTGACGTGGGCATGTTAATGTCGAAGGGTTGGTTTATTCCCCTGCATTAGTACAAAGACCTGAGGCCAAAGCGCCGCGGCCCAAGGAAATGATTGCCACGACGTAGGTGACCTAAATATCTAGAGCGCTGCGATGCTGAGAAGTGGACACCAAGACGTCTGTGACCTAATTGTACTCGCGCCGCAGTATGATGTGTTTAATACCACGGCATCCCTTATTTTTCTGTGCCTATAAATACTATTTTATTAGATTTTAGGTAAATGCTTTTCTTAGTTAAGAGAAACTGCAGCTGGAATTCACGTTTTGGAGGTTGAGGAGGTTAGGGGAGCCAAGGTTGAAGGCCATCTTCTTCATGGAAGGAGATTCAAGCTTCAAAGATGATATCAATGAGCTTTCTTCCATCTCCATATGCTTTCCCTTATCTTCTTTATCTTTTGAGCACTATTTTTTATGTATATTTTCGTGTTCAATGATTAGCTGAGCTGTATTTAGGGATATTTTGGATCTTTCTATGAATATTAATGAGTTTGTAATCTTTTGAGTATATATTGATGTTTAGTTATGTTCAATCATATGGTTCTTAATGCTCATGAAGGTTTGATAAGCTTTTGATTGATTTGATAAAATCTAATGAACCTAGACATAGGAATTTGGATTTTAGATTTAATGTATAGTTGATGCATGTTCGATGAATTCAATTGGCTTGGATAAGTTGATTCGCTAATGGGATAGAAATATACCTCTTAGCCATGCATAGCGAGTGTTTGGGAATAGATCATTCATGAGTGGAGTTTGCACCAGTTCTCATGGAAACATAGTGAATTAGGTAAATGAAACTATGATTGATTGACCTAGACATAGACTCTTAACTAAATCAGATTCTCAAGCTAACTTAACGATTCATTGATGTTGCTTATAATGATTGTATGTCATTAGTATGAAATAGGAGATGAAGAAGGATTCCCTAGATCTCTAAACATTATTTTTTTTGCTTTGTAGTTTAGATTAGTTTTACTGCACTTTTCCTATTTTTATGTTCTTGAATAGAATTAGTTAAACTATTGGTTGATACTTAGCTATGGAAGCCAACATCCTCATGGGAACAATCTCTTACTTTATATCTGTATTACTTGAATGACCCGTGCACTTGCGGTACAAATGGTCTAACAAGTTTTTGGTCAAGAAAAGAAGTTTTTATCTTATGAAAGGACTAAGAATTTGCTATTAGTAAACACCCGGGATTTTTTACTATAACTTCAAGCTTGAACAAGTGTCTGCTACTTTTACAAAATAGAGCACTCTTCGCACCTAGGGATGCCTCACCTTTGTGCTTGAGACTCAATAGTCAAGGATACCTCACCCTTACAAATTCTTTGAGGGATACCCCACACTCTTTACAATGAATCAAAATATAGTAGACAACAAACTCTTAGAAGAGTGGAAAATACAACTCGAAGCTCTATGAAGCTTTTTAAGGATATCACAAATTTTGGTGAAAAAGAGCGTAGAAATTTGGTAAAATATGAATCACGAATTAAAGTAAGAAAGAATTGTTTCAGATAGTTAGGTGTGTTTAAAAGATGACCCAAAATCATGTATTTATAGTATTCTTGAGAAAATAGTTGTTGTGGGTATTTAATCCTTGTATTGAATGCGAAAATAGTCGTGTGTTTCTAAAACTGGAACTATGTTTATTCGAATAATCTATACGTTATTCGAATAACACATTTAAATACCCCACCAACAAACTGGTTTTGTAACGTGTTATTTGTAATACCCCAATTTTTTGTTTTTCTTGAAATAAATCAGTTTTATAATATTTATGAGTTTTTGTGAATTTTTGGAAATTTTTAATTATTTTAATTATTTTAATATTATTTTGATATTTTAATATTATCTTAAAACTATATGTCCGAATTTCATTTTTTCTGAAAATATATGAGTTTTATATTTTTTATGATTTTTGTGAATTTTTGTAGAACTTTCTTAGTAATTGATTATTTTAGTATTATTTTGAGTTATGTGTGGGCCCGGGGTGGACTTAAGACAGGCCTAGAAAAATAAAAAAATTTCTTGGACCAGAAAGTTCTGGACTGTCAAGGCGGGATCGGGGGATCTTACTAAACCCGAAACTAGGAACAGTTGATGGAGATTTCTTTATCTGAGTTTTCCATTACCTATTGTGTAATAATAGCAGTAGCTATTGTTCCTTGGGTAATATCTATTAGAAAAATATCTTAATGACTCAACTAGTGACTCAGTATTATGACTCACCATGCTGACTCAGCTGCTCTAGAAAATTCTATGATGACTCGTCTAGTAAATATCTAAGGATAAATATCTAGGAATAAATATCTAACAAAAAATATCTTACTAAAATATCTTAGCAAAATATCTAGTTGAAAATATCTTTTGAAAAATATCTAAATGAAAATATTGAAGCTAAATATCTTAAGTGTAATCATGAACCATCATTACTTAGCTTTTTGACTAACCGATAGGAATTGGTTAAACATAGTGGCTTGGACTTTGCTATGAACCATTGGATGGAAAACTTGATGAAAAAGCCTTAGATCATCACCATTGATCTAATCAATGGTGTGAGAGCAATCTTGATAAAGAAACTTATGATATTCACCTTAGATTTAATCAATGGCTAGGAGATGGAGTTATTTTTCAATGGTTAGATTTGTTAGTTGAGAAACTAGATAATCGAATCTATAGTTACAAGAAAATATCTAGAGTTTTGTAGAAACATGATCAATGCATGACAAATGCATGACATAATTATATAACTAGAAAGTTAGACATGTAACTGGATGACTTAACTAGATTAGCTTAAATGTAACTAAGAAACTAATGGAAACAAAACTTAGTTAGTTTTCCATTAAGTCACATGGTTACTAGGAGGTTCTCGGATGTTCAAGAAACATCTTTTATGACCAATTGATGACTACTTGATTACCTAAACCATGTGCAACCATGTTAAGCCATGTGATCTAGTAAAATAAGTCATAGCCTTTCTTTCCTATTGCATCCCACGGCCATGCATTGCATAATAGGCTATTCCATTTCATTTTCTCACACTTTGTGACAAACGAAAAGCTATCATCTTTCTCTCAAAATTCAAGAACACCAAGAACACTCAAAACTCTATTCTTCTCTCTTTCTTGAAGAATTTGGCTACCACCCTTTAAATCTATTTCCAATCTTCCATAATTTTATCAAGCTACATATCTTGAATCTTCTCATCAATCCAAAACACTTTCATGTTGAGAACTTCTCAAAACTCCTTCATCTTCATCATCATATCAAGCCAAGAACACAAAAGCTTTTATCCTTCCTACCTTGTGTACCTCACGGCCATGACCATTGAAACACCTTCAAATCTTTAATAATTTTAAACAACCTTAGATCTTGAACCTATACACAATCCTAAGATACTTTGTAGTTAAGATCTTAGCCTAGTTCTATCATCTTCAACCTTGCTTGTCAAGTTAAAGATCAAAAAGTTCATACCTTGTCCATCCAAGAAGCTCACGGCCAACCACCCAAGAACCATTTTCCAAGTTTGCATAATTTAAACGAATCACCTTTCTTGAATCTTCACATCATTCTAAGACTCTTTAATGTTGAAACTTTGGTCAAATTCCATCATCTTTAAGCTTGAATCTTGGATTTGAGTTCTAAGGTTTCAAGGTAAAAATCTTGAAACTTTGTTTCTTATTTGATTCTTAGAATCCTAAGATCATGTTTGCTTTATGGTCATCTAAATCAAGCTTTAGATAATAATTTGTATGAGTTTGATTTGATTCTAAGATCTACTTCGTGGTGAAAGTGTGATACAAAGAAAATCCTACGAGGAGCTAGGAGAACATCAACTAAGTAAGAGAGAGATTAACCTATCGGCCATATATGGCGATGAAGGAATGGATTATTTGTATTTGTGAGTGAAAAATCCATATGAGGATTTATTCACTTGATTGTGTGGTTATTGTTTTATGAGATAATATTGTTGTATTGCTTTGATAAATATGCATGATTTATATACGTGTTTGGTATGCTTATAGTTTTGATAATATGCTTACAAATATGATTTGGAAAGCATGTTAATTTCTGTGTAACTTAGGATGTGATTCACATGATAGAAATTGTATGATGGTTCCAAAGAACCTAGAGGCACAGCCTCAACATCACCAAGGGACCAAGTTTTCTAAATTATTTTCCTAATTAAGGATTAAATGATTCTATGACAATAAATTAAGTAATTTTTATAAGGAATAAAATGTTAGAAAAGAATTAGATATGATTTATGAAGCATAGTAGGAAATTCGGCCAACATGCCATTTTGATGTTCAAGATCCTAAATTATTTACTAAGTGTAGACTTAGGTGCTTAAATGGTAAGGAATCAATTTGGCAAGTTTTTGAATCTAAATGAAAGTAATTAACTTTTTAGAATAAAAATTAGCCTAATTAAGTTATGTACTAAAATAAAAGTTGAAACTTGAAATTTGTTAACGTATAGCTCACCCTTTGGGTTTTGAAGCGCGTTAGAAAATTTTGAGCTGTAATGTCTCAAGTAAGTTAAAGAAATACAGTTTTATTGGAAATAGTAGAAAGTACTGATTTTGATGAGAACATCTTGAAAATATTGTTTTAAGAGGAATTATTATGAAAATAATGGAAATAAAGTCAAATTTTGATAATAAATGAGAAAAGTATTATTTTGAGCTTAGAATACGTTAAAATATTTTACATAATTGAAAATACGTAGAAAAGCTCTTACGCGATTTAAAAATAATAAATTTTAGCTACACGATTGAGAAAACATTTTAAAATCTTTATGTGATTGAGAAAATGTTAAAAAATCTTTACGCGATTTGAAAACGTAACAGAAGTGTTACGCAATTGTGAAAATGCAATAATATTGCTACACAATTGAGGGGAACAGCAAGTTGTGCTGTAGGGTCAATGTTTGTGAAACTGAAGTACTGGACCCGAGTGGATCTTTGGTATTATCGATTGTATGGGCAGTTATATAATATCATAAATACTAATAGTATTGGACAGTTGTATGTGCGGTTGCGTTAATATCATTGGGAATAGTACAACAGTACTTTGTTTCAATTAAAAGATTTTTTGAGCATTATACAGTGACACTGCCATGTGACGACGTGTGAATAAGAAATACTGTGTGATTAATGACAGTATATCATCATGAGACGGCATATGAATAAAGAAATACTATGTGATCAATGACAGTATATGTTTGAATCATTTATCATGCATAGAAAAGCTTGTTCACTTGAGCATAGAAAAGCGTGTTCGCTTTAGCATAGAAAAGCATGTTCACTTGAGCATAGAAAAGCATGTTCGCTTATGGATAGAAAAGCGTGTTTGCTTAACATAGAGCATTGTGCATAATCATGGTCCTTGTACTCATTGAGCATATTTAATGTACACATGGTTCATAAGTATACTCAGCATTTATACTGTGGTGATATAGTATTATTGTGATATAAGATGATTGTGGTATTACCATTGTGTCTGCTATTATACTGCAAGTTTATTAGATTATTTATCTATTAATGTCATGAATATATCTGTTGATTTTATATTAATCTATGGATTGTATGTATGGAACGACATTGTTGTTCGTATCGTTTCTTTGCTACCATATTAGCATGCGATGTAGGGGATCTCACCTCTTTGCTATTTGATTTTGTCTGTTTCTATTTTATGTCCACATTTGTAAAGACTGCAATGGTAACTAGAAGTAATCAACTAGATTTCTTTAGGCTACAATTTCTTGAAGGCGCTACTGCTTGGCGTGTCCATTGGGATACAGGACACATAGAGTATTATGGTGACATTACTCTATCAGTAAGTAGGACTCGCCATGGGATCGTTACTTCATTTTATACGGTTGCTTATGTAGAGGTTATTTTTCCTATTAGGGAGTTATTGAATGAATTTCACTATACTCCTAGAGAGAACTTCGATATATCTTTGGGTCGAATTTCTATCCATCGAGACATTCCCAGCTAGGGAATTTGTCTTCTGACATGGGCTCATATCTTAGGTGTTATGTTTTTGAGTATGTAAAGATAATGAATGAATAGTTGTAGTAAACTTTATTTATATGAAAAGTATATTTATTCAATTTTTATATTTTGAGTTACTTTAATTTGATCAATTGATGTTTTTCGCGAACAAGAAATTTTGAAACTCGTATTTAAATAATATTAAATATTTTGTAACTTGGAAAATTAATTAATTATAAGGAGTTGGTATGAATGTGATACCCTTCGGAGGGGTGTTACATTAGTTGGTATCAGAGCCCCAGTTAAGAGTCTTTTGGGTTTGTGGGTAGGCTTATCTTGTTTGTGTTGTGTGTTTCTCTAACACCGAACACAGAGATATATTGTTTTGTTTTTGAAAGGAGATAATGTTTATTTAAATGGTTACGTTTGGTTTCTTTGTGTTTTGATTTATTTGTCTTTGAAGAAAGACAATGGATTGTGGTAAGCGTAAGCATGTGGATGCGAGAAGTGGTGATGATTGTATAGTCGCAGCTAGAAGTGTAATACAAAGGACGACTGACGTAGCAGTACAACAGAGTCAGAAAATTGTTCAACAACAGGAACTAATAATTGAACTTCAAGGTTTATTAGAGTTAGAGCGGTCACTAGATGCAAGAAGCTATAACTTTGAACCTTCAATAATCCAAAAGGGAAAGAAATGTAAAGTCAACTGATTTCAACAAAAGCTATATATACGACCACCGGGGAAGCAACAACGAACAAATAGAGGAAGTACTAGTGGCAACAGATTTGGTCAGACTGTGGCATCAACATCGAAATGTAGGAAATGTGGAAAGGCTCATTTGACAAAGGAATGTACGATCAAATGAATTATTTGTTTCAGATGCGGGAAGCCCAGACATATTTCTAGAGGTTGTACACAACCGGGTGACGGAACCTTCCATTAGTAATGAACGTACGACAAGATCTCAAGTAGAAGAAAGAGTCAATACGAAGAGTGGAATGGAAGCATTCAAATATAAAGATTTAAGAAACAAGGAAGCTATGCCATAGAGAGTAATCCTAAAACTGTACTGTATAACTTGCAAGGTAACCCATTCTCTTATGGTTTGTGACTGTGTGAATCTTTTGGGGTTATCTGTGTTTTTGTTTCCTTTTGACTTGAATAGTGCTACTTCAACTTCTAAACTTGTTATCATTACTCAGCCTGTTTAAAAACTATCCTCTTATTACTTGAGATCGAAACTTTTTTATTGACTTAGTTTATCTACTTCTTTCACGAATAGACTGAGTAAATCGATTTGGGTTATCCGTGTCTTTGTTATCTTTTGATCTGAGTATTTCTACTTTTCTTGTCAAACTTGTTTATCCTCAAGTTTTCTAACTCTATCTTACCTCTATTAAAGATCAAATCTCTTTTATTGATTTGATTTGCTTATTTAAAATCACATCTATTTGAGTTCATGACTTTATAAATTGATTGGTTATCTTCTAACCATATCTTACTTGATTATTGTAATGAAACTTTAGTGTTTCTTGAAACTAAGATTTTTGGATTTGAATCCAAAAAGTTCATTTCTAAATTTATTGGACCATGTTCATTTCAAAATCTATTAAACCATATTAAATTCTTTGTTGGATAATTCTGATAATCTACCGAATAGCCTTATCACTTTCCTTTATAACCTTCATAGTGCCTTCCATGTATCTCAATTGAGAAGAATTATTCTTGATTCACCCATGTTACAATACCAAATACAGTGTAATTAGAAAGAGAACTTGATCTATGAGACATTTTCTGTTAAAATTTAGGATAGGCGAGTGAAACAACTTACCTTGGTGGAGGTAATCTGGAACGATGTGATGGGAGATACAACATGGGAACTAGAAGACCAAATGAAGGAAGTCATTATTTTCTTCAAGATCAATTTGCATTCTGATTATTATCAGACTTGCGTGAAGATAGAAAGATATTTCAAGATAGTTTTTCAGACGTGTTATAGTCGCTACGAGTGTTTAGTAATACTGTTCGAGGTAACAAATGCTTCTATGATATTCACGAATTACATAAATAGAATATTTCTTTCCTATCTGGGCAGATTGGTTGTTATCTTTATTAACAACATTCTGATCTATTCTCGAAGTGAAGGAGCATGTTGAACATCTGAATACAGTTCTTCAAATTCTGAAGAAGAAGAAGAAGAAGAGATTATACGCGAAGCTGTTTAAAAGTGCATGAGAAGAATTATTCAACTTATGTTTTAGAAGTTGCGATAGTCATTTTGCGATGAAAATTTGAAGATGTTTTCAACCTACAATGTCTACAGTAATTTGAAGAGTTTGGAGTACCTGTTCGATCAAGAAGGGGTTGGAAGGACTACGATTTTCAACTTCAACGTCATTCCGAAAGGTGAATGTCATGGCGAATGCCTTAAGTAGAAAACGTATTTAGCATATTTGCTATGATGAATAAGGAGAATTTGTTTGACTACTATTTTTATTCGAATAATCTGATGGAGAAAATCCAAGAAAAGTAGGAGGATCGTCTATAACGACGTAACTGAAAATGCTATGTAGAAGTTTGAAGACAAGATAAAGGAGTAACATCTTTTTGTGTGTTATGTAAGAAAAATTTTTCAAGGATGAAATTCTTTTTAGAGAGGGAGAGTTGTCACACCCTGATTTTTCATTTTTCTTGAAATAAATAAGTGTTATAATATTTATGAGGTTTTGTGAATATTTGAAAATTTTTAATTATTTTGATTATTTTAATATTATTTTGATATTTTAATATTACCTTGAAAACTGATGTCCAAATTTCATTTTTTCTGAAAATATATGAGTTTTATAATTTTTATAATTTTTGCGAATGTTTGTAAAACTATCTGAGTAATTAATTATTTTAGTATTATTTTGAGTTATGTGTGGGCCAGGGGTAGACCCGAGGCGGGGCTCAGAAAAACAAAATTTTTTCCTGGACCAGAAAGTTTCGGACTGTTAAGGCTGGATCGGGGGATCTTACTAAACCCAAAATTGGGAACAATAGATGGAGATTTCTTTATCTGAGTTTTCCATTACCCATTGTGTAATAATAACAGTAGCTATTGTTCCTTGGGTAATATCTGTTAGAAAAATATCTTGATGACTCAGCTGGTGACTTAGCACTATGACTCACCATGCAAACTCAGCTGTTCTAGAAAATTCTATGATAACTTGTCTAATAAATATCTAAGGATAAATATGTAGGAATAAATATCTAACGGAAAGTAACTTACTAAAATATCTTAGCAAAATATCTAGTTGAAAATATCTTTTAAAAAATATCTAAATGAAAATATCTAAGCTAAATATCTTAAGTGTAATCATGAACCATCATTACTTAGCTTTTTGACTAACCAATAGGAATTGGCCAAACATAGTGGCTTGGACTTTGCTATGAACCATTGGATGGAAAACTTGATGAAAAAGCCTTAGATCACCACTATTGATCTAATCAATGGTGTGAAAGAAATCTTGATAAAGAAGCTTATGATATCCACCTTAGATTTAATCAATGGCTAATTGATGGATTTAATTTTCAATGGTTAGATTTGTTGGTTGAGAAACTAGATAATCTAACTTAGTTACTCTAATAGCCAAAGTAGTAACTAAATGGAACTAATTAAGTTAGCAAATACTTAGAATCTATAGTTACAAGAAAATATATAGAGTTTTGTAGAAACATGATCAATGCATGACATAATTATATAACTAGAAAGTTAGACATGTAACTAGATGACTTAACTAGATTAGCTTAAATGTAACTAAGAAACTAATGGAAACAAAACTTAGTTAGTTTTCCATTAAGTCACACGGTTACTAAGAGGTTCTAGGATGTTCATAAAACATCTTTTATGACCAATTGCTGACTACTTGATTACCTAAACCATGTGCAACCATGTTAAGCCATGTGATAGTTTTCTATCTAGTAAAATAAGTCATAGCCTTTCTTTCCTATTGCATCCCACGGCCATGCATTGCATAATAGGCTATTCCATTTCATTTCCTCACACTTTGTGACAAACGAAAAGCTATCATCTTTCTCTCAAAATTCAAGAACAACAAGAACACTCAAAACTCTATTCTTCTCTCTTTCTTGAAGAATTCGGACACCACCCTTCAAATCTATTTACAATCTTCCATAATTTTATCTAGCTACATATCTTGAATCCTCTCATCAATCCAAAACACTTTCATTTTAAGAACTTCTCAAAACTCTTTCATCTTCATCATTATATCAAGCCAAGAACACAAAAGCTTTTATCCTTCCTACCTTGTGTACCTCACGGCCATGACCATTGAAACACCTTCCAATCTTCAATAAATTTAGACAACCTTAGATCTTGAACCTATACACAATCCTAAGATATTTTATAGTTGAGATCTTAGCCTAGTTCTATCATCTTCAACCTTGTTCGTCAAGTTGATAATCAAAAAGTTCATACCTTGTCCATCCAAGAAGCTTATGCCACCCACCCAAGAACCATTTTCCAAGTTTGCTTAATTTAAACTAATCACATTTCTTGAATCCTCACATCACTCTAAGACTCTTTGATGTTCAAACTCTGGTCAAATTTCATCATCTTCAAGCTTGAATCTTGGATTTGAGTTCTAAGGTTTCAAGGTAAAAATCTTGAAACTTGGTTTCTTATTTGATTCTTAGAATACTAAGACCATGTTTGATCTATGGTCATCTAAATCAAGCTTTAGGTACTAATTTGTATATGTTTGATTTGATTCTAAGATCTACTTGCAGGTGAGAGTGTGAGACAAAGAAAATCCTATGAGGAGCTAGATGGACATCAACCAGGTAAGAGGGAGATTAACCTCATTGGCCATATGTGGCAATGAAGGAATGAATTGTTTGTATTTGTGAGTGAAAAATCCATATGAGGATTTATTCACTCGATTGTGTGGTTGTTGTTTTATGCTTGTTGGATTATATGTGATTATTGTATTGCTTTGATAAATATGCATGATTTATATATGTGTTTGGTATGCTTATAGTTTTGATAATATGCTTACATGTGTGATTTGGAAAGCATGTTAATTTTTGTGTAACTTAGGATGTGATTCACATGATAAAAATTGTATAATGGTTCCAAAGAACCTAGAGGCACGGCCTCAACATCACCAAAGGGACCAAGTATTCTAAATTATTTTCAAAACCCGAAGGTTGTTCAATGTACACCTCCTCTTGAATAAAACTATTTAAAAAGGAACTTTTAACACCCATTTGATATAACCTAAAATCCATGATGCAAGCATATGCAAGTAATATACTAATGGCTTCTAATCTAGCTACAAGCGCATACGTTTCTTCATAGGCTATTCTTTCTTCTTAATTATAGTCTTTTGTATCCAACTTAGCTTTATTTCTTTTTATTAGACTAGTTTCATCAAGTTTGTTTCTAAAGACCCATTTAGTGCTAATTATAGGATGATCATTAGGCCTGGGAACTAATTCTACTTGATTTCTTTCAAATTGATTTGGTTCCTTTTGCATGGCCAAGATTGTAATGTCCCAGGGCTGCCTGCAGGATTAACGAGTGTCTCCATAAACCAACATGGGTCTTTTCAGCATGCTTTGTCCTCACTCACATGCATCCTACGAAACTTCCCATGAGGTCACCTATCCCACAATTACTCCAGGTTAAGCACGCTTAATCATGGAGTTCTTATGTTCTAGGCTCCCAAAAAGAAGTTGCAACTTGTTGATATGGCTACGCCAAATCAATTCCTTTAAGCCATCCTCAACTATGCAGTCCTATACCTACACAGTCTCTGAATCCCTCTCATTCTGGTGCGTATTTAGATATGCGACCATTCGCCTAGAAGCCTGCCAAAAGCCGCTCCTTGTCCGTGCTTCATTGCACCGGCGATCACTTCCCACCCTCATCGACCCCAGGACACGCATGCCCACCAATTTCCGCTTGGTTCGTCCTCGAACCACACCGTACTGGGAGAGGTCCCATCTCTAATACTATTTATAACGTCCCGGGACTGCCTGCAGGATTGACGAGTGTCTCCACAAACTAACACGGGCCTTTTTAGCGTGCTTTGTCATCACTCACACGCATCCTAAGAAACTTTCCAAGAGGTCACCCATCCTACAATTGCTCCAGGTTAAGCACGCTTAACCATGGAGTTCTTATGTTCTAGGCTCCTGAAAAGAAGTTGCAACTTGTTGATATGGCTATGCCAAATTAATTCCTTTAAGCCATCCTCAACTATGCAATCCTATACCTGCACAATCTCTGAATCCCTTTCGTTCTGGTGCGTATACAGTTCATTCATGCGACCCTTCGCCTAGAAGCCTGCCAGAAGCCACTCATTGTCCGTGCTTCATTGCACCAGCGATCACTTCCTGCCCTTGTTGGCCCCGGGAAACACATGCAACTAATGTAACACCTACCATAGGGTATCACATTTAAGACTAATCCAAATATAATTTACCCAGTTCTAAAATATTTAATCTTGTAAAAACGTAAAGTTTAAAATTTCATTTGTGGAATAAAATAAAAATAGTTAAATTAAATAAAAACATGAGTGAGACTTGTAATAAACACACCAAAATATATATATATAATATTACAAACTTTGTTCCAAATAATTTACATAAATACAAAAATGTTCCAAAAGTAAAAAGCAAACATAAATACTAATAGAACTTTTAAAAATAGACTCAAGGATTCGATTTCTCAGGAGGATCCTCCTCCTCTATGATATCATCAAATAACCCAGGTGGATACATCACACGCCTAACAGGGGTTCTTGCGAAAGACACCATAGAGTCTTCACGCGGGGTATACACAGTGCCACCCCAGAGTTCACGAATAGGCATCGTGAATTCTAGGTGCACAGACGCATGTTGCGTTAAAACAGGGATCCCATTAAGGGTCCCACTCAAGTTCAGAATTAGATCCCCAGTATATACAAAACGTTCGTTATCAAAATCGAACCTCCAGGCATTAGTCCCCTCATGGAACTGTACCCGGACAAAACCTAACACTTGTCGTCTCGCTGCCATCTCAACAAACAAACAGTTAGTGATGGTAAATAGAATTACCAGCTTTTTCGTCTCCCCGGTCTTTATCAAACATACATAACAAACAAATACAATATAACAAAAAGGTGAGATCCCTTACATCAATACCAGTATGGCAGTATAGAAAATATCAGCAAACATACAGATACAATATTTAACATATTTAAATCATATTATCACATCACAGAAAATAAATCAGATAAGTATAATTAACACATTAATATGCTGACCAACTATGGATATGTACACAAATCCATTCCTATTCCATGCAGCTAAACACAATTTTGGAGTGAATGATCTAGAAGACATGTCTGTAAACTCAGCTGCCGTGGCCAAAAGTGCTATAATATACCAGTTTATCAACGTGCACATCAAGGCATTGTACAAGACATTCTACACCAGATCTCGATATAAGACAGTGTCTCGGTCCGGATCGTCGGTGCATTCGCATCGGTCTGCCTCACGGACAAAAGAGCTACCAATTGCCCATTGCGAGGTACCCGCACCCAGACGCCTCCAAGGTCAACAAGTGACCTACACTTATCTACTTACACCTGCACTGAGGTGTAATTCAATCTCCTAGGCAAACAACCTTACTCAAATAAGTTGACACGCTTTTCTATGTATATTTTATAACTCAAACACACATACAATTATTATTTTCACAATATTGTACATACCCTCGCCTTCTCGTGGCAGTATCATTATTCAACATAATTGGGCCCACCACAACAGCCCGACAGCAAATTGCTGTTACGTTCAATCGCGTAACGATATTATCGAATTTTCACAATCGCGTAGCCAAAAATTATTGTTTTTTAGTCACGTAAAAGTTTTTTGACGTATTTTCAATCGCGTAAAGTATTTCTTACTTATTTTAAGCTCAAAATAAGATTTTTCTTATTTAATATCAAAATGTGAATTTATTTCCATAATAATCCCACTTTAAATAATATTTCCAATATATTCTTGCTAAAATCAGTATTTTCTACTTTTTCCTAGAAAATTACATTTCTTTAATTTACTTGAGACATTACAGCTCAAAATTTCCTAACGCGCTTCAAAACCCATAGGAAGAGCTATATGTTAGTAAATGTAAAGTTTTTAGCTTAATAGTCTAATTACGCTCATTTAATTAAAAAATTAGTTTGCTTTCTTTTTAGGTGTATAAGACCTATTAATTTAATTTCCTATCATTCAATTACCTAAGTTTACACTTAGTAAATAATTTTGGATCTAGGAAATTAAATAATTGGCATGTTGGCCAAATTTCATATTAAGCTTCATAAATCATGTTTAATTATTTTCCATCATTTTATTCCTTGCAGAAATCCTTAATTTAATTTCTTATCATAAAATCATTTAATCCTTAATTAAGAAAATAATTTAGAACACATGGTTTGTTTGATGGTGTTGAGGCCGTATGACTCATAGGTTATTTGGAACCTTCATACAATTTTTTCTTCATGTGAATCACATCCTAAATTACACAAAATTAATATGCTCTCCAAGTCACATATACAAGCATACTACCAAAGCTATAAGCATACTAAACACACATGCAAGCATAGTTTCAAAGCTATAAGCATACTAATCACAAATAAGGAGAGCTTAAACAATCAAGTGAATAAATCCTTATGGATTTTTCACCACAAACAAGCCATCCCCTCACCACCAACACTTGGTTGATGAGGTTAATCTCCCTCTTACCTCAAGAAAGACAATAAACTCCAAGCTTCTTCTCCTCTAGATTTCATGTAGCACCAAGGAAAAATCCTAACAAATCTTAAACAAATCCTAAAGTCATAAACCAACCTTGTAAACAATAAACCATAGATCAATCATGGTCTAGAAATTTAAAAATCCAACTTAGGATCAAAGAATCAAGAAGTTACCTTAGAAGTAAGAAACCAAAGCATGATTTTTGAAGCACTTAGGAGATGATTTAGATAAAACTCACTAAAGGAAAAGTGTTTACGATTATGTGTAGGTTTAGAAAGTAAGATTGGATGAAATTTTTGAAGTGTGGAGGTATGGTTTAGGGTAAGAGGCCGTGAGCTTCAAGAAGGAAAAGAGAAGAAATGGAGTTGAGTGTTCTTGATGTTCTTGAAGTGAGAGAATGGATCTTTGTGTCACAAAGTGTAGTAAAAATGAGATAAGATAGTAAATTTCCAAGCCTTGGCCATGTAAATGAGTGTGTAGGAAAGATCAAAGCTTAATCAATGTAATAAAATATCACATGGTGTCTCACATGGCCTATGTCATATTATGGTCATCAAATGGTCATAAGAAAACTCAAGAACATGGTAGAAAGGCCTAGTTGGCCGTGGAGCTCAAAGGGGAAACTAACTAAGTTTGGTTTCCAACTAGATCCTAGTTACACTTAGCTTAGATAGTTAATTCATCTAGTTACATCCAAATTAACTTAGTTTGATCTTTTAGTTACATAACTAACTACTTAGTTACATGATTAGGTCATTGCATAGGTCATGCTTTGTCACACTTTCTAGATGAATCTAGATATTTTGCATAGTTAGGGTTTTCTAAGTATTTAGTAACTAAGTTAGTTCCATCTAGTTACTAATTAGGCTATTAGGGTAACTTAGTTAATTTATCTAGTTACTTAGTAACTAGTCCAACCATTTTCGTTGACTAGGTTCTTATTGGTTAAGAAAAGTCTAACCATCAATATTGACCATTTTCTATTGGCTCCTCAAGAATGAGTCACAGAGACTATTTCTAGTATATTTTCTGACAGATAAAAGATACTAGGTCTATTACCCGATAGCAGAAGCTGCTGTTAATGACATAGTGGATATTTTTCTGTGAAATATTTTTATTTCATAGATAAATTCTAATAATTAAAAGATCGATTAAAGTGTCTTTCAGATTCCAATTAGTAAGATCCCTCGGCTCTGAATAAATCAATAAATATTTTTTCCGACCCAAAAATTATTATTTTCCTGACTCAGAGCAAATCTTACACAATGATAAAAAATAATCTCACAATAGTCAAAATAATTTTATATCATACAGAAAACCCAAAAATAGTACAATTTAAGTATTATTGTAAAATAGTAAAATTTGGGGTGTTACAACTCTCCCCAACTAAAAAGAATTTTGTCCCCGAAATTTATCATTCATCAAAATAATTAGGGATACTGCTCCCTTATTATATCCTCCATTTCCCAAGTAGCATCACCAATCGTTTCATTCCAGATTACTTTCACTAAGGGAATCGCTTTCCCCTGGAGTTGCTTCACCCTCTTGTCTTCAATCTTAACAGGAAGTGTCTCATATGTCAAATTTTCTTTCAATTGCACCTCATCGGGCTATATGACATGCGATGGATCGAGGATATACTTTCTCAATTGGGACACATGGAAAACATTATGAAGGTTTGAAAGAAAAGGTGGTAAAGCCAAATGTATACAATTGGACCTATCTGGCGAAGAATTTGATAGGGTCCAATGAATTTAGGAGTGAGTTTTCTAGATTTTATAACCCTACCAACACCAGTCGTGGGTGTGTTTCTCAAAAACACATGCTCACCTTCCTCAAATTCAAGAGATCTTCTTCTTTTGTCAGCATAGCTTTTCTGTCTACTCAGAGTTGCCCTCATTTTCTCTTAAATCAACTTTACCTTCTCTGTTGCTTGTTGCACCATTTTGGGTCCGATGGCCATACTCTCCCCATCTTGATACCAACACAAAGGTGTTTAGCATCGTCGTCCATAAAGCACCTCATAGAGTGCCATCCCTATGCTTGAGTGAAAACTGTTATTATAAGTGAACTCCACCAAAGGTAAGAATTCATCCCAACTCCCTCGTTGTTCTAACACAAAAGCTCTCAGTAGATCCTTTAGTGACTGTATAGTTCTTTCTGTTTATCCATCAATTTACGGATGATAGATAGAACTCAAACCTAGTTTAGTCCCCATTGCTTCATGCAAGCTTTGCCAAAACCTCGATGTAAATCTTGGATCTCTATCAGATATGATGCTAGAAGGTACACCATGAAGTCTCACTATTTCACCAATGTACAGCTGGGTCAACTTCTCCATAGAATATCTAATATTGATTGGCAAGAAGTGAGCAGACTTCGTAAGCCGATCAACAATGACCCATATAGAATCATAACCTTTCCTGGTCTTTGGCGATCCAGTAACGAAATCCGAAGCAATACTATCCCATTTCCATTTTCGAATAGTTAGGGGTTGTAATATGCCTGCTGGTCGTTGATGTTCAAATTTTGCTTTCTGGTATACAAGACAAAATGACATATAGTCAGCAATGTCTCTTCTCATTCCAGGCCACCAAAATAAATGCTTCAGATCTTGATACATCTAGGTCATTCCAGGATGCATACTCAATCTGCTGGTATGAGCTTCACCGAGAATTGCCTTCTTAAGATCGGGATCATCGAGTATAAAAATCCTGCCTTTAAACCTTAAGACCCCGTCAGATCCTTCCTAAACCGTTGCCTTATGACCTTACTTTAGAAACTCTCTCTCATTCTGTAAAAACTAGTCATCTTCCTACTTTTCACGGATTTCATCCAGTAGATCATTCAGAATAGTGACCATATTCAGACGAATTCTTCTAGGTGATAATTCCACTAATAACCACATATCCCTAAACTGCTCGATCATTTTTTCCTCTTTGATCATCATAACAGAAACACTGAGCATCTTCTGACTTAAAGCATCTGCCATGACATTTGCTTTTCCAGGGTGATACTGTAGTTGAAAGTCATAATCCTTTAGGAATTCCAACCATCTTCTCTGCCTCATGTTCAATTCCTTCTGATCAAACAAATACTTTAAACTTTTGTGATCGTTGAAGATGTTTAACGTAGCTCTATACAAAAAGTGTCTCCAAATCTTTAATGCAAAGACAGCTGCGACTAATTCCAAATCATATGTTGGGTAGTTCCTTTCATGCACCTTCAGTTATCTTGAAGCATACACTATAACTTTTCTGTTCTGCATCAGTACACATCCTAACCCTTAATAAGAAGCATCGCAGTATACCTCAAATGATTCATTCAGATCTGGTAAAATTAGCATTGGTGTAGTAGTCAACCTCTTCTTCAATTCTTGGAAACTCTCTTCACATTTCTCCATCCAATCAAAAGCTTGATTCTTCCTCATGAGTTGTGTAAGAGGTCCGGCTATCTTAGAAAAACCTTCAATAAACCTTCGGTAATACCCACCTAATCCAACAAAACTCCAGATCTCAGTTACAGTCTTTGGCCTTTCCCATTGAAGAACCGTCTCCACCTTGGCTGGATCCACTGCAATTCCATCCTTAGAAATCATATGACCTAGAAACTGAACTTCATCCAACCAAAATTCACATTTTGACAACTTCGCGTACAACTTCTTCTCTTTCAAAATCTAAAGAACTATACTAAGATGTTCAACATGCTCTTCTTGATTTTAGGAATAGATCAGAATGTCATCGATAAAACCAACGACAAATCTATCAAGGTATGGATGAAAGATCCTATTCATGTAATCCATGAATATAGTAGGAGCATTCGTCACACCAAACGGCATTATAAGGTATTCATAATGGCCGTAATGAGTTTGAAAAGCTGTCTTAGTTATATCCTCTACCTTGACACGAATTTGATGATAACCTGATCGCAAATCTATTTTGGAGAAAACAGCTGCTCCTTTCAGTTGGTCCATTAAATCATCAATTCTTGGAAGTGGATATTTATTCTTTATTGTGACTTTGTTTAGTTGGCGGTAGTCTACACATAAATGTGAAATTCCATTATTCTTCTTGACTAACAACACTAGAGCTCCTCAGGGTGAAACACTAGGTCTCACAAACTATTTTTTTAATAACTCTTTCAATTGCTTCTTTAACTCTGCTAACTCTAACGGCGACATTCGATACGGTGCAATTGATATGGGACCTGCTCCTGGTACAAGATTGATAGTAAACTCTATCTCTCTTTCCGGTGGTAATCCGGGTACTCCCTCAGGAAAAACTTCAGGAAACTTATTTACAACAGAAATAGCATTCACATCCTTCTCACTCTTAACTTCTAAAGAAGATAGCAGCATGTATCCTTGGGCTCCATCCTTCAATAAATATTCGACTTGTTTGGCAGTTAAAAATCCAGAAACCTCATCAAGAAATACTAAGGTCTTTCTAGAACAGTCTAATAGGATATGGTTAGAAGATAACCAATCCATCCCTAAGATTATATCAATATTGGTAAGAGGCAAACATATTAAATTAATAGAAAAGACTCGATTATGGATAGTAACAGGACAATTTAGGCATATTTTTATCGTACTAACAGGTTTTCCAGTAGGCGTGGAAACAATCAATTGAAAGTTCAAAGAAGATACATGCAATCCCAAACGATCCACTTAGTCATATGCAATAAATGAATGAGTTGCACCTGAATCATATAGCACAGTTAAAAGATTACCTGAGATGACACCTTCTCCTTGAATAAGATCTTCAGACTGAGAGGCCTCAGCTCCACTTATAGTATAAACTATTCCTTCGACTTGCGACTTCATGGCACGAACATTGCTTACAGAAGGCTCCATCTTTGCCTGATCATAATCCTTCAAGACATGACTGGGCTTTCTGCATCTAAAACAAATTATATCCCTGATCGTACAATCTCTGGTCAGGTGACCTTTTTTGCACTTCAAACACTTTGTTGACGGAGTTGCAGTCAGATTAAATCGATTACCACTTAACCTTCCTCCTCGTGGCTGTCGTTGTTGTTGCGGTTGGCTTCCTGAGGGTCGATATTATGGTTTTCGCTAAAACCGATTATTATTATTGTTGCCTCTCCTTTGGAACCTAGTCGGTCCAAAGTTGTGGTTCCTGTTGTCTCGTGCTGGTTTTAATCCCTCCAATCTACAACACATGTCCATCAACGTTGAAAACTGGTTCATACGCATTGGCAACACTCTTCTCTTCAGCGCAATTCGTAAACCTTCTTCGAATTTATGGCACTTCTAAACCTCGTTTGGCTAGATTTGGAGATACTACGAGAGCTTAGATAAGCTTTCAAATTTTGCAGCATATTCATTGACAATCATTCCACCTTGATGCAATCCTAGAAATTCTATCTCTTTAGCGTGTCTTACCCTTTCCAAAAAGTATTTCTCCAAAAATACTTCACAAAACAGCTCCCACGTAATCTCTCTTCCTTTAGCTTGTAGCACCTTTTTAGTGCTTTCCACCAATTCTCGCCATCACCCATTAGCATAAATGTAGCGTAAGTCACTCTATGATCATCTGTACATCCTATCCCTTTAAAGATCTTCTCCAATTCTTGAATCCACAAATCTGCTTTCTCAAGATCAAATTCGCCTCTGAAGTGTGGCAGATTGTTCCGATAAAATTCTGACAAATGCTGAACTTCTGCATTAGCTTCTTGTTGTCGTGTAGCTCTTTGATTTTGTTGTATGATTACTTCTACCATTCGCTGCATCGCTTCGACAGCAGTAGTCATTGGGTCGTCATCACGTCCTGTATTCATACATGTACCTCTACCACGAGACATAGCTTTCTTCACAAGCAATCAAACAAAGTCCAATAAAAGTTAGATGTAATATTTTGGAAATCAATCATAGAGAATCACACAACACAAGCAAAACAGAACTAATCATAAAAACCTCAAAAGACTCTAATTGGGAGCTCTGATACCAACTAATGTAACACCCACCATAAGGTATCACATTTAAGACTAATCCTAATATAACTTACCCAGTTGTAAAAGATTTAATTTGGTAAAAACGTGAATTTTAAAATTTCATTTGTGGAATAAAATAAAAATAATTAAATTAAATAAAAACATGAGTGAGACTTGTAATAAACACACCAAAATATATATATAATATTACAAACTTTGTTCTAAATAATTTACATAAATACAAACATTTTCCAAGAGTAAAGAACAAACATAAATACTAACAAAACTTTTAAAAATAGACCTAAGGATTCCGTTCCTCAGAAGGATCCTCTTCCTCTATGATATCATCAAAGAACCCAAGAGGATACATCACATGCCTAACGGGGGTTCTTGTGAAAGACACCACAGAGTCTTCATGCAGGGTATACACAGTGCCACCTTAGAGTTCACAATTAGGCATTGTGAATTCTAGGCACACAGACACGTGTTGCGTCAAAACAGGGATCCCATTAAGGGTCACACTCAAGTTCAGAGTCAGATTCCCAGTATATACAAAACGTTCATTATCAAAATCGAACCTCCAGGCGTCAGTCGCCCCATGGAAATGTACTCAGACAAAACCTAACACTTGTCATCTCGATGCCATCTCAACAAACAAACGACTAGTGATAGTAAATAGAATTGCCAGCTTCTTCATCTCCCCGGTCTTTATCAAGCATATATAACAAAATAAATACAATATTTTGAAAAGGTGAGATCTCCTACATCAATACTAGTATGGCAGCATAGAAAATGATAGCAAACATACAGATACAATATTTAACATATTTAAATCATATTATCACATCACAGATAATAAATCAAATAAGTATAATTAACACGTCAATATGCTAACCAACTATGCATATGTACACCGATCCATTCCTACTCCATGGAGCTAAACACAGTTTCAGAGTGAATGATCTAGAAAACATGTCTGTAAACTCAGCTGTCATGGCCAAAAGTGCTATAATATAACAATTTATCAACGTGCATATCAAGGCATTGTACAAGATATTCTACACCAGATCTCGATATAGGACAGTGTCTCAGTCCAGATAGTCAGTGCATTTGCATCGGTCTGCCTCACGGACAAAAGAGCTACCAATTGTCCATTGCGAGATACCTGCACCCCGAAGCCCCCAAGGTCAACAAGTGACCTACAATTATCTACTCACACCCGTACTGAGGTGTAATTCAATCTTCTAGGCATACAACCTTACTCAAATAAGTTGACACGCTTCTCTTTGCATATTTTATGACTCAAACACACATACAATTATTATTTTCATAGTATTGCACATACCCTCGCCTTCTCTTGGGAGTATCATTATTCAACATAACCGGGCCCACCACGACAGCCCGATAGCAAATTGCTGTTACATTCAATCACGTAGCGATATTATCGCATTTTCATAGTCGCATAGCCAAAAATTACTATTTTTAAGTCACGTAAAAGTTTTTCGACGTATTTTCAAACTCAAAATAAGATTTTTCTTATTTAATATAAAAATGTGAATTTATATCCATTATTTCCATAATAATCCCTCTTTAAATAATATTTCTAACATATTCTTGCTAAAATCAATATTTTCTACTATTTCCCAGAAAACTACATTTCTTTAATTTACTTGAGACATGACAGCTCAAAATTTTTTAACGCGTTTTAAAACCCATAGGGTGAGCTATGCGTTAGCAAATTTCAAGTTTTTAGCTTAATAGTCTAATTACGCTCATTTAATTAAAAAATTAGTTTGCTTTCTTTTTAGGTGTATAAGACCTATTAATTTAATTTCCTATCATACAATTACCTAAGTTTACACTTAGTAAATAATTTTGGATCTAGGAAATTAAATAATTGGCATGTTGGCCAAATTTCATATTAAGATGCATAAATCATGTTTAATTATTTTCCATCATTTTATTCCTTGCAAAAATCCTTAATTTAATTTCTTGTCATAAAATCATTTAATCGTTAATTAAGAAAATAATTTAGAACGCATGGTTCGTTTGATGGTGTTGAGGCCGTATGCCTCATAGGTTCATTGGAACCTTCATACAATTTTTCCTTCATGTGAATCACATCCTAAATTACACAAAATTAACATGCTCTCCAAATCACATATACAAGCATACTACCAAAGCTATAAGCATACTAAACACATATGCAAGCATAGTTTCAAAGCTATAAGCATACTAATCACAAATAAGGAGAGCTTAAACAATCAAGTGAATAAATCCTTATGGATTTTTCACCACAAACAAGCCATCCCCTCACCACCACCACTTGGTTGATGAGGTTAATCTCCCTCTTACCTCAAGGAAGACAACAAACTTCAAGCTTCTTCTCCTCTAGATTTCATGTAGCACCAAGGAAAAATCCTAACAAATCTTAAACAAATCCTAAAGTCATAAACTAACCTTGTAAACAATAAACCATGGATCAATCATGGTCTAGAAATTCAAAAATCCAACTTAGGATCAAAGAATTAAGAAGTTACCTTAGAAGTAAGAAACCAAAGCTTGATTTTTGAAGCACTTAGGTGATGATTTAGATAAAACTCACTAAAGGAAAGTGTTTAGGATTATGTGTAGGTTTAGAAAGTAAGATTGGATGATATTTTTGAAGGGTGGAGGTATGGTTTAGGGTAGGAGTCCGTGAGCTTCGAGAAGGAAAAGAGAAGAAATGGAGTTGAGTGTTCTTGATGTTCTTGAAGTGAGAGAATGGAAAGAATGGATCTTTGTGTCACAAAGTATAGTAACAATGAAATAAGATAGTAAATTCCCAAGCCTTGGTCGTGTAAATGAGTGTGTAGGAAAGATCAAAGCTTAATCAATATAATAAAATATCACATGGTGTCCCACATGGCCTATGTCATATTATGGTAATCAAATGGTCATAAGAAAACTCAAGAACATGGTAGAAAAACCTAGTTGGCTGTGGAGCTCAAGGGGGAAACTAACTAAGTTTGGTTTCCAACTAGATCCTAGTTACACTTAGCTTAGATAGTTAATTCATCTAGTTGCATCCAAACTAACTTAGTTTGATCTTTTAGTTACACAACTAACTACTTAGTTACATGATTAGGTCATTGCATAGGTCATGCTTTGTCATACCTTCTAGATAAATCTAGATCTTTTATGTAGTTAGGGTTTTGTAAGTATTTAGTAACTAAGTTAGTTCCATCTAGTTACTAATTAGGCTATTAGGGTAACTTAGTTAGTTTATCTAGTTACTTAGTAACTAGTCCAACCATTTTCGTTGACTAGGTTCTTATTGGTTAAGAAAAGTCTAACCATCAATATTGACCATTTTCTATTGGCTCCTCAAGAATGAGTCACAGAAACTTTTTCTAGTATATTTTCTGACAGATAAAAAATATCAAGTCTATTACCCGATAGCAGAAGCTGGTGTTAATAAAATAGCGGATGTTTTTCAGTGAAATATTTTTATTTCACAGATAAATTCTGATAATTAAAAGATCGATTAAAGTGTCTCTCGGATTCGGGTTTAGTAAGATCTCCCAATTCCGAATAAATCAATAAAGATTTTTTCGATTTTTCCAAGCCCGAAAATTTTTATTTTCCTAACTAGGAGTAAATCTTACACAATGATAAAAAATAATCTTAGAACAGTCAAAATGATTTTATATCACACAGAAAACATAAAATCGTGCAATTTAAGTATTATTGTAAAGTAGTAAAATTTGGGGTGTTACAAAGATCCAATGTTCATCATCAAAGGCTTCATTTAGGTCTTCAAGCTCAATTTGTGAAACGAAAGCCATATGGTTACATGCATTTCTAAGAGAATTTCTAGTAATTACCCCTTTTGAAATATCACCTATCATATAGTTAAGAGGATGGTATCTTGAAGTCCTTCACTGCTTGGGAAGGTCCATGACTTATGAATCCTCTTGTCTTGGGGTGTCTTCTTGACTTTCCTCTTGCTTCTTGACTTCTTTCTCCTTGTTGTCCAAATGTGTTTTAGCCAATATTTCTGTAACATCATCAACAAAATTCTTTCTCGGTCCATTTGGGTTAGTTTCATCAAAAGCAACATGAATGGACTCTTCGATGGTCATAGTTCTTTTATTATAAATTCTAAAAGCCTTGCTATGATTAGAATAAACAAGAAATATACCTTCATCAAACTTAGCATAAGACTTTCCTAAGTTATCCTTTCCATTATTTAAAACAAAACACTTACATCCAAAAACATAAAAATGTGAAACATTAGGGTTCTTTCCTTTGTATAACTCATATGGGATTTTCATTAAACTTGGCCTTATCAGGGCCCTATTCATTACGTAACAAGTGGTACTTACTGCATTTGCCCAAAAATACTGAGGAAGTGTAGCCTCATTGAGCATAGTTCTTGTAATTTCTTCTAAAGATCGATTTTTTTTTTCTACAACTCTATTTTGTTGTGGAGTTCTAGGAGTAGAAAAATTATACTCAATGTAACGCCCCAATTTTTTGTTTTCTTGAGAGTTTTATAATATTTATGAGTTTTTGTGAATTTATGGGAATTTTTAATTATTTTAAATATTTTAATATAATTTTGATTGTTTTAATATTATTTTTAAAATATATGTCCAAATTTAGTTTTTTCTGAAAATATGTGAGTTTTATAATTTTTATGATTTTTGAGAATTTTTGTAAAATTTTTTTGAGCCTGTGATTATTTTAATATTATTCTAAGTTGTATATGTGCTTGAGGCAGGGTCGGAAATTTTTTTTTTTCCTGGACCAGAAAGTTTCGAACTATCAAGGCGGGATCAGGGGATCTTACTAAACCCGAAATCGGGAACAGTTGACAGAGATTTTTTGTATCTAAGTTTTCTATTATCCATTGTGTAATAATAGCAATAGCTATTGGCCATTGGGGAATATCTGCTAGAAAATATATTGATGGTGATGAGTCAAAGTGATGGACCAAAGGCAAGCAGCAAGAAGGCAAACTGGACACTCAAGTTGAAGAGGACAAATCCAAATTGACTTCTTAGACTAGGAGACAAATCCAATTTGACTACTTACTCATTCAAGATATTTTAAGCTTGTCATGTCATTCTTTTTCTAGAAGCAATGACTTACCTAGTAAATATCTAAGAAATAAATATCTAGTAAAAATCTAAGGATAAATATCTAGGTGAAAATATATAATAAGAAAATATCTAAGCTAAATATCTTAAGTGTAATTATGAAAGCAGAAAATATCAAAGAGTAATGATGAGCCATCATTACTAAACTTTTTGACTAACCAATAAGAATTGGTCAAACATAGTGGCTGGACTTTATTATGAACCGTTGGATGGAAAACTTGATGGAAAAGCCTTAGATCATCACCATTGATCTAATCAATGGTTTGAGAGCAATCTTGATGAAGAAGCTTATGATATCCACCTTAGATTTAATCAATGGTTGGGAGATGAAGTTAATTTTTAATGGTTAGATTTGTTAGTTGAGTAACTAGATAATCTAACTTAGTTACCCTAATAGCTAAATTAATAACTAAATGAACTAATTTAGTTGCTAAATAATTAGAAGCTAGTTACTTAATAAATATTTAAAGTATCTAGAAACATGACATAACCATGACATATACAATGACATAATGATGTAATTAGCTAATTAGAATGTAACTAAATTATTTAACTAAGTTAGCTTAAAGGTAACTAAGTGAATTAATTAAATTAGTTTAAGTGTAAGTAGAAAAAAATTTAATTAAGACTTAGTTAGCTATCCTAAGTGAACCCCACGGCCATAAGGCCATTCTACCAAATTCTAGATTCATTTTATGATCAAATGATGACTAGCTTATGACTTAAGCCATGTGAAATAATTATTAGGCCATGCGAGTAGAAATTTTATCTTGTTAAGTTTCCTATCCATGCATTGCACGGCCATGCACTTTGGAGAGAAAAGATATGCATGTTGGTTATGTATATTGGAAAGAAAGGATAAATTTTTTTATTGAAACTATTGATTTAGATGTGTGGGACGCCGTTAAAAATGGTGCTTTTGTCTCCACACGTACTATAAATGGTGTAAGAACTAATGCACCTAGAAGTGAATAGACCGATGAGGACAAAAAGAAGGTTCAATACAACTTGAGAGCCAAGAACATCATTACCACATCTTTGGGGTATGATGAATTCCTTAAGGTGTCAAATTGTAAGACCGCCCAAGAAATATGGGATACCCTTCAAGTAACTCATGAGGGCATAAGCGAGGAAAATAGATTAACAATAAACACTCTTACTCATGAATATGAATTGTTTAGAATGAACCAAGAAGAGAGTATTCAAGAAATGCAAAAGAGATTTACACATATCATTAATCATCTTGTTTCATTAGGAAAAACTTTTCCTAATAAGGACCTTATTAAAAAAATATTGAGATATTTGAGTAGGAATTGGCAACCAAAGATGACAGTTATTGCGAAATCAAGGAATCTATTAATAATAATGCTAGCCACCTTATTTGGGAAGCTTCAAGAACATAAGTTGGAGCTAAATAGGCTCAATCAAAATGAAGAGCATGATAAGAAGAAAAAGGGGATTGCACTCAAAGCTACCTCTTCTATAATTAAAGAGGATGATGAAGATAGTGAAGAAGATGTCAAAAATCTTGAGTTAAGTGAGGAGAATCTAAGTCTCCTTGTGAGGAAGTTTGGAAGATTCTTAATGAAGAAAGGATTCCAAAGAAGGCCACCCTTCCCTCAAAAGAAAGCCTACCACAAAGGAGAAGGATCCTCAACTCCTCCAAAATATTATGAATGTGGAAAACCAGGGCACATGAAAATGGAGTGTCCCATGTATCATAAGAAGATGGAGAAGTTTGAGAAAAGACCTACTAAAGAAAAGAAAGGAAGAAAAGCATATATAGCATAGGAGGACAATGACATGAGTTCTTCTGATAGCTTAGAGAATGAAGAAGCTCATCTTTGCCTCATGGCTTAAGGAAAAGAAAGTGAAGATAACAACACTAAGGTAACATCCTTTAACTTAGATTCTTCACTTTCTTATAATGAATTACAAGATGTTTTTCAAGAATTGCATGATGAATCTATGAGGTTCACAAAAATAATTTTATCTTCAAATAAAATAATCTCCTTATTGGTAAAAAAAGTTTCTATTTTAAACAAGGAGATTAATGAGGTTAAGATTGAAAATGAAACCTTAGGACTTATTGATGCTAACTCATTGTGCATGACTTGCTCCTCACATGATAACACATCCATACCCTTACCTTGCTCATCATGCAAAGCATTTGAAAAAGAAATTGAAGATTTAAACAACACTCTTGCAAAATTTACCCTTGGAAGAGACAACTTGAATGTGTTGTTAGGGAAACAAAAATGTGTTTTCCAAAAAGTCAATTTGGGGTATAATCCCAATAACTAACAAAAATCTTACAAAAATTTCTTTGTTTCCACAAATGCTTCAAGTAGTGCCTTTATCCAATGCTTTCATTGTGGGAGGAAAGGGCATAGTGCATCCACATGTAATGTTAGAAAGAACATTAACACCAAGAATGTAACTAAAAAAGTTTAGGTTCCTAAGGGCATCTTGCCTAACTCTAACCCACAAGGACCCAAGATAATTTGGGTACCAAAGGTTAAAATTTGATTGTGTGTTGTAGGTGTGCTTGAAGACCAAAAACTCAAGTTGGTATCTTGATAGTGGTTGCTCCAAGCAGATGACCGGTGATGGCTGTAAGTTTTTCTTCCTTGTCCCCAAAAAGAGTGGTCATGTGACATATGGTGACAACAACAAAGGGAAGATCCTTAGAGTTAGTAAAGTTGGTAAGAACCCTTCTTCATCTATTGATAATATTTTACTTGTTGAAGGACTCAAACATAACTTGCTTAGCATTAGACAACTATATGATAACGGGAATAGAGTAATATTGATTCTAATTATTGCATGATTGAGGGTAAAGATGATAAGCATGTTAAGTTTGTTGGTCATAGGGTCAATAATATATATATAATTAGCCTTGATGACATTTCCTCAAATGATGCTAAATGTTTTATGAGTAAAGAAAATGATTCACGGTTATGGCATAGAAAAATTGCTCACATTTACATAGATCACTTAAACAATTTAGTTTCTAAAGAACTAGTAATTGGTCTTCCAAAGCTCAAATTTGAAAAAGATAAACTCTGTGATGCATGCCAAAAAGGAAAACAAGTAAAGGTCTCTTTTAAAACTAAAAATGTAGTTTCAACTTCTAGACCTTTACAACTTTTGCACATGGATCTTTTTGGTCCCTCTAGAACTATGAGCTCTGGTGAAAATTACCATGCATTAGTGATTGTGGATGATTTTTCTAGGTTTACATGGACATTATTCTTGTCTCACAAAAATGATGCTTTTCAATCATTCAAAAAACTTGCCAAAGTTATTCAAAATGGAAAAAGTTTTTGTATTGCATCCATAAGAAGTGATCATGGTGGTGAATTTGAAAACCATGAATTTAAAACCTTTTGTGATGAATATGACATTAAGCATAATTTTTCTGCCCCTAGAACACCACAACAAAATAGTGTTGTAGAAAGGAACAATTGATCTTTAGAGGAAATGATAAGAACTATGCTCAATGAGGCCAACCTTCCTAAGTACTTTTGGGCGGATGCGGTTAACACCACTTGTTATGTTATGAATAGAGCCCTTATAAGGTCAATTTTAAAGAAAATCCCATATGAATTGTACAAGGGAAGGAAGCCAAATGTTTCACATTTTCATATCTTTGAATGTAAATGCTTTGTTTTGAATAATGGAAAGGATAACTTGGGGAAGTCTGATGCAAAATCTGACGAGGGAATTTTTATTGGTTATTCTATATATAGTAAGGCATTTAGAGTTTATAATAAATGAACTACGACCATAGAAGAGTCTATACATGTTGCTTTTGATGAAATTAACCTAAATGAGCTAAGAAAGGCGCTTGTTGATGATGTTGCAGAAATTTTGGTAAGAACACACTTGCAGAATTAAGAGAAAGAGCCCAAGAAGTAAGAAGAAAGACCTATTGATGACTCATGGCAAAAGGATTTAGAAATCATGGATCTACCCAAAGAATGGAGGGCATCAAGATATCATCATCTCGACAAGGTGATAGGTGTTGTATCAAAAGGGGTAATCACACGAAACTCTCTTAGAGATGCATGTAATCACTTGGCTTTTGTCTCTCAAGTTGAACCTAAAGACATAAATGAGACCATTAATGATGAACATTAGATCTTGTCCATGCAAGATGAACTAAATCAATTTGAGAGAAATCAAGTTTGGGAATTAGTTCCAATGCCTAATGATCATCCTATAATTGGCACCAAATGGGTCTTTAGGAACAAACTTAATGAAACGAGCTTAATAATAAGAAACAAAGCTAGGCTTGTAGCTAAGGGCTATAATTAAGAAGAAGACATAGACTATGAAGAAACTTATGCTCCCGTAGCTAGATTAGAGGTCATTAGAATGTTACTTGCATATGCATGCATCATAGATTTCAAGCTTTATCAAATGGATGTTAAAAGTGCCTTTTAAAATGATTTTATACAAGAAGAGGTGTATGTGGAACAACCTCTTGATTTTGAGGATTTTCAAATGCCCAACCATGTTTTTAAACTGAAAAAGGCTTTGTATGGCTTGAAACAAGCTCCTAGAGTTTAGTATGAAATGTTGAGCAAATTTTTTTTAGAGAATGGTTTCTCTAGGGGAAAGGTTGACACTACTCTCATTATCAAGCATAAAAAGCATGACTGTAACACCCCAAAAATTATTTGTTTCATCATAAATAATTATTTTATAATATTTATGATTTTTGAAATTTTTTTTGGATTTTTCTGGAAACGTTAAATATTTTAATATATTCCTCGTTTTACATGCACACTGAGCAGAGTCAGTGTAACACTCTAAAAATTATTTGTTTCACGATGAATAGTCATTTTTCTAATATTTGTGATTTTTGAGAATTTTTGTGAATTTTTCTGGAAACGTCGAATATTTTAATATATTCTTCATTTTACGTGCGTGTTGAGCGGAGCTGGGAAAACAAAATATTTTCCCTGAGGCTGGTAAACCTTGAACTGTAGAAGCATCGATGGGGGATCTTACTAAACCCGAGGGTGAGCACAGTTTACGAGGTTTATATTTTTTGAGATTTTACCTAATAAATAAAAGCACTGTACCATAAAATTATTCGATGAACAATAAATACTGTTTCTATTAACTGTAACTTTTGTTCACTGGATAATAGCTCTAGTAGAGTGTTAACCGTTTTTTCTAGAGTGTTCACTTTAGGAGACAACTTTACTTTTTACTTTATCGAGAAGCGTGTGAAGCTTATCAAGGAAGCTTCCTCCCAAGCTTCTCAAGGAAGCTACACACCCTCTCTCTCTTCCCGTGCAACCACACGACTGCATGGCTTTCTTTGGAGCCAAAAATTTGTTTCACCCATTATTACTTTCATTTACTAATTTTGAAATCATTTCTTACTATCAACGTCTCTCTTAACATTTTTCTCTTTCACTTTTCTTCTTCACATTTTCTCCTCTTTCTCCCTACCACCACACCACACGGCCAAGGCCTCTCCATGCCCTCCACCATCACAAAAATTTCAAGCAACCACATTTTCTTAATCTCCACTACATTCTAAACACCTTTCTAGTTAAAGATTTCCTGAAAAGCTTCCATCTTCATCATCTTCTTCAAGCTTCAAGTTTGAAACTTTAGGGTAAGATTCTTGGTTCCTTACCTTTTCTGCTTCATTTTCGTGTTCATGGCCATCATCATGACCATTGATCCATTCTTTTTCAAGCTTTGGTGTTGATTGATTGAAGTTGAAATTTCTAGGGTTTTGGAGGAGTGAAACCGAAATTCACTAGGAGATTCAAGAGACTTTCATTGCTTGTTTTCTCCCTTAGGTAAGAGGAAGACTATCCACTTCAACCTCTATTGGCAATGGGAGACTTGTATTGTGTGTTGCTTATGAGAAACCCTTATTAGGGTCACTCTTTGTGATGTGTAATTTTGATGACTGTGTATTGATTTTATCATGTATGATTTATTTGATTGAATGTATATATAAATTGATGATCTTAGATTGGTTTTGATTGATTGGAAACATGATTTGGGGGCAAGAATTCCTTGTTTTCTCCATTGAGGCTCATGGCCACAACCCCTTCATAGGGTGTTTATGGTTTAAATTTTTGCAACAAGTGAAGAGATGAGTGATCAAGTGAATAACAAATAATGAATCAAAGAAAAATTTAGGTTCTCACCCTTTAGAGAGGCTCACGACCTCTAGGCCCATTTTGGGTCCAATTGTATAATTTTTGGGCAACCTTGGATATTTAGTAATTAAGAGTTAAATAATTAACATTGTGATTGGAAAGAAAATTAATTTGATAACCTACAGTGATTTTTGAATTTAAGGGAAGAATAAGAGTGTGTGAGACTTAAAGAACCTTAGAATAATTTTCTAAGCGAGTATGGATAAAACTTAAAACAAGGAGCCTAATAATCAAGAGAATTCCTCTAGAAAAGAATTTCATAAGAAATACTAAATTTAAGTGAAACTTAATTAATTGGATAATTAGGAATTAATTAGGGATTCACAAAAAAGAAAGAATCAAGAATGAGATATTATCCTAAAACTTAGAATAATTCTAAATTAAAGGAAGGACATAAGTGTAAGTGATATGTAAAATAACTCAAATTAAATTATCTTTAGGGAAACTTAATGATAAGAATGTAGAAGATTAAGGCTTGATTCCATAATGAACCCTAAATGTGTAGTGTCTTATTTGGAGACTTGACGATGCTTATTTTGGCCAAATTATGGCATGTTATGGAAAGTATATTTTGCTGAATATACATGATATATGCATTGAGTCATCATGCATTGTGGAAGTCTGATGGAATGTTGCTAAGGCCATATTGCCTAGGAGATTGAACACACCTTAGTGCGAGTGTGAGTAGACTAGTGTAAGTCATAATATTGACCTTGGGGGCATCGGGGTGAGGGTGTCTCACAATGGTCAATTGATAGCTCTTCTAGACCATGGGATAGACTGATGCAAATGCACTGACGATCCTGACCAAGACACTGTCCTATATCGTGATCTAGTGAAGAATGTCTTGTAGAATGCCTTGATGTGCACGTGGATAATTTGTTGAATTATAGCACCTTGGCTGCGACAACCAAGTTACAGACATGTCTCTTGATCTTTTTCTCTGAATGTTTGTGTCTAGCTCCATGGAGTAGGATTTTGATAACATGTATATATGCATAGTGAGTCTACATATTATTTGGAATTTATTTAATTATATACTTTATTAATATCATGACTGCCTGGAACAGCTTAGTTGTTTACTTTTGCTATTTAATGCTGATTATTATCATTTTCGAAATGCTATTTAGGCACTTTGCGCCATTCTGTTTCTTTACTGCCATAATTGGTAATGATGGTAGGATGTTTTACCTCTTTCCTATATTTATACTATTTCTGTCTATATTTATATTCCATCGAAGATGTCGGCGGAGAGGGTGAAGTTCACGAGTTCCCCAATTTTTGGCTGGACTTTGACTAGTACCTGCTTGATCATGACGACCCGTCTTCGAGGCTTTTTGGATTACGTGAGGCTGACTTTTCTTGGAGGTCCAGATTGTTGGCATATCAACTTGGCTTCAGACCGCTGTGTCTATCTGGGAGACATGACCGTGTCGTTAGCTTGGGGGGATATGATTGGCCTATTTTTACCTGTAGTGTCCTCTTGCATTTAGAATTTTATCTGCCTATTAGGGATATGTGGGATGAACATTATTACTCCCCACAAGAGGATTCATTCCTCTCTACTACCCGAGCCCCGGCCTACAACTCGGTGGCTCCGATGAGGGTCTCCTCTGACGAGGAAGACCCTAACATGGTTCCTTCTCTTTCTTCTTAGGGGCTGATATGGTCAATAGCTACTGATGGCTATCTGCGTTCTTTTTAGGGCCTGATGATTTATCTTTTTGGTGGGCTGTACATGTATAATCTTTTGGGGCATGTATAGTTTTGCTTTTTGTATATTAGACGTTGTAACTAAATAGACATGATGTTAGTATATAGTTATATAGCATGGTGTATGGATGTGTGTTTTACTTCATATGTTAATTTCTGTTATAACCACGTATTATGTTCTTACTTTAACAAAAAAAAATCACCATTTTATTTATACAACTGTAACCAAGCAAGTTTAATTATAATAAAATGAACCGGGTCTTAACTTATACTTTTGTTTCTCGCATCATAAATAATGATGTGACATTCCCTCCCAAAAAGGAGCATTACATTCAGTTGGTACTAGAGCCCCAGTTTATGTTTTAGGTCTTTGTGATTGGGTCTGACTTGTTTGTGCTGTGTGATTCTCTATATTTGGTATTCTGAAAGGATACATCTAATTCTTCCTTGTGTTTTCAGTTAGTATTACTTGAAAGAGCGAAATGGCACGAGGCAGAGATATTGCAGTAGCGATTGAAGCGATGCAAAGAATGGCAAAAGTTATTGCCCAACAAACCGAGAGAGTTGCTCAATAATAAGAGAAGGCTGCTCAACAGCTTGAAGCTACGGTTGATACACAAAATTTGGCAGAGTTCCATCGCCACAACCCTCCTCAGTTTTAAGGGAAATTTGATCAAAAGAAGGCTAGTCTGTGGATCAAGGAACTAGAAAAAATCTTCAGCGACATAAACTGTGCCAACAACAAGAAAGTAACTTACGCCACTTTTATGCTGATTGGGGATGCTAAAGACTACTAGAATAGGACATAGAGAGTGTTAGAAGCTGAAGGTCGCGCAATCACTTGGGAGGTATTCAAGAATAAGTTCTTGGAGAAATATTTCCCCGCGAGCGCCAGGCATACAAAAGAAATGGAGTTCCTCGGCTTGAGGCAAGGAAACTTGTTTGTCAGTGAATACCTCACAAAGTTCGAAAGCTTATCTAAGTTTTTAACATATTTCCAATGCCAGCCAGACGAGGTGTGGAAATGAAAAATGTTTGAGGAATAACTGAGGCACGAAGTGAAAAGAGTAGTCATCACCTTAAAGATCAACCAATTTTTGGAGCTGTTAGATACGTGTTTCCAGGTGGAAGCTCTGGATCAAGCTCGGGACTCAAGAAATTGAAACTTTGGACCTACTAGGTTCCAAAGAGGAGGCGGTAATAATGCGAATCACTTTTAGAAGAAGCCTTATTCTCGATCATCGGGAAATCAACAGCAGACAACTGGTGGAGGTACCAGTGGAGGTTCCGGTGGGAACTGAACCGGACAGAATGTGGCATTTTCTTTAAAATACTTGAAGTGCAGGAAGGATCACACAATAAGAGACTGCACCATCAAAAGGATCATCTATTTTCGATATGGGAATCCTAAACATGTCTCTAGAGATTGCAACCAAGACAAAGCTAAGCCTTCAGTCAACGCCGCACGAGCTACAAAGCTGCAGGTAGGGGACCGAGTTTATACTATGAGTGGAGCTGAAGCCTCCAAATCTGAAGATCTGATATAGGGAGAAGGTGCCATAGGAGGTAATCTTTTAACTGTACTGTATGACTCTGGGGTAATCCTCTCTTTCATTTCATATAACTGTATGTGACAACTTAGTTTACTAGTGTCATCCTTACCTTTTGACTTAACTATTTCTACTCCCACTGATAAACCTATTGTTACTACCAAAGTCTGTTTGAATTATCCGTTGATTATTAAGGGTCGAATCTTTTCTATTGATTTGATTTGTTTACCCCTTTCTCAGTTAGATGTAATTTTAGGAATGGATTGGTTGTCTTCCAACCATATCCTGTTGGATTGTTCTAGTAAAACCATAGTTTTCCCTACAGATGAGGATTCTATATTTTTTATAGCTAACCAAGTTTGAGCTTTCTTGAAAGAAGGAGCTCAGGGATACATGCTATTGTCTTCCTTAAAGGTCGAGAGCGAAGCTGATGTGAATGCAATTCCAGTAGTTAACGAGTTCCCTGAAGTTTTTCCTGATGATGTACTTGGTCTACTGCCGAAGCGGGAGATAGAGTTCGTTATTGATCTTGTACCCGGATCTAGTCCTGTATCTATAGCACCTTACAGAATGTCACTATCGGAGTTAGCAGAGCTTAAGAAGCAGTTAGAAGAGCTCTTGAAAAAGTAATTCGTTAGACCCAGTGTGTCTCCATGGGGAGCACCAGTATTGCTAGTTCGAAAGAAGGATAGTACTTCATGATTGTGTGTGGACTATCGCCAACTAAATAAGGTCACGATCAAGAATAAGTATCCACTTCTGAGGATAGACGACTTAATGGATCAACTGAAAGGAGCAGCAGTATTCTCTAAGATCGATCTGCGATCGGGCTACCACCAGATTCGAGTGAAGGCGGAGGACATTCCCAAGATGACTTTTCATATCCGATACGATCATTACGAATACCTTGTGATGTCGTTTGGTGTAACGAATGCACATGCCATCTTCATGGACTACATGAACAAAATCTTTCGTCCTTACTTGGATAGATTCATTGTTGTCTTCATTGATGACATTTTGAAGGAGAAGAAGCTGTATGCCAAATTGTTAAAGTGTGAATTTGGGCTGGACGAAGTCAAGTTTTTGGGCCATATGATCTTGAAGGAAGGGATTGTTGTGGATCCATTGAAGGTGGAAGTAGTTTTACAATGGGAAAGACTAAAGACGGTGACAGAAATCCAAAGCTTTGTGGGTTTGACTGGATACTATCGGAGGTCCATTGAAGGATTTTCTAAGATAGCAGAACCTCTCACTCAGCTTACAAGAAAGAACCAAGCCTTTGAATGGACTAATACTTGCGAAGAAAGTTTCCAAGACTTGAAGAAACGACTAACTACTTAACCAGTGTTAGTTCTACCCAATCCAAATGAAACGTTCGAAGTGTACTGCAATGCTTCATATCAAGGATTAGGAGTTGTGCTTATGCAAAATAGAAAAATGGTGGCTTATGCTTCGATATAATTGTGAGTGCATGAAAAGAACTATCCAACACATGACTTAGAATTAGCACCTGTAGTTTTCCCTTTGAAGATATGGAGACACTTCCTGTATGGAGTGACGTTCAACGTCTTTAGTGACCACAAGAGCTTGAAGTATCTGTATGATCAAAAGGAATTGAATATGAGATAGCACAGGTGGTTGGAATTTCTTAAAGACTATGATTTCTGACTTCTGTATCACCCTGGAAAGGCAAACGTCATGGCAGACGCTTTGAGTAGGAAGATGCTCAGTATTTCTGCCATGATGATCAAGGAAAATGATTTGATAGAACAATTCCAGGATGTATGGTCTTTCGTGAAATTAGCACTGGGAAAAATTTGCGTGAACATGGTTACTATCTCAAGCAAATTAATGGAAGACATCAGGACAAACCTGAAAATTGATAAGTTCTTACAAGAGGAAAGAGAGCTGATGAGGCAAGGCAACGCGACAACATTCGAGGAAGGAACAGATGGAATTCTAAGGTTCTAAGGTAGAGTTTGTATACCCAGGGATCAAGAGCTTAGAAATTATATTCTCGAACACGCTCACACGAGCAAGTTGAGTATGCACCCGGGGATAAATAAAATGTACCAAGACTTGAAGAAGTTATTTTGGTGGCATGGAATGAAGAGCGATATTACCAGATGTATGTCTTCTTGTCTGGTTTTCCAGAAAATAAGAGTGGAACATCAAAGACCATCAGGACTGTTGCAACCTCTATCTATTCCTGAATAGAAGTGGGATAGCATTGTGATGGATTTTGTGGTTGGATTACCAAAGACCAAAAAGGGTTATGACTCAATATGGGTAATCGTTGATCGAATCACGAAATCAGCACATTTTCTCTCAATCAATATAAGGTACAACATGGAAAAGTTGACTCAGCTATATATTAGTGAGATCGTTCGGCTGCATGGTGTGCCTACCAGTATTATTTCGAAATGGGATCCAAGGTTCACTTCCAAGTTTTGGTAAAGTCTGTAAGAAGCATTGGGAACAATGCTATGATTAAGTTCTGCTTACCATCCACAGACTGATGGGCAATCGGAAAGGATGATCCAATCATTGGAAGATTTGCTCAGGGCTTGCGCTTTAGAACAGACTGGAAGTTGGGATGAAGGTTTACCGTTGGTAGAGTTCACCTACAACAACAGTTTTCATTCAAGCATAGGGATGGCACCCTATGAAGCTTTGTATGGATGACGGTGCCGAACACCTTTGTGTTGGTACCAAGACAGAGAGCGCCTTAATGTTGGACCTGATATTATACAGCAAATGACTGAGAAGGTCAAGATGATTCAGGACTAGATGAGGATGGCTCAAAGTCAGCAGAAGAGCTATGCGAATAAGAGAAGAAAGCCTCTTGAGTTTGAGGAAGGCGAGCATGTATTTTTTAAAGTCACGCCAATGACTGGGGTCGATCGAGTTCTGAAATCTAGAAAACTCACTCCCAAATTTCTTGGACCTTACCAAATTCTTCACCAGATAGGTCCAGTAGCTTACCAGATAGCCTTACCACCTTTTCTTTCAAACTTTCACAATGTCTTTCATGGGTCACAACTACGGAAATATATTCCTAACCCGAACCATGTCATAACACCAGACACAGTACAATTGAAAGAGAACTTAACCTATGAGACACCTCCTGTAAGGATTAAAGATAGGAAAGTAAAGCAACTCAGAGGAAAAGAAATTTTATTAGTGAAGGTGATCTGGAACGAGATGACCGGAGATTCAACATAGGAACTGGAAGACAAGATGAAGGAGCACCACCCACAACTGTTCTAAGGTATGAAAATTTCAAGGACAAAATTTTTTTTAGAAGGGAAAAGTTGTAACACCCAAAAAATTATTTGTTTCACCATAAATACTTATTTTATAATATTTATCTTTTTTGGGAATTTTTTTAGATTTTTTCAGAAATATTGAATAGTTTAATATATTCTTCATTTTGCATGCACACTGAGCAGAGACAGTGTAACACTCTAGAAATTGTTTGTTTCATGATGAATAGTTATTTTCTAATATTTGTGATTTTTGAGAATTTTTGTGAATTTTTCTGAAAATATTTAATATTTTAATATATTTCTCATTTTCCGTGCGCACTGAGCGAAGCCAGGAAAACGAAACGTTTTCCCTAAGGCTTGTAAACCTTGAACTGTGGAAGCGTTGACGGGGGATCTTACAAAACCCGAGGCTGGGCATAGTTAACGAGGTTTACGTATTTTGAGATTTTATCTGATAAATAAAATCATTGTACTATAAAATTATTCGATGAACAATAAATACTGTTTCTATTAACTGTAACTTTTGTTCACTGGATAATAGCTCTAGTAGAGTGTTAACTATCTTTTCTAGAGTATTCACTTCAGGAGACAACTTTACTTTTTACTTTATCGAGAAGCGTGTGAAGCTTCTCAAGGAAGCTTTAAGGAAGCTTCCTCCTAAGCTTCTGAAAGAAACTACACACCCTTTCTCACTTCCCTCCCAACCACAATGCTACATGGCTTTCTTTGGAGCCAAAAATTTTATTTCACCGATTATTACTTTCATTTACTAATTTTGGAATCATTTCTTACTATCAACTTCTCTCTCTACATTTTTCTCTCTCATTTTTCTTCTTCACATTTTCTCCTTCTTCTCTCTACCACCACACCACATGGCCAAACCCTCTCCATGCCCTCCACCATCACAAAAATTCCAAACAACTACATTTTCTTAATCTTCACTACATTCTAAACACCTTTCTAGTTGAAGATTTCTTGAAAAGCTTCCATCTTCCTCATCTTCTTCAAGCTTCAAGTTTGAAACTTTAGGGTAAGATTCTTGGTTCCTCACCTTTTCTTCTTCATTTTCGTGTTCATGGCCATCACCATGACCATTGATCCATTCTTTTTCAAGCTTTGGTGTTGAATGATTGAAGTTGAAATTTCTAGGGTTATGGAAGAGTGAGACCAAAATTCACTAGGAGCTTCAAGGGAGTTTCATTGCTTGTTTTCTCCCTTAGGTAAGAGGAAGACTATCCACTTCAACCTCTATTAGTAGTAGGAGACTTATATTGTGTGTTGGTTGTGAGAAACCCTTCTTAGGGTTACTTTTTGTGATGTGTAATTTCGATGACTATGTATTGATTTTATCATGTATGATTTATTTGATTGAATGTATATATAAATTGATGATCTTGGATTGGTTTTGATTAATCGGAAACATGATTTGGGGGCAACAATTCCTTGCTTTCTCCATTGAGGCTCACGACCACAACCCCTCCATAGGGTGTTTATGGTTTAAAATTTTGCAACAAGTGAAGAGATGAGTAATCAAGTGAATAACAAATAATGAATCAAAGAAAATTTTGGGTTCTCGCCCTTTAGAGAAGCTCACGGCCTCTAGGCCTATTTTAGGTCCAATTGTATAATTTTTGGGCAACCTTGGATATTTAGTAATTAAGAGTTAAATAATTAACATTGTGATTGGAAAGAAAATTAAATTGATAACCTAGAGTGGTTTTTGAATTTAAGGGAAGAATAAGAGTGTGTGAGACTTAAAGAACCTTAGAATAATTTTCTAAGTGAGTATGGATAAAACTTAAAACAAGGAACCTAATAATCAAGAGAATTCCTCTAGAAAAGAATTTCATAAGAAATACTAAATTTAAACTTAATTAATTAGATAATTAGGAATTAATTAGGGATTCATCAAATGGAAAGAATCAAGAATGAGATCTTATCCTAAAACTTAGAATAATTCTAAATTAAAGGAAGGACATGAGTGTAAGTGAGATGTAAAATAACTCAAATTAAATTATCTTAAGGGAAACTTAATGACAATAATGTAGAAGATTAGGGCTTGATTCCATAATGAACCCTAAATGTATAGTGTCTTATTTGCAGACTTGACGATGCTTATCTTGGCCAAATTGTGGCATGTTATGGAAAGTATATTTTGCTGAATATACATGATATATGCATTGAGTCATCATGCATTGTGGAAGTCTGATGGACTGTTGTTAAGGCCATGTTGCCTAGGAGATTGAACACACCTTATTGTGGGTGCTACTAGACTAGTGTAGGTCATAATGTTGACCTTAGGGGCATCAGGGTGCGAGTGTCTCACAATGGTCAGTTGGTAGCTCTTCTAGACCGTGGGATAGACCAATGCAAATGCGCCGACAATCTGGACTGAGACACTGTCCTATATCGCGATCTAGTGAAGAATGTCTTGTACAATGCCTTGATGTGCACGTGGATAATTTGTTGAATTATAGCACTTTGGCCGCAACAGCCAAGTTACAGACATGTCTCATGATCTTTCTCTCCGAATATTTGTGTCTAGCTCCATGAAGTAAGATTTTGATAACATGTATATATGCATAGTGAGTCTACATATTATTTGGAATTTATTTATTTACATAATGATTGGAACTGTTGCTTTATTAATATCATGACTGCCTGGAACTGCTTAGTTGTTTACTGTTGTTATTTAATACTGATTATTATCATTTCTAAAATGCTATGTGGGTGCTTCGCGCCGTTATGTTTCTTTACTACTATAATTAGTAATGATGGTAGGATGTCTTACCTCTTTATTGTATTTCTACTACTTCTGTCTATATTTATATTTTATCGAAGACGTCGGCGAAGAGGGTGAAGTTCACGAGTTCCCCAAGTTTTGGCCCGACTTTGACTAGTGCCTGCTTGATCATGACGACCCGTCTTTGAGGCTTTTTGGGTTATGTGAGGCTGACTTTTCTCGAAGGTCCGGATTGCTGGCATATCAACTTGGCTTCGGACCGCTGTTTCTATCTGGGAGACATGACGGTGTCATTAGATTGGGGGCGATATGATCCTCCTATTTTTACCTGTAGTGTTCGCCTGCATTTAGAACTTTATCTGCCTATTAGGGATATGTGGGGTGAGTGATATTACTCCCTACCCGAGCACTGGCCCGCAACTCGGTGGCTCCGATGAGGGTCTCCTCTGACGAGGAAGACCCTGAGGAGGATCCTGACACAGTTCCTTCTCTTTCTTCTTAAGGGCTGATACGGTCAATAGCTACTAATAGCTATCTGCATTCTTTTTGGGGCCTGATGATTTATTTTTATTTTTTTTGTGGGCTGTACATGTATAATCTTTTTGGGCATGCATATTTTTGCTTTCTGTATATCAGACGTTGTAACTAAACAGACATGATGTTAGTATATATATATATATATATATATATATATATATATATATATATATATATATATATATATATATATATATATATAGCATGGTGTATGGATGTATGTTTTAGTTCACATGTTAATTTCTGTTATAACCATGTATTATGTTCTTACTTTAACAAAAAAAAAAATATTCACCATTTTATTTATACAACTGTAACCAAGCAAGTTTAATTATAATAAAATGAACTGGTCTTAACTTATACTTTTGTTTTCCGCATCGTAAATAATGATGTGACATTCCCTCCTAAAAAGGGATGTTGCAATGACATTCTTCTTGTTCAAATTTATATTGATGATATAATATTTGGTGCCACTAATAACTCTCTTTGTAAGGAATTTGCTAATATTATGCAAAGTGAGTTTGAGATATCCATGATGGGTGAGCTAAACTTCTTGCTTGGTCTCCAAATCAAGAAAATGAAGGATGAGACTTTCATAAGTCAGTCTAATTATTGCAAGGAGTTATTTAAGAAGTTTGGAATGGAAGGTGGCAAGCATATGGCTACACCAATGGGCACCTCTTGTTACTTGGACAAGGATGAAAGAGGTAAATCTGTAGAAATCACAAAATATAGAGGTGTGATTAGCTCACTTCTTTATCTTACAGCTAGTAGGTCGAATATCATGTTTAGTGTGTGCATGTATGCTAGATATCAACCTAATCCTAAAGAATCACACCTAAGTGCTATAAAACAAATTATGAAATATTTTATCTGCACTTCACAAATGGGTTACTCTGATTCTGACTTTGCTAGATGCAAAATGGATCAGAAAAGCACTAGTGGGAGATGCCACTTGCTTGGAAGCTCACTAGTTTCTTGGCATAGCAAGAAACAAAATAGTGTTGCATTGTCTACAGCTGAAGCTGAATATATTGCAGCTGAAAGTTGTTATGCACAAATCCTTTAGATGAAGCAATAACTTCTAGACTATGATCTAGAGCTGGATCATATCCTTATAAGATGTGATAAAACTAATGCAATCAACTTGTCAAAAAATCTCATTTTGCACTCAAGAACAAAACACATTGAAATTAGGCATCACTTTATAAGAGATCATGTTCAAAAGGTGATTGCATTCTTGAATTTGTGGAAACCATTAAGCAACTAGCTGATATTTTTACCAAACCATTAAACAAAGAAACATTCTTCTATATAAAGACTGAACTTGGAATATTAGATCAGTCTTGCATTTAATTCTGCACAAATTGGTCATTTGTTGATAAATTGGTTATCTTTGCTGCATAATTAATCCTTTCTGATGCCTAACTTACTATTCTATTGCATAATATTATTATTTTGTTGTCTAATTTTAATAAGTTTAATCATTTTTAATCTAACACTGACTTGAGTATCGGAGTGTCCCCTTATTTTGTTTTGTAGGTGCTTGATCCATGCTTAAGTCCTTCATCTCCCCCTAGTCATGTTCTTATTGAAGAAAATTATTTCTTAATCGCTTGAAGAAGAAAATTCTGTGTTTGGGATATTGGATTAAAACAAAAACAAAAATGGACTTATTGGATTAAACTAAAAACAAAACTTGAATTAGAACTAAGCAAACTCATTGTCAATACTAGCAATACAAAAATAATGCCTTATCCCCGACAACGGCGCCAAAAACTTATTTGCCCATTTGCTAACCGCAAGTGCACGGGTCGCACGCAAGTAATAAAATGATGAGTACAGATATCGTTCTCACGAGGATAAGTTTATTTCCAATGCTAAGAATTAACCGATAGCTTACCTAATTCTATTCAAGAACATAAAAATAGGGGAAAATAATTAAACTAAAGACTAAAAAGTGGTAAAGATGATGGTTAGAGATTAGGGAAATTCTTCTTCACCCTTTACTTCAACCAATAACATGCAATCCTCTTTATAAATATGAATGCAATGATTAGGTTAGCTTGAGAATCTACATAAGCTAAACACCTATGTCTAGGTCATCTAACCATGGTTTCAATTGCCTAACTCACTAAGTGTCCTTGAGAGCTAACACAAAATTTACTCTTTAAAGTCTATTCTCAAACACGTGCTATGCATGACTAAGATATATTTCTATCCCATTAGCGAATCAACTCATCTAACCATTGGAATAGAATTGAACATGCATCAATCATACATATGATCTCAAACCCAAATCCCTATGTCTAGGTTCATTGGACTTTATCAAATCAACTTAAATGTTGGCCAGACACTCAAGAGAATTAAGAACAATATGATTGAACAAAATCAAAGATCCACACAAACTCAGAGAAGAACAAATCATTAATATGCATAAAAAGGATTCAAAATCATCCCTAAAACAGCTGCTACGTCATTGAACATGAAAATACAAAGCAAAATACATGTTCAATAAATGAGGAAGAGAAAAGAGTAAAGGGGTAAAAAGAAAGCTTATGGATTTCGTCATTGAAGCTCAGATCCTCCTCCAATGGAAAGAAGGCTTCCATCCTTAGCTCCCCAAGCTCCATCTCCACCTCCAATGGAGGACCCAGTCGTAGCTTCTCACCCTAAAAAGCTAAAAACCTAAAACCCTTAAGAGAAAACTGAGAGAGGGAGAAGAGAGAGCGTGAAAAATAGAATAAATAGACTCAGTTCGCCAATGAGCGCCGTGGCGTGGCGCCTCAGCCTGGAGCTCTCTGTCTTGTTAGTATGCGCTGGTTGAGACCATCATGTTGTGACGTGCACATGTTTGCACCGCGGCATGGAGCTCTAGAATGCCTCATTGGCTTCTTTCCTCCAATGTTGGGCCTTGACTTGCATCAATTTGTCTTTTTTGAGCCTTTCCTGCATTAGATATAGCACCAAGTTAAATATAATTGTAAATCTACTTAATCAATCAATAAATATGCACAAATTGCTTAAAAACATAAAGGAGGATCTCAAAATAAAATTCCATAAATATAAGCATAAAACCTTCCAAATATGCATAAGAATAAGGATTAAGCATGCCATGAAGCATAAATATGGGGCATAAATAACTATATTTCATGGAGTTATCAATTGCCACCTGAGAGAGAGATCGAGTTTGCTATAGACTAAGTGCTAGAAATAGGGCCTATGTCCATAGCACCCTATAGGATGTCCCCTCTAGAATTCTCTGAGCTTAAGAAGCAGATAGAAGAGTTACCGGATAAAAAGTTCATTAGACCCAGTGTCTCACCTTGGGAGCACTTGTGCTTTTAGTGGAGAAGAAAGATGATAGCACGAGACTACGTGTGGACTACAAATAATTAAACAATGTCACAGTTAAGAATAAATACCCACTTCCTAGGATAGATGATTTGATGGACTAGTTGAGAGGAGTCGCAGTGTTTTCAAAGATTGCTTAAAGATATGATCATCATCAAATCAGGGTCAGAGAATAAGACATTCCTAAGACTTCCTTTAGGACCAGATATGGGCATTATGAGTACCTTGTAATGTCCTTTGGTCTAACAAATGCACTTGCCATTTTCATGGACTATATGAGCAAGATTTTTAGGCCATACCTTAATAAATTTGTCATTGTCTTTATAGATGATATTCTCATTAATTCGAAGACAACTAAGGGACATGAGGAGCATTTAAGGGTAGTTTTAGAAATCCTAAAAGAAAATAAGTTGTTTGCCAAATTATCAAAAAGTGATTTTGGATGAAGGAGGTGTAGTTTTTAGCACATGTGATATCTAGAGATAGAATATATGTGGATCCCAGTAATATAAAGGAAGTGTTACAATGGGAGAGACCTACCACCGTAACTGAGGTTAGGAGTTTCTTGGGTTTAACTGGGCACTATAGGAGATTCATAAAGGGTTTTTCCCAGATAGCTTTGCCCTTGACCAGGCTGAGTAAGAAAGGCAACACTTTTGAGTGGACCCAAAAATGTAAGAATAGCTTCCAAGAGTTGAAAGAGAAATTAGCCACCACATTTGTGCTAGTGATTCCTGACCCACAAGAAAACTTTGAGGTTTACTATGGTGCTTCGAAAAATGGGTTAAGATGTGTGTTAATGCAAAATAGACCGGTAGTTAGTTATGCATCTAAGCAGCTAAGACCCCACGAGGAAAACTACCCAACCCATGACCTAGAACTAGCAGCAGTTGTATTTGCTTTAAAGATTTGGAGGCATTACCTATATAGGGTCAAGTTTAAGGACTTTAGTGATTACAAGAGTTTGAAATACTTGTTTGATCAATAAGAGCTGAATATGAGGCAATGAAGGTGGATGAAGTTTCTAAAAGACTATGAGTTTGAATTACAATATCATTCGGGTAAGGCCAATGTTGTGGTCGATGCACTTAGCGAAAATTTTTTTCATATGTCCCAAATGATGGTGCAAGAGATAGAACTCTTGGAGAGCTTCAGAAATTTGAGCCTAATAACGACTATATTACCACATCATTTCTGTTTGAAAAGATTAGAGATTCAAAATGATTTGAGGGCTTAAATAAAAGAAGCTCAAGAGGATGATGAAGCTTTAAAGGGAATAGAAGAAAAAATCCAATTAGGAAAGAGGAAAGAATTCAAGAGGACTCAAGATAGGACACTTATGTTTAGGAATATACTTTGTGTTCCACAAGGAGGTGAAATTAAGGAAAGGATCCTAGAAGAAACCCATAAGAGTAGATACACCATCCACCATAGAGCCATGAAGATGTATTAAGACTTCAAAAAGATATTTTGGAGGCCAAACATGAAAAATGAGATAGCAGAGTATGTGTTCAAATGCTTAGTGTGCCAAAAAGTAAAAATAGAGCACCAAAATCCTTCAGGACCCCTCCAACCCTTAGAGGTTCCCGAGTGGAAATAGGAGAGCATATCGATGAACTTTGTGATGGGGTTTCCTAAGACCCAATCAGGCCACGATGCCATTTGTAACACCCTCCCTAGGGTGCCACATTTACACATCAAAACATCTATCTTCAATCAAAACGCGGAGAAAGATTCATTATTGGGAAATATATATTATAAATTTTCTTTTCAAAAATGTAAACATAAACAACACAGAATATAACATATATAAGTATTACACACCAAAAGAATATTTACAATAATGGCGTGGATCATAGTCCACCAAAAAATTTATAAGTTTATACACAAAAGACATAAGCAATAGTTTAACAAAACATCGACAGCCCAAGTCTAGAGACCTAGGAAGCAGGATCTTCCCTAGGACCCTCATTTGGATCCTCTTCGGACTCCTCCATTGGTTCCTCCTCTTCGGACTCCTCCCTATCCAAACTTCTCAGCTGTGGCAGAAGCTCGCAGATAAGAGTCCTAGCAAATGATACCACAGGGTCCAGATCCTCTCTAGGGGTGTAGTGCAAGTCACCCCACAGCTCCCTAATAGGCATGAAGAACTCTAGACGCACAAAAATACAGAAAAAGAAAAGGGGAACCCCATCACAGGTCATACTAATAGACAAAGTCAATTCTCCTAGATATCTAATTCATTCAAGGCCCTAGTCGCTGCGCCATGCGTCTGAACCTCTGTGGAAAAGAACTCTAATATAACCAAAGGAATCTCTACGAGCAGCCATCCAAAAGCAAAACAACGAAAAACTGTAAACCTTTTTCTACCTCTCTCAGCCTTTATTAATAGGAACACATAAAACAGAAAAAAAAATAGACAGGACAACAAAACAAAGAAATGAGATCCTCTGCACCAATACTAGTATGGTAGTAAGAGACAGCAATACCAGTTAATCCACAAAGTATGGAAATAACCATGGCAGTCATAAAATTCTCAGCAAGCATCATAATAATATATCAACAGACAATTCCACAATGTAACAGCAGATAATTCCATAGTATAAATGCATCATACTAAAATGCTCAATGTCTATATGAATGCATAATGGACTGACATCTACTCCATGGAGTTCAAACCAACATTGGAGAGAATGATCAGCGAGTCAATGTCTGTATATCGTTAGCCTCAATTCATATGCTTCTCAATATCATCAATATGTGCAACATGGCTATACAAGACACTCTCAACCAGATCAGGAATAAGATAGTGCCTAGTCGAGATCGTCGGTGCATTGCACAATCACCACGGCTCAGTGGAGCTACCTACTAGCCATATGTGGGATACCTGCACCCCGATGCCTCCAAGTTCAACAAGTGAACTACACTACACAATTCGCACCCGTACAAAGGTGTAATTCATCTCCTAAGAATTTTGCCTTGACAACAAGTCATTTTGACTTTTACAATGCATGATCTCATGGCAATTATTAACTGTATTCATAAACAACAAAAAGTTCCACCAAGAGGAGCCACAACAGGGCCTAAGTCGATCACTGACGATCTTGGGTCTAGTACGTCGGCCCGTCGGCACAAGGCTATTACATTTAGTCACAAGGCGCTTCTCTTGCACAACTTCAAGAATTTTCATTTTCAATTTACATGGAACATCCTCACAAACTTCTTCAACATATTAAACTATTATTCCACTTTTAGGCTTTAGTTATGACACTTTCAGGAATGAATATGGAAATTTATTCTAATCTTAAAACTCTTCTAGTTAAATTCCTCTAGGTAAAACTTCCTCACATTTTCCTAAAAAACCTAAAGAGACACTACATTGTTTTAATCTCACAAATTCATTTTTCCTTTTTCCACCGAGCCCTAAAGTACTCTAAATTTTTATGATCTCTCTTTCTAGCTCACGTTCCCTTTGAAGGCCGAAATCTCTCTCTAACTAAGTATCCAAAATTTTGGTTTTTCCACTACTTCATTATTGTGAAATTCCTAGTACAATTCCATTTTGATTTAAGCTACCAAATTCCAATTTAACATAAGATTTTCTCTTGGATACCCCTTTTGGGGTCTCTTGGCCGTGAGCTCTCTAGAGTTCTTGGGCCTAAAAAATTTTCATCTTCCACAAAGGATTTCAAGCAAGCAATATACATATATCAAGCATCAAACTTTTCATTCCATTAAGATCAATAGACAACATCAAACCACAAAATCACATAGGCTACAAGTTTAAAAAAAAAATCATCAAGAGTCAAACAATCAAGTGAGCAACCCTCACATGGATTCCTCACTTTCTATACATCAAGTTCATCCCTCACCACCACAGAAGGTTGATGGGAGTAATCTCCCTCTTACCTTGGAGGAAAACCAACCACCTCTTGAAAATCTCCTTGAAACAAACTTTCTCCTCCAAGAGCCTCTTGAAAATGAAAATGGCATGCCAAAGAATCAACATTTTAAGCTTAGAAAAGAATGACCATGGATCAAAATGATGATCTTAGAAAGAAGAAAAGAAGGAAGAATGGAAAAGAAGAGAGTTTACCTTAGAAATCTTCAAGCCCTAACTTGAAGAAATACTTGGAAAAGTTGAACAAGTCAAGATCTTCTCACCAAATGGTCTTAGAAAGAGGTTTAGATGTAGGAAATAAAGATAAGTGAAATCAAAGAAAATGAGAGGGTGGATTTGGTGGGGGTGGCCGTGAGCTAAAAGAGGGAAAATGAGAGAAGAAAATGAGAGAAAATAAAGTATGTAACTTTTTGGGTGAAGAGAAAGAAATGGATAGAAAAGTGATGATATAGAAAATGAGATAAAACTTACTCTAGAAGCCTCCTTTCTCTCTCCATGGTCATGCACTCATCTAGGGAGGAGGAGCCAAGCTTCCTCAACAAGCTTTACAAAGCTTCCTTGAGAAGCTTCTCCCCTTGGTTCAAAAGTCAAAGATGATGTCATGTGGGTGATGTCACATGGGTGATGTCATAAAGGTGACAAGAAAGAACTAATCTGCTAGATCTTTACTACAAGCTATTATCCAATGGACAAAAATCACAGTTAATAAAGCCGGTATCTATTATCCAATGGGTAATAGAGCTCACCCAAGTTTTATCTGTCAGATAAAATCTTAGACAATGAAAACTCCAAAAATTGTCTCCAGTTTCGGGTTTAGTAAGACCCCCCCGATTCAACAGTCCAATTTTTTTTGAAAATAATATTAAAATAATCCACATAAGCCAAATAATTCATAAAAATTAATAGAAATTTAAAATAACACTGATAAACCAAAAATAAAAGAGAGTTGGGGAGTTACAACTCTCCCCTTCTAAAAAGGAATTTCATCCCTGAAATTCATCATACCTTAGAATAAATGTGGATATTGTTCTTTCATTTTGTTTTCCAGCTCCCATGTTACATCTCCAGTCGCATCGTTCCAGATCACTTTTACCAATGCAATATTCTTGCCTCTGAGTTGCTTCACTCTCTTATCCTTAATCTTGATAGGAAGTGTTTCATTGGTCAAATTCTCCTTTAGCTATACTGTATCTGGTTCAATGACATGGGCTAGATCAGGAATATACTTTTGCAATTGCGACATATGGAAGACATCATGAAGGTTGGAAAGAAAAGGTGGTAAGGCTATTTGGTAGGCTATCGGACCTATCCGATGAAGAATTTGATACAGTCTGATGAATTTAGGAGCGAGTTTTCTAGATTTAATGACCCTTCCAACACCAGTCATAGGTGTAACCTTAAAAAATACATGCTCACCTTCCTCAAATTCAAGAAGCCGCTATCTCTTGTTGGCATAACTTTTCTATCGGCTCTAAGTTGCTCTCATCCTTTCCTGGATCATCATAACTTTTTAGTTGTCTGTTGCACAAGTTCAGGTCCTACCGCAAAATGTTCGCCATCCTGATACCAACACAAGGGTGTTCTACATTGTCGCCCATACAACGCCTTACAAGGTGCCATTCCGATACTTGCATGGAAACTATTATTGTCAGTGAACTCTATCAAAGACAAGAATTCATCCCAACTCCCAGTCTGTTCCAAGACACAAGCTCTTAACAGATCTTCAAAAGACTAGATTGTTCTCTTTGACTGACCGTCCGTTTACATGTGATACGCTGAACTTAGATGAAGCTTCGTTCCCATTGCTTTCTGCAAACTCTGCCAAAATCTCGATGTAAACCTTGGGTCTCTATAAAAAACAATGCTCGAATGAACACCATGAAGTCTAACGATCTCCTTGACATACACTTGAGTCAATCTCTCCATCGAATACCTTATATTGATCGGTAAGAAGTGCGCTGACTTCATAAGTCTATCAACAATTACCCATATTGAATCGTGTCCCTTTCTAGTCCTTGGCAAACCACTCACAAAATCCATCGCGATGCTATCCCATTTCCATTCTGGAATAGTAAGAGGTTGTAGCATTCTGGAAGGTCTTTGGTGTTCCACTTCAGCCTTTTGGCAAACTAAACAAGACGACACATACTTGGCAACATCCCTCTTCATTCCTTGCCACCAATATAAACGTTTTAGAACTTGGTGCATCTTGGTTGTTCCGGGGTGCATGTTCAACTTGCTCTTATGGGCTTCATCAAGAATCATCTTCCTAAGCTCAGAATTGCTCTATACACAAACTCTATCTCTGAACCTTAGGATTCTATCATATCCTTCTGTGAATTCAGATATAGCACCCTGCTTCACCAGCTCCTTCTCCTCTTGTAAGTATGGGTTACTTCCCTGCTGTAACGCCCCTTTTTGGGAGGGAACGTCACATTGTCATCTACAATGCAAAAAATAAAAATAAAGTTAAGACCCGGTTCTTATTCTTGTTTTAATTTCATTTGTCTGATTAAAGTTGCATAAGTAAAATGGCGACCCTTTTTTTATTTTTTTTATTAATAAAATATAGTGACGGAACATAAATGGCATTAAAGGGCCAGATAGAAGTAAGGCATACATTTGATCAACATTGCATATTCATATATATATAATTATATCAGATCTGTTTAATTACAAGCCTGATGTACAAAAAGTAAAACTATATCTGCCCAAAGGATCATACATATATAGCCCACCCAAATAATAAAACATCAGGCCCAAAAAATAAATACTAATAGCCATTAGTAGCTACCAACAGTATCAGTCCCTGAAATAAGGAGGAACCATGTCAGGATCCTCCTCAGGATTTTCCTCATCCGAGGAAACCTCCATCGGAGCCACCGAGCTACGAGCCGAGGCCCGAGCAGTGGAATCAAAAAAATCCTCTTGTGTAGTATAATAACGATCACCCCACATCTCCCTGATAGGCAGATAAAACTCCAAACATAAGCTGACGCTGTAAGTAAAGATCAGCAGTTCAAGACGCCTCCAAGCCAGTGAGATCGACACGTCTCCCAGGTAGACACAGCAATTGGAAGTTAGGTTGATGTGCCAGTAATCTGGCCCTCCAAGGAATGTCAGACGCATATCACAAAAAAATCCGCGTGAGCGTGCCGCCATGATCCAACAGTGGGTGCTAATCGCGGTCGGGCCAGAAGTCGGGAAATTCGGGAGCTTCACTCTCCTTGCCCACATCTTCAATGAAACATATTTATAAACAGGCGGAAATAATAAAAACATAGGAAAGAGGTAAGATATCCTACCATCATTACCAATTATGGCAGTAGAGAAACAAAACGTCGCAAAGCACCCACATAGCATCTCAAGAGGTAATAATAATAAACATTAAATAACAACAATATACAGTTAAGCAGTTCCAGGCAATTATACATTAGTACAGTGACAGTTCCAATATATCATAAGAATTAAAATGCTAGATAATATGTGGACTCATTATGCATATGCATACAACATCAAAATCCTACTCTATAGAGTTAGGCACAAGCAGCAGGAGAGAAAGATCAAGAGACACGTCTGTAATTCGGCTACCGCGGCCAAAGTGCTATAATTCATCAGTTTATCTACGTGCACATCAAGGCATTGTATAGATAGTCTATGCTAGATCATGATATAGGACAGTGTCAAGTCTAGATCATCGGTGCATTCGCATCGATTTATCTCACGGCCCAGTGAGGCTACCAATTGTCCACTGTGAGACGCCAGCGCCCCGATGCCCCCAAGGTCAACAGTATAGCCTACACTAGTTTACTCGCACCCGCACAAAGGTGTGTTCAATCTCCTAGGCAACATGGCCTTAACAACAGTCCAATGGACTTTCACAATGCATGACGACTCAATGCATAATCATGTATGTTTATCATTACATACTTTTCCACAATATGCCACAATTTGCCAAAGTAAGCATCATAATATCATTGGTCCCACACTTGGACCCACATTAAATAGTCTTAAGCCTTCCAATGGTACATTACATCTTTGGTACATTATGGAATTATTTAGTATTCTCAATTACACTCATGTCCTTACTTTAATCGAAAATTATTCTAAGTCTTTTAGGTAAAGTTTCATTCTTGGTTCTTTCTATTTTATGAAATCCTAATTAATTCCTAATTGTCCAATTTAGTTAAGTTCCACTTTAATGTAATGTCTCTTATGAGATTCTTTTCCTAATTAGGGTCCTTACTTTAATCTTAGTCTTATTCATTTAAAGAATTATTTCTAAGTCTTATCAATGTCTCACACATCCTTATTTGTTCTTAAAGTTCAAAGAATTCCTTTAGGTTACTAAATTTGTTTCCTTCCATTACCTAATCCTCTTATTTATTTACTTAATTAATTAAATGTCATACTTGTATGAAATCATGTGTTTGAGCCATTTTTAGTCATGGAGGCCGTGAGCCTCTCTAGGTATTAGGATTCCAAATTTTTAATTCCTTAATTACATATTGTCCACTTGATTAGCTATGTCTTCCACTTGTTATAAACTTTCACCAAGAACATTAATTTTTGCCCCAAAACCGTGAGCTCCCTAGAGGAAGTCTAGGTCATTTTCTTCCATTTCAAGTGTTCCAATCCATTTAAGTATATCAACATACATAACCAATCCATCAAATAGCTCAAACAAATTAAAGACAATATGTAAATATACAAATCATGCAAACAAAGAATAACCCTCAATAGGGTTTTCTCACAATCAATCACAACACAATGTTCCTTACTACCAATAGAGGTTAAGGAGGAGTATTTTCCTCTTACCAAAGAGAAGAAAACAAGAGAACCCCCCTTTAAGCTCCTTGCAATTTTTGGATTTGGCACCTCCAAGAACCCTAAAATTTCAATCTCATCAAGATAGCACCAATGCTTGAAAAATAAGGTATAGATGGTCACAAAGGAGACCATAGAAACTAAAATGGGGAAAAGAGAGTGAAGAATCAAGAACCTTACCCAAAAACCCTAAGCTTGAAGCTTGAAGAAAGTGGTCAAGATGAAAGCTTTTTCAAGAATCACCAACTAGAGAAGTGTTTAGATGATGCAGGGGATTAAGAAAATGTATTTAGTTGGAATTTTTCTGATGGATGAGGAAAAAATGGAGGGGCTAGCCGTTAGCTTTCTAGAGAGAAGGAGGAGAAAATATTTTGTGAAGGAAAGAGATAAAGCTTAGATAGAGAAGTTGATAGTAGAAAGTGAAAGATGCTTTTAGGGTTTTTGAAAATTAGAATAGGTTAATTAATTAAATTGAAGCACAATTTTGGCTCCAAAATGGGTGCAGCAGCCGTGAGGTAGAGGGAGGAGAGAGAGAAAAATGGTTAGCTTCTTTGAGAAGCTTGTGTGCATTTTGAATAAAGGAAATATGATTAGACATAAAGTAGATTACATTAAGATAGGATAATTTGATTTAATATTTAAAATAATTGGGTAATTAGGATTTTACTACAAGCTATTACCTAATGGATAATTATTACAGTACACAAAACTAGTATTAATTATCCAATGAATAATAGAGCGTATCACAAAATTTTAATTAACAGTGCGTATAGAGATTTTATTTATCAGATAAAACCTCAAAAAATGCAATTCTCACAAACTGTGCCCGGCCTCGGGTTTAGTAAAATCTCCCTTCGACACGTCGACAGTTCAAGGTTTACCAGCCTCAGGGAAAACATTTCGTTATCCTGGCTCCGCTCAACGCACACGTAAAATAAGGAATATACTAAAATATTTGACGTTTTCAGAAAAATTCATAAAAATTCTTAAAAATCACAAATATTAAAAAATGAATATTTGTCACGAAACAAACAATTTTCCAGGGCGTTACACTGACTCTGCTTTTGTCTGCATAACTTTTTTGTCAACTCTGAGCCGTCCTCATCTTCTCCTGAATCATCTTAACCTTTTTAGTCGTTTGCTGTATAATATATGGTCCAATAGTAAGGCGCTCGCCGTCTTAGTACCAACATAAAGGTGTTTGACACTGCCGTCTATACAGAGGCTTATAGGTGCCATCCCTATGCTAGAATGATAACTGTTGTTGTAGGTGAATTCTATCAACGGTGGAATGTCATCCCAACTTCCAGTCTGTTCTATGGTGCAAGCTCTAAGCAAATCTTCCAATGATTGGATCGTCCTCTCTGATTGGCCATTGGTTTATGGGTGATAAGTAGAACTTAGACGTAACTTTGTCCCTAATGCTTCCTGTAGATTCTGCCAAAACTTTGAAGAGAATCTCAGATCCTTATCCGAAACAATACTTGTAGGCACACCGTGCAGTCTAACAATTTCTCCAATGTACAACTGGGTCAGTTTCTCCAGTTTGTACCTTATGTTGATCGGGAGAAAATGCGCTAATTTCGTGAGTTGGTCCACGATTACCCAAATCGAGTCATGTCTTTTTCTTGTCCTTGGCAAACCCACTATGAAATCCATTACAATGCTATCCCACTTCCATTCAGGAATAGACAATGGTTACAGCAATCCTGTCGGTCTTTGATGTTCCACTTTAGCTTTCTGACAAACCAGACAAGTCGATACACGTCTAGTGACGTCACTCTTTCATTCCATGCCACCAAAATAACTTCTTCAAGTCTTAATACATTTTTGTTATACCCGGATGCATATTCAGCTGACTTGTGTGAGCACGATCGATAATATACTCTCTAAGCTCTTGTTCACGGGGAATATAGACTTTACCTCAAAATCTCAGAATTCTGTTTGTTCCTTCCACAAATGCTGTTTCGTTGCCTTACTTCACTAGCTCTCTCATTTCTTGTAAGAACTTATTGACCTTCTGCTTTTCCTGTATGTCCTCTATTAGCTCACTTGAGATGGTGACTATGTTCATGCAGATCTTTCTTGGTCCTAATTCCACAAAAGACCATATATCTCTGAACTGCTCTATTAGATCCTTTTCCTTGATCATCAAGGCAGAGACACTGATCATCTTTCTGTTCAAGGCGTCTGCCACGATGTTTGCCTTGCCGGGGTGATACAGAAGTTGGAAATCATAGTCTTTCAGGAACTCCAGCCACCTTCGCTGCCTCATGTTCAACTCTTTCTAATCATAGAAATATTTCAAGCTTTTGTGATCACTAAAGATGTTGAACGTCGCTCCATAGAGAAAATGCCTCCATATCTTCAGAGCGAAAACCACAGCCACTAACTCCAAGTCATGCGTTGGGTAATTCTTCTCATGCACTCGCAATTGCCTTGAAGTATAAGCCACTACTCTTCCATGTTACATAAGCACAGATCCTATTCCTTGGTATGGAGTGTCACAATACACCTCGAAGGGCTCATTCAGATCAGGTAGCACTAACACTGGCGAGGTAGTTAGCCGATTCTTCAACTCTTGGAAACTCTGTTCATAACTTTCGGTCCACTCAAAAGCCTAGTTCTTCCTTGTGAGTTGAGTAAGAGGTCCTGTAATCTTGGAGAGTCCTTCAATGAACCTCCGGTAATATTCAGCCAAACCCACGAAGCTACGAATCTCCGTCACTGACTTAGGCCTTTCCCATTATAGCACTGCCTCCACTTTTGATGGATCCACTGCAATCCCATCCTTTGAGATTACATGACCTAAAAATTTAACTTCTTCTAGCCGAAATTCACATTTTAACAATTTAGCATACAGTTCTTTCTCCTTCAGAATTTGGAGAACTATACTGAGGTGTTCAGCATGATCCTCCTGATTTTGAGAGTATATCATGATGTTAACGATAAAGACAATAACAAACCTGTCCAAGTAAGAACGAAAGATCCTGTTCATGTAATCCATGAAGATAGCAGGTGCATTTGTCACACCAAACGGCATCACAAGATACTCATAATGGCCGTATCGGGTACGAAAAGTAGTCTTGGGTATATCCTCCGTCTTCACTCATATCTGATGATACCCAGATCGCAGGTCGATTTTTGAAAACATTATTGCTCCCTTCAGTTGGTCCATTAAGTCATCAATTCTTGGGAGTGGATATTTATTCTTGATGGTCACTTTGTTTAGCTATCTGTAGTCCACACACAACCTTGATGAACCGTCATTCTTTCGAACTAACAGTACTGGTGCTCCCCAAGGTGATACACTCGGTCTGACGAATTATTTTTCCAAAAGCTCCTCTAGTTGCTTCTTAAGTTCTGCTAACTCTGAGGGTGACATTCTGTAAGGTGCTATAGACACAGGACCAGCTCCTGGTACAAGGTCAATAGCAAATTCTATTTCTCGAGCCGGTGGTAAACTAGGTACATCCTCAGGAAAGACTTCAGAAAATTCATTCACCACTAGAATTGTGTTCACATGAACCTCACTCTCGACTTTCAAAGAAGGCAGTAGCATGTATCCATGAGCTCCTTCTTTCAAGAGAGCTTGAACTCGGTTAGCCGTCAATGGTTAGAAGATAACCAGTTCATCCCTATAATTATATCTAGTTGAGAAAGGGGTAAATATATCAAATCGATAGAAAATGTATGACCTTCGACTATCAAGGGACAATTTAAATAGACTTTGGCAGTAACTACCAGTTTATCAGTGGGGGTAGAAACAATTAGATCAAAAAGTAAGGTAGACATTGGTAAACCAAGTCGTAGCACACAGTCATAAGATATAAAAGAATGGGTTGCCCCAGAGTCATACAGTACAGTTAAAAGGTTACCTTCTATGGTGCCTTCTCCTTGAATCAAGTCTTCTGACTCAGAGACTTCAGCCCCGCTCATGGTATAGACCCGTCCTCCTGCTTGCAGTTTGTTGGCCCTTGCAGCATTGACTGAAGGTTCAGCCTTCGCTTGGTTGCAGTCTCGGGATACGTGGCTAGGTTTACCATATCTGAAGCAGATAATCCCCTTTATGGTGCAATCCCTCGTGAGATGATCCTTTCCACACTTTAGGTATTTGGAGGGATACGCCACATTTTGGTCGGTCCGGTTCCCAGTAGAACCTCCACCAGAACTTTCACCCACTGTTTGTTGTTGGTTTACCGTTAGTCGAGAGTAGGGCTTCTTGTGGAAGTGGTTAGAACTGTTGCCACCGCCCCTTTGGAACCTTGTAGGTCCAAAGTTCCTACTCCTTATATCTCTAGCTTACTTTAGAGCTTCCACTTTGCAGCACGTATCAAGCAGCTTCGAGAACTCATTGATTTTTAGTGTGATAACAGCTTTCTTCACTTCATATCTCAGTCCTTTTGTAAACTTTCGACACTTCCAGGCTTTGTTCGGTTGATGCTTAAAGTACATTGAAAACTATGACAAGTTTTCAAATCTCACTGCATATTCATTAACAGTCATGTTCCCATGCCTTAGGTTGAGAAACTCCATCTCCTTCGCGTGCCTCGCGCTCGCAGGAAAGTACTTATTCAAGAATTTATCCTTGAATAAATCCCAAGTGATCTCGTGATTTTCAGCCTCCATCATTCTTTGTGTCCCGCACCACCAGTTCTCAGCATTGCCAACCAACATAAAGGTAGCATAAGTCACTTTCTTATTCTGGCACAGTTCATGCTTCGGAAGACTTTCTCTAGCCTTTTGATCCATAGGATGGCTTTATCCAGATCGAACTCTCCTTTGAATTGGGGAGGATTGTGGTGACAAAACTCTGCCAAGTTTTGAGCGTCAGCAGTGGCTTCGAGCTGTTGAGCAGCCCTCTCTTGTTACTGAGTAACTCTCTTTTGTTGTTGAGTAGCTCGTTCAGTCTGTTGTGTGATGACCTCAGCCATCCTTTGCATCGCCTCTATAGCAGCTGCCATGTCTTCTCTTTGTTCCATCCTGCTTTCTCAATTTAGATTAACTGAAAACACAAGGAAAGTCAGTTGCATCCACTAGGAAGACCAAACACAGAGATTCACACAGCACAAACAAGATAGACTCAATCATAAGACACAAAGAAACATAAACCGAGGCTCTGATACCAACTTAATGTAACGCCTCTTTTTGGGAGGGAACGCCACATTGTCATTTAAAATGCAGAAAATAAAAATAAAGTTAAGACCCAGTTCTTATTCTTGTTTTAATTTCATTTGTCTAATTAAAGTTGCATAAGTAAAATGGTGACACCTTTTTTATTAATAAAATATAGTGACGAAACATAAATGGCATTAAAGGGCAAGACAGAAGTAAGGCATACATTTGATCAACATTGCATATTCATATATATATATAATTATATCAGATCTATTTAATTACAAGCTCGATGTACAAAAAGTAAAATTATACCTGCCCAAAGGATCATATATATATAGCCCACCAAAATAATAAAACATCAGGCCCCAAAAATAAATAATGTTAGCCATCAGTAGCTACCAACAGTATCAGTCCCTGAGATGAGGAGGAACCTTGTCAGGATCCTCCTCGGGATCCTCCTTAGGATCTTCCTCATTCGAGGAAACCTCCATCGGAGCCACTGAGCTACGAGCCGGAGCCCGAGCTACGAGCCGGAGCCCGAGCAGTGGAATCAAAAGAATCCTTTTGTGGGGTGTAATAACGATCACCCTACATCTCCCTAATGGGCAGATAAAACTCCAAATGTAAGCTGACACAGCAAGTAAAGATCGGCGGTTCATGACGTCTCCAAGCCAGTGAGATCAACATGTCTCCTAGGTAGACACAGCGATCAGAATTTAGGTTAATGTGCCAGCAGTCTGGCCCTCCAAGGAAGGTCAAACACACATCACCTAAAAATTCACGTGAGCATACTGCCATGATCCAACAATGGGTGCTAATCACGGTCGGGTCAGAAGCCGGGAAATTCGGGAGCTTCACCCTCCTTGCCCACGCCTTCGATGAAACATATTTATAAACAAGCAAAAATAATAAAAACACAGGAAAAAGGAAACATATCCTACCATCATTACCAATAATGGCAGTAGAAAAACAAAACGGAGTAAAGCACCCACATAGCATCTCAAGAGGTAATAATGATAAATATTAGATAACAGCAATAAACAGTTAAGTAGTTCCAGGCAATTATACATTAGTACAGTGACAGTTCCAATATATCATAAGAATTAAAATGCCCGATAATATATGGACTCATTATGCACATGCATACAACATCAAAATCTTACTCTATGGAGCTAGACACAAATAGTCGGAGAGAAAGATCAAGAGACATGTCTGCAACTCGGCTGCCGCGGCCAAAGTGCTATAATTCATCAGTTTATCCACGTGCACATCAAGGCATTGTACAGATAGTCTACGCTAGATCACGATATAGGACAGTGTCACATTCGGATTGTCAGTGCGCTCGCATCGGTTTATCTCACGGCCCAGTGGGGCTACCAACTATCCACTATGAGACGCTCGCGCCCCGATGCCCCAAAGGTGAACCTTGTGACCTACACTAGTCTACTCGCACCCGCACAAAGGTATGTTTAATCTCCTAGGCAACATGCCTTAACAACAGTTTAATGGACTTTCACAATGCATGGCGACTCAATTCATAATCATGTATGTTTATCATTATATACTTTTTCATAATATGCCACAATTTGCAAAAGTAAGCATCATAATATCATTGGTCCCACACTTGGACCCATATTAAATAGTCTAAAGCCTTCCAATGGTACATTACATCTTTGGTGCATTATGGAATTATTTAGTGTTCTCAATTACACTCATGTCTTTACATTAATCGAAAATCATTCTAAGTCTTTTAGGTAAAGTTCCATTCTTGGTTCTTTCCATTTTATGAAATCCTAATTAATTCCTAATTGTCCAATTTAGTTAAGTTCCACTTCAATGTAATGTCTCTTATCAGATTCTTTTCCTAATTAGGATCCTTACTTTAATCTTAGTCTTATTCATTTAAAGAATTATTTCTAAGTCTTATCAATATCTCACTCATCCTTATTTGTTCTTAAAGTCGAAAGAATTCCTTTAGGTTATAAATTTGTTTCCTTCCATTACCTAATCCTCTTATTTATTTACTTAATTAATTAAATGCCATAGTTGTATGAAATCATGTGTTTGAGCCATTTTTAGTCATGGAGGCCATGAGCCTCTCTAGGTTTTAGGATTCCAAATTCTCAATCCCTTAATTACATGTTGTCCACTTGATTAGCTATGTCTTTCACTTGTTATAAACTTTTACCAAGAACCCTAATTTTTGCCCTAAAACCGTGAGCCCCCCTAGAGGAAGTCTAGGTCATTTTCTTCCATCTCAAGTGTTCCAATCCATTCAAGTATATCAACATACATAACCAATCCATCAAATAGCTCAAACAAATTAAAGACAATATGTAAATATACAAATCATGCAAACAAAGAATAACCCTCAATAGGGTTTTCTCACAATCAATCACAACACAATGTTTCTTACAACCAATAGAGGTTGAGGAGGAGTATCTTCCTCTTACCAAAGAGAAGAAAATAAGAGAACCCCCCTTTAAGCTCCTTGCAATTTTCGGATTTGGCACCTCCAAGAACCCTAAAATTTCAATCTCATCAAGATAGAACCAATACTTGAAAAATAAGGTATAGATGGTCACAAAGGAAACCATAGAAACGAAAATGGGGAAAAGCGAGTGAAGAATTAAGAACCTTACCTAAAAATCCTAAGCTTGAAGCTTGAAGAAAGTGGTCAAGATGAAAGTTTTTTCAAGAATCACCAACTAGAGAAATGTTTAGATGATGGAGGCGATTAAGAAAATGTATTTGGTTGGAATTTTTGTGATGGATGAGGCAAAATGGAGGGGTTGGCCGTGAGCTTTCTAGAGAGAAGTAGGAGAAAATATTTTGTGAAGGAAAGAGATGAAGCTTAAAGAGAGAAGTTGATAGTAGAAAGTGAAAGATGCTTTTAGGGTTTTTGAAGATTAGAATAGGTTAATTAATTAAATTGAAGAACAATTTTGGCTCCAAAATGGGTGTAGCAGCCGTGAGGCAGAGGGAGGAGAGAGACAAAAATGGTTAGCTTCCTTGAGAAGCTTGTGTGCATTTTCAGTAAAGGAGATGTGATTAGACATAAAGTAGATTATATTAGGATAGGATAATGTGATTTAAATGTTAAAATAATAGGGTAATTAGGATTTTACTACAAGTTATTACCCAATGGATAATTGTTATAGTGCACAAAATCAGTATTAATTATCCAATGAATAATAGAGAGTACGCAAAATTTTATTTAATAGTGCGTACAGAGATTTTATTTATCAGATAAAACCTCAAAAAATGTAAACCTCGCAAGCTGTGCCTGGGCTCGGGTTTAGTAAGATCCCCGGTTGACACGTTGACAGTTCAAGGTTTACCAGCCTTAGGAAAAATATTTCGTTATCTGGGCTCCGCTCAGTGCACACGCAAAACGAGAAATATACTAAAATATTTGACATTTTCCAAAAAATCCACAAAAAATTCATAAAAATCAAAATATTAGAAAATGGATATTTGTCATGAAACAAATAATTTTCCAAGGCGTTTCACTGACTCTGCTCAGTGTGCATGTAAAATGAGGAATATATTAAAATATTCACCATTTCCAGAAAATTCTAGAAAAATTTCCAAAAATCACGAATATTGGGAAATGACTATTCATGATGAAACAAATCATTTTCGAGGTGTTACATTGAGTTTGCTCAGTGTGCATGTAAAATGAAGAATATATTAAAATATTCATCGTTTCTGAAAAAATCCACAGAAATTCCCAAAAATCATAAATATTATAAAATGATTACTACGATAAAATAAGTAATTTTCGGGGTGTTACACCTACTTCTCTCGTAGTTCATCCATCAGCTCGCTCGAAATAGTGATCATACTTAAGAACAATCTCCCCTAGTGCTAACTCCACAGATAGCCATATATCTCTAAACTATTCTATTAACTCATTTTCTTTGAGCATCATAGCAGAAACACTAAGCATCTTTCTACTCAAAGCATCTGCTACGACGTTTGCCTTCCCAGGGTGATATTGAAGCTAGAAGTCATAGTCTTTCAAAAGCTCTAACCATCACTTTTGTCTCTGTTGGTCCGTAAATTCGCAAGCGCATGGGTCGACAAGTAATATAAAGGAGAGTTAGAGTGTCGTGTCCCAAGGGATTGAATAATTAGAAGAATGTTAAACTTAACCAAAATTCACAAATTTTTATCCAAGCAAACGAAGGAGAATGGGTTGCAATTAAAATAATAATTTAAGAGAAACAAAATAAGAAAACACCAAACACCAATTCTACTAGAGAAGATGAGAATGATTAAAGCCTAGGGGTCCCTATTCACTTGCTACTTCAATGAATAATTGCAATTAACAAGTACCGATCAATGAAATGACATTTGTTAGCTAATAACCATCAATAGATAAGAGCTTATGTCTAGGACAATTACCCATGCAAAACTTAGCTAATCCACTATGTGCCCTTGTGAGTTAGCATAAGAATCACTTATTGAGACCAATTATCAAACACTTGCCATGCATGACCAAGAGGTATGTGTCCATCCCCTTAGTTAATCAATAAACTCATACCAATAGAATGTAATTGAACATGCATCAACCATACCATAACCATATTCACAACACCCTATTTCTAGTTCAATTGGAATATTAAAAACATACAATTGATGGCCAATCAATAACAAGCACTAAGCATAGATATGGATGAACAAAACCAATTTCATTGAAAGGATACCCAACTAATTACACATTAATCAAATCCATAGCAAGATCCTAGAGAGCCCCTAGATTAGAGTTTAGTTACACATCATGAAAGAGAAGAAAACAAATGAAATAAAATGATCCATCAAGTTACAAATCAAGAGGTAACGGGAAAGAATAGACAAAAATGGAGAGATTCCAAGCTTAATCCTCTTCCTTGATCTTGGAATGGGGAGATTCCAAGAGGTAATGGGAAGCAAGTTACAATGCAAACAAGTCTTAGCTCAGCTAGTGCACAACCTAGAATCAAACAAAGTCAATCACCCAAAAATGACAACAGATACTAAGAACAACCACAGGGTGACTCAAACTTAAGGAACACCTCATGTATGTCAACAGGCAGAGGATTAACACAAATAGACATTAACATTATCCTTGTTCAGCAGAAATGACCAAGCCACAAGCCCAATGGAAATCAAAAATATTTACAAACAACTTGACAAGAGAGCAAATGATAAGCAATCAACAAATAAAATATTTACAAACTAGAAAATGTGCAAACAGAACACATGATAACCAAAGAAAATAGAAAGTGCAGGGAAATGGAAAAGCAAACTAACCTTGAGGGAGTAGGAAATGAACAAGGCACCCGAAGCTAGCAAGAAACCCAAAACAAACACACAAACAAAAAGTAGTACGGTGTATTCTGGGTGGTGGGGAAAGAAGGTGAGAAGGGGGTTAAGATGGGGAGGTGAAAAAGAAAGTGGTTGGGGTTTTATGGTGGTGTTGGGTTCGTGGGGGATATAGAAGAAAAGGTGGGTGAGGGAGAAATGAAGAAGAAGAAGGAGAGGGAATCATTGTGAAGCTCGTGGAGAAGAAAATGTGGATGAGGGAGGTTAGAGAAGAGAATTGTGGGGAAGAAGGAGGAGAGGAGCACTAAGGTGGGGAGGCGAGGAAGGGTGAGAAGATTGGAGGGGTTACGGTGGTGTGGGTGGGGAAGGAATCGAAAAAGGGGAATTATGGATTTGAGAGGATAAAAACAAGAATAGAACGAAAGAGAGGGCTGTTGCGTTTTGTGCAGCAGCAGACACATCACGCCTAGGCGTGACATTACCACGCCTAGGCGTGGGATTTAATTCAATTTTTTTCTGATAATAGGAAACTACGCCTAGGCGTGTAAAAATCACGCCTAGGCGTGACTCTTGCAGGCCAAAATTACTGAAAACATAGAGAGGACCACGCCTAGGCATGAATAACACACGCCTAGGCGTGGAGCTCTCTGGAAAATTCCTTACAGCAGTTAAGACAACCACGCCTAGGCGTGGGACACTGGATCAAAATTCTGAACAGCAACACCAGAATACCCCACATCCATGCATTAAACACACCCTCCTTATTCTCAAACATCTAAGAAACAACATAGGAATGACAGGAACAATCAAAGCATCAAATTGAAAAACAAACACTATAAAACAATAAAACAAAATCAAACAAAAATACAAAATAAAAGAAAAATCATGCATAAAATTGTCCTAAGCGAAGAGATAGGGTAAGAAAATTGGGTTGCCTCCCAACAAGCGCCTTATTTATAGTCCTGGCTGGACTTTGTAGATTGTCAAGATGGAGGAGCCAAGGTGAGTGAGGTTTTGTGCCTCTCCACCTCACCACCTAAGTAGAGCTTGAGCCGCTGGCCATTGACCTTGAACGTTGACTTTGAAACTGGATCCTCTAAGGTTACAGCACCATGGGGAAACACTTCCACCACTAAAAATGGACCTGACCATCTGGATTTGAGCTTGCCAGGAAACAGTTTCAACCTTGAGTTGAATAAGAGGACCTTCTGGCCTGACTCAAAGCTTCTTGGGATAATATGCTTGTCATGCCACCGCTTCACCTTCTCCTTGTAAATTTAGCATTCTCGTATGCTTATAAGCGGAATTCCTCTAATGCATTCAGTTGCAACAATCTCTTCTCCCCACAAGCGTTGGAATCCCAATTCAATTGTTTGATGGCCCAGTAAGCGTGGTGCTCAAGTTCAACAGGAAGATGGCAAGCCTTACCAAAGACCATTTGATATGGAGACATGCCAAGAGGGGTTTTGTAGGCAGTGCGATAAGCCCATAAAGCGTCATCCAACTTCTTAGACCAATCCTTCCTAGAAGGACTCATAGTTTTTTCAAGAATCCGCTTCAACTCTTTATTAGAAACCTCATCTTGGCCACTGGATTGTGGATGGTAGGCTGTGGCTACCCTATGTTTCACACCATATTTAGCAAGTAGAGTAGCAAAATGCCTGTTGCAGAAGTGTGATCCTCCATCACTGATAATGGCTCTAGGGGTCCCAAACCTTGTGAAAATGTTCTTTTTGAGGAAAACAAGAACCACCTTGGAATCACTAATTGGTAAGGCACAAGCTTCCATCCACTTTAACACATAATCCACTGCCACAAGGATGTAGCGGTTACCAAAAGATGATACAAAGGGCCCCATAAAGTCAATGCCCCACACATCAAAGAGCTCTATGATCGATGATGTCGCACTCGCCTCAAAATAGACTAAGATTTACAATGGAATATAGCATAGTGCATAACCTAGGTCATCTCCCAAGGACCAATTCAGATTTCTCAAGCATGTTAGAAGTTATCAATAAGTAGGGGGTTTTGTTCATTACAATAATTGAAAACGAATTCAAATTTTAAGAAAATTCAATTAAGGAAACACCAATCCAAGGTCTTCAATTCAAGTGGCAGAATTAATCATTGTTCAAAGAGAATGGAATTCTGTTGCATACACCTCTGTTAATTCGAATTCAACTAGATAATCATCTACAATTTCATCAACTAAAACAGAATCACAATCGCAATTCTTGATTAAGATTGATTTAGGAACAAATTCGGATTAACATAGATTACCAATCAATGATCTATTCTCCATTAGATTCAGATTAATCAACCCTAATTCTAACTTCAATTTCGAAATCATAATAAAAAAATCAATTGAAGAAGGAGAAGAGGAAAGAACACAAACAGAATTTACAATTAAACAAGAGAACTCAAAACTCTAACCACAATCATTGAATTCCTTGGATTGATTGGAGCTTTAGCCTTCCATGGCCATTATGAAAATGCAGAAAAAAGGGAAAAATGAAAATAGAGAAGATGAAAAGAGAGAAAAGGTTTCTGCTCCAATCTCTTAAAACTGAACAATAGCAAATCAAAAGGTAAATTCGAAATCTACCTTAACCTATTTATAACTAAAATTTCTTATGTAATTCCTAATCTACCCCTGGTCCAAACTGTAGCCCTCTGAAAAAGCTTTTCAGAAACATATCATTTGCCTTAATTAGGCTTAAATTGAGAGAGTTAGGCCCAAATCATTGAGGAAAGGTCCAAGCTTTGTGACAGCAATAGCATCCTAACCTTGAGGCCCAATTTTGCCTTGAATCCAGTTGAATTGAAAAAATTGCATCAAACATAAAATTGTAGATCTTCGTCTCAGCTTTCAGGGGACTCTAAGATCATCCAAATATGATATTTGTAGCCCAAGTTATGGCCTGTACAAGACAGAAAGGTCAAAATGAGTTAAAATCCAAAAATTAATGAAGTTTTTACAATTAAGTTCAATGAAGACCAATCATCTAAAACTCATCTACAAACATAATATTGGGCACAATTATCATTAATTAGGCCAAATATAAAGCAATAATGAATGCCTAAAAATTAATTGATCAAATTCCCCCACACTTGAACTTTTGCACTCCTGAGCAAAATTCAAAATTGAACCAAAAGGTGTTTCATCACAAGAACACAAAATCAACATACCTTCCAATGAATTGCAAGAATGCAAGGTAGTGATCAAGATTCAAACATCCAAAGTATCAAGGAGTCAAGACAAACATGAATATATCTCTCAACATCTCAAGCAAGTAAGAAGACAAATCGAATCAAATGATGAACCAAAAGTGATATGATCCTCACTAGGCATACTCTACTCTCAAGTGTTTAGGATTGTATTTACACTTAAGGCACCCATGAAAGCAAGTTCTACCATAAGCTTGACAAGTCTCTAATTTTCACCACTTGAAACACATACAAATAAAGATCAAAAGCACTTTATTCAAGGTTGTAATGGGGTCAAGGTAGGGGAAGGAACAATATGGATATGGCAAGTTAAGCACCAAAGAGAATAAAAGAGCAATGAGAGGAACTCAAATGACAAGTAATGCACTTTCTCTTACTTTGATCACCTTTCCTTTTGCTTTCACAACCTTTCTAGAACCATTTTTTTTATCTTTTTTTTTTATCTTTTTTTTTTACTTATTTCATCCTTTCTTTTCTTTTTCTTCTTTTTATTTATTATTTTTCATTTTTTTATAACCTTGCATGCATATTACATATCAATTTGTATAACCACCACACTTGAACTATCAACTGCCTACAAGCAAAAGAGCTCCTCAAATGAAATGAACCAATGCTCTTCCATTCCCTAAGGCAAGGTAAAATCACAGTTTTTCACAAAGGCATAAAATGAGCTAAAGCAAAGAATAGGCAATTAGGCTCAAGGGGGTAATCAAAGGGAAATGATGCAAGGTTGGCTATTTGGCCAAAGTAGCTAAATAAAAAAAGAAGGCCTCAATCATCTCAATACATGCATGTGAACAAGGAGCTTCAAAAAGAATCAAGTCAAGTTCTAGAGCACCAACAATCATGAGTGAGATCACACAAGAAAGAAAAGAGAATGGCATAATGCAATCTATCCATTATAAGGTCCAAAATCTCACCAAGGACAAGCCTATCACAAATGATGCAACACTTTAATTCTTAATGCCAGCTTGCTAAACCAAAAATGCAAGAAAAATATTTATATCATGTCAAGAAACCTCTAACTAAGAATGATGAAATTATTCACAACCTCTACAAACCAAGATATTCGATGAAAGGCGTGCAAAATGTATCAAAAATAGAATTAAAACAAACAAAAATAGAATTAGAAACAGTAAAATGAAAACAGAAACAGAAAATGAAAATGAAAATAGAAAATAGAACAAAAAATAATAAAATAAAAACAAGCAGAATTGTATGACAAAGAAAAAATAGAAAACAAAGCGAAAACAAAAATAGAAAATAACAAAAACAGAAAAGGAAAATGAAAACAGCAAAATTACCTCCCCCACACTTAAATCACACATTGTCCTCAATGGCAAAACAAATCAAAAGACAAGAAGACAAGGGAAATAAAAGAGCAAGGGAAGAAAACACCCTTATCATGGTGGGAAGATTTGCACTTGGGGAAAGGTAGGCTTTGCCAAGGAGAGTTCCTCTACAGGTGCTGGGCTTGCAGGGCTCTCAAGGAAGGGCTTAAGACGGTGGCCATTAACCTTGAAACTCTTATTGGTGGCTTCATTCGAAATCTCCACTGCACCATAAGGGAAGATGCTAGTGACAACAAAAGGACCATCCCACCTAGAACGGAGCTTACCGGGCATGAGTTTAAGGCGAGAGTTGAACAAAAGCACCTTTTGGGCAATGGAGAACTCTTTTCTAGAAATCATCTTATCATGGAAATGCTTAGTCTTTTCCTTATAGATCCTTGAATTCTCATAAGCCTCCAAGCGGAGTTCTTCCTATTGTTGCAATTGAAGCTTCCTCTCTGAACTTGCTTGGTCAAATGCTAAGTTACAACTCTTCACTGCCCAGTATGCACGATGCTCTATTTCCACCAGAAGGTGACATGGTTTACTAAAGACAACCCTGAAAGGAGACATCCCTATAGGTGTCTTGTAAGCGGTACGATGAGCCCAAAGAGCATCTTCTAACCGGTGGCTCCAATCTTTCTTATTTGGCTGCACCATCTTCTCCAAAATCTGCTTGATCTCTCTGTTAGAAATCTTGGCCTGCCCGTTATTTTGGGGATGATATGCAGTAGACACTCTATGCACGACCCCATACTTCCGAAACAAAGCCTCCAAAGTCCGGTTACAGAAATGAGTCCCTTGGTCACTAATGATAGCTCGGGGCACTCCAAACCTACAAAATATGTTAGACCTGACAAAATCCACAACAACTCGAGCATCATTAGTCCTGGTGGCCTTGGCTTCCACCTATTTAGAAACATAATCAACTGTAAGCACAACATAAGAGAAACCAAAAGAAACAGGGAAAGAGCCCATAAAATCGATACCCCAAACATCAAAAACCTCGCAGAACAGAATGGGTTACTGGGGCATCTCCTATCGGTGAGTGATAGCCACTTCTGCTCTCTGGCACTGCTCACAAGTACTGAAAGCCTGATAAGCATCTCTGAAAATGGTAGGCCAGTAGAATCCAGAATCCAGCACCTTCCTAGCGGTCCGCTGTGGTCCAAAGTGACCTCCAACTGGAGAGGCATGACAGAAATGAAGAACGGACTAGATCTCACGGTCAGGTAGGCATCTGTGAATCACCTGGTCACTACAAAATTTCCACAAATATGGATCATCCTACACATAATATTTAGCATCACTCTTAAGTTTAGCTTTCTGTGATCTAGATGCATGAGGAGGAAAAACAGATGCAACCAAGTAATTAACTATATCAACAAACCAAGGAGAAAGTGGGGTATCATGCAGCTGCATGAGCTGTTCATCTGGGAAGTCATCTCTGATAGGAGAAGGGTCAACAACTCCTTCTATCCTGCTCAAATGATCCGCCACCAAATTCTCTGTGCCACTCCTATCTCTAATCTCCAAATCAAACTCCTGGAGAAGCAGCATCCATCTAATCAATCTCAGCTTCGATTCTGCCTTCTTCAACAAGAATTTTAATGCTGCATGATCAGTAAAAACAACCACTTTAGAGCCAAGCAAATATGATCTAAACTTATCAAGTACAAATACAATGGCAAGCAACTCTTTCTCAGTGGTAGTATAGTTAGCCTGTGCAGCATCTAAAGTCCAAGAAGCATATGAAATGACATGAGGCGATCTGCCAACTCTCTGTGCAAGGATAGCTCCTAATGCATAGTTAGATGCATCACACATAAGTTCAAAAGGAAGCGTCCACAAAGGTGGTTGAATGATGGGAGTGGTGGTCAAAGCTCCTTTGAGGCAATCAAAAGCCTCTCTGCACTTGCCATCAAAATCAAAAGCAACATCTTTCTACAACAAGTTGGACAGTGGAAGGGCTTTTTTGCTGAAATCTTGAATGAATTGCCTGTAGAAACCTGCATGGCCAAGAAAAGAACGGACCTCTCGCACGTAAGAGGGGTAAGGTAACTGGGAAATAACATCAATTTTAGCAGGATCTACTTCTATACCCTTCTGAGAGATGATATGGCCTAAGATTATGCCTTGTTCTACCATAAAATGACACTTCTCATAATTAAGAACAAGGTTAGTCTCAATGCATCGATGCAAGACTCTATCCAAACTGTCCAAACAGGCATCAAAGGAGGAACCATAAACAGTAAAATCATCCATAAACACCTCAATGCAATCCTCTAAAAAATCTGTAAAGATACTTACCATGCATCGCTGGAAAGTTCCAGAAGCGTTGCATAAGCCGAAAGGCATCCTCCTGTAGGCAAAAGTGCCAAAAGGGCAGGTGAAGGTGGTCTTCTCCTGGTCCTTTGGTGCTATATGGATCTGGAAGTACCTCGAAAAGCCATCAAGAAAGTAGTAAAAAGACTATCCAGCCAAGCGCTCAAGCATCTGATCGATAAAGGGCAAAGGAAAATGATCCTTTCTTGTCGCTTGGTTGAGCCGCTTGTAATCAATACAAACTCTCCAACTACTCTGCACTCTAGTAGGAATCAGCTCATCACGATCATTCTTCACTACTGTGATTCCTGATTTCTTTGGAACCACTTAAACTGGACTCACCCAAACACTATCTGAGATAGGATAGATGATGCCTACTTACAGAAGCTTAGTCACCTCTTTCTTTACCACATCCAGGATCAAAGGGTTGAGTCGCCTCTGTGGTTGTCTCACTGGTTTAGCACCATCCTCAAGTAGTATTCTGTGCATGCACATGGAAGGACTAATGCTAGGAAGGTCAGCCAAGGTCCAACCTATAGATTTTTTATGCTTCCTCAGTATTTGCAGCAGCCTCTCCTCCTGGTCAGCATGGAGGGCAGTAGAAATGATCACTGGCAGCTTCTTATCCTCCTCTAAGTATGCATACTTAAGGTGCTCTGGGAGTGGCTTAAGCTCTAGTGTAGGTGGTTGCACTACAGATGGAAGGATCCTGGTGGAAGTAGCTGTGTTTACAGCCTGCAATCCAACGAAATTTGATTCAGAGGTACTTGCTGTAATCAAACTACTGCATTCTGACTCCACACGATCTATATCAAAATCACCATTTAAACAGGATGCAATCTCAATACAAACACTGCACATTTCTGAAACAGTACAAGCATTATATGTGTAGGTATCAACAAAATCAGAGAAGAATGGAAGTTCATCAGCAAAGAGCTCAGAAAGGCCATCATCAACTATATCAGCCAGTAAATCTATATGGAAAACTGAATGTTCTTCCATGGGGTGCTTCATGGCATCCAAGATGTTAAATCGAACCACATTATCTCCAAACTCCATGGAAAGAGTGCCTGCATGGACATCAATTTTGGTTCTAGCAGTTTTGAGGAAAGGTCTACCAAGAATGATGGGAGCCTTGCTGGATTCGGATTCTCCATCCATATCCAGAATGTAGAAGTCTGCAGGAAAAATCAAATCATTTACTCTAACAAGGACATCCTCAATGAGTCCAGCAGGGTATATATTACTCCTGTTTGCCAACTGAATGATGACTCCTGTGTTCTGCAAGGGTCCAAGAGCAAGAGAGTTGAACACTGACATAGGCATAACATTAATTGAAGCACCTAAATCCAACATGGCATTTTCAAATTTGCTATTGCCTATGATGCATGGGATAGTAAAAATCCCTGGATCCTTGCATTTCTGGGGCATTGTAGGCTATATGAGTGCAGACACATTTCTTCCCATGCTGATCTTCTCATTTCCCTTTAGTCTCCTTCTATGAGTACACAAATCCTTAAGAAACTTAGCATATCTTGGAATTTACTTGATTGCTTCAATGAGAGGAATGTTCACCTCAACCTTCCTAAATGTCTCCAAGATCTCCCTATCTGTGTCAGTCTCAAAAGTCTTCTTAAGCTGCACAACTCTCTGAGGAAATGGTAGTGGAATGGACTGCTCAGCAGTAACTACAAGAATGGGGCCAGAATCTGTTTTCTTATTTTTGCTGCTACATGGAATTTCTGGTATGGCTTGCTTCTCCTTATCTAATTCATGTTGCAACCCACAGTTTGGTGTATCAACAGTCTTACCAGATCTTAGAGTGATGGCACTCACATTTCTTGGATTCACCACAGTTTGTGTAGGAAGTTTATCAGAATCTTGTGACTGTAATTGATTCATAGAACTAGCAAGTTGTCCAATCTGATTCTCCAAATTCTGAATGGTAGCTTCTTTCCTCTGTTGGAATTGCAAGTTGTTCACTGCCATCTGTTTCATCAATTCTTCCAAGGTTGGCTCGGATTTAGGAGGGGCATTATTTGGCTGCTGCATATTTTGCTACTGCATGAAAGGTGGCTGCTGTGGTCTGCTAGGTCCTGCAGTGGACTGGAAGGGTAGCTGTTGCTGCCTAAATTGAGTAGGGGCAGGCTGTGTAGAGGTATTTTCCCACCTCAGATTTGGATGATTTCTCCATCCTGGGTTATATCTCTTGGAGGACAAATCGTAGCTCTGTTGTTGCTGCTACTGCTGAGGCCTATTATTATAGATGTTTGCTGCATAGGCCTAAGGGGTACCATTAGTATCAACCTCTTGCAATGTAGGGCAGGCATCTGTTGGATGATCAGCAGAAATGCAGATTCCACACACTCTGGTAAGAGCTACTGCAGTAAGCTTCTGTTGTTGAGTCACAGCCAATTGCCTCACCAAGGATGCAAGGTCATCAATTTTGCTTTCCAATTTTCTGTGATCTGCAGCATAGGTTGCTTCAATTTCGTGGACACCTCTACTCAATACCACTGAGTTACTTCTGGTGCCAAACTATTAGGAATTAGTGGCCATATTCTCAACCAATTCTTTTGCAGCCATAGGGGTCTTGTCTACCAATGCTCCTCCACTAGCAGCATCAATCATGCTCTTATCCATAGGCAGCAAACCTTCATAAAAATACTGGATTAGTAATTGGTCACTAATCTGATGGTGAGGATAGCTAGCACACATATTCTTGAATCTTTCCTAGTATTCAGATAATGGTTCTCTGTCAAACTTCCTGATGCCACATATCTCTTTTCGGATTGATGCAGCCCTTGATGCAGGAAATAATTTCTCCAAAAATAGCCTCTTAAGATCATTCCAGCTAGTGATAGATCTTGGATGCAAATAATACAGCCAGTCCTTAGCAGCATCCTGTAATGAGAAAGGGAATGCTCTAAGTTTGATGTGATCTTCTGAGATGCTTTAAGGCTTCATGGTAGAACACACAATGTGGAACTCCTTGAGGTGCTTATGAGGATCTTCTCCTGCATGACCATTAAACTTAAGCAGCAAATGAATCAATCCAGATTTAAGTTCAAATGAAACATCAACATCAGGATACTGAATGTATAAAGACTGATATGTAACATCAGGAGCAGCCAGCTCCTTCAAGGTTCTATTATCCATAATCTCAGTATGCTCAGTAGAATCGAATTGAAAGATGGATCGGTGACGAAAGTGCGAATCGAAAAATTCGTAAGCGAATCACTTGTATGATAAGTATGTGAAGAATCACTACTTCCTATATGCTCAGCAAATGCAGAATCAAATCTATTGAACCTATGCAAGGTATGAAAAGTCCTATCTATCTCAGGATCAAAATTATACAAATAACCAAGATTAGACCTAGTCATATAACATGCAAAACTTGAAAATAGCAAAACAGCAAAATGGAGTATCCAACACTAGAAATGCACCAAAATAAACCTAATTGATCTATCAAATGATTTTTAAAAAATATGGGACCACCACACACTTAAAACTACACTAAAATGAAACTCAAAATTGCAATGAAAAATCTTCAAAAAATGAAAAAGTGGTCTAAATGAAGGATTTAGGGCAAACCAGGGTGGTGCTCATGGCTAGAAGGCCATTTTCCTTCAACCCACCAATTTTCAGCTCATTCTGAGCATGTTTGTTCACCCAAAAATTACAAAAATGTCATTGTCTCACCTAAATTTGCTCAAAAACCTTACCAAACGATGGATTTTGGCCAAATCATGCAGGAATTGCTTAGAATGATGGTTTACCTTTGGGGACCAAGTTTCAGCTCAAGACTCCATCGCAAGTACAATTCCTATCTACTAGTGCCTTTTTGGATTCAGAAAAATGGGAGCAAAGTGAAACTCAAGAGTGAAAATGGAGGTGAAACTCAAGAATGAAGATGAGAACTTTCAAATGTCAATAATGAAGCATATGGATGATCAAATGCAGCAAAATGACAAACAAAAGCCGAATGTGGTGCAAGGAAACCAATGGAACAGTAACCAGGATATTTAGCTTAGCAGATTATGCAGACAATTTTTGTAGCAGATGAATGTGTTATTTGTGCAAACAGAAGTATCAATTGTGTTGAGTGAAGCAATACACATTCACAGGAGTCATCAAATGCAGCAAAAATCCAATGGAACAGTAAACAAACCAATGGAACAGTAACACGAAAATTCAATAAACTACAAAATACAATGCAACAGATTTATACCAGAATTGAACAATGGTGTGTTATGCAGATTTATACCAATAGAAAAACACAATGGAACAACAAAACAGAAGAATCAGTAGCAGAATCAGTAGAGTAGCAGAATTATGCAAATATAATCGAGTTATGCAAAGACAAATGAATTATTCAGCAGAATCGTAGAGAAACAGCAAAATGCACTTAAGGACTTCCAGCAAAGTTGATCACGAATGCAGAGAAATTAGCAACTATGAGGAACGCCTAATAAACCTAAGAAACCGAAAATAGATCCCCGGCAATGGCGTCAAATTTTGATCGATGATGTCGCACTCACCTCAAAATAGACTAGGATTTACAATGGAATATAGCATAATGCATAACCTAGGTCATCTCCCAAGGACCAATTCGGATTTCTCAAGCATGTTAGAAGTTATCAATAAGTAGGGGGTTTTGTTCATTACAATAACTGAAAACGAATTCAAATTTTAAGAAAATTCAATTAAGGAAACACCAATCTAAGGTCTTCAATTCAAGTGGCAGAATTAATCATTGTTCAAAGAGAATGGAATTCTGTTGCATACACCTCTATTAATTCGAATTCAACTAGATAATCATCTAGAATTTCATCAACTAAAACAGAATCACAATCGCAATTCTTGATTAAGATTGATTTAGGAACAAATTCGGATTAACATAGATTACCAATCGATGATCTATTCTCCATTAGATTCAGATTAATCAACCCTAATTCTAACATCAATTTCGAAATCATAATCAAAAATCAATTGAAGAAGGAGAAGAGGAAAGAACAAAAACAGAATTTACAATTAAACAAGAGAACTCAAAACTCTAACCACAATCATTGAATTCCTTAGATTGATTAGAGCTTTAGCCTTCCATGGCCATTATGAAAATGCAGAAAAAAGGGAAAAATGAAAATAGAGAAGATGAAAAGAGAGAAAAGGTTTCTGCTCCAATCTCTTAAAACTAAACAATAGCAAATCAAAAGGTAAATTCGAAATCTGCCTTAACCTATTTGTAACTGAAAATTCTTATGTAATTCCTAATCTACCCCTGGCCCAAACTGTAGTCCTCTGAAAAAGCTTTTCAGAAACATATCATTTGCCTTAATTGGGCTTAAATTGAGAGAGTTAGGCCCAAATCATTGAGGAAATGTCCAAGCTTTGTGACAGCAACAGTGTCCTCATCTTGAGGCCCAATTTTGCCTTGAATCCAGCTGAATTGGAAAAATTGCATCAGAAATAAAATTGTAGATCTTCGTCTCAGCTTTCAAAGGACTCCAAGATCATCCAAATACGATATTTGTAGCCCAAGTTATGGCCTGTACAAGACAGAAAGGTCAAAATGAGTTAAAATCCGAAAATTAATGAAGTTTTTACAATTAAGCTCAATGAAGACCAATTATCTAAAACTCATCTACGAACATAATATTGGGCACAATTATCATCAATTAGGCCAAATATAAAGCAATAATGAATGCCTAAAAATTGATTGATCACTCCACTTCCAGAATGGAATTCAAGGGCATCTTATTCTTCTTGGAGATATTTCCAATTCTCTGACATCTATCACACTTTGCTGCAAATGAGTGGGCATCACGAAACAGAGTTGACCAATAAAAACCAGATTGCAACACCTTAGCTACTATTCATTCACCCCATTGTGACCTCCATAAGGTGAAGCATGACAATGCTCAAGTACAGCACTAGTCTCTTCCATTGGAATGCACCTTCGAAGCACCTGATCAGCACCTTGTTTAAAGAGATATGTTTCATCCTAAACATAGTATCTGACATCACGGAGGGATTTCTTCTTCTGCTGATAAGACAATTCAGTTGGTACCAATCCACTCACAATGTAATTAGCAAAATCAGCATACCATGGATCTAAACTAGCAAACATAGCAAATAGTTGTTCATCCGGGAATGTCTCACAAATCAAAGTTGGGTTCTGTTGATATTTCTCATTTTCTAACTTGGAAAGATGATCAGCCACCTAATTTTCAACACCCTTTCAATCTCTAATTTCAAGGCCAAACTCTTGCATTAATAACACCCAATGAATCAATCTTAGCTTAGCATCCTTTTTGCTCACTAGATACATGATGGCCTAGTGATCCGTGAAGACAATGACTTTAGTAGCAACCAAATAAGCCCGAAATTTGTCAAATGCAAAGACAACTGCAAGGAGCTCCTTCTCAGTGGTGGTGTAGTTCAACTAAGCATCAGTGAGTGTTCGGCTCGCATAATAGATGGAATGAAAGATTTTGTTTTTCCTTTGGCCCAATACTGCTCCAATAGCATAATCACTAGCGTCACACATGAGCTCAAATGGTAAGGACCAATCAGGAGTGGTAATAATGAGCGCTGAGACAAGTCTCTTCTTTAGCTCCACAAAGGCTTCCATACATGACTCATCAAACTTAAAGGTCACATCTTTTTCTAACAAATTACACAGTGGCTTGGCAAGCTTGGAAAAGTCTTTGATAAACCGTCGATAAAATCCGGCATGCCCTAGGAAATTCCGAACTCCTTTCACTGAAATTGGTGGTGGCAATTTCTCAATCACCTCAATCCTAGCTCTATCCACCTTCATTCCCTTATGTGACACTCTATGGCCAAGTATTATGCCCTCTTGGACCATAAAATGACATTTCTCCCAATTAAGCACCAAACTTGTCTCCTCGCACCTTCGAAGTACAAGGGCCAAGTTATGGAGACACTCATCAAAGGAATCACCAAATACAAAGAAGTCATCCATAAATATCTCCAAACAGTTCTCCACCATGTTAGTGAAGATAGCCATTATACATCTCTAAAAGGTAGCTAGAAAGCACGTCCTGCCAACCTATCCAGCATCTGATCTATAAATGGTAATGGAAAATGATCCTTCCTGGTTGCAGTGTTAAGCTTCCTACAGTCCATGCAAATGCGCCATCCTGTGACAGTCCTAGTGGGAATCAAATCATTATTCTCATTGGCGACCACAGTCATCCCACCCTTCTTAGGCATGCACTGAACTGGGCTCACCCATTTACTGTCAGAGATAGGGTATATTATACCATCATCCAGCCATTTAATGATCTCCTTCTTGACCACCTCCTTCATGATAGGATTAAGGCGCCTTTGATGTTCAATTATTGGCTTATGATCTGCTTCTAGCAATATTTTGTGCATGCATATGGTGGGGCTAATGCCTCTGATATCTGTAATAGACCACCCCAAGGCCCTTTTGTATTCTCTTAGCACTCTGAGCAACTTGGATTCTTGCTCCTCTGACAAATATGAAGAGATAATAACTAGCAATGTGGATGAATCCCCCAAGTATGAATACCTCAAATGATCAAACAATGGCTTGAGCTCAAACTTGGGAGGAGTGATTATAGAAGGCTAGAGAATGGGCTTGTCAGAAGGTATGTTCAATGGTTCAAAGCCTGGTTTCCTAAAAAACTTAGCAGACGAGTCAAGCAGTTTAATACATTCTAAAACATCTTCCCTATCTACATGCTCATATATGGATGTCAATGATAAAACAAGAGAATCATCAGTGAAATTAGCATGGAATGCATTATTAACTACTTGATCAATCATACCTATGTAAGAACACTCTTCATGATCATTTGGAAATTTCATGGCTTTGTAAATATTAAAAGTTACCTTCTCATCATTGACTTGCATAGTGAGCTCACCTTTTTGAAAATCAATCATAGTCTTACCGGTGGCTAGGAAAGGCCTTCCAAGAATCAAAGGTACATTGCGGTCTTCCTCTATGTCTAGGATGATGAAGTCTGCTGGAAAGATGAACTTGTCAACCTTGACCAAGACATCTTCTATGACCCCCTTAGGATAAGTCAGAGATCGGTCGGCTAGTTGCAAGGTAACCGAAGTTGGCTTCACCTCCCCCAAACCTAGCAGTTGGAAGATGGATAGAGGCATCAAGTTTATGCTTGCCCCTAGGTCACACAAAGCTTTTCCAAAGAATTGGTTGCCAATGGTGCATGGAATGGTGAAGCTCCCTGGATCCTTCAACTTAGAAGGTAGCTTATTTTGTTAGATGGCACTGCATTCTTCAGTGAGTGCAACAGTTTCATAATCCCCAAACCTTCTCTTCTTAGACAAGATGTCCTTCATAAACTTCACATAACTAGGCATTTGTTCCAAAGCCTCAGCAAACGGTATGTTTATGTGAAGTTTCTTGAAAATATCCAAAAACTTTTAGAATTGAGCATCCAATTTTTGTTTAGCTAGCCGGTTAGGGAAAGGTGGAGGTAATGTATAAGGCTTGTCCTCCTTCTTGTTATCTTCAACCTTCCTCTCTGCTAGCTCTTCATTCTTGTCAACCTCATTGTTCCCAACTAATTCATCTTTTGCAACTTCAACTTCTTTTTCAAGTAGCTTGGTCTTCACATTTCTTTTTCAAGTAGCTTGGTCTTCACATTTCCTTCAATTTCTTTCCCACTCCTCAATGTTATAGCCTTGTAATGCTCCTTGGGAGAACCTCCTGGATTGTTGATGGTGTCACTTGGAAAACTCCCTTGAGGCCTATTACTTAAGGCTTGGGCAAGTTGGCCAACTTGAGTCTCAAGATTTCACAAGGAGGCCGCTTGACTTTGCATCAAAGCATCATGGGAAGCAAGCCTTGAGTCGGTCTTAGTCATGTACTCTTATTGGCTAGTCATGAACTGAGCAAACATCTTCTCCAAATTGGAAGTTAAAGTTAATATTGAAGTTTGGGCTTGAAGGGGGCTCTGATGTTGAAAACTTGGAAGAGCATGGGGAACTTCCCTAGTCTGATAAGAAGAGGAAGAAGGACCTTGAACTTGTCCACCCCATGAGAGATTAGGATGGTTCTTCCAACTAGGATTATAAGAATTGCCCAAAACATTGTTGTGAGTTGGCTGACAGAATTGATTTGCATATTGCACACTTTCCAGGCTAGCTGTACAGTTAGCAGTTGAATGCAGGTCCCCACAATGATCATAAATATCAACTGAATTATTGGCTCTACTTGCTACAGAATTGACTCCCAAGGTGTCTAACTTCTTAGAAAGAGCTGCCACTTGAGCTGTAAGCGATGTAAGAGCATCAACTTCATGAATACCAGCTGCTAATCTCTTGGGAGTAACTCTTTCAGCTAGCCACTGATAATTGTTATTAGCCATTTCCTCCAAAAGGTTGTAGGCTGCATCCACGGTCTTGCTCATAAGAGCCCCTCCAACAGCTACATCAATTATGGATCGAATGGAGGTTGTCAAGCTATTGTAGAAAGTATGAACCAACATCCATTTTGCTATTCCATGGTGGGGGCACTTCCTTAGCAACTCTTTGAATTGCTCCCATGCTTCATACAAGGTTTCTCCTTCGAATTGTCTGAAGGACAAGATGTCATTCTTGTACTTCATTACTTTCATGGGAGGAAAAGGATCGATCTAAGAACTTCTGAGCCAGCTCTTCCCAAGTAGTGATGGAATGTTCAGGTAATGATTGAAGCCATGCCTTGGCCCTATCTCTTAAGGAAAAAGAGAAAAGCCTCAAGCGAGTTGCATCATCAGTCATCCCTTGAAGCTTGAAAGTATCACAAATCTCTAGAAAGTTGGCTAAATGAGCATTAGGATCTTCATGGGGAAGATCCGCAAATTGTAAATTATTCTGCACCATCTGAATAATGGCAGGCTTGATCTCAAAAATCTGTGCCTGTATAGCTGGCCTTCTAATGCTAGATCGAATGTCCCTAGCATTTGGAGTGGCATACTCTCTCAAGAGTCTTTCAACATTCGCTTCTTCCGCCATCTCCGAGTCACTATCCAATTCAAGTGCCTTCCCTTGTACTAGTCATTCTCTTAGCAATCTACGAAAAGTCCTTTCGATCTCAGGATCGTAAGGAAATCGAGATACACTTTGAGTCCTTCGCATACAAGAGCTAAGTACCTGAAAAACAAAACAAAACAACAAAGAAAACTTGAAATAAGAATTATGAATAATTGTAAGAAATAACACAAAATCTAAACTCAATCCCTGACAACGGCGCCAAAAAACTTGTTGGTCCATAAATCCACAAGCGCACGGGTCGACAAGTAATATAAAGGAGAGTTAGAGTATCGTGTCCCAAGGGATTGAATAATTAGAAGAATGTTAAACTTAACCAAAATTCACAAATTTTTATCCAAGCAAACGAAGGAGAATGGGTTGCAATTAAAATAATAATTTAAGAGAAACAAAATAAGAAAACACTAAACACTAATTTTACTAGAGAAGATAAGAATGATTAAAGCCTAGGGGTCCCTATTCACTTGCTACTTCAATGAATAATTGCAATTAACAAGCACCAATCAATGAAATGACATTTGTTAGCTAATAACCATCAATAGATAAGAGCCTATGTCTAGGACAATTACCCATACAAAACTTAGCTAATCCACTATGTGCCCATGTGAGTTAGCATAAGAATCACTCATTGAGACAAATTATCAAACACTTGCCATGCATGACCAAGAGGTATGTGTCCATCCCCTTAGTTAATCAACACACTAATGCCAATAGAATGTAATTGAACATACATCAACCATACCATAACCATATTCACAACACCCTATTTCTAGTTCAATTGGAATTTTAAAAACATGCAATTGATGGCCAATCAATAACAAGCACTAAGCATAGATATGGATGAACAAAACCAATTTCATTGAAAGGATACCCAACTAATTACACATTAATCAAATCCATAGCAAGATCCTAGAGAGCCCCTAGATTAGAGTTTAGTTACAGATCATGAAAGAGAAGAAAACAAATGAAATAAAATGATCCATCAAGTTACAAATCAAGAGGTAACGGGAAAGAATAGACAAAAATGGAGAGATTCCAAGCTTGATCCTCTTCCTTGATCTTAATTCTCCCTTGAGTCACATTCAATCCAAATGGGTTCCTCCTCTTCTCACTTGCTCTTTGGAATTCGTGGTTTGTTGAAAAACAGAAGATGCCTCCCAATCCCCCAATCAGATATTAAAAGCTAATTTTCATGGATCAGGATGTTTCCCACGCCTAGGTTTGGCTTTTCCACGCCTAGGTGTGGTTATGAAGCACGTGGTCTCAGGTGCCAGCCACGCCTAGGCTTGATTTTTCCATGCCTAGGCGTGGGTGTCTCTGTCTAAGCACCCTGAAAACTTGAGAGTTACACGCCTATATGTGACTTTTCCACACCAAAGCATGGAGGTCTCTACTTGGAAATTCCTGAAATGCTGCGAGTATCACCCTAGGCGTGATTTTGCCACGCCTAGGCGTGAGTTGGCTGCCCTTGCTTCTCTTTTACATCCTTCTCTATTTTGAACTCTTCTTTACTTCCTTATCCTTTCCAAGGTCTTTCCTTCTTGAATTTCTGCAACAAAAATAATGCTTTAATTCATCAAGCCATAATCCATCTCAATTTCTTAAATACAAGCATCAAAAATTGAATTCTTAAACAATTGAGATACAAAGCTTAAATCATCAAGATCATGTATGAATTGGACCATTGGGTCTTGAAAATTTAAGGAAAGCATGCTCATATACATTCAAATTCATGTGAAATAACTTCATTTCCTGAAGTTATCACACCCCCAAACCTAAAGTTTTGCTAGTCCTCGAGCAAACTAAACTAGGCAGGAAAGGAATCACAGTCCAATCCAAAGGTCAAGAAATATGAGGCAAATTGAACTAGGGCAAATCCAGCTTCCAATTATCATTCATACCCTCAGAAATCACATTTCAATCCTCACAACAAGGTCCACACATGCACGAAATTCTCAACTACCATGCTCACCCTTTTATGCCATTTTTGTACATGAAATATTTCCCAAGCTCATGAGTTTAAGACCCTTTCCTAATCATGAAGAGCAAGATGGATGAATTATAAAATGCACATGCACTCTTAAAAGAATGTCCTTCATCCCTTTCTCCACTAATGTAGGCAAGACAGAATCAAAGATCATGAGGGTCTTTTAAGCTTGTAATGTAAGGCTAAGGGTAGTGGCAAAGGAATAAGGGAAAGGATTTTAATCCAAATATCAAACATATAATCAACCACTTCCATTGAATCAAGTCAAGCATGTAGATGCATAAACACAAACCAACTTGAAGAATCAATTTTCTTTATTCCATTTTCTCATCACATAATCAAAAGGGCTTTAATTTACACAACAGCCCACTTATTTTCTTTCTTTCTTTCTTCTTTTTCTTTTTTCTCTTTTTTTTTTTGGATTCTTAGCATCATACACAACACTATGGCTCAAAACAACAGAACTGCTTAATCATGTGCTCAACAAGGGACCTGTAATGAGGGGAAGAGATTTTTCTTTCACAAGCATGGTTTAAGAGGGTGGAGAGATTAGGGTTAAAGAAATGAAAATTAGGCCACACACACATACACTAGGCTTCAAAATGGGTACTAGGGATATCATTCAATCAAGGTTGGCTTGAAAAGCTCAATCGGTCCAAATAAGTGCCCTAGTCATTTCATTGAAAATGCATTGCCTAGAATTTCGCCTCAAAAGGGTATCAAACAAGCTTCTAAGATGCAAAATTGACTATACACATGCCAATCATAAAATTCTCCAATCATGCATTTCATTCATATTCCAGAATCCACCACACATGCAATAGGGAATTTCTCTCATATGCAATTATAGCAATAAGTGTAAGCACAAAATTTTGAATTTTTTACAATTGAGTTCCCAAGCAGTGAGGTGTATATTTGATCCATACATTCATCAGATATTCTAATCAGAAATCAGGCATGCACCAATTCAACTTGCCTCAACACACACTCATCAATTCAATTCCTAATTCATGCAACCCTTAAGGCTTAATTATGCTCACTCAAATTTGAAATTTCTGCAAAAGCAAAAGCAAAGAGAAGGGAATCAATATATATATGTCCAAAACAATGATTCAATAAGCAATCACAAAAAGATCATAAAGTTCCCCCCCAAACCTAAGTCATGCAGTGTCCCACTGTAACCAAAAGTAATCAAGTCTCCAATAAAGTATGTACAGTGGACATAAAGTAACGACAGAAAAATAAAATAAAAAGATCATGAAATTATGAGGCTGGTGCCTCAAATCAAATCGTCCTCATCCAACAGGTCATCGCCCTCAGTGCCCAACTCCGTATCATCAGCAGGTGGAGGAGGTGGAGGAGAAGGTGAAGCTGCAACTGGTGGAGCTGCAAAAGGAGGAAATGCAGGAAAATCATCCATTGGGCGCCCCTGACCCAAAGCCATCCAATGAATGCCCTGGTAAAGCGAAGCCAGCATCTCTTACTGCGTAGTCAGCATCTCCTGCTACCGATCCAGGTGCTGCTCAATGGAGTGTGCCCAAGCAGCATCAAAAACTGGAACAGGCTATGGAGCAGGTGCAGGAGCAGGCTCAGGATCTGGAACTGGGGGCTGGACTGGGGCTCGCCTGCATTTCTCCTGAGCAGTCATAATGGTGTACACTGCCCTCTCTGTCATAGGGGTTTTTAACTTTACTCAGACTTCAGTGTCCTTTCAAGCCACCTTCGCATGTGCACACAGCTGACATATAAGGAATGGAAAGAATAAGGATTTGAGCTTTGAGGTGATGCACAGCCGGATTTGATCATGAAGAATATGAGCGGTGTCCACCTGAAGAAGATTATGAATTGCATAAAGCATGTAGGCACGCTCAGGATAAATTTCTGACCTGTGCTCAGTAGAGAGCAAATAGGAACACACAAAATGGTTCCACGGGTGCAGCTCATGGCGCAAACTCTCTTGCTTGATAAATCGGATTAAACTGTCAGTGTTCCTTTGAACTTGAACCAAAAAAGTAGAGTCACAAATACTGTCCATCACAGTACTAAAGGGGGTGCCCCCTTGCTCCTCAGGTAATTGCAACTCTCGGTACGAACAGACTAGTGGAGGGGGGCCAAGGTCCATGACTTGCCAGATGCGCTCAACTGAGTAATCAACTAGCCGTCGTCTAACTTTAACAGTAGTAGTAGACCGTTGCTTAACATGGGTATTGGCATAGAACTCTTTAACCACTGCAGCTACTGGGTCTTCAGTGGGATGTTCAGTAAAAGTGGCCAAATGAAAAGCAGCTGTGGCATGTGAGATGGCCGGATAACACACCACATTCAATTCATGGAACCCCCTTTCCGGTATGATATTTATCTTTCTCAAGTGCAACCAGAAGTGGTCAAATGCCTTCTAAGAAATGAAAATAGCCGGGTCATAGACGGGAATCGCTTCACTGTCATCAGTGGTACTTGGCCCAACTTCAACAGGTTTTCTTTGACGCTTTGACATGGTGAATGATTACCTGGAAAGAAGAAGTGCTTATGAGTACCAGTGCACAATATAATGAAATTACACTGCAATCAATCAATCATGGCAGCCAAACAAATACCAATGGTAACACATTAAACAGCACAAGCAAAAGGGCCAATTACCCAAACTAAGGTTATCGCCAAATCAAATTAATCAGAAATAGGAAAATAGGTCCAACAAGTTATGTACAAACTAATCAGAAATAAGCAAGTTACAATGCAAACAAGTCTTAGCTCAACCAGTGCACAACCTAGAATCAAACTAAGTCAATCACCTAAAAATGACAACAGATACTAAGAACAACCACAGGGTGACTCAAACTTAAGGAACACCTCACGTATGTCAACAGGCAGAGGATTAACACAAATAGACATTAACATTATCCTTGTTCAGTAGAAATGACTAAGCCACAAGCCTAATAGAAATCAAAAATATTTACAAACAACTTGACAAGAGAGCAAATGATAAGCAATCAACAAATAAAATATTTACAAACTGCAAAATGTGCAAACAGAACACATGATAACCAAAGAAAATAGAAAGTGCAGGGAAATGGAAAAGCAAACTAACCTTGAGGGAGTAGGAAATGAACAAGGCACCCGAAGCTAGCAAGAAACCAAAAACAAACACACAAACAAAAAGCAGTACGGTGTATTGGCCGTATGGTGGGGAAAGAAGGTGAGAAGGGGGTTAAGATGGGGAGGTGAAGAAGAAAGTGGTTGGGGTTTTATGGTGGTGTTGGGTTCATGGGGGATAAGGAAGAAAATGTGGGTGAGGGAGAAATAACGAAGAAGAAGGAGAGGGAATCGGTTGTGAAGCTCGTGGAAAAGAAAATATGGATGAGGGTGGTTAGAGAAGAGGATTGTGGGGAAGAAGGAGGAGAGGAGGGCTAAGGTGGGGAGGCGAGGAAGTGTGAGAAGATTGGAGGGGTTATGGTGGTGTGGGTGGGAAAGGAATCAGAAAAGGGGAATTAGGGATTTGAGAGGATGAAAACAAGAATAGAACGAAAGAGAGGCTACTGCATTTTATGCAATAGCAGACACATCACGCCTAGGCGTGACATTACCACGCCTAGGCGTGGGATTTAATTCAATATTTTTTTTTTATAACAGGAAACTACGCCTAGGCGTGTAAAAATCACGCATAGGCATGACTCTTGCTGGCCAAAATTACTGAAAACACAGAGAGGACCGCGCCTAGGCATGAATAACACACGCCTAGGCGTGGAGCTCTCTGAAAAATTCCTTATAGCAGCTGAGACAACCACGCTTAGGCGTGTAAAAACCACGCCTAGGCGTGGGACACTGGATCAAAATTTTGAACAGCAACACCAGAATACCCCACATCCATGCATCAAACACACCCTCTTTATTCTCAAACATCTGAGAAATAGCATAGGAATGACAGAAACAATCGAAGCATCAAATTAAAAAATAAACACTATAAAACAATAAAACAAAATCAAACAAAAATACAAAATAAAAGAAAAATCGTGCATAAAATTGTCCTAAGCAAAGAGATAGGGTAAGAAAATTGGGTTGCCTCCCAACAAGCGCCTTATTTATAGTCCTGGCTGGACTTTGCAGATTGTCAAGATGGAGGAGCCAAGGTGAGTGAGGTTTTGTGCCTCTCCACCTCACCACCTAAGTAGAGCTTGAGCCGCTGGTCATTGACCTTGAACGTTGACTTTGAAACTGGATCCTCTAAGGTTCCAGCTCCATTGGGAAACACTTCCACCACTAAAAATGGACCTGACCATCTGGATTTGAGCTTGCCAGGAAACAGTTTCAACCTTGAGTTGAATAAGAGGACCTTCTGGCCTGACTCAAAGCTTCTTGGGATAATGTGCTTGTCATGCCACCACTTCACCTTCTCCTTGTATAATTTAGCATTCTTATATGCTTGTAAGCGGAATTCCTCTAATGCATTCAGTTGCAACAATCTCTTCTCCCCACAAGCGTTGGAATCCCAATTCAATTGTTTGATGGCCTAGTAAGCGTGGTGCACAAGTTCAACAGGAAGATGGCAAACTTTACCAAAGACCATTTGATTTGGAGACATGCCAAGATAGGTTTTGTAGGTAGTGCGATAAGCCCATAAAGTGTCATCCAACTTTTTAGACCAATCCTTCCTACAAGGACTCACAGTTTTTTCAAGAATCTGCTTCAACTCTTTATTAGAAACCTCAGCTTGGCCACTGAATTGTGGATGGTAGGCTGTGGTTACCCTATGTTTCACACCATATTTAGCAAGTAGAGTAGCAAAATGCCTGTTGCAGGAGTGTGATCCTCCATCACTGATAATGGCTTTAGGGGTCCTAAACCTTGTGAAAATGTTCTTTTTGAGGAAAATAAGAACCACCTTGGAATCATTAGTTGGTAAGGCACAAGCTGCCACCCACTTTGACACATAATCCACCACCACAAGGATGTAGCGATTACCAAAAGAAAATACAAAGGGCCCCATAAAGTCAATGCCCCACACATCAAAGAGCTCCACTTCCATAATAGAATTCAAGGGCATCTCATTCTTCCTGGAGATATTTCCAGTTCTCTGACATCTATCATACTTTACTGTAAATGAGTGGGCATTATGAAACAGAGTTAGGCAATAAAAACTAGATTGCAACACCTTAGTTGCTGTTCGTTCACCCCCATAGTGACCTCTATAAGGTGAAGCATGACAATGCTCAAGTATAGCACTAGTCTCTTCCATAGGAATGCACATTCGAAGCACCTGATCAGCACCTTGTTTAAAGAGATATGGTTTATCCCAAACATAGTATCTGACATGATGGAGGAATTTCATCTTTTGTTGATAAGACAATTCAATTGGTACCAATCCACTCACAATGTAATTAGCAAAATCAGTATACCATGGATCTGAACTAGCAAACATAGCAAATAGTTGTTCATCCGGGAATGTCTCACAAATCAAAGTTGGGTTCTGTTGATATTTCTCATTTTCCAACTTGGAAAGATGGTCAGGCACCTGATTTTTAGCACCATTTCGATCTTTAATCTCAAGGTCAAACTCTTGTAGTAATAACACCCAATGAATCAATCTTGGCTTAGCATCCTTTTTACTCACTAGATACTTGATGGCCGAGTGATCTATGAAGACAATGACTTTAGTACCAACCAAATAAGCCTGAAATTTGTCAAATGCAAAGACAACTGCAAGGAGCTCCTTCTCAGTGGTGGTGTAGTTCAACTGAGCATCAGTGAGTGTCCGGCTCGCATAATAGATGGAATGAAAGATTTTGTTTTTCCTTTGGCCCAATACTGCTCCAATAGCATAATAACTAGCGTCACATATGAGCTCAAATGGTAAGGACCAATCAGGAGTGGTAATAATGGGCGCTGAGACAAGTCTCTTCTTCAGCTCCACAAAGGCTTCCATACATGACTCATCAAACTTGAAGGGCACATCTTTTTCCAACAAATTACACAGTGGCTTGGTAAGCTTGGAAAAGTCTTTGATAAACCATCGATAAAATCCGGCATGCCCTAGGAAACTTTGAACTCCTTTCACTGAAATTGGTGGTGGTAATTTCTCAATCACCTCAATCTTAGCTCTATCCACCTCCATTCCCTTATGTAACACTCTATGGCCAAGTATTATGCCCTCTTGGACCATAAAATGACATTTCTCCCAATTAAGCACCAAACTTGTATCCTTACACCTTTGAAGTACAAGGGCCAAGTTATGGAGACATTTATCAAAGGAATCACCAAATACAGAGAAGTCATCCATAAATATCTCCAAATAGTTCTCCACCATGTCAGTGAAGATAGCCATTATACATCTCTAAAAGGTAGCTAGGGCATTGCATAACCCAAAGGGCATTCTTCTGAAGGCATAAGTGCCATATGGACAGGTGAAGGTTGTCTTCTCTTGATCATCCGGGGAAATGGCAATTTGGTTGCACCCCGAATACCCATCCAAGAAATAGTAGAAAGCACGTCCTGCCAACCTATCCAGCATTTGATTAATAAATGGTAATGGAAAATGATCCTTCCGGGTTGCAGTGTTAAGCTTCCTATAGTCCATGCAAATGCGCCATCCTATGACAGTCCTGGTGGGAATCAAATCATTATTCTCATTGGCGACCACAGTCATCCCACCCTTCTTAGGCATGCACTGAACTGGGCTCACCCATTTGCTGTCAGAGATAGGGTATATTATACCTGCATCTAGCCATTTAATGATCTCCTTCTTGACCACCTCTTTCATGATAGGATTAAGGCGCCTTTGATGTTCAGTTGTTAGCTTATGATTTGCTTCTAGTAATATTTTGTGCATGCATATGGTGGGGCTAATGCCTCTGATATCTGCAATAGACCACCCCAAGGCCCTTTTGTATTCTCTGAGCACTCTGAGCAACTTGGATTCTTGCTCCTTTAACAAATATGAAGAGATAATGACTGCCAATAGGGATGAATCCCCCAAGTATGAATACCTCAAATGATTAGGCAATGGCTTGAGCTCAAACTTGGGAGGAGTGATTATAGAAGGCTGGAGAATGGACTTGTCAGAAAGTATGTTCAACGGTTCAAAGCCTGGTTTCCTAAAAAACTTAGCAGACGAGTCAAGCAGTTTAATACATTCCAAAACATCTTCCCTATCTACATGCTCATATATGGATGTCAATGATAAAGTAAGAGAATCATCAGTGAAATTAGCATGGAATGCATTATTAACTACTTGATCAATCATACCTATGTAAAATACTCTTCATGATCATTTGGAAATTTCATGGCTTTGTAAATATTAAAAGTTACCTTCTCATCATTGATTTGCATAGTGAGCTCACCTTTTTGAACATCAATTATAGTCTTACCGGTGGCTAGGAAAGGCCTTCCAAGAATCAAAGGTACATTGCGGTCTTACTCCATGTCTAGGATGATGAAGTCCGCTGGAAAGATGAACTTGTCAACCTTGACTAAGACATCTTCTATGACCCTCCTTAGGATAAGTGAGAGATCGGTCAGCTAGTTGCAAGGTAACCGAAGTTGGCTTCACCTCCCCCAAACCTAGCCGTTGGAAGATGGACAGAGGCATCAAGTTTATGCTTGCCCCTAGGTCACACAAAGCTTTTCCAAAGAATTGGTTGCCAATGGTGCATGGAATGGTGAAGCTCTCTGGATCCTTCAACTTAGGAGGTAGCTTATTTTGCAAGATGGCACTGCATTCTTCAGTGAGTGCAACAATTTCATAATCCCCAGACCTTCTCTTCTTAGACAAGATGTCCTTCATAAACTTCACATAACTAGGCATTTGTTCCAAAGCCTCAGCAAATGGTATGTTTATGTGAAGTTTCTTGAAAATATTCAAAATTTTTGGAATTGAGCATCCAATTTTTGTTTAGCTAGCCGGTTAGGGAAAGGTGGAGGTAGTGTATAAGGTTTGTCCTCCTTCTTGTTGTCTTCAACCTTCCACTCTGCTAGCTCTTCATTCTTGTCAACCTCATTGTTCCCAACCAATTCATCTTTTGCAAATTCAACTTCTTTTTCAAGTAGCTTGGTCATCACATTTCCTTCAATTTCTTTCCCACTCCTCAGTGTTATATGTAACATCCCAAAAATTCTTTATTTCATTATAAACGATCATTTTATAATATTTATGATTTTTAGGAATTTTTGTGGATTTTTTAGAAATGATGAATATTTTAATATATTCTTCGTTTTGCGTGTACACTGAGCGGAGCCGGGGAAACTAAAATATTTTCCCTGAGGCTGGTAAACTTTGAACTGTCAACGTGTCAACGGGGGATCTTACTAAACCCGAGGCCGGGCACAGTTTGAGAAATTTGCATTTTTCAAGATTTTATCTGTTAAATAAAATTTCGGTATCATAAAATTATCTGATGAATAATAAAATATTATTTTCATCAATTGTAAATTTTATTCACTAAGAAAATAATTCCGCAGTGTAATTATTCTCAAGGAAGCTTCCTCCAACTATTATTTTTATCATTTCTCTCTCCTCCCAATTTACGCAGCACGTTTGAATTAAGGGGGTCTAATTCATTTTCCTTTTCTCACATTTCCTCTCCTCCCTGCACGCAGCTCACTATTCACCCATCTTTCTCTCTTCTCTTTCATCCCACGGCAGCAACACCATCCACCCACACCTCCATTTTGTTCTTCAAACCGTCACAATCTTAGCACCATTTCGTGTTTGGAGAACCACCATCATTGAGGAAATCAGCTTCAAGGTTCTGCCATTTCCTCCATCTTCATTCTCCTACGTCTTTGAAGCTTAAAGGTTGGAACTTTAAGGTAAAGCTCTTAGCTTTTTCTCCCTCTCTTCTCTTTTTCGTAACCCACTGTCATTTTGATGACAATGGGTATCCATTTCAATATTAGGATTCTGATTCTTGCAAGTTTAAATGTTTAAGGATTTCCTGGAAGTTGAAAAATGAAATCCTGACCAAAAAGGAGCCACCTTTCCTTGTGCTTCTCTAATGTAAGAGAAAGACACTCCTCCTCAACCTCTTTTAGCATTTAGGGACGTTGTTCGTGATTGGTACTGAGAGTCATCTTTGTTTACATGCTGTTGGTGATGTATATATGCTATTTGATTGTTTGTATGTTTTGATATATATCTGGATGTATTGGAACATGTAATATGGAAGGGAATGACTTCCGATTGGTTCTCGGATGGTCACGGTGTTGAGCCCAGAAATTTGGAAATTTCATGTGAAAACTAGTAACAGTATGAACTCCTGGCCAAATCCGTCGAATATGACATCTTAATCATCTAATGAAATGTTAAAATCTGTCGAGTATGAACTCCTGGCCAAACCCGTCGAGTATGAACTCCTGGCCAAACCCATCGAATTTGATGTTTTGATCACTTAGTAAAGTTAAAATCCGTCGAGTATGAACTCCTGGCCAAACCTGTCGAATTTGATGTCTTAATCACTTAGTAAAGTTAAAATCCATCGAGTATGAACCCCTGGCCATGCCCGTCGAATTTGATTCCTGATCATTTAGTGCAATATCAAAATCCGTCGAGTATGAACTCCTGACCACTTAAGAGATAAACTCCTCCAATGTAAAATCCGTCGAATTTGAATGACCACATCCGTCGAGTGACATATTTGTCGAGTTAGAATGCCAATACCCATAAAGACATACACGTCAAGTAGATCTTCTGTCCATTTAACAGAAGCTTCCCAAAGTTAATATTCATCGAGTAGAATGTCAAGATCCATCGAATTAGAGTTTCTGACCATAGTATTCTTCATCGGTTCGACACTTGGGAGATTCCTCTAACATCGACACCCACATTAGTCGAATTAGGACTTCTGCTGACCTTCTGGAAAAATTTGACATCTTTGATCTCTGTTCGACAGAACCTCCATCCGACAGAAATTGGTTTTTCTCCAATCTTGTTATAAAATGTTCACCCATCTTTCATGCTTCTGCCATGTTAGTTTTCGTCGAATGGCAGCCTCAATTTTCCACTAAATGCATTGTCTCCGTCGAATTCACAATTATGGTTTATCACCCAATACCTAGCAATTAAATCTGTGACGTTGTTGGTGATTCTGGCCATGTATCTTCCTAGATTCAAAACCCTTGAATTAATAAAAACACATAAATCATAAATGATTAGATGACTAGAGATTAAGTAGGGATTCATAAACAGGGAAGAACATGAGTATGAGTGAGCTTTTGAGGCACATAATGAATTTAATGGTTGACTTCTATCATGACTATGAATGGAAATTGTGGTTATCCTTAAAATGTACTATTGGCTTGTTGTGGATCCGTGAATGGGATCAATTCTTGTTGATTAAATGATATGACATGCATTTGAAGCATGATGGACCTAGTTGGTCATGAAGAGTATGATTGTGTCATGCATTGAACAAAAAGAAAGAGATTGTCCGTTGGACTTGGATAAGGCCGATAGCCTAGGAGTTGAACTTACACCTTTGTGCAGGTGCGAATAGACAAGTGTAGGTTACTTGTTGACCTTGGGGGCGTCAGGGTGCGGGTACCTCGCGATGGGCAGTTGGTAGCTCTCTGTCTATGGGGCAGACCGATGCAAACACACTGACGATCCGGACCGAGACACTGTCCTATATCGAGATCTGTGTAGAATGTCTTGTAAAATGTCATGATGTACACAATGATAATTTGAGAATTTTAGCACTTGAGGGCCTGGGCAGCCAAGAATACAGACATACCTCCTAATCGTTTTCTCTGACTGTTTTGTGTCTAGCTCCATGGAGTAGGATTTTGGTTATTGAGGACACGTGTGCATAGTGAGTCCATGAATCATCTGGCATACATTGTTATTATAATTAGAACTGTTGTACTTCTGATATATCTATATGTATACGACTGCCTGGAACTGTTTGGTTGATCATAATTGCTATTGAATGTTTATTACCATTATTGCTGTCATAAATGCTATGTGGGCGCTTTGCGCCGTTTGGTTTCTCGATGCTATGATTGGTAATGATGGTAGGATGTCTTACCTCTTCTCTGTCTCTCTACTTCTGTTTTATCCGTATACTGCATTCCATAGAAGATAACTGCAAGGAACCGAAAGCTCCCAACTTCCCTGGTTTTTGGCCTCATCTCGACTGAGCGACTGCAGAAGAATATGGAGCCACGCACGCAAAGATTTTTGGGATATGTGCACCTGACTTTCTTAGGAAGGCCAGAGTGCTGGTACATCAACTATGGTTCTGAGCATTGCGTCTATACGGGGGATGTGTCGTTATCTCTAGCCTGGAGACGTCATGAGCCGCCTGTCTTCATCTGCTGTATTAGTTTATGTTTAGAGTTTCAACTACCGATACGCGAGATGTAACACCCCAAATTTTAGACTATGTTGCAAGAGCTGACAGAATTACACTACTTTGTGTTTTCTATGCATTATAAAAATAATTTGATTATTCCGATACTATTTGTGATTATTTTGTGTGATTTGCTCCTGGTCAAGAAAATAATAATTTTCGGTAGGGAAATTCTTGTCGATTATTTAGAGACGGGGGATCTTACTTAACCCGAATCTGAATAACACGAGAAAAGAATCTATTAATTTTAGAATTTATCGTAAAATAATTTTATTTCTTGATAAATATCTATTGCTTTATGCATAGCTATTATTGCTATGAATTATTTGACTTAGTATAGTTTCATTTGCCATTATACTCAACCGACCAAAATTATGGAATTCCCAATTCGACCAAAATTTTGGAAATTCCAATCCGACGGAAGTTCCTCAAGATTTCCTCTAACTGTTTTCATTTCAAGTTTATTTCCGACAAGTCTATTTCGACAAACCAAATTCGACAATTTCTTTTGAGAATAGATTCTTGTCGATACTGACTTCATTTCAAGCCTATTCCGACAAACAAAGCTCGACAGTTTTATGAATATACTCCTGTCGATAGACTCGGTCTTTCTCAAGCCTTACAGGGATCCAAAATATCAATCTCACGTAACTCATTCGACAATCCAAGATTTTGAAGGTCTTGACATCGACAGAATTTGGACAAGATCCAAACACTTGAAGAAATTTTCCTAACATTTGGATCCCGTCGGATATATTTTCTGAGATTACCTGCAAACATGTGTTAATTAGTTAGCTGAATTCGACACTTCCAGAGCATTTCCCGACAATATAATCGGTAATTCGACAGAACCCAAAATACCTCAAAATTTGGATGAAGCTGACTCTCAATCTTTGAATCAGAGGTCTCTTCCGACCAAGACTATGTATCTCTTCCGACCAAGACTATGTATCTCTTCCGACCAAGACTATGTATCTCGACCAAGGTCATCTATTTCGACAAAGACTATATTCAAAAACATGGAAGATGTCGTCGGATTCGACAAAACGCTGGATGTTGCTGTTAGCAGAGAATCAGTTAAGGAAAACAACTTGGTTCTTCTTTTCCCTAAATCTTGTCGGACGATTTTACCAATGTTAAAATGAAGATGTTTATATTCGTCGAAATGGACCTTCTAAAACAATGCCAAAATCCGTCGAAATAGGATTTTTTTTAAGACAATGTAATATCCATCGAATTTGGACTTCTACCCAAATACGTCGAATTTAATCTTCTTACTATTTAGTACCATGTTAAAATCCGTCGAGTAAGAACTTTTGGGCCAAACCTGTCGAATTTGATATCCTGATCACTTAGTAAAATGTTAAAATCCGTCGAGTATGAACTCCTGACCATACCCGTCGAAATTAATACTCAAGTCAATTTCCGTCGAGTGAGGATACTCATGTCCGTTGAGTTAGAATATCAATTTTCGTCGAGTTAGGATGCTCATGTCTGTTGAGTTAGAATGTCAATTTCCGTCGAGTGAGGATGCTAGTATTTGCTAAGCGGAAATGTCAATTTTCGTCGAGTGGGGATACCAATGCCCGTCGAATTTGAATGATAATGTTCGTCGAATTATGGTGCTAACGACCGTCGAGTAAGAATTCCTGATTTCAGTAGAAAAACTTCTCTAATGTCAAAATCCGTCGAATTTGACCTTCTAACCATATAGTATTTCGTCGATTCGACAATTGGAAGATTTCTTCAACGTTAACACTCGTCCGACGAATTAGGATTACGTTGACTTTTTAAGTTCATTCGACAATTTTGATCTTCGTTCGACAGAATTCCCATCCGACAGAACTTGATATTTAGCCATTCTTGGAAAATAACGTTCTCCCATTTTACATCATTCTCGTCAGGTTGATTTTCGTCGAAAATTATCCTTGAAAACTCACGTTCATGCAGCATTTTGGAGGGGTTTTACGTCGGTCACGTAGCAGCTTGAAGGAGGTTCTACAAGGTTCTTGAACAATCTAAAAGCCTTGAAAGTCAAAAGAATGACATCAGCCACGTGCATTCAGAAGTAGATATTTTACTTCATGTAAGTTCTAACTTTATTTAAGTTTATCCCAAGGCAGCAGCTGTCCTTATGCAATCAGAATTTGGATAATTACTCACGTAAAGCATTCCAAATTTCACAAGAAAATCACACGGCCAGCAGCTTTTCCCGAACGTCTTCACTCTTCACTTTTCTACTTCTCAAACATAGATTCATTTCTCTCAAAAGTTCCAAAGGAAAACTCACGCCTCTCTCTTTCATTTTCTTTTCTTCCAATCGGTCACCACTGAGAACTCACACCATCCATCCTTTAAAACATTCATCTCTTGGATTTTGTTTTGATTCAAAGCCTACTCTAATCATTTCTTCTTCATAAGGCTTTGCCACAAAACCCATTCTATCTTGTTCAAAGCTTCTTCAACCTTCTTCCTAAAGAGGAGGTGAATAAAGTCTCAAAGAAAGGAGGAAAGCTTAGAAAGCTTGAATCATCTATTTTCTATCTTGTTCTTCAAAGCTCAAGTTTGAAGCCTTGAAGAAGCTCTTGGTGGAGGAAGTCATTTGAAGGAGACATACAAGGAGCTTTGGAGGTTCTTCAAGAGGTAAGAGGGAGATTTAACCTCACCAACCAAGTTTTGGTGGTGTGGAGATGGTTGTGTCTGGTGAAAAACCCCTAAGGGTTTATTCACTTATTGTTTAATTACTTCTTTAGTTGTGATTGTACTGTTGGTGATTTTATGTTGGTGATTGTGATGTTTATGGTTTTGAAAATTATGATTGCAAGTGTGATAATATGTTTATTATTTTGATAAATATTGGTATGTATGAAACTGAATGCATTTAAGTGTATGTGTAAATTAGGATGTGAATAATATGATGGATTAACCTGAGAATTTAGAATTTGAAATAAAAGGAATTGAATTTGGAAGAGTTGAATACAGCAAGATGAAATGATTTTGGAGAAACAATACAGATTATGATTTTAATTTTTGTGTTTAATGGGAACATGTTGTAACTATTGATTTTTGAATGGTTATATTGTAAATATGATTTTATAAGGGACTATTTAGTAAATATGGTTTTTGAGAGACTATTTCATAAATATAATTTGTATGAGAAACTATTTCGTAAATGTGATTTTATGAAGGACTATTCCGTCAATAGGAATTTTATAAGGGATTATGTTGTAAATTATGAATTTTATGAAAGATTATTTCGTAAAAAGGAATTTTATGAAAAACTATTTTGTAAATATGAATTTTTGAGGGACTATTTTGTAAATATGAATTTTATGAGGGATGATTTCGTAAAATATGAATTTTTCAAAGAACTATTTCGTAAATGTGACTTTTATGAGGGACTATTGTGAAAATATTATTTGGATGAGGATTATTATGCAAATATAAAAAAAAATGAAGTTGAGTTTTGGTGTTAAGCTGAGAAAACTAGTATTCTTGATTTAAAACGTGTGAAGAGTATTTTACGTGATTGAGAAATGATAAAAATTGATACGTGATTTGAGAAAATGCGAAAAATATGGTTTCGCGATGAAATTACAGTAATAATATTGTTGGGCCTATACGAGGACCCCGAATATGAGATAAAGAAAAATTGAATTGAGAAGATGAGAGAATGAATTGAACTGAGAAAGGTGCATTGGAATGTGCATTGAAAAAGTCCGAGTGGCTGAATAAGACTGATTGTCGAAAGAAGGAAAGAACACATCTCTTGAGTGGGTGCGATGTGCGTAGTGTAGGTCACTCGTTGACCTTGGGGGCATCGGGGTGCGGGTTGCCTACAATGGACAGAGAATAAAGCTTCTGTACCGTAGGTTAGACCGATGCAACACACCGATGATCCGGACCAAGACACTATCCATAATCGAGATCTGATAAAGACTGTGATGCATATGCTAGATGTGCAAATGCTAAATGAGCAAAGAGAATGAGCACGTGGTCTGAGGCATGTAGTGCAGACAGATTCTTTTCGATCACTCTTTCCAACCTGAGTCTTAGCTCCATGGAGTAGGAAAAATTGAGTCTAAGTGCATGAGTCTAGATACATATACGAGATCTATCGAGGGTATTATCATAATTATTGATTTTGATAACCGAATTATTGAATAAATGAATATTGATAAGGACATGGATGTGATTATGAATTATCGTAAGAATTATGATGATAAATGATATGGTGGATATGATGGGTTGATATGAGATATGATATGTGTTAGATAAATGATATTGATGACATAATTGTAATTATGTATGATGTATTGGTATGAGATATGATGTATTGATATGAGAATTTGTATGTGTTTATCTTCATTACTACCATACTGGTATTGGCATAGGTGATCTCACCTCTTGTCTGTCTATTTCCGTATTGTATTTATAATTGTAAAGAGATTGACCAAGACGTTGAGTGAGAACGCAAGGAAGATCAGATTTTTGAGAAGGAAGTTGAGTTCGAAAGAGATGGAGATGCTGAGTTTTTCGTAAGGTATTTAGGAACCAGAGGCATAGTGCGTCGAGTTGGACGGAAAATGTATTTCTCACATAAACAGTAATAGGGAACTTACTACCGTACTCCTGGTACGGTTAGTATTGTATATTTTGTGTCAAGTTGGATTCCTCCCTGTTGAGGAATCTGAGGAGGACCCGTCTGAGGTTTCTGCATGTTTAGAGTTACTTGGGCATTATGTAGTTTAATTAATGTGTAAATATTTTTAGAGTTCAATTTGTAAATATTAAAGTGTGATGATACTACGACTTATATATATAATGTAAAAATTAGATTGTGACGATGTTGTAATGTTTTAATTTTCGCTAAGTTTATCTTACTATCATCAAGAAATTTTACAACTCGTATTTATATTACAAGCACGATTTCATAACAAAAGGGTAATTTGGTAAATGAGTAATATGAAGTGTGGCACCCTAAGGGGGGTGTTACATTAGTTGGTATCAGAGCCCAAGTTAGAGTCTTTTGGGTTTGTGGGTAGGTTTGTCTTGTTTGTGCTGTGTGAATATCTGATGTTGAACACAGAGATATGTTTTTTTTAGTTTCCGAAAGGAGACGATGTTGTGTGAAATAGTTACGTTAAGTTCGTCGTGTTTTGATTTTATTTATCTTTGAAGAAAGATAATGGAACGTAGCGAACATGAGCATGTAGACGCGAGACGTGATGAAGATCGTATTGCCGCAGCTAGATGTGTAATGCAAAAGATGATTGAAGTAGCAGTACAACAGAGACAGATGATCACTCAACAGCAGGAACTGATAATCGAACTTCATAGCTTATTAGGATTGGAGCAGCCACTGGATGCAAGAAACTGTAATTTAGAGTCTTCGATAATACAAGATGGAAGGAAGCGTAAAGTCGATCGTGTTCAGCAAAAGTCGAATGTACGACCATTGGGAAAGTAACAACAAGCAAAGAGGGGGAGTACTAGTGGCAACGATTTTGGTCGGACTGTGGCATCATCACTGAAATGTTTCAAGTGTGGAAAAAAAATCATCTTACCAAAGATTGTCAGCATAAAGGGGTTATTTGTTATCGATGTGGGAAGCCTGGACATTTCTCCAGAGATTGTGATCAACTGAAGATGGAACTTTTCATTAGTGATACACGTATTTCAAAATCTCAAGAAGAAGAAAGAGCCAGTGCAGAGAGTGTAGTGAGAACGTTCAAATACAAAAATTTAAGAAACGAGGAAGTTGTGCCATAGAGGGTAATCTTAAAACTGTACTGTATGATGTGTAAAGTAACCCAGTCTTTTGTGATCTGTGATTGTGTAAATCTTTTGGGGTATCTCGTGTTTTGTTCTTTTCATAATACTACGTCAACTTCTAAACTTGTTCTTACCATTTGAGTTTGTATAAAACTATCCTGTTATTATTTGAGTTTGAAACTTCCCTATTAATCTGGTTTGTCTATTTCTTTTTCAAATAGACTGAGTAAATCAATTCGACTTATCTGTGTCTTTCTTATAGTGTGATCAGAGTATTTCTACGCTTCTTGTTAAACTTGTTGTTTATACTCAAGTTTTCTAACGTTTTTCATATCTATTGAATATCAAATCTTTTCTGTTGATTTGATTTGTTTATCTAAAATTTCATCTATTTGAGAACTGACTTTATAAATGGATTGGTTATTTTCCAACCATATCCTACTAGATTGTTACAATGTAACCTTAGTGTTTCCTTGACACAGAAATTTTTGGATTTGAATCCAGAAAGTTCCTTTCTGAAATTATTGGACCATGTTCATTTTGAAAATCTATTAGACCATTTTAAAATCTTTGTTGGACTAATCTAGTAACTTACTGAAAAGTCTTATTACTTTTCCTTATGACCTTCATAGTGTCTTTCATGTATCTCAATTAAAAAGGATCATTCCTGATTCAACTTATGTCATAATATCAAATACAGTACAATTAGAAGAAAATTTGATCTATGAGACAGTTTCTGTTAAGAGTAAAAATAGGCAAGTAGAACAACTTATCTTGATGAAGAAAATATGGGATGATGTGACTACAGGGGAGCCAGAAGATCAAATGAAGGGAATCATTCTTCGTTCCAAGATCATCTTGTGTACTGGTTGTTATCAGATTCAAGTGAAGGTAGAGAATGTTTCAAGACAATATTTCAGATACGTTACAAGAACTATGAATAGTCAGTACAACCATTCGGGGTAGGAAATGTTTTGACGATGTCCGTGAATTCTATAAATAGGATCTTTCTTTTTCATCTGACAAATTTGTCATTGTTGGCAATATTTTGACCTATTCTCGAAATTCCAAGGAGCATGCTGAAGATTTCAATGTAATTCTTCAATTTTGAAGAAGAAGAAGGAATTATGTGCGAAATTAATCAAACGTAAATTCTGTTACAAGGAGTTCAACTTGTGGATTTAGATGAAGTGATAAATTCAAATGGAAAGGCGGTGACGTATACTTCAAGGCAGTGGAATGCGCATGAGAAGAATTATTCGAGTTACGTTTTAGGATACGCGATAGTCATTTTACAAGGAAAATCTGAAGACGTTTTCTTTCCTATCAAGTTCACAATAAATTCAAAGGCTTAAAGTACCTGTTCAATCAAGAAAGGCTTGGACATCGAGAAGAGACGAATAGTTAGAATTTTCAAAGGACTTGTTAAGATGAATTTCTGGTATTGATAGAATTCATATACAACGATAGTTTCGTTCGAGCATGGGGATGACACCCTGTAAGACATTATATGGGAGACGCTGTAGAACGCCTTTGCGTTGGTATCGTACTGGTGAAAGTAACATCGTGGAACCAGAAATTGTGCGACAGCCCACTAAGAAAGTAAAGACGATCTAAGACAAGATGAGGACAACTCAGATGTAGCAAAAGAGTATGAAGATAAAAGACGAAGACCGCTTGAATTTGAAGAAGGTGACCATGTGTCTCTACGTGTGACACCTATGACAAGAGATGGACAAGAGATTAAGTCGAGGAAACCCACTCCGAAGTTTATTAGACCGTATCGAATACTTTGTTGGACATCGTACAAATGAAGGAAAATTCAACCTACGAGACGTTTCTAGTCAAGATTGAAGATCAAAGGACAAAGTAACTTCGACGAAAAGAAAGCGCATTGGTTACAGTGGTTTGGAACAATATATGTGGTGAAGCAACATGGGAATTAGAAGATAAGATAAGAGAGTAGTATCCATTTTTATTTTAAGTGTGTCAAGTTTCGAGGACGAAACTTATTTTAGAGGGGGAGAGTTGTAACACCCCAAATTTTAGACTATGTTGCAAGAGGCGATGAATTACACTACTTTGTGTTTTCGTGCATTATAAAAATAATTTGATTATTCCGATACTATTTGTGATTATTTTGTGTGATTTGCTCCTGGTCAAGAAAATAATAATTTTCGGTAGGAAATTCTTGTCGATTATTTAGAGACGGGGATCTTACTTAACCCGAATCTGAATAACACAGAAAAGAATCTATTAATTTTTAGAATTTATCTGTAAAATAATTTTATTTTACTGATAAATATCTATTGCTTTATGCATAGCTGTTATTGCTATGAATTATTTGACTTAGTATAGTTTCATTTGCCATTATACTCAACCGACCAAAATTATGGAATTCCCAATTCGACCAAAATTATGGAAATTCCAATCCGACGGAAGTTCCTCAAGATTTCCTCTAACTGTTTTCATTTCAAGTTTATTTCCGACAAGTCTATTTCGACAAACCAAATTCGACAATTTCTTTTGAGAATAGATTCTTGTCGATACTGACTTCATTTCAAGCCTATTCCGACAAACAAAGCTCGACAGTTTTATGAATATACTCCTGTCGATAGACTCGGTCTTTCTCAAGCCTTACAGGGATCCAAAATATCAATCTCACGTAACTCATTCGACAATCCAAGATTTTGAAGGTCTTGACATCGACAGAATTTGGACAAGATCCAAACACTTGAAGAAATTTTCCTAACATTTGGATCCCGTCGGATATATTTTCTGAGATTACCTGCAAACATGTGTTAATTAGTTAGCTGAATTCGACACTTCCAGAGCATTTCCCGACAATATAATCGGTAATTCGACAGAACCCAAAATACCTCAAAATTTGGATGAAGCTGACTCTCAATCTTTGAATCAGAGGTCTCTTCCGACCAAGACTATGTATCTCTTCCGACCAAGACTATGTATCTCTTCCGACCAAGACTATGTATCTCGACCAAGGTCATCTATTTCGACAAAGACTATATTCAAAAACATGGAAGATGTCATCGAATTCGACAAAACGCTGGATGTTGCTGTTAGCAGAGAATCAGTTAAGGAAAACAACTTGGTTCTTCTTTTCCCTAAATCTTGTCGGACGATTTTACCAATGTTAAAATGAAGATGTTTATATTCGTCGAAATGGACCTTCTAAAACAATGCCAAAATCTGTCGAAATAGGATTCTTTTTAAGACAATGTAATATCCATCGAATTTGGACTTCTACCCAAATACGTCGAATTTAATCTTCTTACTATTTAGTACCATGTTAAAATCCATCGAGTAAGAACTTTTGGGCCAAACCTGTAATTTGATATCCTGATCACTTAGTAAAATGTTAAAATTCGTCGAGTATGAACTCCTGACCATACCCGTCGAAATTAATACTCAAGTCAATTTCCGTCGAGTGAGGATACTCATGTCCGTTGAGTTAGAATATCAATTTCCGTCGAGTTAGGATGCTCATGTATCATTGAGTTAGAATGTCAATTTCCGTCGAGTGAGGATGCTAGTATTTGCTAAGCGGAAATGTCAATTTTCGTCAGTGGGGATACCAATGCTGTCGAATTTGAATGATAATGTTCGTCGAATTATGGTGCTAACGACCGTCGAGTAAGAATTCCTGATTTCAGTAGAAAAACTTCTCTAATGTCAAAATCCGTCGAATTTGACCTTCTAACCATATAGTATTTCGTCGATTCGACAATTGGAAGATTTCTTCAACGTTAACACTCGTCCGACGAATTAGGATTCTGTTGACCTTTTAAGTTCATTCGACAATTTTGATCTTCGTTCGACAGAATTCCCATCCGACAGAACTTGATATTTAGCCATTCTTGGAAAATAACGTTCTCCCATTTTACATCATTCTGTCAGGTTGATTTTCGTCGAAAATTACCCTTGAAAACTCACGTTCATGCAGCATTTTGGAGGGGTTTTACGTCGGTCACGTAGCAGCTTGAAGGAGGTTCTACAAGGTTCTTGAACAATCTAAAAGCCTTGAAAGTCAAAAGAATGACATCAGCCACGTGCATTCAGAAGTAGATATTTTACTTCATGTAAGTTCTAACTTTATTTAAGTTTATCCCAAGGCAGCAGCTGTCCTTATGCAATCAGAATTTGGATAATTACTCACGTAAAGCATTCCAAATTTCACAAGAAAATCACACGGCCAGCAGCTTTTCCCGAACGTCTTCACTCTTCACTTTTCTACTTCTCAAACATAGATTCATTTCTCTCAAAAGTTCCAAAGGAAAACTCACGCCTCTCTCTTTCATTTTCTTTTCTTCCAATCGGTCACCACTGAGAACTCACACCATCCATCCTTTAAAACATTCATCTCTTGGATTTTGTTTTGATTCAAAGCCTACTCTAATCATTTCTTCTTCATAAGGCTTTGCCACAAAACCCATTCTATCTTGTTCAAAGCTTCTTCAACCTTCTTCCTAAAGAGGAGGTGAATAAAGTCTCAAAGAAAAGAGGAAAGCTTAGAAAGCTTGAATCATCTATTTTCTATCTTGTTCTTCAAAGCTCAAGTTTGAAGCCTTGAAGAAGCTCTTGGTGGAGGAAGTCATTTGAAGGAGACATACAAGGAGCTTTGGAGGTTCTTCAAGAGGTAAGAGGGAGATTTAACCTCACCAACCAAGTTTTGGTGGTGTGGAGATGGTTGTGTCTGGTGAAAAACCCCTAAGGGTTTATTCACTTATTGTTTAATTACTTCTTTAGTTGTGATTGTACTGTTGGTGATTTTATGTTGGTGATTGTGATGTTTATGGTTTTGAAAATTATGATTGCAAGTGTGATAATATGTTTATTATTTTGATAAATATTGGTATGTATAAAAGCTGAATGCATTTAAGTGTATGTGTAAATTAGGATGTGAATAATATGATGGATTAACACGAGAATTTAGAATTTGAAATAAAAGGAATTGAATTTGGAAGAGTTGAATACAAAGAAGATGAAATGATTTTGGAGAAACAATACAGATTATGATTTTAATTTTTGTGTTTAATGGGAACATGTTGTAACTATTGATTTTGAATGGTTATATTGTAAATATGATTTTATAAGGGACTATTTAGTAAATATGGTTTTTGAGAGACTATTTCATAAATATAATTTGTATGAGAAACTATTTCGTAAATGTGATTTTATGAAGGACTATTCCGTCAATAGGAATTTTATAAGGGATTATGTTGTAAATTATGAATTTTATGAAAGACTATTTCGTAAAAAGAATTTTATGAAAAACTATTTTGTAAATATGAATTTTTGAGGGACTATTTTGTAAATATGAATTTTATGAGGGATGATTTCGTAAAATATGAATTTTTCAAAGAACTATTTCGTAAATGTGACTTTTATGAGGGACTATTGTGAAAATATTATTTGGATGAGGATTATTATGCAAATATAAAAAAAAATGAAGTTGAGTTTTGGTGTTAACTGAGAAAACTAGTATTCTTGATTTAAAACGTGTGAAGAGTATTTTACGTGATTGAGAAATGATAAAAATTGATACGTGATTTGAGAAAATGCGAAAAATATGGTTTCGCGATGAAATTACAGTAATAATATTGTTGGGCCTATACGAGGACCCCGAATATGAGATAAAGAAAAATTGAATTGAGAAGATGAGAGAATGAATTGAATTGAGAAAGGTGCATTGGAATGTGCATTGAAAAAGTTTGAGTGGTGAATAAGACGATTGTCGAAAGAAGGAAAGAACACATCTCTTGAGTGGGTGCGATGTGCGTAGTGTAGGTCACTCGTTGACCTTGGGGGCATCGGGTGCGGGTTGCCTACAATGGACAGAGAATAAAGCTTCTGTACCGTAGGTTAGACCGATGCAACACACCGATGATCCGGACCGAGACACTATCCATAATCGAGATCTGATAAAGACTGTGATGCATATGCTAGATGTGCAAATGCTAAATGAGCAAAGAGAATGAGCACGTGGTCTGAGGCATGTAGTGCAGACAGATTCTTTTCGATCACTCTTTCCGACCTGAGTCTTAGCTCCATGGAGTAGGAAAATTGAGTCTAAGTGCATGAGTCTAGATACATATACAGAGATACTGAGGGTATTATCATAATTATTGATTTTGATAACCGAATTATTGAATAAATGAATATTGATAAGGACATGGATGTGATTATGAATTATCGTAAGAATTATGATGATAAATGATATGGTGGATATGATGGGTTGATATGAGATATGATATGTGTTAGATAAATGATATTGATGACATAATTGTAATTATGTATGATGTATTGGTATGAGATATGATGTATTGATATGAGAATTTGTATGTGTTTATCTTCATTACTACCATACTGGTATTGGCATAGGTGATCTCACCTCTTGTCTGTCTATTTTCGTATTGTATTTATAATTGTAAAGAGATTGACCAAGACGTTGAGTGAGAACGCAAGGAAGATCAGATTTTCGAGAAGGAAGTTGAGTTCGAAAGAGATGGAGATGCTGAGTTTTTCGTAAGGTATTTAGGAACCAGAGGCATAGTGCGTCGAGTTGGACGGAAAATGTATTTCTCACATAAACAAGTAATAGGGAACTTACTACCGTACTCTGGGTACGGTTAGTATTGTATATTTTGTGTCAAGTTGGATTCCTCCCTGTTGAGGAATCTGAGGAGGACCCGTCTGAGGGTTCTGCATGTTTAGAGTTACTTGGGCATTATGTAGTTTAATTAATGTGTAAATATTTTTAGAGTTCAATTTGTAAATATTAAAGTGTGATGATACTACGACTTATATATATAATGTAAAAATTAGATTGTGACGATGTTGTAATGTTTTAATTTTCGCTAAGTTTATCTTACTATCATCAAGAAATTTTACAACTCGTATTTATATTACAAGCACGATTTCATAACAAAAGGGTAATTTGGTAAATGAGTAATATGAAGTGTGGCACCCTAAGGGGGGTGTTACACGAGATGTGGGGTGACCGTTATTTCACTCCGTGAGAAGACTCTTTTCGTTCTACAGCTCGGGCCCCATCCCGTGACTCTGCGATTCCTATGGTGATTTCCTCTGACGAAGAAGATCCTGAGGAAGATCCCAAAGAAGTTCCTGAGGATGACCCCGAAGAGGATCCTAACTCGATTCCTCCTCACTTGAGGGACTGACTTTACTTGTAGCTACTGAGGGCTACCAGTATTTTATTTTGGGGGCCTGATGTTTTGTCTGTAGTGGGCTGTATATTCTAATACTGTAGGGATGTGTATGTATAATCCTTTGGGGCGTGTATAGTTTTGCTTTTTGATATGCAGGCTTTGTAACTAAACAGGTTTGATAATTATATATATATATATATATATATATATATATATATATATATAATGAAATGTTAATTTCCTATGTATGTTTCGTCACCATGGATATTGATTATCGTTAACGTAAATGTAACCAAAAGAAAAAAAATATACTCGCCAATTTAATTAACTAACTATAATCGAGTGAATATATATATTATTAAAATGAACAGGGTCTTAACTCACATAAATTTTATTTTCGCATTGTAATTGAAAGTGAGATGTTCCCTCGGTCAAAAAGGGGCGTCACACTAAGTTGGTATCAGAGCCCTGGTTTGTGTCTATCTTGTTTGTGCTGTGTGTTCTCTGAGTAGTATACGTAAGGGTGTATTGTTTGGTGTTCCTAGTGAATGCAACTGACTTTTCTATGTTTTCAGTTAATCTGATCTAAGAAAGTAAGATGGCACGAGGGGAAGATATGGCAGCAGCTATTACATCGATGCAGAGGATGGCTGAGACCGTCGCACAGTAAACCGAGCAAGCTGCCCAGCAGCAAGAGAGAGTTGCACAATAACAAGCGCAAGCTGCTCAATAGCTCAAGGCCACTACTGATGCTCAGAATTTAGTAGAGTTTCGACGCCATAACCCTCCTCAATTCAAAGGAGAATTTGATCCGGACAAGGCTAGTCTGTGGATCAAGGAATTGGAGAAAGTCTTTCGAGGAATGAGTTGCGCCAAGGACAAGAAGGTGAACTATGCTACATTTATGCTGGTAGGCAATGCTGAAAATTGGTGGAATGGAGTGCAGCAAATGCTGGAAGCTACGAATCGAGAGATTACTTGGGGCTTATTCAAGGAACAGTTCTTGGATAAGTATTTTCCTGCAAGCGCAAGGCATGCGAAGGAGTCAGAATTCCTCAACTGCGACAAGGAAATATGATTAATGAGTCTGTGATGAAATTTGAAAACTTGTCACGAGTTTTCAATGTACTTTCGAACTAACCGGATGAAGCATGGAAATGCCAAAGATTTACGGAAGGGCGAGGTATGAAGTGAAGAAGGTTGTGATCACCTTGAGGATCAATGAATTCTCACGACTCTTGGATACTTCTTTGTGATGTAGAGGCTCGGAGCAATAATGCAAACTTTACTAACGGTTTCCGGAAGAAGCGTACTCAGGACCCACGGGAATCGACAACAAACCATGGGTGGAAGTTCGGTGGAGGTTCTCTTGGGATGCGGACCGCCGAACACGGCGTATCCTTCCGGATGTACGAAGTGTGGGAAAGACTATCTCACAAGGGACTGTACCATGAAGGGATTCATCTGCTTCAAATGTGGCAAACTTGGCCATGTGTCCCGAGACTGCAATTAAACGAAGGCCGAACCTTCAGTGAATGCTGCAAGAGCCAAGAAACCACAGGCTGGAGGGCGAGTCTACACTATGAGCGGAGCTGAGGCTTCCGAATCCGAAGATTTGATACATGGGGAAGGTACCATAGAAGGTAATCTTTTAACTGTGCTGTATGACTCTGGGGCAACCCATTCTTTTATATCATATGACTATGTGCAAAAACTGGGTCTATCTGTGTCATCATTACCTTTTGACTTAACTGTTTCTACCCCCACTGATAAACCGGTAGTTACTACCAAAGTCTGTCTAAATTGTCTATTGGTTGTTGAAGGTCGAACCTTTTCGGTCGATCTGATCTGTTTACCCCTTTCCCAACTAGATATTATCTTAGGGATGGACTGGTTGTCTTCCAACCATGTTCTGTTAGACTGTTCCAGAAAGACCATAGTTTTTCCCATAATGGAGGATTCTAGATTTTTTACGGCCAACCAAATTCAAGCTCTCTTGAAAGAAGGAGCTCGCGGATACATGCTACTGTCTTCTTTGAAAGTCGAGAACGAGGTTGATGTGAACACAATTCCAGTGGTGAATGAGTTTCCCGAAGTCTTTCCTGATGATGTACTTGGTTTACCACCGGCTCGAGAGATAGAGTTTGCTATCGACCTAGTATCGGGAGCTGGTCCCGTGTCTATAGCACCGTATAGGATGGCACCGACAGAGTTAGCTGAGCTCAAGAAACAGCTAGAAGAGCTTTTAGAAAAACAATTTGTCAGGCCAAGTGTGTCACCATGGGGAGCACCAGTGCTGTTAGTTCGCAAGAAGGATGGCACCTCAAGATTATGTGTGGACTATCGACAGCTGAACAAGGTAACGATTAAGAACAAGTATCCACACCCGAGAATTGATGACTTAATGGACCAACTAAAGGGAGTAACGGTATTTTCGAAGATCGATCTGCAGTCTAGGTATCATCAGATACGAGTGAAGACGGAGGATATATCCAAGACAGTTTTTCATACCCAATACGGTCATTACGAATACCTAGTGATGCTGTTTGGTGTGACGAACACACCAGCTATCTTTATGGACTACATGAACCGAATCTTTCATCCTTACTTGGACAGATTCGTTGTGGTCTTCATTGATGACATTCTGGTATACTCTCAAAATCAGGAGGACCATCTTTGAACACCTCGGTGTAGTTCTTCGATTCGAAGAAGAAGGAATTGTATGCCAAGGCTTGTCAAAATGTGAGTTACGGATAGAAGAAGTTAAGTTTACGGGTCACGTGATCTCGAAGGATGGGATTGCAATGGATCCATCGAAGGTGGAGGCAAGATCTTTGTAATGGGAAAGACCAACGTACGGATGTAAATTGAAGCTTCGTGGGTTTAGGCTGGATATTACCGGAGGTTCATTGAGGATTCTCCAAGATTCTTGGACCACTTACACAACTCACGAGGAAAAACCAAGCTTTTGAGTGGACCGAAACACATGAGCAAAGTTTCCAAGAGTTGAAGAATTGACTGACTACCTCACCGGTGTTAGTGCTACCCGATCCGAATGAGCAGTTTGAAGTGTACTGCGACGCTTCATACCAAGGGCTAGGATCTGTACTTATGCAGCATAGAAGAGTTATGGCTTATGCTTCAAGGCAGTTGCTAGTGCACGAGAAGAATTACCCGACACACGACTTGGAGTTAGCAGCTGTAGTTTTTGCTCTGAAGATATGGAGGCATTTTCTCTACGGAGCAACGTTCAATATTTTCAGTGATCACAAGAGTCTGAAGTATTTGTATGATCAGAAAGAGTTGAACATGAGGCAACGAAGGTGGTTAGAATTCCTAAAGGATTACAATTTCTAACTTCTGTATCACCCTGGCAAGGCAAATGTTGTGGCAGATGCTCTAAGTAAGAAGATGATCAGTGTCTCTGCCCTGATGATCAAGGAAAAGGATATGCTAGAGCAGTTTAGAGATGTGTGGTCTTTTATGGAGTTAGAACCTGGAAAGATTTGCATGAATATGGTTACCATCACAAGTGAGCTACTGGATGACATAAAGGAAAAACAGAAGATTGACAAGTTCTTACAAGAAGTGAGAGAGCAAGTAGAGCAAGGAGATGAAACAGAGTTTGCGGAAGGAACGGATGGAATTATGAGGTTTTGTGGAAGAGTTTGTATTCCCCGTGACAAGGAGCTTAGAGAATACATCATTAATGATGCTCATACAAGCCAGCTGACTATGCATCCAGGCATAACAAACATGTACCAAGACTTGAAGAAGTTGTTCTGGTGGCATGGAATGAAGAGTGACGTCACTAGACGTGTATCGACTTGTCTAGTTTGTCAAAAAGCTAAGGTGGAACATCAGAGACTAGTGGGGTTGCTGCAACCGTTGTCTATTCCAGAATGGAAGTGGGACAGTATTGCAATGGATTTTGTAGTCGGATTGCCAAGGACAAGAAAAGGTCATGATTCGATTTGGGTAATTGTGGACCGACTCATGAAGTCGGCACACTTTCTCCCGATCGACATAAAATACAAACTGGAGAGATTGACTCAAATCTATATTGGAGAAATTGTTAGACTGCACGGTGTGCCTATGAGTATTGTTTCAGATAGAGATCCGAGATTTACTTCAAATCTTTGGGAGAGTTTGCAAGAAGCGTTGGGGACTAAGCTACGTCTGAGTTCTGCTTATCATTCGCAGACCGACGATCAATCAGAAAGGACGATCCAATCTTGGAAGATTTGCTTAGAGCCTGTACCATAGAGCAAACTGGAAGTTGGGATGACATTCTACCCTTGATAGAATTCACCTACAATAACAGTTATCATTCGAGCATAGGGATGGCACCCTATGAAGCTCTGTATGGACGACGGTGTCGAACACCTCTGTGCTGGTACCAAGACGGCGAGCGCCTTACTGTTGGACCAGAGATTATACAGCAGACAACTGAGAAGGTTAAGATAATTCAGGAAAAGATGAGAATGACTCAAAGTCGGCAAAAGAGTTATGCAGACCGAAGGAGAAAACCTCTTGAGTTTGAGGAAGGCGAGCATGTATTCCTGAAAGTCACACCTACGAATGGGGTAGGCCGGGCTTTAAAATCTAGAAAACTCACTCCTAAATTCGTTGGACCATACCAAATCATTCGTCGTGTAGGTCCTGTAGCATACCAAATATCCTTACCTCCTTTCCTTTCAAACATTCATAATGTTTTCCATGTGTCACAACTTCGAAAATACCTTCCTGACCCAAGTCATATCATAGCACCGAATGCAGTACAATTAAAAGAAAACTTAACTTATGAGACGTCTCCTGTAAGAATCGAGGATAGGAAGATAAAGTAATTAAGAGGCAAGGAGATCGCATTGGTGAAAGTAATCTGGAACGAGGTCACAAGAGATGCAACCTGGGAGCTGGAAGACAAGATGAAGGAGCAACACCCACAGTTATTCTAAGGTATGCAAATTTCGAGGACGAAATTCCTTTTTAGAAGGGGAGTGTTGTAATATCCCGAAAATTCTTTATTTCATTATAAACGGTCATTTTATAATATTTATGATTTTTAGGAATTTTTGTGGATTTTCTAGAAATGATGAATATTTTAATATATTCTTCGTTTTACGTATACACTGAGCGGAGCCGGGGAAACTAGAATATTTTTCCTGAGGCTGGTAAACTTTGAACTGTCAACGTGTCAACGGGGGATCTTACTAAACCCGAGGCCGGGCACAGTTTGAGAGATTTGAATTTTTCAAGATTTTATCTGTTATATAAAATTTTGGTATCATAAAATTATCTGATGAATAATAAAATATTATTTTCATCAATTGTAAATTTTATTCACTGAGAAAATAATTCCACGGTGTAATTAATCATCAGTTAGATGTATTTAATTTGGAGACAAGCTTACTATGTACTTTATCGACGAACGCGCGAAGCTTCTCAAGGAAGCTTCCTCCAACCATTATTTTTATCATTTCTCTCTCCTCCCAATTTGTGCAGCACGTTTGAATTAAGGGGGTCTAATTCATTTTCCTTTTCTCATATTTCCTCTCCTCCCTATACGCAGCTCACTATTCACTCATCTTTCTCTCTTCTCTTTCATCCCACGGCAGCAACACCATCCACCCATACCTCCATTTTGTTCTTCAAACCGTCACAATCTTAGCACCATTTCGTGTTTGGAGAACCACCATCATTGAGGAAATCAGCTTCAAGGTTCTGCCATTTCCTCCATCTTCATTCTCCTACGTCTTTAAAGCTTAAAGGTTAGAGCTTTAAGGTAAAGCTCTTAGCTTTTTCTCCCTCTCTTCTCTTTTTCGTAACCCACTGTCATTTTGATGACAATGGGTATCCATTTCAATATTAGGATTCTGATTCTTGCAAGTTTAAATGTTTAAGGATTTTCTGGAAGCTTAAAAATGAAATCCTGACCAAAAAGGAGCCACCTTTCCTTGTGCTTCTCTAAGGTAAGAGGAAGACACTCCTCCTCAACCTCTTTTAGCATTTAGGGATGTTGTTTATGATTGGTACTGAGAGTCATCTTTGTTTACATGCTGTTGGTGATGTATATATGCTATTTGATTGTTTGTATGTTTTGATATATATCTGGATGTATTGGAACGTGTAATATGGAAGGGAATGACTTCCGATTGGTTCTCGGATGGTCACGGTGTTGAGCCTAGAAATTGGGAAATTTCATGTGAAAACTAGTAACAGTATGAACTCCTGGCCAAACCCGTCGAATATGATATCCTAATCATCTAATGAAATGTTAAAATCCGTCGAGTATGAACTCCTGGCCAAACCCGTCAAATTTGATGTCTTGATCACATAGTAACTCCTGGCCAAACCCGTTGAATTTGATGTCTTTATCACTTAGTAACTCCTGGCCAAACCCGTCGAATTTGATGTCTTGATCACTTAGTAAAGTTAAAATATGTTGAGTATGAACTCCTGGCCAAACCCGTCGAATTTGATGTCTTGATCACTTAGTAAAGTTAAAATCCGTCGAGTATGAATTCCTGGCCAAACCCGTCGAATTTGATGTCTTGATCACTTAGTAAAGTTAAAATCCGTCGAGTATGAACCCCTGGCCATGCCCGTCGAATTTGATTCCTGGTTATTTAGTGCAATATCAAAATCCGTCGGGTATGAACTCCTGACCACTTAGGAGATAAACTCCTCCAATGCAAAATCCGTCGAATTTGAATGACCACATCCGTCGAGTGACATATTTGTCGAGTTAGAATGCCAATACCCATAAAGACATACCCATCGAGTAGATCTTCTGTCCATTTAACAGAAGCTTCCCAAAGTTAATATTCGTCGAGTAGAATGTCAAGATCCGTCGAATTAGAGTTTCTGACCATAGTATTCTTCGTCGGTTCGACACTTGGGAGATTTCTCCAACGTCGACACCCACATCCGTCGAATTAGGACTTCTGCTGACCTTCTGGAAAAATTCGACATTTTTGATCTCCGTTCCACAGAACCTCCATCTGATAGAAATTGGTTTTTATCCAATCTTGTTATAAAATGTTCTCCCATCTTTCATCCTTCTGCCATGTTAGTTTTCGTCGAATGGCAGCCTCAATTTTCCACTAAATGCATTGTCTCCGTCAAATTCACAATTATGGTTTATCACCCAATACCTAGCAATTAAATCTGTGACGTTGTTGGTGATTAATCCACCATGTATCTTCCTGGATTCAAAACCCCTGGATTAATAAAAGCACATAAATCATAAATGATTGGATGACTAGAGATTAAGTAGGGATTCATAAACAGGGAAGAACATGAGTATGGGTGAGCTTTTGAGGCACATAATGAATTTAATGGTTGACTTCTATTATGACTGTGAATGGAAATTGTGGTTATCCTTAAAATGTACTATTGGCTTGTTGTGGATCCGTGAATGGGATCAATTCTTGTTGATTAAATGATATGACATGCATTTGAAGCATGATGGACCTAGTTGGTCATGAAGAGTATGATTGTGTCATGCATTGAACAAAAAGAAAGAGATTGTCCGTTGGACTTGGATAAGGCCGGTAGCCTAGGAGTTGAACTTACACCTTTGTCTTGGTGCGAATAGACAAGTGTAGGTTACTTGTTGACCTTGGGGCGTCGAGTGCGGGTACCTCGCAATGGGCAGTTGGTAGCTCTCTGTCCGTGGGGCAGACCGATGCAAACATACTGACGATCCGGACCGAGACGCTGTCTTATATCAAGATCTGTGTAGAATGTCTTGTAAAATGCCATGATGTACACAATGATAATTTGAGAATTTTAGCACTTGAGGGCCTGGGCAGCCAAGAATACAGATATACCTCCTGATCATTCTCTCCGACTGTTTTGTGTCTAGCTCCATGGAGTAGGATTTTGGTTATTGAGGGCACGTGTGCATAGTGAGTCCATGAATCATCTGGCATACATTGTTATTATAATTGGAACTATTGTACTTCTAATATATCTATATGTATACGACTGCCTGGAACTGTTTGGTTGATCATAATTGCTATTGAATGTTTATTACAATTATTGCTGTCATAAATGCTATGTGGGCGCTTTGCACCGTTTGGTTTCTCGATGCTATGATTGGTAATGATGGTAGGATGTCTTACCTCTTCTCTGTCTCTCCACTTCTGTTTTGTCCGTATACTGCGCTCCATAGAAGATAACTGCAAGGAACCGGAAGCTCCCGACTTCCCTAGTTTTGGGCCTCATCTCGACTGAGCGACTGTAGAAGAATATGGAGCCAGGCACGTAAAGATTTTTGGAAGATGTGCGCCTGAATTTCTTGGGAGGGCCAGAGTGCTGGTACATCAACTATGGTTCTGAGCGTTGCGTCTATATGGGGGATGTGTCGTTATCTCTAGCCTGGAGACATTACGAGCCACCTGTCTTCACCTGCTGTATTAGTTTACGTTTGGAGTTTCAACTACCGATACGCGAGATGTGGGGTGACCGTTATTTCACTCCGCGGGAAGACTCTTTTCGTTCCACAGCTCGGGCCCCGTCCCGTGACTCTGCAATTCCTATGGTGATTTTCTCTGACGAAGAAGATCCTGAGGAAGATCCCGAAGAAGTTCCTGAGGACGACCCCGAAGAGGATCCTGAAGAGGATCCTGACTCGATTCCTCCTCACTTGAGGGACTGACTTTACTTGTAGCTACTGAGGGCTACCAGTATTTTATTTTGGGGGCATGATGTTTTATCTGTAGTGGGCTATATATTCTGATACCGTAGGGATGTGTATGTATAATCCTTTGGGGGCAGGTATAGTTTTACTTTTTGATATGCCAGGCTTTGTAACTAAACAGTTTGATAATTATATATATATATATATATATATATATATATATAAATGAAATGTTAATTTCTCATGTATGTTTCGTCACCGTGGATATTGATTATCGTTAACGTAAATGTAACAAAAAGAAAAAAAATATACTCGCCAATTTAATTACCCAACTATAATCGAGTGAATATATATATTATTAAAATGAACTGGGTCTTAACTCACATAAATTTTATTTCCGCATTGTAGTTGAAAGTGAGACGTTCCCTTAGTCAAAAAGGGGCGTCACATTATAGCCTTGCAATGCTCCTTGGGAGAACCTCCTGGATTGTTGATGGTGTCACTTGGAAAACTCCCTTGAGGCCTATTATTTAAGGCTTGGGTAAGTTGGCCAACTTGAGTCTCAAGATTTCTCAAGGAGGTCGCTTGACTTTGCATCAAAGCATCATGAGAAGCAAGCCTTGAGTCGGTCTTGGTCATGTACTCTTGCTGGCTAGTCATGAACTGAGCAAACATCTTCTCCAAATTGGAAGTTGAAGTTGATGTTGAAGTTTGGGCTTGAAGGGGGCTCTGCTGTTGAAAACCTGGAGGAGCACGGGGAGCTTCCCTAGTCTGATAAGAAGAGGAAGAAGGACCTTGAACTTGTCCACCCCATGAGAGATTAGGATGGTTCTTCCAACTAGGATTATATGAATTGCCCAAAACATTATTGTGAGTTGGTTGACGGAATTGATTTGCATATTGCACACTTTCCAGGCTAGCTGTATAGTTAGCAGTTGAATGCAGGTCCCCATAATGATCACAAATATCAACTGAATTATTGGCTCCACTTGCTACAAAATTGACTCCCATGGTGTCCAACTTCTTAGAAAGAGCTGCCACTTGAGCTGTAAGCGATGTAAGAGCATCAACTTCATGAATACCTACTGCTAATCTCTTGGGAGTAACTCTTTTAACTGGCCACTGATAATTGTTATTAGCTATTTCCTCCAAAAGGTTGTAGGCTGCATCCATGGTCTTGCTCATAAGAGCCCCTCTAGCTGCTGCATCAATTATGGATCGAATGGAGGTTGTCAAGCTATTGTAGAAAGTATGAACCAACATCCATTTTGTTATGCCATGGTGAGGGCATTTCCTTAGCAACTCTTTGAATCACTCCCATGCCTTATACAAGGTTTCTCCTTCGAATTGTCTGAAGGACAAGATGTCATTCCTGTACTTCATTGTTTTCATGGGAGGAAAGAATCGATCCAAGAACTTCTGAGCCAGCTCTTCCCAAGTAGTGATGGAATGTTTAGGTAATGATTGAAGCCATGCCTTGGCCTTATGTCTTAAGGAAAAAGAGAAAAGCCTCTAGTGAGCCGCATCATCAGTCATCCCTTGATGCTTGAAAGTATCACAAATCTCCAGAAAGTTAGCTAAATGAGCATTAGGATCTTCATGGGGAGGAGTCACAAATTACAAATTATTCTGCACCATCTGGATAATAGTAGGCTTGATCTCAAAAATTTGTGCCTGTACAGCTGGCCTTCTAATGCTAGATTGAATGTCCCTAGCATTTGGAGTGGCATACTCTCTCAAGAGTTTTTTAGCATTCACTTCTTCCACCATCTTCGAGTCACCATCCAATTCAAGCGCCTTCCCTTGTACTAGTCGTTCTCTTAGCAATCTACGAAAAGTCCTTTCGATCTTAGGATCGTAAGGAAATCGAGACACACTTTGAGTTCTTCGCATACAAGAGCTTAGTACTTGAAAAACAAAACAAAACAACAAAGAAAACTTGAAATAAGAATTGTGAATAATTGTAAGAAATAACACAAAATCTAAACTCAATCCCCGGCAACGGCGCCAAAAACTTGTTGGTTCGTAAATCCGCAAGCGCACGGGTCGACAAGTAATATAAAGGAGAGTTAGAGTATCGTGTCCCAAAGGATTGAATAATTAGAAGAATGTTAAACTTAACCAAAATTCATAAATTTTTATCTAAGCAAACGAAGGAGAATGGGTTGCAATTAAACTAACAATTTAAGAGATACAAAATAAGAAAACACCAAGCACCAATTCTACTAGAGAAGATGAGAATGATTAAAGCCTAGGGGTCCTTATTCACTTGCTACTTCAATGAATAATTGCAATTAACAAGCACCAATCAATGAAATGACATTTGTTAGCTAATAACCATCAATAGATAAGAGCCTATGTCTAGGACAATTACCCATGCAAAACTTAGCTAATCCACTATGTGCCCATATAAGTTAGCATAAGAATCACTCATTGAGACCAATTATCAAACACTTGCCATGCATGACCAAGAGGTATGTGTCCATCCCCTTAGTTAATCAACACACTCATGCCAATAGAATGTAATTGAACATACATCAACCATACCATAACCATATTCACAACACCCTATTTCTAGTTCAATTGGAATATTAAAAACATGTAATTGATGGCCAATCAATAACAAGCACTAAGCATAGATATGGATGAACAAAACCAATTTCATTGAAAGGATACCCAACTAATTACATATTAATCAAATCCATAGCAAGATCCTAGAGAGCCCCTAGATTAGAGTTTAGTTACACATCATGAAAGAGAAGAAAACAAATGAAATAAAATAATCCATCAAGTTACAAATCAAGAGGTAACGGGAAAGAATAGACAAAAATGAAGAGATTCCAAGCTTGATCCTTTTCCTTGATCTTGAATCTCCCTTGAGTCACCTTCAATCCAAATGGGTTCCTCCTCTTCTCACTTGCTCTTTGGAATTCATGGTTTGTTGAAAAACAGAAGATGCCTCCTAATCCCCCAATCAGATATTAAAAGCTAATTTTTGTGGATCAGGATATTTCCCACGCCTAGGCTTGGCTTTCCACGCCTAGGTGTGGTTATGAAGCACGTGGTCTCAGGTGCAAGCCACGCCTAGGCGTGGGTGTCTCTGTCTGAGCACCCTGAAAACCTGAGAGTTACACGCTAAGGCGTGACTTTTCCACGCCTAAGCGTGGAGGTCTTTGCTTGGAAATTCCTGAAATGCTACGAGTATCACGCTTAGGCGTGATTTTTCCACGCTTAGGCGTGAGCTAGCTGCCATTGCTTCTCTTTTGCATCCTTCTCCATTTTGAACTCTTCTTTGCTTCCTTATCCTTTCCAAGGTCTTTCCTTCTTGAATTTCTGCAACAAAAATAATGCTTCAATTCATCAAGCCATAATCCATCTCAATTTCTTAAATACAAGCATCAAATATTTAATTCTTAAACAATTGAGATACAAAGCTTAAATCATCAAGATCATGTATGAATTGGACCATTGGGTCTTAAAAATTGAAGGAAAGCATGCTCATATACATTCCAATTCATGTGAAATAACTTCATTTCCTGAAGTTATCAGTCTCATGTTCAACTCCTTCTAATCAAAAAGATATTTCAAACTCTTATGGTCACTGTAGACGTTGAATGTTGTGCCATAAAGAAAGTGCCTCCAAATCTTCAATGTAAACATAACAGCGACTAACTCCAAGTCATGCATAAGATAATTGTTCTCATGCACCTTCAACTGCCTTGAAGCATACGCTACCATTCTTCCGTTCTGCATGAGGACACAGCCTAGACCCTAATATGAAGTTTCAAAATACACTTCAAAAGGTTCCTTAGGATCGGGTGGGATCAGCACCGGTGAAGTAGTCAACCATCTCTTCAACTCTTGAAAACTTTTTCGCAAGCATCGGTCCATATAAAGGCTTTATTCTTTCTTGTAAGCTGAGTGAGAAGTCCCCCTAACTTGGAGAATGCTTCGATAAATCTTTGATAATAGCTAGCAAACCCCACAAAACTACAAATCTCTGTTACCATCTTTGGTCTTTTCCATTGAAGAACTGCTTCCACTTTAGATGGATCCACTGCAATTCCTTCCTTTGAAATCACATGACCCAGAAACTAAACCTCCTCTAACCAAAACTCATATTTAGACAGCTTAGTATATAGCTTATTCTCTTTCAGGACCTGAAGAACCACACTGAGATGCTCAATATGTTCCTCTTGACTTCATGAATAGACCAATATGTCATCAATAAAGACAACAACAAATCTATTCAGATAAAGGCAAAAGATCTAATTTATGTAGTCCATGAATATGGTATGAGCATTTGTTACTCCGAACAACATCACAAGATACTCATAATGGCCATAACGTGTCTGAAAAGTAGTCTTAGGTATATCCTCTACCTTTACACGAATCTGATGATAACTGGAACGTAGATCAATTTTGGAGAAAATAGCAGCCCCCTTCAGCTGATCCATCAAATCATCTATCCTCAGAAGTGAGTACTTATTCTTGATCATAATCTTGTTTAACTGACGGTAGTCCACACATAACCGAGAAGTCCCATCTTTCTTCTTAACCAGCAACACTGGAGCTCCCCATGGGTGAAATACTAGGTCTCACAAACTTCTTCTCCAACAGTTCTTCCAACTGCTTCTTGAGCTTGGCTAACTCCGATGGTGACATCCGATATGGTGCCATGGATATAGGATCAGATCCTGGCACAAGATCGATAAAAAATTCTATCTCTCTTCCTGGTGGTACTAGGTATATCATCAGAAAAGACTTCAGGAAACTCATTGACCATAGGAATAGCATTCATATCGATCTTATTCTTGACTTCCAAGGAAGACAAAAGCATGTATCATTGAGCTCCTTCCCTCAAGAAAGTTTTGACTTAGTTAGCAGTTATAAATCTAGAAATCTCATAATCAGAAAAATACTAAGGTTTTATTGGAACAGTCAAGAAGGATATGATTAGAAGATAACTGATGCATTCCTAAAGTAATATCTATTTGAGAAAGGGGTCAACAAATCAAATCAACTGAAAAGATTTGACATTCCACAGAAATAGGACAGTTGAAACAAACTTGAGCAGTAACAACAGGTCTAGCCGTGGGAGTAGAAACAATCAAATCAAAAGGTAAGGAAGACACAAATAATCCTAATCGGTGCACGCAATCATAGGCAATAAAAGAATGGGAAGCCCCTGAGTCATACAGTACAGTTAAAAGATTACCTCATATGGAATAATCTCCCTTAATCAGATCTTTGGATTAGGAGGCCTCTGCTCCACTCAAGGTGTAAACTCTTCCTCCTACCTGAGGTCTTGCGGTACGTATATTGTTAACAATAGGCTCGGCCTTGGGTTGATTGTAATCCTTCACAATATGTCCGCGCTTCCCACACTTGAAGTAGATGATCCTTTTGATTATGCAGTCTTTTGTCAAGTGGTCCTTTCCACACTTGAAGTATCTTGGGGCCGAAGCCCTGGTCTGACCAAACTTGTAGCTACTAGAACCTTCTCTACGTGTTTGTTGCTGAGCTTGATTCTATTGCGGCCTTGAATATAGCTTTTGTTGAAAATGATTGCCGCCACCATTCCTTCCCCTTTGGAACCAAAAAGGTCCAAAGTTACGATTCCTTGTCTCATGTGATTGATCCAGGTCTTCAATCCTGCGACACTTTTCTAAAATAGCTGGGAACTGGTCAATTCCCAAAGGCATCACTCTCTCTTCAAGTCATACCTTAAACCTTCTTCAAACTTGCGACATTTCTACTCCTCATCGTGTTGTTGCTGGAAGTACCGTGAGAACTCTGACAAGCTCTTAAACTTAGCGGCATACTCACTGACCGACATGCTTCCTTGTTACAGACCTAGAAACTCCATCTCTTTCGCATGCCTCGCATTGGCTAGAAAGTACTTCTCCAAGAATTTATTCTTGAAAGCTTCCCAGGTGATCATTGTTCCCTCAACTTCCATCAATCGATGGGCTCCTGCCTACCAGTCTTCAGCATCTCCGACCAGCATGAAGGTAGCATAGGTTACCTTCTGAGCATCAGTGCATCCCATTCCTCAGAATATCTTCTCTAGTTCTTTGATCCAAAGGCTGGCTTTCTCTAGGTCAAACTCGCCTTTGAATTGTGGCAGATTGTTGTGGTGAAACTCTAACAAATTCTGAGTTTCTGTGGTAGCTTCTTGTTGTTGGGCTACTCTTTGATTCTACTGCATCATGGCCTCCACCATCCTTTGCATCGCCTCGGCTGCTGTGGCCATGCTCTCTCTGTCTCGTTCAGAGTTCACACGAACTGCTTCACCTCGAGCCATCACGTTCCTTTGAAATCAAACTAAGCAATACGCAAAGAAGTCAGGTGAAGTCATATCAAATAATTTTGTCTCCTTTCAGAAACCAAACACAAAGAAATCACATAACACAAGCAAGACAGACCTAACAACAAATCTCAAAAGACTCAAACTTGGGCTCTGATACTAACTAATGTAACATCCTCCCTAGGGGGCCACATTTACACATCAAAACATCTATCCTTAATCAAAACCCGGACAAAGATTCATTCTTGGAAAATATAGATTATAAATTTTCTTTTCAAAAATATAAACATAAACAACACAAAATATAACATACATAAGTATTACACACCAAAAGAATATTTACAAAAGTGGCGTGGATCATAGTCCACCCAAAAATTTACAAGTTTATACATAAAAGACGTAACCAGCAGTTTAACAAAACATCGATTAGCCCAAGTCTAGAGACCTAGGAAGCAGTATCTTCCCCAGGACCCTCCATTGGATCCTCTTCGGACTCCTCCCCATCCAAACCTCTCAGTTGTGGGAGAAGCTCGCAGATAGGAGTCCTAGCAGATGATACCACAAGGTCTGGATCCTTTCTAGGGGTGTAATACAAGTCACCCTACAACTCCCTAATAGGCATGAAGAACTCTAGACGCACAAAAACACTAAGAGAGAAAAAGGGACCCCATCACGAGTCCTACTAATAGACAAAGTAAATTCTCCTACATATCTAATTCATTTAAGGCCCCAATCGATGTGCCATGCGTCTGAACCTCCGTGGAAAAGAACTCTAACATAACCAAAGGAATCTCTACGAGCACCATCCAAAAGCAAAGCAATGAAAAACTGTAAACCTTCTTTTGCCTCTCTTAGTCTTTATCAACAGGAACACATAGAACAGAAAAAAAAATAGATAGGGCAACAAAACAAAGAGGTGAGATCCTCTACACCAATACCAATATGGTAGCAAGAGACAACAATATCAGTTAATTCACAAAGTATGCAAATAACCATGGCAGTCATAAAATTCTCAAAAGGCATCATAATAATATATCAATAAATAATTCCACAGTGTAACAACAGATAATTCCACAGTATAAATGCATCATACTAAAATGCTCAATGTCTATGTGAATGCACAATGGACTAACATCTATTCTATGGAGTTCAAACCAACATCAGAGAAAATGATTAGGGAATCAATGTCTATATATCGTTATCCTCAATTCATATGCTTCTTAATATCATCAATATGCACAACTTGGCTATACAAGACACTCTCAACTGGATCGAGAATAGGATAGTGCCTGGTTGAGATCGTCGGTTTGTTGCATAGTCACCACGGCCCAGTGGAGCTACCTACTGGTCACATGTGGAATACCCGCACCCTGATGCCTCCTTGTTCAACAGGTGAACTACATTACATAATTTGCACCCGCACAAAAGTGTAATTTATCTCCTAAGCATTCTGCCTTGACAATAAGTCATTCTGACTTTTACAATGCATGATCTCAAGGCAATGATCAACAATATTCATAAACAACAAAAAGTTCTACCAAGAGGAGCCACAACAGGACCTAAGTCGATCACTGACGATCCCAGGTCCTGTACGTCGGCCTGTCGGCACAAGGCTATTACATTTAGTCACAAGGTGCTTCTCTTGCACAACTTTAAGAATTTTTATTTTTAATTTACATGGAACATCCTCAGAAACTTCTTCAACATATCGACCTATTATTCCACTTTTAGGCTTTAGTTATGACATTTTCAGGAATATAGAAATTCATTCTATTCTTAAAACTCTTCTAGTTAAATTCCTCTAAGTAAAACTTCCTCACATTTTCACGAAAAACCTAAAGAGACACTACATTGCTTTAATCTCACAAATGCATTTTTTCTTTTTCCACTAAGCCCTAAAGTACTCTAAATTTTTATAATCTCTCTTTCTAGCTCACTTTCCCTCTGAAGGCCGAAATCTCTCTCTAACTAAGTATCCAAAATTTTGGTTTTTCCACTCCCTCATTATTGTGAAATTCCTAGTATAACTCCATTTTGATTTAAGCTACCAAGTTCCAATTTAACATAAGATTTTCTCTTGGAAACTCCTTTTAGGGTCTCTTGGTCGTGAGCTCTCTAGAGTTCTTAGGCCTCAAAAATTTTCATCTTCCACAAAGGATTTCAAGTAAGCAATATACATATATCAAGCATCAAACTTTCCATTCCATCAAGATCAATAGACAACATCAAACCACAAAGTCACATAGGTCACAAGTTTACAAAAAAATCATCAAGAGTCAAACAATCAAGTGAGCAACCCTCGCATGGATTCCTCACTTTCCATACATCAAGTTCGTCCCTCACCACCATAGAAGGTTGATGGGAGTAATCTCCCTCTTACCTTGGAGGAAAACCAACCACCTCTTGAAAATCTCCTTGAAACAAGCTTTCTCCTCCAAGAGCCTCTTGAAAACGAAATTGACATACCACAGAATCAACATTTTAAGCTTAGAAATGAATGACCATGGATCAAAATGATGATCTTAGAAAGAAAAAAGAAGAAAGAATGGAAAAGATGAAAGTTTACCTTAGAAATCTTCAAGCCCTAACTTGAAATACTTGAAAAAGATGAATAAGTCAATATCTTCTCACCAAATGGTCTTAGAAAGAGGTTTAGATGTAGGTAATGTAGATAAGTGAAATCAAAGAAGATGAGGGGGTGGATTTGGTGGGGGTGGCCGAGAGCTAAAGGAGGGAAAATGAGAGAAGAAAATAAGAGAAAACAAAGTGTGTAGCTTTTTGGGTGAAGAGAGAGAAATGGATTGAAAAGTGATGATATGAAAAATGAGATAAAACTTACTCTAGAAGCCTCCTTTCTCTCTCCATGGCCGTGCACTCATCTAGGGGGGAGGAGCCAAGCTTCCTCAATAGTCTTTACAAAGCTTCCTTGAGAAGCTTCTCCCCTTAGTCCAAAAGTCAAAAATGATGTCATGTGGGCGATGTCACATGGATGATGTCATAAAAGGTGACTAGAAAGAACCAATCTACTAGATTTTTACTACAAACTATTATCCATTGGACAAAAGTCACAGTTAATAAAGTCGATATCTATTGTCCAATGAATAATAGAGCGTACTCAAATTTTATCTATCAGATAAAATCTCAAACAATGAAAACTCTGAAAATTGTCTCCGATTTCAAGTTTAATAAGATCCCTCGGCCCTGGTTCAATAGACCAAAAATTTTTAAAAATAATATTAAAATAATCCACATAAGTCAAAATAATTCATAAAAATTCACAGAAATTTAAAACAACACCGATAACACAGATAAACCAAAAATAAGAGAGAGTTGGGGCGTTACACCATTTGGGTTTTTGTGGACAGGTTAACCAAAATCTACCTATTTCTTGGCTATAAAAGCAAATTGGTCACTGGATAAGTTGGCCCAACTTTACCTTCAAGATTGTGAGTTTGCATGGAATCCCCTCAAGTATTATATCAGACCGAGACCCTAGGTTTACATCTACGTTTTGGGAACCTCTTCATAAAGCCTTTGGGACAAAGCTAAATTTCAATACAGCCTATAGTCCGTAAACTTGTGGCTAGACTAAAAGAACCATCCAAACTTTGGAAGACATGCTTAGAGCCTATGTGCTTGATCATCAAGGTAGTTGGGATGGGTTCTTACCCTTGATAAAGTTTGCATATAATAACAGTTATCACACCAGTATAAGGATGGCACCTTATGAACCGTTGCTTGGCAGAAAATGTAGATCACCTTTATGTTGGCATGAAACTGGGGAACAAACTATCCTAGGTCTAGAAATGGTTCAATAGACCACAGAACAAATTAGAATGATCAAGGATAGGATGTTAGTAACCCAAAGTAGGTAAACAAGTTATGCAGATGAGCGAAAAAGGCCCTGGAATTCAATGAAGTAGAACATTTGTTCCTCAGAGTCAATCCTACTACGAGAGTGGGTAGGGCTATTAAAACCAGAAAGTTGACTTCTCGATTTCTAGGTCCCTTTCAAATTCTAAAAAGAGTCAGACTAGATGCCTACCAAATAGCCTTGGCCCCCAGTTTGTCAAAACTCCATAATGTTTTTCATGTTTCCCAACTTTGAAAGTATAATCCAGATGCTTCACATATTTTGAGAAATGAATCAATGCAGTTAAAAGATGATTTAACTTTTACAGTTAAACATATAAGGATCATGGATAGGGTTGTGAAAGAGCTCAAAGGGAAACAAATTCCTCTGGTAAAGGTGTTGTGGGAGAGAGGTGACTCCAAAATGGACACATAGGAACTCGAGTCCCACTTGATGAAAAATCATCTGAAACTTTTCGAATGAGGTAAGTAAATTTTGAGGACAAAATTTATAAAAAGAAAGGGAGAATTGTAACATTCTCTCCAATCTAATAGATTTAATCAAGTTATAGAAACTCAATAATATTAGTATAAGATGTTTGATAATTTTGGAATATGATTTGGATTAAATTGAGCATAAATTTATAACACTATATGTGAGAAATAGCTCTTTTATGCTTGAAATATTGCTAAACAAGCTGAGAAAAGAATAATGAAGCCTAAGAGCCTGATAATGCAGTATAAGAAAAGATGTGGGATGGTAGTATAGAAAATAAAAGGAAATCCTAAAATTGTCCACGATGCTTATGAAGGTTGAAAAATTCATTTTTGAGAAAATAAAGTGTCTTTAGCAGATATAAAATTATCAATTGAGTTTCAATTTTGAAACTCTGAAAAGTCTCATCCTCTCTACTATTTCACGCTGCTACTCACCTACCCAACCCAAGGTATTTTCTTTTTCCCCTCATCTTTTTATTTCTCTCACTCACGCTACCCCTTCCCATTCTCTCTTTTATTTTCTCTCATTCCTCATTTTCGGTTGGTCACTCTCCACTCTCTCACTGTCACGCTGCTGGCAGAAGAAAGAAAAGAAACAAGGTCTAACAAGAGCCATAGAGGGAAGAAAAGACAAGAGAAAGAAGAATGGAAACAAGGCAAGAAGTGAAAGAAGAAAGCCACTTTAAGCTAGGTAGGGGGATTGTTTTCTTTACTATTTTCATGATTATGAGAAATATATGTGTTTGGAAGTGATTTTTTTTAATGGATTCCCATGTTTTTAAATGAATGATTTATGATTTATGAACTTCATTCCTTGGATTTGAATTATGATGAAGTTGCGTAAGCCCCCTTTTTCAGGAGGAGGACGCCACACCAAACTTACAAAATTCAAAGAAAACTATTAAGACTCGGGTTATTTTCATCTATAAGTATTAATTTGTTCATTAGTAAAGTACCCTAACTTAGCGATTCTCTTTTAATTATATTATACATACATATACATATATATATATATTTATTTTGTAAGTGGAAAAACATACACTTGAACTCAATGTGAATATCAAACCATATATTCATGCAAGAGATACGTATATATATATATATATATATATATATATATATATATATTTAGATACATAACATAAGTCATTAATTACATTAGCAAAAGAAAATTTTACATGCAAAAAGAAAATAGAACCTTTACATGCTCTAAAAAGTTATATACAGACAGCCACCTAGGCTACAAAAAATATCATGCCCCCAAAAGGTATCGAGAAGGAGCCTTAGAGGGATCCTCCTGGGGTTCCTCCATAGGATCCTCCTCAGAAGAGGAAATCCTTACAACAGTGAATGATTCACGAGCAGGCGCTCGTACGGAAGATAGAAACGAATCCTCGTGTAGGGTATACTCACAGTCGCCCCACACCTCACGCATCGACATGTAGAACTCTAGCCATACAGAAACGTGAAGAGAGAAGATAGATGGATCATAGCGACCCCGAGCCAAAGATACGGTCACTTCTCCCATGTAGACATAACGCTCGGTGATCAAATTGACGTGCCGCGGTCAAATTCACCCTACAGTCAAAAATAGGTGGATGGACTTTTCTATCCATGGAACTTGTGTTTCCAAGGGTTACACTTTTACAAGTAACAACAAACCTAATTACACTGGGCCATATCAAACTACACGGCCCGTTTATTTGCTCCAGAAGGTGTTTTCCACTTGTACATTTAAGCATTCAGGCATTCCAATCCATCAAGTTACACAATATCAAGTATTAGAGTCATACAACATAACTAAATCCTTCATTATCAAAGAAAATCATATAACAAAGTAAGCAACCCACACATGGATTCCTCACCATCAACACTGTAACACCCCGAATTCTGACTATGTTAACAGTAATAGTAGAATTACACTGTTTTGCATTTTTTGTGTTATAAAAATAATTTAACTGTTCCGAGATCATTTTTGATCATTATGTGTGATTTGTTCCTGGTTAGGAAAATAATAATTTTCAGACTTAGGAAATTCTTATCTGATTTATTCGGAGGCGGAGGATCTTACTAAACCCAAATCTGAGTGATACAGAAAAAAAACTTTTAATTTTAGAATTTATCTGTGAAATAAAAATATTTCACAAATAAATATCTTCTATTTTATTTATAGCAGCTTTTGCTATAATTTATTTGACCCGATAAATTTTACTTGACAAAAAATGTGCTTAGAATATTTTCTGTAACCTAAATCAAAACGAACCAATAATCAGTCAAAATAGGTGGATGGACTTTTCTATCCAATAGGAAGTGGTCAAATAAAGGGGTATGGACTTTATTGTGGGCCATCAGATGAAAAGCTTGATTAAGATGTTTTCGATCGTAACCGTTAATCAGATCAATGGGGTGAAATGAATCCTGATAAAATCACTAAGTAATATCCACCTTAGATTAGATCAATGGGTAAGAAATAAAGCAAAAAATCAAGGGTTAAGATTAAGTCAACGATAGTGGCTTGACTTTTACTTAGTATTATACTGCCGGTAATAGCGGAGGAATAGGTGGTCTCACCCTTTGTATATCTATTCTATATTGTATTTATAATTTAAAAAGACTAATTAAACCTAATTAAGTCATCTTAATGGCCTAATTAAAAAACTAAGTAAACTAACCTAATTATTAATTAGTTATAATCTAATTACTAATTAGATATCCTAATTTTATTTAGAGGCTATGATATATGCAATTATATATTTAATTAATTAGTTATGTAATTAGAATGTTAATTAAGTATAATTAGGAAACCTAACCTAATTAATTAGCTATTTAATTAGCATGCAATTAGATTTTAATTGAAAACAAATTAGGCCCCTAATTCAGGGAGGCCACACGGCCATGCAACCTTGGGAGGCTTCTCCAAGCTTCTTGAACCATCCTATATGACCATTGCATGACCAAAAGATGACCAAGCCATGTGCAATTGCATGTGTGCTCAAATTGTGATATTTTGGCTCAAGTAAATCCTTTAATTTTCCTATGCACATCCCACGGTAGCCCACTCCAATTACTCTATCAAAATTTCACTTTTCTCTCACCAAAAAACAAGCATCATTTTCTCTCAAAAATTCTCAAGAACACTAAGCTATTTTCCTTTCTTTTTCTCACTAGTATTTTGGCCCTCTCACCCAAATACACCATCCATCTTCTATAATTTTTACTCTTACCATTTCCTAAACCTAAACTACTTCTCAAACACTTTTCATTTAGGAAGGTTTCTCCAAATCCCACTCTAGGTGCTTCAAAATCGAAGTTTGGTTTAGTTCCCTAAAGGTAAAGTTTGGTTTTTATGGTTTAAAATTTAATTTGTGATTTTCTAAACTAAGTTTGTTCCATGGTTTATCATTATTAAGCTTTGTTTGTGATTTTATTAATTGTTTTAGAATTGTTAGGGATTTGTTTAAGACCACACGAAATCAAGGAGAAGGAGAGGAGGTTGAAGGACTTGTCTTCAAGAGGTAAGAGGGAGATTCTACCTCACCAACCAAGTTTTGGTGGTGTGGGGATGATTTTGTACGGTGAAAAACCCATAAGGGTTTATTCACCTATTGTTTATTGCTTCTTGAATTTTGTTTGTGGTGTCTATGATTTTATTTTTGTGATTGCATGTGTGATTCCATGATAATTGCTTTGATATATGCTTGTCTATATGAGATATGAATGCATGTAAGTGTATGTGTAATTAGGATGTGAACAACATGATGAAACGATTATATAAACGCTCCAAAGAGCAATGAGACTCACGACCATGTTAGGGTTTAGAGGACCAAAGTCCTGAAAATGATGGATTCAAATGAGAGTTAAGGATTTAAATGAAAATGAAATGAATTTGAACAAGTTTGAAGGTAGTAAGCAAAATGGTTTTGGAAAATAATCTGACATAATTAAAAAAATAGGTTATGAAATAAAATGAGTGTCAATACTTGAAGTTTACTGACGTATAGCTCACCCTATGGATTTTGAAGTGCATTCGTAAAATTTGAGCTGTAACATGTAAAGTAAAAGAAAGAAATATCATTTTTGGGGAAACATTACAAATATCAATTTTTAGAGGTTTCAACTTAGAAGTAAGTTGAGTATGCATTCAGGGAGCCACGAAGATGTATCAAGATTTGAAACAAATTATTAATTAGTGGCAAGGAATGAAGGGACTTGTCAGTAGTATCATCTTGTTTGATTTGTCAGAAGGCCAAAGTGGAACATCAGAGGCCATCAAGAATGTTGCAACCTTTGCTTATTCCTGAATAGAAATGGGATGACATAGAAATGGATTTCTCAGAATTGCATACTATAAGTTTTTATAAAAGAGGGACAAAATTATAATTAATATTTTAAGAAGGACCATATTATAATTTTTATTTAAAGAGGGGTCGTATTGCAAATATTTTATAAATGAGGGGTCATATTACAAATATTTTATAAATGAGGGTTATATCGTAAATATTTTATAAAAGAATGACTATTTCATAAATATGAATTTTATGAGGGGTTATTATGAAAATATTATTTAAATGAGGACTATAATGAAAATATTATGTTTTTAGGGGCTATTATGCAAATATAGAAAATAAAGTGAATTTTTAGTATTAAATGAGAAAAATAGTATTTTTAGATTTAAAATGTATGAAAAATATTTACGCAATTGAGAAACGTTAAAAAATCGCTACACGATTTGAAAAGGCGACAGAATTGAGTTGCGATTTAGAAAATGCGAAAATATGACTATGCGATGAAAATATAGTAATAATGTTGTTGGGTTATTGAGTGGACCCCGAATATGTGATATAAATTGAAAATGTGAATGATGCATAGTACATGCATTGGAAAGGTCCGATGGACTGTATGATGCTAGTTGCCTAGGAGAGACTACACCTCTTGAGTGGGTGCGATATGCGTAGTGTAAGTCACTCGTTCACCTTGGGGGCATTGGGGTGTGGGTTGCCTACAATGAGCAGTTGGTAGCTCTTCTGTGCCGTAGGCTAGACCGACGCAACACACCAATGATCCTAATCGAGACAATATTCTTAATCAAGATCTGATAAAGACTGTCGTGCATATGCTAAATGTGCAAGATTGAGCACGTGATCTGAGGCATGTTGGTGCTGATAAATGTTTTCGATCACTCTCTCGACTTGCCGAGTTTTAGCTTTTCCTATATGAATATTGTCATGTAAGTGTACCTATATGGAGTAGGAAATTGAGTCTGTGTGCATACATATAGTGATTGAGGGCATTATCATAATTATGGTTTATGATAATTGAATTATTGAATATTTGATTATTGGTAATGGCATGATTGTAATTATTATATATTACATGTTTTGTGATGATAATGATGTTAGTGACATAACTGTAATTATGGTATGATAGCTGTATGAAATATTGTATGTGTTTATCTTCATTGTTATTATACTGGTAATAGCGTAGGTGATCTCACCTCTTTGTATATCTATTCTATATTGTATTTATAATTTAAAAAGACGTTGAGCAAGATGTTGAGCGAGAAGTTGAGGAAGAGCAGATCCCAGTTGAGGACGCTGAGTTTTGAAGAGATGAAGATGCCTTATTTCCTTGGCTATATGAGATTGACATTTCTTGGAGGATCAGAGGCATGGAACGTTGATTTGGATAGAGAGCGTATCTACTACTTGGGCGACCTAAATATTAGATTGAATAGACAACAACTAGGACATCATTACTTTAGTGTTAATATTTATGTACAACTAGAGTTTCCTATATCTATTAGGCAGTACTGGGGGACATACTGCCGTACCCCTAGTGAGGTCAGTGTTGTGTCGTCTACTGCTCGACACCTGTCCGTAGGACTTCGCGTCAGTCTGGACTTCTATCTGCTGAGGAGTCTGAGGAGGACCCGTCTGAGGGTTCTGCAGAGTAGTAGTACTTGGGCAATACGTTAGTTTAAATAATGTTTTAAATGTTTTGAGAGTCTAGTTTGTAAATATTAAAATATGACAGTACTAAAGACTTGTATATGTATATATGATGTAAATTATTTGTGATGATGTTGTTATGTTTTTATTTTCCTCTAAGTTTATCTTATTATTATCAAGAAATTTTATAACTCATATTTATATTACAAGCACAATTTCTAGTGAAGGAGTAATTTGGTAATTAAGTAACATGAAGTGTGACGCCCTAAGGAGGGTGTTACAAACACAAAAACGTGATCCTCACCACCAAGATAGGTTGAAGAGAATAATCTCCCTCTTACCTCAAGAGACATCCAAAGAAAGCAAGCTCCTTGCAAGATTTCGTCCACCATCACTAAGAAAACCTTAGGATGGTCAAACTCATCTAATCAATGATGCGTGAAATTATCAAGTGTACGGTTTCGTCATCAAGTAATAAAAAGATCAAATCCACAGGGATTGTGTCTATGAATACTAATTAATTAATTAATTCAATTAAATTAAACAAAAGGAAATATGATTGTTTATTAAGAAGAACGTAATAACAAAATAATTAAATAAAAATCAAGAAAACAGAATTCAGAACAAAAATAGCAAGTAATCAAGAATGGTATTCAGATTCAAGAAAGCTTCCAAGATTGGGATACCACAATGATACAAGATAAATCCTAATTGACAACCCTTTTATTAAATCTGAAATTCAATTGAAGGTGAATTACCCTAAATTAGTTAATGTTCTTTCTCAAGATAAAAGATCCGTGCCCAATTAAACCAATTCCTACTCTCGTGGTAATTGAATTTAAATTGAACCCATTACGCTTTGTGGCAATTCATTAAATCCTCGAAAGGCTAAAACTACTCTCGTGATTTAGACCTTAAGTTCAATTCTTATGGTTCCAACACTTAGGTTCACCTCTTAGTACGTCCCTAAATGCCTATGAGATGCAAATAAGTGGCCAGCAAATTCACATGAATAAAAGCAATAAGGATTGAATCAAAGAACAATTAAGATTAATAAAAGGAGAAACAACGTCAATTAATCATTATCAATGTATCAAAGGGCATTGTCCAATCCTAGAAACAAAAAGAAACTACTCAGACATAGAGAAGAGGAGACAAGAAATCAAACTTAAAAACATCCCAAACCCGTAACAATGGAAGAAGAAGGGAGAAAGATCAAGAATCCAAGCCACCTTCGTGCCTCCTTTAGAACTAGGTTTCAATCCAAGCTAGAACTCCCTAATTGTATTCAGAACATCTATTTATAACCTAGGGTTTTAATTGGCTAAAAAGCCCCCAAAAGAAAAAAAAAATAAAAACTTAAAAACTGCTGCGCACTGCGATCCACGGCCATGGATCATTCCACGAGCTGGCCGTGGATCTTGCTGTCAGAATTCCATGGCCATGGATCATTCCACGGCCAGGCCGTGAATCATTCCATGGCTAGGCCGTGGAACTCCTTGGAATCTCTCTTTTCCTCCTTCAAGTTGCTGCTCGATCCATAGCCGTGGTTTAATCCATGGGAAGGCCGTGGATCCCTCTGGAATGGTCTTTTTGCACCTTTTTGCTATCCATTAAGCTCTAACTTCAAACATGCAAGCATTCCATTCAATCCAAGGCCAATTCAACATTAATCCTACACAAGAACACCAAAAACACCGCAGTTATCCGAACTAAGAGAAAAGTAAACTAAAAGGGAAACTAAAATGCCTAAAATGCTCAAGAATGCATGCAAAACAAGAACAAAACATGATGTTGTTTCACACACATCAAATCCCCCCAAGCTTAAGACTTTGCTTGTCCTCAAGCAAAAATTAATGCCAAACCAAGTTGTGGGATCAAAAGACAATAAAGAATAAGGAACCCGAGAAAACAATATCCAAGCAATAGGCTAAGGCAAACAAAGAATCTGAGAGGTAATCAAAATCAAGTCCAATTAGAGGCTAAGTTCTCAGAAATCATGCATCCTCACTGATTGAATTAAGTTCACTCCACTAACCACACTCAAAGTGTTTAAGGGTGAAAACCATACGCTCAAAATCCTTCAAAGAAAATGCACTTTCATATGCTTGATAAGAAACCAGATTTCCACTAATAATCAGCATGCATACAAGAATCAAAAGGTCTTTCAAGGGTTGTAATGGGGCCATGGGAATGATGTTAGGTAAGGTAGAGAAAGGAAGGTATGACAAAGGGCTAATCAAGATTTTCAATAAACACAAGTAATCCAATAAAACATTAATGGAGCAAAGACAATTTTTCAATCTAAAACATAATTCCACATTTCAAAGAATTTTCTTCCTTACTTTTCCTTCTCCTCTTTCTCCTCTTTTTCAAGCTTTCAACTCATGATGTTTCTTTTATTTTCTTTTTCTTTTTTCTTTTTTTTCTTTTGAGAAAGAAGAAGCTCATATACATATAATTTCCAACACAACTTTCAAATAACTTTCAAGCCCAATTCACTCCATTTAATATTCTAAATGATAACTAACAATGTTTCAGCATAGGTATCAAGAAAACAAGTATGCAATAGGCTCAAAATGGGCAACTAGAGGATGAAAGTGTAACAATTTCAGAAGGCTAGAAAAATACCTAAAATGCCTTAATCATATTCAAGCATGCAACCAAAAATATCGCCTCAAAAAGGTTTCAAATCAAGTTCTAGAGCACAAGATCAATGAGGAATATCACTCAACACAAAGAATGGGAACAAAAATCATACAGTGCATAAGTCCCAAATAGGCTCAAAACTCACATTTAGAGGTTTAAAAATTCAATAAGAAGCACAAATTCAGAGAACATTATGCTAATTATCAACTATCAAAAGATCACCTCTACTATCAAATTAAAACAATGCCTGTAGCCTATCACAAGAATCAACAAATTGGGTTCCAAATTAATACCATCTCAAAATCCTCAAAAGAGAGAGGCACAAGTTCAACCAAAAACCCAAGAGATATGATGGTGTGAAAATATAACATGAAGATACAATGCAAAATAAGACATGAGAATGCACAAAACTAATGAAAATAAAAATATGAAAATACGAAAATACCCCCCCAAGCTTAGAACTTACATTGTCCCCAATGTAAAAATCTAAAACAAGAGAAGGGATAAAAGAAAAGAACTCACTGCGGTGGTGGAAAAACTTCTAGTGTTCAATCCATGGGCTGGGTGTGGAACTTTCTGACTTCACACTTCACTCTCTTTCTAAATTTAGCTTCAAAAGGGGTCAAACCTAGACAAAATCCATAAGATAAAGATCAAACCAACAAAACAACACACAAAATCAAAAGAAAAAGAAGAAATTAAAAGGAAAGATAAAAACAAAGAAACTTGGGTTGCCTCCTAAGAAGCGCTTGTTTAAAGTCATTAGCTCGACACTGGTCTGGTTTTTGTGCTCAGGTGATGTCAATGGAGCAGTGCTCAGTCCCCACTCTTTCAAAGTATTTCACTCTCTGGCCATTTATCATGAAAGGCTTATGACCTTCTTTCTTCACCTCAAGCACACCATAGGATAAAACTCGAACAATCTCATATGGTCCAGACCATTTTGACCATAACTTACTAAGACAGAAACGTAGAAGCGAGTTATTAACAAGAACTCTATCCCCGAGTTTAAATTCACGCTTCTTGACACACTTGTCACTCTGCTTCTTAGGTCCTTCCTTGCAGGGCATAGCATCAGTCACTGATTCCTGTATACCTGAAAGCAACACTATCCACAACTTTAGTAGCATCAATGCGATTACATGAATTTAAGGAATTAGAATTATTTTCATATTTAAAAACATCAAAAACTACTTCCTCATCATTCAATCGCAAAGTCAATTTTCCTTCATGGACATCAATGATCGCCCTTCCAGTGGCAAGGAATGGACGCCCAAGTATGATTGGCATTGTAGCATCAGCTTCCATGTCAAGCACAACAAAATCCACCGGTATATAAAACTTACCAACCTTAATGGGAACATCCTCCAAGATGCCTATGGGATACTTGACTGACCGATCCGCCAATTGAAGAGAGATAGTTGTGGGTTTCAGCTCACCCACTTCCAACTTTTTACACACAGAAAGAGGCATAAGACTAACACTAGCCCCCAAGTCACACAGAGCTTTGTCAAAATTAGTGTTACCAATCAAACAGGGAATAGAGAAGCTACCTGGATCTTTTAACTTAGGAGGCAATTTATTTTGAATTAAGGCACTACACTCCTCAGTTAAAGCTACGGTCTCATACTCCTCTAGCTTTCTCTTATTAGACAAAATGTCCTTAAGAAACTTAGCATAGGTAGGCATTTGTTTTAACGCCTCAGTGAAGGGTACATTAATATATAATTTCTTAAGAACCTCTAGGAACTTCCCAAACTGCTTATCTAGCTTGGCCTTGGCCAATCTTTGAGGAAAAGGCACTGGGGGTTGGTATGGCTCAAGGGGTACATACTTAGACACTTTCTTATTGGTCTCTTTTTCTTCTAAGGGTTGTGTCCAAGTTGTTTCTTTTTCTTCATCCCTCCCATCTTTGTCATTTTCCCCCTTTGCTTTGGAATCTTCTAGTTGCTTTCCACTTCTTAAACTCATAGCCTTACAATGTTCATTAGGATTTATTTCAGGCTGTCCTGGAAATTTCCCATGTGGTCTATATGAAGAGCTAGCTTGTTGGGCTATTTGAGTTTCTAACATCTTGTTATGAATAGCTAATTTATCAACCTTAGATGTCAAATCCTTAATAGTCTCACTAACAACTTGACTATGGTGCCTAAACTCTTCATTTTGTTTGGTTTGACTCTCTACAAAATTTTCAAGGAGAGTTTCGAGTTTAGACTTTTGTACCTGGGGGAATCCAATAGAAGGTTGAGCACTACCTTGTCTAGCTTGATTTTGATTGTTCCGATAGGAGAAGTTGGGATGAGACCTCCAACCGGGATTGTAAGTCTGTGAATATGGATCATTGCGCACCTTTGGTGGAATGTCATAGAAATTGTGGCATGATTCCACTTGCTCCACCGGTGCACCATATGAGGAACCCTTTTCTGCTTGGCATTCCGCACTCATATGTCCCTGTACTCCACAAATCTCACAAAAGATATTAGCAGCACTTATGGCATTAGCACTAGCTTTTTCAAGCTTATCAAAACATTTATTCAATGAGTCAAACTTAGCCATAATTAAACTAACACCATCCACCTCAAACTTACCTTCCGAGAGCTTTCTCTAGTTGTTACCTCTTTCACTGGCCCATTGGTGATGGTTTGCAGCGACACTTTCAATAATCTCATAGGCTTCGTCAACCTTCGTTCATTAAAGCTCCACCAGCTGCGAGTCAAGAGACACCTTTGAAGAATATTCTAATCCATTGTAGAAGGTGTGAACGATCAACCACTTCTTTAACTAACCCGTGGTGTGGGCAGGCTTCCAGCAAAGCCTTATATCTATCCCAAGCTTCTGACAATGACTCTCCATCTTTCTGAACGAAGCTTGTGATTTGGGTCCTTAGGTGAGCAGTCTTGGAAGGTGGAAAGAATTTGTCCAAAAAGGTTTACTCCAATTAATTCCATGTGGTTAATGTATCAGTGGGTACCGATTTCAACCAAGCTCTAGCCTTGTCCCTTAATGATAATGGAAACAATCGGAGGTGAATGGCATCAACTAAGGCACCTTCAATTTTGAGAGTCTCACAGAATTCTAAGAACATCTCCATATGATCATTTGGGTCCTCCGAGGGTAAACCTCCAAACTGGTTCTGCCTTATCATAGAAAGTAAGCGGGAGGTATGGTGAAGTGCCTGGCTTCAATGTCTGGCCGAGCAATTCCAGATCGCAAACCCCGAGCATTAGGGGTTGCATACTCCTTTAAAGGTTTGTTATCCTCAGCTGCTGCCATGACAAGTGTTGGTTCAGATATTTCTCTCACTCTTTGCCTTCGCTATCTTCTCTTTCTATGAAAAGTTCTTTCAATTTCAGAATCACCTTCAATAAGAGTCCCGAAATGTCTAGTACTTTGCATAAACCAGAGAAATTACCTGCAGAGAGTCAAAGAGAAAACAAGAACGTAATAATATGGTAAAAAGAAAAAAAAAGGTTTAAAATAATTAAATTGATATTCAAGAAAAACACAGTCCCCGGCAACAATGCGCCAAAAACTTGATGCGTGAAATCCGCAAGTGTACGGTTTCGTCATCAAGTAATAAAAAGATCGAATCCACAGGGACTGTGTCTATGAATACCAATTAATTAATTAATTCAATTAAATTAAACAAAAGGGAATATGATTGTTTATTAAGAAGAACGTAATAACAAAACAATTAAATAAAAATCAAGAAAATAGAATTCAGAACAAAAATAGCAAGTAATCAAGAATGGTATTCAGATTCAAGAAAGCTTCCAAGATTGGGATACCACAATGATACAAGATAAATCCTAATTGATAACCCTTTTATTAAATCTGAAATTCAATTGAAGGTGAATTACCCTAAATTAGTTAATGTTCTTTCTCAAGATAAAAGATCCGTGCCCAATTAAACCAATTCCTACTCTCGTGGTAATTGAATTTAAATTGAACTCATTATGCTTTGTGGCAATTCATTGAATCCTCAAAAGGCTAAAACTACTCTCGTGATTTAGACCTTAAGTTCAATTCTTATGGTTCCAACACTTAGGTTCACCTCTCAGTACGTCCCTAAATGCCTATGAGATGCAAATAAGTGGCCAGCAAATTCACATGAATAAAAGCAATAAGGATTGAATCAAAGAACAATCAAGATTAATAAAAGGGGAAACAACGTCAATTAATCATTATCAATGTATCAAAGGGCATTGCCCAATCCTAGAAACAAAAAGAAACTACTCAGACATAGAGAAGAGGAGACAAGAAATCAAACTTAAAAACATCCCAAACCCGTAACAATGGAAGAAGAAGGGAGAAAGATCAAGAATCCAAGCCTCCTTCATGCCTCCTTTAGAACTAGGTTTTAATCCAAGCTAGAACTCCCTAATTGTATTCAGAACATCTATTTATAACCTAGGGTTTTAATTGGCTAAAAAGCCCCCAAAAGAAATAAAAATAAAAACTTAAAAACTGCTGCGCACTGCGATCCACGGCCGTGGATCATTCCACGGGCTGGCCGTGGATCTTGCTGTCAGAATTCCATGGCCATGGATCATTCCATGGCCAGGCCGTGGATCATTCCACGGCCAGGCCGTGGAACTCCCTGGAATCTCTCTTTTCCTCCTTCAAGTTGCTGCTCGATCCATGGCCGTGGTTTAATCCACGGGAAGGCTGTGGATCCCTCTGGAATGGTCTTTTTGCACCTTTTTGCTATCCATTAAGCTCCAACTTCAAACATGCAAGCATTCCATTCAATCCAAGGCCAATTCAACATTAATCCTGCACAAGAACACTAAAAACACCGTAGTTATCCGAACTAAGAGAAAAATAAACTAAAAGGGAAACTAAAATGCCTAAAATGCTCAAGAATGCATGCAAAACAAGAACAAAACATGATGTTGTTTCACACACATCAATCAACGACCAAAACTTGAAAAGAGGAGTCCTTGATCACAAAGGTGACCAAGGACCACGAAAATGAGAACAAAAAGGATGAAAATTAAGAACTTTACCTCAAAGTTTCAAGTTTTAGGGCTTGGTAGAAAATGATGAAGATAGAGGAATCAATAGATGCTCACCAAGGAGAAAAGCTTCTGTGTGAAAAGGAGAATCAAGAATCAAGGTTAGTTGGATCAAACAAACTTGAGTGGCCAAAAATGGTGTAGTGGAACCGTGTGGGTGAAGAGAAAATGGAGGAGAGAAAACGTGAGGGAGAGAAGAGAGAAAAATGTTTGAAATGAAAAGATGATGAGAAAAGTGAAAAGATGACTTTGGTCATCTTTTCCCTCCCAACTGTGGAGCCAAAAAGAGGAGAGAGGAAAAGTGAAGCTTCTGAGAAGCTTGGTAGAAAGCTTCCTTAAGAAACTTTACACATTTTTTAATAAAGTGAATAGTGATGTCATGGTGATGATGCCATCTTGCTGATGTCATTAAAGTGCTCTCTAGAAAAGATGACTAACACTCTACTAGAGCTATTATCTAGTGGAGAAAAGTTACAGTCAGCAAAAACAGTAATTATTGTCCCACAGATAATAAAATATACTGCAATTTTATGTATTAGATAAAATCTCAAAAAATGAAAACTTCGTAAATTATGCCAGGTCTCGAGTTTAATAAGATCCACCGTTGACATTTTCATAGTCCAAAGTTTTTCGGTCTTGAAAAAAATATTTTATTTTCCTGGCCCCACTCAGTGTGCACGTAAATTGAGAAACATATTAAAATAATCAAACAATTCAAATAATTTTAAAAAAATTATCAAAAATCTCAAATATTATAAAATGAATATATATCATAAAAAAATGATTTTCGGGGTGTTACAAGTTGTAGGTTTTGAAAAAGGGGTTTTATAGGATGTCTTATTGAGTGATTTTATAGGATGTTTGAGGATTATATGATGTTGGTAATTCTTGTTTGTGATGGTAATGGATTGTTGGTGTTTGATTTTTGGTTGGATGACAAAATAGGGAAGACCCTATTTTTGGTTGCCCAGCGAGCGCTCAAGCGCCATCTTTTGGGTGCCTATCGGAGAAGAATTTCTAGGCGCTAGAACACTAGGAAACGGGCACCTAGGCGCCCAATGACCTGAGAAAAATTTCTGGGCGTTATAAGGTTACCGTTTAAGTTCTAGTCCCAGAACAGAATAGAGCACAAAATGACTATGTATAGATTATGGATAATGTTTTTATGCATTTAAATGTTGAGTAATGGTACGTAACATTACGCTATGAATTGCATTACGATTTAATCTAAAATGATAAAATGGAATACACTAAGGTTTGATTGATGATTTGAGAAGGGATTTTATGATGACATTGCATTAAATGAATCCGAATGAAGGATTTGATTAGTGATCTATCGATTATTCCTACACTTGAGTGCCTTATAATTGATTAAATTAGTTTCCATTCGTGCATAATTTTTATCATTTAGCTAAGTTTATGATATCAAGCTTAATCGAAACATTATTGTGAAACTTTGTTTAAATGTGTTTATTAGCTCTCATAATTGAATTATGTCTTTCAAGAGATCCATGAGTAATAGAGTCCATTAGGCTCAAACTAGGCTTACTATCCACTTGAAGAAAGAGATAAGGGTTCAAGGAGATCAATATCACCTCATGAAGCAATGACAGAAAAGTCTTTGTAAAGAATCCGGGCTGAAAATGAAGGAATCAAATGACAAGGCCCGTGTCCCTGACAGGGGGTAGGACATTTCACTAACACGACCTATGTAGTCACATCAGAAGGCAAATTTTGGCCTTTCAGGAGAAGCTAGGTCAAGAGACCTATAAATAAGAGTGCTTAGGCTCTTAAGAGAGAGTTCTGGCTTGGAGGTAGCTCAGAAACAGTGTTGGTGTATACCCTAGAGGCTAATACATTTTCTATATTTACATACATTCTATTATACTATTTTATATATGAGGCATTTCATTTATTGTGTTCTTTTTGATAAACATAATAAAGTCCTTAGAATAGTAAGTTTGATGCCATAGGACATCAAGTGGATGACTTAATCGTGAGATCCTTTTGGTTACAACACTATTCTTAAATGTCCCTAGTCAAGTATTATTGTTAATTAGGACAACAATAATACATTGAGACTAGTATGTGTAGAGACTGATGACCGCATCTCACGGGTCATGGATATGAGATATCAAGTCTTCACATAGGTACATATTAGAGTAATGATGTACTGGACTGACCCACCATGAGAATGCTACATGGATCGTTACGTGAGTGTCATAAGCGATTCTCATAGTGACAACGGTGTTTGTGGTCCTTTGACCTGAAATCACTACGATTCCTACATGAGGAGTTGTGTGTTTTAATGCCATCAAACGTCATCTGTAACAAGGTGATTATAAAGTTAGTTATTGGACATACCGCAAATCATGCAGAGGGATGTGAGTGACCTAGATGGAATTTGTCACTCCTACATAACAGGAGCGATATCTTCGGGCCCCCTGATTGAGTGAGACTGCGAAATGCATGGCCATGCTCAAATGAGTCGATATGAGATATTGATCTCATTTGTTGTTACAAAGTCTACTCGAGTATCAGGAAATGAATGATTGGACTATACAAGGGTGACGCATTCCATGCCTTGTGTTTAATCTAGATATCTTGACAAAGGGACTAAATGACACGGAAACATTGGTCACGAAAAGGTTATGTCAAATCACTGACATTCTTATTACTTGGGTAGCAGCGATGTGTTGCTAGATACCGCTCATTGCTTGTAATATTAAAATGGGATTTTAATATTACTGCCAACGTAATAAGAACCTGCAGGGTCACACACATAGAGCAGACTAAAATTGGAGCAATGGATCCAAGTTGGACTCAGATTCAAATATGGGCCAGACTCATAACACATGGGTCTAGGGTTGCACAACTTACCTTGCTGCTGCTTACACTTACTTAAGGCAGTCACTATTATAAATAGTACTGCTAAGGGGGCTGCTAAGTGACATAATTCTGAACCCTAGCCGCACCTACAGAAAAGTGAGTGAGAGAGTGACAGGTTACTTCTCTTCTCTTCGCAGCTAGCACTGTGTGAGAGACGTGAGGCTCTTCTTTGCAGACGTTGGACGTTCGTGAGTCTGTTCGTGTGGATACCGCAGAGACATCGTTTCTATTACGGTGTTAGTGATTCACGCATCAAGAGGTAAATCACTTAAAATTTGAATTATGGCTTTTTCGCATGGATCGTCGATGGGAATCCCTATTTTCTGCTGCGTGTTGTATCCGCAAAAATTCCCAACAGTGGTATCAGAGCGTCTTGTGAAACCATGATTCGGTTTTCTGTTTTCATTTACATGAGATAATATGTTTTCTGTTCTTGTTTTTGACAAAAGATATGATCTTTAATATGTTATTTCTGAAAATCGTATAAAACCCTTTGCAAAAACATATTCTGTTTCTTATGTTGTATGCAAAACCGTGATGTTGTTTTCAAAACTTCATGAAGATGTTCATATGTTCTGTGAAAACCATTTTGTATTAAGATATATGTTTTTGCGAAGCTTTCTGGTATGTATGTGATACAAACAGCGTTATGGAATCCTTATTCTCAATGCGTGGCGTAAGGGTTTAGGAAACCTTGTTCTTGGCTTGCGGCGGCAGAGGTTATGGAATCCTTATTTCTGCACAAGAGGCGCAGCGCAAGGGGTTTTGGAAACCCTATTCATGTTTTGCGGCAGCAACATCAAGTGTTGATGTTAAGCTGCCAACGAGGCGCCTGAGGTTCAAGTGTTGAATGACGGCGCAAGGGTTCCCTACGGCATATGAAGTGTTCATGTTGTTCGGGCTTAGGGTTCCGCGTGGCACATGCTGCACCAAGGGAGGCGCAAGGGAACCCCCGTGCTGCCTCTGCGTAGTGTGTTATTCGAAAGCGCAATATTTTCTATCCTTTTATAACTCATGAAAAATAATTATGTATTATTATTGTTATGAGTTTATATGTTCTTTGTGATGCATGGTGCATGGTTATGGCCTTAGTCTTCTCTTTATGCCTTTTGGTTTTAATAAATACGACTTGCGTGTCGTGCCTTTCTCTCTACATTCTGATTGTACATTCTCTTCTCACCTAACTCCCCTCGAATGTAAAAGAGGTTTCTATATAAATGTAATTATGATGTGGAGACAAGAAGGCAGCATCAAATGAGGACGTTGGTGGGAGATGCTTGATGAAGCTGGCTTGGTTAATGCTACTCTCTTAGGGGGCCATAACCATGTCACTTTTATTATATGCCTTTTATGTATGAGATGCATGGATATTGTTTATGGTATGATAAACAGTTTAATAAATGGTGAGATCTAATAAATAATAAAAAAAAATTCCCTCAAAGCAAATATTAAGTCATTATATGACGCCTTCCAATGTGTGGCACTCGTCAAGACTAGTATCGATCAAGTGCAGGTCTGCCAAAGCAGGATGCCTTTATCTATATTAGTAAGATGCGATAGGATAAAGGTAATATCCAACTGCCAACCATTGGGTCTGACTTAACTAGGCCATTTCAATAGGATTGAAGGCTTAGGGGCATGAAGTTGGGCTTTGGTCCATTAGATGGACTTGAATAAGTGTTATTCACCCAACTATCCAAGAGTTACATGTGATGTAATTGGAAAGTGTTTCCTACCTAAATAATTGAATTTTGGGTGATCAGCCAAAGCTGACTCAAAACTAGGTTGGCCTACTAGGAAATCTTACGATGGGATTTTTCGAGTCAATGCTGAGGGTCATTGACTTGAATAAAATAGTGGGAGGCATATTTAAGTAAAAGAGCTCATTAAATATGTTTATGGCATGATACTTATATTTTGCATATTTCTGTTAATAGATAACCATGGCAACAAACACATCGGGTACTTTATCATTGCGATCCGTCCTTGAGAAAGACGAGTTGTCTGGAACAAATTTTCTAGACTGATACAGGAATTTGAGGATTGTCCTCAAGCAAGAGAAAAAGTTGTATGTTTTGGAACAGCCTATTCTTGAGCCACCTGCTGCTAATGCCCCTAGAACTGAAAGAGATGCTTATAAGAAGCATCAAGATGATGCCTTAGACATTAGATGTCTAATGCTGGCCACCATGAACTCTGAGCTCCAAAAGCAACATGAGAACATGGATGCACACGATATGATCGTACACCTTAAGAAGCTCTATCAAGAGCAGGCCAGGCATGAGAGATTTGAGGTCTCTAAAGCACTTGTTTCGGTGCAAGTAGGTAGAAGGAAGCCCATTGATGCTCATGTACTCAAGATGATTGGGTACATTAAAAACCTAGAGAGACTCAGTTTTCCTTTGGGCCAAGAGTTGGCCACTGACTTAGTCTTGCAATCGTTGCCAGAAAGTTTCAGTCAATTTGTCATGAACTACAACATGAATGAGATTGACAAATCACTACCAGAGCTGCTAGGCATGTTGAGAACTACTGAGTAGAACATTAACAAAGGCAAAGGGAAGGTCATAATGATGGTCCAAAAGAATAAGGGTAAGAAACAACAAAAAAAGCCCAAGGACAACTGGAAGGGCAAGGGCAAGGACAAGTCCAAGCCTAGCACTTCAGGCTTGAAACCAGTGGGTGGAGTGATTAAGGAAGGTACATGCTTGCATTGTGGTCAGACCGGACATTGGAAGAGGAATTGTGCGAAGTTCCTAGAGGAGCTCAAAAAGAAAAAGGGAAGTGAGACTTCCACTTCAGGTATTTTTGTTATTGAAGTCAATTTATCTACTTCTGCATCATGGGTATTAGATACTGGATGTGGATCTCACATTTGTGTAAATGTGCAGGATCTAAATAGCGATGAGACCATTGACGAAGGGCGAAGTCGACCTACGAGTTGGAAATGGAGCAAAGGTTGCTGCATTAGTTGTAGGGACTTATTTATTATCTTTGCCCACTGGGCTTGTAATAGAGTTAAAGAACTGCTATTTTGTGCCTGCTATTAGTAGGAATATCATTTCTGTTTCTTGTTTGGACAAGAAAGGTTTTTCTTTTATGATAAAGGACAAGTGTTGTTCTATTTATATGAATGATATTTTTTATGGTAGTGCACAATTGAGTAATGGACTTTATGTACTTGATCTCAAAACGCCCGTCTATAACATAAATACAAAGAGGTTTAAATCAAATGATCTGAACCTAACTTTTCTCTGGCATTGTCGTTTGGGCCACATAAATGAGAAACACATCTCCAAACTTCATAAAGATGGATTCTTGGACTCGTTTGATTTCGAATCATATGAGACATGTGATGTTGGTGTATGCCCTAGAGGCTAATACATTTTCTGTATTTACATATATTCTATTATGCTATTTTATATATGAGGCATTTCATTTATTATGTTCTTTTTTTATAAACATAATAAAGTCCTTAGAATAGTAAGTTTGATACCATAGGACATCAAGTAGATGACTTGATCGTGAGATCCTTTTGGTTACAACACTATTCTTAAATGTCCCTAGTCAAGTATTATTGTTAATTAGGACAACAATAATACATTGAGACTAGTATGTGTAGAGGCTGATGACCGCATCTCACGGGTCATGGATATGAGATATCAAGTCTTCACATTGGTACATATTAGAGTAATGATGTACTAGACTGACCCACCATGAGAACGCTACATGGATCGTTACGTGAGTGTCATAAGTGATTCTCATAGTGACAACGGTGTTTGTGGTCCTTTGACCTGAAATCACTACGATTCCTACATGAGGAGTTGTGTGTTTTAATGCCATCAAATGTCATCTGTAATAAGGTGATTATAAAGTTAGTTATTGGACATACCGCAAATCATGCAGAGGGATGTGAGTGACCTAGATGGAATTTGTCACTCCTACATAACAGGAGCGATATCTTCGGGCCCCCTGATTGAGTGAGACTGCGAAATGCATGGCCATGCTCAAATGAGTCAATATGAGATATTGATCTCATTTGTTGTTACAAAGTCTACTCGAGTATCAGGAAACGAATGATTGGACTATACAAGGGTGACGCATTCCATGCCTTGTGTTCAATCTAGATATCTTGACAAAGGGACTAAACGACACGGAAACATTGGTCACGAAAAGGTTATGTCAAATCACTGACATTCTTATTACTTGGGTAGCAGCGATGTGTTGCTAGATACCGCTCACTGCTTGTAATATTAAAATGGGATTTTAATATTACTGCCAACGTAATAAGAACCTGCAGGGTCACACATATAGAGCAGACTAAAATTGGAGCAATGGATCCAGGTTGGACTCGGATTCAAACATGGGGCAAACTCATAACAGATGGGTCTAGGGTTGTACAGCTTACCTTGCTGCTGCTCACACTCACTTAAGGCAGTCACTATTATAAATAGTACTGCTAAGGGGGTTGCTAAGTGAGATAATTCTGAACCCTAGCCGCACCTACAGAATAGTGAGTGAGAGAGTGACAGGTTACTTCTCTTCTCTTCGCAGCTAGCACTGTGTGAGAGACGTGAGGCTCCTCTTTGCGGACATTGGACGTTCGTGAGTCTGTTCGTGTGGATACCGCAGAGACATCATTTTTATTACGGTGTTAGTGATTCACGCTTCAAGAGGTAAATCATTTAAAAACTCAAATTATGGCTTTTTCGCATGGATCCTCGGTGGGAATCCCTGTTTTTCACTGCGTGTTGTATCCGCAAAATTCCCAACAGCGGTATCAGAGCGTCTTGCGAAACCATGATTCGGTTTTTTATTTTCGTTTGCATGAGATAACATGTTTTCTATTCTTGTTTTGACAAAAGATATGATCTTTAATATGTTATTTCTGAAAAACGTATGAAACTCTTTGCGAAAACATATTCTGTTTCTTATGTTGTATGCAAAACCGTGATGTTGTTTTCAAAACTTCATGAAGATGTTCATATGTTCTGTGAAAACTTTTTTGTATTAAGATATATGTTTTTGCGAAGCTTTCTGGTATGTATGTGATACAAACAGCATTATGGAATCCTTATTCTCAATGCGCGGTGCAAGGGTTTAGGAAACCTTGTTCTTGGCTTGCGGCGGCAGGGGTTATGGAATCCTTGTTTCTGCAAAAGAGGCACAGCGCAAGGGGTTTTGGAAACCCTATTCTTGTTTTGCGACAGCAGCATCAAGTGTTGATGTCAAGCCACCAACGAGGCGCCTGAAGTTCAAGTGTTGAATGACAGCACAAGGGTTCCCTGTGGCACATGAAGGGTTCATGTTGTTCGGGCTTAGGGTTTCACGCGGCTCATGCTGCACCAAGGGAGGCGCAAGAGATTCAGCGGAACCCCCGTGCTGCCTCTGCGTAGTGTGTTATTCGAAAGCGCAATATTTTTTATCCTTTTATAACTCATGAAAAATAATTATGTATTATTGTTATGAGTTTATATGTTCTTTGTGATGCATGGTGCATGGTTATGGCCTTAGTCCTCTCTTTATGCCTTTTGGTTTTAATAAATACGACCTGCGTGTCGTGCCTTTCTCTCTACATTCTGATTGTGCATTCTCTTCTCACCTAACTCCCCTCGAATGTAAAAGAAGTTTCTATATAATGTAATTATGATGTGGAGACAAGAAGGCAGCATCAAGTGAGGACGTTGGTGGGAGATGCTTGATGAAGCTGGCTTAGTTAATGCTACTCTCTTAAGGGCCATAACCATGTCACTTTTATTATATGCCTTTTATGTATGAGATGCATGGATATTGTTTATGGTATGATAAACAGTTTAATAAATGGTGAGATCTAATAATAATAATAATAATTCCCTTAAAGCAAATATTAAGTCATTATGTGATGCCTTCCAATGTGTGGCACTTGTCAAGACTAGTATCGATCAAGTGCGGTGTCTGCCTAAAGCAAGATGCCTTTATCTATATTAGTAAGACGCGATAGGATAAAGGTAATATCCAACTCGCCAACCATTGGGTCTGACTTAACTAGGCCATTTCAATAGGATTGAAGGCTTAGAGGCATGAAGTTGGGCTTTGGTCCATTAGATGGACTTGAATAAGTGTTATTCACCCAACTATCCAAGAGTTACATGTTATGTAATTGGAAAGTGTTTCCTACCTAAATAACTGAATATTGGGTGATCAGCCAAAGCTGACTCAAAACTACGTGAAATATGGATCTTGGCCTACTAGGAAATCTTACGATGGGATTTTCTGAGTCAATGTTGAGGGTCATTGACTTGAATAAAATAGTGGGGGACATATTTAATTAAAAGACCTCATTAAATATGTTTATGGCATGATACTTATATTTTGCATATTTAATTATCATTGTGATCTGTCCTTGAGAAAGACAAGTTGTCTGGAACGAATTTTCTAGACTGGTACAGGAATTTGAGGATTGTCCTCAAGCAAGAGAAAAAGCTGTATATTTTGGAACAGCCTATTCCTGAGCCACCTGCTGCTAATGCCCCTAGAACTGAAAGAGATGCTTATAAGAAGCATCAAGATGATGCCTTGGACATTGGATGTCTAATGCTGGCCACCATGAACTCTGAGCTCCAAAAGCAATATGAGAACATGGATGCATACGATATGATCGTACACATTAAGAAGCTCTATCAAGAGCAGGCTAGACATGAGAGATTTGAGGTCTCTAAAGCACTGTGTCAGTGCAAGCTGGTAGAAGGAAGCCCTGTTGGTGCTCATGTACTCAAGATGATTGGGTATATTGAAAACCTAGAGAGACTTGGTTTTCCTTTGGGCCAAGAGTTGGCCACTGACTTAGTCCTGCAATCGTTGTCGGAAAGTTTCAGTCAATTTGTCATGAACTACAACATGAATGAGATTGACAAATCACTACCAGAGCTGCTAGGCATGTTGAGAACTGCTGAGCAGAACATTAACAAAGGCAAAGGGAAGGCCATAATGATGGTCCAAAAGAATAAGGGCAAGAAATAGCGAAAAAGGCCCAAGGACAACCGGAAGGGCAAGGGCAAGGACAAGTCCAAGCCTAGCACCTCTGGCTTGAAACCAGTGGGTGGAGTGGCTAAGGAAGGTACATGCTTCCATTGTGGTCAGACCGAACATTGGAAGAGGAACTGTGCCAAGTTCCTAGAGGAGCTCAAAAAGAAGAAGGGAAGTGAGACTTCTACTTCAGGTATTTTTGTTATTGAAGTCAATTTATCTACTTCGCATCATGGGTATTAGATACTTTGGATGTGGATCTCACATTTGTGTAAATGTGCGAGATCTAAAGAGCGATGAGACCATTGACGAAGGGCGAAGTCGACCTACGAGTTGGAAATGGAGCAAAGGTTACTTGCATTAGTGCTGTAGGGACTTATTTATTATCTTTGCCCACTGGGCTTGTAATAGAGTTAGAGAACTGCTATTTTGTGCTTGCTATTAGTAGGAATATCATTTCTGTTTCTTGTTTAGACAAGAAAGGTTTTTCTTTTGTAATAAAGGACAAGTGTTGTTCTATTTATATGAATGATATTTTTTATGGTAGTGCACAATTGAGTAATGGACTTTATGTACTTGATCTCGAAACGCCCATTTATAACATAAATACAAAGAGGTTTAAATCAAACGATCTGAACCCAACTTTTCTCTGGCATTGTCGTTTGGGCCACATAAATGAGAAACGCATCTCCAAACTCCATAAAGATGGATTCTTGGACTCATTTGATTTTGAACCATATGAGATATGTGAATCTTGTTTATTGGGAAAGATGACAAAGGCCCCATTTACTGGACAAGGTGAAAGGGCTAGTGATCTTTTAGGCCTTATACATAGTGATGTATGTGGGTGACTAAACACAGTCACTAGAGGCGGTTTTCAATACTTCATTACATTTGCTGATGATTTCAGTAGATATGGATTTGTATATCTTATGAAGCACAAATCAGAATCCTTTGAAAAGTTTAAAGAGTTCAAGAATGAAGTACAAAACCAACTTGGCAAGAGTATTAAAATCCTTCAATCAGATCGAGGAGGAGAATACTTAAGCCAACAGTTTGATGATCATCGAAAGAGTGTGGGGTAATATCTCAACTCACTCCACCAGGGAACACCACAATGGAATGGTGTCTCGAAAAGGAAGAACCTGAGGACATTGTTGGACATGGTCCGATCTATGATGAGTCATGCAAACCTTCCAGGCTCCTTCACGGGGACATGCTCACATTAACAAAGCCAGCTTTCACACTTAACCGTGTTCCATCTAAGACGGTTCAATAGACACCATATGAGATATGGACTGGGAGACGGCCCAGTATATCTTTCTTGAAGATTTGGGGCTGCGAAGCTTACGTGAAACGTCAAGTTTCTGATAAGCTTGGACCTAAATCAGATAAATGCTTCTTTGTGGGGTATCCAAAGGAAACCAAGGGATACTTTTTCTATAATCCTACCGAGGGCAAAGTGTTTGTCGCACGGACAGCTGTGTTTCTAGAAAGGGAGTTTATCTCCAAAGGAACCAGTAGGAGAAAAGTAGAACTTGAAGAAGTTCAAGTTTTACAAAGCAGCAATGAACCAATGGTAGAAATAGAGCAGCCTCCACAAAATGTTGTGGAACAAAGAACTCCAAAGGGAAGCTCTAGTAGCACAAGACCTGCGTAGGTCTAACAGGATACATCATCAACCAAAGAGATATGGATTTCTCATGACCCAACAAGGTAACGTATTACTCATGGATCAAGATGAGCCTGTGACTTACCAGGAAGCCATTATTGGCCCAGAATCTGAGAAATGGCTTGAGGCCATGAGATCTGAAATGGATTCCATGTATGCCAACCAAGTATGGACCTTGGTTGACCCACCTGAAGGGGTAAAACCCATTGGGTGCAAGTGGGTTTTCAAGAAGAAAACCGACATGGATGGTAATGTACATACGTTTAAGGCGCGATTAGTGGCTAAAGGTTTCAAACAAATTCATGGTGTAGACTATGATGAGACTTTTTCCCTAGTTGCGATGCTTAAATCCGTTCGGATCTTGCTTGCTGTTGCAGCATACCATGATTATGAAATCTGGCAAATGGATGTCAAAACTGCTTTCCTTAATGGAAATCTTCTCGAAGATGTGTACATGACACAACCTGAGGGTTTTGCCACTCCAGAGGATGCTAGGAAAGTATGCAAGTTGCAACGATCTATTTATGGATTAAAGCAAGCTTCCAGAAGCTGGAATCTTCATTTTGATGATACAATAAAACAGTTTGGTTTCATCAAGAATGAAGAAGAATCTTGTGTCTACAAGAAGGTTAGTGGGAGCACTATTGTCTTTCTGGTATTGTATGTTGATGACATACTACTTATTGGAAATGACATCCCTACCCTACAGTCCGTAAAGACTTAGTTAGGGAACTGCTTCTCTATGAAGGATTTGGGCGAAGCCACCTATGTATTAGGTATCAGGATCTATAGAGATAGATCATTGAGACTGCTTGGCCTAAGTCAGAGTATATACATAGACAAAGTGTTAAGACGATTTAACATGCATGAATCCAAGAAAGGACTCTTGCCTATGTCACATGGTGTAAGCCTATCTAAGGCTCAATCCCCTTCCACCCAGGATAAGAGGGATCGCATGAGCAAGATTCCATATGCATCTGCAATTGGATCTATCATGTATGCCATGTTATGTACTCGACCAGACATCTCGTATGCTTTGAGCATGACGAGTAGGTACCGATCGATCCCTATGAAAGTCAACTGATGCTATCAAGAACATCCTTAAGTACTTGAGAAGGACTAAGGATTCGTTCTTGGTATATGGAGGCGAGGAAGAGCTAGTCGTAAAAGGTTACACTGATGCTAGCTTCCAAACTGATAAGGACAACTCAAGATCGCAATCAGGTTATGTTTTTTTGCCTAAATGGTGGGACTGTGAGCTGGAAGAGTTCAAAGCAGGAGACAGTCACCGATTCTACCACAGAGGCTGAGTATATTGCTGCCTCCAATGCAAAGAAAAGAGGCCGTTTGGATCAGGAAGTTCATTCTTGAACTTGGCACTATTCCTAGCATTGGGGACCCAAAGTGGACCTCTATTGTGATAATAATGGAGCCATTGCACAAGCTAAGGAGCCTAGATCTCACCGGCCAGCGATCCAAACATATACTTAGGTGCTTCCATCTCATTCGAGAGATCATCGATAGAGGAGATGTGAAGATATGCGAGTACCAACGGATGATAACATTGCTTGATCCACTTGACGAAGCCTCTTGCACAGCAGAAGCATGAGGGTCACACTAGGTCTTTAGGCATTAGATATATGCCTGATTGGCTCTAGTGCAAGTGGGAGATTGTTGGTGTATGCCCTAGAGGCTAATACATTTTCTATATTTACATATATTCTATTATGCTATTTTATATATGAGGCATTTCATTTATTGTGTTCTTTTTTGATAAACATAATAAAGTCCTTAGAATAGTAAGTTTGATGCCATAGGACATCAAGTGGATGACTTGATCGTGAGATCCTTTTGGTTACAACACTATTCTTAAATGTCCCTAGTCAAGTATTATTGTTAATTAGGACAACAATAATACATTGAGACTAGTATGTGTAGAGACTGATGACCGCATCTCACGGGTCATGGATATGAGATATCAAGTCTTCACATTGGTACATATTAGAGTAATGATGAACTGGACTGACCCACCATGAGAACGCTACATGGATCATTACGTGAGTGTCATAAGCGATTCTCATAGTGACAATGGTGTTTGTGGTCCTTTGACCTGAAATCACTACGATTCCTACATGAGGAGTTGTGTGTTTTAATGCCATCAAACGTCATCTGTAACAAGGTGATTATAAAGTTAGTTATTGGACATACCGCAAATCATGCAGAGGGATGTGAGTGACCTAGATGGAATTTGTCACTCCTACATAACAAGAGCGATATCTTCGGGGCCCCTGATTGAGTGAGACTGCGAAATGCATGGCCATGCTCAAATGAGTCAATATGAGATATTGATCTCATTTGTTGTTACAAAGTCTACTCGAGTATCAGGAAACGAATGATTGGACTATACAAGGGTGACGCATTCCATGCCTTGTGTTCAATCTAGATATCTTGACAAAGGGACTAAACGACACGGAAACATTGGTGACGAAAAGGTTATATCAAATCACTGACATTCTTATTACTTGGGTAGCAGTGATGTGTTGCTAGATACCGCTCACTACTTGTAATATTAAAATGGGATTTTAATATTACTGCCAACGTAATAAGAACCTACAAGGTCACACATATAGAGCAGACTAAAATTGGAGCAATGAATCCAAGTTGGACTCGGATTCAAACATGGGCCAGACTCATAACAGATGGGTCTAGGGTTGTACAGCTTACCTTGCTGCTGCTCACACTCACTTAAGGCTGTCACCATTATAAATAGTACTGCTAAGGGGGCTGCTAAGTGAGATAATTCTTAACCCTAGTCGCACCTACAGAATAGTGAGTGAGAGAGCGACAGGTTTCTTCTCTTCTCTTCGCAGCTAGCACTGTGTGAGAGATGTGAGGCTCCTCTTTGCAGACGTTGGACGTTCGTGAGTCTGTTTGTGTGGATACCGCAGAGACATCATTTCTATTACGGTGTTAGTGATTCACGCTTCAAGAGGTAAATCATTTAAAAACTCAGATTATGGCTTTTTCGCATGGATCCTCGGTGGGAATCCCTGTTTTTCACTGCGTGTTGTATCCACAAAATTCCCAACATGTGAATCTTGTTTATTGGGGAAGATGACAAAGGCCCCATTCACCGGACAATGTGAAAGGGCTAGTGATCTTTTAGGCCTTATACATAGTGATGTATGTGGGCCACTAAACACACTCGCCAGAGGAGGTTTTCAATACTTCATTACATTTACTGATGATTTCAGTAGATATGGATTTGTATATCTTATGAAGCACAAATCAGAATCCTTTGAAAAGTTCAAAGAGTTCAAGAATGAAGTACAAAACCAACTTGGCAAGAGTATTAAAATCCTTCGATCAGATCGAGGAGGAGAATACTTAAGCCAACAGTTTGATGATCATCTGAAAGAGTGTGGGATAATATCACAACTCACTCCACCTGGAACACCACAATGGAATGATGTCTTTGAAAGGAGGAACCGGACCTTGTTGGACATGGTCTGATCCATGATGAGTCATGCAAACCTTCCAGGCTCCTTCTAGGGACATGCTCTGTTAACAGCAGCTTTCACACTTAACCGTGTTCTATCTAAGACGGTTCAAAAGACACCATATGAGATATGAACTGGGAGACGGCCCAGTATGTCTTTCTTGAAGATTTGGGGCTGCGAAGCTTACGTGAAACGTCAAGTTTCTGATAAGCTTGGACCTAAATCAGATAAATGCTTCTTTGTGGGGTATCCAAAGGAAACCAAGGGATACTTTTTCTATAATCCTACCGAGGGCAAAGTGTTTGTCGCACGGACAAATTGTGTTTCTAGAAAGGGAGTTTATCTCCAAAGGAACCAATGGGAGAAAAGTAGAACTTGAAGAAGTTCAAGTTTCACAAAGCAAAGAATGAACCAATGGTGAAAATAGAGCAGCCTCCACAAAATGTTGTGGAACAAAGAACTCTGCTCTAGTAGCACAAGACTGCGTAGTTCTAACAGATACGTCATCAACCAGAGAGATATGGATTTCTCATGACCCAACAAGGTGACGTATTGCTCATGGATCAAGATGAGCCTGTGACTTACTAGGAAGCCATTATTGGCCCGAATCGAGAAATAGCTTGAGGCCATGAGATCTGAAATGGATTCCATGTATGCCAACCAGTATGGACCTTGGTTGACCCACCGAAGGGTAAAACCCATTAGGTGCAAGTGGGTTTTCAAGAAGAAAATCGACATGGATGGTAATGTGCATACCTTTAAGGCGCGATTAGTGGCTAAAGGTTTCAAACAAATTCATGGTGTAGACTATGATGAGACTTTTCCCCCAGTTGCGATGCTTAAATTGTTCGGATCTTGCTTGTCACATTGCGATACCATGATTATGAAATCGGCAAATGGATGTCAAAACTGTTTTCCTTAATGGAAATCTTCTCGAAGATGTGTACATGACACAACACGAGGGTTTTGCCACTCCGAGGATGCTAGAAAAGTATGCAAGTTGCAACGATCTATTTATGGATTAAAGCAAGCTTCCAGAAGCTGGAATCTTCATTTTGATGATACAATAAAACAGTTTGGTTTCATCAAGAATGAAGAAGAATCTTGTGTCTACAAGAAGGTTAGTGGGAGCACTATTGTCTTTCTGGTATTGTATGTTGATGACATACTACTTATTGGAAATGACATCCCTACCCTACAGTCTGTAAAGACTTGGTTAGGGAACTGCTTCTCTATGAAGGACTTGGGCGAAGCCACCTATGTATTAGGTATCAGGATCTATAGAGATAGATCACTGAGACTGCTTGGCCTAAGTCAGAGTACATACATAGACAAAGTGTTAAGACGATTTAACATGCATGAATCCAAGAAAGGACTCTTGCTTATGTCACATGGTGTAAGCCTATCTAAGGCTAAATCCCCTTCCACCCAGGATGAGAGGGATCGCATGAGCAAGATTCCATATGCATTTGCAATTGGATCTATCATGCATGCCATGTTATGTACTCGACCAGACATATCGTATACTTTGAGCATGACAAGTAGGTACCAGTCTGATCCCGGTGAAAGTCACTGGACTGCTATCAAAAACATCCTTAAGTACTTAAGAAGGACGAATGATTCGTTCTTGGTATATGGAGGTAAGGAAGAGCTATTTGTAAAAAGTTACACTGATGCTAGCTTCCAAACCGATAAGGACAACTCCACATCGCAATCAGGTTATGTTTTTTGCCTAAATGGTGGGGCTGTGAGTTGGAAGAGTTCAAAGCAGGAGACAGTCGCCGATTCTACCACGTAGATCGAGTATATTGTTGCCTCCAATGCAAAGAAAGGAGGCCATTTGGATCAAGGAAGTTCATTACTAAACTTGGCACTATTCCTAGCATTGTGGACCCAAAGTGGACCTCTATTGTGATAATAATGGAGCCATTGCACAAGCTAAGGAGCCTAGATCTCACCAAATGATCCAAACATATACTTAGGGCGCTTCCATCTCATTCGAGAGATCATCGATAGAGGAAATGTGAAGATATGCAGTACCAACGGATGATAACATTGCTTTGATCCACTTGACGAAGCCTCTTGCACAGCAGAAGCATGAGGGTCATACTAGGTCTTTAGGCATTAGATATATGCCTGATTGGCTCTAGTGCAAGTGGGAGATTGTTGGTGTATGCCCTAGAGGCTAATACATTTTTTGTATTTACATACATTCTATTATGCTATTTTATATATAAGGCATTTCATTTATTGTATTCTTTTTTTATAAACATAATAAAGTCCTTAGAATAGTAAGTTTGATGCCATAGGACATCAAGCGGATGACTTGATCGTGAGATCCTTTTGATTACAACACTATTCTTAAATGTCCCTAGTCAAGTATTATTGTTAATTAGGACAACAATAATACATTGAGACTAGTATGTGTAGAGACTGATGACCGCATCTCACGAGTTATGGATATGAGATATCAAGTCTTCACATGGGTACATATTAGAGTAATGATGTACTGGACTGACCCACCATGAGAATGCTACATGGATCGTTACGTGAGTGTCATAAGCGATTCTCATAGTGACAATCGTGTATGTGGTCCTTTGACCTGAAATCACTACGATTCCTACATGAGGAGTTGTGTGTTTTAATGCCATCAAACGTCATCTGTAACAAGGTGATTATAAAGTTGGTTATTGGACATACCGCAAATCATGCAGAGGGATGTGAGTGACCTAGATGGAATTTGTCACTCCTACATAACAGAAGCGATATCTTCGGGCCCCCTGATTGAGTGAGACTGCGAAATGCATGGCCATGCTCAAATGAGTCGATATGAGATATTGATCTTATTTGTTGTTACAAAGTCTACTCGAGTATCAGGAAACGAATGATTGGACTATACAAGGGTGACGCATTCCATGCCTTGTGTTTAATCTAGATATATTGACAAAGGGACTAAACGACACGGAAACATTGGTCATGAAAAGGTTATGTTAAATCACTGACATTCTTATTACTTGGGTAGCAGCGATGTGTTGTTAGATACCGCTCACTGCTTGTAATATTAAAATGGGATTTTAATATTACTGCCAACGTAATAAGAACCTGTAGGGTCACACACATAGAGCAGACTAAAATTGGAGCAATGGATCCAAGTTGGACTCGGATTCAAATATGGGCCAGACTCATAAAAAATGGGTCTAGGGTTGCACAACTTACCTTACTGCTGCTCACACTCACTTAAGACAGTCACTATTATAAATAGTACTGCTAAGGGGGCTGCTAAGTGACATAATTCTGAACCCTAGCTGCACCTACAGAAAAGTGAGTGAGTGAGCGATAGGTTTCTTCTCTTCTTTTCGCAGCTAGCACTGTGTGAAAGACGTGAGGCTCTTCTTTGTGGACATTGGACGTTCGTAGTCTGTTCGTGTGGATACCGCCGAGACATCGTTTCTATTACGGTGTTAGTGATTCACGCTTCAAGAGGTAAATCATTTAAAACTCGGATTATGGCTTTTTCGCATGGATCCTCGGTGGGAATCCTTATTTTTTGCTGCGTGTTGTATCCGCAAAAATTCCCAACAAACAGTTAGGAAATAGAGAGAGGAGGACTAGATCGAAGATTGGAGTTTCGAGTTTAAGCAATCAGAGATCTATCATCCTCAATCCTGGGAAATTCATTTGATATTTAGTTTTTCTTCTGCAATTTCATTTCATATGATGTTTCTTTTCTATTTTTCATTTGATCTTGTATTTGCCATGTGCGGCTAAGTTTCTCTTGGTTAAGGGAAGATGAAACCCTAATTTTGATATTTTGAATCTTGCATATTCGTTTATTTCAACATAGTTGTGTTTCTATTCATATATTTTTGAACATATTGTGGTATGAAGTTTTTTATACTCTTTTCTAATTTAAAAGTTGTAGATCTGGGTTTATTATGCGCGGTTGCGGTAATAGATCTAGAGGAATATATGATCTAAGTAATTTAATCCTGGTGTGTGATTAGATCTTAGCATGATTGATTTTCTAAATCTTAATGCAATTGTTTGATAGTTATAAGAGCGGTTGCTTTATAGCTAATTAGTGATTAGCGGTTGATTTGAGCGGTTGCTAAATTGACCAAAACCTAAGAAAAATAGAGATTTATTCTCACAATTGCGTAAAAACATAATTGATCTGATTGGAATAAAAGGATATGTGGGTTAGCATTATCATATAAATCTAGTGGTGGATTCCATCTCTTAACCAATTCCTTTAAATTGTTAATTCTAGTTTGTTTATTATTAGTGTTTTTGAAACTGTTCATTGTTCATCAAAACCCCAAAACCCCTTTTTTACTATTTTTGGCTCTTTAGAGTTTAATTTAGGCATTGGATTGATAGTGTCAATTGAATTAGTTCTCTGTGGATCGACCCTTGCTAACTACAACTGGTTGTAAAGTTTTAATATTTTGGTGGAACTTAACATCTGTTTTTAATCACAATCTGTAGCATACCAAATTTTGGACTATTGCTGGTGAACTAATTTTACAATTGCGCTATTAATTTATTTCCTATTTTTCACTCTGTTTTTGTTTGGTTTTTAATTTTTAATTCATTGTTTATGACTATTTTGTAGGTGTTGATGTCCATTGATCATGGTTCAACGGTTAATGAGCAATGGGAAAGTACTAGTACATGCTTGTGGAATTTGTACTTCACCTGGACATCTCACTGATTTGTGTCACACTCTCCAAGTGGACACAAATGAGGAGGTAGAGGCAATATGGGGATATTCTGAACCTTCCAACAACTACAACCCCTACTCCAATATATATTATCTAGGGTGGTGGGATCATCCTAACTTGAGTTATGGACAATAACAAGTTTAAGCTCCTAGGCAACCTGAGCCTTCAATGGAGGAGCTAATGAGACAAATGACCACTAATGATATCCAGTTTCAACAAGAAACAAAGGCCATATGCAACGACCTGCAAAACTCTTTGGGGGCAGTTAGCCACAGAATTCAGCAAGGTGCAGAGCCTAATTTCTGGAATACTTCCCTCACAACCAGAAAAGAATGTGAAGGAAGATGCTAGTGTTGTCACACTGTGAAGTGGGAAGACAATAGATGAACCAACCTCTCCTCCACAAACCACTAAAGAGAAAGAACCTAAGCCTAAAGAGGTAAATGGGGAAGGGAAAAACTTTATGGCCCCTGAAGTAAGTATTCCTGAACCCTTTCTTAATGTAGTGGAAGAGTAATATGATGAGTTATGTGATGAATTTCTTGATTTTATTGGTTTCAATAATTCTATTCATTGCCACTCATGTACTGATTATAATGGCGATATGATATGCATTAGTTGTGCTGAGATTTCTGCATACTTGAAAGTTGATGATTCCGTTTACACAGCAGCTAATGGTATTGAAGGACCTATCAACAATGTTCTTAACGTAATTGCAGACTCTAAGACCTAAAGGGAGGTGGAATTGCAGGCTAATGAAGAATTTTCACAAGGGGAAGAAGCGCACAGGATGTCAATCACTACTGTGGATTTTGTTTTTCGACCTTGGTCTAACCTAAACAATGACAGCGAAATTGTTAAATTACATATATTACATCCTAGTGGTGAAGCCAAGGAAATTAAGGAAGGCCAATGGGACCCTAGTGGAAGCCTTCATGCTGTTTCAACCATAACTTGGTTATTATGTTTCATCCAATGGGATCCTGGTGGAGTCTTTTCACCTACCTCACTTGATAAGGCCAATGGACACCGTTTCAAGCCTTCCCATGAGCTTCTGGAAAGTATGGAAGTGGAAGTGATGACTTTTTACCATCCACATTATAAAGATCACTAAGTAGTGTCCCATTATCGGGCTGAGGACAATAAACTAAGTACTTAATGGGAAGCAACCATCATCAAGAAAATCAGATTTACTTTCTTTTTCTCTTATTTTATGTTTCTTTATTGTTTTCTTACTGACTTTCTTAAGTTAAGTAGACCTTGGTGTGTTTCTTGCATGGTTATCTATGTCTCTAGCAAAGTGAAGTCCCAATTTCTCCTTCTCTTGTGCCATCCATTTGCACAACTTTCACTTATGTTTTTGACTCTGACTATTGATATTTTGGCATTGTATTGGATCTTATTTTGGATATGAATGATAATTACTAGTTAGGGATTCAATGTTCTTCTTAATTTCTTTGAATATGCATTGTTGATTCAGTTGTAGTATTCTTTCTGATGGGTGTATTTCTTGAAATTGGGGACAATGTTTGCTTTAAGTATGGGGGGTGATGATCATATTGAATTTATGATGCATATCTTTCCAATGAGCTTTCAAGTGATTTGAATGGTGAGTAAATGACCCAAATTATTACGAAAATTTTAATAAAATGTTAAGCTTGATGGAATGGAATTTCTTGGTTTCAATTTTGTTAAGTGAGATTTTGAAAAATTGAAGGGTTTAATTCAAAACTAATGAATCGAGACCAAGTGAGTTTTTGGGCCTTGTTGTGTATGACTAATTTTAGGCCATTTTGGTTATTTGTTGTGTGATTCCACTCATGATTATGTGTTCTTCAGAACTTGTCTTGATTCTCTTTTAAACTACAAATAACCATTGCATACAATTGGTACAAAAAAGGTATTTCTTTCAAATAACTACTGGCCAAAATAGTCGTCCTTACATTGTTATCCATTATTTACCCCCTTTGAGCCTAATTGACTTTTTCTTCATTTACAGCTCAATTCAAGCCTAAAAGCGAAAAACCATTTTGCTACCCTATCTTAGGGAGTAGAAGAGCTTAATGATTATGTAGGGGATTAGTTTTTGAATAAGTGTGGGGGGAGTAATGATGTATTTGCCTAGCTATACATGTATATAAAAAGATCTTGTTGACCAAATATTATGTTGAATATGATGCAAGGTGTATATAAAAAAAATAAGGAAGAAAAGGGTAAAAGTTGACTATTGCATCAAGAAAGGTCAAAAAAAAGGGAAGATGCAAAAAGAAATGTGACGTTGAAGATTGTTGGGAAATTTTTATTATGATGATTGAATTTTTTTTCCTCTTTGCTCTTCTAATTCCTAGGTTCTAGCTTTGTTTATCCTTGTTGTATCCTACTTTGACCTTGACCCCATTACAACCTAATTGAAAACCTTTTGATCTTTGTGTGCAAGTGGCCTAAGTGGTAGAGAAGTAGAGGCTTGACAAGCTTATGATAGGGCATTTTTTCATGAGTTGGTTGAGAGTAAACACAAGCCTAAAACACTTGAGTGAAAAAGTATGTTAGCGAGGATTTATCATATTGACTTAACCCTGAAATTTGTTTGATTTTACTTGCTGATTTGGATTGTCAAGGAAGGAAATTCATGATTGCTTAGATTCCATGAAGAAACTAAGGCATGTATAGGTCTTTTCTCATTGTTCTGCACTTTCATTGCTTGTTAGGAGATATGTGCATCATTTTTATATTTTGGCCTAGAAGTGCAAAAGGCTAAGTATGGGGGTATTTAATCTGTCGATTATTTCTACACTTGAGTGCCTTATAATTGATTAAATTGGTTTTCATTCATGCTTAATTGTTATCATTTAGCTAAGTTTATGATATCAAGCTTAATCAGAACATTATTGCGAAACTTTGCTTAAATGTGTTTATTAGCACTCATAATTGAATTATGTCTTTTAGGAGATCTATGAGTGATGGAATCCATTAGCCTCAAACTAGGCCTACTATCCACTTGAAGAAAGAGATAAGGATTCAAGGAGATCAATATCACCTCTTAAAGCAATGAAAGAAAAGTATTTGTAAAGAATCCAGGCTGAAAATGAAGGAATCAAATGACAGGGCCCATGTCCCCTGACAGGGGGTGAGCTGTGTCAAATGACACGGCCTGTGACACCTGATAGGGGGTGGGCCATGTCCGTCTCTAGAATCTCAATTGGACCAATTCCAGCCTATGAACATGTGACACGGCCCGTGTCATCTGACAAGGGGTGGGTCGTGTCCTTCTCTGACTTACAATTTTGTGAAAATCTACTAACAGACTCGGACAGGGGGTGGGCCGTGTCAAATGACACGACCCGATTATTGCATAAGAAGGCAAATTTTTGGCTTTCACGACAAGCTAGGTCAAGAGACCTTTAAATAAGAGTGCTTAGGCTCTTAAGAGAGTGTTCTAGCTTGGAGGTAGCTCAGAAACAGTTAGGAAATGGAGAGAGGAGGGTTGGATCGAAGATTGGAATCTCAGATTCGAGCAATCGGAGATCTATCATCCTCAATCCTTGGAAATTCGTTTGATATTTAGTTTTTCTTCTGTAATTTCATTTCATATGATGTTTCTTTTCTATTTTACGTTTGATCTTGTATTTGCCATGTCTGGCTAAGTTTATCTTGGTTAAGGGAAGATGAAATCATAATTTTGATATTTTGAATCTTGCATATTCATTTATTTCAACATAATTATGTTTTTATTCATATATTTCTAAACACATTGTGATATGAAGGTTTTTATACTCTTTTCCAATTTAAAAGTGGTAGATCTAGGTTTACTATGCACGGTTGCGGTAATAGATCTAGAGGAATATATGATCTAAGTAATTCAACCCCGGTCTGTGATTAGATCTTAGCGTGAATGGTTTTCTAAATCTTAATGCAATTGTTGGATAGTTATGAGAGCAGTTGCTTTATAGCTAATTAGTGATTAGAAGTTGATTTGAGCGGTTGCTAAATTGACCAAAACCTAAGGAAAACTGAGATTTATTCTCACAATTGCATAAAAATATAATTGATCTTGTTGGAATAAAAGGATATGTGAGTTAGCATTATCATATAAATCTAGTGGTAGATTCCATCTCTTAACCAATTCCTTTAAATTGTTAATTCTAGTTTGATTATTAGTGTTTTTGAAACTATTCATTGCTCATCAAAACCCCAAAACCCCCTTTTTTACTGTTTTTGGTTCTTCAGAGTTTAATTTAGGAATTGGATTGATAATGTCAATTGAATTAGCTCTCTGTGGATTGACCCTTGCTAACTGCAACTGGTTATAAGGTTTTTATATTTTTGGTGGAACTTAACAACTATTTTTAATCACAATCTGTACCACACTAATTATTGATGATAAGAGAAACCTTTATATGCAAAGCATTGCATGTTGATGAAATGTGAGGCCTTGTGCCATGATATGAGATGATGAGATAGATATCATGCTGTATAATTGATTTGATCATGATACCTGATATTATGATTTGAGAATGATGATTGATAAATGATTGATTATTTTATGATTAACTCATTTCCTAGGATATCCTTGGACCTAGGGGGTGACTTGGAAATAGTGCTGGAGGATGGACATTCCCTTGCCACTTGAGTAACGAGGTTAAGGATGGACATTCCTTCCTTTTTACTTAAGTTTCCTATGGTTGATGTGTAGTTGAGGATGGACATTCCCTCTCTACACTTGAGGTATTCCTAGTTTGAGGATAGTGCAAGGAAGGATGACACCCTCCCTATCAACAGTAGTTGAGGATGGACATTCCCTCTCTGCTCACAACTATAATGAGGATGGACATTCTCTCAATGTTATGGCCGATTTAGGTTACTCAGAGTAGTTCTGTATGGGTTGACGTGCACTGACCTGAAATCAGACTACTACCAAATGATTGGTATTGTGAGGACGGACATTCCCTCCAAACCATTGATTTTAGGATGACACATGCATTAATGATGTGATGATATGAGATTTGATGGTCTTATTTTTTATTTAATGACTTAAGTTTTTTCATAATGCTAAAATGAACTGTCTATTTTGGGAAGACGAAGGACATAGGTTTGGCTTTCGGCCACCTTCCTAAAATGTTATTGAATGTTTTATAATGATTTTTTCCCGAAATAGTTGCATTGATTATGATGACATGTTTTTATAACTGATATTGAGAATTGTAAGATTCTCATCCTATTTGTTTCTTTTCCATAATGATTCTAGGGTGTCTATGTGTAAATCTCAGAGGCGATGAATGAATTAGTTTTTTAGGCCCTTTTGATTGGCTTTGTTTTGATTGTTTTTGTAAATAGTTATATACCATTATTTTGTACCATTGAGGCCTATGATGTATGTAATGTACCTTGAGTTACTCTTGTATATGACTCCGTTCTATATTTATATATTGTGTACTTCTGCTTTAGGCTCATAATCTATATATTATATAAATGCTTTTCATTAAAAATTTGATATTGATCTAAGTGACATACTCTAATACGATTGTTAATACATAATTCTGGATATGTCATTAGCTTAAGTATTAGGTTGTTACACTCAATCCCTTCCATCTTGCACATGCCTCTCCCTTTGTTGTTCCTCACTCTCACTCCTCTTCACCTCCTCTTTAGGGTGTGGGTTCATAATGCTTAAATCGGAAACAAATGTGTCATATTTTAAGAAAGTGAGACCCTAAAAACTAGTCCATGAATGATTTGACCAAGATCTAACTCATAATCACACTCAATACCTTGGATACAAATCACACAACCCATCTACATGGCCATGTTTTCATACTCCTCACAACATCATCAGTACCATCTATGCTACAGTAGCATTCCCATGGCGTACGGAATGATTTTATGAGTGGGTTGGACAAGTTGGATGTATTTTGGTTGGACAAGTGATGGGATGGCTCTCCATAATTATTTAATAATGTTATGGATTATTTAATGTTCAAGTTAAAAGTAGCATAACTATTGCTATTTATCTAGGTATTTGTTAGTTATACTAGGGTAACGATATTAGGATGATACACTACAAATATGCAATCAAGGTGATTCTAGTGGTGCTGGAAAGCTAAAATACAAAGCTACAACTTTTATGTTTACAAAGCTTTCCAACACCACGAGAATCACCTTGATTGTATATATGTAGTGTAACATCCTAATATCTTTATCCTAGTATAACTAACAAATACCTGGATAAATAGTAATAGCTATACTACTTCTAACTTGAACAATAAATAATCCATAACATTAATAAATAATTATAGAGAGCCACAATAAAGGTAGGTCATACATATATACATCAAAAGTCTTAGTGGGCAAAGTGTTATATATGCAACACAACTACAACTCAAAGTAAATGTATACAAGAATTATCATACAACAAAATACTAAAAACTATCTAGTCCTCTTGCTCTTTCTTCAGTTGCTTTACTCCTTTGCTAGGGTCTTGATCTGCCTTTACCATGGAAACATAGAAAGGGATAAGAACATAAAAATTCTCAGTAATATACATGTATCTCATGGCATTGATTAATATAAATTGCATATCAATATAATCTATATCAACATTATACAATCGCTCATACAATTGTATAACGTATCAAAGCTATCTCACATCTACTTAGCCTTATAATACTCGAGCTTAATCACAATAGATTATGGTTGCTACAAGATATTAAATCTCTATTTAATATCACTAGAACATTCATATGCTACTGTTATGTAAAGGTTCACTAAACACAATGCATAATCTATAAGCCTAAGCCCCTTACTCGTATGATAAGAACAACTATCTACACAGTTGTAACATATCACAACTAGTTCATTCATAAACTTGTTATAGGTACTACACATATAACATTTTTCTATGAACAAACTCATCAACTCTGAAATGTAGGATTAGCGACAAGCAATGAAGTCTTTACTCCATGCCACTTGAATATTTACATTCTCTTACTCGATGTAAACGTTTGCTAAGCTAATCTCTAACCTTAAACTCATAAGCATATAGTCAATGATATTGAACAACTGCTCATACAATTGTAAAATATCATCTACACAAGACAACTACCCATACAATTGCTAAGGAATAAGAAATGAGTATGAATGCCATATGCTCGCATGTATGCAATGTTTAGTAATGATAATTATGAAATACAATGTAATTGTGTAAGTGTAGAATTGTGTGTGTGTCGCCTACATATTCCACGTTCTCTTTAAACTTGTAGATAAGAAGACTAACTCTTCAAACTACCGAATAATGAGTGGATTGGTTCCTACGCACACTAGTGAGAGTACTATTTCCACTACATATAAACTAGTAATTCTGGTACTAAATAGCAGCTAAGGCTAAATCCTCACTCAAAGAGGCTTTTGGATTTTACCCTCCATCTCCTTTGAGCATATAATTGTTTATCATAAAAGATTACTCTACTTTGGAATTAGCAAGTAACAGGAAACTATGCAGCGTTCTGTATAACTCATACAAAATCATCACATTAACTAATCACATGGTTCTCTCTAACCAAGTGAAGAACTAAACTCTGGCAAACATGTAGTATCAGCTTACTTCTAACTCATAGAGGAGCAAATTCCATGTTTCTAGTTAAGTAATCATAATAATGATTCTTGTATCTAGCTCACCTTATTTTCACATCACAAGTGGTAAACTATGCCACCCTAGTGTACTTAAGGTCCTAGATACCTACTTTAGACAATTCCTAATTATTAGAATGCTTAAAGACTGGAACTTCTATACTATCTCTATACTAAGTCCATTTATGCATCACTAACTATTAGGCAACTCATGCACTATGACAAATGACTATTGCCAACTAAACTCAACTTACTTGTATCTAGTATACCTTATCCTCATCACCTCATATGTGATATTAAATGCAACATTGGGTTGCCTAAGGGTCTAAATATCTACCTATGGCAATTCATTACTCTTGGTTGCATTAAGATCTCTTATTTTCCTATATATGCAAGATGGTATTTCTCTGTTACAAATACTCCTATTAATGTCTCAACACACTCTACAAGAGATATAAAAGGAATCTTAACAAGGAGGGAAACTCAATTCATCAAAAATAATATTCTTGAGAATTCTTGGAACCCACGCCTCGACGCAACTTTGTCATGCTGTGGCGCCAAACTCTCTGCCACACTCATGCCTCGACGTGATTCAGTCACACTACGGCACCAAGCTCTTGGCCTCTCTCACGCCTCATCATGGTTCAGTCACACCGCAGCGCGAGGAGTTTTCTGCAAAAAAATAGCCATTGTTCTATTGGCTTCAAATCTATTTTTAACCTTCCAATCATTCAAGATCAATTTTCTTATGATTTACAACACCAATTACAACCTTTAAATTTGTTATAACTCTCATGCAACCTATTAAATTACTCAAGCATGAAATTAGGTTAAGAATCACACAAACTCAAATCCATTTTCTAAACTCATCATCAATGAACCAAAATGGTTTGTCTTAAGCCACAAATGGCTATCTTGCACTAACTAAGTTGAAATTGTCCTAACTTAATCCTTGGAATCAAGAACCAAGCCAAGAACATAGATTTGGCTCTCCAAATCCATTTTCTACTCATAAAACCTAAGTTCATTCAAGGTGAACAAAAAGGAAAAGATGAATAGAAACTCCCCTACCTCTTGTAGACAAGATGATACTCAAGCTTTTCCCTTTGATCTTCTAGTTCCCCTTGACTTTTCCTCCCCTTTCCCCTCTTCTTTCTTCCCTTACATTTTTTATTTCTGTTTAGTCTGTCCCCAACCGAGAGATAGAGAGAAAATAAGGAAGGGAAGTCTAACTTTGGGACTTATAGGATAGGAACCAAGTTTAGCTGAAACTTTGTATCTGTTAAAATACTTAGATATTAGTAAATCAATTTTCTTAACTTCTAACAACTTTAGAATAAATACTAGGATTCATCTAATTTATTGTTTCACTAATATTTTATTTTTCCATATCTGCTACTAGTCAATCCAGCATTAAAACGCACAATTAGTATGCCTAAAAATATCAAACTAACTCTGATTACTCTCAAATTTTAACTACATCCTCTTCCATCTATTTGTGACTTAGAAACAAACTCTCTAGGTTTATTTCTCTCAACTTAGCAATTTATGCTACTATCTGAGTCATTTTAAACTACTTTTCACATTCTAGATTGCAACAAAGTGCCTAAACTAAGCCAATTTGTCACAAAATTAACCAGACATGTTAATCAAGTGTTATGTTACCTTTGTAACATAAACTAGTCTAACATGCTAAAAAGAGGATGTTACATGTAGCTCGCGATATTCCTAAAATACTATATAAAGGTCAGATAGCAAAGTTGCCTAGATTAGATTTGATTGTGTTTCCTATTTCCATTGATTGGCTTTCCTATAAAACCAAATAAAGTCAATGAGATACTATACATATCAAACATTAATAAATCTCATTAATTATAATTAAAAAGCAAGTACAAATGTCATCAAATTAATTACAAGATATATTATCATAATAATTGCATTTATGACTTATCAAAATGAGAACAAATCTAAAAATGGGATTTATCATAATATTTGTTATAAGAGATTAATTAATTATAATTAAGATCTAATAAAATATCAATTATACACCAAAATTATGCATTATTGACAACCTGTCAAAGAGGAAGCGGGAGCATCAAAATGTATAACCTCTATATCACCTGATTGAGTAGGATGAATCTGAACATACCAAGGGGGATCCTAGTGGTGGTGATGATGGTGGAGTATGAAAAACAACTTCAATACTATATACAAATGCTTGTTCAAGCATATTACAAAGGTTTGGATCATAGGAAGGACCAACACCCTTACCAGCTTCCTCTTCCTTTTTGTTCCTATCCTCCACAGTTGTATTGTAACATCCTAATACCAGATACCTTAGTATACAACATTAGCAATGTCACTTTTAGACTAAAAACATAATGAGATATATTTTATATCCATAATCTTATCATAATCATTACAGACAGCCTTATGAAATGCGAAAACATGTATATATACATTTACAACATTAGCCTTAAATGGCATATTGTACTACATAATAGTTTTTTACATTACAAAGTGAATATAAATAAATACATAAGCTTTGTTACTAAAGCATATAAAACTATACTACTCTTCATGTTTTTTCTTCTTTCCCTTTTTAGGGCTTCCACCTAGATTTACATGGCAATACAATGGGGTGAGAATTCACAAATCCTCAGTATAAACATTCCAATACCAGCATGTATCCATTCACAATGAATAAACAAACCAAACAAACCAAGAATATATTTGTAACAAGTATATAAGTCTTTACTCTATACTAAAGGAACAATCTCATACTCACTTTATGTGTTACCCCCAAACAAATAGAAACCCAAAGGTAAACAAGACAATCGTCCATATAATTGTCACCGAAAGGCGAATGCAACAGAAAACCATATGCTTATGCTTATGTCATATGACTATGCCTAACATATGTCCTAAAGCAATGAATATGAAATGTAGTTAAAATATTGTTTGTGAAATGTCGTCATGAACTCGTCTATTCCCAGGAACCCAGTTTCTTGTATTATTTTGAGTAGCATGATCACGACAATTTCTCACTACCTAGTAATGAATGGACTCTTTTCGACCTATCACAATGAGTATATTTGTTCCACTACATATATCGGTAACCACTGTTACAAATACGCAAGAAGAACAAGTATGTAAAAACATGCAAAGCTATTTTGTGTAACACAAACAACATCACAAAGGATACTCTCCTACACGAGTGTATATCCAATGGTTACACATGAGTATATCCTCCTCCACGAGGTTCTCACTCATTTACTATAGGAATACTCACATATTTACTCAATGTATTATTCCCATCACATAATTATTATCACAAGGTTCACACTAACTAAGTGAAAGAACTAAAACTAGAAAACATGCACTCATGGCTCAATTCTATCTCATAAAGGAACTAACTCATGCTTCTAGCATTTCTCATAATTCAACCTTAATATTCAAGGGAGAAAAGTATGGTACACTTACCAAGTAAGCTCAACTTTACAAGAAAGGAGCTAAGCTAAATCACTTCGCAAGTGATATAAGCATACAACCCTCAACAAGTGCATAACAAGCTATATTCACTAATAACTAATGCACAACAGGCTAATTCCTAGGTTAAATCACTTTCCATAGTGAACACCTTTGGAAATCCACCATTTAAGTCCCTATAGAACCCTCAAATTCTATTTTCAAGAAGGGTTTACTCGAATAGACCCTGAGGTTATTCGAACAATACCCCAAATATTACCAATTTTGTGTGTTTCTATCTGATGTTATTCGAATAACACATGGTTTATTCGAATAACTGATGTGAAATCAAAAAGTGAGACGAATCGCAAAAAGTAATAAAAAGTGAGTAAAAGTATCATCCCACGAGGATTATGCTATCAATTACTAAATTCATCAAATCGGCACTATTCAAGCTATCAAAAAGAGAGTTGGTAAAAACCATAAAAAGAAAGAATAAACAAAAATAACAAAAACTAAATTTAATTAATTAGGTTGAGTTGGAAAGCAATGATATGAAAAGGTTAGGGGTCAGATTTCACTTGAACTCTTTAAATGCAAAGTCAAATATTGGTTTAATCAAGTCTTATTCTAATGATTCATGATCAATTCCCAAAATTAATCAATATCCAATCCCTTGGTATATTAATCCTCTTACACTGTTTAGAATTAACTAATCCCTTAGTCTAATCCCAAATAGAAAGAAATTATCAAGAACGAGGGAATTAAAAGAAAGACCACATAACCCATAATGTCTATTCCTAGCGATTGCAGAAATTATAGTGTTTATCACAAGTTCTAGGTTCATACAAATTTTTTCAAATCATACATAAACCCAAAAATCATTCCCAAATTGGCCAGATTTAGAAAAATATTAAGAAAAGAGATAAATGTAACACCAACTATAGAGTATCATATTTAAGACTAATCCTAATATAACTTACCCAAGTTGTAAAAGAATTAATCTTGTAAAAACATTGATTTTAAAATTTCATTTGTGGAATAAAATAAAAATAGTTAGATTAAATAAACTGTAAGTATATCTTGTAACTGAAATCACACCTATATTATACATAAATACTGAAAGCCTTGTGTACAAATAATTTACATAATACTGTTACATACCAAAAGATAAAATGTACAATAGACATTCCAAAATATAACTACTAAACTTAAACTCCTAAAAACTAACCTAAGGATTTGGGTCCTCAAAAGGATCATCCCCACATCATCACTAAAGAACCTAGGCGGATATAACATTCGCCTCATAAGGGTCCTTGCAGAAGATACCATAGAGTCTTCACGCTGTGTATACACAGTGTTACCCCAGAGTTCACGAATCGACATCGTACATTCTAGGCGTATAGACGCGTGTTGCATCAAAACAGGAATCCCATCGCGAGTTCCACTTAAGTTCAGAATTAAGTCCCACATATATATAAACCGTTCATTGTCAAAATCAAACCTCCAAGTATCAACCCCACCATGGAAGTTTACTTGGACAAAACCCAAAACTTGGCGCCTTGCCGCCATCTCAATAAACAAAGAGTAATATCACTGATAGTAAAAAGAGTTATCAGCTCCTTCATCTTCCCAGTCTTCATCAGACATACTGTAAAATAGATATAATACAACAAAGAGGTGAGATCCCCTATATCAATACTAGTATGGCAGTAGAGAAAATGATAACAAATAAATAGAATATAATATTAAGATAGTAAATCATATTATTATATATCAGGTAAATAAATCAGATAAGTATAATCATCATATCAATATGCTCACCAACCATGCATATGCACAATGACCAATTCTTACTCCATGGAGCTAAACACAATTTCGGAGAGAATGATCTAGAAGACATGTCTGTAACTCGGCTGCCATAGCCAAAAGTGCTATCAATTTATCAACGTGTGCATCAAGGCATTGTACAAGATATTTTACGCCAGATCGTGATATAGGATAGTGTCTTGGTCCGAATCGTCGGTGTGTTTGCATCAGTCTGCCTTACGAACAGAAGAGCTACCAATTGTCTATAGCGAGGTACCCGCACCTCGACGCCCCCAAGGTCAATAAATGACCTACACTTATCTACTTGCACCCGCACATAGGTGTGGTTCATCTCCTAGGCATACAGCCTTAACCAAATAAGCTGACATGCTTTTCAATGCATAATGTATAATTCAAATACACATACAATCATTATTATTAAAGTATATCACATACCCTTGCCTTCTTTTAGTGGTATCATTATTTAATATAACTGGGCCCACCACAACAGCCCGATAGCAAATTGCTATTACTTTCAATCACGTAGCGATATTATCGCATTTTCACAATCGCAAAACACTTTTCTTATGTTTTCGAATCGCATAAAGACTTTTCAATGTTTTCTTAATCGTGTAAATATTTTATTACGTTTTCTCAATCGCATAGCCAAAAATTGTTGTTTTTAAATCGCATAAAATATTTCTAACATATTCTAAGCTCAAATTAAATCTTTTATCATTTATTTTAAAATTTGACTTTAATTCCAAATATTTTCTCACTAAAGACAGTATTTTCTACTATTTTCCACAAAATAACATTTCTTTGATTAAGTTATGATATTACAGCTCAAAATTTTCTAATGCACTTCAAAACCCATAGGGTGAGCTATACGTTAGTAAATTTCAAGTATTTAACTTTTATTTTAGTACATAACTTAATTAGACCAATTTTAACTCTAAAAAGTAAATTACTTTCATTTTAGATTCAAAAACCTTCTAAATTGATTTCTTATCATTTAAACACCTAAGTCTACACTTAGTGAAATGATTTTATATCTAGGACATCAAAAATGGCATATTGGCCGAATTCCACATTCTGCTTCATCAATCATATATGATTATTTTCCAACACTTTATTCCTTGTAAAAACACTTAATTAAATTTCTTGTCATAAAATCATTTAATCCTTGATTAGGAAAATAATTTAGGGCATTTGGCTCCCTTAGTAGTGTTGAGGTCGTGTGCCTCTAGGTTCTTTGGAACCATCATGTAATTCTTCTATCATGTGAATCACATCCTAAGTTACACAAGAATTAACATGATTTCTAAATCACACATGCAAGCATACTATCAAAGCTATAAGCACATCAATCACAAATAAGGAATGCTTAAACACTCAAATGAATAAATCCTTATGAATTTTTCACCACAAACAATCCACTTCCTCACCACCAACACATAGTTAATGAGGTTAATCTCCCTCTTACCTCAAGGAAGACAACAAACTTTAAGTTCCTCCTCCTCTTGATTTCGTGAAGCACCAAAGAAAACCCTAAAAATCTTAAACAAATGTAAAAGTCATAAACCAACCTTGAAAACAATAAACCGTGGATCAATCATAGTCTAGAAATTCAAGAATCCAACTTAGGATCAAGAAATCAAGAAGTTACCTTAAGAGTAGGAAATCAAAGGTTGATTTTTGAAGCACTTAGAGAATGATTTAGGTAAAACTCACAAAAGGAAAAAGTGTTTAGAATAGTATCTAAGTTTAGAAAGTAGGATTGGATAAAATTATGGAAGTGTGGAGGTAGGGTTTAGAGGTGGAGGCCGTGAGCTCCAAGAAGAAAAGAAGAGTGGTGTTCTTCAGTGTTCTTGATGTTCTTAAAGAGAGAGAATGAAGAGAATAGATCTTTGTGTCTCAAAGTGTAGTAAAATGAAATAGAATAGGCTATTACTCTGTGCATGGCCGTGTGAATAAGTGAGTAGGCATGTTAAAACTTGTTTAACAAGATTAAAACTATCACATGACCTATGTAATGTAATGGTCATCAAGTGGTCATAAAGGATCATTCAAGAACATGGTAGAAAGCCTGGTGGCCGTGTGGCTCAAAGGAGTAGCTAACTAAGTTTGATTTCAACTAGTTTCTAGTTACACCTCAATTAGGTAGTTAGTTCACTTAAGCTAACTAAGTTAGGTTATTTAGTTGCATAACTAACTATCTAGTTACATGATTAAGTCATTGCATAGGTCATGCATTAGTCATTCCTTCTAGATGATTCTAGATCTTTTTGTGTAGTTAGGGTTTCTAAGTATTTAGTAACTAAGTTAGTTCCATTTAGTTACTAATTAGACTATTAGGGTAACTTCATTAGTTTATCTAGTTACTTAGTAACTAGTCCAACCGTTTTCGTTGACTATTTCCTATTGGCTAAGAAAAGTCTAACCATCAATATTGACCATTTTCTATTGGCTCCTCAAGAATGAGTCAAAAAGGCTATTTCCAATATAAATTTTGACAAATAAAAGATACCTAATCTATTACCCGATAAGCAGAAGCTGCTGTTAATAAAATAGTGGATATTTCTCCGACAGTTAATAAAATATGAAATATTTTTATTTTATAGATAAATTATAAAAATTAAAAGATCGGTCAAAGTGTCCCTCGGATTCGGGTTTAGTAAGATCCCCCGGCTCCGAATTAATCAATAAAGATTTTTCCCGACCCAAAAATTATTATTTTTCTGACTCGAAGCAAACCTCACACAACGATCAAAAATAGTCTCTGAATATTTAAAATAATTTTATATCACACAGAAAACACAAAACAATACAATTCAGGCATTACTGTAAAATAACAAAACTTGGGGTGTTACAACTTACAATAAACACATAAATCATTAAATAGAAACATTGATTAAACTCATAAAAGAATTTTCATCATCCAAGAGCAAGATCCATCATCACCTTAATGAAAAAGGGTTTAGTTACACATGGAAAAAAAAGAACACAAAAGGAAGAATATGACAAACTCCATTGTAGAAAAGTAGAAAGGTTGAAGAAAATCCCTAATCTTCAAGCATAATTACGCCTACACCACATTAGGGTTTGTACCTCTTGACGGCTACCGCATTCTATCCAAGTGTCTCCACACCTCTCCAATTTGGCATAACTTTTCTATTTAAAAAGAATCCAGCGTGTTCTGTTACGCATTCAGCGCTCAAGTGCTCAATTTCCAGCGCTCAGGCGCTAAGTTACTTAAATCACAGTGTGGTATTCGATATCAGTGCTCAACCGCTGACTGTCTAGTGCTCAGGCCCTAGTTCACTTAAGTAGAACTCTCCAACGCACAATGCACGCTTAAGCAGTGGGATTCCAGCGCTCAAGCGCTGGCTCACTTAACTTGATTTTTGAGCTTTTCTTTAACACTCAAGTGTCCAGTCTTTTCCATGTGTAAACACCTAACAAAACACATAAAAACACGTAATAAAAATGTAATTAAAATAATAAAAACATAATAAAACTCAAGAACAAAACTAAATTAAAAAGATTAAAAGATGATGAAAATCTAAGATTTTGAAATATAAAAATATGAATTTTTGCAGGTTCATCAATAACACCCACGGTTTACACATTTAGCAACTTCCTGTGATTGTGTTATTCGAATAACACCCTAGTTTATTTGAATAACACATACCATAAATGCATTTTCTGGGTAGTAACCAATCAGGTTACTATTCCATTGATCCTCAAATCATATCCCAATCCTCAGACTTGGATTCTAAGTGATTTTCAACCATAACTAAGGTCCCTAATCATATAGCAACCCTCAAACAATTCCAAAACATCTAGCATGGATTTATGACCATGAATCACATCGCAAAATACCTATTTCTCAAACTCAAACACAAAGAGTCTCATGGACATTCCTTTGATCCAAACTATCAACCATGCATAGATTAACTCAAATACAATCATACCTCAAGTTTCTATTGAGTTCATCTAACTCAATCTCTAAGAAACTCATAAAAACCCACTTCCTATCCTAATATACATGAACCATGTATCAAGAAGGGTAGAAAAGAATGGTTAATCAAACACCCCTACCTTTTGTAGTCAAGACAATGATCAAGCTTTAGCTTTGCTCTTGATCTTCCTTGTTTCCTCCTTCTTTTTCCTCTTCTTTCTTCCTTCTTCTTTCTTTCTCTCTTCTTTCTCCTCTGTTTTCTGTATTAGCTTTGAGAAATGGAGAGAAAATGAAGAAGCAAAGTCAAAGATGGCTTCTTAAAGGATAGGATCCAAGATAGGCTAGAACTTTATACCTCGTACGAATACTTTGATCTCACAAATATAAGTTTCATAACTTCCAAAGATATTATAAAAAATCCTAGGATTAATCTAAATCCTATTCTCATAATTTCCATAAGTTTCTATATTTGTTACCCATCAACCCGATATTAAAACACTCAACCAATGTACTTAAAAATACCAAACTAACTTAGATCACTCTAAAACTTTAACTACTTGAGGTTTCACACATTTATGACCTAGAAACATATCATCCATGATTATTTCCATTAACTAAGCATTTTAAGCCATTTCCTGAGCTAATAACAACTATTTTTCACACATACTGTTATAGTAAAGTGACTAAATTAACTCAGAAAGCCACAAAATAAACAGGCATGCTAAACAAGTATTATGCTACCTCTACAAGCATTTACAAGTCTAGCATGTTATTAAGGGTATTATAAGTATCAATCATTTCCATCATTTCATTATAACTCTCTTATTCTTCTAGTTCATCATGGACTTCTACCAGAGGAGTCTCCAATTCTTCAACAATTTTTATTCCCTTGCTCTTCTTTCTCAATTCAGTATTATTTGAGCTAGATGTCCCAAATTCTACTTTCTCTTTATAATTTTTCTCTTCTTACTCTTCTTGTCCCTTCTCATTTTTTCCCTGTTCATTTTCTTCTTATGTTTCATCTTTTTGTTCTTCTGTTAGCACCATTTTTAGTACTCCTTAAGCTAATCCCTCATTGTTTTCGTACCGTAAGCTCAAGAATATGTTTATTTGCTAATACGATGGTGGGTCATAGTTTAGTAAAGATTTTAAGTAGGTCCACTTGGACTATTGTATGTATGAATGATCTTTCATATTTCATGGGAGATATTGGCCATATATTTATAGTTCTTGCATTAAGCTATCCAAAATTAGGTCTACTTGTATCACAAGCTCATGTTTCTACGATCTTAATCTATATTTACTTGAATGATGCTACAGATATCGATCAAATCTAGTTGTTATTAATTTAAAATTGAACAAAAGCAAGACAAAGAGTGAGTGAAGTCTACTCCTAGGCTAAGTCTTGCCTAAGCTCTTTAACCAGTTTCTCAAGGATAGGAAAGATCGATTGTAACGCCCCTTTTTGGGAGGGAGTGTCACATTTTCATTTACAATGTAGAAAATAAAAATGAGCATTATGACCCGGTTCTTTATATAATTATAAATCTACTTGGTTATAATCGTGTGATTAAATTAGTGAGTATATTTTTTTTATTATAATTAATAAAAATGGTGATAAGGCAGAATTACAATGAATAGTAAAATAGAAATAAAGCACACATCAAACCAACATACATGAACAACAACATATCATTATATTAAACTTGTTTGATTACAGTGCCTGAATATATAAAAAGAAAAATTATACATGTATGCCCAATAGATCGTAAATATACAGCCCACCCAAAATAGTGACACATTAGGTCCCCAAAATATACCCTGATAGCCATCAATAGCTATCGACAGTATCACTTCCTAAGATGAGGAGCAACAGTGTCAGGATCCTCCTCGGGATCCTCCTCAGGATCTTCCTCATCCGAGGAAACCTCCATAGGAGCCACCAAGTAACGGGCCAAGGCCCGAGTAGTGGAATCAAAAGACTCCTCCTATGGGGTGTAATAACGATCACCCCACATCTCCCTGATGGGCAAATAAAACTCCAAACATAAGCTGACACAGTAAGTAAAGATCGGTGGTTGATGGCGCCTCTAAGCCAGTGAGATCGACACGTCTCCTGGTAAACACAGCGATCAGAATTTAGGTTGATGTGCCAGCAGTCTGGGCCTCCAAGGAAGGTCAAACGCACATCACCTAAAAATCCACGTGAGCGTGCCGCCACGACCCAACAGTAGGTGCTAATCGCAGTCAGGCCAGAAGTTGGGGAAATCGGGAGCTTCACCCTCTTTACCGACGTCTTTGATGGGACACAATATATAGATAGAAAATAATAGAAATATAGGAAAGAGGTAAGATATCCTACCATTATTACCAGTTATGGCAATAGAGAAACAAAACAGCGCAAGGTGCCCACATAGCATTTCAAGATCAATAATAATAATAATGAGCATTAAATAACAGCAATTAAACAATTAAGCAGTTCCAGGCAATTATACATCAGTAGAGCAATAGTTCCAATATGTGATAACAATTAAAATGCTAGATAGGATATGGACTCATTATACACATGCATACAATATCAAAATCCTACTCCATGGAGCTAGACACAAACAGTCGGAGAGAAAGATCAAGAGACACGTCTACAACTCGGCTGCCGCGGCCAAAGTGCTATTACTCATCAGTTTATCCACGTGCATATCAAGGTATTGTACAGATAGTTTACGTTAGATCATGACATAGGACAGTGTCTCAGTCCGGATTGTCGGTGCGTTTGCATTGATTTCCCCATAGGCAAAAGAGCTACCAACTGTCCATTGCGAGGTACCCGTACCCCGACGCCTCCAAGGTCAACAGTATGACCTATACTAGTCTACTTGCACCCGCACAAAGGTGTGCTCAATCTCCTAGGCAACATAGCCTTAACAATAGTCCAACGGAGTTTCACAATGCATGACGACTCAATGCATAATCATGTATGTTTATCAATACATGCTTTTCCACAATATGCCACAATTGGCCAAAGTAAGCATCATAATTTTATTAGTCCTACACTTGGACCCACATTAAATAGTCTAAAGCCTTCTAATGGTACATTACATTTTTGGTACATTATGGAATTATTTAGTGTTCTCACTTACACTCATGTTCGTACTTTAATTGAAAATCATTCTAAGTCTTTTAGGTAGAGTTCCACTCTTGGTTCTTTCCGTTTTATGAAATCCTAATTAATTCCTAATTGTCCAATTTAGTTAAGTTCCACTTCAATGTAATGGTTCTTATGAAATTCTTTCCATAATTAGGTTCCTTACTTTAAACTTAGTCTTATTCACTTAAAGAATTATTTCTAAGTCTTATCAATGTCTCACACATCCTTATTTGTTCTTAAAGTCCAAAGAATTCATTTAGGTTACTAAATTTGTTTCCTTCCATTATCTAATCCTCTTATCTATTTACTTAATTAATTAAATGTCATAGTTGTATGAAATCATGTGTTTGAGCCATTTTTAGCCATGAAGGCCGTGAGCCTCTCTAGGTTTTAGGATTCCAAATTTGCAATCACTTAATTACATGTTGTTCACTTGATTAGCTATGTCTCCTGCTTGTTATAAACTTTCACCAAGAACCCTAATTTTTTGCCCCAAAATCATGAGCCCCCCTAGAGGAAGTCTAGGTCATTTTCATCCATTTCAAGTGTTCCAATCCATTCAAGTATATCAACATACATAACTAATCCATCAAATAGCTCAAACAAATTAAAGACAATATGTAAATATACAAATCATGCAAACAAAGAATAACCCTCAATAGGATTTTCTCACAATAAATCATAGCACAATGTTCCTTAATACCAATAGAGGTTGAGGAGGAGTATCTTCCTCTTACTAAAGAGAAGAAAACAAGAGAACCCCCTTTAAGCTCCTTGCAATTTTCGGATTTGGCACCTCCAAGAACCCTAAAATTTCAATCTCATCAAGATAGCACCAATGCTTGAAAAATAAGGTATAGATGGTCACAAAGGAGACCACAGAAACGAAAATAGGGAAAAGAAAGTGAAGAATCAAGAACCTTACCCAAAAACCCTAAGCTTGAAGCTTGAAGAAAGTGGTCAAGATGAAAGCTTTTTCAAGAATCACCAACTAGAGAAGTGTTTAGATGATGGAGGGGATTAAGAAAATGTATTTAGTTAGAATTTTTGTGATAGATGAGGCAAAATGGAGGGGCTGGCCCTGAGCTTTCTAGAGAGAAGGAGGAGAAACTATTTTGTGAAGAAAAGAGATGAAGCTTAGAGAGAAAAGTGAATAGAAAAGTGAAAGATGCTTTTAGGTTTTGAAATTAATGTGATATAATTAATTATGTGAAACACAAATCCCCCCCCAAAATGGTGCAGCAGCCGTGAGGTAGAGGGAGGAGAGAGAGAGAAATGGTTAGCTTCCTTGAGAAGCTTGTGTGCATTTTCAATAAAGGAGATGTGGTTAGACATAAAGTAGATTACATTAGGATAGGATAATGTGATTTAATAGTTAAAATAATGGGGTAATCAGGATTTTACTACAAGCTACTACCCAATGGATAATTGTTACAGTGCACAAAGCCAGTATTAATTATCCAATGAATAATAGAGCGTATCGCAAAACTTTAATTAATAGTGCATACAGAGATTTTATTTTGCAAATAAAACCTCAAAAATGCAAACCTCGCAAACTATGCCCGACCTCGGGTTTAGTAAGATCTGTTGGGAATTTTTGCGGATACAACACGCAGCGAAAAACAGGGATTCCCACCGAGGATCCATGCGAAAAGCCAATAATCTGAGTTTTAAATGATTTACCTCTTGAAGCATGAATCACTAACACCGTAATAGAAACGATGTCTCTGTGGTATCCACACGAATAGACTCACAAACGTCTAACGTCCGCAAAGAAGAGCTTCACGTCTCTCACATAGTGCTAGCTGCGAAGAGAAGAGAAGAAACCTGTCGCTCTCTCACTCACTTTTCTGTAGGTGCGGCTAGGGTTCAGAATTATCTCACTTAGCAGCTCCCTTAGTAGTACTATTTATAATAGTGACTGCCTTAAGTGAGTGTGAGCAGTAGCAAGGTAAGCTGTGCAACCCTAGACCCATCTGTTATGAGTCTGGCCCATATTTGAATCAGAGTCCAACTTGGATCCATTGCTCCAATTTTAGTACGCTCTGTGTGTGACCACAGGTTCTTATTACGTTGGCGGTAATATTAAAATCCCATTTTAATATTACAAGCAGTGAGCGGTATCTAGCAACACATCGCTGCTACCCAAGTAATAAGAATGTCAGTGATTTGACATAACCTTTTCGTGACCAATGTTTCCGTGTCGTTTAGTCCCTTTGTCAAGATATCCAGATTGAACACAAGGCATGGAATGCGTCACCCTTGTATAGTCCAATCATTCGTTTCCTAATACTCGAGTAGACTTTGTAACAACAAATGAGATCAATATCTCATATTGACTCATTTGAGATATTGATCTCATTTGTTGTTACAAAGTCTACTCGAGTATCAGGAAACGAATGATTGGACTATACAAGGGTGACGCATTCCATGCATTGTGTTCAATCTAAATATCTTGACAAAGGGACTAAACGACACGGAAACATTGATCACGAAAAGGTTATGTCAAATCACTTGACATTCTTATTACTTGGATAGCGTGATGTGTTGCTAGATAGACACGCTTGTAATATTAAAATGGGATTTTAATATTACTTGCCAACGTAATAAGAACCTGCAGGTCACACACATAGAGCGTACTAAAATTGGAGCAATGGATCCAAGTTGACTCGATTCAAATATGGGCCGACTCATAACGTATGGGTCTAGGGTTGCACACCTTACCTTGTCTTGCTCACACTCACTTAAGGCAAATCACTATTATAAATAGTATTGCTAAGGGGGGCGCTAAGTGAGATAATTCCAACCCTAGCCGCACCTACGAATGAATGAGTGAGTGAGAGAGCGACATTTCTTCTCTTCTCTTCGCAGCCTAGCACCGTGTGAGACATGAGGCTCCTCTTGCGGACGTTGGATGTTCGTGAGTCTGTTCGTGTGGGATACCGCAGACATCGTTTCTATTATGGTGTTAGTGATTCACGCTTCAAGAGGTAAATCATTTAAAAACTCGGATTATGGCTTTTTTCGCATGGATCCTCGGTGGGAATCCCTGTTTTCCACTGCGTGTTGTATCCGCAAAAATTCCCAACAATGGTATCAGAGCATCTTACAAAACCATGATTCAATTTTCTATTTTCGTTTACATGAGATAACATGTTTTCTGTTCTTGTTTTGACAAAAGATATGATCTTTAATATGTTATTTCTGAAAACTGTATGAAATCCTTTGCGAAAACATATTCTGTTTCTTATGTTGTATGCAAAACCGTGATGTTGTTTGCAAAACTTCATGAAGATGTTCATATGTTTTGTGAAAACCATTTTGTATTAAGATATATGTTTTTGCGAAGCTTTCTGGTATGTATGTGATACAAACAGCATTATGGAATCCTTATTCTCAATGCATGGCGCAAAGGTTTAGGAAACCTTGCTCTTGGCTTGCGGCGGCAGGGGTTATGGAATCCTTGTTTCTGCACAAGAGGCGCAGCGCAAGGGGTTTTGGAAACCTTATTCTTGTTTTGCGGCAGCAGCATCAAGTGTTGATGTCAAGCCGCCAACGAGGCGCCTGAAGTTCAAGTGTTGAACGACGGCGCAAGGGTTCCCTGCGGCACATGCTGCACCAAGGGAGGCGCAAGAGATTCAGCTCTTATTTTTGGTCCAGCGGAACCCCCGTGCTGCCTCTGCGTAGTGTGTTATTCGAAAGTGCAATATTTTTTATCCTTTTATAACTCATGAAAAATAATTATGTATTATTGTTATGAGTTTATATGTTCTTTGTGATGCATGGTGCATGGTTATGGCCTTAGTCATCTCTTTATGCCTTTTGGTTTTAATAAATACGACCTGCGTGTCGTGCCTTTCTCTCTACATTCTGATTGTACATTCTCTTCTCACCTAACTCCCCTCGAATGTAAAAAAGGTTTCTATATAATGTAATTATGATGTGGAGACAAGAAGGCAGCATCAAGTGAAGACGTTGGTGGGAGATGCTTGATGAAGCTGGCTTAGTTAATGCTACTCTCTTAAGGGCCATAACCATGTCACTTTTATTATATGCCTTTTATGTATGAGATGCATGGATATTGTTTATGGTATGATAAACGGTTTAATAAATGGTGAGATCTAATAATAATAATAATAATTCCCTCAAAGAAAATATTAAGTCATTATGTGATGCCTTCCAATGTGTGGCACTCGTCAAGACTAGTATCGATCAAGTGCAGGTCTGCCAAAGCAGGATGCCTTTATCTATATCAGTAAGACGCGATAGGATAAAGGTAATATCCAACTGCCAAACATTGGGTCTGACTTAACTAGGCCATTTCAATAGGATTGAAGGCTTAGAGGCATGAAGTTGGGCTTTAGTCCATTAGATGGACTTGAATAAGTGTTATTCACCTAACTATCCAAGAGTTACATATGATGTAATTGGAAAGTGTTTCCTACCTAAATAACTGAATTTTGGGTGATCAGCCAAAGCTGACTCAAAACTAGGTGAAATATGGATCTTGGCCTACTAGGAAATCTTACGATGGGATTTTCTGAGTCAATGTTGAGGGTCATTGACTTGAATAAAATAGTGGGAGACATATTTAATTAAAAGACCTCATTAAATATGTTTATGGCATGATACTTATATTTTGCATATTTCTGTTAGTAGATAACCATGGCAACAAACACATCGGGTACTTTATCATTGCGATCCATCCTTGAGAAGGACAAGTTGTCTGGAATGAATTTTCTAGACTGGTACAGGAATTTGAGGATTGTCCTCAAGCAAGAGAAAAAGCTGTATGTTTTGGAACAGCCTATTCCTGAGCCACCTGCTGCTAATGCCCCTAGAACTGAAAGAGATGCTTATAAGAAGCATCAAGATGATGCCTTGGACATTGGATGTCTAATGCTGGCCACCATGAACTCTGAGCTCCAAAAGCAACATGAGAACATGGATGCATACGATATGATCGTACACCTTAAGAAGCTCTATCAAGAGCAGGCCAGGCATGAGAGATTTGAGGTCTCTAAAGCACTGTTTCAGTGCAAGCTGGTAGAAGGAAGCCCTGTTGGTACTCATGTACTCAAGATGATTGGGTACATTGAAAACCTAGAGAGACTTGGTTTTCCTTTGGGCCAAGAGTTGGCCACTGACTTAGTCCTGCAATCGTTGCCGGAAAGTTTCAGTCAATTTGTCTTAACCTCAACATTAATTAGGTTGAAAAAATACCTCCAGAGTTGCTAGGCATGTTGAGAACTGCTGAGCAGAACATTAACAAAGGCAAAGGGAAGGCCATAACGATGGTCCAAAAGAATAAGGGCAAGAAACAGCAAAAAAGGCCCAAGGACAACTGGAAGGGCAAGGGCAAGGACAAGTCCAATCCTAGCACTTCTGGCATGAAACCAGTGGGTGGAGTGGCTAAGGAAGGTACATGCTTCCATTGTGGTCAGACCGGACATTGGAAGAGGAACTGTGCCAAGTTCCTAGAGGAGCTCAAAAAGAAGAAGGGAAGTGAGACTTCTACTTCAGGTATTTTTGTTATTGAAGTCAATTTATCTACTTCTGCATCATGGGTATTAGATACTAGATGTGGATCTCACATTTGTGTAAATTTGCAGGATCTAAAGAGCAGTAGACCATTGACGAAGGGCGAAGTCGACCTACGAGTTGGAAATGGAGCAAAGGTTGCTGCATTAGCTCTAGGGACTTATTTATTATCTTTGCCCATTGGGCTTGTAATAGAGTTAGATAACTGCTATTTTGTGCCTGCTATTAGTAGGAATATCATTTCTGTTTCTTTTTTGGACAAGAAAGGTTTTTCTTTTATAATAAAGGACAAGTGTTGTTCTATTTATATGAATGATATTTTTTATGGTAGTGCACAATTGAGTAATGGACTTTATGTACTTGATCTCGAAACGCCCTTTTATAACATAAATACAAAGAGGTTTAAATCAAACGATCTAAACCCAACTTTTCTTTGGCATTGTCGTTTGGGCCACATAAATGAGAAACGCTTCTCCAAACTCCATAAAGATGGATTCTTGGACTCATTTGATTTTGAACCATATGAGATATGTGAATCTTGTTTATTGGGGAAGATGACAAAGGCCCCATTTACTGGACAAGGTGAAAGGGCTAGTGATCTTTTAGGCCTTATACATAGTGATGTATGTGGGCCACTAAACACAACGCTAGAGGTGGTTTTCAATACTTCATTACATTTACCGATGATTTCAATAGATATGGATTTGTATATCTTATGAAGCACAAATCGAATCCTTTGAAAAGTTCAAAGAGTTCAAGAATGAAGTACAAAACCAACTTGGCAAGAGTATTAAAATCATTTGATCGATCGATCGAGGAGGAGAATACTTAAGCCAACAGTTTGATGATCATCTGAAAGAGTGTGGGATAATATCTCAACTCACTCCACCAGGAACACCACAATGGAATGGTGTCTCGAAAGGAGGAACCGGACCTTTTTGGACATGGTCCGATCCATGATGAGTCATGCAAACCTTCCAGGCTCCTTCAGGGACATGCTCGTTAATAGCAGCTTTCACACTTAACCGTGTTCCATCTAAGACGGTTCAAAAGACACCATATGAGATATGGACTGGGAGACGGCCCAGTATGTCTTTCTTGAAGATTTGGGGCTGCGAAGCTTACGTGAAACGTCAAGTTTCTGATAAGCTTGGACCTAAATCGATAAATGCTTCTTTGTGGGGTATCCAAAGGAAACCAAGGGATACTTATTCTATAATCCTACTGAGGGAAAGTGTTTATCGCACGGACAGCTGTGTTTCTAGAAAGGAAGTTTATCTCCAAAGGAACCAGTGGGAGAAAAGTAGAACTTGAAGAAGTTCAAGTTTCACAAAGCAGCAATGAACTAATGGTGGAAATAGAGCAGCCTCCACAAAATGTTGTGGAACAGCAACCTGCTCTAGCAGCACAAGACCTGCGTAGGTCTAACAGGATACGTCATCAACCAGAGAGATATGGATTTCTCATGACCCAACAAGGTGACGTATTGCTCATGGATCAAGATGAGCCTGTGACTTACCAGGGAAGCCATTATTAGCCCGAGATATGAGAAATGGCTTGAGGCCATGAGATCGAAATGGATTCCATGTATGCCAACCGGTATGGACCTTGGTTGACCCACCGAAGGGGTAAAACCCATTGGGTGCAAATGGGTTTTCAAGAAGAAAACCGACATGGATGGTAATGTGCATACCTTTAAGGCGCGATTGGTGGCTAAAGGTTTCAAACAAATTCATGGTGTAGACTATGATGAGACTTTTTCCCCTGTTGCGATGCTTAAATCCGTTCGGATCTTGCTTGCTGTTGCAGCATACCATGATTATGAAATCTGGCAAATGGATGTCAAAACTGCTTTCCTTAATGGAAATCTTCTCGAAGATGTGTACAAGACACAACCTGAGGGTTTCGCCACTCCAGAGGATGCTAGAAAAGTATGCAAGTTGCAACGATCTATTTATGGATTAAAGCAAGCTTCCAGAAGCTGGAATCTTCGTTTTGATGATACAATAAAACAGTTTGGTTTCATCAAGAATGAAGAAGAATCTTGTGTCTACAAGAAGGTTAGTGGGAGCACTATTGTCTTTCTGGTATTGTATGTTGATGACATACTACTTATTGGAAATGACATCCCTACCCTACAGTCTGTAAAGACTTGGTTAGGGAACTGCTTCTCTATGAAGGACTTGGATGAAGCCACCTATGTATTAGGTATCAGGATCTATAGAGATAGATCACTGAGACTGCTTGGCCTAAGTCAGAGTACATACATAGACAAAGTGTTAAGATGATTTAACATGCATGAATCCAAGAAAGGACTCTTGCCTATGTCACATGGTGTAAGCCTATCTAAGGCTCAATCCCCTTCCACCTAGGATGAGAGGGATCGCATGAGCAAGATTCCATATGCATCTGCAATTGGATCTATCATGTATGCCATGTTATGTACTCGACCAAACATCTCATATGCTTTGAGCATGACGAGTAGGTACCGTCGATCCCTATGTGAAAGTCACGGACTACTATCAAGAACATCCTTAAGTACTTAAGAAGGACTAAGGATTCGTTCTTGGTATATAGAGGCAAGGAAGAGCTAGTCGTAAAAGGTTACACTGATGCTAGCTTCCAAACCGATAAGGACGACTCCAGATCGCAATCAGGTTATGTTTTTTGCCTAAATGGTGGGGCTGTGAGCTAGAAGAGTTCAAAGCAGGAGACAGTCGCCGATTCTATCACAGAGGCTGAGTATATTGCTGCCTCCAATGCAGCAAAGGAGGCCGTTTGGGTCAGGAAGTTCATTACTGAACTTGGCACCATTCCTAGCATTGTGGACCCAGTGGACCTCTATTGTGATAATAATGGAGCCATTGCACAAGCTAAGGAGCCTAGATCTCACCAGCGATCCAAACATATACTTAGGCGCTTCCATCTCATTCGAGAGATCATCGATAGAGGAGATGTGAAGATATGCAGAGTACCAACAGATGATAACATTGCTGATCCACTGACGAAGCCTCTTGCACAGTAGAAGCATGAGGGTCACACTAGGTCTTTAGGCATTAGATATATGCCTGATTGGCTCTAGTGCAAGTGGGAGATTGTTGGTGTATGCCCTAGAGGCTAATACATTTTCTGTATTTACATATATTCTATTATGCTATTTTATATGTGAGGCATTTCATTTATTGTGTTCTTTTTGATAAACATAATAAAGTCCTTAGAATAGTAAGTTTAATGCCATAGGACATCAAGTGGATGACTTGATCGTGAGATCCTTTTGGTTACAACACTATTCTTAAATGTCCCTAGTCAAGTATTATTGTTAATTAGAACAACAATAATACATTGAGACTAGTATGTGTAGAGACTGATGACCGCATCTCACGGGTCATGGATATGAGATATCAAGTCTTCACATTGGTACATATTAGAGTAATGATGTACTGGACTGACCCACTATGAGAACGCTACATGGATCGTTACGTGAGTGTCATAAGCAATTCTCATAGTGACAATGGTGTTTGTGGTTCTTTGACCTGAAATCACTACGAGTCCTACATGAGGAGTTGTGTGTTTTAATGCCATCAAACGTCATCTGTAACAAGGTGATTATAAAGTTGGTTATTGGACATACCGCAAATCATGTAGAGGGATGTGAGTAACCTAGATGGAATTTGTCACTCCTACATAACAGGAGCGATATCTTCGGGCCCCCTGATTGAGTGAGACTGCGAAATGCATGGCCATGCTCAAATGAGTCAATATGAGATATTGATCTCATTTGTTGTTACAAAGTCTACTTGAGTATCAGGAAACGAATGATTGGACTATACAAGGGTGACGCATTCCATGCCTTGTGTTCAATCTAAATATCTTGACAAAGGGACTAAACGACACGGAAACATTGGTCACGAAAAGGTTATGTCAAATCACTGACATTCTTATTACTTGGGTAGCAGCGATGTGTTGCTAGATACACTCATCGCTTGTAATATTAAAATGGGATTTTAATATTACGCCAACGTAATAAGAACCTGCAGGTCACACATATAAAGCGGAGACTAAAATTGGAGCAATGGATCCAAGTTGGACTTGGATTCAAATATGGGCCAGACTCATAACAGATGGGTCTAGGGTTGCACAGCTTACCTTGCTGCTGCTCACACTCACTTAAGGCAGTCACTATTATAAATAGTACTACTAAGGGGGCTACTAAGTGAGATAATTCTGAACCCTAGCCGCACCTACAGAATAGTGAGCGAGAGAGTGACAGGTTTCTTCTCTTCTCTTCGCAGCTAGCACTGTGTGAGAGACGTGAGGCTCCTCTTTGCGGATGTTGGACGTTCGTGAGTCTGTTCGTGTGGATACCGCAGAGACATCGTTTCTATTACGGTGTTAGTGATTCACGCTTCAAGAGGTAAATCATTTAAAAACTCGGATTATGGCTTTTTTCGCATGGATCATCGGTGGGAATCCCTGTTTTCCGCTGCGTATTGTATCCGCAAAAATTCCCAACAGAATCTTGCTCATGCAATCCCTCTAATCCTGGGTGGAAGGGGATTGAGCCTTAGATAGGCTTACACCATGTGACATAGGCAAGAGTCCTTTCTTGGATTCATGCATGTTAAATCGTCTTAACACTTTATCTATGTATGTACTCTGACTTAGGCCAAGCAGTCTTAGTGATCTATCTCTATAGATCCTGATACCTAATACATAGGTGACTTTGCCTAAGTCCTTCATTGAGAAGCAGTTCCCTAACCAAGTCTTTATAGACTGTAGGATAAGGATGTCATTTCCAATAAGTAGTATGTCATCAACATACAATACCAGAAAGACAATAGTGCTCCCACTAACCTTCTTGTAGACACAAGATTCTTCTTCATTCTTGATGAAACCAAACTGTTTTATTGTATCATCAAAACGAAGATTCCAGTTTCTGGAAGCTTGCTTTAATCCATAAATAGATCAATGCAACTTGCATACTTTTCTAGCATCCTCTAGAGTAGCAAAACCCTCAGGTTGTATCATGTACACATCTTCGAGAAGATTTCCATTAAGGAAAGCAGTTTTGACATCCATTTGCCAGATTTCATAATCATGGTATCTTTGCAACAAAGCAAGCAAGATCCGAACGGATTTAAGCATCGCAACTGGGAAAAAGTTTCATCATAGTCTACACCATGAATTTGTTTGAAACCTTTAGCCACCAATCGCGCCTTAAAGGTATGCACATTACCATCCATGTCGATTTTCTTCTTGAAAACCCACTTGTACCCAATGGGTTTTACCCCTTCAGGTGGGTCAACCAAGGTCCATACCTGGTTGGCATACATGGAATCCATTTCAGATCTCATGGCCTCAAGCCATTTCTCAGTATCTCAGGCCAATAATGGCTTCCTGGTAAGTCACAAGCTCATCTTGATCCATGAGCAATACGTCACCTTGTTGGGTCATGAGAAATCCATATCTCTTTGGTTGATGACGTATCTGTTAGACCTACGCAGGTCTTGTGCTACTAGAAGCAGGAGTTCTTGTTCCACAACATTTTGTGGAGGCTTCTCTATTTCCACCATTGGTTCATTCTTTGCTTTGTGAAACTTGAACTTCTTCAAGTTCTACTTTTCTCCCACTGGTTCCTTTGGAGATAAACTCCCTTTCTAGAAACACCGTGTCCGTGCGACAAACACTTTGCCCTCGGTAGGATTATAGAAAAAGTATCCCTTGGTTTCCTTTGGATACCCCACAAAGAAGCATTTATCTGATTTAGGTCCAAGCTTATCAAAAACTTGACGTTTCACATAAGCTTCGCAGCCCCAAATCTTCAAGAAAGACATACTGGGCCATCTCCTAGTCCATATCTCATATGGTGTCTTTTGAACTGTCTTAGATGGAACACGGTTAAGTGTGAAAGCTGCTGTTCACAGAGCATGTCCCCAGAAGGAACCTGGAAGGTTTGCATGACTCATCAAGGATCGGACCATGTCCAACAAGGTCCGGTTCCTCCTTTCAGAGACACCATTCCATTGTGGTGTTCCTGGTGGAGTGAGTTAAGATATTATCCCACACTCTTTCAGATGATCATCAAACCGTTGGCTTAAGTATTCTCCTCCTCGATCCGATCGAAGGATTTTAATACTCTTGCCAAGTTGGTTTTGTACTTCATTCTTGAACTCTTTGAACTTTTCAAAGGATTCTAATTTGTGCTTCATAAGATATATAAATCCATATCTACTGAAATCATCAGTAAATGTAATGAAGTATTGAAAACCTCCTCTGGCGAGTGTGTTTAGTGGCCCACATACATCACTATGTATAAGGCCTAAAAGATCACTAGCCCTTTCACCTTGTCCGGTGAATGGGGCCTTTATCATCTTCCCCAATAAACAAGATTCACATGTCTCATATGATTCGAAATCAAACGAGTCCAAGAATCCATCTTTATGGAGTTTGGAGATGCGTTTCTCATTTATGTGGCCCAAATGACAATGCCAGAGAAAAGTTGGGTTCAGATCATTTGATTTAAACCTCTTTGTATTTATGTTATAGACGGGCGTTTCGAGATCAAGTACATAAAGTCCATTACTCAATTGTGCACTACCATAAAAAATATCATTCATATAAATAGAACAACACTTGTCCTTTATTATAAAAGAAAAACCTTTCTTGTCCAAACAAGAAACAGAAAAGATATTCCTACTAATAGCAGGCACAAAATAGCAGTTCTCTAACTCTATTACAAGCCCAGTGGGCAAAGATAATAAATAAGTCCCTACAGCTAATGCTGCAACCTTTGCTCCATTTCCAACTCGTAGGTTGACTTTGCCCTTCGTCAATGGTCTACTGCTCTTTAGATCCTGCACATTTACACAAATGTGAGATCCACATCTAGTATCTAATACCCATGATGCAGAAGTAGATAAATTGACTTCAATAACAAAAATACCTTAAGTGGAAGTCTCACTTCCCTTCTTCTTTTTGAGCTCCTCTAGGAACTTAGCACAGTTCCTCTTCCAATGTCCGGTCTTACCACAATGGAAGCATGTACCTTCCTTAGCCACTCCACCCACTAGTTTCAAGCCAGAAGTGCTAGGCTTGGACTTGTCCTTGCCCTTGCCCTTCCAGTTGTCCTTGGGCTTTTTTTTTTGTTTCTTGCCCTTATTCTTTTGGACCATCATTATGGCCTTTTCTTTGCCTTTGTTAATGTTCTGCTCAACAGTTCTCAACATGCCTAGCAGCTCTGGTAGTGATTTGTCAATCTCATTCATGTTGTAGTTCATGACAAATTGATCAAAACTTTCCAAGAACGATTGCAGGACTAAGTCAATGGCCAACTCTTGGCTCAAAGGAAAACCGAGTCTCTCTAGGTTTTCAATGTACCCAATCATCTTGAGTACATGAGCACCAACAGGGCTTCCTTCTACCAGCTTGCACTGAAACAGTGCTTTAGAGACCTCGAATCTCTCATGCTTGGCCTGCTCTTGATAGAGCTTCTTAAGGTGTACGATCATATAGTATGCATCCATGTTCTCATGTTGCTTTTGGAGCTCAGAGTTCATGGTGGCCAGCATTAGACATCCAATGTCCAAGGCATCATTTTGATGCTTCTTATAAGCATCTCTTTCAGTTCTAGGGGCATTAGCAGCAGGTGGCTCAAGAATAGGCTGTTCTAAAACATATAGCTTTTTCTCTTGCTTGAGGACAATCCTCAAATTCCTGTACCAGTCTAGAAAATTTGTTCCAGATAACTTGTCCTTCTCAAGGACGAATCGCAATGATAAAGTACCCGATATGTTTGTTGCCATGGTTATCTATTAACAAAAATATGCAAAATATAAGTAGCATGCCATAAACATTATTTAATGAGGTCTTTTAATTAAATATGTCTCCCACTCTTTTATTCAAGTCAATGACCCTCAACATTGACTCGGAAAATCCCATCGTAAGATTTCCTAGTAGCCAAGATCCATATTTCACCTAGTTTTGAGTCAGCTTTGGCTGATCACCCAAAATTCAGTTATTTAGGTAGGAAACACTTTCCAATTACATCACATGTAACTCTTGGATAGTTAGGTGAATAACACTTATTCCAGTCCATCTAATGGACCAAAGCCCAACTTCATGCCTCTAAGCCTTCAATACTATTGAAATGGCCTAGTTAAGTCAGACTCAATGGTTGGCAGTTGGATATTACCTTTATCCTATCGCATCTTACTAATATAGATAAAGGCATCCTGCTTTGGCAGACCTGCACTTGATCGATACTAGTCTTGACGAGTGCCACACATTGGAAGGCATCACATAATGACTTAATATTTGTTTTGAAGGAATTTTTATTATTATTATTAGATCTCACCATTTATTAAACTGTTTATCATACCATAAATAATATCCATGCATCTCATACATAAAAAGCATATAACAAAAGTGACATGGTTATGGCCCCTAAGAGAGTAGCATTAACTAAGCTAGCTTCATCAAGCATCTCCCACCAACGTCCTCACTTGATGCTGCCTTCTTGTCTCCACATCATAATTACATTATATAGAAACCTCTTTTACATTCGAGGGGAGTTAGGTGAGAAGAGAATGTACAATCAGAATGTAGAGAGAAAGGCACGACACGCAGGTCGTATTTATTAAAACCAAAAGGCATAAAGAGAGGACTAAGGCCATAACCATGCACCATGCATCACAAAGAATATATAAACTCATAACAATAATACATAATTATTTTTTTCGTGAGTTATAAAAGGATAGAAAATATTGCGCTTTCGAATAACACACTACGCAAAGGCAGCACGGGGGTTCCCTTGGTGCCGCATGTGCCGCGCAGAACCGTAAGCCCGAACAACATGAACACTTCATGTGCCGCGAGGAATCCTTACACCATCGTTCAACACTTGAACCTCAGGCGCCTCGTTGGCGGCTTGATATTAACACTTGATGCTGCTGCCGCAAAACAAGAACAGGGTTTCCAAAACCCCTTGCGCTGCGCCTCTTGTGCAGAAACAAGGATTTCAAAACCCCTGCTGCCGCAAGCCAAGAACAAGGTTTCCAAAACCCTTGCGCCGCGCATTGAGAATAAGGATTTCATAACGCTATTTGTATCACATACATACCAAAAAGCTTCACAAAAACATACATCTTAATACAAAACGGTTTTCACAAAACATATGAACATCTTCATGAAGTTTTGAAAACAACATCACGGTTTTGCATACAACGTAAGAAACAGAATATGTTTTCGCAAAGGGTTTCATACGGTTTTCAGAAATAACATATTAAAGATATTATCTTTTGTCAAAAACAAGAATAGAAAACATGTTATCTCATGTAAACAAAAACAGAAAACCGAATCATGGTTTCGCAAGACTCTCTGATACCACTGTTGGGAATTTTTGCGGATACAACACGCGGCGGAAAACAGGGATTCCCACCGAGGATCCATGCGAAAAAGCCATAATCCGAGTTTTAAATGATTTACCTCTTGAAGCGTGAATCACTAACACCGTAATACAAACGATGTCTCTGCGGTATCCACACGAATAGACTCACGAACGTCCAACGTCCGCAAAGAAAAGCCTCACGTCTCTCACACAGTGCTAGCTGCGAAGAGAAGAGAAGAAACCTGTCGCTCTCTCACTCACTTTTCTGTTGGTGCGGCTAGGGTTCAAAATTATGTCATTTAGCAGCCCCCTTAGCAGTACTATTTATAATAGTGATCCTTTGTGAGTGTGAGCAAAGCAGCAAGGTAAGTCAGTGCAACCCTAGACCCATCTCATTATGAGTCGACCCATATTTGAATCGAGTCCAACTTGGATCCATTGCTCCAATTTTAGTCTCGCTCTATGTGTGTGACCCTGCAGGTTCTTATTACGTTGGCAGTAATATTAAAATCTCATTTTAATATTACAAGCAGTGAGCGGTATCTAGCAACACATCGCTGCTACCCAAGTAATAAGAATGTCAGTGATTTGACATAACCTTTTCGTGACCAATGTTTCCGTCTCGTTTAGTCTCTTTGTCAAGATATCTAGATTGAACACAAGGCATGGAATGCATCACCCTTGTATAGTCCAATCATTCGTTTCCTGATACTCGAGTAGACTTTGTAACAACAAATGAGATCAATATCTCATATTGACTCATTTGAGCATGGCCATGTATTTCGCAGTCTCACTTAATCAGGGGGCCCGAAGATATCGCTCCTGTTATGTAGGAGTGACAAATTCCATCTAGGTCACTCACATCCCTCTGCATGATTTGCGGTATGTCCAATAACCAACTTTATAATCACCTTGTTACAGATGACGTTTGATGGCATTAAAACACACAACTCCTCATGTAGGAATCGTAGTGATTTCAGGTCAAAGGACCACAAACACCATTGTCACTATGAGAATCGCTTATGACTCTCACGTAACGATCCATGTAGCATTCTCGTGGTGGGTCAGTCCAGTACATCATTACTCTAATATGTACCCATGTGAAGACTTGATATCTCATATCCATGACCCGTGAGATGCGGTCATCAGTCTCTACACATAATAGTCTCAATGTATTATTGTTGTCCTAATTAACAATAATACTTGACTAGGGACATTTAAGAATAGTGTTGTAACCAAAAGGATCTCACGATCAAGTCATCCACTTGATGTCCTATGGCATCAAACTTACTATTCTAAGGACTTTATTATGTTTATCAAAAAAGAACACAATAAATGAAATGCCTCATATATAAAATAGCATAATAGAATATATATAAATACAGAAAATGTATTAGCTTCTAGAGCATACACCAACAAGATCTCCCATCGACATATTGATAGTTCAAGGTTTACTAGCCTCAGGAAAACATTTCATTATCCCAGCTCCGCTCAGCGCGCACGCAAAAATGAGGAATATACTAAAATATTTGATGTTTTCAGAAAAATCCATAAAAATTCCTGAAAATCACAAATATTAGAAAATAGATATTTGTCATGAAACAAACAATTTTTCAGGGCGTTTCACTAACTCTGCTCGGTGTGCATGTAAAATAAAGAATATATTAAAATATTCAGCATTTCTGGAAAATTCTAGAAAAATCTCCAAAAATCACGAATATTGGGAAATAATTATTCATGATGAAACAGATCATTTCTGGGGTGTTACACTGACTTTGCTCAGTGTGCATGCAAAACGAAGAATATATTAAAATATTCATCGTTTCTGAAAATATTCATGAAAATTTCCAAAAATCATAAATATTATAAAATGATTATCTACGATGAAATAAGTAATTTTTGGGGTCTTACAACTCTCCCCCTTTGAAAAGAAATTTCATCCTCGAAATTTTCTTACCTTAGAATTGTTGTGGGTATTGCTCCTTCATTTTGTCTGCCAGCTCCCATGTTGCATCTCCAGTTACGTCGTTCCAGATCACCTTCACTAATGAGATTTCCTTGCCTCGTAGTTGCTTTATTCTTCTATCCTTAATTCTCACAGGAGCACCAAATTATTCTTCTATCCTCATAGGTTAAGTTCTCTTTTAATTGTACTGTATCTGGTGCTATGACATGACTTGGGTTAAGAATGTACTTTCGCAGTTGTGACACATGGAAGACATTGTGAACATTTGAGAGGAAAGGGGGTAAGGCTATTTGATAGGCTACTGGACCTACTCGGTGAATAATCTGGTATGGTCCAAGAAATTTTGGAGTAAGTTTTCTAGATTTTAAGGCCCGGCCTACCCCAGTCGTAGGTGTGACTTTCAAAAATACATGCTCGCCTTCCCTAAACTCAAGAGGCTTTCTTCTTTTGTCTGCATAACTCTTTTGTCGGCTCTGAGCCGTCCTCATATTCTCCTGAATCATCTTAACCTTTTTAGTCATTTGCTGTATAATATTTGGTCCAATAGTAAGGCGTTCGCCGTCTTGGTACCAACATAAAGGTGTTCGACACCGTGGTCTATACAGAACCTCATAGGGGCCATCCCTATGCTTGAATGATAACTATTGTTGTAAGTGAATTCTATCAACAGTAGAATATCATCCCAACTTCCAGTCTGTTCTATAGTGCACGCTCTAAGCAAATCTTCTAATGATTGGATCATCCTCTCCTATTGGCCATCAGTTTGTGGGTGATAATCAGAACTTAGACGTAACTTTGTCCCTAATGCTTCCTGTAGACTCTGCCAGAACTTTGAAGTTAATCTTCGATCCCTATCCGAAACAATACTTGTAGGCACACCATGCAGTCTAACAATTTCTCCAATGTACAGCTGGGTCAGTTTCTCCAGTTTGTACCTTATGTTGATAGGGAGAAAATACGCTGATTTCGTGAGTCAGTCCACGATTACCCAAATCGAGTCATGTCCTTTTCTTGTCCTTGGCAAACCCACTACGAAATCCATTGCAATGCTATCCCACTTCCATTCAGGAATAGACAATGGTTGCAGTAATCCTGCCGGTCTTTAATGTTCCACTTTAGCTTTCTGACAAACCAGACAAGTTGATATAGGTCTAGTGACGTCACTCTTCATTCCATGCCACCAAAATAACTTCTTCAAGTCTTGATACATTTTTTTATGCCCAGATGCATATTCAGCTGACTTGTGTGAGCATGATCGATAATATACTCTTTAAGCTCTTGGTCACGGGGAATACAGACTCTACTTCGGAATCTCAGAATTCTGTCTGTCCCTTCCACAAATGCTATTTTGTTGCCTTGCTTCACTAGCTCTCTCATTTCTTGCAAGAACTTGTTGACCTTCTGCTTTTCTCGTATATCCTCCATTAGCTCACTTGAGATGGTGACCATGTTCATGTAGATCTTTCCTGGTTCTAATTCCACAAAAGACCATACATCTCTGAACTGCTCTATTAGGTACTTTTCCTTGATCATCAGGGCAAAGACACTGATCATCTTTCTACTCAAGGCATCTGCCACGATGTTTGCCTTGCCGGGGTGATACAGAAGTTGGAAATCATAGTTTTTCAGGAACTCCAGCTACCTCCGCTGCCTCTTGTTCAACTCCTTCTGATCATACAAATATTTCAAGCTTTTGTGATCACTAAAGATGTTAAATGTCGCTCCATAGAGAAAATGCCTCCATATCTTCAGAGCGAAAATCATAGTCGCTAACTCTAAGTCTTACATTGGGTAATTCTTCTCATGCACTCGCAATTGCCTTGAAGCATAAGCCACGACTCTTCCATGTTGCATAAGCACAGATCCTAGTCCTTAGTATGAAATGTCACAATACACCTTGAAGGGCTCATTCGGATCAGGTAGCACTAACACTGGCGAGGTAGTTAGCTGATTCTTCAACTCTTGGAAACTCTGTTCACAGCTGTCAATCCACTCAAAAGCCTGGTTCTTCCTCGTGAGTTGAGTTGAGGTCCTGCAATCTTGGAGAATCCTTCAATGAACCTCCGGTAATATCCGGCCAAACCCACGAAGCTACGAATCTCTATCATTGACTTAGGCCTTTCCCATTGTAGCACTGCCTCCACTTTTGATGGATCCACTGTAATCCCATCCTTCGAGATTACATGACCCAAAAATTTAACTTCTTCCAGCCAAAATTCACATTTTGACAATTTAGCATACAGTTCTTTCTCCTTCAGAATCTAGAGAACTATACTAAAGTGTTCAGCATGATCCTTGTGATTTTGAGAGTATATCAGGATGTAGTCAATAAAGACAACAACAAACCTGTCTAAGTAAGGATGAAAGATCCTGTTCATGTAGTCTATGAAGATAACAGGCGCATTCGTCACGCCAAATGGCATCACAAGATACTCGTAATGGCCGTATTGGGTACGAAAAGCAGTCTTGGGTATATCCTCCGTCTTCACTCGTATCTGATGATACCCAAATCACAGGTCAATTTTTGAAAACACCGTTGCTCCCTTCAGTTGGTCTATTAAGTCATCAATTCTTGGGAGTGGATATTTATTCTTGATGGTTACTTTGTTTAGCTGTCTATAGTCCACACACAACCTTGATGAACCGTCCTTCTTTTGAACTAATAGTACTAGTGCTCCCCAAGGTGATACACTCGGTCTGACGAATTACTTTTCCAAAAGCTCCTCTGGTTGCTTCTTAAGTTCTACTAACTCCGAGAGTGACATTCTGTAAGGTGCTATAGACACGGGACCAGCTCTCGGTACAAGGTCAATAGCAAATTTTATTTCTCGAGCCGGTGGTAAACCAGGTACATCCTTAGGAAAAGACTTCAGGAAATTCATTCACCACTGGAATGGTGTCCACATCAACCTCATTCTCGACTTTCAAAGAAGACAGTAGCTTGTATCCATGAGCTCCTTCTTTCAAGAGAGCTTGAACTCGATTGGCCGTCAAGAATCTAGAATCCTCATCCACAGGGAAAACTATGATTTTTCTTGAACAATCTAATAGAACATGGTTGGAAGACAACCAGTCCATCCCTAAAATTATATCTAGTTGAGAAAGGGGTAAACAGATCAAATCGACAGAAAAGGTTTGACCTTCAACTATCAAGGGACTATTTAAACAGACTTTGGTAGTAACTACCAGTTTATCAGTGGGGGTAGAAACAATCAGATCAAAAGGTAAGGTAGACACTGGTAAACTAAGTCGTGGCACACAGTCATAAGATATGAAAGAATGGGTTGCCCCAGAGTCATACAGTATAGTTAAAAGGTTACTTTCTATGGTGCCTTCTCCTTGAATTTAGTCTTCTGACTCGAAGGCTTCAACCCCACTTATGGTATAGACCCGTCCTCCTACTTGCAGTTTGCTGGCCCTTGCAGTATTGACTGAAGGTTTAGCCTTCACTTGGTTGTAGTCTCGGGATACGTGGCCAGGTTTGCCACATCTAAAGTAGATAATCCCCTTTATAGTGCAATCCCTCATGAGATGATCCTTCCCACACTTCAGGTATTTGGAGGGATACGCTACATTTTGGCTGGTCCCGTTCCTCGTAGAACCTCCACCAGAACTTCCACCCGTAATCTGTTGCTGGTTTCCGGTTGGTCGGGAGTAGGGCTTCGTTTGGAAGCGATTAGAACTGTTGCCACCGCCCCTTTGGAACCTTGTAGGTCTAAAGTTCTGTTCTTTGTATCTCTAGATTGCTCTAGAGCTTCCACTTCGCAGCACGTATCTAGCAGCTCCAAGAACTCATGGATTTTTAGTGTGATCACAGCTCTCTTCACCTCATATCTCAGTCCTTCTGTAAAATTCTGACACTTCCAGGCTTCGTTCAGTTGGTTCTGAAAGTACGTTGAAAACTGTGACAAGTTTTTGAACCTCGCTATATACTCACTAACAGTCATGTTCCCCTGCCTTAGGTTGAGAAACTCCATCTCCTTCGCGTGCTCGCGCTCGCGGGAAAGTACTTATCCAAGAATTTATCCTTGAATAAATCCCAAGTGATCTCGCAATTTTTAGCCTCCAGCATTCTTTGCGTCCCGCACCACCAGTTCTCAGCATTGTCAACTAACATAAAGGTAGCATAAGTCACCTTCTTATTCTCGGCACAGTTCATTCCTCGGAAAACTTTCTCTAGCTCTTTGATCCATAGGCTGGCTATATCCGGATCGAACTCTAGTTTTAATTGGGGAGGATTGTGGCGATGAAACTTCACTAAGTTTTGAGCATCAGCAGTAGCTTCGAGCTGTTGAGTAGCCCTCTCTTGTTGCTGAGCAACTCTCTCTTGTTGTGGAGTAGCTTGTTCAGTCTGTTGTGCTATGACTTCAGTCATCCTCTACATAGCCTCTATAGCAGCCGCCATATCTCCACCTCGTGCCATCTTGTTTTCTCAATTCAGATTAGCTTAAAAATACAAGGAAATTCAGTTGTATCCATTAGGAATACCAAACAAAGAGATTCACACATCACAAACAAGACAGACTCAATCATAAGACCCAAAGAAATATAAACCGGGGCATTGATACCAACTTAATGTAATGCCCTTTTTTGGGAGGGAGTGTCACATTTTCATTTACAATGCAGAAAATAAAAATGAGCGTTAAGTCCCGGTTCTTTAAATAATTATAAATCTACTTGGTTGTAATTGTGTGATTAAATTAGCGAGTATATTTTTTTTTGTTATAATTAATAAAAATGGTGATAAGGCAGAATTATAATGAATAGTAAAATAGAAATAAAGCATACATCAAACCAACATACATGAGCAATGACATATCATTATACTAAACTTGTTTGATTACAGTGCCTGAATATACAAAAAGAAAAAGTATACATGTATGCCCAATAGATCGTAAATATACAGCCCACCCAAAATAGTGACACATCAGGCCCCTAAAATATACTCTGATAGCCATTAGTAGCTATCGACAGTATAAATCCCTAAGATGAGGAGGAACCATGTCAGGATCCTCCTCGGGATCCTCCTCAGGATCTTACTCATCCAAGGAAACCTCCATAGGAGCCACCGAGTTACGGGCTGGGGCCCGAGTAGTGGAATCAAAAGAATCTTCCTATGGGGTGTAATAACAATCACCCTACATCTCCCTGATGGGCAGATAAAACTCCAAACGTAAGCTGACGTAGCAAGTAAAGATCGGTGGTTCATGACGCCTCCAAACTAGTGAGATCGACATGTCTCCCAAGTAGACACAACGATCAGAATTTAGGTTGATGTGCCAACAGTCTGGCCCTCCAAGGAAGATCAAACGCACATCACCTAATAATCCGCGTGAGCGTGCCGCCATGACCTAACATTAGGTGCTAATCGCGGTCGGGCCAAAAGCCGGGGAAATCGGGAGCTTCACCCTCCTTACGACATCTTCGATGGGACACAATATACAGATAGAAAATAATAGAAATACAGGAAAGAGGTAAGATATCCTACCATCATGACCAGTTATGGCAGTAGAAAAACAAAATAGCGCAAGGCACCCATAGCATTTCAAGATCAATAATAATAACAATGAGCATTAAACAATAGCAATTAAACAATTAAGTAGTTCTAGGCAATTATACATCAGTAGAGCAACAGTTCTAATATGTGATAAGAATTAAAATGCCAGATAGGATATGGACTCATTATGCACATACATACAATATCAAAATACTACTTTATGGAGCTAGACACAAACAGTCGGAGAGAAAGATTAGGAGACACGTCTGCAACTCGGCTACAGCGGCCAAAGTGCTATAACTCACCAGTTTATCCACGTGCACATCAAGGCATTGTACAGACAGTCTATGCTAGATCATGACATAGGATAGTGTCTCAGTCCAGATCGTCGGTGCGTTTGCATCGGTTTGCCCCACAGGCAGAAGAGCTACCAACTGTCCATTGCGAGGTACCCGCTCCCCGATGCCCCCAAGGTCAACGGTATAACCTACACTAGTCTACTTGCACCCGCACAAAGGTGTGTTCAATCTCCTAGGCAACATGGCCTTAACAATAGTCCAACGGACTTTCACAATGCATGGCGACTTAAGTCATAATCATGTATGTTTATCATTACATACTTTTCCACAATATGCCACAATTGGCCAAAGTAAGCATCATAATATTATTGGTCCTGCACTTGGACCCACATTAAATAGTCTAAAGCCTTCTAATGGTATATTACATTTTTGGTACATTATAAAATTATTTAGTGTTCTCACTTACACTCATGTCATTACTTTAATTGAAAATCATTCTAAGTCTTTTAGGTAGAATTCCACTCTTGGTTCTTTCCGTTTTATGAAATCCTAATTAATTCATAATTGTCCAATTTAGTTAAGTTCCACTTCAATGTAATGTCTCTTATGCAATTCTTTCCATAATTAGGTTCCTTACTTTAAACTTAGACTTATTCACTTAAAGAATTATTTCCAAGTCTTATCGATGTCTCACACATCCTTATTTGTTCTTAAAGTCCAAAGAATTCCTTTAGGTTACTAATTTTGTTTCCTTCCATTATCTAATTCTCTTATCTATTTACTTAATTAATTAAATGACATAGTTGTATGAAATCATGTGTTTGAGCCATTTTTGGCCATGAAGGCCGTGAGCCTCTCTAGGTTTTAGGATTCCAAATTTGCAATCCCTTAATTACATGTTGTCCACTTGATTAGCTGTCTCCTACTTGTTATAAACTTTCACCAAGAATCCTAATTTTTTGCCCCAAAACCGTGAGCCCCCTAGAGGAAGTCTAAGTCATTTTCTTCCATTTCAAGAGTTCCAATCCATTCAAGTATTATAACATGCATAACCAATCCATCAAATAGCTCAAACAAATTAAAGACAATAAGTAAATATACAAATCATGCAAACAAAGAATGACCCTTAATAGGGTTTTCTCACAGTCAATCACAACACAATGTTCCTTAGTACCAATAGAGGTTGAGGAGGAGTATCTTCCTCTTACCAAAGAGAAGAAAACAAGAGAACCCCTCTTTAAGCTCCTTGCAATTGTTGGATTTGGCACCTCCAAGAACCCTAAAATTTCAATCTCATCAAGATAGCACCAATTCTTGAAAAATAAGGTATAGATGGTCACCAAGGAGACCATAGAAATGAAAATGGGAAAAAGAGAGTGAAGAATCAAGAACCTTACCCAAAAACCCTAAGCTTGAAGCTTAAAGAAAGTGGTCAAGATGAAAGCTTTTTCAAGAATCACCAACTAGAGAAGTGTTTAGATGATGGGGGGATTAAGAAAATGTATTTAGTTAGAATTTTTGTGATGGATAAGGCAAAATGGAGGGGCTAGCCGTGAGCTTTCTAAAGAGAAGGAGGAGAAAATATTTTGTGAAGGAAAGAGATTAACCTTAGAGAGAGAAGTGAATAGAAAAGTGAAAAATGCTTTTAGGTTTTTGAAATTAATGTGATATAATTAATTATGTGAAACACAAATTTTTCCCCCCAAAAATGGTGCAGCAGCCGTGAGGTAGAGGGAGGAGAGAGAGAAAAATGGTTAGCTTCCTTGAGAAGCATGTGTGCATTTTCAATAAAGGAGATGTGATTAGACATAAAGTAGATTACATTAGGATAGAATAATGTGATTTAATAGTTAAAATAATGGGGTAATCAGGATTTTACTGCAAGCTACTACCCAATGGATAATTGTTACAGTGCACAAAGTCAGTATTAATTATCCAATGAATAATAGAGCTCATCGCAAAACTTTAATTAACAGTGCGTACAGAGATTTTATTTATCAAATAAAACCTCAAAAATGTAAACCTCACAAATTGTGCCTGGCCTCGGGTTTAGTAAGATCCCCCATCGACACGTTAACAGTTCAAGGTTTACCAGCTCAGGGAAAACATTTCGTTATCTCGGCTCCGCTCAGCGTGCACACAAAACGAGGAATATACTAAAATATTCGACATTTTCAAAAAATTCACAAAAATTCCTAAAAATCACAAATATTAGAAAATAGATATTTGTCATGAAACAAACAATTTTTCAGGGCGTTTCATTGACTCTACTCAGTGTGCACGTAAAATGAGAAATATTTTAAATTATTTAGCATTTCTGAAAAATTCTAGAAAAATCTCAAAAAATCACGAATATTGGGAAATGACTATTCATGACGAAACAAATCATTTCCGGGGTGTTACACTGACTTTGCTTAATGTGCACGTAAAATAAAAAATATATTAAAATATTCATCATTTCTGGAAAAATCCACAAAAATTTTCAAAATTCATAAATATTATAAAATGATTATCTACGATGAAATAAGTAATTTTCATGATGTTACATCGATAGATTCAATTAGATTACACTACTACCAATGCAATGACTACTTTCTCCCCCTCCCCGGCTACTTAATCTAAACCATTAAGAGTGTGGAAGATTGATCAAACTCCCCAAGAGGATAGGAATGTACTAAATCAACAAGCAAGAGAAATCGAACGTTCCCATTAATCACTCGTACTCTAGCTCTTGATTTGGCCTATAGTCATGGAGCTATGTAAGAACTTTGTACTAAAGTACTTGCTTCTTTACTTAACCAAAGGAAAATCCCTAAGAAGTACGTCAAGTAGAATAAAAGCATCACACTTTAATTTAAGAAGGATGATAAGCGAGCTTAATCATAGGAAATGATGGAAATGTTAAAGCCCCAGTAGCAATAAGAACAAGGTAACATATGGAAGATAGATAGAATGAGGTGACATTAGAACTAGCAATCAAGTAATTAACCTACTGCCCTTCCTTGGGCTATAAGAGACAGGAGCCCTTCTTTTTAAGCTAGGAGCCTACTTTTTGATGGACTTTTTAGAATGAATGATAGAGTACAGGAAAGGCATAAGTCCAAAGGAAGCACGGGCATTTGCTGGGACTTGAGTGGGCTTGCTAAAATAAGCCATTTCGATCCTCAAAAAGGAATTTGTGTTGGCCATCTCTGTTAATTAATTCTTGCTAAACGATCGCGTACTTTGATTGGTCTTAAAGTGTTCTATAGTACAAAAAAAACATTCTATTCCTTCGATCAAGTAACCCTACTTAATGCAAGTGAGTAAACCAAACTATTGGCATAGGCGGATAAACCCTTTCCCTACTAATTCTAATCATGAATAGTATTGGTGTGCCTATCAACTGTAGGGATTCGGTGTGGGGCTAAGACTGGATGGGCAAGAGAGACTAGGCTTGGGTACACTAAATGATAGAAGAAAGCTTAACTTTATATATAAGCCCAATAAAAGAGATAGTCAATTGCATCTCTCTTTTTATTAATTGTAACTCAAAGTCTATTATTCAAAAATAAGCAAACAAGACAATAAAAACATAAATAAGAAAAGGGAAATAAAAAAGAGGCCCTGATGCTGTTGACTACATTTGTGTACCGCAAGTGTACGGGTCGTGAAATTAATAAAGTGAGAAGTTAAGTTCATTCCCTCAAGAATTAGGATTAATATCTAAGCTAACTATTGACCATTAGTTTAAGAAATTCTATTTAAGGACATTCAAATAGGGAGAAAAGGTGTGAATTGATTAAAAGACTAGAAAGCTTTAATAAAAGATTAAGAGTCAAGGATTGGAGAATAGGGACTCCTTATTCACTAACTATTCCACTTGAAAATATGCAACCAATGTGAGCATTATGCATGAATGAAATTGTTGGCATAAGAAACTCCACTAGCTAAAAGCCTATGTCTAGGTCATTTAACCCTATGTTGTTTTCCTAGCTCACTATGTGTCCATGTAAACTAGAGCAAATTCCATTCATTAAGATTGATTCCTAACAATTTCCATGCATAACCAAAGGGTATATTTCTATCCCGTTAACTAATTAACTCACTCATCCATTAAAATGAAATTAAACATGCATTAACCATATTCATGATCTAAAACCTAAATCCCTGTGTCTAGTTAAATAGATTCAACCAAAACACAATAAATGTTGGCCACACATTCATAAGCATTAAGAAAAATATGGATGAACAAACCACATAATCATAAATAAATCACAAGGTTACAAAATCATCAAGTTTACATAGAAAGATCCAAAGTAATCCTTAAAATTAACTTAGCTAGCCATGGAACACGAAAATGTCACAGCTATTTCCATGCCCATGCCCTAGAATGAGATAGAGTAAAGAGAGAAGAGGGGAAACACTATAATGTTAGTGCTTGGAAGAATGATCCTCCTTGGAGAATGGTGGATTCCACTTCTAGTCCCTTCACAGCTCTCCAAAAATGCCAGCAAATGAGCCCTAGCTGTGTTTTCTCATGACCCAAAACTCTTCTCTTTTTCTGATCTGATAGCATCGTATTTATAGGCACTTTTGACATCCACGCGCCACGACGTGCACTTGTCTGCGCCACGGCGTGCGAGCCTATGTCCTCTCAGTACGCTGTAACCTGAGAGCTCCACGCCTCGGCGTGAACATGGATTCGTTGTGACGTGAGAAACTGAGATGTCTCCTGGTTCTTCTCTTCCCATGCTAGGCCATAGGTTGCTCCAATTCATCTATTTTTTAGCCCATCCTAATTTATAGTCCACTCAGTTAATCACAATTGCAAAATCAACATAATCTAACAAAAGAATCAGAAATATGTTCACAAAACAAAGAGGAAGACATCAACAAACATTTGAATGAAAATAAGGCTAAAGTATTCTAATTATGCCTAAGAACAAGGACTGAGCAATCAATAAAGCACTGATATAGGGCACAAATAACTACATTTTATAGAGTTATCACACTCCCAAACCTAGATTTTTGCTAGTCCTCAAGCAAAACCAAGTCTGAGCGCACATGCATTGATAAAATCTACCCATCATAGAATCAGCAGCTAACATGGATTCCAAATTCACTTTCACCTCTCCTAGTGCATAATGGTTACATAATCCTCAAAGAATGCTCATGCCTCACAATCTACTCCCCACACATACAATCCCTATCATGTTAACAATCACAGCTTCCTTTCATGTAAATCACCTTTCCCACAAGCATGAAGCCAACTTTTCTAATCGAATCATGTTCATCAAGATAAGTTTATGAGCATACACATGGATATGAATCAAAGAATCCACAAGATTGTAATTCTACTCTTTCTCCACTAATGTAAATTGCACACAATTGAGGATCAAAAGGGACTTTAATAGCTTGTAATGTAAGGCCAAGGTGATGGGGTGAAGAATAAGGGGGAAAGGAAAACATACAAACATTGAGAACATAATATAACATTTCAAGACTTGAGCCACAACAAGGGTACGCAAAATGATATAAACAACATTATCCAGAACCATTTAATGTTCTTTCACATTTACTTCCTTGCTTACATTTTCTTTTGTTTTTTTGTTTGTTTTTTGTTTGTTTGTTTTTTTTTGGATTTTAGACTTTGACTTCTTATTTTCTTTTCTTTTCTTTACAAATAAAAGTAATTTATTGCACAACAAATGGTTCCTTCTAGTCACTCTTGTATTGAACAACATAAACACCCTAGTCATTGGACTCAAATCAAGAAATAACATATTATGCACTCAACAAACAACATTGATGGTAAGATGAAAATGCACTGAAATCTCATACGCATTAGAATGGTTACATGGGTTAGGAGAAATGAAGGTGATGAAAGAAAATAGAAGGCTAAACATTTATAAAGCTTCAAAGGGAACCTATGATATGATCATGTAAAGGTAAGCTTTTTAGGCTCAATCGGTCAAAACAATGCCCTAATAACTTCCTTAATCAAGCACAACCTAGGATTTCACCTCAAAAGAGTTGCAAGACAATTTTTTTTTGGATAAAAGAAATCTCCATATGTACAATTCATAAACATTTTCTAGATTCGCACTCAAACCATTTCAAAGTTGCATATGCATATAAGTGGGATGTAACTCATACTAGGTTGTTTCATCATGCATTAGAGATTGCATATGGATTTACATAAATAATGAGATCAAAATGCATCCATACTCATCATTGGACAACCATCAATGCCCTAGTAATTGGCATAAACAATGCATTCTAAAAGATTTTGCTTTTCAACATGCATTAAGAACAAAACAATCATGTGCACCATCTAACTTCAAAATTAAAAAGATTCAGCACTACTACTAGCAATAGTCAAAATATAAGAAGTACCAAATACAAAAATAACAAAGCATGTTAGACACCCCCCAAATCTGAGGGAAACAGTGTCCTCACTGCTCAAAATATCTAAAAAATAAAAAAAAATAAGACAGAAAGATGCCCTGGCTGCACCATAACTACGCATCATCATCGTCCAGGTCATCTGGGATGATCTCAATATCACCACCGTTATCATGATTGTCAGCTGTTGGATCCTGGGGCTGATGGGAGGGGCCAGCACCATCATAGGGAGAGGAGTCAGACACAGGAAAGCTGTCCATGGGAAACCCCGCACGCTCAGCCAACCACCTTAGCATGGCAGTCATCTGAGTTAGCCGAGCATCCATCGAAGCATGCCACTCATCGTCAGATGAAGGAGCTGCTCTGGCTGCTCTCTGTCCCTGCCTCTGCCGCTGTCCTAGGGCTGGAAGATGTTTCAGCTTCTGTAGGATGATATCATTAAAAGGCTATTTAATATCAATGAGCTCCTCATGAGGACCCCACTGTACCTGACATTTGCTGCAAAGCTGGTGGATGAGGAACGGGAAAAAGAGGCTCCTGGACTCGTTTATTGATTTGTTAATCTGGTCATGGATGATCCTAGCAGCATCAATGGACCTGTGCTCAAGAATGGAATAGATCAGGATGGCTCGATCCCTAGTCACCTCGAATATGTTAGCAGAAGGGATGATTCAGGCACTAATGAAATGGTACCAAATACGAGCCTCAGGAGTCAGATATGAGCGGGAGAAGTTCCTTGGCTGCTAATCTTGAACACTGAGGACCTATTGCACAGGTTGTGCCTCTGGGATACAGATAAGGGCAGTGATAACATTTGGGTCAAGGCCCTCCTCTGCCCCCACGCGGAGGAGCTCCGAGTACTCATATATCTCATCGGGAGCAAATAAGCCCAATGCTCGCTGAATATCTTCAATAGAGAAGGGGACCTGGCGGCCATGCACTCTGACTATAGAAGTCTACCGGTCAGAGAATGTAGCGTTCGCATAGAACTCGCGAATGATCGGAAGAATGACAGACACTGGGTGTTTTGCAAACCTCTTCCATTTGTAGTGGTCAATGGTCTATTGGATCTCTTAGTGGAGAGCCTGCTTGAAGCTAAACCCCCTCTCAAGAATTACTAATTTAGTGACCAGTGCGGAGTACCTCGCTTCAGCCTCGGCTGAAATGAATTTCACCCTATCAAATTGGCGAGACAGAGAAGGCTCCCTATTGCGCCAACTACTATCACCCTTCTGGTGCTTATGAGTCATGGTGCAGTGAAAATAGGGTACCTAGTTCTGTCAAAAACAAAGTGCCAAAGTTAGAACAACAAATTGCCAAAGTGCCTAAGATATGTACAAAAATAGAAAAAATAATTAAGTTAAATACAAAACATGGTGGCAATTGCATAAAACATATAAATTAGAGCAAACAACAAAGCCACCAACACAAAAATAGAAACAGGCTTGCAAAAGGGTTCACACTGTGGCATGCAAATTCTCACGCCATGGCGCACATGTGCAGCGATGGCGCTCATGCTAGGGGGTTACAGCCACCAATGGCACCCCAATTTCCACAAAAAATAAACATAAACAGCCCCAAAAATAGAGATTTATAGCATTTTCTCTCATTATCATCAATCAAAAACAGAGATTTAAAGCAAAAATCATAACAAAAAGTAAATAAATTGTGAAATAACAAAGAAAATGGGAATAAACACAAAGTGAAAAGAGAATAGGGTGAACGGAGTGTTACCTGGAGGGGGAGTGAGAGTATGGGTGGAAGAAAAATGCACCAAATCAAGAGTAGAATGTGGGGAGAGTGGGGGAAAAAGGAAGAGAAAAAGGAAGAAATAGAGAGCAAATGGAAGAATAAGGGCTCACGCCTACTTTAACGAACAGCTAGGGCTCTCAGTGAAATGCATGTTTCACGTAGGGCAAGCGCCCCTTTTTTTTTTTAATCTGGGCTGTTGCACCGTGGTGTGCTTCTACCTGCGCCGCGGCGTGTTGCTCACGGCCTCAAAATCCTGATCAAACAGAGACTGGCATGCCGTAGCGTGCACATGATTACGCCATGACGTGATACACTAGATTGCTAAATTATGCAGCAAACCTAATTCATCAACTGCAATTGCTTCCCAGAGGTCTCCACCACTTGCAAAATTAGTCCAACTAGCATAACTGTTGTAAGCATGATCAAAATAGCATGAAACCTTAAAATTAAAGGCATTAGTTATGCTGGACTCAAAATCAAAGGGGTAAGAATAAGGGTGGTTCCCTCTCAAATAAGGTAAGGGCCTTTTTTATAGTCTAGGCAAGACTTTTTCTGCTACTATGCTGGGACAGTCAATTTGAGGGAGGTCTTCTCCCTATCAATTTCTCCTCCTAGATAAGGCTTCAACCGCTGGCCATTGACTTTAATGGTTGACTTTCCTTCAAGATCTGTGACTTCAATAACTCCATAGGGAAACACTTTTCCCACTTGAAATAGACCTGACCACCTTGATTTTAGCTTTCTTGGAAAGAGTTTGAGCCTGAAATTGTAAAGGAGGACTTTTTGGCTTTGCTCAAATCTCTTATGCATAATCTTCTTGTTATGCTAACTCTTCACCTTCTCCTTGTACAATTTTGTATTTTCATAGGCTTGAAACCTAAATTCATCAAGTGTTGGGAATTTTTGCGGATACAACACGCAGCGGAAAACAGGGATTCCCACCGAGGATCCATGTGAAAAAAACCATAATCCGGGTTTTTAAATGATTTACCTCTTGAAGCGTGAATCACTAACACCGTAATAGAAATGATGTCTCTGTGGTATCCACACGAATAGACTCACGAACGTCCAACATCCACAAAAAGGAGCCTCACGTCTCTCACACAGTGCTAGCTATGAAGAGAAAAGAAGAAACCTGTCGCTCTCTCACTCACTATTCTGTAGGTGCGGCTAGGGTTCAGAATTATCTCACTTAGCAGCCCCTTTAGCAGTACTATTTATAATAGTGACTGCCTTAAGTGAGTGTGAGCAGCAGCAAGGTAAGCTGTGCAACCCTAGACCCATCTGTTATGAGTCTGGCCCATATTTGAATCCGAGTCCAACTTGGATCCATTGCTCCAATTTTAGTCTGCTCTATATGTGTGACCCTGCAAGTTCTTATTACGTTGGCAGTAATATTAAAATCCCATTTTAATATTACAAGCAGTGAGCGGTATCTAGTAACACATCGCTGCTACCCAAGTAATAAGAATGTCAGTGATTTGACATAACCTTTTCGTGACTAATGTTTCCGTGTCGTTTAGTCCCTTTGTCAATATATTTAGATTGAACACAAGGCATGGAATGCGTCACCCTTGTATAGTCCAATCATTCGTTTCCTGATACTCGAGTAGACTTTGTAACAACAAATGAGATCAATATCTCATATTGACTCATTTGAGCATGGCCATGCATTTCGCATCTCACTCAATCAGGGGGCCCGAAGATATCGCTCTTGTTATGTAGGAGTGACAAATTCCATCTAGGTCACTCACATCCCTCTGCATGATTTGCAGTATGTCCAATAACTAACTTTATAATCACCTTGTTACAGATGACGTTTGATGGCATTAAAACACACAACTCCTCATGTAGGAATCGTAGTGATTTCAGGTCAAAGGACCACAAACACCATTGTCACTATGAGAATCACTTATGACACTCACGTAACGATCCATGTAGCGTTCTCATGGTGGGTCATCCAAGACATCATTACTCTAATATGTACCAATGTGAAGACTTGATATCTCATATCCATGACCCGTGAGATGCGGTCATCAGTCTCTACACATACTAGTCTTAATGTATTATTGTTGTCCTAATTAACAATAATACTTGACTAGGGACATTTAAGAATAGTGTTGTAACCAAAAGGATCTCACGATCAAGTCATCCACTTGATGTCCTATGGCATCAAACTTACTATTCTAAGGACTTTATTATGTTTATCAAAAAAGAACACAATAAATGAAATACCTCATATATAAAATAGCATAATAGAATATATGTAAATACAGAAAATGTATTAGCCTCTAGGGCATACATCAACATCAAGTTCATTGAGCTGCAATAATCTTTTTTCACCAACAGCTTGCAAATCACAATTCAACTACTTTATGGCCCAATAAGCATGATGCTCTAACTTAACGGGCAAATGGCAAGTCTTCCCAAATACAAGCTTGTATGGAGACATACCAATAGGGTTTTTATAAGCTGTCTTGTATGTCCATAGTGCATCATCAAGTCTTCTTAACCAATCCTTACGAGATGGACATACCATCTTCTCAAGTATTCGCTTAACTTCACGATTGGACGTCTCTACTTGCCCACTTGTCTGTGGATGGTACACAGTAGCAATCCGATGAGTTACCCTATACTTGGCCAGGAGAGCATCAAAGTACTTATTACAAAAATGTGACCCACTGTCACTAATAATGGCCCTAGGAGTACCAAAGCGGGTGAAGACTTGTTTCTTCATGAAGTTCATCACTACCTTAGAGTTATTGGTAGGAAATGCACATACTTCCACCCACTTGGACACATAGTCCACTGCCACAAGAATGTATAGATTCCCATAGGAGGGGATAAAGGGGCCAATGAAGTCAATGCCCCATATGTCAAAAATCTCAACCTAAAGAATGGAATTGAGGGACATCTCATTTCTCCTTGAGATGTTTCTTGCTTTTTGGCACCTATCACATTTATTGACATGAAAGTGTGCATCCTTAAAGAAAGATGGCCAATAAAAGCTAGATTGTAGCATCTTAGCTGCTGTCCTCTACCCACTATAGTGTCCACCATATGGAGAAGAATGGCATTAGTTCAAAATTTGTTCAACTTCCTCCATAGGCACATATATCCTCAACATGTGGTTAGGGCACTATTTAAACAAGAATAGCTCATCCCAGAGATAGAGCCTGACATCATGCAAGAACTTCTTCTTTTGATGAGAGGTAAGATCCGGAGGCAACACACCACCCACTATGTGATTCACAATGTCAGTGTACTAAGGGTATGGACAAGTTACTATAGCAAAGAGTTGCTCATCGGGGAATATCTCATTAATTGTGATTAGTTCAACTTGATATTCCTTATTTTCCAATCTAGAGAGGTGATTTGCAACTTGATTCTCTGCTCCTTTCTTATCCCAAATCTCTAAATCAAATTCTTGCAACAACAAGACCCAATGAATCAACCACGATTTTGCATCCTTTTTGCTCACCAAGTATTTAATTGCGGAGTGATCCGTGTAGACTATCACCTTAGTGCCCAATAAGTATGCCCGAAACTTGTCAAATGCGAAGACTGTTGGGAATTGCGGATCAAAATATCTCGCAGCGGAATAATAGGATTCCCACACAGGATCCATGCGAAAAATCCATAATCCGAGTTTTTAAAAATTACCTCTTGAAGCGTGATAAACACAAGCGAGGTGAATCACCAACACCGTAATAGCGACGATGTTTCTGCGGTATCCACACGAACAGACTTGCAAAAGGAGTCACGCCTCTGTTTCGCGGTGCTAGCTGTGAATAGAAGAGAAGAACCTTTCACTGTCTCTCACTCACTTTCTTAGGTGCGGCTAGGGTTGTGATGTAACATCTATAGCAGCCCCCTTAACAAAACTATTTATAATAGTGGCTGCCTTAAGTGAGTGTGAGCAAGAGGCAAGGTGCTGTGCAACCCTAAAACCCATCTGTCATGAGTTAGGCCCACAATTGAATCCGAGTCCAACTTGGATCCTTATTGCTCCAATTTAGTCTCGTTTCTAAGTGTGCGACCTGCAGTTTCTCATGACGTTGGCGTAATATTAAAATCTCATTTTAATATTACAAACAAGGAGCGGTATCTAGCAACACATCACTTTGCTACCCAAGTAATGAGAATGTCGTGATTTGACATAACCTATCCGTGATCAAAGTTTCCGTGTAGTTTAGTCCCTTTGTCCGGATATCCGTTGAACACAAGGCATGGAACGTGTCACCTTTGTTTAATTCAATCTTCGCTTTCCGATTCCCGAGTAGACATAGTAATAACAAATGAGATCAATATCTCATATTGACTCATTTGAGCATGGCCATGCATTTCATAGTCTCACTCAATCAGGGGGCCCGAAGATATCACTCCTGTTATGTAGGAGAGACAAATCCCATCTAGGTCACTCACATTCCTCCACATGCATCGCAATATGTCTAATAACCAACTTTATAATCATCTTCTCATAGATGACGTTTGATGGCATTTAAAACACACAACTCCTCATGTAGGAATCGTAGTGATTTCAGGTCAAAGAACCACATACACCATTATCACTATGAGAATCGCTTATGACACTCACGTAACGATCCTCGTAGCGTTCTCATGGCGGGTCTGTCCAATACATCATTACTCTAATATGTATCCATGTGTAGATTTGATATCTCATATCCATGACCCGTGAGATGTGGTCATCGATCCTACGCGCATACTAGTCTCAATGCATTATTGTTGTCCTAATTAACAATAATACTTGACTAGGGACATTTAAGAATAGTGTTGTAACCAAAAGGATCTCACGATCAAGTCATCCACTTGATGTCCTATGGCATCAATCTTACTATTCTAAGGACTTTATTATGTTTATCAAAAAAGAACACAATAAATGAAATGCCTCATATATAAAATAGCATAATAGAATATATGCAAATACAGAAAATGTATTAGCCTCTAGGGCATACACCAACAAAGACAACTGCCAGAAGTTCCTTTTTTGTTATTATGTAGTTTAGTTGCGCATCATTGAGAGTTTTGCTTGCATAGTATATGGAGCGAAACACCTTATCCTTCCTCTGCCGCAGAACTGCACCAACAACATAGTCACTGGCATCGCACATTAATTCGAAAGGCAATTCCCAATCCGGAGTGATTATCACTGGGGCTAACACTAGTCTCATTTTTAGTTCCACAAATACATCCAAGCGTGATTCATCAAAGTTGAACTACATGTCCTTTTCCAATAAGTTGCAAAGGGGCTTAGAAATCTTAGAGAAGTCTTTTATGAATCTCCAGTAAAAACCGACATGACCAAGAAAGCTACGAATTCCTTTTACTGAATTTGGTGGAGGAAATTCATCAATCACCTCAATCTTTGCCTTGTCAACCTCCAACCCCTAGATAGAAACCTTATGGCCAAGAACAATGCCTTCTTGAACTTTGAAATGACATTTCTCCCAGTTTAGGACTAGGTTGGTCTCTTCACATCTTTTCAACACAGAAGAAAGAATCTGTAGACAGCTATTTTAAGAATCTCCAAACACTGAAAAATCATCCTTAAAGACTTCCAGGCCATGCTCAATCATATCTGCAAAGATAGCCATCATGCAACACTGAAAAGTTACTGGAGCATTACATAACCCAAATGGCATTATCTGAAAAGCAAATGTACCATAGGGACATGTGAATGTTGTCTTTTCTTGATCTTCAGGTGCTATGGCAATTTGGTTGTATCCAGAGTAACCATCAAGGAAGCAGTAATAAGTCTTTCCAGCCAATTTATCCAACATTTGGTCAATGAAAGGAGTGGGAAATGATCCTTCTGGGTAGCTTTATTCAATTTCTGGTAATCCATGCATATCCTCCATCCAGTGACCTTGCGAGAAGGGATGAGCTCATTATTTTCATTGGTAACCATTGTCATACCTTCTTTCTTTGGAACACATTGGACTGGAGAAACTCATGGGCTGTCAAAAATAAGATAGATTATGCCAGCATCAAGCTATTTAATTATCTCTTTCCTCACCACTTCCTTCATTATTAGATTCAATCGCCTTTGGTGGTCCGCAACTCCATTCATATTATCCTCCAACAGAATCTTGTGTATACAAATGGAAGGGCTAATGCAATGAATATCAGCAATAGTCCATCCAATGACATGTTTGTACTTCCGGAGCACACGAATAAGTTTTTCCTCTTGCTCATCAATGAGTGATGATGATATGATTACTGGCAAGGTAGACATTGCTCCCAAGTAAGCATATTGCAAGTGATTCAACAAAGGCTTCAACTCAAGCTTTGGGGGTTCCTTAATAGAAGGCTTAGGCAACTCCTTAGATGCTTTGAACTCCAGAGGCTCAAACTTGGATGACCTGAAATACTTAGGAAGAGCATCAAACCATTTAACAAAATCATGTACAACATCCCTAATATCATCTTCCTGGTCAGTTGAAGTAGTTAACGCTAATGCAAGAGGGTCATCAAGAAAGTTAGCATGAAATGCATCAACATCTATATTGTCAAGCATGCCTATATATGAACACTCTTCAGGATCATGAGGAAATTTAATTGTCTTAAAAATGTTAAAAGTTACCTCCTGATCCTAAACTCTCATGGTCAATTCACCTTTTTGGACGTCAATGAGTGTTCTTCTTATGGCCATAAATGGTCTGCCAAGGATTAGAGGCACGTTTTGATCTTCCTCCATATCCAAAATTATGAAGTCTGCAGGGAATATAAACTTGTCCACCTTGAATAAGACATCTTCAACAATTCCCTTTGGGTAAGAGTAGGAGCGATCTGCTAGTTGGAGGGTAACTGATGTCGACTTACATTCCCCCAAACCTAGCTTTTGGAAAATGGATAAGGGCATGAGATTAATACTTGCCCCCAAGTCACACAAGGCTTGTCCACAAAATTTTTCTCTAATTGCACACGAAATTGTGAAGCTTCCTGGATCTTTCAATTTTGGAGGAAGCTTCTGTTTCAAAATAACACTACACTCTTCTGACAATGCCACTATCTCAAACTCACCTAGTTTCTACTTTTTAGACAATATATCCTTCATGAACTTCACGTAACTAGGCATTTATTTTAGTGCCTCTACAAATGGAATGTTTATTTGAATTTTTTTGAAGACTTCCAAAAATTTCTTGAACTGTACATCCATTTTATGCTTGGCAAAGCGATTAGGAAACGACAAGGCAGGAGAAATGCTTTCTTCTTTCTTCTTAATTTTTTCCTTATTTGGCTCATCTTTGCTCTTGGCAATCACCTTACTCCTTCGGTCTTCCTTGTACGCAATCTCTTCTGCTTGTGTCACCTCAGCATCATCAACAAGCAATTTGGTTTTAGGATTCCCTTCTATGTTCTTCCCACTTCTAAGGGAAATAGCTTTACAATCCTTTGGGTCACCTTTTGGATTACTGACGGTGTCACTTGGAAATGATCCCGAAGGTCGATTATTGATAGCATTTTCTAATTGCCCCATCTGTCTTTCTAATGCTCTCATTGAAGCTGTTTGGCTTTGAATCATTGCATCATTTCTAGCCAAATGAGCATCGATTTTAGACATATAAGTATCAGATTTAACCATAAACTGCATGAACATGTCCTCAAGTGATGGTTTCTTCTCTTGTGGTGGTGGTCTTGCTTGTGAAGAGAAACTGGGAGGATAGTGTGGTCTCTCATTTCCAGCTAATGAAGAAGTCGCTTCTTGGTTATCCCTCCATGAGAAGTTTGGATGATTCCTCTACCCAGGATTATACTGTTGAGAATAGGGGTTATTCTAAGGAGGACGGTAGTTTCCCATATATTGATCACTCTATATATTAGAGGGGCATCTATCTGTTGCATGGTTATCCTCACATCGGTCACATAACACGAATGGGCTTTGATGAAAGCTTATGCCTAAACTATCCAACTTGTTAGCAATTGTAGCCACTTAAGCAGAAAGTGACGTAATTATGTCTACATCATGCACTCTAGCCACCCTTTTTGGGGTATTTCTTGCAGATGGCCATTGATAGCTATTAGCGGCCAATTCCTCCAACAATTGGTATGCCTCATCAAATGATTTGCTAAGCAATGAACCACCGGAAGCTACATCCACAATTGGACAGTGGTGAGGCAGCAAGCCCTTATGAAATGAATAGATTTTGTGCCATGGTGGTATCTCATGGTGAGGACACCTTCTTAGAATATTGTTGTACCTTTCCCAGGCTTCATACAAGGATTCTGATTCAGCTTGTGTGAATGAGGTGATATCATTCACCATCTCAGTAGTCTTGGCAGGTGGGAAGTATGTGTTCAGAAACTTGCCATGTACATCATTCCAAGTGCTTATAGACCCTGCTGGCAAAGATTGTAACTAGCTCTTGGCTCTATCCCTGAGAGAGAAAGGAAAGAGCCTTAAACGAATGGCGTCTTCAGAAACACCGTTATGCTTGAAGGTGTCGCATATCTCCAAGAAATTAGACAGATTAGCATTTGGGTCTTCACTTGGCAAGCCACCAAATTGCACCGATGTTTGTATCATCTGTATAATGGGAGGCTTGATTTCAAAATTATTGGCTCGGATGGGAGGCCTTATGATACTCGATTGAAGATTACCCATTTGAGAAGTAGCAAACTCCCTCAAAGGCCTTGTATGATTATTGTGATCCGCCATTGTAAGTGTATCTAAAACAGACAAAGAATGAAACTTGAATTAAAACGAAATAAAAGAAAATTTTGAACTAGAACTAATTAAACTTGTTGTCAATATTAGCAAAGTAGAAATTAGCCATAATCCCCGACAATGGTGCCAAAAGCTTATTGACTACTTTTGTGTACCACAAGTGTACGAGTCGTGCAAGTAATAAAGTGAGAAGTTAAGTTGATTCCCTCGAGGATTAGGATTAATATCTAAGCTAACTATTGACCATTAGTTTAAGAAATTCTATTCAAGAACATTCAAATAGGGTGAAAAGGTGTGAATTGATTAAAAGACTAGAAAGCTTTAATAAGAGATTAAGAGTCAAGGATTGGAGAATATGGACTCCTTCTTCACTAACTATTCCACTTGATAATATGCAACCAATGTGACCATTATGCATGAATGAATTTGTTGGCATAAGAAACTCCAGTAGCTAAAAGCCTATGTCTAAGTCATTTAACCCTATGTTGTTTGCCTAACTCACTATGTGTCCATGTAAATTAGAGCAAATTCCGTTCATTAAGATTGATTCTTAATAATTGCCATGCATGACCAAAGGGTATATTTCTATCTCGTTAGCTAATTATCTCACTCATCCATTAGAATGAAATTAAACATACATCAACCATATTCATGATCTAAAACCTAAATCCCTATGTCTAGTTCAATAGATTCAACCAAAACACAATAAATGTTGGCCACACATTCATGAGCATTAAGAGAAATATAGATGAACAAACCACATCATCATAAATAAATCACAAGGTTACAAAATCATCAAGTTTACATAGAAAGATCCAAAGGAATCCCTAAAATTAACTTAGCTAGCCGTATAACATGAAAATGCCACAGCCATTTCCATGCCCATGCCCTAGAATTAGAGAGAGTAAAGAGAGAAGAGGGGAAACACTATAATGTTGGTGCTTGGAATAACGATCCTCCTTGAAGAGTGGTGGATTCCACTTTTAGTCCCTTCACAGCTCTCCAAAAATGCCAACAAATGAGCCCTAGCTGCGTTTTCTCATGACCCAGAACTCTTGTCCTTTTCTGATCTGATAGCATCGTATTTATAGGCACTGCTGACATCCACGTGTCATGGTGTGCACTTGTCGACACCTCGGCGTGCCAGCCTCTGTCCTCTCAGTACGCTGCAACCTGAAAGCTCCACGCCACAGCGTGAAAATCGATTCACCGTGGCGTGAGAAACTGAGATGTCTTCTAGTTCTTCTCTTTCCATGCTGGGCCATAGGTTGCTCCAATTCATCTATTTTTTAGCCCATCCTACAATTTATACTCCGCCCAGTTAATCACAATTGTAAAATCAACATAATCTAACAAAAGAATTAGAAGTATGTTCACAAAACAAAGAGGAAGACATCAACAAACATTTGAATGAAAATAAAGCTAAAGTATTCCAATTATGCCTAAGAACAAGGACTGAGTAATCAATTAAGCACTGATATAGGACACAAATAACTACATTTTATAGAGTTATCAGATGCCTCAAAAGAAGTCCTACTTATCAAGGAGGTCAATATCATCTGTGTTGGCACTGATGACAGAAAGAGAGTTTCAGAGTCATTTTCTGCGAGCAAATGCTACAATTGTATCTTTCATGATATGGGTGTTTGCATAGAATTCGTGAACCATAATAGTAATAGGTGAAGTGTCTAGAGGGAGCATAGAAATTGAAGTCCAAATGGATACTACAAACTCGTACAACAAAGGAAATGGGATAAAATAGGACCAACCAAAACAACAACTCCACAAGCATGGAACATTGCAAGACAAGGATCAAGTGCTAAGTAGTAGGCATAGAAACAATGTGTAAAGCAGTCTTCAATGGTGATGTATCATGAGCATACCACTTTTGCAATGGAAAACATCACTCCCCTCCCAAAACAATGTGTGCCAAAAATATGCATATAAGGTTGAATAGCACTAAAAAAATGCACAAAGCAAACTACGGAATAGCCCCCTACAAAGTCAAATAACACCCCCAAACCTATAAACATGCATTTTTAACATAAGACATTGTTGAACGACATGAATGTTGCAATTAAAGACAAACCATACCACCAAGACTCAAGATCGAGGTAACAATTGAGGCAATAAGGCATTGTACAATAACAAGCATTGAAACAAGAATAAAGTAAAATAACAAGCATTGTAACAACAAGGCACAAGAGAAGAGTGAAATAACAAGCATGGTAACAATAAAACCAACACAAAGAGCATGACAAATAAAGGTGACAAATACCAAGCACTCAAACATCAAGCATAAAAGATAAAGTGAAAGAATTGTGGTAGTGAGCAACTAAAGAAGGAATTAGCATAACCAAAGATTTACTTAAAAAAGAATGTTGAAATAAAGCACAAATTAGCAATGTGAAAAAAAGAAGGAGAGGAATCTTTGAGCTTAATTGGATCATTAAAGGAATCATTGCTTAATTGGCTTTAATTTGTCTATTTGGCAGCGTTTAGTAAACTGGCTATAATTTGAGTTACAAATATTTGGTTGATGTGATTCTAATCTTGTAGGAAATCTAAGACAATTCTCTACAACTTTCATAAAGACCTCAACAGCCAAGTCACACGTTTGGATAATTAAAATTAGAGTTGAAGCAAGAACTAGAGTGCTGATCCTGATAACTTGACCTCTGCGCACTCATCAACCTATTTCAAGGGGAGTCCAATTGACACCAAACTAGTGGAATTGGAAATTAAGACCAAAATCTACAACATTTATGAAGATCACAAGAGTCATATCAGAAGTATAGTAGGTTATATTGGGCCTAGAATTCAGAACAGAAGAGTTGTAGCTGAGCCTGAACAGTAAGCAAAGATTAGGCTATATCTCAAGCTGTAGGAATGATATTAGGCTGAAAAGTGGCATTGAAAATTTAAGACAAAAGCCTACAACTTTTATGAAAACCACTTTTCCATTTTCTAATGGCTGCCATAAGTTCAATACCGAATCATTTGGAAGACAAGCATCTCCATAATTTTTGACTCATTCACAATTATCAAACAACTCCCTTGGCATTTTTCACTCATTATTAAAGAAATCCATTTTTATTTTGTTTCCCTCAAGCCCTATAAAAGGGAGCATTAGCTACTCATTTGATCATCTTAGCTTAGAGATCAAGATCATGCTATTGTGTTATTTGTTTCTCTTATGGTAGTTTTCTTTTGTTCTAAATAGAAGTTATGTTCATCTCCTTCTTCTTCTCTCTTTATTTCTTCTTGTTCATGAGTAACTAATTTTTATTTTACTTGGGTGAAAGGGTGAAACTTTTGGTAATAAATTAAAGTTAGATTAATTTCTTTCTTGTGCTTAAATGATGTATTATCAAGTGGTCATTATATATGTTGTATTTTGTTTTCAATCAATTTAAAAACCTTCCTTGTAAAGTGGAGATCTTGATTCATTGTAGATAAGAGGTTGGCACAATGAATGCTTGAGCCCATTTATAATTGTTGGTGTTAATAAATAATTAAAGGAACTATAATACAATTACATTTATAATCTTAATTGAACTTTGAATGTTGTATTTTACGATTGAAACCTCCGTTATGTATGGATTTCAATTGAGTTATAAAAAGAATAATCTTGTCTTTAATTTATTACCGAGAATGGATCTTCTAGCCCAAGCAAATCTTTTTTTATTTGTGAATAACTTTTATCACCTTTATTGTTGTGACAAATCTTTTCCTTACCTTAAAGAATTTTTCTTCATCAATTTCTTGTGGATCGACCTCAGACTCTTGAGAATTTATTACTTGAAACAACCTGTACTTGAGTTTGTAACTTATAATTTACATCAAGTTTTTGGCACTGTTGCTGGGGAACTTGATTTGAAGAATAAATTTATTGAGGTCTTCTTTTTTTAAGTAAACTTCACCATCTAGTATATATTTTTCTTTTTTACTCTTTTAATTTTCTTATTTACTAACTTACTAACTTATTAACTTTCTAACTTACTAACTTAATTATTAACTTTCTTACTTTCTAACTTATTAATTTATGAACTTACTAATTTACTAACTATGATATTTAATGGTAGGTTTATACCGCCTACTTATACATTTTTTTTTATTTTAAGTTACTTATTTATGCTTAATTGGTATCGTGATTCAAATTCTAGTCGTTTGGTTAAAGTTAATCTTAATACTTTATATATTGATTTGTTTGAATCACAATCACACACATTAAACACAATGACTGAAAATGAAAGTATACATGATGAATATGAAAATCAACCATTGCGAATTATGCGTGAATATTTGCAACCATCTCGAAATTCTAGTCCATCATGTTTTATCTTTACACTCAATGCTAACAGTTTTAGATTTAAGCCAGGTATGATTTCATTACTTCCTAATTTGCATGGTTTAGAATTTGAAAACTAACTTACATCTAAAAGAATTTGAGGAAGTATATACCGCTTTTAATGATCAAACTTGCACTGAAGATATTTTTAAATTTAAATTGTTTCCTTTTTCTTTGAAAGATAAAACAAAAACTTAGCTTAACGCTTTGAAACCAAGATCAATTAGCATATGACAAGAAATATAAGGTGAGTTTTTAAAGAATTTTTTTCCAACACGTAAAATCAATACTTTGAAAAAACAAATCCAAAATTTTTCCCAAAATTCAAATGAAACATATTTTTAAAGTTGGGAACATTTTAAAGATTTGTTAAATTCTTATTCACATCATGGTTTTGAAAAATGGCGCACTATAAGCTTCTTTTATGAAGGCTTAACACTTGAAACTAAATAATTTATGGAAACAATGTGCAATAATGAGTTTCTTAATAAAGAACTTGAAAAAACTTTAGACTATTTAGACCATTTGGCTGAAAATTCTCAATCTTGGCATGCTACTAATCCTTCTGAAAATTCAATTAGATATAACCTTGCAAATGCTAGTAATGAAAAATATCATTTTAGTCAAGAAGAAGATCTAAATGCTAGGTTTGCTAGTTTGGCTAGTAAGATTGAAGTCATGGAATCAGGGAAAGTAAAAGAAATCAAATTTGTGCAAAATGAAGAGATTTGTGGCATTTATGATGAATTAGGACACTCAACAAATGAATGTCCAAAAATTCCTATTTTTAAAGAAGTTGTGCATGAGCAAGTAAATGCAATGAACAATTTTAAAATGCCATTCACCTCTTCTTTTTCAGATTCATATAATTCGGGATGGAGAAATCAATCAAACTTCAGTTGGAGGACTAATAATCAGGCACAATTTATGCAACCACCACCTCTTTAGGCACAACTGGATTCACAAAATTCTCAATGATATGCACATTATGTCCCATTATATAGGAAAAACCTTGAACGAACATTGCATGCATTCATACAAAAGCAAGAGGCCATTAATAACCAAAACACTCAAGTTATGATTGACATAAAAGACATTCTTGCTAAATTTGCTTCTGCACTCACCATTCACGAGAAAGGACAATTTCCTTCTCAACCTCAAGCAAATCACAAGGGTTAGTATAGTCTAAATGAGGGTAATTTAGAAAGTCAACAAATAGACTAAGTCAAGTTAGTAATAACTATTAGGAATGGAAAGATTGTTGAGAAATAATTTCCTGAACCTTATGAGAAAGATGTGTTAGCCATGGCAACTATTACCCAAGGGGGGTGAATTGGGTGATTACAAATTTTAAAACACTTTTGAGAAATTAAGCATTTTGAATAACTCAGTTAATAAATGTAATGGAATAAGTTTAACAAGGGTGTAAGTATTAGAGATTTCACAAATACTGCTTGGACTATAGGATAAATCAAGCAAATAAGCTAGATATCAAATTCAACTCAAGCATATATAATAAAGCACAAATGTTAAGGAGATAGAGTTAAGAAGAGCAAATACAAAGATTTATCCTGGTTCAGCCACCAACCACTTGTGGCCTGTGTCCAGTCCTCAAGTGAACCACCCAAGATTTTTCACTAAACCTTCAAGCTTGAATGGGTGCTTTAAAACCTTTACAAAGTAGAGTACTCAACACACCTTGGGATGCCTCAACCTTTGTGCTTGAGCCTCAAATTCAAGGGATACCTCACCCTTTCTTTTACAGTTTATACAAAGTATAGATGATAAGAAACTTTCTTAAGAGTGGATAATACAAATTGATGCATTATGAGTATCAAGGATTTACACTTTAAAGCTAAAAATATGATTTTGATGATACAAGGATCAAATCAAGTGTTCAAGTTTGTAAAAACTTCAAAAATCACTTATATATAGAGCCCAAGTGATAAAATAGTCGTTGATGGTGTTTAGAAATGACTTTTTATGAAAACTAGCTGTTTATACCCATTGGGAACATTTCTAGACACTTGGCAATCGATTACATGGATGTTGTAATTGATTACATAGCCTCTGCCAGAGTTGTAATCGATTATAGGAAATGTGTAATTGATTACATCACTTCTAGTTTTGAAAACTGAATTTAAAAGGTCATAACTTCTTCATTCTTATCCGATTAAAGCAAATAACCACTCATTGGAAAGATATTTGAGTATATTTTCATATGAAATAATTGTAAAAATAAAACTCAAAGTATTTTGAAAGTTATGATCAAAATAGTAACCAAATGTCAGTTTTTCAAAACTCAAACGTAACTATTTTTCACAGTTTAAAGCAAATGGTCATATATTTTTCATTTATTATCCATTTAAAGCAAATGACACTCATTGGAAAGATCTTTGAGTTTATTTTCATATGCAATAAGTTTCACAATAAAACGCAAAGTATTTTAAAAGTTATGATCAAAAGAGTAACTAAATGTCAGTTTTTCAAAACACAAACTTGGCTATTTTTCAAAGGTTTGAACTACTACCAAGACTAAGTTTCCAAAAATAGTTTGTTGGGTATTTAAACATGTAAGAAACACTTTTAAAGATGTTAAAATATATTTGAGATTAGTGTGATTCCTTTTTACCTTTACACAAGATCTAAGTCCTATAAGCTATTTTTGAAGAACCTTGGGACTTGATCTTTTACCATCATCAATTCTTGATGTAATCCAAGCTTCCAAAAATTTCTTCTCTTCAAATCTTACAAATGCTTGGAACATCTTATCATTCTCATTCTTTTGAGTTGAGCATAGTTGTGATCATTTTACTTTCTTGTTGCAATGCTCACTCTTGGTACTTGGACTATCCTACAAAGTATTGCTCACTTAAAACAAATATAGTTAGTCCAAATTCATAACTCAATATTTTCATATGCATGATTCATAAATATATAACTTTAATTAGTCTACCATGCATATAAGACTTTCATAGACACATCCAAATAAGATATTTATAAATTACTAATGGATATCTCTATATAGGATGTAACAAAGAATACTTTGCATATTTTCATTTAAACCGAGTCAAATTCAATATTAATTTAATACAATTTATATAACATATTATTGGATATATTCTATAAAAGATGCTATAAAGAATATGCATAATTATTATATGAAATAAGATGATGTACATGATCATGCATGATCCAATATAATCTATTAAACACATCTATGTAGCATAAGCATCATTATTTTTTGACTTGTATTTGTCATCATCAAAACTTAACATATTAAATCATTGGGGCAAACTTATTTCCACAATCTCCCCCTTTTTGATGATGACAAATCACGCAAGAAAAATATGTTGAGGAATATACAACAACAGATACTCATGTAAGCATATCAAACAATAAGCATAAGAACATATTTGTCTTTCCAATTTTCACTCCTCCTATTTGACATCAACAAAAAAGTTTAAGAAGGAAAGATAAGATTTTCAGTCCCTTTATAGATAAAACTCGTGTTATCAAAAAGAGTAGAGTCATCAAAACTCAGAAACTTCTTCAAGTTATTCAAATCATAACTATCTCCCCTTATTTAATTCTACACATGATTCAAGAAAAGAGAGATGAAACAAGCATGCTTTCAAGATATAAAAGATTATTCATGCAATGCTTGTCATATTTTGATACATCAACATTAAGCATATGATAGCAATAAGCTTAAGAAATTATATCTAGTCTATAATATCTTGCATACCACATGATAAATAAGTACTACTTGATATCACTTGTTAGGAGTTATAAAATATTCATGTAAGATCATGGAATTAAAGTTTTCAAATGAAAGATCATACAACTTGCCACATATCAAGCATTTCTCAATGAAAGAATCAAAAGATATGAAGTTTAAGAATGTTTACCTTCTTTCATTAATAGAGAAAAAGAGAATAAAATATGATATTTGTCAATATGTTGATAGCATTAACAATAAAACACTTCATGTCAAATAAGGATGTAGGCCAAGAGATATAAGCAACAATTTATGAGCTAGGCTCCCCCTCAAAATATGCATATTATCAAAATATAAAACATAATAGTTTAACATAGTCATGCATATATTTTTAGTCAATAAGGACATAGAAGAAAGATATGTAAGATAAGTAATATAAGTAAGATAAGCTTCCCCTTATTGAAGCACAAGATAGATAAAGGAAAATATGCATGCCAAGACCATGTAAGCACATTACCATAAAAGGTCATATTCTTAATCCATCAATCAAAAATCATTTTAAAACTTCTCCCCATTTGACAAAGAATTTTATAAAAACACATTATATTTTCAAAAGAAATTTAGAAAGGTAGAGAGGTTTTATACATTAAACCACATATTCCTTGAAAGTGATCAAACCTAAGTTAAAAGAACATATGAAAATAAATCTCATCTCTTTTTCGTTGAACAAGAGTCTTGAGAAAATAAAACACTTTGAAGAACAAAGCTTGTCTTTTGAAGTATCAAGATGGGCTTTATAGAATATTTCAAAAGATTTATTTGGAAACTTTCTTAAGCATTCTCTGAAGATTTAGTAAAACATTTCAAAGCAAATGAAGAGAATACTACATTTATAACACATATCCAAAGATTTCTAAATTTTCAAGACAAATAAGAGGTGAAAATACTTTCAAAGGTCTTAAGAAAAGTTTAAATGATTCTCAAGGATATAGAACTTTAAAAGCTTCTTTCAAATATGATAAGAAATTTTGCTTTTAAAAAAAACTTTTTAATCAACCAAGAAACTCTTTTCAAAAGAAGAGCATGATTCTCATAGGTGTTATACCACTAAGAGGCCATAGATCAAGAGAATCATAGATATCAAACATTCACTTGATTTAATATGCTATAAGGATCAAAGCATGTATAGAACTAAGATCATTCACCCTATATGCAATGACAAAATTAGAAAGTTAATATTCAATTAGGCACTTTGTCATTGCTAAGCATACTTCTTATGTAAAGAAATCACCTAATCATTTAAGATCAAATTATCAACAAGTATCATACAATCCATACCATATAGAATACCACAATAGCTTAGGGATAGAGATACTTATTGGAAGAGTGATGCTTCTTTAGAATGTTCTTCATCTATTGGTCCTTTGAGTTTGAGCTTTCTTCCATTGCGTATTTCATTCCATTGCACATGAAGAAAGTCTCCTCGTGTCTCTCTTCATTCAACTATTCTCTTTATCCACTTATGCTTATATGTAAAATTTTTGATGACTGTATTTGAAACACAAAGAGAAACTTGCAAAGCTAACTTCAAAAGTTCTCTAAATCATAAGTTATCATCAAATATTATTTAACCCCATTTACAAGCATAATTTAGGTTAAAGGTTGATCTATATAATGTAAAACATGTACCATATTATCAACATGCATAGTTAGTTCTAAAGAGAACAAAAGAAGAACATATGCACTTGAATCCAAAAATATGGTTTAAGCAATTTAAGGCAAAATTCAAGTTTATCAAGAAATACATGATCAACATCAAAACTTATATAAGCATTTTGGGGCAAACAATGATCATGTAAGGCATGTAATATCAAGTAAGGAATTTCAGTATGCGCACATGCCAATAGCATGTTTACCTTCATGATATATAGACAATTTCAAGTGAAAATGGTTGATCCCGTAACATCCCAAAAATTTCTTATTTCATGATATATATTCATTTTATAATATTTATAATTTTTATGAATTTTTCTAGAATTATTTGAATTGTTTAATTATTTTAATATATTTCTCGATTTACGTACACACTGATCGGGGCCGAGAAAATGAAATAATTTCCCCGAGGCCAGAAAACCATGAACTATGGAAACGGTGATGGGGGATCTTACTAAACCTGATGTCGAACATAGTTTACGAAGTTTTTGTTTTTGAGATTTTATCTTACTGATAAAATTTGGGTACACTCTTTTATCCATTGGACAATAGATACCGACTTTGCTAACTGTAACTTTTGTCCATTAGATAATAACTTTTAGTAAAGTGTTAATTATCTTTTCTAGAATGTTCTCTTTATGTGACATCATCCTTGGGACCCACACCTTTATGTCCCATTAACTTTAGACCAATTCAAAACAAGCTTGTTGGAAAAGCTTCATCAAAGCTTGTTGGAGAAGCTTCTTTCTTTCTCCTTGGGAGGTGCACGGTTTTGGAGGGGGGAAAAGATAACAAAGTTGTCATCTTTTCAAAAAAGCTATCATTTTCTCTCTCATTTTTCTCTTCTCTCTTTTTCTCTCATTCTCTTCTTCCATTTTCTCCTCTCCCTACCTCACGGCCATCACTCTCTATTTTCCCTTTTCTATTTTCTTTGCTCCAATTACTCATACTTTTACAATCTACACACCCTTTGGATGATTTTCTATGTTGTGATCATTATCAAATCCTCTCATCTTCATCATTTTCTTTCAAGCCCTAACTTGAAACTCTTAAGGTAAGATTCTTAATTTCTATTTTTCCTCCTCTCATTTTTTTCTCTATACCTCACGGCCACTTTCACTAAAATTACTATTTCATTTTCTTTGATTTCACTCATCTACCTTCTTGAATCTATATCTCTTCCTAAGACTATTTGGGTAAAGATTTTGACTTGTTCAAGTGATTCTACAATCTAGGACTTGAAAGATTCTAAGGTAAAGTTCTCATCTTTCCTAAGCTTTCCTTGTTTATTTGTGAATGACCATCTATCAAACACCTTCTTCCATTTCTTTCTCCCAAGGCTCACGGCCATTGGCCCTTGAAGGACCAAAGAATTGATTTTTTTTGCTATCACCTAATTCATTTTCATCTTTCTATCAAGAATCAAGAAACCAAAGTATAAAACTCTCTTCTTTTCTCCTGGAAAGCCTCATGGCCACACCCTCAACCCACTCTCTTAATCTTCTTTAATTTCATCTATCCACATCTCTTGAATCAAAACTGCATACTAAGACATTTTGTTATTGTGAGTTCTTTCAAAATCATCTTGTTTCCAAGCCCTAAATGTTGATGCTTGTATATTGTTTTGTTTTAAGGATCTTCTTGAAAGGAAAAGCTTTTTCAAGAGGACTTACAAGGAGCTAGGAGGTTACACCTAAGGTAAAAGGGAGATTAACCTCATTAACCATGCTATGGTGGTGAGGAACGAATGGTTGTGTTGGGAGTGGAGAGTTCATGTGAAGATTCATCCACTCGATTGTGTGACTTTTTATTTATGTTTATTTGATTTTATATGATTATATGATGTTGTTGTATGCAAGAGATGATTGTGACGACTTAATAGATATATGTGATGATGTGATTTTGATAGTAAGCATAAACTTAATTAATTGTAATGATTAAAGTATGTGGCATACTATGATTATGTTGTAAATGAATGATTTTTGGTCCCCTTGATCTCTTGAGGCTCACAGCTTTCTTGGCCTAGGAAGAGGTGTCCATGAGAAAAATATTTATTGATTAAGGACTTAGATGATTAGGTGACAAAAATATGATTCATGAGGTTATAAGTTGAAAGACGAAAGAAACAAGTTTTTACTATTGAAAAGAATTGATTTTGGCCATGATATTTGATAATTGGATGAAAGAATGAATTGGAGACCTAAAATATTTGATGATGGGATGGAAGAATAATTAAGATGGAAATAATTTTATTTAGAAGTTGAATAATGAAAGTTTTAGAAAGAATGTTAGAAAATATTGTTTAGGTGAATTGGATGACAAATTAGGGTTAAAGGATTTATAAGTAAGAGAGAAGATAATCATAATATCATGATTTGAGGAGTAAGAACTTTTGGATATACTAATGGAAAAATTTTTGGGGATAATTGGAATAATGGAAAATAATTTATTAGTAGTGAATCTAGTTGACTTGATAATCGAGAAATTTAATTAAGGATTCATAAGATAAGAATGGAAAAGAATAAATTTTATCATTTAGCAAAAGAACAATTTTTGGTTTTGAGAGGAAAAACAAGCTTGAGAAAGGAACAGTGAAAACTTGAAAGACTTAGAGGAAAAGGAAAAGAATCATGAGGTTAAGACAATATGGTTTCTTTCTAGGTTTTAGTGAATGATATGAGGAAAGGTCACTCGAGGAACTTAGTTAGAAGAGTTTGGTGGTTAGGATTGATTTTTACCATTTTCTTGAAAGTGTTACAATTAAAGCCCAATGGTGAAACAATGGTTCTATACGGTAAAGAAATTTGTAAGAATGCTTCAAGTGAATTGATAGTGATAACTCTTGAATTTGCACGACTGAGATACTTTGTGAAAGAATGCATTAGCATTGTGCTTTTGGGCCGACGTGCTAGACCCAAGTGGATTGTGGATATAGCATTGCGCTTTTGGGCTGACGTACCGGACCCAAGTGGATTATGGATTTAGCATTGTGCTTTTGGGCCAACGTATTGGACCTAAGTGTATTGTGGAACCGATGTATAGGACCCGGATGGATTATTGATATTATGTAATTGTATGGGCGATTATATAATATCATTGACATTAATGGTATTAGAAAATTGTATGGACGGTTGCTTTAATACCATTGGGAACAGTACAACGGTGCTTTTTGATTTCATTGTTCATGCATTAAACATTATACAGTCAGCTTTTGTTGCCTAGGAGTGAACGAGAAGTTAGATAGTGTGATCCCGGATGGATCTCAGGGGGCGTCAGGGTGAGGTGATCCACTTAGTGATCTGTTATCACATTATATACCCTTAGTCATGGAAAATCGTTGCAACGCACGATGAGGACCCGACAAACACCATCCTTTTTATGGTCCAGCGTAGACTGTCTTTTGAGGAGGGACAGATCTTCTGCAACATTCATCTCTGAATTCTTTAACTCCATGGAGTAGGAACTGGTTGCATTGTGCATAAGGATGATCAGCATACACACCATGCATATGCATAGTTAGCGTATATCTTGTTGTGGTGTGGCCTATGTTTATTGTATTTTAATGTACCTTGCTAAATCATATATTAGTTGATAACATGACTACACCTGTTGATTTTTCATATCACTGTGTTAATATGATTATATCTGTCATTCATTAATATTGTTATTTATGAGAGACATTATTGCCTTTCATTGAGTTTCTTGCTGCCATGATAGTATTGATGTAGGGGATCTCACCTCTTTTATGGTATTATTCTATCTACTTCTATTTTTATACTCATATTAGTAAAGACTGTGATAGTGGCAAGGCAAGATCCGCGAGGTTTCACTCGACTGCAATTTCACGGGGGCATCGAAGCGTGGAGTGTCCATTGGGATACGGGGCGCATTCAGTATATTAGAGATGTCACCTTGTCTTGGAGTAGGACCTGGCATGACGCTGCTACGTTTACCATGGAAGTAGCTATTCACTTGGAGTTTTGCATGCCTCTTGGGGAGCTTTGGGATGATTGGAGAGTTTTCTCTATTGAGGACTCTATGGAGTCGATTGCTCAGACTCCCATCCGTAGTGGCATGCCCCGACTAGGGGCTTTGTCGGCTAGGGATCCCGAGGAGGATTTGGATGAAGATCGGGTATAGGACCCTGTTCTTCAGGTGTTTGGACTTGGACCAGGCTCAGTCTTCATTTGGTAGTTATATGTGTATATTTACTTTTGGAGTACTTAAGTTTTATGCTTTTGGAACATGATGTAATGTACTTATGGATGTAACAAACTTTCTTTATGAAAAGTCTTTCATTTTGTTCTTATAACTTGTATTTGTCTATTTTGGTACGTCTTAGGTTGTTCATTAAGAAGAGATTTTTTTTAAACTTGTATTTTACAATATTAACTATTTTACAACTTGGTTAATTTTTTAATTAAAGGAGTCGGTATTAAATGTAATGCCCTTCAAAGGGGGTGTTATAGTTCCTGCGCTGAAAACCTTTTTAAAGCTGTTGTGTAATCAATTACAATGGGTGTGTAATCAATTACCATCTTTCTGGAATCCTTGTAATCGATTACAAGTTTGGTGTAATCGATTACCATCTTTCTGGGAACCTTGTAATCGATTACAAGGTTGGTGTAATCGATTACTTGCTTGATAGAACCTTTGTAATCGATTACTAGTTTTCTAAAACTCAATTTTTACATTTTAAATAGTAAATGACTAATCTTAAAGTTTTCAAATTAGTTTCAAAACGTATCAAAGCAATTTCAAACATCATGCAAGCATACCTAGGCATTGTAAAACCTTATGTTACAATAAGAATAAACATAATCATGTGCTAAACATAATATTCAAATTTTACCAAGTATACATGATTCTATCCTGTACCTAAGGCCTACAAGTAATATACCTTATATTCATTATCATTTTAAGTGAATGTGCATAAGAGATAAAAACATTTGATACCTTAGTTTTGGTAAACAAGGAAACTCTTTTCTTTACCCATTGCTTCTCTTTTGGTGTTTTCAACTTTACAAGTTCCACATTTTGTGCTTGAAAAGCTTTGGTTGAAGCCATCTTCCTTCTTTCACCAAAACTTCTACCATTGGGATTTGGAAGCAATCTCCTTGATGATTCCTCTTTCCTTTGACCAATTAGTCCATCCTTTTGAAATTTTTTTTGCAAAATTGAAACACTTGGAGGACATTTTGGTGCCCACTTCATCTTGGGTCCTTGAATGTTAGTACTAGAACCCTTAAGACTTTTAGGAACCCAAACCATGTTATTTCTCATGTAATGATTTCTTTTATAATTGCACAAATGAGAAATATATCCTAGATGACCACAAAAATTACAAACAATTGAATTTAATGATGGCTCGGTCCTTTAAGGATCATTTTTGGAAAAATTAAGCCTTTTGTTGTTTTCATATTCTAAACTATTTTTACCATAAGCCTTGCTTGAACTTTCATGTGGAATAACATTAATTTTATTCTCATTAACAAGCATAGAATATAAGCAATTTGAATCATTAACTTTGACAAATTTAGAAGATAAGTCCTCAACTTAATTTTCCAAATCAATGCACTTTTCATAAGAAGTTGAGGTTTCACATTTCAAAGGCATTTCCTCATCAAGAAAAACATTCATTTTTCAAAGTTTCAATTTCATTTTCAAAGGAGGAAATATTTTCCAAACCAGATAAGTTTTTATTTTCTAAAAACAATAAGTCATCATACAATTCATCAAATGCACAATGTATCTCATAATAAGAAGGACTATAATATGGTTTAGCATTATTTACCTTAAAGTCCTTTTTAGTCATGTAAGAAGTAGTCTCAATTTTTAGCATACTTAGCTCTTTAAGGGAATCACCATCATCACCAAGAGGCATTGAGCTCATTTTGCTTACTTTGAATATCTTCTTGAGGACATTTTTCATGACAAGCTTCCTTCAATGATTTTTGCTCTTCTAGCTCTCTATATACAACTTTATGCAAAAAATCATTATTAGCAAGATAGATAGAATCAAGAGCATCCCTTATATCTTTAACACTAGAGCAACTCTTAATTTTAGCATAACATCATCATTTAAACTATTTCTCAAGATTTGCATTGCTCTAATATTCAAGGAAAAATATTTCTTATCATAGGCATTGTAAGTTTGTTTTGATTTGCAAGTAAATCCATCAAGCACAATATCCTACAAATCAATATCAATAAATTGCATATAAAACTTCATTCTATCTTTCCAATAAACAAAATGCACACTATCAAAGAATGGTGGTTTATCAATTTCAAAACCTTCCATTTTGAAAAGCTTTCAATGGTTGCCAAACAAACAACGATCTTTAACTCCAAGCGGCTAAGCTTTCAATAGAACACGAAACTCTGATACCACTTGTTAGCCATGGCAAACATCACCCAAGAGGGGGTGAATTGGGTGATTACAAATTTTAAAACACCTTTGAGAAATTAATCATTTTGAATAACTCAGTTAATAAATGCAACGAAATAAGTTTAACAAGGATGTAAGTATTAGAGATTTCACAAATACTGCTTGGGTTATGGATAAATTAAACAAATAAGCTAAATATTACATTCAACTCAAGCATATATAATTAAAGCACAAATGTAAAGGAGATAGAGTTGAGAAGAGCAAACATAAAGATTTATCCTGGTTAAGTCCCCAACCACTTGTGGCCTACGTCCAGTCCTCAAGTGAACCACCTGAGATTTTCCACTAAACCTTCAAGTTTGAATAGGTACTTGAAAACATTTACAAAGTGGAGCACTCAACACACCTTGAGATGCCTCACCATTTATGCTTGAGCCTCAAATTCAAGGGATACCTCACCCTTACAACTTTGAGGGATACCTCACCATCTCTTTTATAGTTTATACAAAGTATAGATGATAAGAAACTCTCTTAAGAGTGGATAATACAAATTGAAGTACTATGGGTATCAAGGATTTACACTTTAAAGCTCAAAATATGATTTTGATGATACAAGGATCAAATCAAGTGTTCAAGGGTTGTAAAAGCTTCAAAAATCACTAATATATAGAGCCCAAGTGATAAAATAGCCATTGGTGGTGTTTAGAAATATTTTTTTAATAAAAAATAGCCATTTATAGCCATTGGGAACATTTCTGGGCACTTGGTAATTGATTACATGGATGTTGTAATTGATTACATGGCCTCTACTAGAGTTGTCATCGATTATAGGAATTGTGTAATCGATTACATCACTTCTAGTTTTGAAAATTGACTTTAAAAGGTCATAACTTCTTTATTTCTTATCTGATTAAAGCAACTAATCACTCACTGGAAAGATCGTTGAGTCTATTTTCATATGAAAAATTTTTAGAACAAAAATCAAAGTATTTTGAAAGTTATGATCAAAATAGTAACCAAATGTCAGTTTTTCAAAACTCAAACTTAACTATTTTTCACAGTTTAAAGCAAATGGTCATAACTTCTTCATTTCTTATCCATTTAAAGCAAATGACCACTCATTGGAAAGATCTTTGAGTCTATTTTCATATGCAATAAGTTTCACAATAAAAATCAAAATATTTTTAAAGTTATAATCAAAAGAGTAACCAAACATCAGTTTTGCAAAACACAAACTTGACTATTTTTCAAAGGTTTGAACTACCACCAAGACTAACTTTCCAAAAATAGTTTGTTGGGCATTTAAACATGTAAGAAACACTTTCAAAGATGTTAAAATATATTTGACCTTAGTGTGATTCTTTTTTACCTTTACACAAGATCCAAGTCCTATAAACTATTCTTGAAGAACCTTGGGACTTGATCTTTTACGATCATCAATTCTTGATGTAATTCAAGCTTCCAAAAAATTTTTCTCTTCAAATCTTGAAAATGCTTGGAACATCTTATCATTCTTATTCTTTTGAGTTATGTAACACCCTTTCTGGGGATGTCACATTTATGATGCAGAAAAATAAAAATAAATAAAATCCTTACCCAAGTTGTAAAAACATTTTGATACCTAAATAATATTTGTGGTATAGTTTTGTTTTCCTTTTTATAATTATAACATTTAAATAAAATAACATGGAACACAAAATATAACAAACATAAATTCATTATAATATACATGTGATTCTTGTCTGAAGTATAAAATTAATTTATAACTATTAAGATTTAATAAAAACAATAAAAGACAGTATACTACTTAAACATAACACCTAAGATATGAGCCCTCGTCATAAGACAAATTCCTTAGTTAGGAATGTCTTGACCGATAGAAATTCGACCCAAGAATGTATCGAAATTCTCTCTAGGAGTATAGTGAAACTCATCCCACAACTCCCTAATAGGTAAAATAATCTCTACGAAAAAAATTGTATAACGTGTAGTAACGAACCCCTGTCGAGTCCTACTTACTGATAAGGTCACGTTACCACTGTACTCTATGTGTCCTGTGTCCCAGTGGACATACCAAGCCTCAGCGCCTTCGAGAAACTGAAGTCTAAAGAAACCTAATTGGCCTCCTCTTGCCGCCATTGTAGTCTTCAATAATATACATATAAAGTAGAAACAAAACAGACAATACAATAAAGAGGTGAGACAATCAACATCATTACCCGCATGGCAATAAAGAAAACGACAATACAAACAAATATTCCAACAGCACATACCAACATTTCATGCATAATATAACAAAGTAATACATATAAAAATAACACATACCATTATATTATGCATAATATATTAAAGAAATAAATATTAAAATAACACATATCATACATGGTATATTAAAACAAGACATCATATATTTTATCACGAATATGGTAAGCGTAAAGTGCGAGATGATGCATGAACAATAAAATGCGGTAATGCATGAACACACACTGACTCGTTCCTACTCCATGGAGCTAAACACGGATATCTGAGAGAATGATCCGAATAGAAACTAATAATACTTTATGGCTACCCAACCAAACTATTGCACTATCAAACGTCGTGTCTATAGCCCACAGTCCAAAACATCGTGTAGCAGTACACAGTCCAAACATCGTGTACCACAGGCATAGTACTTATTAATCTCCTCAAGATCTCGATTAAGAATAGTGCTTGTCAAGATCATTAGTGTGTTGCCCATTACCACGGCCCAGAGGTGCTACCACTGTCCACATATGGGATCCTCCGCACACTAATGCCTCCAAGTTCATAAATGAACCACACTACGCTTATCACACCAATTACGGTGTAATTCGCCTCATCAATCAATCACCAATTATAAACCAAATTGGCACAACACTCTAAACATGATCTAAAATTACAAAAATACCCTTATTATCCAAATTTTATGATAATTACAAAAAATTACCAAAATACCCTTTGTCACCAAAAACCAAAGTATAGTACGTCCCACCTAACAGTACTAACAAAATACCAAAGTATAGTACGTCCCACCTGACAGTACTACACCACAACATGTCCGGGTCCACCCCTTTGGCCCAACAGAAAAACTCACTGTATCGATTAATCGCATAGGAATTTTATCACATTTTCACAATCTCGTTATTTTCACAAACGTTTTTAAATCGTGTAAATATATTTTGACATTTTTAAACATCATGAAATTATTTTCTCAATCGCGTAGAATTTTTAATTCATTTTCTTAACCGAATAGCTTAGAATCATTATTTTTAATATGTGTAAAACTATATCTAGTACTTTTAAAATACGTAGAGTATTTTTCTTGTGTTCTAAATATAGTATGGAATCTTTTCATTTTATACGTCTAATTTTAATAAATTTCGGCAGTATTTTGCCTATAAAATCAGTATAAGATATTTTTAACGTTTTTCTCTAAATATAGTTTATTTTATTTTTACCCAATAATTTCACTTTGAAACTCACTAACATGCTTCAAAATTTATAAAATGAGCTCTACGTTAGTATTTTTCAAGCGTTTGATTTAATTCTTATTTAAACTAAATTCCACTAAGTTAAAATTCTAGGACTGAATTAATTCCTTTGATTTTCTCAATGATTCTTTGGAATCGATTTGTTTAATAAAATCATTACTTATCCTATCTTAGAAAATAAAATGGAATGTTGGCCAAATCAAAAATAAAATGGTATTTGATTATACACTAAATGGCATGTTGGCCATAATTAACTTAAATCATTTTTAATTTAATTATTTTACCTAGATTCCTCAAATCAGTAATTTAGAAAATTGCTGAGAACATTTTGGTTCTCTTTTTGGATGTAAGGCCGTGAGCCTCATAGTGTATTCTTTGGAATACTCATGCATTTCGTACATGTTATTCACATCCTACTTTAATAATTATATAATTATAAACACATGCAAGTATATAATCACATACGAAATACATACAATTATTTAAAACCATAAACATGCATAATGAAAATAATGAAAGCTATAATCATGCATAGTAAAATAATTCACAAATAGAAAGTATTTAAACAATCACAAAAATATTAAAAACCATAAACAATCACACAAATAATGATACAAACAATAAAACAATCACACAAATGAATCCTTATGGATTCTACACACACATACAAATCCATTTTCCCATCACCACTTAGGGTTGATGAGATTAAATCTCCATCTTACGTCTTGTAGACAAATTAATCGGTAAGATCTCCTCCTTTCCTCTAAATTTCGTACAAGCTCCAAAACAATTCCTAAAATTCTTAAACAATTAGTAAAAACACATACAAGGTACAAAATAGAAGAACCATGGAACAATCATGGTTAGAAAAATTAAAAATCAAATATTGAACCATAGAAACCAAACTTACCCTTAAGTAAGTAAGCAAAAAGTGGGATTTTGGACAAGATTGAGTAGGAATTTGGGAAAACTTTGTCAATGAAAGATGCTTAGAATGGGATTTGGGTTCAAGAAAAGCTAAGAGATAAAATTATAGAGGTTTGGTGGTGTGAGGTGAAGGCTTGACCGAATAGAGAGAAGAAAATGAAAGGAAAAGCATACATGGGTTCTTGGCATTTTTGGAGAGAAGATGAAAGCTTTAATTTAGGATAAGTGTGAAATAAAAGTGAAGAGAGAAAATAGAAGAGGCTGCTGCCGTGAGGTGCCTTTGTGAGTGAGGTTGAGTGTTGAATTTTGCTAGTTAAAGATCTAATTGTGTTCACATGGTGTGCACATGATTTATGACACTTGGAGGGTTCAAGAAGCTACTAGAACCAAGCCAACTCAAGCCTCCTTGCTGCCCAAAACCATGTGGTGTTCATCCATTTAGGGAATTAATTGCTTTCCAATTACATCTAATTATATGCTAATAAATTAGACAATTAGTTAGGTTAATTATCCTATTAAAACTAAATCAACATTCTAATCATATAATCAATTAGTTTAATATATTAGCATATATTATAATCTTTAATAAATATTAGGATATCTAATTAGTATTTAGATTATAATTAATTAAGAATTAAACTAGTTCATTTAGTTAGCTAATTAAGTAATTAGATTAGTCAAATTAAGTTTAATTAGCTACTAATCAAATTCAAGCCTACAATTTTTGACTTAATCCTAACCCTTGGTTCATCTTTAATCCTTAGCCCTAGATTAGATCTAAGGTAGATATTACTTGGTCATAAACCTATCTTTCTAATCTCACCATTGATTAGATCAACGGCTAAGATTAAAGCTTCTAAAGTAAGCTTTATAATCCAATGGTTCACAAAGAAGTCAATGCTTCTTTTGTTGACTCTTTCTAATTGGTTTAGAAAGTCAAGCCATCCATTTTGACCATTTCCTATTGGTTTAGATTTCTACCCAATCAAGATCGCATGTTGGATCTGTTACACTAAACGTGGGCCCCACGAACTTTTTCGGTCCACAAATAATTTTTCTACTTGTTTTTGAGACACTAGGTACTGTTGAATAAAATAATATTATAAAAATATAAAATTATTTTATTACACAGTTAAATCCAAAAAATTACGAGATTAATATATATATCAATCAGAATTGGGTTTAGTAAGATCCCCAGCTCCAATTAATTAAAATAAGATTTATCCCAGCCAAAAATTATTATTTTCTTAGGTCGAAAGCAAATCACATACAACAGTCAAGTACACTCACGGAACAGTCAAATTAAATTTACTGCTCACAGAATTCACAAAACAGTACAAATCGGGACTATATTATAATTATCCCAAAAGTTGGGGTGTTACAAGTTAAGTATAATTATGATCTTTTTACTTTCTTGTTGCAATACTCACTCTTGGTACTTAAACTATCCGACAAAGTATTGCTCACTTAAAACAAATATAGTTAGTCCAAATTCATAACTCAATATCTTCATATGCATGATTCATAAATGTGTAACTATAATTAGTCTATCATGCATATAAGACTTTTATAGACATATCCAAATAAGATATTTATCAATTATTAATGGATATCTCTATATAGGATGTAACAAAGAATACTTTGTATATTTTCATTTAAACCAAGTCAAATCCAATATTAATTTTGTAACACCCCAAAATTTCTTTTTTTTGTTATATATGCTTTTTATAATATTTGTAATTTTTGAGAATTTTTGTAAATTATTTCAGTGATATTTTATTATTTTAATATATTTCTCATTTTGTGTACGACTGAGCGGGGCCGAGAATATAAAATATTTTCCCCGAGGTTGGAAAACTTTGGACTGTAGAAACGTCGACGGGGGATCTTACTAAACCAGAGGCCGGACATAGTTTATGAAGTTTTCATTTTTTGAGATTTTATCTGATAAATAAAATCGCGATAATGTTTTATTATCCGTTTGACGATAAATACTATTTTTGCTAACTATAACCTTGGTTTACTAGATAATAGCTTTAGTAGAGTGTTAGTCATCTCTTCTAAAAAGGACTTTAATGACATCACCAAGATGACATCATCATCATGACATCACCCTTGACTTTTTCAAAAAGTGTGTGAAACTTCTCAAGGAAGCTTTATACCATGCTTCTCAAGGAAGCTTCAACTTTCCTATCTCCTCCTTAGACTCCACGAAAATTGGAGGGAAAGATGACACCAATTGTTATCTTTTCACTTTACCACACATTCACTTTTCACTTTACCATTTCAAAAAAAAAGGTTTCATCACTTTTCACTCTCACTTTTCTCCTTTCTCTCTCACACTTCCTCTTCTTCATTCTTCCTCTCCATTCTCACGGCTATACACACCATTTTGGCCATCCATCTTTGTTCCCTCCAACTAACTTTAGTTCTTGAATCTTTTGCCATATAGAAGCTTTTCCCTTTGGTGATCATCTCTTGATTCTTCCATCTTCATCACTTTTTACTAAGCCCTAAAACTTGAAGTTTTGAGGTAAAGTTCTTGATTTTCATATTTTCTCTTCTCATTTTTGTGATCCTTGGTCACCTTTGTGATCAAGGACTCTTCTTTTCAAGCTTTGGTTATTGATTGTGTGAGTTGTTGAGAATTGTGGATACATCACGCAGTGGACAAAAATAAAATTCCCATCAAGGTTCCATGCGAAAAGTCATACTCTGAGTTTTTAAATTATTTACCTCTTGAAGTGTGATCAAAAGGAAGGATGTGAATCACCAACACTGTAATAGAAATGATGTCTCTGCGGTATCCACACGAACAGACTCATGAATGTCAACATCCGCAAAGGGGAGCCTCACGTCTCTCACACAGTGCTAGCTACGAAGAGAAGAGAAGAAACCTATCGCTCTCTCACTCATTTTTCTGTAGGTGCGGCTAGGGTTCTGAATTGTGTATCTTAGCAGCCCCTTAGCAGTACTATTTATAATACTGACTGTCTTAAGTGAATGTGAGCAGCAGCAAGGTAAGCTGTGCAACCCTAGACCCATCTATTATGAGTCTAGCCCATATTTGAATTCGAGTCTAACTTGGATCCATTGCTCCAATTTTAGTCTGCTCTATGTATGTGACCCTGCAGGTTCTTATTACGTTGGCAGTAATATTAAAATCCCATTTTAATATTACAAGCAGTGAGCGGTATCTAGCAACACATCGTTGCTACCCAAGTAATAAAAATGTCAGTGATTTGACATAACCTTTCCGTGACTAATGTTTCCATGTTGTTTAGTCCCTTTGTCAAGATATCTAGATTGAACACAAGGCATGGAATGCGTCACCCTTATATAGTCTAATATTTCGTTTCCTGATACTTGAGTAGACTTTGTAACAATAAAAGAGATCAATATCTCATATTGACTCATTTGAGCATGGCCATGTATTTCGCAGTCTCACTCAATCAGGGGGCCCGAAGATATCGCTCCTGTTATTTAGTAGTGACAAATCCCATATAGGTCACTCACATCCCTCTGCATGATTCGCGGTATATCCAATAATCAACTTTATAATCATCTTGTTACAGATGACGTTTGATGGAATTAAAACACATAAGTCCTTATGTAGGAATCGTAGTGATTTCAGGTCAAAGGACCACAAACACCATTGTCACTATGAGAATCACTTATGACACTCACGGAACGATCCATGTAGTGTTCTCATGGTGGGTCAGTCCAGTATATCATTACTCTAATATGTACCCATGTGAAGACTTGATATCTCATATCCATGACCTGTGAGATGTGGTCATCAGTCTATGCACATACTAGTCTCAATGTATTATTGTTGTCCTAATTAACAATAATACTTGACTAGGGACATTTAAGAATAGTATTGTAACCAAAAAGATCTCACGATCAAGTCATCCACTTGATGCCCTATGGCATCAAACTTACTATTCGAAGGACTTTATTATGTTTATAAAAAAAGAACACAATAAATGAAATGCCTCATATATTAAAATAAGCATAATAGAATGTATGTAAATACAGAAAAAGTATCGGCCTCTAGGGCATACACCAACATGAGTTTGACTATCCTAGGGTTTCGTTGGTGGTGGTGGACAAAAATTGCAAGGAAGCATCAAGGGGCTTGCTTTCTCTTATTGTCTCTTTAAGTAAGAGGGAGATCATCCTCTTCAACCTATCATGGTGGTGAGGAACATATTTTTGTGTTGATGGTGAGGAATCCATGTGTGGGTTGCTCACTTTGTTGTGTGATTTTTGGTAATGTTGTGATTGGTTGTGTTGTGTGACTTTAATACTTGCTATTGTGTAACTTGATGGATTTGGAATGCATTAGATGCTTGGATGTATGTATGGAAAGCAAAGGATTCTTACCCCTTTGGTTTGGAGGCTCATGGCCAAGAGGCCCTTTGATGGGTCCAAGATGGAACTTTTGTGCTAATTTGGGACTTAAGCAATTAAATGATAAGTGGTTAGAGAGGTGATGAAAAATATTGGATTCCTAGTCCCTTGGAGGCTCATGGCCTCATTGGGCACTCAATGTGAGACTTTTGTATTAAGCTAAAACTTAGTTAATTAAATGAGTAGACACTTAATTAGAAATTCATAAAATGGAAAGAACAAAGAACAAAATATTATCCTATAGCCTAAAGTTATTTTTGGGCCAAAGAAAGAACATGAGTGTGAGTTAGGTTTTGAGAAACTTAAAATGATTATTCTAAACGAATTTAGTTTAAAATAAAGGAAAGAATTTATTTAATTAAAAGTAATAAGGATTGAATGAAAAATACTACAGAATCTCTCTAGAGAGGTTAATAAAAAAAATAATGAAATTGAGGCATAAGTTTCATATCAAACTTTAAAAAGTATGTTTTCACCGTTGAGAGTTGGACAATGACTTGTTATGGGTCCATAAGTGGGACCAAGGATTATTGATAATTGATTGGGCCAAATGTGTCGTGTAATCATGGACAAGTCATACTATTATTGACTATCTGTATATATGTGCATTGAGTCATCATGCATTGTGAAAGTCCATTGGACTCTGTTAGTAAGGTTGTATGCCTAGGAGATGAATCGCACCTACGTGCGAGTGCGAATAGACTAGTGTAGGTCACTTGTTGACCTTGGGGGTGTCGAAGTGCGGGTATCTCACAATGGACAGTTAGTAGCTCCTCTGTGTCATGGGACAGACTGATACAAATACACTGACGATCCAAACCGAGACATTGTCCTATATCGCGATCTTGCGAAGAATGCCTTGTATAAGCCATGTTGCGCAATTTGTTGATATTGAAAGCACTTGATTTGAGGCTGATGAGATACAAGCATGTCTCCTTGATCATTCTCTCTGATGTTGTGTTTAGCTCCATGGAGTAGGATTTTGGTACATTGTGCATGTGCATAGTCTGTCAACATATTTATCTGGCATAAATATATATGATTATGGAACTGTTTCTTTTAATGATGTTATGACTATCTGTATTATTAATTGTTTATCATCTAAATCTTGATGCTGTTTATTATGTTTACCATGCTGTATGGCATCTTGCGCCATTTCTGGTTTTTTACTGCCATAACTGGTATTGATGTTGGATATCTCACTTTTTTTCTATATTCTACTATTCTGTTTATATTTATGCTTTTTAAAAGACTGTGGTGAGGAAGAGCCTGAGTTTCCTAGTTTTGGGGTGAGTTAGTCTTCTGCTTGGCTATGGCATCCCGGCAAGGTTTTCTTGGGCATGCCAGACTAAGCTTCCATAGAGGCGGTGACTCTTGGCACGTTAACTTGATCACCGAGAATTTCTTCTATGTGGGAGATTTGACTATATCTTTGGCTTGGCGTCATTATGATCTACCTATTTTCTCTTTTGATATTGCTGTATCGCTAGAGTTTTACATGCCGATACGTGAGGTGTGGGGTGATCGCGAGTATACTCCACACGAGGATTTGTTCCTATCCTCTGCACGAGCTCCTCCTCGTAAATCTGTTGCTCTTATAAGGATTTCCTCTTCTGAGGAGGAACCTGAGGAGGACCCCTTTGAGGCTCCTTCTCAGTAATTTGTTGGGGGCATGATACTTTTTGTAGCCTTGGTGGTTGTCTGTATATATCTTTTTGGGCATGTAATGCTTCTGCATTCTTTTGCTAACTGTTGATGTATTTAATTACTTATGTTATGTATCTAAATATATATATAGTATGTATCTTTTGTATAAATGTATGGTTTGATCTTCATGTTGAGTTCCACTAACCTTATGTTTTTCGCTTAAAAAAAAAGAGAATTGTTAAGTTAGGATACTTTATTGATGAACAAGTTAATACCTATAGATAAAATAAATCGGGTCCTAATAGTTTCTTTTGAGTTTCATTTGGTGTGTGTGACACCCTTGCGAAGGGGGCGTGACAAATTTAATACAATTCATATAACATATTATTGGATATATTCTATAAAAGATTCTATAAAGAATATGCATAATTATTATATGAAATAAGATGATGTAAATGATCATACATAATCTAATATAATCTGTTAAGCACATCTATGTAGCATAAGCATCATTCTTTTTGACTTGTATTTGTCATCATCAAAACTTAACATATTAAATCATTGGAGCAAACTTATTTCCACAAGATGATGAATCAATCCCCTAAGATAAGGAAGGGGTTGATACGCCACCTGGCCAAAAGAAGACCAAACTCTCGCCTTCACTCCCATTTCCTCAAGCATTAAACAATTCAAGGAAATTGAACCACAACACTAATTTTTTGAAATTATTAAACAAGTGAAGGTCAATATTCCTCTGTTAGATACTATCAAATATGTTCCCTCTTATGCCAAAATTTTGAAGGACTTATGCACTATTAAAAGGAAACTAAATATGAAAAAGAAAGCATTTTCGGTTGAATAGATAAGCTCCATTATTCAGAACTATAATGCGTTGAAATATAAAGACCCTAGTTGTCCTACAGTTTCATGCATTGTTGGAGAACATAAAATTGAACGAGCTTTACTTGATGTTGGTGCTAGTGTTAATTTGCTTCCATATTCAGTTTATCAGCATCTTATCTTGGGTGAGTTAAAATCGACTTCTGTAACTTTTCTACTTGTCGATAGATCAATTAAAATTCCAAAAGGAATAGTGGAAGATGTGTTAGTACATGTTAATAAATTTATATATCCTGTGAATTTTATTATCTTGGAAACTGAACCTATGGTTAGTAGTTACAAGTCAATTCCTGTTATTTTAAGTTGCCTATTTTTAGCAACATCTAATGCTTTGATAAATTGTAGAAATGGAGTGGTAAAGCTAACATTTGGAAATATGACACTGGAGCTTAATGTTTTCAACATGTACAAGCAACCACAGGAAGTCTATGATGAAAAGGAGGAAGTTGAAGGGATTGAGGCCATTATAGATGATCATCTTCAAACCAGAAGTTCTTCTAACCCATTAGAAATTTGTTTAATTTATTTATTTAATTCAGATACGCAATTAGATGATGATATTTTTGAAGTATGCTCTTTGCTTGATTGTACACAGGTAATGGAATACAAAGAATGGAAGCCGAGATTCGAAGAGCTAAAACTCATGAATGATAATAACCATGAAGAAGTACCTACACTAGAACTAAAGTCATTACCTGCTAGGTTAAAGTACACATTTTTGGGAGAATAACAAAGCTTTCCAGTGGTAATTTTTTCATCCCTTACCAAAGAACAAGAAAGTATGTTGATAGAAGTACTTAAAAGGCATAAAAGTGAAATTAGATGGACATTAAAGGACATAAAATGCATTAATCCATTAATTTGTACACATAGAATACATTTAGAGGATAATGCTAAAACATCTTAACAACCTCAAGGAAGATTAAATCTACACATGAAAGAGGTAGTTAGAGTTGAAGTTCTCAAATTACTTGGTGTTGGAATTATCTACCCTATCTCTGACAGCCAGTGGGTAAGCCTTACTTAAGTTGTTCCTAAGCAATCTGGAATAACAGTGGTTGAAAATGAAAAAGGTGAATTAATACCTATGCGAGTCTCATCCAGTTGGCGTATATGTATTGATTTTAGAAAATTAAATGTAGCCACTATGAAAGATCATTTCCCCTTACTATTTCTTGATCAGATTCTAGAAAGAGTAGTAGGACATCCTTACTATTATTTTCATAATAGTTATTCAGGGTATAATCAAATACTAATTGCATTAGAAGATCAAGAAAAGACCACTTTTACATGCCCATTTGGCACTTTTGCATATAGAAGAATGTCTTTTGGCCTTTGTAATGCTCCGGAAACTTTCCAATGATGCATGCTAAGTATTTTTAGTGACATGATTGAGCATCATTTAGAAGTTTTCATGGATGACCTGACAGTTTTTGAAAATTCTTTTGAAAATTGTCTTGATAATTTAGGAAAAGTTCTTAAAAGATACGAAGAAAAAGGATTTGTGTTAAATTGGAAAAAATGTCATTACATGGTTACCTCAAGAATAGTGTTAGGTCATATGATATCTTCTAAGAGAATAAGCTAAAGTTAAATTAATTGCCCATTTGCCTTCCCCAAAAATAATCAGAGAAGTTCGTTCCTTTTTAGGACATGCAATATTTTACAGAAGATTTCTTAAGGACTTTAGTATCATATCTTGACCATTATATAATCTTCTAACAAAAGATGCACCACTTGATTGGACTCAAGATTATCAGCAATCTTTTGAAAAATTAATCGATCTTTTGACATCTGCTCCTATCATGCAATCTCCTGACTGATCTTTGCCTTTTGAGTTGATGTATGATGCTAGTGATTTTGCTATTGGCATAGTTTTAGGCCAAAGAAAGGAAGGTAAGCCTCATGCAATTTATTATGCAAGTCAAACTTTAAATAGTGCACAAATAAATTACAATACTACTGATAAAGAACTATTTGTTGTAATTTTTGTATTTGATAAATTTTGAGCTTATTTAATTAGTTCTTCTACTATTATTTTCACCGATCATGCTACTGTTAGATATTTAATATCTAAGTAGGATGCTAAACTTAAGTTGATACAGTGGATCGTGTTGCTTCAAGAATTCAACATCAAAATAAAAGACAAGAAAGGAGCCAAAAAATGTTATTGCAGATCATTTGTCTAGACTGACAACAGGCTCACCTTTTGATAACACACATATCCATGTTTCTTTTCTTGATGAATTTTTATTTTTTGTCAATTCTATGCCTTGGTTTGCTAACATTGTCAATTTTCTTGTAACAGGAAAGATGTCATCTCAATGGACACACCAAGACAGAAAAAAGTTTTTGACTGAGGTAGAAATTTTTTATTAGGATGACTCATATTTTTTTAAATATTGTCCTGATCAAATCTTTCGGAGATGTGTACCTGACATTGAGGTAGGTAATGTCATTAAATTTTGTCATTCAGAAGCATGTCGAAGTCATTTTTCTTCAAAGAAAACAGCTGTGAAAATCTTGTAGTGTGGATTTTATTGGCCTACTTTATTTAAAGACGACTATACTTTTTTGCAAAAGTTGTGAAAATTGTTAGAAATTGGGTTCCATTTCTAAACGAGACATAATGCCTCTGAACCCTATAATTGTCATTGAAATTTTTTATTGTTAGGGAATTGATTTCATGGGTCTATTTCCATCATCATTTGGATTTGTATATATGTCACAAAATGGATTGAGGCGATTCTATGTCGACACAATGATCATAAAATTGTTCTTAAAATTTTAAAAGAAAATGTTTCGAGTTGATTTGGAAACCCTCGAGCTATCATCAGTGATGAGGGAACACATTTTTGCAATAAACCTTTTGAATCATTGATGAAGAAATATGACATTACACACAAAATTACCACCCCTTATCACCCTCAAACAAAAGGACAAGTAGAATTAGCAAATAGGGAGATTAAACAAATTTTAGAAAAAAATGGTTAACCTAAATCATAAAAATTGGTCTTTAAGATAAAACGATACACTTTGGGCATATCGTATTGCTTTCAAAACATCTTTATGCATGTCACCCTATTGGCTAGTCCATGGAAAACCTTGTCACTTGCCTATAGAACTGGAGCATGAAGTATTTTGGGCCATTAAAGCTTTTAACTTAAATCTTGATCATGCTTGCAAGTTACGCAAATTACAATTAAATGAATTTGAGGATTGAGAAATAATGCATATGAAAAGTCAAAAATTTATAAAGTTAGAACAAAAGTTTTTCATGACAAATCAATTTTTAGAAAATCTTTTGAAATTGGTCAAAACGTTCTGCTTTATAATTTTCATCTTCACCTATTCCCTAGAAAATTGAGATCTAGGTGGTCTGGCCCTTTTATTATCAAATATGTGTATCCTCATAAGGCCATAGACATTGAGAACCCTATGAATGGTAATATGTTTAAGGTCAATGGACAAAGAATCAAACCATTTTTGGAAAATCAAGTTGTTGAGGTAAAATTCATCTCCCTTTCTAATCCATGTTATGAGTAGTATTTATTTTAATTTTGTTGCTTTCTTTTTGCAGTTCTTTGTGACCTCGGTTAAGTGGTGGATAATGGTACTCTGTGACTCTCAATTCAATTTATTTTTTAGTTTCCCATAATAACTAATTCCTTCTCCTTTAAAATGGATGTCATTCTTTTGAATTTAAGAAAGTATTTTCTTTCTCTTCCTCAAAATGCTCTAACAAAAATCTACAAAGTTAGGTGTGAAAGATTGATACTATTAATGCACAAGGACATCCCGAAAGATATACGCTGGATAATCAAAGAAAAGGTTCATTTAGCCAGTGAATCTTCAAATTCATTTGTCTCACACATATCGGGTCTTGGTAAAAGTTCGTATTCTAAAAGGAGAAGAGTAAAAAGAATGCAAGTTTGTCACAAATATGTGTGATGGAATTGTAACACGCGATATCGTTCTTTGGGAATGGTTTCCACAATCCAAGAATATAAAATATACTTTATTAAGAATGGACTGAGTAAGGAGTCATTAGATGATATCTTATTGACTATTGAGACACATTCTTATGGAGTTGTGTATCGTGAACTTCTTAATTTGTGAAATCTATTCAAGGACAAGCAAAAGCGTTACAGTCTTAGGAATCTGACTAAAAATGACCTTGTTTGCCAATTTATAAGAAAATTGGATAGGAAGCTTATCCTCGACTCATAGAAGGCGTTTAAGCCGTTATTGGACGTAAAACTAAAGGAAGATATGAGCCACAATTACAACAACATGTATATATATTATCTTGTTCATCTCCTAAAAAAAAGGCGATCGAAAGAGTACCGTGCTCTTAATTGAGTGTGGATCCCCTACCAGTGGCAAACTCATCATTGACTCGAGTGGACTTTTGCACGTCGATCCTTAAATAAGGTTCGTGTACCATGCTCTGTAGAGAGTCGCACTCTATAACCCAATGTTCACCATCTAGGCACTATGGAGTTAATGGATAGGCAAAAGTGTCCCACTCTGGTTATTAGTGATAAGTAGCCCGCGGCTGCCAAAGCGTATGAGGCATCTGAGCTTGATCATCTCTTTTATTAGAATGGGCTCTTAGCCCCCTGGGATGGGGCATTTTGGATCTATGACATTATGGGTTTCAGATTTTAGTATCTTTGTTGATGTTACGAACCTAAGTGTGAGCACTCTAGGTTCCAGACTCAGGATGGAAACTCTCGATAGTTTCTTTCTTCTATTTTTCTTTTCTTTAAATAAATGAGAGTAAGTGTTTATTGCACTAGTGACATGCAATTCAAATATATGCCACCATTTGTTATTATAATGTTTATTTCTTTTATCTTTGTATGATTTTGTTGTATTTTAGTTTTGGACAGACGATCCTTTGGGTGGGGTCCTTTAGGAGTTTCTAAACTTCTTTACCATGATAGTTTTCTTGAAGTCTAAAAAAAATAAAACAAAAAAAAGTTTCTTAATTTCAAACTTTTTTGACAACAGCCAGGCTACCCATATAGGTGCTATCATTACATTTTCCATTCTTTTCCCTTTTTAAACACTCCATTTTCTTCACTTTCATTCTTCTCATAATCATTCAAAGGGAGTGTGAGTATAGAAATAGAGGGAGCTTCTTTTCGTAAACTTACAAATATTTGTGTATTTTGTGGGTCAAGTTATGGGAATGGTTTAGAGTTTGTGAACGCAGCAAGTACTATTGGTCAAACACTTGCTACAAGGAACATTTGTGTATTATATGGGGAAGGTAGCATTGGGTTAATGGGGGTTATATCACTTGCTACACATCTAAGAGGCGGTCAAGTTTTAGGTATCATTCCTAGACCTTTAACTTAAAAGAACATCATTGAAAAGACAATTGGGATGGAACTTCAAGTATTATCTATGCATAGACGAATGAGGATAATGCTTGAAAACTCTGAAGCATTCATTGCCTTACCGGGTGGTTTTGGTACTTTGGAAGAAGTTTCTCAAATTATCTCTTGGGTCCAACTGAACATCCACCATTAACCTATAGGTTTGTTGAATGTTAATAATTTCTTTGATAATTTGTTATCTTTTGTTGACCATACTGTGGAACAGAACTTTATCACACCTTCGGCAAGACGACTCCTTATCTCTGCTTACACTGTTGATGAATTAATTGATAAATTATAAATTTTTGTTTATGAACCTGATCCAATAATAGCTCAGATAGATTGGTCAGAAGGAAGCAGCAAGGGAGGCAGCAAGGAACGTGGGTTTGATTTGACACTTCATCTATAACTTTCCTTTACCTTTAGTTTTATTCATCGTACTTTGTTTCTTTTTAAATTTGTGTAAGCTTTCTCTTTTCATTAATTGTCACAACATGTAATATTTTCTATCCTTTACCTACTTTTCTTTTGACATTGAGAATAATGTTGTGATCTGGTTGGGGGAAGGATAGTTGAAGTGAAAAAAAAAAAAAAAAAAAAAAATAAAAATAAAATAAAATTAGAGAAGTATGTTTATTGATATGTTTGTCAGTAACTTACTAATAGCAAAACTAATTAAGGATGGTAGAGTAAAGAGTAAATTATGCCCTTGAGGTAAATTTACTCTTGAGACACATCTAAATTAGTGGCAGAGTAAGGAGTAATTAGGTAGATAACTATTTTGTGTAAAAGTAGCAATTCAAATTCAGGGAACATAACATGATTAAATAAATTGTCTTCTTTCTTAAAAATCACATGCTTGGTTATGGATGTTGAATTGGTGGATTGAGAATGATATAAATATGCCTTGTGAGATTTTGAGCCTATTGATGAATGGATTGAACATTTGCACCATTTTTTTCTTTCTTGTGTGATTTTTAATTATGGAATTGTTACTCTAAAACTTGTTTTGACTCTATTTGAGCCTACATTTTCACATGCATACATAAACATGATTAAGACATTTTTCTTAAAATAACTACTTTAACCAAATAGCCAACATTGTATATTTTCCCTTACTTAACTCCTTTGAGCTTATTCAACTATTCCTTATGTTTAGCTTATTACATGCCTTAAAAAAAACACATGTTCTTACCTAACCATAGGGAATAAGAGAGCATTAAAATTGGATGTGTTCTTGAATAAGTGTGGGGGTGTTTGTGCAAAACTGTTGATGAAAAAGGAAAGAGTAGCCATCTTAAAAAAAAAAACAAAGTGTAAAGAAAGGTCAATAAGGTAAAAAGGGGAAGTGAAAAAATATGTAAAAAGAATTTACTTTATGTTGGGATAAACATTTCATGTTTGTTATTTTAACTTAACCTTAATGCTCTTTTCTTCTCTTTGGTATTTAACTTGTTATATCCATATTACCCCCTTCCTTTACCTTGACCCTATTACAACCTTGAATAAAGTCATCTTGATTTGTGTGTGCATGTGTTTTGAGTAGTGGAGAAGTAGAAGATAAGCAAGCTTATGGTAGTGCAATCTTTCATTGGTTGAATTGAGTGAAATACCTACCTTTTAAACACTTGAGGGATTGAGATTGAATCTTATGAGGATCTATCATTCTTGACTCATGCTTTTCAATTCAAGTTTCCTTGTTTGTTGGTTTGAGATGTGAAGAAACATTACCTCATAAATATTTTGATCCCTTGAATCTTTGGTTGCTCTTCCTGCTTATAAAATTTTTCATTCTTGAATATTATTGAAAATTGAGTCTTTTAGAATTTTTAGTTTTTGAGTTTGTGTTGTTTTTCTTTGTTCCCTAGCTTTGGTCTTATGTGTTTTGCTCGAGAGTGCAAAAGCTAAGTATGTGGGAATTTGATAGTAATATATTTTACTCATTTTATAATCCTTTCATTGGGCTTCTTAAGGTTCATTTAGGATTAATTAAGTTAGTTTTGTTATATTTTATGATATTGAGCTTAATTGGATAATTAAATGAATCATTGCTTGAATTGACTTTAATTTATCTATTTAGTAGTGTTCAGTAAATTGGCTATAGTTTGAGTGGAAAATATTTGGTGATGTGATTCTGGTCTTGTAGGAAAGCTAAGACAATTCTCTACAACTTTCATGAAGACCTCAAGAGCCAACTCACACATTTGGATAATTTAAATTTGAGTTGAAGCAAGAACTAGAGTGCTAATCCTAACAGCTTGACCTCTTTGCACTCATCAGCCCATTTCAAGAGCTATAGGAGTCCAATTGACACAAAAATAGTGGTGTAACACCCCAACTTTTGGGATAATTACAATATAGTCCTGAAATGTACTGTTTTGTAAATTTTGTGAGCAGTAAATTCAATTTGACTGTTCTGTGAGTGTACTTGACTGTTGTGTGTGATTTGCTCCGAGCCAAGGAAATAATAATTTTCTGGCCGAAAAAATCGTATTTTAATTAATTGGAGCTGGGGGATCTTTCTAAACCCAATTCTGATTGATATATATATTAATCTTGTAATTTTTTGGATTTAACTGTGTAATAAAATAATTTTATATTTTTATAATATTATTTTATATTACAGTACCTACTGTCTCAAAAACAGTAAAAATCTGCTTCGATTTGACCACGGATCTTTAAAAGTACTTTGGGACCCGCGTTTAGGAAAGGCAGTTAACTATGCTGACTGGACAAATTCTAGCCAATCAGAGCAAGTCAACAAAAGTGGCTTGACTTTTTAAACCAATAGGAAAAGGTCAACAAAAGGAGCATGGACTTTGATTTGGACCATTGGATGAAGACTTAGTTAGGAAGCCTTTGATTTCAACTGTTGATCAAATCAATGGTGAGATTAGAATTCAAGATTTATGACTAATTCATATCAACCTTAGATTTAATCTATGGCTAGGAATTAAAGATGAAATCAATGGTTAGAATTAAGTCAAAAATAGTAGGCTTGAATTTTGTTAGTAGCTAATTAAGCTTAATTTGACTAATCTAATTACCTAATTAGCAAACTAAGTGAACTAGTTTAATTCTTAATTAATTATAATCTAAATCTTAATTAGATATACTAATATTGATTAAAGGTTATAATATATGTTAATATATATTAAACTAATTGATTATATGATTAGAATGTTGATTTACTTTTAATAGGATAATTAACCTAACTAATTGCCTAATTAATTAGCATATAATTAGGTGCAAATGGAAAACAATTAAACCCCTAAAATCTAAGGAGGGCACACGGTTTGGGCAGCAGCCTTGAGAGGCTTGGTGGCTAAGTTCTACTAGCTTCTTGAACCCTCCAAATGTCATAAACCATGTGCACACCATGTGAACTCAATTAGATCTTTACTTAGCAAATTCAAACACTCAACCTCACCCAAAAATAACCACACGGCAGCAGCTCCTTCCATTTCTCTCTCAATATTTGTTTCACACTTATCCTAAATCTAAGCTATTCATTTTCTCTCCAAAAATACCAAGAATCCATGCATACTTTTCCTTCCTTTTCTTTCTCTTTAATTCGGCCAAGCCCTCACCCCACACAACCAAACCTCTATAATTTTATCTCATCATATTTTCTAAACCCAAATCCTATTCTAAACACTTTTCATTCACAAAGTTTTTCCAAAATCCTACTCTATCTTGTCCAAAATCCAACCTTTTGCTTACTTTCTTAAGGGTAAGTTTTGATTCTATGGTTCAAAATTGGATTTCTAATTTTTCTAACCATGATTGTTCCATGGTTTTCCAATATTGTACCTTGTATGTGTTTTTACAAATTATTTAAGAATTTTAGGGATTTATTTGGGAGATTGCACGAAATTTCAAGAAAGAAGGAAACTAACCAATTAATTGTCTTCAAGAGGTAAGAGGGAGATTTAATCTCATCAACCCTAAGTAGTGATGGAAAAATGGATTTGTTTGTGTATGGAATCCATAAAGATTCATTTGTGTGGTTGTTTATTGTATTTATTATTTATTTGTGTGATTGTTTAAATGCTTTCCTATTTGTGATTTATTTTGCTATGCATGATTATAGCTTTCATTATTTTTGCTATGCATGTTTATGGCTTTAAAATATATTGTATGTATATTATATGTGATTATATAATTGCATGTGTTTATAATTGTATATAATTGTATAATTATTAAAATAGGATGTGAATAACATGTACGATTTACATGAGTGGTCCAAAGAACACACTATGAGGCTCACGACCTTACACCAAATAGAGAACCAAAATGTTCTCAGCAATTTTCTAAATTACTGATTTAAGGAATCTAGGTAAAATAATCAAATTAAAGTTGATTTAAGTTAATTATGGTCAACAAGCCATTTAGTGTATAATTAAATGCCATTTTATTTTTGATTTGGCCAACATGCCATTTTATTTTCTAAGATAGGTTAGGTAATTGATTTACAACATAAATTGATTCCAATGAATCATTCAGAAAATAAAAGGAATAAATTCAATTTTAGAATTTTAACTTAGTAGAAATTAGTTTAAATAAGAATTAAATTAGACGCTTGAAAAATACTAACGTAGAGCTCATTCCATAAATTTTGAAGCGCGTTAGTAAGTTTCAAAGTGAAATTATTGGGTAAAAATAAAATAAACTATATTTAGAGGAAAACATTAAAAATACCTTATACTGATTTTATCGACAAAATGCTGCCAAAATTTATTAAAATCAAACGCATAAAATGAAAAGATTCCATACTATATTTAGAACACAAGAAAAATACTCTACATATTTTAAATATACTAGATATAGTTTTACACATATTGAAAATAATAATTATAAGCTATTTGGTTAAGAAAATGAATTAAAAATCCTACGCGATTGAGAAAATGATTTAAAAAGTTTTGCAATGTTTAAAAATATCAAAATATATTTACGCGATTTAAAAACGTTTGTGAAAATAACGAGATTGTGAAAATGCGATAAAATTCCTACGCGATTGAAAGATACTGTGAGTTTTGCTGTCGGGCCAAAGTGGTGGACCCGGACATGTTGTGGTGTAGTACTGTCAGGTGGGACGTACTATACTTTGATATTTTGTGACTAAGGGCATTTTGGTAATTTTTTGTAATTATGGTAAAATTTGGATAATAAGGGTATTTTTGTCATTTTAGATCATACTTAGAGTGTTGTGCCAATTTGGGTTATAATTAGTGATTGATTGACGAGGCGAATTACACCGTGTTTGGTGTGATAAGCATAGTGTGGTTCATTTATGAACTTGGAGGCATTAGTGTGCGGAGGATCCCATATGTGGACAGTGGTAGCACCTCTGGGCCGTGGTAACGGGCAACACACTAATGATCTTGACAAGCACTATTCTTAATCGAGATCTTGAGGGGACTATTAAGTACTATGCTTGTGGTACACGATGTTGGACTATGTACTGCTACACGATGTTTTGGACTGTGGGCTATAGACACAAAGATTGGACAGTGCAATAGTTTGGTTGGGCAGCCATAAAGTATTATTAGTTTCTATTCGGATCATTCCCTCAGATATCCGTGTTTAGCTCCATGGAGTAGGAACGAGTCAGTGTGTGTATCATTCATCATCTGCATTTTAAATGTTTATTATGTTCATGCATTATTTGCATTTTACTGTTCATGCATCCTCTGCACTTTACTGTTTACCATATTCTGTGATAAATTGTATGATGTATTGCTTTAATATATATTGTATGATATGATGATATATGTTATTTAATATATATATATATTGCTTTGTTATATTATGTATGATGTATTAAATTGCTACACTGTATATAATGTAATAGCATGTGTTATTGTAATATCAGCTTGCCATTGTAATACCTGTTTGTATTGTCATTTTCTTAATTGTCGTGCGGGTAATGATGTTGATTGTCTCACTTCTTTATTGTATTGTTCTGTTTTGTTTTCTACTTTATGTTTATATCATCGAAGACTAGAATGGCGGCAAGGCGAGATTAATTAGGTTTCTTTAGACTTCAGTTTCTCGAAGGCGCTGAGGCTTGGTATGTCCACTGGGACACAGGACGCATAGAGTACAGTGGTAATGTGACTTTATCAGTAAGTAGGACTCAACATGGGATTGTTACTACACGTTATATAGTTGCTTTCGTAGAGGTTATTTTACTTATTAGGGAGTTGTGGGACGAGTTTCACTATACCCCTAGAGAGAACTTCGATACACTTTTGGGTCGAATTTCTATCGGTTAAGACATTCCTAACTAAGGAATTTGTCTTATGACGAGGGCTCATATCTTAGGTGTTATGTTTGAGTAGTATACTATCTTTTATTGTTTCTATTAAATATTAATAGTTGTAAATTAATTGTATACTTCGATAAGAATCACATGTATATTATGGTGAGTTTATGTTTGTTATATTTTGTGTTCCGTGTTATTTTATTTAATATTATAATTATGAAAAATATATATATATATATATATATATATATATATTATTCAAGTATCAAGTGTTTTACAACTTGGGTAAGGATTTTATTTATTTTAATTTTCTGCATCATAAATGTGACATCCCCAGAAAGTGTGTTACATTAGTTGGTATCAGAGCCCAAGTTAGAGTCTTTTGGGTTTGTGGGTAGGTTTGTCTTGTTTGTGCTGTGTGAATCTCTGATATTAAACACAGAGATATGTTTCGATTTCCTAAAGGAAACGACTTTGTGCGAAATAGCTACGTTTAGTTCGTTGTGCGTTGATTTTGTTTATCTTTGAAGAAAGATAATGAGGCGTTACGAACATGAGCGTGTGGACATGCAACGTGATGAGGATCGTATAGCCGCAGCTAGAATAGTGATGGAAAAAGTGGTGTAAAGCTGTAGTATAACAAAGATAGATGATCTCTCTGCAGCAGGAACTGATAATCGAATTTCATAGCTTATTAGGATTGGGACAGCCAGCGGATGCGAGAAGCTGTAACTTAGAATCTTCAATAATTCAAAGTAGAAGGAAGCGTAAGGTCAATCGTTTTCAGCGAAAGTCATATGTGCAACCATCGGGGAAGCATCAACGAACAGAAAAAGAAAGTATTAGTGGCAATGATTTTGGTCAGACTGTGGCATCACCAATGAAGTACTTGAAGGGTGGAAAGCCTGAACACTTATTCAAAGAGTGTGATCAGCTGAAGATGGAAATTCCCGTTAGTAATACACGTGTTTCAAAATCTCAAAAAAAAAAGAAAGAGCCGATGCAAGAAGTGTAATGAGAATGTTCAAAGACAAAAACTTAAGAAGCGAAAAAGTCGTGCCATAGAGGGTAATCTTAAAACTGTGTTGTATAATTCGCGAGGTAACTCATTCTTTTGTGATCTGTGACTATGTGAGTCTTTTGGAGTTATCTGTGTTTTACTTCTTTCATAATGTTACTTCAACTCCTAAACTTGCTATTACTATTTGAACCTGTTTAAAACTACCCAATTATTATTAGAGTTTGAAATTTTTCTATTGATCTGGTTTGTCTATTTCTTTCTCAAATAGACTGAGTAAATTGATTTGATTTATCCGTGCCTTTGTTATAGAGTGATTTGAGTATTTCTACTCTTCTTGATTAAAACTTGTTGCTTATACTCAAATTTTCTAACTCTACCTTATGTCTATTGAATGTCAAATCTTTTCTATTGATTTGATTTATTTATCTAAAATTACATCTATTTGAGATCCTGATTTTTAACTGGATTGGTCATTTACCAACCATATCCTACTAGATTGTTGCAATGCAATTTAGTATTTCTTTGACCTAAGATTTTTGGATTTGAATCCAGAAAGTGCATTTCTAAAATTATTAAACTATGTTCATTTCAAAATCTATTAGACCATCTCAAATTCTTGGTTGGACTAATCTGGTAACCTACTTAATAGTTTTATTACTTTTCCTTATAACCTTCATAGTATCTTTCATGTATTTCAATTAAGAAGGATTATTCTTGATCCAACTTATGTTATAGTACCAAATACAGTGCAATTAGAAGAAAACTTGATCTATAAGACATTTTCTGTTAAAAACTTAAAATAGGCAAGTAGAACAACTTCTCTTGATGAAGAAAATCTGGAAGGATATGACGACAAGGGAATTAGAAGATCAAATGAAGGAAATCACTGTTTGCTCCAAGATCGATTTGTGTGCTGGTTATTATCAGATTCAAGTAAAGGTAGGGAATGTTCCAAGACAGTTTTTCAGATGCGTTGCAGGAACTATGTATATTTAGTACTACAGTTCGATGTAAGAAATATTTTGGCGGTGTTCACGAACTATATAAATAGGATCTTTCTTTTTCATCTAGGCAAATTTATCATTATTGGCAATATTTTGACCTATTCTTGAAAATCAAAGGAACATACTGAATATCTCAATGTAGTTCTTCAATTCTAAAGAAGAAGAAGGAGTTATGCGCGAAATTAGTCGAACGTAAATTCCGTTAGAAGAAGTTCAACTCGTGGATTTAGATTGAGTGTGGACATCGAATAGAAAGGTGGTGGCGTATACTTCAAGGCAGTGGAACGTGCGTGAGAAGGATTATTCGATTTACGTTTTTGGGATACGCGGTAGATGTTGTGCAAAGAAGATCTGAAGACATTTTCTTTCCTATAAAATTCACTATAATTTTTAAAGGCTTGAAGTACCTGTTCAATCAAGAAGGGCTTGGATATCAAGAAGAGACGAATAGTTAGAATTTTCGAAGGACTTATTGGGATGAATTTCTAGTATTGATAGAATTCATATACAACGATAGTCTTGTTCGAGTATAAGGATGACACCCTATGAGGCATTATATGGGAGACGTTGTGGAACGCCATTGTATTGGTATCATACTGTGGAAAGTAGTATTGTAGGACCCGAGTTGGTGCAGTAAACAACTGAGAAAGTGGAGATAATTCGAGACAAGATGGGGATGACTCAGACGCGACAAAAGAGTTATGCTGATAAAAGACAGAGACTGCTTGAATTTGAAGAAGGTGAACATGTATTTCTACGTGTGACACCTATGACTAGAGTTGGACGAGCAATTAAGTCGAGGAAACTCACTCTGAAGTTTATCGGGCCGTATCAGATACTCTCCGATAGTTTATCAGATTTCACTACCACCATTCTTATCGAATCTTCGTGCTGTATTTTACGTATCACAACTACGGAAATATATTTCTGATCTGACTCACATCATCGAATCAGACGCTGTACAATTGAAGGAGAATTTAACCTATGAGACGTTTCCAGTCAAGATTGAAGAACGAAGGACAAAGTAACTTTGATAGCAACGAAATTGTATTGGTTAAAGGAGTTTAGAACGATGTAGGTGGAGAAGCTACGTGGGAGCTAAAAGATAGGATGAGGGAGTAATAGCCTCAATTGTTTTGATGTATGATGAATTTCGGGGATCAAATTCTTTTTAGTAGGGGAGAGTTGTAACACCCCAACTTTTGGGATAATTACAATATAGTCCCGAAATGTACTGTTTTGTAAATTCTGTGAGCAGTAAATTAAATTTGACTATTTCGTGAGTGTACTTGACTGTTGTGTGTGATTTGCTCGAGCAGGGAAATAATAATTTTTTGGCCGAAAAAATCTTATTTTAATTAATTGGAGTGGGGGATCTTACTAAACCCAATTTTGATTGATATATATATTAATCTCAAAATTTTTTGGATTTAACTGTGCAATAAAATAATTTTATATTTTTATAATATTATTTTATATTACAGTACCTACTGTCTCAAAAATAATAAAAATCTGCTTCGGTTTGACCACAGATCTTTAAAAGTACTGTGGGACCTGCGTCTAGGAAAAGCAGTCAACTGTGCTGACTGGACAAATTCTAGCCAATGAGAGTAAGTCAACAAAAGTGGCTTGACTTTTTAAACCAATAGGAAAAGGTCAACAAAAGGAGCATGGACTTTGATTTGGCCCGTTGGATGAAGACTTAGTTAGGAAACCTTTGATTTCAACCGTTGATCAAATCACTGGTGAGATTAGAATTCAAGATTTATGACTAATTCATATCTACCTTAGATCTAATCTATGGCTAGGAATTAAAGATGAAATCAATGGTTAGAATTAAGTCAAAAATAGTAGGCTTGAATTTTGTTAGTATAATTAAGCTTAATTTGACTAATTTAATTACCTAATTAGCAAACTAAGTGAACTAGTTTAATTCTTAATTAATTATAATCTAAATCTTAATTAGATATACTAATATTGATTAAAGGTTATAATATATGTTAATATATATTAAACTAATTGATTATATGATTAGAATGTTGATTTACTTTTAATAGGATAATTAACCTAACTAATTGCCTAATTAATTAGCATATAATTAGGTGTAAATGAAAAACAATTAAACCCCTAAAATCTAAGGAGGGCACACGGTTTGGGCAGCAGCCTTGAGAGGCTTGGTGGCTAAGTTCTACTAGCTTCTTGAACCCTCCAAATGTCATAAACCATGTGCACACCATGTGAACTCAATTAGATCTTTACTTAGCAAATTCAAACACTCAACCTCACCCAAAAATAACCACACGGCAGCAGCTCCTTCCATTTCTCTCTCAATATTTGTTTCACACTTATCCTAAATCTAAGCTATCCATTTTCTCTCCAAAAATACCAAGAACCCATGCGTACTTTTCCTTCCTTTTCTTTCTCTTTAATTCGGCCAAGCCCTCACCCCACACAACCAAACCTCTATAATTTTATCTCATCATATTTCCTAAACCCAAATCCTATTCTAAACACTTTTCATTCACAAAGTTTTTCCAAAATCCCACTCTATCTTGTCCAAAATCCAACCTTTTGCTTACTTTCTTAAGGGTAAGTTTTGATTCTATGGTTCAAAATTGGATCTCTAATTTTTCTAGCCATGATTGTTCCATGGTTTTCCAATATTATACCTTGTATGTGTTTTTACTAATTGTTTAAGAATTTCAGGGATTTGTTTGGGAGATTGGATGAAATTTCAAGAAAGAAGGAAACTAACCGATTAATTGTCTTCAAGAGGTAAGAGGGAGATTTAATCTCATCAACCTTAAGTGGTGATGGGAAAATGGATTTGTTTGTGTATGGAATCCATAAGGATTCATTTGTGTGGTTGTTTATTGTATTTATTATTTATTTGTGTGATTGTTTAAATGCTTTCCTATTTGTGATTTATTTTGCTATGCATGATTATAGCTTTCATTATTTTTGCTATGCATGTTTATGGCTTTAAAATATATTGTATGTATATTATATGTGATTATATAATTGCATGTGTTTATAATTGTATATAATTGTATAATTATTAAAATAGGATGTGAATAACATGTACGATTTGCATGAGTGGTCCGAAGAACACACTATGAGGCTCACGACCTTACACCAAATAGAGAACCAAAATGTTCTCAGCAATTTTCTAAATTACTGATTTAAGGAATCTAGGTAAAATAATCAAATTAAAGTTGATTTAAGTTAATTATGGCCAACATGCCATTTAGTGTATAATTAAATGCCATTTTATTTTTGATTTGGCCAACATGCCATTTTATTTTCTAAGATAGGTTAGGTAATTGATTTACAACATAAATTGATTCCAATGAATCATTGAGAAAATAAAAGGAATAAATTCAGTTTTAGAATTTTAACTTAGTAGAAATTAGTTTAAATAAGAATTAAATTAGACACTTGAAAAATACTAACGTAGAGCTCATTCCATAAATTTTGAAGCGCGTTAGTAAGTTTCAAAGTGAAATTATTGGGTAAAAATAAAATAAACTATATTTAGAGGAAAACGTTAAAAATACCTTATACTGATTTTATAGGCAAAATGCTGCCAAAATTTATTAAAATCAGACACATAAAATGAAAAGATTCCATACTATATTTAGAACACAAGAAAAATACTCTACGTATTTTAAATATACTAGATATAGTTTTACACATATTGAAAATAATAATTATAAGCTATTTGGTTAAGAAAATGAATTAAAAATCCTACGCGATTGAGAAAATGATTTAAAAAGATTTTGCAATGTTTAAAAATGTCAAAATATATTTACGCGATTTAAAAACATTTGTGAAAACAACGAGATTGTGAAAACGCGATAAAATTCCTATGCGATTGAAAGATACTGTGAGTTTTGCTGTCGGGCCAAAGTGGTGGACCCAGACATGTTGTGGTGTAGTACTGCCAGGTGGGACGTACTATACTTTGATATTTTGTGACTAAGGGTATTTTGGTAATTTTTTATAATTATGGTAAAATTTGGATAATAAGGGTATTTTTGTCATTTTAGATCATACTTAGAGTGTTGTGCCAATTTGGGTTATAATTGGTGATTGATTGACGAGGCGAATTACACCGTGTTTGGTGTGATAAGCATAGTGTGGTTCATTTATGAACTTGGAGGCATTAGTGTTCGGAGGATCCCATATGTGGACAGTGGTAGCACCTCTAGGCCATGGTAACGGGCAACACACTAATGATCTTGACAAGCACTATTCTTAATCGAGATCTTGAGGGGACTATTAAGTACTATGCCTGTGGTACACGATGTTGGACTATGTACTGCTACACGATGTTTTGGACTGTGGGCTATAGACACAAAGATTGGACAGTGCAATAGTTTGGTTGGGCAGCCATAAAGTATTATTAGTTTCTATTCGGATCATTCCCTCAGATATCCGTGTTTAGCTCCATGGAGTAGGAACGAGTCAGTGTGTGTATCATTCATCATCTGCATTTTAAATGTTTATTATGTTCATGCATTATTTGCATTTCTTGTTCATGCATCCTCTCAAACTTTCTTGTTTACCATATTCGTGATAAATTGTATGATGTATTGCTTTAATATATATTGTATGATATGATGATATATGTTATTTAATATATATATATTGCTTTGTTATATTATGTATGATGTATTAAATTGCTACATTGTATATGATGTAATAGCATGTGTTATTGTAATATCAGCTTGCCATTGTAATACCTGTTTGTATTGTCATTTTCTTAATTGTCGTGCGGGTAATGATGTTGATTGTCTCTCCTCTTTATTGTATTGTTCTGTTTTGTTTTCTACTTTATGTTTATATCATCGAAGACTAGAATAGCGGCAAGGCGAGATCAATTAGGTTTCTTTAGACTTCAGTTTCTCGAAGGCGCTGAGGCTTGGTATGTCCACTGGGACACAGGACACATAGAGTACAGTGGTAATGTGACTTTATCAGTAAGTAGGACTCAACATAGGATTGTTACTACACGTTATACAGTTGCTTTCGTAGAGGTTATTTTACCTATTAGGGAGTTGTGGGACGAGTTTCACTATACCCTTAGAGAGAACTTCGATACACTTTTGGGTCGAATTTCTATCGGTCAAGACATTCCTAACTAAGGAATTTGTCTTATGACGAGGGCTCATATCTTAGGTGTTATGTTTGAGTAGTATACTGTCTTTTATTGTTTCTATTAAATATTAATAGTTGTAAATTAATTGTATACTTCAGACAAGAATCACATGTATATTATGGTGAGTTTATGTTTGTTATATTTTGTGTTCCGTGTTATTTTATTTAATATTATAATTATGAAAAAAATATATATATGTATATACCACAAACATTATTCAAGTATCAAGTGTTTTACAACTTGGGTAAGGATTTTATTTATTTTAATTTTCTGCATCATAAATGTGACATCCCCAGAAAGGGTGTTACAAGTGGCATTGGAAATTTAAGACCTAAATATACAATTTTTATGAAGAATACAAGAGTCAGATCGGAAGTATAGTAGGTCATATTGGGCCTAGAAGTCAAAATAGAGGAGTTGTAGCTAGGCCTAAACATTATGCAAAGATTGGGCCATATCTTGAGCTGTAGGATCGATATTAGGATGAAACTAGTGGCATTGGAAAGCTAAGACAAAAGATTAAAACTTTTGTGAAAACTACTTTTCCATTTTCTGACAGCAACCTTGAGTTTAGCACCGAATCATTTAGGAGACAAGCATCTCCATAATTTTCCACTCATTCACAACTATCAACCAACTCCCTTGGCATTTTCCACTCATTATCAAATAACTCCATTGTCATTTTGCTTCCCTCAAGCTCTATAAAAGGAAGCAGTAGCTACTCATTTGATCATCTTGGCTTAGAGATCAAGATCATGCTATTGTGTTTTTTGTTTCTCTTGTGGTAGTTTTCTTTTGTTCTACATTGAAGTTATATTCATCTCCTTCTTCTTCTCTCTTTCTTCCTTCTTGTTCATGAGTAACTAATTTTTATTTTGCTTAGGTGAAAGAGTGAAGCTTTTGGTAATAAATTAAAGTTAGATTAATTTCTTTATTGTGCTTAAATGATGTATTATCAAATGGTCATTATATGTGTTACATTTTGGTTCCAATCAATTTAGAAACCCTCCTTGTAAAGTGGAGATCTTGATTTATTGTAGACAAGAGATTGACACAATGAATGTTTGAGCCCATCTACAAGTGTTGGTGTTAGTAAATAATTAAATGAACCATAATATAATTATATATATAATCTTAATTAAACTTTGAATGTTGTATTTTCTGATTGGAATCTCTATTTTATGTGGATTTCAATTGAGTTATAAAAAGAACGATCTTGTCTTTAATTTATTACCAAGAATGGATCTTCTAACCCAAATAAATCTTTTTTCATTTGTGAACAACTTTTATTAATTTTATTGTTGTGACAAATCTTTTCCTTACCTCAAAGAATTTTTCTTCATTAATTCATTGTGGATCGACCTCGGACTCCCGAGAATTTATTACTTGAAACAACTTGCACTTAGAATTGAAACTTATAATTCACATCATAAGTCATGGATTACGGTGGTGGGCAAGGATAAAAGAATAATATGAAGAGAGGTGATAACAGAGAAGAAGGAATGGAGTGGAAAAAGGGTAGAAATTAGTGATTTAAAGTTGAACGCCTAGGTTTGCACATCCCACATTAAGGTGTGTGCATGTTGATTTGACTTATCCACACCTAGGCGTGGTGGTCTCGCACAATTTTAGGCCTATATGGCAGCAAGGAACATGCTTAGGCATGCTACTCTCGAGAAAAAATGACTAATATAGCAGACATATGTAACACCTTTGTGGGGATGTCACATTTTTAGTGCAAGAAAATAAAATCTTACCCAAATTATAAAACGTTTGATACATAAATAGTATGAGTTGTAAAATTTTTCCTTTTATACTTGATAAAATTAAATAAAATAACACGGAACACAGAATAAGACAAAACATAATCACACACCATAATACACATATAATTTTGTCTTGAGTATACAAATAATTTACAACTACAAATGTTTAACAAAACAGTAAAGAGTTAGTATAATACTAAAACATAACATGCCCAAGTGCACATCAAAGATTCCTAACCCTCTGAATGATCACTCTCAGATAGATCATCGAATGGCAGAAATCCTGGATGCCTCGCAGTTCTACGGACGTGAGTCCGTGCTATCGACTCACAACTAAGCTCACTAGGCGCATGAAAAATCCCTCCCCAATAACGCCTAAGAGTCAAAGGCAACTTAATATGTAAATATAGAGTAGTAGTAAAAATAAGCTCCCCATCAAACTCTCCACGCAGAGACACAGTCAGACGTCCCACGTAGACTATCGATCCTCTATCCTCACACAGTCGCCAGGCCTCTGAGCCTCCGTGAAAACCAAGTCTCACAAAACCAAAGAATCCAGGCAACGTCATGATCACAAGGTCAATCCAGATGGCAGGGGTGATCTAACAGTTCACCATCCTCACATTGCTCACTCGGCTAGCGCTCCTCCGGATACTGAATATCAAGGGGCTGTTCCTCTTCCTCTTCCTCAAACTCTTTACAGAATATAATAATAATGCAGAGAAATATGTATAACGAGGTGAGACAATCTACATCATTACCCACATGGCAATAAAGAAAATGACAATACAAGCAAATATCATAATAATGCATACCATTACATCATATATAGTACCTCAAATTAACATATTATGTATGCTATCACAGGTTATAGTAAACATTCAAAATGCAAATCATAGATGCTAATGCATACCGACTTGTTCCTACTTCATAGAGTTAAACACAGACATTAGAGAGAATGATCTGAAAAGAACTATCAGTACCTCAGGCTGTCCAACCAAACTATTACACTGTCCGACGTCGTGTCTATAGCCCACAGTCCAAAACATCGTGTGGTAGTGCACAGTCCAAATACATCGTGCACTACAGGCATTGTACCAAATAGTCTCCACAAGATCTTGATTAAGAATAGTGCTTGTCGAGATCATTAGTGTGTTGCCCGTTACCACGGCCCAGAGGAGCTACCAACTGTCCACATGTGGAATTCTCCGCACACTAGCGCCCCCAAGTTCAATTGATGAACCACACTACGCCTATCACACCCACAACACAATGTAATTCATCTCGTCAATCAATCGCCAATTTTCAACCAAATTGACATAACTCTCAATGCATGATTAAGAATTATAATTACAAAAATACCCATAGTCTTAATATTCCAAAATATAGTATGTCTCCACTTGACAGTACTATTTCTCAACATGTCTGGGTCCACCACTTTGGCCCGATAGTAAAACTTACTGTTCCATTTAGTCTCTAGAAATTTTATCGCATTTTCACAATCGCGTCACTTTTACAAATATTTTCAAATTGTGTAAACATATTTTGACATTTTTGAATATCGCGTAATGTTTTTAAATCATTTTCTCAATCGCGTAAGATTTTTAAACTATTTTCTTAACCATATAGTTTAAAAATCTTTATTTTAAAAATGTGTAAACTATATCTAGTACTTTTAAACTACGTAGTATATTTTTCTTACGTTATAAATATACTATGGAACCTTTTCTTTTTATTTGTCTGATTTTAGTAAATTTTGGTAGCATTTTGCCTAGAAAAGTTATTAAATGATATTTTCTACGTTTTTCCTTAAATACTGCTCTCTTTAACCTTAACCATTATTTACACCTTGAAACTTGCTAACGTGCTTCAAAACTCAAAGAGTGGGCTCTACGTTAGTATTTTTCAAGTATTTTCTTTATTTTTTACTTATAACTAATTCTTCTAATTTAGAATTCTAAAACTAAGTTAATTCATTTTATTTCCCAAAGACTCATTGAAATTAAATTCTTTTGTAAATTAGCTACTTAACCTACCTTAGACAATAATTTTGGAAATCAAATATACATTGAATGGCATGTTGGCCAAAATCAACATATCCTTCGCAAATAATCAGTAATCATTTCGTATCTTCTAACTTATTTTCAAATTTATTATTTTACCCAATTTTATTAAGTCATTGTATTAGAAAATGGTTGAGAACATTTTGGTTCTCTTTTTCTTGGAGAAATCGTGACCATCTTTTGTGTTCTTTGGAACACTCATGCAAACCTTGCATGTTATTCACATCCTACAATAATACTCATACATTTATAAACACATGCAATATATTTTTAAAGCTATAGACATGCTCACAAATAAAATCAATCACAAATAGGAAAGCATTAAACAACCACATAAATGAATCCTTATGGATTCTTCACACACATATAATCCATTTTCTCATCACCACATAGGGTTGATGAGATTAAATCTCCCTCTTACCTCTTGAAGACAAGATCTTTAAGCTCTTTCCTCCTTCTCTTGATTTTCATGTGGATTCAAAACAAATCCCTAAAATTCTTAAACAATTAGAAAAATCACAAACAAGGCTCAATATTGAAGAACCATGGAACAATCATGGTGTAACACCCCAAATTTTTAGACTATGTTGCAAGAGCTGACAGAATTACACTACCTTGTGTTTTCTGTGCATTATAAAAATAATTTGATTATTTCGATACTATTTGTGATTGTTTTGTGTGATTTGCTCCTGGTCAAGAAAATAATAATTTTCGGGCCGGGGAAATTCTTGTCTGATTATTTAGAGATGGGGGATCTTACTTAACCCGAATCTGAGTAACACGAAAAGAATCTATTAATTTTTAGAATTTATCGTAAAATAATTCTATTTTACTTGATAAATATATGTTGCTTGATGCATAGTTGTTATTGCTATGAATTATTTTGACTGTATAGTTTAATTTGCCATTATACTCAACCGACCAAAATTGGAATTCTAATTCGACCAAAATTAAAAATCCCAATCCGACAAGTTCCTCAACATTTTCCCAAATGGTTTTCATTTCAAAACTGTTTCGACAAACCGAATTTGACAATTTCTTTTGAGAATAGATTCTTGTCGATCTTGACTTCATTTCAAAACCTATTCCGACAAACAAAGCTCGACAGTTTTATGAATATACTCCTGTCGGTAGACTCGGTCTTTCTCAAGCCTTACAGGGATCCAAAAGATCAATCTCACGTAACTCATTCGACAATTCAAGATTTTTGAAGGTCTTGACATCGACAGAATTTGGACAAGGTCCAAATACTTTTGAAGACATGTTTCTAACATTTTGATTCTGTCGGATTTAATTAATAAGACTACATGTAAGCATATACTAATGGTGAGTTGAATCCGACACCTTCAGAGCATTTTCCCGACAACATCAATCGGTAGTTTGACAAAACCCAAAATACCTCAAGACTGGATGAAGATGACTCTCAATTTTTGAATCAGAGGCCTCTTCCGACCAAGACTATGTATCTCGACCAAGATCATCTATTTTGACAAAGACTATCTATTCAAAAACATGGAAGATGTCGTCGGATTCGACAAAACGCTGGACGTTGCTGTTAGCAGAGAATCAGTCAATAAAACAATCTGGTTCTCCTTTTCCCTCAATCTTGTCGGATGATTCTGTAAATCAAAATGAAGATGACTGCTATGTAATCGACCTAACTGATCATAAATAGTACTACTATTTGTTGTCGAACACTATTTTATGTCGAAGGTTGCTCATTGTTGGACAAACACTTATCGTCGAATTTTGTCTTCAGATCATTTAAGAGAATGTTAATATCCGTCGAATTTGATCTTATCTTTTAGTACAATGTTAATATTCATCGAGTGAAAATGTCAATATCTGTCGAGTGAGGATGCTCTTGTCTTTTGAGTTAGAATGTCAATTTCTGTCGAGTGGGGATACCAATGTTCGTCGAATTATGGTGCTAACGACCGTCGAGTAAGAATTCCTGATTTCAGTAGAAAAACTTCTCTAATGTCAAAATCCGTCGAATTTAATCTTCTGACCATATAGTATTTCATCGATTCGACAATTGGAAGATTTCTTCAACGTTAACACCCGTCCGACGAATTAGGATTCTGTTGACCTTTTAAGTTCATTCGATAATTTTGATCTTCGTTCGACAGAATTCCCATCCGACAGAACTTGATATTTAGCCATTCTTGGAAAATAACATTCTCCCATTTTACATCATTACTCTCAGGTTGATTTTCGTCGAAAATTACCCTTGAAACTCACCGCCATGCATGACTTGGAGGAGGTTCTACATGATTCTTGAACAATCCAAAAGCCTTGAAAGTCAAGTGGATGACGTAAGCCATGTGGAATAGCAGGTGCACTCAGAGAATGACGTAAGCATCATTAGTGGTGGAACATTCAAGAGCTTGTGACAAGGCTTGGATTAGCCAATGGAAGACAAGCTTGGTGATCAAGTTTTAATCTTGACCCTTGGTGAATTCTAAGGCTTGGATGAAGTCTTGGAGAGTCAAACAAAGTGGCTTCTTTCCATTTAGCTTCTACAGCAATTCACCCTTGGTGAAATCCTACAATTAGCTATTTCATTTTATATTCATTTCCTCTCAAATGCATTTACGGCCATGCATTTGAATAAAAGCCAATTTACCTATTTAAATATATTTGGCCACGGTTTTCAGCAGCTTGGAGAGCTTTCTCCAAGGTTCTTGAACCCTCTATGTGGACCCCTACATGACCAAGCCATGTGCACTTGAATTATTAGACTTTTGTTCAAGTAAATCCATTCATTTGGCCTTGGACTTCTACTTAGAAAACAAGAAGCAATGACTCCTCTCCATTTCATCCTCACAAATTCACCTTCTCTTACCCAAAGACTTCACTCCATTTTCTCTCAAAATGGTTTATGGCCATGCATAGTCAAAGTCTTCTTTTTTCTCCAAAATTCTCCAAATAGCAAAAGCTCTCAAATTTCCTCCTTCTTTTCTTCTCCAACCTCACGGCCTTCCACCCTCTTTCCATCAATCACTCTTCTATAATTCTAAACTACCTTATTTCTTGCTTTCCTACTTCATTTCAAGACATTTTGTAGTTAAAACCTAAGCCTAAATCATCTATTTTTTTTTATCTTGTTCTTCAAAGCTCAAGTTTGAAGCCTTGAAGGTAGGATTCTTTAATCTTTATGTTTCTCTTCATTTCAAAGTTCTAATCATGATTTTAATCCATGATTATTTTAGTTTAGAGCCTTAGGTATTAATATTGTATGTTTTCTTTGTTTTTTTTTAAGAAGCTCTTGGTGGAGAAAATTTGATTGAAGGAGACATACAAGGAACTTGGAGGTTCTTCAAGAGGTAAAAGGGAGATTACCCTCATCAACCATGTGTTGGTGGTGAGGAATGTTTGTGTTGTGGTGAAGAAATCCATAAGGATTCATTCACTTGATTGTTTATTGTTTTTCCTAATTGAGATTGATTATATGTGCAAGCATGTCTAATATTGTTTATTATTTTTCCTAATTGAGATTGATTATATGTGTAAGCATGTCTAATAGCTTTAATGGTTTGTATGTGTTTTATGATCGCTTTAAAATATGGTATGTGTTTATAAATGCATGATAAATATTGTAGCATGTAAATAATATACAAGAATTTGCATGAGTGTTCCAAAGAACACAAATCCAAGCTCACGGCCTCAAGGCAAAGAAGAGAACCAAAGAAGAGAACCAAAATGTTCTCATTATTTTTCTAAAGTGAAATTTAATTAACTTAGGAAAATTAATAAGATATAGATTTGTTTAGATCAAGGAAAAATGAAATTAGAGATCAAATGGCATAAATATAGATTTCGGCCAACATGCCAAAGCCAAGCAATGATGATTTCTAAAATTATTTCCAAACCATTATCTAAAACAATGATTTAATGAATTTAGATAATACAATAAATTTGACATTTATTTAGAAGATAAAAAAAAAATTTATGTGATTTATAAATGATTATAAAAAAACAATGGAATTGTGAAAATGCGATAAAATTTCTACGCGATTGACCCATACTGTATATCTTTGCTGTCGGGAAAATGTGAACCCGTATAGGTTTTGAAACAGTATTTGTCCGGTGGGACTTACCGTATATTTTTGCCATGAGGGCAAGCCATGAGGGCAAATTTTTATATGCTATGAGGGCATTTGCGTAAATACGCATATTTTATACCATTGAGGGTATTTTTATAAATATTTGAATTTTGAGGGCATTTTTGTAAATATTTGAAGTTTGAGGGTATTTTCATAAATAATTAAAGTTTGAGAGGTCTATTTTACTGCCTGTAGTTACACGATGTTTTGACTGTGTACTACGCCATGGTGTTTTCGTGGGCTATAGACACAAAGTATTGTGATACAAGTGTAATAGCAATCACAACGATCGCTTATAGACACAAAGTCTTGTGACGACAAAGGCAATAGGCGGTCGGGATAGCCAAGCTATAGACACAAAGTCTTGACAATTGCAATAGCTGGTCGGGATAGCCAAGCTATAGACACAAAGTGTTGACAGTGTAATAGCTGGTCGGGGTAGTCAAGCTATAGACACAAAGGGTGGACAGTGCAATAGCTGGCTGGGCAGTACTATTAGAACTTTCAGATCATTCTCTCTGATATTGATGTGTGTGTTATAGCTCCATGGAGTAGGATCGTGTTATATTGCATATGTCTATATGTGGTACATTATTATTGTTTATTGGTGATCTTTTATCTGTGATCTTTTATTTGTGATATTATATGTTGTTATTGTATTTAATCTTTATTTTATATTATTATGGTTTACTGTTATGGCATTTTATATGGTATGAATTGTTATATCTATCTTGGTGATGTTATTGCTGTTTATTTAGTTACAATATATGCTTATTAGAATTAATTGTAAATTGATAACATGACTATAATTGTGATATCTATGTGTATGGAATGACCTTGTCATTCGAATCATTCTTTGCTACCGTACTGGTATTGGTGAAAGGGGATCTCACCTCTTTACTGTATTACTTGTTGTGTTTGTATTCGTTAAATTTATATAGTAGGCGGAGCACATTCTTAAACCTATGGGATACAATATTCTGAAGACGGTGACGGCGTCAAGGAGTGGTCTTCCAGACTTCAATAGGATGCAGTTGGTGAAGAAGCAGGACATATAGGTTGGGTTTTTTTCTCGTTAGTGTTGTTACCGTGCTATTAGTAGTAACCTTCATTGGGTTTGCTACTGTTTCTCTGAGTCTGTAATTGTTATGTTTTAAATTGTTGTTGAATATTTTGTGGCATATATGACGTGTATAAATCAATTCAATATAATTTCTGTTTTACTTATAATTTTTGGTAAGTTTATATTTCCGCAAAGAAGAAATGTTAAAATTTAACTTTTAGAATTCAAAGCTTTTATAAAATGATTTAATTTGGTTTTATGTTTTTTTTTAAAACAAAAATGTGACGCCCTATGGAGGGTGTTACACATGGTATAGAAAATCAAAACCTTAAATTAAAATCAAAGAATAAAGAGTTTACCTTTAGGGAAGTAAACAAAAGTTTGGATTTTGAAGTAGAAGGAGTAAGATTTTGATAAAACCTTCTAAATGAAAAGTGTTTAGGAGGTGGTTTAGGTTTAGGAAATGTGAAGAGGAAAAATTATAGAAGATTGATGGTGATTCTAGGTGTTGGGGCCGAAACTCCAAGGAGAAAAGGAAAGGAAAGGTGTTTGGTGTTCTTGAGAGATTTGAGAGAAAATGATGCTTAGTCTTTAGGTGAGAGAAAAAGTGAATAATGAGAGTAAAATTAGAGGGTGCAACCGTGAGGTAGTTTGTAGGAGAGATTTAAGAGATTTACTTGAAGTAAAATATCCTATTGTGTTCACATTTACAAGGCACATGGCCTATGTCACCAATTGGTCATGCAATGGTCATGCAAGATGGTTCAAGAAGCTTGGAGAAGCCTCACAAGGCTCCTTGGCCGTGTGGCTTCTAGGGATTTAGGGACTTTGTTTGACTTCAATTAAAGGTTAATTACATGCTAATTAGATAGGTAGTTAATTAGGTTAGGTTTCCTAATTACACTTACTTAACTATCTAATTACATAACTAATTAATCTAAGAGTTCATTACATATGTCATGCTTTGTCATGACTTCTAGATGAAATTAGGATATTTGATTAGTAACTAGATTATAACTAATTAGTAACTAGATTAGTTTACTTAGTTTCTCTAATTAGGCAATTAAGCTAACTAAATTAGGTTTACTTAGTTACTTAGTAACTAGTCAAGCCATTATATTTGACTAAATCCTAGCCCTTGAAATTAACTTCACTTCCTATCCATTGATTTAATCTAAGGTGGATATCATTAGTTACTTTATCTGGATTGTTCTCACACCATTGATCTGATCAATGGTTATGATCAAGGCTTCTAAATCAAGTTGTTCATCCAATGGTCCACAATAAAGTCCATGCCACTTTATTTGACCAACTCTTATTAGTTTAGAATTTAGTCTAATCAGAAACATTGACTGCTTTTCTAAACGCGAGTCCCACAGACTTTTTCGGGTCCATGGTCATTTTGGAGCAGATTTCTACTATGTTCGAGATAGTAGGTACTGTCAAATAAAATAAAATTATAATAATATAAAATTATTTTATTGCACAGTTAAATCCTAAAAATTAAAAGATTTATATACATATCACTCGGAATTGGGTTTAGTAAGATCCCCTAACTCTGAATAATTAAAATAAGATTTTTCTAGCAAAAAATTATTATTTTTTTGGCTTGGAGCAAATCACACACAACAGTCAAATATACTCACGAAATAGTCAAATTCAATTTATAACTCACAGAAAATATAAAACAGTACATTTAGGACAATATTGTACTTAACTTAAAAGTTAGGGTGTTACAACTCTCCCCTACTAATAAGAATTTCATCCCCGAAATTCGTCATACCTCAGAATAGTTGAGGGTATTGCTCCCTCATCTTATCTTCTAGCTCCTAGGTAGCATCTCCCATCACATCATTCCATCTTGCTTTTACCAGCTCAATCACCTTCCCTCGAAGCTGTTTCACTCTCTTGTCCTCAATCTTAATAGGAAGTGTTTCATACGTCAAATTATCCTTCAGTTGTACTTCATCTGGCTGTATAACATGCGTTGGATCAAGAATATATTTCCTCAGTTGAGACACATGAAACACATTATGTAGATTGGATAGAAAAGGCGGTAAAGCTATCTGGTAGGCTACAGGACCTATCTGATAAATAATTTGATAAGGCCCTATGAATTTAGGTGTGAGTTTCCTGGATTTGATAACCCTTCTGACACCAGTCGTAGGCGTTACTCTTAAGAATACATGCTCACCTTCTTCAAATTCCAGAGGTCGCCTTCGCTTATCAGCATAGCTCTTCTGTCGGCTCTGAGTCATTCGCATTTTCTCTTGAACCATTTTCACTTTTTTCGTAGTTTGTTGCACAAGATCGGGCCCAATAGTCATACTTTCCCCATCCTAATACCAACACAAAGGTGTTCGGCATCGTTGTCCATATAGGGCTTCATAGGGTTCCATCCTTATACTTGAGTGAAAACTATTGTTGTAGGTGAATTCTATCAAAGACAGGAATTCATCCCAACTCCTTTGTTGTTCCAACACACAAGCACGCAACAAGTCTTCCAACGATTGAATCGTTCTCTCCATTTGACCATCAGTCTGTGGATGATAAGTAGAACTCAATCGCAGTTTAATTCCCATGGCTTCTTGCAAACTTCACCAGAACCTTGACATAAACCACAGATCTCTATCAAAAACTATACTTGTGGGTACACCATGAAGTCTAACAATGTTGCTGATGTACATCTGGGTTAATCATTCCAACGAATACTTAATATTGATCGGCAAAAAGTGCGCTGACTTCATAAGCCTATCAACTATAACCCATATAGAATCATGACCCTTCCTCGTCCTTGGCAATTCGGTAACAAAATCCATCGAGATACTATTCTATTTCCACTCTAGAATAGTTAAAGGTTGTAATATACCGGCAGGTCTTTGATGTTCCACTTTTGCCTTCTGATAAACAAGACAAGACGTCACATGTTCCGCTACATCTCTCTTCATTCTTGGCCACCAAAACATCTGCTTTAAGTCTTGATACATCTTAGTCATCCCCAAATGCATACTCAAATTACTACTATGAGCTTCAACCAAAATTGCTTTCATAAGATCGGGATCATCAAGTATACAAATTCTTCCTTCAAATCTTAAGATTCCATCAGATCCTTCCTCCACCGTCGCCTTATGACCTTGCTTCAAAAATTCCTTTTCATTCTGTAAAAATGAATCCTCATTCTGTTTTTCTCAAATTACTTCTAGCAAGTAATTCAAAATTATAACCTTACTTAGATGAATTTTTCCTAGTACCAATTCCACTGACAACCATAGATCTCTGAATTGGTTGATCAATTCTTCCTCCTTTATCATCATTGTAGAAACACTAACCACCTTTCTACTTAAGGCATCTGCCACCACGTTCGCCTTTCTTGGGTGATATTGAAGTTGAAAATCATAGTCCTTCAAGAATTCTAACCATCGCCTCTGCCTTATGTTCAATTCCTTTTAATCAAACAAGTATTTCAAACTTTTGTGATCACTAAAGACATTGAACATAGCTCCATATAGAAAATGCCTCCACACTTTCAATGCAAAGACTACTGCGGCTTGTTCCAAATCGTGCGTTGGCCAGTTCCTCTCATGGACCTTTAGCTGTCTCAAAGCATAAGCTACCACATTCCTATTTTGCATTAATACACATCCTAACCCCTGGTAAGAAGCGTCACAATACACCTCAAAAGATTTGTTAGGATCCGGTGAAATTAGCACTGATGCAGTCGTCAATCTCTTCTTCAACTCTTGGAAACTTGCTTCACGTTCCTCCGTCCAATTAATAGCTTGACTCTTCCTTGTGAGTTATGTAAGTGGTCCAGCTATTTTTTAAAAACCTTCAATAAACCTTCGGTAATATCCGACCAATCCAATAAAACTCCAGACCTCTGTCACTGTCTTAGGCTTTTCCAACAGCAAAATAGTATCTAACTTTGATGGGTCTACCGCAATACCTTCCATGGAAATCACATGGCCTAAAAATTGAACCTTTTCCAACCAAAAGTTGCATTTTGCCAACTTTGAATGCAACTTCTTCTCTTTCAAAATCTGGAGAACTATACTGAGATGTTCAGCATGCTCTTCTTGACTTTGAGAGTAGATCAGAATGTCATCAATTAAAACAACATCAAATCTATCTAGGTATGGACGAAAAATCCTATTCGTGTAGTCCATGAATATTGTAGGAGCATTTGTCACTCCGAACGGCATCACGTGATACTCATAATGCCTATAACAAGTTTGAAAAGCTATCTTAGGTACATCATCTACCTTGACACGAATTTGATGATAACCTGATCGCAGATCTATCTGAGAGAAAACAGCTGCTCCCTTCAACTGATCCATCAAATCATCAATTCTCGGAAGTGGATACTTATTCTTTATCGTAACCTTGTTCAACTAACAATAATCTACACAAAGACGAGAAGTTCCATCCTTCTTCTTGACTAGTAGTACTGGTGCTCCCCACGGTGAAACACTAGGTCGTACAAACTGTTTCTCCAACAGTTCCTCCAATTGCTTCTTTAATTCTACTAACTCCGCCGGCGACATTCAATATGGTGCAATTGAAATAGAACCTGCTCCCGGCACCAAATCGATAGAGAACTCGATCTCCCTTTCCGATGGCAAACTGGGTACATCATCAGAAAAAATCTCTGGAAACTCATTGACGATAGGAATAGCGTTCATATCTTTTTCACTCTTGACTTCTAAAGAAGATAGCAACATATATCCCTGAGCCCCATCTCTCAATAAGGATTTGACTTTAACAGCAGTCAAGAATCCCGAACTTTCTTCCTTAGGAAAAACTATGGTTTTGCTTGCACAGTCTATTACGATATGGTTATAAGATAACCAATCCATTCCTAATATTACGTCTATCTCAACAAGAGGTAAACAAATTAAATTGACCGAAAATATACGATCCTTTATAATGATAGGACAATCCAGACATATTTTGGTCATAACAACAGGCTTGGCAGTTGGCGTAGAAACAATCAATTGAAAACTCAGAGAAGACACAGGTAGTTTCAACCGTTCCACACAATCATATGCAATAAATGAATGTGTTGCACCTGAATCATATAACACAGTCAAGAGATTACCTTCAATGACACCTTCCCCCTGAATGAGATCTTCAGACTGAGAAGCTTTAGTTCCAGTCATCGTATATACTCGCCCTCTAGTTCGCGGCTGAGTAGCACGAACATTACTCACAGCAGGATTCCTTTTCGGCTGAGTGCAATCTCTAGAAACATGTCTAGGTTTTCTGTAATTGAAATAAATCGTTCCTCTGATCGAACAATCCATAGATATATGGCCACTCTTTCCACACTTACAACATCTTAGCGTAAACGCCACATTTTGACCAGCTCTGTTACCACTAGAACTTCCCCCAGCAGATGGACGTTGAGGCTAACTTCCCGGTGGTCTCGAATAAGGCTTGCGCTGAAACCGGTTATTGCTGTTATTGCCTCCTCTTTGGAACCTACTCAATCCAAAGTTACGATTTCTGGGATCTTGTGACGGTTCTAACTCCTCGAGTCGTCGACAGGTATCCATCAAATCAGGAAATTCCCTCATCCTCATAGGTAGCACTCCTCGCTTCAGTTCTGCCCTCAGCCCTTCCTCAAACTTACGGCATTTCTATGCCTCATCAGGCTGAATTTGAAAGTACCTTAAGAACTGTGACAAGCTCTCAAACTTAGCAGCATACTCCCCAATAGTCATATTACCCTAACGCAAACCAAGAAATTCCATCTCCTTAGCATGTCGGGCACTAGCAGGAAAGTACTTCTCTAAAAATACTTCACTGAACACCTCCTAAGTAATTTCAGTCCCTTCAGCTTGTAATAATTGGTGGGTTCCTCTCCACTAATTTTTGCCATCTCTTCTCAGCATAAAAGTAGCATACGTCACCTTTCTATCATCTACGTACCCTATTCCTTCAAATACCTTTTTCAAGTCTTGGATCCAGAGACTCACCTTATCGGGGTCAAACTCGCCTCTAAACTGCAGTGGGTTATTGCGCCTAAACTCAGAGAAATTTAGAGCATTAGCAGTTGTATCTTGCTGTTGAGCGCTCATTAGTTTTGTTGAGTAATTACTTCTACCATCCGCTGCATAGCTTCAGCAGCTGCAGTCATTGGGTCCATATTTCGTTCCACATTCGCACACGTTCTTCTTCCACCAGACATCTTCTTTCTTCAATAAGACAAAATAAGGTCAAATGTAACCTTTTGGAAACAAATCACAGAGAATCACACAACATAAGCAAAAACAAACCTAACCACAACCCTAAAAGACTCAAACTTGGGCTCTGATACTAACTAATGTAACACCCTTATGGGGATGTCACATTTTTAGTGCAAGAAAATAAAATCTTACCCAAGTTATGAAACGTTTGATACATAAATAATATAAGTTATAAAATTTTTCCTTTTATACTTGATAACATTAAATAAAATAACACGGAACACAGAATAAGACAAAACATAATCACACACCATAATATACATATGATTTTGTCTTGAGTATACAAATAATTTACAACTACAAATATTTAACAAAACTGTAAAGAGTCAGTATAATACTAAAACATAACATGTCCAAGTGCACATTAAAGATTCCTAACCCTCCGAAGGAGCACTCTCAGATAGATCATCGAATGGCAGAAATCCTGGATGCCTCGTAGCTCTATGAACGTGAGTCCGTGCTGTCGACTCACTACTAAGCTCACTAGGCACATGGAAAATCCCTCCCCAATAAAGCCTAAGAGTCAAAGACAACTCAAGATGTAAATACAGAGTAGTAGTAAAGATAAGCACCTCATCAAACTCTCTACGCAGAGACACAGTCAGACGTCCCACGTAGACTATCGATCCTCTATCCTCACGCAGTTGCCAGGCCTCTAAGCCTCCATGAAAACCAAGTCTCATAAAACCAAAGAATCCAGGCAACGTCATTATCATAAGGTTAATCCAGATGGTAGGGGTGATCTAACGGCTTGTCGTCCTTGCACTGCTCACTCGGATGGCGCTCCTCTGGATACTGAATATCAAGGGCCTGTTTCTCTTCCTCTTCCTCAAACTCTTTACAGAATATAATAATAATACAGAGAAATACGCATAACGAGGTGAGACAATCTACATCATTACCCGAATGGCAATAAAGAAAATGATAATACAAGCAAATATCACAATAATGCATACCATTACATCATATATAGTACCTCAAATTAACATATTATACATGCTATCACAGGTTATAGTAAACATTCAAAATACAAATCATAGATGCTAATGCATACCAACTTGTTCTTACTCCATGGAGCTAAACATAGACATTAGAGAGAATGATCCAAAAAGAACTATCAGTACCTCAGACTGCCCAACCAAACTCTTACACTGTCTGTCGTCATGTCTATAGCCCATAGTCAAAAACATCGTGTAGTAGTACACAGTCCAAATACATCGTGTACTACAGGCATTGTACCAAATAGTGTCCATAAGATCTTGATTAAGAATAGTGTTTGCCGAGATTATTAGTGTGTTGCCTGTTACCACAGCCCAGAGGAGCTACCAATTATCCACATGTGGAATTCTCCACACACAAACGCCCCCAAGTTCAATTGAAGAACCACACTACGCCTATCACACCCACAACATGGTGTAATTCATCTCATTAATCAATCGTCAATTTTCAACCAAATTGACACAACACTCAATGCATGATTAAGAATTATAATTACAAAAATACCCTTAGTCTCAATATTCCAAAATATAGTATGTCTCACCTTGACAGTACTATCCCTTAATATGTCCGGGTGCACCACTTTGGCCGGACAGAAAAACTTACTGTTCCATTTAGTCGCTTAAAAATTTTATTGTATTTTCACAATTGCGTCACTTTTACAAACGTTCTTAAATCGTGTAAACATATTTTGACGTTTTTGAATATCGCATAATATTTTTAAATCATTTTCTCAATCGCGTAAGATTTTTAAATTATTTTCTTAACCATATAGCTTAAAAATCTTTATTTTAAAAATGCATAAACTGTATCTAGTACTTTTAAACTGCATAGTATATTTTCCTTACGTTATAAATATACTATGGAACCTTCTCTTTTTATTTGTCTGATTTTAGTAAATTTTGGCAGCATTTTGCCTAGAAAAGCTATTAAATGATATTTTCTACATTTTTCCTTAAATACTGCTCTCTTTAACCTTAACCATTATTTACACCTTGAAACTTGCTAACGCGCTTTAAAACTCAAAGAGTGAGCTCTACGTTAGTATTTTTCAAGTGTTTTCTTTATTTCTTACTTATAACTAATTCTTCTAATTTAGAATTCTAAAACTAAGTTAATTCATTTTATTTCCCAAAGACTCATTGAAATTAAATTCTTTTGAAGATTAGCTACTTAACCTACCTTAGAAAATAATTTTGGAAATCAAATATATATTGAATGGCATGTTGGCCAAAATCAACATATCCTTCGCAAATAATCAGTAATCATTTCCTATTTTCTAAATTATTTTCAAATTTACTATTTTACCTAATTCATTAAGTCATTGTATTAGAAAATGGTTGAGAACATTTTGGTTCTCTTTTTCTTGGAGAAGCCGTGAGCTTCTTTTGTGTTCTTTGGAACACTCATGCAAACCTTGCATGTTATTCACATCCTACTATAATACTCATACATTTATAAACACATGCAATATATTTTTAAAGCTATAGACATGCACACAAATAAAATCAATCACAAATAAGAAAGCATTAAACAACCACATAAATGAATCCTTATGGATTCTTCACACACATACAATCCATTTTCTCATCACCACATAGAGTTGATGAGATTAAATCTCCCTCTTACCTCTTGAACAAGATCTTCAAGCTCTTTCCTCATTCTCTTGATTTTTGTGTGGATTCAAAACAAATCCCTAAAATTTTTAAAAAATTAGCAAAATCACAAACAAGGCTCAATATTGAAGCACCATGGAGCAATCATGGTATAGAAAATCAAAAACTTAAATTAAAATCAAAGAATCAAGAGTTTACCTTTAGGGAAGTAAACAAAAGTTTGGATTTTGAAGTAGAAGGAGTAAGATTTTGACAAAACCTTCTAAATGAAAAGTTTTTAGGAGGTGGTTTAGGTTTAGGAAATTTGAAGAGGAAAATTTATAGAAGATTGATGGTGATTCTAGGTGTTGGGACCGAAACTCCATGGAGAAAGGGAAAGGAAAAATGTTTGGTGTTCTTGAAAGATTTGAGAGAAAATGATGCTTAGTCTTTAGGTGAGAGAAAAAATGAATAGTGAGAGTAAAATTGGAGGGTGCAGCCGTGAGGTAGCTTGTAGGAGAGATTTACTTGAAGTAAAATATCCTATTGTGTTCACATTTACAAGGCACATGGCCTATGTCACCAATTGGTCATGCAATGGTCATGCAAGATGGTTCAAGAAGCTTGGAGAAGCCTCACAAGGCTCCTTGGCTGTGTGGCCTCTAGGGATTTAGGGACTTTGTTTGACTTCAATTAAAGGTTAATTACATGCTAATTAGATAGGTAGTTAATTAGGTTAGGTTTCCTAATTACACTTACTTGACTATCTAATTACATAACTAATTAATCTAAGAGGTCATTGCATATGTCATGCTTTGTCATGACTTTTAGATGAAATTAGGATATTTGATTAGTAACTAGATTATAACTAATTAGTAACTAGGTTAGTTTACTTAGTTTTTCTAATTAGGCAATTAAGCTAACTAAATTAGGTTTACTTAGTTACTTAGTAACTAGTCAAGCCATTATATTTGACTAAATCCTAGCCCGTGAAATGAACTTCACTTCCTATCCATTGATTTAATCTAAGGTGGATATCATTAGTTACTTTATCAGGATTGTTCTCACACCATTGATCTGATCAATGGTTATGATCAAGGCTTCTAAATCAAGTTGTTCATCCAATGGTCCACAATAAAGTCCATGCCACTTTATTTGACAAACTCTTATTGGTTTAGAATTTAATCTAGTCAGAAACATTGACTGCTTTTCTAAATGCGGGTCCCATGGACTTTTTGGGGTCAATGGTCATTTTAGAGCAAATTTCTACTGTTTTCGAGACAGTAGGTACTGTCAAAATAAAATAATATTATAATAATATAAAATTATTTTATTGCAGAGTTAAATCCTAAAAATAAAAAGATTAATATACATATCACTCGGAATTGGGTTTAATAAGATCCCCCAACGCTGAATAATTAAAATAAGATTTTTTCAGCCAGAAAATTATTATGTTCTTGGCTCGGAGCAAATCACACACAACAGTCAAATATACTCACGAAACAGACAAATTCAATTTATAACTCATAAAAAATATAAAATAGTATATTTAGGACAATATTGTACATAACCCAAAAGTTGGGGTGTTACAGACACTAGCATGCTTAGGCATGCTTACCCACGCCTAGGCATGAGACACTAGTTTTGCATAATTATGCAGCAAAATTAACTCCAAGTAACTAAGATCCATTCCACAATGCTTCAACAATTGTAAAAACACCCAAAAAATAGTATTAGGATAGTTCACCACATCAAATTAACTCTGAAATAGAAAATGGATCACTTTATAATTGAAACACAAATAAGGGAAACTAAAACACATGCAAGAATACCCCAAAACCAAGAGAGAGTTAAGAACCTAGGTTGCCTCCCAAGAAGTGTTTTATTTATAGTTCTGGTTGTACTTTGTCTAAACTTAAGATGATCAACGTGAGTTGAACTGCACGAAAGGTGATGGATTCTTGCTTCTTTCAAAATAATGCATCAATCCGTGGGGAATGACCTTGGGAATGCTTCTTGGAGCAATATTGGTTCTAGAAGGACTTTAGACCCCGAAATGCTCCTTGCCAAGAATAGGTCCACTCAGCCTTAGTGGTTGCACATGATCTAGATGTACCAATTTACAAAAGATCATGCACCTTGGGAGGAGCTCGCGCTATTTCAATAATCTTAGAAATAGGAGGGCCAACATCAAGTAATAGTGGGGTACCCTTGCTATCCAAATTCTCATGAGTCTTACCTTAAATGAAGGTGATGGCAGCATAGAGATCTAATGTTGGTGAAGACTTAGCATCTTCAAAGACATTGATGGTTACTTGATCTCTATCCACACTCAAAAATAAGTTCCCCCTAGGTACATTAATCAAGGCTCCGAATGTTGCCAAAAATGGTATCCCAAAGATCAGAAGAATATAATGGTCATCATCCATGTCCACAATACAAAAGTCTAAGGGAAAATGAATTTATCCACTTTTACAAGCATATCCTCTACCATACCCCAAGGATAAGTGTAGGACCTATCAAGTTGCAAAATGGTTAACATGGGATTTGGATCTCCCAAACTAAATTGCTCATAAATGGACAATGGCATCAAGTTAACACCAGTCCCAAGATCACAAAGTGCTTTTCTCGTTAATTATGCACTAATAGTACAAGGAATGGTGAAACTACTAGAGTCCTTGAGCTTTGGTGGCAACTTCCTTTGCAAAATAGCACTGTACTCTTTATTAAGTGCCACAATAATACCATCCCCAAGCTTCTTTTTGCTAGATAAGACCTCTTTCATATATTTAAGGTATCGGGGCATCTATGCTAAAGCTTCCGCAAATGGAATATTTATATGTAGATTTTGAAACACATCAAGAAACTTCTGAAATTCATGGTCAAGTTTTACCTTGACACCTTGGTTAGGAAATGGAATACAGGGCACCTTAGGTTGGTCAATTATCTTTGTTCCATCCTTCTTGACAACTTTATTTGGCAAAGCTCACTTTATCTCTTGGATGGCCTCTTCTCCACTTAACTTCATTTTGGCTACAAGAAATTTAGTCATGGGATTTCTTTCTACTTCCTTACCACTCCAGAGAAATATGGCATTACTTTATTCCTTAGTGCTACCATTAGGGTTATTGATAGTGTCACTAGGGAAGCTTCCTAGAGGATGAGTGCTCAAGACATGAGCAAGTTGGCTTACTTGCATTTCCAAATTCCCTAATGACTTAGGATGGCTTTGCAGTATGGATTCATTTGAGGCAATTCATGCATATTACGCAAACATTTTCTACAAGTTGAGTGTCTTGTCATAGGGAGCACTCTTTTGTTAGAAGCCCAAAGTGGAAAATGGAACTTCATTGATGTGAGATAAGGATTGGCCTTAAGCATCCCCTCCCAATGAGAAGTTTGAGTGGTTCCGCCAATCCAGATTAAAAATGTTAGGAAAGGCATTATTTTGGTTCGGTTGCCAAAAATTACCCACATACTATACACTTTACAAGCTAATAGTACAACTTACAGTGGAATGCACATCACCACACTGAACACAAGTCACAAATGGGTTCTAAACAACATTGACTCCCAAGTGATTCAATTTCTAAGCGATTGCTACCACTTGGATTGAAAAAGATGTTAATGTGTAATGTCCCAAATACTAGAACTAATAACATATCTGGTTTATGCATTAGTAATTAGGATTTGATACATTACTTATGAATATCATCAATTTTTCAAATAAATAATTTGATTAGATATCAAAATGAGTTTTTTGTGAAAATATAATACATATATATCATGAAAGGAATTTTAAACAAATTGTACGTCACTGTGCATTATATACATAAGAAATGTAATACCCTAATATCGATAACCTAGTATATTAAGCATACTCTAGGATAAACAATATTAGTTATGCTACTTCTAACTTAACATCATACTAATCAATATCATTTAAGTAAATAATATTGGAGAGCCTTGCGGAAACTAAAAGTCATATATATACATATTGCCACAAAAGGGCTCATTGTGTACATAAACTTTATACAACTAAAAGCAAAGTAAATAAGTACAAAGCATTAAACTACTAAGCAAAAAACTACTATTCTTGTCTTCAAACTTTTCCTCTTGTCTTTGGAGAACTTCCACCTGGATTTACATGGCAACAAACGGGGCAAGAAATCATATTTCTCAATATAAGTATACCAAAACCAATAGCTAAACATTTAAAAATGAATAAACCCAACTTAAACTAATAAACATACTAAAAACTCATTGCATAAGAACTATTACAAAATCTCCTCTTTCTGTGTAACGTTCCTAAGCAATCTATACTTCTGGTTTGATATTCGAAACCATGATGATAACAAACAACTGCTCATACAATCATTTAGAAACCATCAACCAGACAACCACCTACACACTTGTCACTGAAGGCACAATGCAATAACCAAACACACACAACAAGAACACAAATTCCAAAGTAAACAAATATTATATCATGAAACGAAGAGATGATGTATGCTCAAAGAGAAACATGTGCAATGTAGGTGTAATTTCATGGTACTTAACTATTCCCCTTGCTTAAGGAGATACTCTGCTATAATAACGTGTAACCTCTTATAACCTACCTAGTAGGGGCAAAGTCTGTTACCATAACAAGTATTCTCCTTCTACTACTAAGTAGCCTACCAAGTAGTCTATTGTAAACTAGGTGGATATCACCACCAAACTAAGTGGATGCCTTCACTCACAGCTCTCTAGGGATAGTAAGTATATGTGAAGTGAACTGTGTGACAATGCAGAGTTATGTCCTAACTCTAACATAACTACCACATAACTTTATACTAAGTCCATCTTGCACTACTAAGACTTCCTCTTCTCTGTAAGAGCAGTTCATGCACTACGACACTTATCCAAATGCCAACTAGACTTAATACATTTTCTAACTTTGCATCACTAACTCTATTTCACTCTTTAAGACTTTTCACACACTATGGCATTCACCCTTGCGAGATAGGGTCTATGGCACTCAACTCTTGCCAACTAAACTGTACTCTTGTTTCTCACTTTCTCATTGTAACACCCCTCGATTTAATAACCACAGCACATTCGTCATTATACCAGTCACTAAATTTTGGCGTGCTATAACTCAAATAATAAATTTTCCATATTTAAACATTTTGTATATAAAAAAAATATGAGCCACGAATGAATAGTTGCATATACAGTCATTTGAAAATATGAATTAATGAGATATACTTAAAATTTCAGCACATAAGACGGGATAATTACCTTAAAATATACATATACTCAATAGAAACTTTATACAGGTAGTGCAAAAGAAACATAACTACCTATAAATAAATCTATGACTACAGAGTTGGGCACTCCATCGGATCCCGAATGCGTAAGGCAACTCCGAACATACTGGTGTAGTGAGAATACAGGATAGGATCTTTAATTGCAGTCCTCTTCATGGTCAAGGTCAGATCCCCAACATATCGCATATGCTTGTCGGTCCAGTTGACTCGCCAAGCATTGACACCTTGGTGAACTCAATCCTGACGAAACCAATAGAACTCCTTCTTGTCGCCCTCGTCAAACATGGGAGATCATACCATATATGGTCTAGGAAATTCAACCTCGTCCCCTTTACAGTCTTTACCCAAAAATCACATAGAACAAGAATAGTGCAAGCAAGAGGTGAGACATCCTACATCATTACCAACATGGCAGCAAAGGAACGTAACACGAATGACGTAGTCATTCCATACATATAGATATTACAAATACATTCAAGTTAACATTTGCATAGATATCATCAGAAAGCATATTCCACAATAATATAAATATCAACAGCACTATAACAACAAATATCCACTATAGATATATATATCAAATATTTATGTCTCCACAATATATATGTTGACCATGCCATGACAATATGTAAACTGACTATGCATATACACAATGCGTATGCTGACCATCCTCATGTACAATGTACTCATTTTCTACTCAATGGAGCTAGACACAAAACATTCAGAGAGAATGATCAGGGGGACATGCCAGTATCTCGTTAGCCGTAAAATCAAGTGCTTTTAAGAAAAATAATCAATCATTTTGCGCAATAGAGCTTTATACAACGACATTCCCACAAGATCACGATATAGGATAGTGTCTCACGTCAAGATCGTCGGTGCATTTACATCGGTTTATCCCACGGTCCAGAAGGGCTACCAACTGCTCGCTATGAGACGCCTGCGCCCCAACGCCCCCAAGGTCAACTGCAGGACCTATACTAGTCTATTCGCACCCGCACTAAGGTATGATTCAATTCCTAGGCAACTTGGCCTTAATAATAGTTCAATCACCATTGTACCACTCCCAATGGAATTGAAGCAACCGTCTATACAATTGTTCAATACCATTTTCATCAGTGATATTATATAGCCATCCATATGACTACATAGTACCACTATTATTTGGGTTTCCTCTGATAACCAGTCCTATCTGACTCGCTCGTCTATCTGATGTTTCTGGTTATAAAGGCGAACCACATCTAACTAAATTGTCCATATGGTGTTTCTTGATCTGGTACTTCAGTTTCATAATCACAATGTCGATGCATGCTCATCATGTTCGACTTTCTTAATCATGCCACAATGCATGTGGATTCAATGCGTATATATATATATATATATATATATATATATATATATATATATATATATATATATATATATATATATATATGTATATATATACATAGATTCACAATGATAACATAACCTATCCAAATTCTCAAGCCACAACAAATCAATATTAAGACCTCAAAGGTGAACAAATACTATTCAAAGTTACTACGAAAGTTATGCTCTAATTCCATTATGTTCTTGTGTTAACTCTTTTAGAATGTTTACTTTGAGTTCCTCATAACCCTCTTCACACTCATGTTCTTTCTTTATCCAACCTCACTGTAAGTCTTATGATAAGGTCATGCTCTTTATCCGTTCCACGCTATGTTTTCCTAAGTAAGTGTATATTCTTTTAATTAACTAAGTTTTAACTTGTTATAAAGCCTCACAATGAGTGCCCAATGAGACTGTGAGCCTTTAAGGGGCTAGAAAAGCCAACCATTCTTCATTACCCAAAGTACACGGCCGTGCCAAAGTACATGGCCTGGAGTACACGGCCGTGCCAAAATACACGGCCTAGGCTGTGTACGCCTCTGGAAAAATGCTCATTTTTACATTGCTCGATTACACGGCCGTGCAATATTGCATGACCTAGGCTGTGTATGCCTCTGCTCTGTGGATCTACCACCAGAAACTTGCAAAAATGCTCCCCCAAGCCTCTAAATCGAATGGGTATGAATCCCTTGCTTCCCAAACACATATCCAACCATTTATATACTTTCATAACCATCAAGATTCACAATATTAAGCATATAAAATCATGCAATCACAATCAAATCTTAACATTATTAAAAATCACAACAAAGTGAGAAACCCACAATGGATTCCTCACCTTCAACATCAAAGACACTTCCTCACCACCAAGATTGGGTGAAGAGGATTATCTCCCTCTTACCTCAATGAGAAGACAAGAGAACAAGCTCCTTGATGCCTCTTGAAATTTGTCCAACACCTCAAAGAAAATCCCTTAAAAGCTTCAAGCTTGAGCTTCAATGGTGGAAGATGAAAGAGGAAGATTTAGGGGATGACCCCTAAAGAAAAAAGTCTTAAGATGAGGAGAGGATGCAAGAAATGAGGTTGTCTTGGCAAGAAATGGTGGATGGCCACCAATGGTAATATGTGGCCGTGTGGGAGAAGAGAGGAAGAGAGAAGAGTGTGCGTGAGAGAGAAGGAGAAGAGAACGTGAGAGGGAAAGAGAGGAAAGAGAGAAATGAAATAATAAGGTGAAAAACAATTTTTCCTTGGCTCCAAAAAGCCTCAATTGTGGCGTGTGGGAGCGAGGAGAGAGAATGTGTGTGTAGGAAGCTTCCTTGAAGCTTCCTTGAGAAGCTTCGCACACTTCTCGATAAAGTAAAAGATGATGATGTCACTTAGATGCTATCATAAAAGTAATCAGATAGAAATAATCTGTTAGAGCTATTATTCAGTAGACAATTGTTACAGTTAGCATAAATAATATTTTATTATTCCACAAATAATAAAATATACTGCGATTTTATTTATCAGATAAAATCTAGAAAAATAAAAAATATCGTAAACTATGTCCAGCCTCGGGTTTAGTAAGATCTCCCGTCACCGTTTCTACAGTTCAAACTTTTTTGGCCACACAAAAAATATTTCATTTTCCTAACCTCGCTCAGTGTGCACGTAAATTGAGAAAAATATTAAAATAATCAAACAATTCAGAAATTTCTAAAAAAATTCTCTAAAATCATAAATATTATAAAATGATTATTTATAATGAAATAAATAATTTTTGGGATGTTACACTCATCACCTCCCAAGTGATATCTAAGTAACACTTTGTCACTCATAAGCTGAACTTTAATCTATACCAACTCATCACTCATTACTCTTAAGTGACATACTTTACTACAAAAGTGGCCTAAGGTTCTAGATACTTACCTAAGGCAAACTATAACTCTTGAATGCTCAAAGGTTTATCCTTCCTCATATATGCTAGGTGATAATTTCTCTTTTGAAAATATCCTCATTTGTGCCTTAACACACTTTAGGAAACATATACTAGTGATCTCATCTAGCCAAGAACTTGAAAACATAACAAATGACATTTTTCAAATTTCTGGCCTCAGACACGGGCCATGTCTGATTACACGGCCCCCTGTGTCGTGCTCTGTTAGCATAGTTAATAAACTGTTACAGGCAGAGAGGGACACGATCCCCTCCCCCTGTGTTTCTTAGCTAGACAACTTTTGCAGAACTGTGGTACTATTCCATTGGTTCGTTTCTTGGATTTTGGCCATTCCAATATAGTTTCTAGGTAATCTTAGGTCCCTAATTAGTTCTTAAACACTTAGAAATCATCAATTACTAACTTAAATCTCTTAATTTGGATTCATGCACCTAAATCACAAATCTTTGACCTAAACCCCTCTTTTGGGCATCAATGGCCTAAATGAAGTGTTCTAAGATTCTATCTTCAACTTATACTATGAACAAGTTATAAATGACCAAAGAAACACAAACATACAAGCCAATCACATCAAACACCTCAACAACACAAAAATGACTCATTGAGCACCAAAGTGCATCATGGTGAAAAGAGTGAAAATGAGTGAAGATGAGTATAAAACCCCTACTTCTTATCTTGGATGGAGATCTTCAAACTTGGCCTTTGTCCTTGAGCTTCTCCTATTCCTCTTTCTCTCCTACAGCTGCTGCCTCTTCTTTCTCCCTTCCTCTCTTCTCTTTTTTGCTCTCCACTGTGAAGAGAGAAAACAATATAACAAGCAAATCCTAATTTTGCTTCTTGTAAGATAACCACTAAAGTGGTACTGAAAAACTTCATCTGCTATGAACACTTAGATTCCTCTGAATCAAGGTTCAAACCTCTAATAGACTCAAAATAAATTCTAAGATTCATTGAAAATCATGTTACATTTTTTCTCCATTTTTCCATATCTACTGAGGGTCAATCTGGCATTAAAAGCACAACTAGTATGCCTAAAACTACTAAATCAACTCCGATTATCTTGAACTGTGACCACACCTTACTTAACCCATATGTGACCTAAAAACAAGTTATCCACATTTATTTCCCTTCAAATAGTAATTTATGTGATTTTTTGGGTCATTTTAGGCTATTTACCACCTTTTGTGTTGCAGCAAAGTGCCTAGACAAACTCAATTTGTCATAAAAATTCACTAGCATGTTAAACAAGCCATATGTTACCTTTGTACACATATAAAAGTCTAACATGTTTTTTCAGGAAATTATATTCATCCCTCATTTTTAAAAATTTTGTCCTCAAAATTTAGTTTACCTCAAGCAAGAAGTCATATGCAACTCACATTTAAAACAATTTCAACCAAACTTTAAAGAAACAAAACCATACACTTACCTTCTCCAGAACCCGTAGGTCTCGTTGTCTTAAACTCTACCTGAAGCTGTAAACCTTATATCTAACTGCACCTCTTTCTTCTGCGAACATCCCTTAGCATAGTGCCCTTGCTACCCACACTTGTAGCATACGGATTGCCCTGCCAGGTAAGGTCTATCACCATGCTGCCTCCTATTTTTAGGGCACTGACCCTTCTTTAACTCTATTTGTTCTAATTTCCCCTTTAAATTGCTAGTGAACTTTTGATTGTTATTCTTCCTTCCATACTTTGTACATTTTTGGTTCCACTCTCCCACTTGAACCTACTTTCCCTTATCCGGTAGAAATTGAGACCAAGAAACACTTTCACTAGCTTCAACACTTGTCCTTTTCCTTTTTGAGAACTCACTGACTTATCCTCCCTTTCACTTAACTAATCCTTTTCTGCCACTAGAGAAATAAGTTGTTGAGATGGATCAACTTCAATCCTCTCAAGAATCCTACTAACAGCAACTTACTCCCTCATAGCTATTGTCATTGCCATTAATGCTTTTTCCAAAGTAAGGCACTCACCAATTGAGCTCTTATTCTTCCGAGTTCTCTTAGGAGGTGTCATAATTTCCTGTACACACAGAAACAATAAATATTGAGCTACAGTCTAACCATCATGTAACCGTGCAACAGTGGCTAATAACTAACCAACCTAAGGAAACTCATGCAATTCTAGCATCACAACTAACATATGAGACAAGATGAACTGCTCTGATACCATAATGTAACACGCTAATACCGATAACCTAGTTTGTTAAGCATATTCTAGGATAAACAGTATTAGTTATGCTACTTCTAACTTAACATCATACTAATCCATATCATTTAAGAAAATAATAACGGAGTGCCTTACGGAAGCTAAAAGTCATATACATACATATTGTCACAAAAAAGCTCAATGTGTACATAAACTTTATACAACTAAAAGCAAAGTAAATAAGTACAAAGCTTTAAACTACTAAGCATAAAACTACTATTCTAATCTTCAACTTTTCCTCTTGTATTTGGAGAGCTTCCACCTAGATTTACATAGCAACAAATGAGGTGAAAAATCATATTTCTCAGTATAAATATACCAAAACCAACAATCTAAACATTCAAAAATGAATAAATTCGACTTAAACTAGTAAACATGCTAAAAAATCATTGCATAAGAGCAATTACAAAACCTCGTCTCTCTATGTAACATTCCTAAGCAATCTATACTTCTGATCCGATATCCGAAACCACAATAAAAAAAAAACAACTTCCCATACAATCATTTAGAATCCATCGGCCAAACAACTGCCTATACAGCTATCACCGAAGGCACATTGCAATAACCAAACATACACAACAAGAAAACAAATTTCAAACTAAACAAATATTGAATTGTGAAATGATGAGATGATGTATGCTCAAAAAGAAATATGTGCAGTGTAGGTGTAATGTCATGGTACTTAACTATTCCCCTTGCTTAAGGAGATTCTCTGCCATAATAATGTGGGATCTCTTATAGCCTACCTAGTAGGGGTAAATCCTATTACCATAACAAGTATTTTCCTTATACTACTAAGTAGTTTACCAAGTTGTCTACCATAGACTAGATGGATATCGCCACCAAACTGAGTGGATGCCTCCACTCAAAGCTCCCTAGGGATAGCAAGTATATGTGAAGTGAAGTGTGTGACAATGCTAATATAACTACCACATAACTCTATACTAAGTCCATCTTACATTACTAACACTTCCTCTTCTTTGTAAGAGCAGTTCATACGCTACAACACTTATCAAATGCCAACTAGACTTAGTACATTTTCTAACTTTGCATTACAAACACTATTTCACTCTTTAAGAGTTTTCACACACTATGGCATTCACCCTTGCCAGCTATGGCTTATGGCACTCAACTCTTGCCAACTAAATTGTACACTTGTTTCTCACTTTCTCATCACCTCCCAAGTGATATCTAAGTAATGCTTTGTCATTCATAAGTTGAACTTTAATCAACACCAACTCATTACTCATTGCTCTTAAGTGACATACTTTACCACAAAAGTGGCCTAAGGTTCTAGATACTTACCTAAGGCAAACTATAACTCTTGAATACTTAAAGGTTTATACTTCCTTATACATGCTAGGTGACAATTTCCCTTTCGAAAATATCCTCATTTGTGACTTAACACACTTTGGGAAACATATACTAATGATCCCATTTAGCCAGGAACTTGAAATCATCAAAAAATGATATTTTTGAAAATTTTGGCCTCAGACATAGGCCATGTCTGATTACACGCCCCCCTCCCCCCGTGTCTTGCTTTGTTAGCATAGTTCACGAACCGGAACAAGCAGAGAGGGATAGGACCCCACCCGCCACCCCCCGTGTCTTTGGACTCTATCTATTCTGATTTCCCTTTTTCACCCCTAGTGAACTTCTGATAGCTATGCTTCTTTCCATACTTCGTACACTTTTGGTTCCAGTCTCTCACTTGAACGTGCTTTCCCTTATTTGGAAGAAATCGAGACCAAGAAACACTCTCACTAGCTTCAACACTCGTCCTTTTCCTTTTCTGAGAACTTACTGACTTGTTCTCCCTTTCACTTAATTAGTCCTCCGCTACCACTAGAGAAACTAGTTATTGAGAAGGATAAGCTTGAATCCTGTTAAGAATCCTACCAACAATAGCAACTTGCTCCCTCATAGCTGCTGCCATTGCCATTGACGCTTCTGCCAAAATAGGGATTTCACCAATTTAGCTCATATTCTTCCGAGTTTACTTAAGAGGTGTCATAGTTTCATGTACACACAGAAACAATAAATATTGAGCTGTAGTCTCAACATCAAGTAACTATGCCACAGTAACTAATAACAAACTAACCAAAGGAAACTCATGCAATTCTAGCATCACATCTAACATATGCGATAAGAAATGCATAACATTAGCAGAAAAACACTCAACGTATCTAAGCTTAGTCAGTTCATACCCCGACTCGATAGGATGAACTGCTCTGATATCCTAACATAACACCCTAATGTCGATAAGCTAATATATTAAGCACACTCTAGGATAAACAGTATTAGTTATGCTACTTCTAAATTAACATCATACTAATCCATATCATTTAAGGAAATAATAATGGAGAGCCTTGCAGAAACTAAAAGTCATATGCATACATATTGCCACAAAAAGGTTCATTGTGTACAAAAACTTTATACAACTAAAAGCAAAGTAAATAAGTACAAAGCTTTATACTACTTAGCATAAAACTACTATTCTAATCTTCAAATTTTTCCTCTTATCTTTGGAGAGCTTCCACTTGGATTTACATGATAACAAATGGGGTGAGAAATCATATTTCTTAGTATAATTATACCAAAACCAAGAATCTAAACATTCAAAAATCAATAAAGCCAACTTAAATTGATAAACATACTAAAAACTCATTGCATAAGAACCATTACAAAACCTTCTTCCTCTATGTAACGTTCCAAAGCAATCTATATTTCTGATCTGATATCTGAAACCACGATAATTGTAAACAACTGCTCATACAATCATTTGGAATCCATCGACCAGATAACTGCCCATTTAGCTATAACTGAAGGCACAATGCGATAACCAAACATACACAACAAGAACACAAATTCTAAACTAAACAAATTTTAAATTATGAAATGATGAGATGATGGATGCTCAAAGAGAAATATGTGTAGCGTAGGTGTAATGTCATGGTACTTAAATATTCCCCCTGCTTAAGGAGATACTCTACCATAATAACGTGTGACCTCTTATGCCTACCTAGTAGGGGCAAAGTCTGTTGTCATAACCAGTATTCTTCTTCTACTACTAAGTAGTCTACCAAGTAGTCTACCGTAAACTAAGTTGCAATCGCCACCAAGCATAGTGGATGCCTCCACTTATTGCTCTCTAGGGACAGCAAGTATATGTGAAGTGAAGTGTGCGACAATGCGGAGTTATGTCCTAACTCTAACATAACTACCACATAACTCTATACTAAGTCTATCTTGCACTACCAAGTCTTTTTCTTCTATGTAAGAGCAGTTCATGCACTACGGTACTTATCCAAATGCCAACTAGACTTAGTATATTTCTAACTTTGCATTACTAACTCTATTTCACTCTTTAAGAGTTTTCACACACTATGGCATTCACCCTTGCTAGCTATGGCCTATGGCACTCAACTCTTGCCAGCTAAACTGTACAGTTGTTTTTCACTTTCTCATTACCTCCCAAGTGATATCTAAGCAACACTTTATCTTTCATAAAATGAACTTTAATCTACACCAACTCATCATTCATTACTCTTAAGTGACATACTTTACTACAAAAGTGGCCTAAGGTGCTAGATACTTACCTAAGGTAAGCTATAACTCTTGAATGCTCAAAGGTTTATAGTTCCTTAAACATGCTAGGTGATAATTTCCCTTTTGAAAATATCCCTATTTGTGACTTAACACACTTTGGAAAACATATACTAATGATCCCATCTAGCTAAGAACTTGAAAACATCAAAAATGATATTTTTGAAAATTTTGGCCTCAGACATAAGCCATGTCAGATTACACACCCCCCCCCCGCACGTGTCTTGCTCTATTAGCGTAGTTCATGAACTGGAATAAGCAGAGACGGATACGACCCCACCCGCCACCCCCGGTGTCTTTGGACACAGGCCGTGTCTCTCAATCAGACAATGTAATGTACTGGGACTGCCTGCAGGATTGACGAGTGTCTCCACAAACCAACACGGGTCTTTTCAGCGTGCTTTGTCCTCACTCACACGCTTCCTAGGAAACTTCCTAGGAGATCACCCATCCCACAATTGCTCAAGGTTAAGCACGCTTAATCATGGAGTTTGTATATTCTAGGATCCTGTAAAGAAGTTGCAACTTGTTGATATGACTACGTCAAATCAATTCATTTAAGTTATCCTCAACTATGAAGTCACATACTTGCACAGTCTTTGAATCCCTATCATTTCGGTGCGTATTCAGTTCATTCATGCGACTATTTACCCAAAAAGCCTGCCAGAAGCCACTCCTTGCCCGTGCTTCATTGCATCGGCAATCACTCCCCGCCCTCGTCAGCCCTCGGACACACATGCCCACCAACTTCAGCTTAGTTCATCCCTGAACCACTCCATACTGGGAGAGGTCTTGTCTCTGATACCATCATACAATGTCCCGGGACTGCCTACAAGATTGACGAGTGTCTCCACAAACCAAAATGGGACTTTTCAGCATGCTTTGTCCTCACTCACATGCATCCTAGGAAACTTCCCAAGAGGTGACCCATCCCATAATTGCTCCAGGTTAAGCACACTTAACCATGGAGTTCTTATGTTCTATGCTTCCGAAAAGAAGTTGCAACTTATTGATATAGCTACACCAAATCAATTCCTTTAAGCCATCCTCAACTATGCAGTCCCATACCTACACAGTCTCTGAATCCCTCTCATTTCGGTGCGTATTTAGTTAATTCATGCGACCCTTCGCCTAGAAGTCTACCAAAAGCCGCTCCTTGTCTGTGCTTCATTGCACCAGCGATCACTCCCCACCCTCGTCGGCCCCGGGACACACATAGCCACCAACTTAATGTAACACCCTCCTTAGGGTATTACATTTCAGACCAACTTCTTAATAATTCTTTACCCAAGTTGTAAAATATTTAAATATGATTGCAATTCTAATTTTCAAAATTTCTTTTTCGTAGATAATATAAACTTATTAAACGAATTACACAAGATACAAGCATTGAATAACATATTTTACATATAAACAAAATTTACTACAACCACACGGCCATAATACTTACATACCCTGATGCACATTTTTTAATTGTCGCATTTGCAAACCTAAGTACAGGTTGTCTCAAGTAATAAATTTCTCGATGAATCCGAGGTCGATCCACAGGAAATTGTTGAAGATTAATTATGGTAAGGTAAATATTTTGTTACTACGATAAAAAATTATTTACTTAGGTAAAAAGATCCACTCTTGGTAAATAAAGTAAAAGTAAGATTAATTCCTTTTATAACTCAATTAGAATCCTCACAACATGGAGGTTCCAATCAAAAAATACAACATTAAAAGTCCATTAAAATAATATACGTAATTATATTATGTTTCCTTTAATCATCTATTAATATCATCACTCATAAATGGGATCAAGCATTCACTGTGCCAATATATTGTCTACAACAAATCAAGATCTCCACTTTATAAGGAGAGTTTCTAGCACCAACACTTGTAAATGGGTTAAAGCATTCATTGTGCTAATCTCTTATCTACAACAAATCAAGAACTCCAGTTTACAAGGAGAGTTTCTAAATTTATTGGAAACAAAATACAATACGAAATAAAATAATATACGTAATTATATTATGTTTCCTTTAATTATTACCACCACTTGTTAATGGGTTAAAACATTCACTGTGCCAATATTTTGTCTACAATAAATCAAGAACTCCTCTTTACAAGGGTTGTTTCTAAATTATTAGAAACAAAATATAATACGTATAATAATTACTAAAAAGATAAATCATTAAAGCACAAGAGAGGAATAAATCTAACCTTATTTTATTACCAAGAGCTTCACACTTTAACCCAAGTAAACTGGAACTTATTTACACATAGACTAAAAGAAAGAAAAAGAGAAAAAGAGAGAGAAAGGAAATTGGAGGGAGACTGAGGAGAGAGGCTGGGCACTGCCCAAAAGCCTCTTCCCAGCGTCTTCCCCCAAATCAATTGTGTCTTTGCATTTGAAATGCAAATGCCTATTTATAGGCAAAGTTTGGTTACTGTGCAATTGCATAGTAACCAAACTTAGTGATTAAGTCTGTTACATAATCAATGACATTTTTTTTTCTTTTTTTTAAAATAATAATTGAGCAAATGCACAGCCGTGCGTCCAATCATTTTTTCATTTTTGAGAGAAGTGGTCTTCATTAAAGTTGTAGGCATGGATATTTACTTTAAAATGGCTTTGGTTTCAGTCCAAAATCATTCCTAGAACTCAAGATATAGTCCAATTACTGCAGAATATTTAGACTCGATTTCAACTCCTCTATTTTGACTTCAAAGCCCAATATCACCTCCAAGAAGTCCGATTCTGGAAAAGTGTTCAACACCAAAGTTGTAGGGAATTGTCTAAGCTTTCCTACAAGACCAAAATCACATCAATCAGATATTTGAAACTTAAATGATAGCCAGTTTACTAAACACTTCTAAAGAGATAATTAAGGTTAATTTATGTAATAATTTATTTAATTGTCCAATTCGGCTCAAAATCATAAAATGTGTCAAAATCAACTTAATTAAGCCTAATTGAACCTTAAGAAGTCTAGTGAGAGGATTACAAAATGTATAAAATACAGTGTTATCATACCACAAAACGTAACCAACCTAGACTGGCCCAAGTTCACAACATCTAGGAACAAGAGTTCTCCTCAGAAGACAAATTCTCTAATTGGGAATGTCTCGATGGATAGAAATCCAACCGAAAGATATATCAAAGTCCTCTCTAGGAGTATTGTGAAATTCATTCCACAACTCCCTAATAGGTAAAATAAACTCTACATGAGCAACTGTATAAAATGAAGTAATGACCCCATGGTGAATCCTACTTAATGATAAAGTAATGTCACCACAATACTCTATATGCTCTGAGTCCCAATGAACACGCCAAGTAGTAGCGCCTTCAAGAAACTGTAGTCTAAAGAAATCTAGCTGATTCCTCCTTACCGTCATCGCAGTCTTCATAGAAGTAAGCATACAATTGAAATAGATAGAACAATACAGCAAAGAGGTGAGATCCCCTACATCGCATACCAATATGGCAGCAAAGAAACGACAAACATACCAATACAGTACAACATACAATCCATTAAATAGTATAAAATCAGTAGATATATTCATGATAATTAACAAATAAATAATCCAATAAACTTGCAGTATAATAGCAGACATAATGATAATACCACATCAATATTATATCACAACAATACTATATCACGACAGCATGAAATGCTGACTATGCATATGCACGATGTGTATGCTGACCATTCTTATGCACAATGCAACCAGTTCCTACTCCATGGAGTTAGACTCAAATTCTGAGATGAACGATCCAGAAGATCTGTCCCCCCTAAAAGATAGTCTACGCCGGATCATGAAAAGAAATAGTAGTTATCGGGTTGCCAGTGCGTTGTAGTCGGTTTATCACAGCCAGGGGTATATATATATATATAGTGATAGCATAATCACTAAGTGAATCACCGCACCCTGATATCCCCCAAGATCTGGTCCAGATCCACTATCCTATGAGCTCCTGTTTACTCTTAAGGCATAAAGCGCCACAACAGTCACCAACTGTATAATGCTCAAATGCATATTCAGTGAAATCAAAGTACCATTGAACTGTCCCCAATGATATTAAATTAATCATCCATACAATTGTCTAATACCATTAATATCAATGATATTATATAACTGCCCATACAACTGCATAATACCAAAGATCCACGCGGGTCCAGAACTTCGGTCCCACAAGCACAATGATAAGCCACAACTACTTAGGTATAGTACGTCAGCTCTACAGTAGAACTCACTGTTCCTCTCAATTGCATAGCAATATTATCACATTTTCACATTCGCGTAACACTTTTATTACGTTTTCAAATTGCATACTGATTTCTCAACATTTTCTCAATCGCGTAAAGATTTTAAAATGTTTTCTCAATTGCGTAGCTAAAAATCACTATTTTTAAATCGCGTAAGAGTTTTTCTACGTATTTTCAATCGCGTAAAATATTTCTAACATATTTTAAGCTTAAATTAAAAATTTTCTCATTTAATATCAAAATTGGACTTTAATCCCAATATTTTCTTAATAAATCACCTTTAAATAATATTTCTAACATTTTCTTACTAAACTTCCTTTAATTACTATTTCCAAACGTTTTCCACAAAAAACTTATATTATTTTAATTAATTAAAGATATCTCAAAAATATTTGTTCATTACTATTAATAAAACTTTAAATAAAATACTTGTAAGTTCCAAATCATCCTCAAAAATCATTTTCTTGCCAAAACTTCTCTAAATATTATTTTCTAATATTTTCTTCACAGAATCGTATTTCTTTGATTAACTTAGAATATTACGGCTCAAAATTTCCTAACGCGCTTCAAAACCCAAAGGTGAGCTATACGTCAATAAATTTCAAGTTTTAACTTTTATCTTACTTAATAGTTTAATTACACTAATTTAATTCAAAAAAATAGTTTATTTCCTTTTTAGGTCTAAAAACCTATCAAATAACTTTCTTATTAATAAAATATCTAAGTCTACACTTAGTAAAATAATTTTGATTCTAGGATATTGAAAATTGGCATGTTGGCCGAATTTCATTATATGTTTCATAACTCATAATTAATTATTTTCTAACATCTTATTATTTACAAAAATCTTTAATCTAATTTCTCATCATAAAATCATTTAATTCATGATTAGGAAAATAATTTAGAACATTTTGCTCCATGGTGGTGGTTGAGGACGTGAGCCTCTAGGGTTCTTTGGAACCATCATACAATTTCCCATCTTGTGAATCACATCCTACTTTACACAAGAATCAACATGCATTCATAATCACACATTCAAGCTTATCATTAAGGCAATAAAATCATATTAAGCATCTAATCATAATTCAATCAAAATCATGCCATCTCACATATATAAATCATGCATAATTATCAAAGCAATAAAAATCACATATAATCCAATAAACATAAACCAATAACCACACAATTCGAGTGAATAAATCCTCACATGGATTTTCCACTCACAAACACAAACAATCCATTCCTTCACCACCACATATGGCCGATGAGGTTAACTCCCTCTTACCTCTATGAAGACAACAACCTTCAAGTTCCTTCTCCTTTTGATTTCGTGAAGCACCAAAGAAAACCCTAACAATCTTAAACAAATCTTAAAGTCATAAACCAAGCTTAAAAACAAGAAACCATGGATCAATTATGGTTCAGAAATTCAAGAATCTAACTTAGGATCAAGAAATCAAGAAGTTGCCTTTAGGAGTAGAAAATCTAAGCTTGATTTTGAAGCACTTAGGAGATGATTTAGGTAAAACTCACAAGATGAAAAGTGTTTAGAATTGTATCTAGGTTTAGAAAATAGGATTGGGTAGAATTATGGAAACTTGGAGGTAGGGTTTAGGGGTGGAGGCTGAAACCCTCAAGGAAGAAGAAGGAATGAAGTTCTTGGGGTTCTTGGTGTTCTTAGAAGAGAGAGAAAAAGATGAAAGGCTTTTGTTATCCCAAAGTATTAGAAATGAAATGAAATAGCCTATTTCTCTAAGCATGGCCATGTAGGTGAGTGAATGGGAAGGTCAAGGTTTATTCAACTTGATAGGAAATATCACATGGCTTCACATGGTTTAGGTCATCATTTAGTCATCTTTGATCATAAAAGATCATTCAAGAACATGCTAGAATGGCCTAGTAACCATGTGGCTCAATGGAAAGTTAACTTAGTTTTGATTTCAATTAGTTTCTAGTTACATCTAGTTTAGGTAGTTAGTTCAATTAAGCTAACTTAGTTAGGTCATTTAGTTACATAATTAACTATCTAGTTACTAGATTATATCATGCATTTGTCATGCATTGATCATGCCTTCTAGATGTCTCTAGAACCACCTTGTAACCATAGACTTCAAGTATTAGCAAACTAAGTTAGTTCCATTTAGTTACTACTTAGGCTATTTAGAGTAACTAAGTTAGAATATTTAGTTTCATGCTAACTAGTCTAACCACTTTTGTTGACTTCATCTCCTAACCATTGATTCAATCTAAGGTGGATATCCTAAGCTTTTTTATCAAGTTTGCTCTCACACCATTGATTAGATCAATGGTGATGATCAAAGGCTTCTTCATCAAGTTTTCCATCCAACGGTTTAAAACAAAGTCCATGCCACTAAGTTTGACCAATTTCTATTGGTTAGTCATAAAGCTAGGTAATGATGGTTCATAATTACACTTAAGATATTTAGCTTAGATATTTTTTGCTTAGATATTTTCACTTCGATATTTTACTAAGATATTTACCGAGATATTTTCTTTTAGATATTTTATTCTTAGATATTTATCCGTAGATATTTTACTAGGTGAGTCATCACAGATAAGTTTCTAGAAAAAGAATGATAAGATAAGCTTGAAAAAGTAAGTAGCCAATTTGAATTTGTCTTCTAGCTTGAGTAGTCAATTTGAATTTCTCCACTTCAGCTTGAGTATTCCATTTGCCTTCTTCCTGCTTGCCATTGGTTCATCCCTTTAATTCATCTCCATCAAGATATTTTTCCAAAAAATATTACTCAATGGACAATAGCTATTGCTATTATTACTCAATGGATAATAGAAAACCTATATAAAGAAAATTTTCGTCAACTGTTTCCAGTTTCGGGTTTAGTAAGATCCCCCGATCCTGCTTTGACAATTCGAAACTTTCTAGTCCAGGAAAAAATTTTATTTTTTCGGGCCCGCCTCAAACACACATACAACTCAAAAAATTTCATAAAAATTGTAAAAAATCATAAAAATTATAAAACTCATATATTTTTAGAAAAAATGAAATTTAGATATATAGTTCAAAAATAATATTAAAATAATCAAAATAATTAAAATTTTCCAAAAATCCTAAAAATTCATAAATATTATAAAATATATTTATATCAAGAAAAATAAAAAATCGGGGTGTTACAGATAACTTTTGTAGAACTGTGGTAATGTTCCATTGGTTCTGTTCTTAGATTTTGGCCATTTCAATCTAGTTTCTAGGTAATCTTAGGTCCCAAATAAGTTATTAAACACTTATGAATCATCAATCACTAACTTAAACCTCTTAATTTAGATTTATGCACCTAAATCACAAATCTTTAACCTATACCCCTCTTTCAGGCATTAATGGCCTAAATGAAGTGTTCTAAGATTCTATCTTAAACTTATACTATGAACAAGTCATAAATGACCAAAGAAACACAAATATACAAGCCAAAGACATCAAACACCTCAAGAACACAAAAATGACTCATTGAGCACCAAAGTGCAACAATGGTGAAAAGAGTGAGAATAAGTGAAGATGAGCATAGAACCCCTACCTCTTCTCTTGGATAGAGATCTTCAAGCTTGACCTTTGTCCTTGAGCTTCTCCTCTTCCTTTTTCTCTCCTACGGCTGCTGCCTCTTCTTTCTCCCTTCCTTTCTTCTCTTTTATGATCTCTGTCGTGAAGAGAGATAACAATATAAGAAGCAAATCCTAATTTTGCTTCTTATAAGATAATCACTAAAGTGGTACTGAAAAACCCCAACTACTATAAACACTTAGATTCCTCTAAATCAAGGTTACAAACCTCCAACAGACTCAAAATAAATCCTAAGATTCAATAAATATCATGTTACATTTTTTCTCTATTTTTCCATATCTGTTGGGGGCCATTCCTGCATTAAAAGCACAACTAGTATGCTTAAAAATACCAAACCATACTTAACCCTTTTTTGACCTAGAAACAAGTTATCCACAGTTATTTCCCTTCTAATAGCAATTTATGCTATTTTCTAAGTCATTTTAGGCTATTTTCCACCTCTGATGTTGCAACAAAGTGCCTAAACTAACTCAGTGTGCCACAAAACATCACTAGCATGTTAAACAAGTCATATGCTACCATTGTACACGTATAAAAGTCTAACATGTTTTTTGGAATGTTATATTCTCCCCTCCTTTTTAAAAATTTTGTCCTCAGAATTTTGATTACCTTATGCAAGAAGTCACATGCAACTCACATTGAAAACAAGCTCTACCAAACATTAAAGAAACAAAACCATACACTTACCTTCTCTTTAACTTGTAGGTTGCTCTATTTCAAACTCTACCCGAAGCTGTAAACTTAGTATCTAACTACACCTCTTTCTTCTGCGGACATGCCTTAGCATAGTGCCCTTGTTGTCCACACTTGTAGCTTACAGATTGCCCTGCCAGGCAAGGTCTATCACCATACTGCCTCCAACATTTAGGGCACTGACCATTCTTTAACTCTATCTATTCTTATATCCTATTTTCAGCCCTAGTAAACTTCTGATTGCCATGCTTCCTTCTATAATTCGTACACTTTTGGTTCCACTCTCCCAATGAACATGCTTTCCCTTATCTGGTAGAAATTGAGACCAAGAAACACTATCACTAGCTTCAACACTTGTCTTTTTCCTTTTTTGAGAACTTACTGACTTGTTCTCCCTTTCGCTTAATTGGTCCTCTGCTACCAGTGGAGAAACTAGCTGTTGAGATGGATCAGCTTCAATCCTCTTAAGAATCCTACTAACAACAGCAACTTGCTCCCTCATAGCTATTGCCATTGTCATTGACGCTTCTACCAAAGTTGAGCTTTCCCCAATTTAGCTAATATTCTTCTGAGTTCGCTTACGAGTTGTCATAGTTTCTTATACACACAGAAATAATAAATATTAAGCTGCAATCTCAACATCATATAACCGTGCAACAGTGGCTAATAACAAACCAACCTAAGGAAACTCATGCAATTCTACCATCACATCTAACATATGGGACAAGAAATGCATAGCACTAGCAGAAAAACACTAAACATATCTAACTTTAGTCAGTCCATACCCCGGATCGATAGGATGAACTGCTCTGATACCATAATATAACACTCTAATGCCGATAACCTAATATATTAAGCATACTCTAGGATAAACAATATTAGTAATGCTACTTCTAACTTAACATCATACTAATTCATATCATTTAAGAAAATAATAATGGAGAGCCTTGCAGAAACTAAAAGTCATATACATACATATTGCCACAAAAGGGCTCATTGTGTACATAAACTTTATACAACTAAAAGCAAAGTATATAAGTACAAAGCTTTAAACTACTAAGCATCAGACTACTATTCTAATCTTCAAACTTTTCCTTTTATCTTTGGAGAGCTTCCACCTGGATTTACATTACAACAAATGGGGTGAGAAATCATTTTTCTCAGTATAAATATATCAAAACCAGTAGTCTAAACATTCAAAAAAGAATAAACCCAACTTAAACTGATAAACATACTAAAAACTCATTGCATAAGAAGCATTACAAAATATCCTCTCTGTATGCAATGTTCCTAAGCAATCTATATTTATGATCTTATATTTGAAACCACGATGATAACAAATAATTGCTTATACAATCATTTGGAAACCATCGACTAGACAACTGCCCATATAGCTATTACCGAAGGCACAATGTAATAACCAAACACACACAATAAGAACACAAATTCCAAACTAAACAAATATTAAATTGTGAAACGATGAGATGATGGATGCTAAAAGAGAAATATGTGCAGTGTAGGTGTAATGTCATGGTACTTAACTATTCCACCTACTTAAGGAGATACTCAGCCATAATAACGAGTGGCCTCTTCTAGCCTACCAAGTAGGGGTAAAGTCTGTTACCATAACAAGTATTCTCCTTCTACTACTAAGTAGTCTACAAAGTAGTATACTGTAAACAAGGTGGATATCGCCATCAAACTTAGTGGATGCCTCCACTTACTGCTCTCTAGGGATAACAAGTATATGTGAAGTGAAGTGTGTGACAATGCGGAGTTATGTCCTAACTCTAACATAACTACCACATAACTCTATACTAAGTCCATCTTACACTACTAAGACTTTCTCTTCTATGTAAATGCAGTTCATGCACTATGGAACCAAATGCCAACTAGACTTAGTACATTTTCTAACTTTGCCTTACGAACTCTATTTCACTCTGTAACAGTTTTCACACACTATAGCATTCACCCTTGCCATCTAGGGTGTATGGCACTAAACTCTTGCTAACTAAACTGTACACTTGTTTCTCACTTCCTCATCACCTCCCAAGTGATATCTAAGCAACACTTTGTCACTCATGAGCTGAACTTTAATCTACACTAACTCATCACTCATTTCTCTTAAGTGACATACTTTACCATAAATGTGGTCTAAGGTGCTAGATATTTACATAAGGCAAACTATAACTTTTGAATGCTCAAAGGTTTATACTTCCTCATACATTCTAGGTGATAATTTCCCTTTTGAAAATATCTCCATTTGTGACTTAACACACTTTGGGAAACATATACTAATGATCCCATCTAGCTAAGAACTTGAAAACATCAAAAATGACATTTTTGAATATTTTGGCCTCAGACATAGGTTATGTCTAATTAAACGCCCCCCATATGTCTTTCTCTATTAGCATAGTTCACGAATTGGAATAAGCAGAGAAGGACACGACCCAACCCCCACCCCCCGTGTCTTTAGACACGGGCTATCTCTTAGCCAGACAACTTCTGCAGAACTGTGGTATTGTTTCGTTAGTTCTTTTCTTGGATTTTGGCCATTCCAATCTAGTTTCTAGGTAATCTTAAGTCCCTAATTAGTTCTTAAACACTTACGAATCATCAATCACTAACTTAAACTTCTTAATTTAGATTCATGCACCTAAGTCACAAATCTTGACCTAAACCCCTCTTTCGGGCATCAATAGCCTAAATGAAGTGTTCTAAGATTCTATCTTTAACTTATACTATGCACAAGTCATAAATGAACAAAGAAACACAAACATACAAGCCGAACACATCAAACACCTCAAGAACAAAAAAATGACTCATTGAGCACCAAAGTGCGTCAATAGTGAAAAGAGTGAAAGAAAATGAAGATGAGCATAGATCCTCTACCTCTTCTCTTGGATGAAGATCTTCAAGCTTGACCTTTGTCCTTAATCTTCTCCTCTTCCTCTTTCTCTCCTATAGCTGCTACCTCTTCTTTGTCCCTTCCTCTCTTCTCTTTTCTGATCTCTGTCGTGAAGAGAGAAAATAATATAAGAAGCAAATCCTAATTTTGCCTCTTATAAGATAACCACAAAAGTGGTACTGAAAAATCTCATTTGTTATGAACACTTAGATTCCTTTGAATCAAGGTTCGAAACCTCCAACAGACTCAAAATAAATCCTAAGATTCATTAAAAATCATGTTACATTTTTTCTCTATTTTTCCATATCTGTTGGCGGTCAATCCGACATTAAAAGCACAACCAGCATGCCTAAAAATACCAAATCAACTCTGATTGTCTTGAAACTTTAACCAAACCATACTTAACCCATTTGTGACCTAGAAACAAGTTATCCACATTTATTTCTCTTCAAATAGCAGTTTATGGTATTTTTTGAGTCATTTTAGGCTATTCACCACCTTTGGTGTTACAGCAAAGTGCCTTAACTAACTCAGTTAGTCACAAAACATCACTAGCATGTTAAACAAGTCATATGCTACCTTTGTACACATATAAAGTCTAACATATTTTTCTGGGATATTACATTCTCCCCTCGTTTTTAAAATTTTTGTCCTTAAAAATTACTTTACCTCATGCAAGAAGTCACACGCAACTCACATTTAAAACAAGCTCTACCAAACATTAAAGAAACAAAACCATGCACTTACCTTCTCCTAAACCTATAGGTCGCTTTGTTTCAAACTTTACCCGAAGCTATAAACTTGGTATCTGATTGCACCATTTTCTTCTGCGAACATCCCTTATCGTAGTGCCCTTGTTGCCCACACTTGTAGCATACGGATTGCCTTGCCAGGCTAGGTCTATCACTATATTGTCTCCTACATTTAGGGCATTGCCTATTCTTTAACTCTATCTATTCTAATTTCCCCTTTTCACCCTTGGTGAACTTCTGATTGCTATGCTTCCTTCCATACTTCGTACACTTTTGGTTCCACTCTCCCACTTGAACGTGCTTTCCCTTATTCGGTAGAAATTGAGACTAAGAAACACTCTCACTAGCTTCAACACTTATCCTTTTCCTTTTCTGAAAACTTACTGAGTTGTTCTCCCTTTCACTTAACTGGTTCTCTGCTACCACTGGAGAAACTAGCTGTTGAGATGGATCAGCTTTAATCTCCTTAAGAATCCTACTACCAACAGTAACTTGCTCCCTCGTAGATATTGCCATTGCCATTAATGCTTCTACCAGAGTAGGGCTTTCACCAATTTAGCTCATATTTTTTTGAGTTTGCTTAGGAGGTGTCATAGTTTCTTGTACACACAGAAATAATAAATATTGAGCTGCAATCTCAACATCATGTAACCGTGTAATAGTAGCTAATAACAAACCAACCTAAGGAAACTCATGTAATTCTAGCATCACATCTAACATATAAGACAAGAAATGCATATCACTAGCAAGAAAACACTAAACGTATCTAACCTTAGTCAGTCCATACCCCGGCTCGATAGGATGAACTGCTCTGATACTATAATATAACACCCTAATGCCGATAACCTAATATATTAAGCATACTCTAGGATAAATAGTATTAGTTATGCTACTTCTAACATAACATTATACAAATCCATATCATTTAAGCAAATAATAATGTAGAGCCTTATAGAAACTAAAAGTCATATACATACATATTGCCACAAAAGGGCTCATTGTGTACATAAACTTTATACAACTAAAAGCAAAGTAAATAAGTACAAAGCTTTAAACTACTAAGCATAAAACTACTATTCTAATCTTTAAACTTTTTCTCCTATCTTTGGAGAGCTTCCACCTGGATTTACATGACAACAAATGGGGTGAGATATCATATTTCTCAGTATAATTATACCAAAACCAGTAGTCTAAACATTCAAAAATGAATAAACCCAACTTGAACAGATAAACCTACTAAAATCTCATTGCATAAGAACCATTACAAAACCTCTTCTCTCTATGTAACATTCCTAAGCAATCTATACTTCTAATCTGATATCTGAAATGATAATGATAACAAATAACTGCTCATACAATCATTTGGAAGCCATCCACTAAACAACTGCCTATATAGCCATCACCGAAGGCACAATGCAATAACCAAACATACACAACAAGAACACAAATTCTAAATTAAACAAATATTAAATTATGAAATGATGAGATGATGGATGCTCAAAGTGAAATATGCACAGTGTAGGTGTATTGTCTTGGTACTTAACTATTTGCCTTGCTTAAGGAGATACTCTGCCATAATAACGTGTGACCTCTTACAGCCTACCTAGATGGTGTAACACCCTCCTTTGGGTGTCACATTTTCGATTGACTCCTTTAAATCCCCTTACCTAAGTTATAAAATATTTGATGTTATAAAGTATAAGTCCCAAAATGTAGGTTTCTTTTTTGCGGGTAATATATATAACATATTACAGTACGGGTTCCAAATTCATTTTTACAGAAGTATAAACTTTGAAGTAAGATAACATTGCAAGATACAGCTACTTAATATTACATACTGAAAAGATTATATACATATCTGTGGCATGGATTACAATCCACCCAAAATATACAAGTTAAATACACAAGTTTATAGCCAAAAGACATATAGTGCCCATTGACTCCAAAATATACATTGGCCCAAGTCTAGACCTCTAGGGAGCAGGATCTTCCCCTGGATCCTCCATAGGATCCTCTTCGGGGTCTTCCTCGTCCTCAGACCCCAAGTCAGCAAAGTTCCTCAACTGAGACAACAGCTCACGAACTGGCGTCTTGGCCGAGGACACCATAGGGTCTGGATCCTCCCTAGGGGTATAATGTAAGTCACCCCACAGCTCCCTAATCATCATGAAGAACTCTAGATATATGGTAATAGTAAGAGAAAAGAAAGGAACATCATTACAAGTCCTACGAATAGTTAAATTTACATCCCCTACATATCTAATGCGTTCGTTATCCTAATCAATGCGCCAGGCACTTGCACCATCATGAAACTGAACTCGAACATAACCAAAAAGATCTCTTCTAGCATCCATCTTAAAATACAACAGCAAACAGCAACCCTTCCTCTTAATCTTTATCCACAGGAATACATAAAACAGAAACAAGCAGAACAACAACACAAAAAGGTGAGACTCTCTATATCATTACCAACATGGCAGCTAGAGACAACAAGCAACAGTAAGATCACAAAATACAATCATAGCAATTTATAGTCAAGTTAATTTTTCTAATAGACATCTCAATAATACATATCACAAGTAAATCCATAGCATATTAACAGACGATTTCACCATGTAGGATCATCATAATAAAATTCTAAATGGTATGTGCATGCACAATGGACAAACACCTATTCCATAGAGCTAAAGTCAGCATAAGAGAGAATGATCGAGAGAACCACTGTCTGTATATCGTTAGCCTCAACATGTGCTTTTCAATATAATCAATATGCATAAAATGGCTATACAAGACACTCTCAACTGAATCGTGAATAGGATAGTGCCTGGTTAAGATCGTCGGTGCGTTGCACAGTCACCACGGCCCAGTGGCGTTACTAACTGTCCACTTGTGGGATACCCACGCCTCGACGTCTCCAAGTTCGACAAGTGAACTACAATACATAATTCGCACCTGCATGTAGGTGTAATTCATCTCCTAGGTATTTCGCCTAACAACAAGTCATTCTGACTTTTACAATGTATGATCATGTGATAATGAACCTAGGCATTCTGCCTTAACAACAAATCATTCTGACTTTTACAATGTATAATCATATGACAATGAACATAGGTATTTCGCCTTATCAACAAGTCATTCTGACTTTCACAATGTATAATCATATGCCAAATGAACATTTATTTCATTAAAAGAAACCATAACAGGATTCAGTCCATTAGCTCAACCGTATAATAATATTATGTACAAATCATAAGGCATTTCAAATACAAGATTCTCAGGAATCATCCTTCATAAAGGTCAAAAGAAATTATAAGGTATTGATTTTGCATTTTACTTCTCTTTTCTCATAAGTCCTAATGTCACTATACTTGATTATGAATTCTCTTCCTCACCTATTTTTTTCTCTCTTAAGACCGAACTCCTCTCCAACAAAGTGTCTAAATTTATTTTGCCACTCACTTACCATTACCATGGCTGTGAGCTTCCTAGAACACTAAGGCTTCAAATTTTTCAACTTGTACAAATAATCTCAAGCAAATAAATTATATCAACTATTACAAATCTCACCAAGGTCACACATAACACTAAATCACAAAAATCACATAAGGGAAGATTCACACAAAACACCAAAAATCAATACAATAAAGTGAGTAATCCTCACATGGATCCCTCACTTTCCACACATAAATTTCATCCCCCATCACCATGAATGGGTGATGAGAAAAATCTCCTTCTTACCTTAGAAGATATCCAACAACTTATATGGAACTTTTGAAGCAACCTTCCTCCTTCAAGAATCCCCTTGAAACTGAAAATGCCATAGCAAAAGTCATCATTTTTAGACTTGAAAAGAATAGTTAAGAGCAAAGATCAAAGCTTTGAAAGGAAGAAAAGATGAATGGTGAAAAAAGTGAAAACTTTACCTTAGAAATCACAACCCTTACTTGAAGGAAAGCTTGAAGAGTGATGAACAACTAAGATCTTCACTCTTGATGATCTTAGAAAGAGGTGTAGATTCAAGATTGTGGATGAGTGGAATCAAAGAAGCAAAATGGTGGTTCCTTAGGGTGATGGTCGTGTGGAGTAGGAAAGAAAATGGAAGAAGATGAAGAGGAAAAGTGAAAGGGACGTTTTGGGTGAGGAGAGAGAAGTTGATAGGAAGGTTTGATGTGAAAAGGTGATAGAAACTTGTTGAAGAAGTTCCTCTCCCCTCACATGTGTGGCCGTGCACCCACCTTGGAAAAGGGGAAATGAAGCTTCTCTTGGAAGCTTCTCCAAAGCTTGAGAAGCTTCTCACACTTCCCAAAAAGGTCAATCAACGATGTGATGTGATGATATCACTTAGATGATGTTATAGAAATGACTAGACAAAAATAATCCACTAGATTTCTAATACAAACGATTATCCAATGGATAAAAGTCATTGTCAATAAATCTGGTATCTATTATCCAATAATTAATAGAGTGTACCCAAATTTTATTTATCAGATAAAATCTCAAAAAATAAAAACTTGGTAAAACTGTCTCCGGCTTCGAGTTTAGTAAGATCCCCCAACCCTAGTTTAACAGTCCAAAGTTTTCTAGCCTCGGAGGAATATTTTATTTCTCTAGCCCCGTTTAACGCACACGTAAATCGAAAAATATAATAAAATAATCAAACAATTCAAATAATTCTAGAAAAATTCACAAAAATTACAAATATTATAAAATGAATAAATATCATGAAATAATAAATTTTTGAGGTGTTACAGTTAGGGCAAAGTCTGTTACCATAACAAGTATTCTCCTTCTACTACTAAGTAGTCTACGAAGTAGTATACCATAAACTAGGTGGATATCGCCACCAAACTGAGTGGATGCCTCCACTTACTGCTTTCTAGGGATAGCAAGTATATGTGAAGTGAAGTGTGTGACAATGTGGAGTTATGTCCTAACTCTAACATAACTACTACGTAACTCTATACTAAGTCCAGCTTGCACTACTAAGACTTTCTCTTCTATGTAAGAGCAGTTCATGCACTACGGCACCAAATGCCAACTAGACTTAGTACATTTTCTAACTTTGCCTTACGAACTCTACTTCACTCTGTAATAGTTTTCACACACTATAGCATTCACCCTTGCTAGCTAAGGTCTATGGCACTCAACTCTTGCCAACTAACCTGTACACTTGTTTCTCACTTCCTCATCACCTCCCAAGTGATATCTAAGCAACACTTTGTCACTCATAAGCTGAACTTTACCACAAAAGTGGCCTAAGGTGCTAGATACTTACCTAAGGTAAGCTATAACTCTTGAATGCTCAAAGGTTTATACTTCCTTATATATGTTAGGTGATAATTTCCCTTTTGAAAATATCCACATTTGTGACTTAACACACTTTGGGAAACATATACTAATGATCCCATCTAGCCAAGAACTTGAAAACATAAAAAAAAGATATTTTTGAAAATTTTGGCCTCAGACATAGGCCATGTCTGATTACACCCCACCCCCCGTGTCTTGCTCTGTTAGCATAGTTCATGAACTAGAACAAGCAGAGAGGGACACAACCCCACCCCTCCCCCCTGTGTCTTTGGATATGGACCATATCTCTCAACCAGTCAACTTATACAGAACCGTGGTGTTGTTCCATTAGTTCTTTTCTTGGATTTTGGTCATTCCAATCCAATTTCTAGGTAATCTTAGGTCCCTAATCAGTTCTTAAACACTTAGGAATCATCAATCACTAACATAAAACCTCTTAATTTGGATTCATGCACCTAAATCACAAATCTTTGGCCTGAACCCCTCTTTTGGGCATCAATGGCCTAAATGAAGTGTTCTAAGATTCTATCTTCAACTTATACTATGAACAAGTCATAAATGACCAAAGAAACACAAACATACAAGCCAAACACATCAAACACCTCAAGAACACAAAAATGACTCATTGAGCACCAAAGTGCATCAATGGTGAAAAGAAGTGAAGATAAGCATAGACCCCTACCTCTTATCTTGGATGGAGATCTTCAAGCTTGGCCTTTGTCTTTGAGCTTCTCCTCTTCCTTTTTCTCTCCTACGGCTGCTGCCTCTTCTTTCTTCCTTCCTCTCTTCTCTTTTCTGGTATATGCCTTGAAGAGATAAAATAATATAAGAAGCAAATCCTAATTTTGCTTCTTAAAAGATAACCACTAATGTGGTACTAAAAAATCCCATCTGCTTTGAACACTTAGATTCCTCCAAATTAAGGTTCTAAACCTCCAACAAACTGAAAATAAATCCTAAGATTTATTAAAAATCATGTTGTATTTTTTCCCTATTTTTCCATATCTAATGGGGGTCAATCCGACATTAAAAGCATAACTAGTATGCATAAAAATACCAAATCAACTCTGATTGTCTTGAAACTTTAACCCTACCTTACTTAACCCATTTGTGACCTAGAAACAAGTTATTCACACTTATTTCCCTTCAAATAGTAGTTTATGCTATTTTTTAAGTTATTTTAGGCTATTTTCCACCTTATATGTTGCAGCAAAGTGCCTAAACTAATTCAATTTGTCACGAAACTTCACTAGCATGTTAAACAAGTCATATACTACCTTTATACACATATAAAAATCTAACATTTTTTTTTTGGGATGTTACAAGAATGCCTTTATGGCACAAAATAGCTATAGCTAATTATAAAGATCTAATCAAAAGAATTCAGCAAATTCTTCATGCCAAAACTCCATCTTGCTTTGCTGCTTGGGTCCTGCCTGGAATCATCATGGAAAGTCATAGAAGTAGTAGGGAGTGAGAATTATGAAATTCTCAATAGTTTATCAAATTCATGTCATCGCAACAATTCCAGCTATTTTGAGGAAAAACTCAATATAAAACACAAATCAAAATCATACTTAGAAAGGTGGCAAAATGCCAAATCTAGTCCTTTCTCTTCACGAAATAGACATTCCATTTTATCATTATTAAAATCATTTAAGTCATCAAATCATAAATTATTTTATCAAATCTTATGTCAACAAATCATAATTCATATCATCAAATTTATTATGAAAACTCATCTATATCATTAATCATCAAAATCATATCAAGAAATCTTATTTCTTCAAATTCATGTCTCAAATCATCAGGACATATGCGTCATCCTAAAATCAAAGGTATGGAGGGTGTACTAGCCTCACAATATCATTCACTTAGTAGTAGCCTACTTTCAGGTTAGTACATATTAACCTATTTATGACGATCGATTTGTCACACAGAGCTACTTCGGGTAACTAGGTCATGTCTTTCTCAGTTTTGTAAAGAGGAAGCGTATAAATCCTTGGTATAGACTTAAAGGTAGACTTCAAACTACCATGATAAGAAGGAGGTACGTTTCCTCACAATATCAATCGTCTGGGATAGAGAGAAAGGTATGTTACTCAAACTATCCAGGATTTACGATCACCCTAAGTAGTGAAGGAATCATTCCATAATGTAGTGAATTCCAATCATTCAATTCAAGGTTTAAGATTTGTATTTAGGTCCCATGGGGTAAAGAACTTTGTTTCCATCATTTTCAGACCAAAAACCTTAATTCAGGGGCCTGATAATCGATCACCCGGGCTTGGTAATCGATTATCAGGCCTTGGTAATCGATTACCAAATTAGCAGAAAAATGAGGGTGAGAGGCGGTGAGGAGCAAGAAATAAAGGGTAAAAGGGAAATCCAGCTGGAAACATTATATCTATTAAGAATACTTTAATGTTTCCTTAATGGATTTTCTAACCTTCACAGGTATTATTGAAAATTCTAGGATTTCCTTCATTTCCCAGCTTTATATTTTTATATATCTCATTATACACCTTTACTAGTTACTAAGCTTCACTATTCATCCCTGTGCGATTAAACATATCTCTTTGAAGAATGGTTTTGATGATAACAAATATGAAGACAAAAATGAAGATGATGGGAAGACCAAGTCCAAGATCTTTTAAGAATAGCTTTAGGACTTAAAGTCTTTTTGTACGGAGCTCTGTAACATCCCGATTTTTCATTTTTCTTGAAATAAATATGTTTTATAATATTTATGAGTTTTTGTGAATTTTTGTGAATTTTTAATTTTGTTGAATATTTTAATATTATTTTGATTATTTTAATATTAATTTGAAAATATATGCTCTAACTTCATTTTTTTTAATATATCTGAGTTTTATAATTTTTATGATTTTTGAGAATTTTTGTAGAATTTTCTGAGTCTGTGATTATTTTAATATTATTTTGAGTTATATGTATGTTTGAGGCAGGCTCGAAAAATAAAAATTTTTTCTGGACTAGAAAGTTTTGGACAGTTAAGGTGGGATCGGGGATCTTACTAAACCCGAAACCAGGAACAGTTGACGGAGATTTTCTGTATCTGAGTTTTCTTTTATCCATTGAGTAATAATAGTAGTAGTTATTGTCCATTGGGTAATATCTGTTAGAAAATATCTTGATGGCGATCAGTCATAGTGATGGGCCAATGGTAAGAAGGAAGAAGGCAAATTGGATACTCAACTTGAAAAGGAGAGATTCAATTTGACTGCTTACTCTTTCAAGATATTTTAAGCTGTCTTGTCATTCTTTTTCTAGAAGCAATGACTCGCCATATTCTAGAAGGTAGTAGAACATTGACTCACCCTGTGACTCGCCACAATGAGTCACACATTCTAGAAACTTCTTGTGATGACACACCTAGTAAAATATCTACGAATAAATATCTAAGGAATAAATATCTAGCTATAAATATCTAAGGATAAATATCTAACGAGAAAATGTCTCAGTAAAATATCTTAGACAAATATCTGAATAAAAATATCTTTTTGAAAATATCTAAGCAGAAAATATCTAAATTAAAAATCTTAAGTGTAATTATGAACCATCATTACATGACATTATGACTAATCAAATAGAATCATGATAGTTTATTGAAAAGTCAACAAAAATGGCTAGGCTAGTTACTAAACAACTAGATAAACTAACTAAGTTACCCTAATAGCCTAACTAGTAACTAGATGGATCTAACTTAGTTACTAAATGCTTAGAAACTTTAGTTACAAAATGGATCTAGAATTATAACACCTCGAATTTTACTATTTTACAGTAATGCTTAAGTTATATTGTTTTATGTTTTTTGTGTGATATAAAATTATTTTGATTGTTCTGAGATTATTTTTTATCATTGTGTGAGATTTGCTCTGAATCAAGAAAATAATAATTTTCGGGCCGGGGAAAATCCTATTTGATTTATTCGGAGTCAGGGGATCTTACTAAACCCGAATCTGAGTGACACGAAAACAAATCTTTTAATTTTTAGAATTTATCTATGAAATAAAAATATTTCACGAAAAAATATCCACTGTTTTATTAACAGCAACTTCTGCTATCAGGTAATAGACCTGATATATTTTATCTGTTAGAAAATAGACTGAGAATAATTTCTATAACTAATTTTAAAATGAGCCAATAGGAATTAGTCAACATTAGTGGTTTGATTTTTTCTAACCAATAAGAAATAGTCAATATAAATGGTTGGACTAGTTACTAAGTAACTAGATAAACTAACTAAGTTATCCTAATAGCTTAATTAGTAACTAAATGAACTAAGTTACTATGTACTTAGTAGCTCTAGTTAGAAAATTGATCTAGAGCCATCTAAAAGCAATGACAATGCATGACCTATACAATGATCTAAGCATGTAACTAGCTACTTAGTATGTAACTAGATAGCCTAACTTAGTTAGCTAAATGAACATACGATCTAATTAAGGTGTAACTAGGAGTTATAACTAAAACAAACTTAGTTACACACCCCTTTGAGTCACACGGCCATAAGGCCTTCTATCATGTTCTTAAATGCTCTTTTATGACCAATTGATGACTCCTAAATGATCTACGCCATGTGAACACCATGTGATATTTTTTTACTATGATTAAACTTTGATCTTTCCTGCACATTCAACCCCATGGCCATGCACTTCAATATTGGCTATTCTAATTCATTTTATCACACTTTGTGACACAAAGAGCTATTCTCTCTCTTCAAGAACACCAAGAACACTTCATCTCCTTCCACCTTGGAGCTCACGGCCTCCATACCTAAACCCTACCTCCACACTTCAAAAATTTCATCCAATCTTACTTTCCAAACCCAAACACAATTCTAAACATATTTCCTTTAGAGAGTTTTATCTAAATCCTTCTCTAAGGACTTCAAAAATCAAGCTTTAGTTTCCTACTCCTAAGGTAATTTCTTGATTCTTTGATCCTAAGTAGGATTTCTAATTTTCTAGATCATGATTGATCCATGGTCTATTGTTTTCAAGCTTTGATTGTGACTTTTAGAATTGTTTAAGATTGATTAGGGTTTTCTTTGGGCTATACGAAATCAAGAGGAGAAGAAACTTAAAGTCTATTGTCTTCCTTGAGGTAAGAGGGAGATTAACTTCATCAACTATGTGTTGGTGGTGAGGAAATGAATTATTTGTGGTGAAAAATCCATAAGGATTTATTCACTATATTGTTTAAGCCTTCTTTATTTGTGATTGATTTGTTTATAGCTTTGAAAATATGATCGCATATGTGTTTGTATGTCTATAGCTTTGATAATATGCTTGCCTATGTGATTTTGAAAGCATGTTAATTTATGTGTAATTTAGGATGTGATTCACATGAAGGAAATGTTGTATGAAGGTTCCAAAGAGCCTATGAGGCACACGGCCTCAACACCACAAAGGGAACTTAGGGTTCTAAATTATTTTCCTAATCAAGGATTAAATGATTTTATGATAAGAAATTAAATTAAGTATTTTTACAAGAAATTAAATGATAGAAATAATTAGATAATAATTTATGAAACCTATATATAAATTTCGGCCAAAATGCCATTTTTGATAAACTAGATTCAAATTTATTTTACTAAGAGTAGATTTAGGTGTTTAATAATAAGAAAATTAAATTAGTAGATTTTGATCCTAAAATCAAAGTGATATACTTTTTAGAATTAAATTGGCATAATTAAGTTATAAAGTGAAATAAATGTTGATACTTGAAATTTACTAATGTATAGCTCACCCTATGGGTTTTGAAGCGCGTTAGAAAATTTGAACTGTAAAGTATCAGGTAGAATTAAAGAAATGCAGTTTTCTACGAAACAGTAGAAAATATTGATTTTAGCAAGAATATATTGGAAATATTATTTAAAGATGGATTATTATGAAAATAATGGAAATAAAGTCACATTTTGTTATTAAATAAGAAAAATCCTATATTGAGCATTAAAATATGATAGAAATAATTTACGCAATTGAAAATACACAGAAAAACTTTTACACAACTTAAAAATAGTAATTTTTGGCTACGCGATTGAGAAAATGCGATAATATCGCTACGCGATTAAACGTAAATAGCACTTTGCTGTCGGGTAGTTGTGGTGGGCCCGATCATGTTGAATAATTATACCACCAAGAAAAGGCGAGGGTATGTGATATACTATAAAAATAATAGTTGTATGTGAGTTTGAACCAAACATCATGCATAGAAAAGCGTTTCAGCTTATTTGAATAAGGCTGTAGCCTAGGAGATTGAATTACACCTCAATGTAGGTGTGAGTAGACAAGCGTATGTCACTTATTGACCTTGGGGGCGTCGGGGTGCAGGTACCTCGCAGTGGACAATTGGTAGCTCTTTTGTCCGTGAGGCAGATCAATGCAAACGCACCAATGATCCAGACCGAGACACTGTCTTATATCAAGATCTGGTGTAGAATGTCTTGTACAATGCCTTGATGTGCACGTTGATAAATTGATAGCACTTTGGCCATGGCATCCGAGTTACAGACATGTCTTCTAGATCATTCACTCTGAAACTATGTTTAGCTCCATGGAGTAGGAATGGGTCTGTGTGCATATGCATAGTTGGTCAGCATATTAATGTGTTAATTATACATATCTGATTCACTATCTATGATAAATATGATTTAAATATGTTAATATTGTATTTGTATGCTTGTTGTCATTTTCCCTACTGCCATACTAGTATTGATGTAGGGGATTTCATCTCTTTATTATATTGTATCTATTTTGCTATGTATGTTTGATAAAGACCGGGGAGACGAAGAAGCTGGTAATTCTATTTACCATCACGAGCCATTTGTTTGTTGGTTGAGATGATAGCAAGACGACAAGTGTTAGGTTTTGTCCAGGTACAGTTCCATGGGTGGTCTGATGCTTGGAGGTTTGAATATGTTAACGAACGTTTTGTTTATATGAGAGATCTGACTTTGAACTTGAGTGGGACCCTTAATGGGATCCCTGTTTTGACGCAGCATGCATCGGTGTGCCTAGAGTTTACGATGCCTATTCGTGATCTCAGGGGTGGCGCAACTTATACTCCATGATAGGACTCTATGGTGTCTTCCGCAATGACCCCTATGAGGCTAATGTATCCGCCTAGGTTCTTTGATAGCAATGTAGAGGAGGAAGAGGAGGAGGATCCTTCTGAGGAACCAAATCCTTTGTTAGGAGTTTAGATTTTCTGTTCAGTAGTTAGGTCTGTATTTTACTTTTAATATATGTTTGTATTTATGTAAATTATTTGGACAAAGTTTGTAATATCAACATATATTTTGGTGTGTTTATTTTAATAATAAGTTCTACTCATGAATTTTTGGTTTAATTTATTTATTTTCTTTAATTCCGTACATGAAATTTTAAAATTGACATTTTTACAAGATTAATTCTTTTACAACTTAGGTAAGCTTTATTAGGATTAGTCTTAAATGTGATACCCTACGGTGGGTGTTACATTAGTTGGTATCAGTGCTCCCGGTTAGAGTCTTTTGGGGTTTTAGTGATTAGGTCTATTTTGCTTGTGTTGTGTGATTCTCTGTGTTTGATTTCCAAAGGGTTATAACTGATTCTTCTTGGATTATGTTTGATTGTTGTGAAGAAAATTATGTCTCGTGGTAGAGGTGTACGTGCGAATACTGGACGTGATGACGATGCAATGATTGCAGCTGCCGAAGCAATGCAGCGAATGGCAAAGGTGATTGTGCAACAAAATCAACGGGCTTCACAACAACAAGAAGCAAATGCAGAAGTTTAGCATTTGTCAGAGTTTCGCAGGAATAACCCGCCACACTTCAAAGGCGAGTTTGATCCTGATAAAGCTAGTCTATGGATCCAATAGCTAGAGAAGATCTCTGAAGGGATAGGATGTGCAGATGATCATAGAGTGACATATGCTACGTTCATGTTGATGGGAGATGGCGAGAACTAGTGGAAAGCTACTAGAAGGTTGCTATAAGCTAAAGGTAGAGAAATCACATAGGAGCTGTTCTGTGAGTTGTTTTTAGAGAAATACTTCCCTGACAGTGCGAGGCACACTAAAGAAATGGAATTTCTAGGATTGCATCAAGGTGGAATGACTGTCAATGAATATGTTGCAAAATTCGAGAGCTTGTCTAAGTTCTCGTGGTACCTCCAAATCTAGTCGGACGAGGTTTGGAAGTGTCGTAAATTCGAAGAAGGTTTATGAATTGAGCTGAAGAGAGGATGTTGCTGATGCATATGAACCAGTTTTCAATGTTGATGGACATGTGTTGTAGATTGGAGGGATTAGAACCAGCACGAGACAACAGGAACCACAACTTTGGACCGACTACATTCCAAAAGGGAGGCAACAATAATAGTAATCGGTTTCAGTGAAAACCATATTATCGACCCTCATGAAGCCAACAGCAGCAACCTCGTGGAGGTGGTCCAAGTGGCAATCGATTCAATCAGACTGCAGCACTGCCAACAAAATGCTTGAAGTACGAAAAAGGTCACATGAAAAGAGATTACTTGATCAGAGGCATAATTTGTTTCAGATGCGGTAAGCCTGATCATGTCTCTAAAGATTGTGATCAAGCGAAGATGAAGCCGTCGGTAAGCAATGTTCATGCTGTGAAGCCGCAAGCTGGAGGAAGAATTTATACAATGAGTGGAGCTAAAGCCTCCCAGTCTGGAGATCTTATTCAGGGAGAAGGTGTCATCACAGGTAATCTTTTAACTGAACTATATTATTCGAGTGCAACTCATTCATTTATTGCATTTGACTGTGTGGATCATTTGGGATTACCTGTGTCTTCTTTGGATTTCTAATTGATTGTTTCCACCCCTACTGTCAAACCTGTTAGTACGACTAAAATATGCCGAAATTGTTCTGTTGCTATCAAAAATTGAGTGTTTTCTATTAATTTGATTTGTCTACCTCTTGTCGACATTGCCCCATTTTGCTTAACATTTAGAATAAATGAAAAGCAAAGGAATTGATTCAATTTTGTCCATGAAAAAAATTCTTGTGCAGATTGATGCAAAAAATAAGGTAAAAGCATAGGGTATGAGGACCTCGAAAGATATAAACATGAGTATATGGACCCAGAGACCTAAAAGAAATGGGTATGGGGACCCTTTGGAGTTGGATAGAAAGATAAAAAGCTTACGGAGTCAGGTATCCGTTGAAGCATAAGAAAAAGGTAGGAAAACTTGTGAAGCCGGGTATCCACTGAAGCTTAACAAAAAACTTAAAGCAGAAAGGTAAAAAACTTGTAGAGTCAGGTATCCACCAAAGCTTGACAGAAAGCTTAAAAGCATGAAAACAAAAAGCTTGTGGAGTAGGGTATCCACCAGAGCTTAACAAGAAACTTAAAAGTAATAGGTACGGGGACCCGAAAACATAGAACAATGGGTACGGGGACCCAGAAAAAAGGGTAAAAGCTTGCAGAGTCAAGTATCCACTAAAGCTTAACAAAAACTTAAAAGCAATGAGTACGGGGACCTGAAAACATAAAACAATGGGTACAGAGACTCAGAAAAAAAAAGGTAAAAAGCTTTCGAAGTCAGGTATCCACTGAAGCTTAACAGAAAACTTAAAAGCAATGGGTATGGGGACTCAGGAAAAAAAAAGGTAAAAAGCTTGAGGAGTCAGGTATCTGCTGAAGCTTAACAAAAATAAGGTAAGAAGCTTACGGAGTCTGGTATCCATTGAAGCTTAAAAAAATCTTAAAGGCAATGGGTATGAGGACCCGAAAACATAAAACAATGGGTGCAGGGACCCAGAAAAGGAAATAGCAAAAAGAGATGGGGTACGGGTACCCATAAAAGGCAAAAAACTTGCAGAGTCAAGTATCCACTGAACTTTAACAAAAAAACTAAAAGGCAATGGGTACGAGGACCTAAAAAGGTAAAAAGCTTGCAGAGTCAAGTATCTGCTAAAGCTTAACAAAAAAAAATAAAAGCAATGGGTACGAGGACCCGAAAACAATGGGTACGGGGACCCAGAAAAGGAAACATCCAGTTTGACCTTTGTAGATCAAGGCTATCAAATTTGAGAAAAAATGCACTATGCAATGTATGCTTTAGATGTGTGAGAGTACGAAAAACTTTTTATTTATTTTTTTGGTTTTTTTGTTTTTTTGTTTTTTTTTTGTTTTTTTTTTGTTTTTGGTCTCTATGACCTTGAGGACATGATCGCGATCATTTTCAAAGATGAACTAGGATGGGATTTGTTGGTAACCCTTCATTTGTCTATTCAACCGATAGTTGAAATGTCTAACCCGAATGACCCTTGAGGCGTGCATTAGATGTGATACATAAGAGCAATGGGAAAACCCTTTAGATGACCCTTGAGGTGAACTAGTTGTCCTTTCTTTTTATTAACACTCTTATCAGGAATCATTGTGTTTCCTATACCTTTCAAGTCATTAGCAATTCTCAATGCTCTGATAACAATGTCACACATTTCACATTCTAATATATGTTTATTAGAAAAATGCATATTGAGTCAAAGAAGAGGCAAAGGTAAGAACATGACAATATTGTATTGAAATAGAAATGGTAACAAGAAAGTAATAATGTGGTCATCAACATAAAATTTACAGAGGGACGATGAGGGCAAAGGTCTTCAGTTCTTCCAGTGAAACCCTTTATCGTAATCAATGTCAATCCTCTGCATACGCGATTTTGAACACCCATTCACCAGCCTGTGAAGACTTTGACTGCCCCAGTTGGGATCATTTGGCCTGCCCCATCATGGAAAACTTAGTTTGCTCTAAAGTAGAGATTTGCTCCTCTCTAGCCTGGAGACTCAGCCGCTCAGGTCTTACTTCCTTTTTCATATCAAGCACTATTGTCATTTCATTTTGGACCTTAACTTTTTCCTAGGTCACTCTTTCGATTTTTCAACCTACCAAGTCACTTTAACTTTTGCCTAGGTAGCCTTTTCAGTTTTTCCACCTAGAAAGCATGTTTTTCCTTTTTCTTCTTTTTTTTCTTTTTCCTTTTTCTTCTTTTTTCTCTTTTTTTTTCTTTGACAAGTGGTGCTTTTATGCATAATATTTCTTGACTGCGTCCGAATTTACAGGAAGTGGTAGATCTTCACTGTCCATTTTTGCGAGAATCAAGGACAATCCAGAAAAAGCCTTCTTCACGACATAAGGTCCTTCATAATTTGGAGTCCATTTTCCATGGTGATCTTTTTGAATTGGTAGGATCCTTTTAAGCACTAAGTCTCCTTCTTGAAATTGTCAAGGGTGCACTTTTTTCGCATAGGCTTTCATAATCCTCCTTTGATATAACTGGCCATGACATAGTGCAGTTAACCTTTTACCTTCAATAAGATTCAACTGATCTAGTCGAGTTTGGACCCATTTGGCCTCTTCCAATTTTGTCTCCATCAGTAATCTTAATTAGGGGATCTCTACCTCAATAGGGAGTACAGCTTCCATTCCGTAAACTAAAGAGAAATGAGTTACCCCAGTTGAGGTACAGACAGACGTGTGATAACCATGCAGAGCAAATGGAAGCATCTCATGCCAATCTTTGTATGTCACGGCCATTTTTTGGATGATCTTCTTGATGTTTTTGTTTGCTGCCTTAACAGCCCATTCATCTTTGGGCGGTATGGCGAGGAGTTATAGTGTTGGATCTTGAAATTCTTACACATTGCCTTCATCATTTTGTTATTTAAGTTGGTTGCATTGTTGGTGATGATCTTATTTGGTAGACCATAATGACATATCAACTCTCTTTTGATGAACTTGATCACCACATTCCTAGTCACATTGGCATAAGAAATAGCTTCAACCCATTTGGTGAAATAGTCTATCGCGACAAGGATAAAGCGATGCCCATTTGAGGCCTTAGGTTCGATAAGTCCTATGACATCCATACCCCACATGGAGAATGGCCAGGGTGCTGCTAGGACATTCAAGGGGACTGGCGATGCATTGATCTTATCAATATATGTTTGGCACTTATAACACTTCCTCACATGATTGAAGTAGTCAATTTCCATGGTTAACCAATAATAACTAGATCTTAGGATTTTTCTTGCCATTGCATGTCCATTGGAGTGAGTTCCGAAGGAACCCTCATGTACTTCTTCAATAATATTTTCTGCTTCCATTGCATCAACACATCTTAGAAGCACTATATCATGGTTTCTTTTGTAAAGTATTTCCCCATTCAGAAAGTAACCCATCGCAAGCCTCCTCAGGGTCCTCTTGTCATTTTCTAAAGTGCCTGTAGGGTACTCCTTATTCTTGATGAAACATTTGATGTCATGGTACCACGGCTTCCCATCAGGCTCATCTTCAACCATTTGACAATATACAGGATAGTCATGACTTTCCATTTTTATAAGTGGTAAGTCCCTTTCATGACTTACTTAGAACATTAATGATAGTATAGCCATAGCATCAACCAACTAGTTCTCTTCTCGAGGAACATGATGAAATGTGACTTCATTAAATTGCTCAATCAATTCTTTGATGTAAACATGGTATGAGATCAGTTTGGCATCACGGGTCTCCCATTCTCCTTTTAGTTAATGAATGACTAAGGCAGAGTCCCATATACTTCCAAGATCTTCACTTTTAATTCTATTGTTGCCTGAATACCCAAAGCACACGCTTTGTATTCTGCTATATTGTTAGTACAGTCAAAACTCAACCTTGCTATGATTGGGATGAATTTATCTTCAGGGGAAATCAAGATGGCTCCAATGTCGTGCTCCAATGCATTAGAGGCTCCATCAAACCATATAGTCTATTTTTCTTTTTCAGAGGATTCCTCATTTTTAAACAAAGCCATTATATCTTCATCAGGGAACTCACATTGCATCAACCCATAATCCTCTATAGGTTGGTTAGCCAAATAATTTGCAAAGGCACTTCCTTTAATTGCCTTTTGGGTGACATAAACAATTTCATACTCCGATAATAAAACTTGTCATCGCGCGATTCTCCTAGTGAGAGTGGGTTTCTCAAAGATATACTTCATAAGATCCATTTTGGACACCAACCAAGTAGTGTAACACAACATGTATTGCCTTAATCGATGGGCAGCCCATGCCAAGGTGCAACAAGTTCGCTCTAACAATGAGTACTTTGCCTCATAATCGGTGAACATTTTACTTAAGTAATAAATGGCACGTTCTTTCTTACCAGATTCATCATGCTGTCCCAGTATACAACTCATAGACTCATTAAGCACTGTCAAATACATAATGAGAGGTCTCCCTGGCACTGGAGGCACCAAAACTGGGGGTTCTTTTAAATATTGTTTGATTTTTTCAAAGGCTCTTTGGCAATCTTCAGTCCACTTGACTGGCTGATTCTTGGGTAACAACTTGAAGAGCGATATAATTCAATCTTCCCAAAAATCCCTGAACTTCCTTTTCAGTGCAAAGGACTAGCATGTCCAGTATTGCTCAAACCTTGTCAGGATCAACTTCTATTCCTTTTTGGCTCACCACAAACCCCAATAGTTTGCCTGATCTGACACCAAAATTGCATTTTGTAGGATTTAGTATGAGTTTGAACTTCCTCAATCGCTCAAAAAGCTTTTGTAGATTGATTATATGATCTTCTTCTATTTTTGACTTCACAATCATATCATCCACATAAACTTCTATTTCTTTGTGCATCATATCATGGAACAATGTCACTATAGCTCTTTGATACGTTGCCCCAGCATTTTTTAAACCAAAAGGCATCACTTTGTAATAGAAGGTTCCCTATAAAGCGATGAATGTGGTCTTTTCCATGTCTTTCGGTGCCATCTTGATTTGATTGTATCCTGAGAAACTATCCATAAAGGAAAAAAAAAAGAATGTTGAGCAGTGTTTGTTAGCCAAGTGGCCTCAAACTCAAGAGGGAGATGAATTGAGTTTATGAAATATTTTTGCAAATCTTTCGTAAAACGTTTGTTAAACAATTTTCGTTGAAGCTATTGGATAATTGAAGTGAATAGATAAATGAGATTGAATACTTCACTCACAAATAAAATAAACCAAGATGAATAATATTCAAGCAAGCATATAAAGTAAATGCACAAATGAAAAGAGATAGGGTTGAGAGAATCAAACACAAGGATTTATCCTGGTTCGCCCCTCAGTGACCTACGTCCAGGTCCTTAAGCGAACCACTCGAGATTTTTCACTAAACTTCAAGCTTGAACGGGTGCTTGAAAACCTTTACACAATAGAGCACTCACCAACACCTTGGGATACCTCACCCTTGTGCTTTGAGCCTCAAAAACAGGGATGCCTCACCCTCAAGGGATACCTCACCCTTTTCTAACTTTGAGAGATACCTCACTCTCTAAGGGATACCTCACCCTTCACTCTAGAGGGATACCTCACCCTCTCTTTTTCAGATTACACAAAGTATAGAAGATAGAAACTCTCTTAAATAGTAGATAAATACAAATTGAAGCTCTTAATATGCTCTCAAAGATTTTTCACGTTTTTACAAAAAATAGAGCAAGAAATGGATTTGAGGATTGATTCACGTTTGGAAGTATTGATGATCAGTTTTTGGTTCAAGGTCAACCTCAAATGAAGACCCAACTTTGGTATTTATAAGTTTCTCAATTAATAGAGTGTTGGGGTGGTTTGGGCATGCATTTAATGCATTTAATATAGCCGTTGGACGTTGTCAGGGTTCGTGTAATCGATTACACAACTTATGTAATCGATTACATTGTTGTTCCAACGTGTTCTTAGCTTTCTGGGCACTGTGTAATCGATTACATGGCTTCTGACTTGCTTATAATCGATTACAATATCCATGTAATCGATTACATGACTTCTGTTTTGCTGTGTAATCGATTACAATATCTATGTAATCGATTACATGACTCTTTGAACATGTTCTTGCCTTTTTGGGCTTGATGTAATCGATTACATATATTGTGTAATCGATTACATGGCCTTTGACTTTCTTGTAATCGATTACATTGCTCATGTAATCGATTACATGACTTCTGTTTGTTGTGTAATCGATTATAAATATTATGTAATCGATTACATTGACCTTTGAACACATTTTTCAAGTCCAATAAAGCTTGTAAGTCATTCTTAACACCTCAAGACACTTGTTTAAGCATAAATCCTTTTAAGAGTGTTAGATTCAAGATAGAAACTTAAGTTTTCTTGAAAGCCATGTTTAACTTTGAAATTTCTCATTTATTTTGAAATGATATATTGAAAAACCATTTGAGAAATCTTGAGAGCATTTAACATTAATGTTCTAAGTCTTATAACTAAATAAACCTCTTGACTTCTTTCTTTGATCTTGATCTTCTCTTTTGCACTTGAACTTCACTTTGGCCTTTGTTATCATCAAAAACCCATTTGATATGCTTCAAGACATAAGCATTCGCATTCTCCCCCTTTTTGATGATGACAAACTAAACATTCAATAGAATGAGAAATATATGTATTTATTTGATTATCAGATAATTAAGTGCAACACTCTCCCGTAATGTATGCATGAGATAGAATATGTGAAAGTGCAAAACTCCCCCGTACACATGCAATATATTTCATTTATTTCTCCCCCGTTGGCATTATAAAAAAGAAGACATAAGCATTCAGATTTGATATATTTATTTCAGCCCATCAGGATCAATATAAGAGTATAATCGTTTAGCATATCAAGATGTGATACCAATAGCAAATGCATATGAAGAGAAACTTAGATAGTATTTATCATTTATGCCAATAGAAATCAGAGTCATATGCAAAAGCAATACGGGATTAGATAAAGATTAAGCAAAAGGAAAGCATCATGAAGGACCAAACTTGAAACAATAAAAAAGGTTCCAAATTATTCCAAGACAATTTCAAACATCATTTAAGCATATATTCCAGTCAGATTATGATCCAAAACACATTATTGTGCGGCAAAACAACATATTATGCATCAAGTTGATGTATTATGCAGAAAATTATGACATTATGCAGCAAAATGTTATGCAACAAGACATTATGCAACAAGGTGACCAATTTATGCAGCAGATAAGCATATTATGCAGTAGACCAATATATTGTACAGTAGAATTAGATGCATGACTGATCCATTATGACAAGTTCAAAGATATTGATATTATACATGCCATTTCACATGAAAAATATATTCATTTAACATATTCAAGACATTAAACTAGTAAAGCATAGAGCAAGTCACACTTAACCAAAGGATGCAAGTTCAAGCTTCTTGGAGACAAAGAGGATAGCTTGATGTATTTTTCTGGTTTTGTGCTTGGAGCAGCCACTTTTCAGGATATCCAAAGTTAATTCTTGGCCTTCAAGCACACCTACAACACACTTCAATTTTTGACTTTTGGTACCCAAATTTTCTTGAGTCATTGTGTGTTAGTCTTTGCCAAAGTGTCTTTGGGAACCCAAACCAATTTAGTTCCTAGCTTGTTATTGATATTCTTCCTTACATTACAATTTGATGCACTATGCCCTTTCCTACCACAATGAAATCATTTAATAAAGGGATTATTTGATGTACTTGATGAAACAAAGAAGTTCTTGAGAAACTTTTGTTGTTTATTGGGATTATACCCCAAACCAGCCTTTTGAAAAACGCATCTTTGGTTTCCAAGTAATATGTTCAAATTATCTCTTCCATAGGTAAATTTTGAAAGAGTGTTTTTCAAATCCTCAATCTCAATTTCAAATGCTTTACATGATGAGCAAGATGAGGGTGTAGATGCATTATCAAGAGATAAACATGTCATGCATGAAGAGTTTGCATCTATCAATCCAAGAGTTTCATTTTCTAATTTCAATTCCTCAATTTCTTTGTTTAAAGCATAAATTTGTTTTTCAAATGAGGAAATTGATTTTTTGGATGATGAGACAAGTTTTGCAAGTCTTATGGATTCTTTATGCAATTCTTCAAATGCATCTTGTAGTTCATCACAGGAAGGGGAAGAGTTTGATTCAGAATTTGAAGATGTTACCTCTATGTCATTTTCATCTTCCTCTTCTCCTCTAGCCATGAAACATAGATTGGCTTTCTCATTATCCGAGCTATCGGTTGAATCCATATCATTATCATTCCAAGCTATGTAGGCTCTTCTTTCTTTCTTCTCCCTTGAGGATTTTTTGTGGTATTTTTCCACTTTACTTTGATAAATTGAGCACTCCATCTTCATGTGACCCAATTCTCCACATTCATAGCATTTAGGAGTGGATGAGGTTTCTTCCCCTTTGTGATAGACATTCTTTTGGGGAAAGGGAGGTCTTCTTTGAGCTTTACTCATCTTAAAGAATCTTCCAAATTTCTTTACTAGTAGAGCAAGATTCTCCTTATCTATTTCCAAGCCATCTCCATCATATTCATCATCATCATGATCATTAATCATAGAGGAAGTGGCCTTGAGAGCAATCCCCTTCTTTTTGTTGTCAACTTCTTCACTTTGTTTGAGTCTATTAAACTCCAATTCATGTTCTTAGAGCTTGCCAAAAAGTATGGCTAAATTTATTGTAGCAAGATTTCTAGATTCCGAGATAGCCGTCACCTTATGCTGCCAGTCCCTGCTCAAGCATCTTAAAACCTTGTTAATAAGATCTTCATTAGAAAATGTCTTTCCTAATGAAGCTAAACGATTAACTATATGTGTAAAACGTTTTTGCACTTCTTGAATGCTTTCAATATGGTTCATTCTAAAAAGTTCATATTCATAAGTGAGAGTATTAATTCTTGATCTTTTCACTTCACTAGTATCCTCATGGGTTACTTCTAAAATGTCCCACATTTCTTGAGCAGATTTACAATTTGAAACTCTAAAGAATTCATCATGCCCTAAAGATGTGGTAATAATGTTTTTGGCTCTCAAATTATATTGAACCTTCTTTTTATCTTCATCCGTCCATTCACTTCTTAGTGTATTAATTTTTACACCATTTACAGCTTGTGTAGGGACAAAAGGACCATTTTCAATAGCATCCCACACATCTAAATCAATAGCTTCAATAAAAATTTTCAATCTTTCTTTCCAATATGCATATCCATCCCCATTGAAAAAGGGAGGTCTATAGATAGAAGAACTTTCTAACAACTCATTTGAGGAGGCCATCACTTTCTCTTGAAGCTGCTAAGCCCTTTACACAAGAGCCTAACTCTGATACCACTTGTTAGCCAAGTGGCCTCAAACTCAAGAGGGGGAGTGAATTGAGTTTATGAAATATTTTTGCAAATCTTTCGTAAAACGTTTGTTAAACAATTTTCGTTGAAGCTATTGGATAATTGAAGTGAATAGATAAATGAGATTGAATACTTCACTCACAAATTAAATACACCAAGATGAATAATATTCAAGCAAGCATATAAAGTAAATGCACAAATGAAAAGAGATAGGGTTGAGAGAATCAAACACAAGGTTTTATTCTGGTTCAGCCACCCCTTGTGACCTACGTCCAGTCCTCAAGCGAACCACTCGAGATTTTTCACTAAACTTCAAGCTTGAACGGGTGCTTGAAAACCTTTACACAATAGAGCATTCACCAACACCTTGGGATACCTCACCCTTGTGCTTTGAGCCTCAAAAACAGGGATGCCTCACCCTTTACAACCTTTTGAGGGATGCCTCACCCTCAAGGGATACCTCACCCTTTTTCTAACTTTGAGAGATACCTCACTCTCTAAGGGATACCTCACCCTTCACTCTAGAGGGATACCTCACCCTCTCTTTTTCTGATTACACAAAGTATAGAAGATAGAAACTCTCTCAAAGAGTAGATAAATACAAATTGAAGCTCTTAATATGCTCTCAAAGATTTTTCACGTTTTTACAAAATATAGAGCAAGAAATGAATTTGAGGATTGATTCACGTTTGGAAGTATTGATGATCAATTTTTGGTTCAAGGTCAACCTCAAATGAAGACCTAACTTTGGTATTTATATGTTTCTCAATTAATAGAGCCGTTGGGGTGGTTTGGGCATGCATTTAATGCATTTAATATAGCCGTTGGACGTTGTCAAGGTTCGTGTAATCGATTACAAAAGTTATGTAATCGATTGCATTGTTGTTCCAACGTGTTCTTAGCTTTCTGGGCATTATGTAATCAATTACATTATTTGTGTAATCGATTACATGGCTTCTGACTTGCTTGTAATCGATTACAATATCCATGTAATCGATTACATGACTTCTGACTTGCTGTGTAATCGATTACAATATCCATGTAATCGATTACATGACTCTTTGAACGTGTTATTGCCTTTCTGGGCTTGATGTAATCGATTACATATATTGTGTAATCGATTACATGGCCTCTGACTTTCTTGTAATCGATTACATTGCTCATGTAATTGATTACATGACTTTTGTTTGCTGTGTAATCGATTACAAATATTATGTAATCGATTACATTGACATTTGAACACATTTTTCAAGTCCAATAAAGCTTGTAAGTCATTCTTAACACCTCAAGACACTTGATTAAGCATAAATCCTTTTAAGAGTGTTAGATTCAAGATAGAAACTTAAGTTTTCTTGAAAGCCATGTTTAACTTTGAAATTTCCCATTTATTTTGAAATGATATATTGAAAAACCATTTGAGAAATCTTGAGACCATTTAACATTAATGTTCTAAGTTTTATAACTAAATAAACCTCTTGACTTCTTTCTTTGATCTTGATCTTCTCTTTTGCACTTGAACTTCACTTTGGCCTTTGTTATCATCAAAAACCCATTTGATATGCTTCAAGACATAAGCATTCACAGTGTTGTCCACCAAAACATCAATGTGAGGTAGCAGGAAGTAGTCTTTAGGGCTGGCCCTATTTAAGTCTCGATAGTCAACACATATTCGGACTTTCTTGTCTTTCTTTGGGACAGGAACAATGTTGGCAACCCATTGTGGGTATTTTGAAACTGCAAGAAATCTAGCATCAAACTGTCTTTTTATTTCATCTCTGATTTTTAGGGACATCTCAACTTTCATTCATCGCATTTTTTGCTTAATCGGAGGGTACCCGGGTTTTAGTGGCAATTTGTACTCAACTATGTCAATGTCTAGCCCAGGCATATCTTGGTATGACCATGCAAAGAGATCATTATAATAAAATAAGAGTTTAATCAACATGTTACACTCATCTTCTTTCATCGAGGTACCAATTTTGATTTCTTTCTTATCATTTTCAGTCCCCAAGTTAATTACTTCAATTGGTTCCTCATGGGTTCGATTTCTTTAGCTTCTTATTCCAGTAATCTTATTAACTCAAGTAAAGTTTCTCAATCATCCTCATTATCCTTATCGGCATGATTAATAGGGTATTCAAAATTACATAATGAGATCTTGACACTGTCACTTTCAAGAGAGTCACTTTCAGATCTGCATTAAGTGATATTGACACAAGAGAGATGAAATGAATAGAAGGTCATGATAATTGCAGGATGAAAGTTATGGAATGAGAAATTAGAAAACTTAAAATGTATTTTATTAATAATAACTATTAGAAAGGAAACATGTAAGCCCGTTTTACAAAAGGAAATCCTAAAGCCTTGGGCAGAGCTAAAGGAATAGCACGACAGAATTACTTTGAAAGAGACTCTAAAGTTATGGGAAGCTCGACGATCTCCCAATTGTCGAGTCGTGTATCTGAAGAACATGCATATACCAAGTCTGCGTGACTGACAAAGTCATCATCTTCAACTGCGGTCACTTGGTCAACGAACACAACTCCCATACTCTGGAAGCTTTGTCGTATGTCACAGATGGGGACCCCCTCCACTTTAGGTTCTCGATTTTCTAAGCGAGCCAATTTTTTCTCTTTTTTCTCTTCCATGATCCTTTTTTTGTCGGCTTTGCTGGGTTTGTATCCCAGCCTAAATCTACCTTTGTTTTCCAAGGGTTGTAAAAGTCCTGTGCCACCTTGTCGTTTCTTACCCAGCCGCTCTCCATGCTGATAACCTCCTTCTGGTATGACTTTAGCCATCATTACAGATGCAACAGAAGGCTACGGTTTAGGAATTGGAGTTCCTTCTTTTATATAAATGGTATTGACAACTTTGAGTACTTGAAAGGCAGTCTCGAGAGCCTCTTCCGTAACTTCAATATAAGGAGTGTCTAGTGGCTTGTGCACTAGCAGGTCCTCTTCACCAAAGACAGTAATCATCTTGTTATCAACTATGAATTTTACTTTTTAGTGCAAGGTGGAAGGCACAACTCCAGTAGAATGAATCCATGGTCGTCCTAAGAGACAACTGTATGATGGTGCAATGTCCATCACTTGGAAGAGTATGTTAAAAGTATAAGGACCAATTTGAACTGGTATTTCGATCTCCTCTATGACCTCTCTCTTTGTGCCATCAAATGCCCTTACTATCATCGTACTTGATTTCATATGTGACCCATCAAAAGGTAATTTGGAGAGTGTCGACTTTGGCATCATATTCAAGGAAGAGCCATTATCCATCAGTACTCTAGCCATGATATGGTCTTGACATTTTACTAAGATATGAAGTGCTTTATTATGTCCCCTTCCCTCATTGGGTATTTCATCATCGGTGAAAGTGATGTAATTATCTGCTGTGATGTTGCTGATAACGCCATCCAACTTGTCAACTGTGATGTCATGAGAAACATGAGCTTGATTAAGCACTTTCATTAGCACCTTCCTGTGTGGCTCAGAGTTCATTAATAAGCATAAGAGTGATATTCTTCCAGGGGTGTGGTTCAGTTGATCCACCATCCTGTATTCACTTTGCTTTATAAATTTTAAGAACTGACAAGCTTCTTCCTTAGTCACTTCTTTCTTATAGACCTCTTGCTTTGTTATCTTTGGTTCTTCCTTTTCTTTCAAGGCTTTTTCAGTAGAAGTTTCCACCATTTTGCCTTTCCCTTTTTGAATTCTTTCCACTTCCTCCACTAGCTCCTTACATAGATCCTCAAGTGTATAAATACGACCACTCCGAGTCATTCCACTGATCCCAGATATACTAGAGATGGGATTTTTATTTGATTGTCCTGGAGGTCATTCACAATGACTTGCACATCATATTTCTAAGGTATAGCTCTGGTATCCTTATAGGAAAAAAGAGTCGGCACTTGGATAGTGATAGGATTCCGACCAAGAGAGACTTGTGGAGACACCTCTTTACTATAATGAATCGTCAATGGCCTTGGTATACTTAGAGCTTGCCCTATGATTGGTTGCATTGCATAGGTATTGGCATCCTCTTGAACTGGTGGAGGTGTAATTTCTTTGACCATATAGATATCACCATTATCGTACAAATTGTTTATTTGTATTAGGTGACTGTTCATTAAACTTTGGAGGATCTGCTTAAATTCATCACATTCTTCGATAGAGTGTCCTACCTTCTGATGGATATTACACACCATTTCCTCTTCATAGACCCTCTTGATCTCTACTTGGTTTTGTATTAGCCCAAATTTACAAAGCTCTCGAAAAATTACTCTTATGGTAGTTTTTACATCAACTACTCGACTTATGAGGCATTGGCCAGAAGACTTCTCTATAGAATTAACTATAGGACCCCCATGATCAGGAAAGGGATTGTAGCCTACATTAGGAGTTTTTTCTTTGAAGTTTAACCATTTGGCATTAATCAAGTCTTGCACTTTGAACTTCAAGACTCTGCAGTTTTCTGTTGAGTGACTTACAGCCCCAGCATGGTACTCACATTTAGCATTTAGGTCAAATCCTCTTGGGTAAGGGGGTTCCACTGGCTTCATTGGGCAAGGAACTAATAAGGAGTTTCAGAAAAGTTATGGCAGTAACTCAGTATAGGTCATAGGAATTGGGTTAAATTGGATGGGTTTCTTTTCTTGGTTAGCTGGTGATCTTCTTTGGTTTGTATTTGGGTTTTGGGCCCATGGTTGGGTTGGTTAAGATGGCATGGTAAGGAGTGTTTGGTTTGGGATAGGAAATGGTGCATGATAAGGGATCGTTGGGTGGTAAGGTTGAGGGTATGGAGCTTGGGAGGCATTAGCAATGTATAGGTTGTAAGGCATGTAGGGAGATTAGAAGGATGGCTAAGGGTTAATAGGTGTTTGGTTATATCTCCCTTGGGTAAAACTCCTCTAATCGAAAGTCACAGCATGGGCTTCCCCTTCTATTTTCTTCTCTGTTGAGGGCGTTTTGGCACTAAATGTCCTTGTTGAACTTTCAGTGATCTTCCCACTTCTCATTCATCCTTCGACTCTTTCCCCAATGATAATCATGTCTGAGAAATTCGATGACACACTTCCTATCATCTTGTCATAGAAGGGTGACTGGAGAGTGTCAATGAATGTGGCCACTATTTCTCTTTCCGTTAGTAGGGGTTCAACCTAAGCAGCTATCTCTCTCCACCGCTGAGCATATTCCTTAAAGGTTTCAGCTTCTTTCTTAACCATATTCTGCAACTATAGCCTATCTGGTGCCATATTGATGTTGTATTTATATTGCTTCAAGAAAGCATCAGCCAAATCCTTGAAATATCATATATGGGCACATTCAAGGTGTGTATACCAATTAGAAGCTGCCCCAGCTAAGCTGTCCTGGAAGAAATGAATCAACAGCTTATCATCATGAGCATGCGAAGCCATCTTACGGATGTACATGGTTAGATGGTTCTTTGGGCAAGTGGTTCCCTTATATTTTTTAAAATCAGGGACCTTAAACTTTGGAGGAATCACCACATTCGGGACAAGATAGAGTTCTGAGGCATCCAGAAGACTATAGCTACTTGCTCCTTTTATGAGTCGTAGTCTTTCTTCAAGAACTTCTAGTTTCTCCTTAGATTGAAAGCCTTCAATTGACAGGTTCAGCGAAGAAGTACCAACAATCTTATGAGGGAAAAACTATGGCATGTAAAAAGGAGGTTAGACCGAAATCGAGCTTTGTGGCCCTGAAGTCGGTATTACCAATGATGAGCCACTCTCAAGAGGGTTGGTAATTTGTGATGGCATAAAACCAGGGGGAAGGCCATAAGGTGGAATGAAAACAAGGTACTGAGGAATCTCACTAGTATTTGGCTGAGATCCTTGGGCAGTGTTTGGAGGGTTTGAAGTTGTTGTGATTATCGGTGCATTGCCCTCAAGAGTATTGGTGGCTAATGGTGCCACATAACTAGGTGGAAGGCCATATGGTGGGAATGAATATACATGTGTTTCTTGATGATTGGTAACAGGGCTTTGTGCAGGATTATTTGAGTAGATGGTGAGTGGCATCATGGCCCCTTGAAAGGTGACGCTACGATATTTCTAAGGAATTGGCGTAAAGCCAGGCAGGTGAGTAGGCGTGGCTGAAAGATCATCATTTGCCCTTGAAGGAATCCCTTATATGTTCTTCGTTCTTTCTAAAGCTTGTAGAACTTCTAAGACCTTGGCCATTTGTTCCTTTAGCTGGCTTACTTCACTTCTCAACTCTTCTTGTGACTGCCCCAGTTCATCCATGACTTTTGATTGAAAGCGAGTCTATATGGGTGTCGTAGAGACAGTTTTCCTTTCTATATTCATTATTTATAATTAGAAAATATGAAAAAGAAAAAGAAAATGCAAACAAAAGTAAAATTATGTATGTAAAGACATGATCTAAAGTAGTAAGTGATATTGATAAACCTCGTTCATTCAAAGAGAAGAGCTTTATGGTCACAGAGAGTTAGCCTTTACACATATTGATCATTGTTACTCCTCAAGTTGGATGGAGGAGTTAGCTTTACAAAACAAGATGGAATGAGTCATGCTAACTCTAAATTACATCAGCACTCCTAAAATAAGAAACTAATTTCGATGGTCCTTTTCAGTGAAATTTTCCTAGAAAGTTAAGGTCCTTCCTAACCCGAGTCAGAATATCCTGGTTTTCTCCTGGTGCTAGCTTGGCTTCCACTTTGATGATTTCTCTTGCCCTTTTTCTTGAATGGTTGGAGATTTCCCTCATATTGTTAATTACCATTTCAGCTTTTCGCTCCATATCTTGACTTGCATTAAGATAGAAATCTTTTTCATTAGTCAAGAAAAGAACATCATCCTCTAACCGATTCTTCTTACTTTCCAAGAAATTAGACCATTCAACATGTTTTTCCAAATGTTGATTCAAGATTTTAACTTTATTCTTGTATTCTTCAAGTTGACCATCTTTCCCTTAAATGATTATTTTGAGGGCTTAACATGTTTTCCTTGACCTCTCTATTTCAATCTCTTTAAAGGTTGTCTCCTACTCTTGACTTTGGATTTTCTTTCTTGCAGTGCTAAGTTGATCTTTCAAGGACCTTCACTCAGTGGCCCACTGCCGACAAATGATTTCATACAGCCCCTCTGCTTCAGCATAGTAGTCAATAGGTTCATTAAATTGGTGCATTGGTGGCTCTGGACCCTGTACCTTAGGAGCAAGAAACCCCTTCTTCCTACTAGCCTGCCAAATTAGGTATTCCAACGGTGTCATTTCAGATGATGGGAGACCGGGCTTCACACTTCTTGTGTCCTTCCAATCTCCAATGACCTATTTTATTTTATGGATGGTTCCTTCATCGCCATACGAGAATTCAAATTTGGATAGCCCATGAGTCATAGGAATGAATTGCAGGGATGCCATTTGTCTTCGAACCATAGCTGGAGCATAGCCCACCACTCCCCATGGGCCAATGAGTGGAACCCAAGGTTTGCTTCCATATCTATATATGGTATAAGTGAGAGGAAACCACTTAGCCCTCCAGACCACTTCTTTCATTTCCATGAAAAAACTAATCCATTATCTCATTGTCGGAGTTCGAGGAGGCCAATTGTCACGACCATATAGAGAGAGCGGGTGCTTAGGTATGACATACTGTTTTAGATCAACTTCTGGATGGTCAAAGCACTTCAAGGTCGATATATGACTAAGCATCCATACTGCAAGCAATGGTGCACATCCCCAAAATCTTCCTTTCTGATGGACTCAGTAATAATTCAGGGATCGAATTATCTCGACTAAAATTGGTGGGGCAGGGTGTACCCCATGCTTGATCTGCTCAAAAAAATTGATCACATGTCCATCTATTTGATTCTTCACTCTCGGGAAGATTACTATCCCATAAATAGCGAGGGCTAGTGCTACCAAACCAAGACTTTGATCAACTTGAACTTCAACCTTCCTAAGCAAGAACTCTAAATCTAGACTTCATCCTCCATGAATCCCTATCAATTTGGACAACATCCTTCTTGGCATCTTCTTAGGGTCATGTGAGTACTTTGTCTTTGGGCATGTCATCTCTATTAAGAAGCCTAGCATACTCCTCAATTATTGGCACCGAGTCAAAATGGAAAGTATAACACCAATATGAGGGGTCCCAAAAATGAAGCATAGCTTTCAACATAGCTTTCCCATACTACACCACACATTACAGAGCCTCCTTAGGTCATTTTGCTCAAAGTCATGGCTCCCCATTAAGGGAGGTAAAGGAGCATCCACGTGATGCAAACTATTTTCTTCTTTGGCTTGAATTCTTGCAGACTCTTCACTGACAGCCCAGATACTCTCTACTACCTCAGACATTAGAGCCATCTTTCCCTTATTCATGTTCGAGGTTTACCGATATCTTTACAAGATTGGACCACATATGCAAATGTAAGGTAAAAGAAAACAAAAAGGGAGTTAGCATCTACAAAATTATAAAAGCCAAAAATAAAAGACAAACAGAAATTCCTCATGTGTTAGAGGAAAAAGGGTGCCTAATCTTATTACCCGTCCTAAAGGATGGGTTCTATGGAGCATAGTAGCTCTAAGGTTATTTCAACAAGTGATAGCTTTGGTTCTAGACCCTTATCAGACAAAAGGTCCCCAAATTGCCCCTTGCTATCACTAACACTTTGGCTAGCAAGAGTCCTCCATTCTCACCCATGATAGGTTACAAGCGAAAAAAGTTCAATTTGAGTGAGGGGTTTTCATGTGCCTGTTCAGAGACCAGAGGTCTCTCAAAGCAACATCACTTCACCTTCTATCTAAGCCTACAAGGTACTGAGCTCGGGTATAGAGCTTGTGTGTGCAAATGTACATGAACGAACAATCAAGCAAATTTATTCGCAAAGCATAAATACAATACATGTAATGCAAACAAAATGTACAACAATATGAAACAAATAAACAAATGAAACAAAAATGGACCAACATAATCAAAGAGTAAATAACATGAGATTAAAACAAGGCTTAACCCTCTAATGTCCCCAGTGGAGTCGCCAGCTATCGCAACTGTCCTGAAGGGCACTGCGAAAATAAAAAGAAAAGGGGGAGGAAAAGACCTCGGGGTGTTGGGAGTCGCCACCAATCGCTTTATCCATTAAATGGAATTATGCAATTGGACACCTAAAAGATAGTCTGTGTTTTAGAGTTCGTGGTTCGGGGGTTGATTACAGGTAGGGAAGGTGTTAGCACCCTACACCGTCTGTTCTAAGAACGATTACTTATTTAATCTAATGTTATTTGCAAGATTAATTAAATTGGTCCTTTATTAAAAAAGTGAATCGTTTTTGTTTTTATTTTGATATGTCCCATTTTGTCGAGCATGTTATCAAAGATAATAAATGACTAAGACATGGAATGGGTGGCTAAATAGTCATTATTTTGGAACAAATTGTAAGTCTACAACATATTATATAAAAGTGATGGATTGAAATTGTGTTAATTTTGCAAGGAAAAAAATTTTAAAATATTTATTTTTGATGAGGTAAAATGATTTAAAATGAATTTTTGCAAAGAAAGAAAAAAATTATTTTTTTAAAAAAAGACAAAAAAGAATTTTCTTTTGAACTCACCACAGTCATAATGTTGAGACTATGTGAAATTGTTCGCTTTTATTTGAATATTTTATTTTACAAAAAGAAATGTATCTTAGTTTATAAAAAAAAAAGTTGTATTTTAGTTTACGTAATTATTTTAATTTTTATGTGGGGATTAGACCTTGCCAGCACTCCTAGCAAAATCCAATATAAAGCCTCAAGATTATCGGAAAGAGTGTATTTGATCGGTGCTCCGATCCTCTCCCAATTTTTTCATCGTCGACCAGTTTTAAAATGTTTAATTTACACAAAAATGATTAAATTAAGTTCACATGTCAACCATCACAATAGTCATAACAACAAATAAGATAATCAATAAAGAGACAAAGATAAACTATAATCAAGTCAAACCAGCCCATAAATTAACTTTCATCATTATTTTATATTTTTTCAGACTTTTTCATTTTTATTATTTTTTTATTTTTTAACATTCTTTTTACTTCCCTTTTTCTTTTTCTTTTCTATATGTAAATATTTTTACATTTTTATATGTTCTTTTTTTTTAAAACCCAAAAAAAAAAGAAATAAAATAAACCAAACCACGTAAGTGAAGGTCATTGCTTTAGTAGCCCAAAGTTCTTTTTTTTATTTCTAAAATCACAAACTTAAAGCAGCTTAAACCATAAAAGCACAAACATTTGAAACAAAAAAAAGACCTTTGCTTAGCCTTGGAAGAGGAAGAAAGACCACATTGCAAAGAAAGGGCACGACTTGATCGTGCAGACGGCGACTGGTCCGGTGGCGAGCTTGGATATGGACTGATGGCAGTGCACGGACAAGGGCGGCTGCAAGACGCTTCAGGGGGCGGATCTGCAAAGATGGAGGATGCGGGTTCGGTGGCTCAATCGTGCTGGGCGACCTCTAGTTTGACGGTCGGATCTGGGCTTTCGGGTTCGGAACGACTAGACGGTACGACAATGACAGTTTGGTGCGGATCTGTCACAGATTCGGTCATGAGTCATGGCCCGGTTCAAGCGGGGTGAGGGATCGACTCCGGGCGCTGGGCGCGGTCGTGCTCGGAACGGAGCAAAAATGGCCAGCGCTCGTGGGCGTCGCGGGTTGTGGCTCGGCTGGCCGGATCTAGCAGAGTCGGGCAGTTGGGTGGTTAGTCCTGAATAGCGATGCTGTTCATCTGGTAGTGCACGACTAACTAGTTAGGAGGGGTGACGGTGGTTTTCTAGTTTGTGGGTGGTGGTTATTTGTTGATGGTAGCTTGTGGTGGTTGTGGGTGGTGGATGGAGGTTGTTATGGGTGTGATGGTGGTTTGCAATGGATTAATGGTGATGAGGGATTTTGGGGTTTGGGGTTGTTTTGGGCAGTAGTAGGGGATATGGTAAAGAGGGTCTTGGAGGTGACTATTCCTTGAGGTTTGTCTTTGGTAGAGAGTTGAGATTATAAAGGTTGGAGGCAGAGGTTTTGGGCCATGAATCTTTTGCTCAATCCATCTGTGTAGCTCTCTTCTTAGTTTTTGTCTATGCCTTTTTATTCTTACTTGAGATTTCATCTTATTCAATTTGCAATAATTTTCTTTTCCGTTTTATGACGGTTGGAAGGCAAATGGAGAAGGAAACCATCAGAAACTTCAAACCAAATTAAAACTAATTTAAAATGGAAAGCTTGTCATTTTAATGTAGCTACTTGTGGAGGCTAGGGTTTTGAGGGTTGTAGTAATGAGGAAGTTGGGTTATGGGTTGAGAAGATAATTGGGTCATGGGTTGAAATGGAAATTGGGTCATGGGTTGACCCATACAGAACAAATCTAATGATTTTCTTTTTCTTTTTTTTTCTTTCTTTTTTCTTAAAATCAAATTCATTTTTTATTTTATTTTTTTATTTTACTTTTGAAATAAATAAAACAAATTAAAAAATAAAAAAAAAGAAGATGGACAAAATTGGGTATCAACAGACATTGATATGATTTTAGGGATGGATTAGTTATCTTCTAACCATATCCTATTAGATTACTCTAGAAAGACCTTAGTTTTTCCTGATGAGGTTTCTGGATTTGTAACTGCCATACAAGTCAAATCTTTATTAAGGGATGGAGCTCAAGGATACATGCTGCTATCTTCTTTATAAGTTAAGAGTGAGAAAGATATGAACGTTATTTTTGTCGTAAATGAGTTTCTTGAAGTTCTTCCTGATGAAGTGCCTAGGTTACCACCAGAAAGGGATAGAGTTTACTATCGATCTTGTACCAGGAACGAGTCCTATATCAATTGCACCATACCATATGTCACCGTCAGAGTTAGCAGAATTGAAGAAGTAATTAGAGGAGTTGTTAGAAAAACATTTTGTGAGACCTAGTGTTTCACCCTGGGGAGCTCTAGTGCTATTAGTGAAGAAGAATGATGGAACTTCACGTTTCTGTGTTGACTACCGCCAGCTAAACAAGGTCACAATAAAGAATAAATATCCACTTCTGAGAATTGATGATCTGATGGACCAACTGAAGGGAGTAGCTATTTTCTCTAAGATAGATCTACGATCAGGTTATCATCAAATTTATGTCAAGGTAAAGGATATACCTAAGACAACTTTTTGAATTGTTATAGTCATTATGAATATCTTGTAATGTCGTTCGGTGTGACGAATGCTCTTGCTATATTCATGGATTACATGAATAGGATCTTTCGTCCATATCTGGATAGATTTGTCATTGTTTTTATCGATGACATTCTGATCTACTCCCAAAATCAGGAAGAGCATATTGAATATCTCAATATAGTTCTTTAGATTTTGAAAGAGAAGAAGTTGTGCACGAAGTTGTCAAAATGCAAATTTTGGTTAGATGAAGTTCAGTTTCTGGGTCATGTAATTTCCAAGGATGGAATTGCAGTGGATCCAGCAAAGGTGGAGACAATTCTTCAATGGGAAAGACCAAAGATTGTGACAGAGATATAGAGTTTTATTGGATTAGCTGGATATTACTGAAGGTTTATTGAAGGTTTTTCCAAGATAGCCAGACCTCTTACACAACTTACAAGGAAGAACTAAATTTTTGATTAGACGAATAAATGTGAAGAGAGTTTCTAAGAATTGAAGAAGAGGTTGACTACTGCACCAGTGCTAATTCTACTAGATCCGAATGAATCTTTTGAAGTATACTGTGATGCTTTTTATCAAGGGTTAGGATGTGTACTGATACAGAACAGAAAAGTTGTAGCTTATGCTTCCAGACAATTGAATGTGCGTGAAAGAAACTACCCAACGCATGATTTGGAATTAGCCGCAGTTGTTTTTGCATTGAAGATATGGAGATACTTTTTGTATGGAGCAACATTTAACGTCTTCAATGACCACAAAAGTTTAAAGTACTTGTTTGATCAAAAGGAATTGAACATGAGGCAGAGGAGATGGTTGGAATTCCTAAAGGATTATGATTTTCAACTCTAGTATCACCCTGGAAAAGTAAATGTCATGGCAGATGCTTTGAGTCAAAAGATGCTCAGTGTTTCTGCTATGATGATTAAGGAGGAAAAGTTGATTGAGCAGTTTAGAGATATATGATTATTAGTGGAATTATCACTTGGAAGAATTCGTCTGAATATAGTCACAATTCTGAATGATTTGTTGGAGGAAATTTAGGAAAAGCAGGAGGATGACCAGTTTTTGCAAAATGAGAGAGAATTTCTAAAGCAAGGTCATAAGGGAACGATTGACGAAGGATCTGACGGGGTCTTAAGGTTTAAAGATAGGATTTGTATACCCGATGATCCCGATCTTAAGAAGGCGATACTTGGTGAAGCTTATAGTAGCAGATTGAGTATACAACCTGGAATGGCCAAAATGTATCAAGATCTGAAACATTTATTTTGATGGCCTGGAATGAAAAGAGATGTTGCTGACTGTGTCATCTTGTCTTGTATGCTAGAAAGTAAAAGTTGAACACCAAAGACCAGCAGGCATGTTACAGTCCCTAACTATTCCAGAATAGAAATGGGATAGCATTGCTATGGATTTCGTTACTGGGTTGCTAAAGACAAGGAAAAGTTATGATTCTATATAGGTCATTGTTGATCAGCTTACGAAGTCTACTCACTTCTTACGAATCAATATCAGATATTCTATGGAGAAGTTGACCCAACTGTACGTTGGTGAAATAGTGAGACTTCACGGTGTACCTTCTAGCATCATATATGATAGAGATCCAAGGTTTACATCGACGTTTTGGTAAAGCTTACATGAAGCAATGGGGACTAAGCTACTTTGAGCTCTGCCTATCATTCGCAAACTGATGGATAAATGGAAAGAACTATACAGTCACTGGAGGATCTGTTGAGAGCTTATGTGTTAGAACAACGAGTGAGTTGGGATGAATTCTTACCTTTGGTGGAATTCACCTATAATAACAGTTTTCACTCAAGCATAAGGATGGCACCCTATGAGGCGCTTTACGGACGACGATGCTGAACACCTTTGTGTTGGTATCAGGATAGGGAGAGTATGGCCATCAGACCTGAAATGGTGCAACAAACAATAGAGAAGGTAAAATTGATTCAAGAGAAAATGAGGGCAACTCAGAGCAGACAGAAAAGCTATGTTGACAAAAGAAGAAGACCTATTGAATTTGAGGAAGGTGAGCATGTGTTTTTGTGAGTCACACCCGTGACTGGTGTCAGAAAGGTTATAAAATCCAAAAAACTCACTCCTAAATTCATTGGACCCTATCAAATTCTTCATCGGGTAGGTCCAATTGCGTACCAAATAGCTTTACCGCCTTTTATCTCAAACCTTCATAATGTTTTCCATGTGTCCCAATTGAGAAAGTATATCCCTAATCCTTCGTATGTCATTCAGCTCAATGAAGTGCAATTGAAAGAAAATTTGACGTATGAGACACTTCTTGTTAAGATTGAAGACAGGAGGGTGAAGCAACTCAGGGGCAAAGCGATTCCCTTAGTGAAAGGAATCTGGAACGAGACGACCGGTGATGCTACTTGGGAAATGGAGGATAAAATGAGAGAATAGTATCCTCAGTTGTTTTAATATATGATGAATTTCGGGGATAAAATTCTTTTTAGTGGGGGAGAGTTGTAACACCCCGAATTTTACTATTTTACAGTAATGCTTAAATTGTATTATTTTATATTTTCTGTGTGATATAAAATTATTTTGATTATTCTGAGATTATTTTTTATCGTTGTGTGAGATTTGCTCTGAGTCAGAAAAATAATAATTTTCAGACTGGGAAAAATCCTATTTGATTTATATGGAGCCGGGAGATCTTACAAAACCCGAATCTGAGTGACACGAAAATAAATTTTTTAATTTTTAAAATTTATCTATGAAATAAAAACATTTCACAGAAAAATATCCGCTGTTTTATTAACAACAGCTTCTGCTATCAGGTAATAGACCCGGTATATTTTATCTGTTAGAAAATAGAATGAGAATAATTTTTGTAACTAATTTTAAAATAAACCAATAGGAATTGGTCAACATTAGTGGTTGGACTTTTTCTAACCAATAGGAAATAGTCAATATAAATGGTTGGACTAGTTACCAAGTAACTAGATAAACTAACTAAGTTACCCTAATAGCTTAATTAGTAACTAAATGAACTAACTTAGTTACTATGTACTTAGAAGCTCTAGTTAGAAAATTGATCTAGAACCATTTAGAAGCAATGACAATGCATGACCTATACAATGATCTAAGCATGTGACTAGCTACTTAGTATATAACTAGATAACCTAACTTAGTTAGCTAAATGAACTAACTATCTAATGAAGGTGTAACTAGGAGTTATAACTAAACAAACTTAGTTACACACCCCTTTGAGTCACACGGCCATAAGGCCTTCTGCCATGTTCTTGAATGCTTTTTTATGACCAATTGATGACTCCTAAATGACCTATGCCATGTGAACACCATGTGATATTTTATTACTATGATTAAACTTTGATCTTTCCTACACATTCAATGCCATGGCCATGCACTTCAATATTGGCTATTCTAATTCATTTTATCACACTTTATTGTTTTCAAGCTTTGATTATGACTTTAAGAATTGTTTAAGATTGATTAGGGTTTTCTTTGGGCTATACGAAATCAAGAGGAGAAGAAACTTGAAGTCTATTGTCTTCCTTGAGGTAAGAGGGAGATTAACCTTATCAACTATGTGTTGGTGGTGAGGAAATGGATTGTTTGTGGTGAAAAATCCATAAGGATTTATTCACTATATTGTTTGAGTCTTCTTTATTTGTGATTGATTTGTTTATAGCTTTGAAAATATGATTGCATATGTGTTTGTATGTCTATAGCTTTGACAATATGCTTACCTATGTGATTTTGAAAGCATGCTAATTTATGTGTAATTTAGGATGTGATTTACATGAAGGAAATGTTGTATGAAGGTTCCAAAGAGCCTATGAGGCACACGACCTCAACACGACAAAGGGAACTTAGGATTCTAAATTATTTTCCTAATCAAGGATTAAATGATTTTATGATAAGAAATTAAATTAAGTATTTTTACAAGAAATTAAATGATAGAAATAATTAAATAATAATTTATGAAACCTATATATAAATTTCACCAAAATGCCATTTTTGATAAACTAGATTCAATTTTATTTTACTAAGAGTAGATTTAGGTGTTTAATAATAAGAAAATTAAATTAGTAGATTTTGAGCCTAAAATCAAAGTGATATACTTTTTAGAATTAAATTGGCATAATTAAGTTATAAAGTAAAATAAATGGTGATACTTGAAATTTACTAACGTATAGCTCACCCTATGGATTTTGAAGCGCATTAAGAAATTTTGAGCTGTAAAGTCTCAAGTAGAATTAAAGAAATGCGTTTTAGGGAAATAGTAGAAAATACTAATTTTAGCAAGAATATATTGGAAATATTATTTAAAGAGAGATTATTATGGAAATAATGGAAATAAAGTCACATTTTGTTATTAAATAAGAAAAATATTATTTTAAGCATTAAAATATGACAAAAATAATTTATGCAATTGCAAAATACACAGAAAAACTTTTACCCGACTTAAAAATAGTAATTTTTGGCTACGCGATTAAGAAAATGCGATAATATCACTACGCGATTGAACGTAAATAGCAGTTTGTCATTGGGTAGTTGTGGTGGGCCCGATCATGTTGAATAATGATACCGCCAAGAAAAGGTGAGGGTATGTGATATACTGTAAAAATAATAGTTGTATGTGGGTTTGAACCATACATCATGCATAGAAAAACGTTTCAGCTTATTTGAGTAAGGCTGTATGCCTAGGAGATTGAATTACACCTCAGTGCGGGTGTGAGTAGACAAGTGTAGGTCACTTGTTGACCTTTGGGGCGTCGGGGTGTGGGTACCTCACAATGGACAATTGATAGCTCTTTTGTCCGTGAGGCAGACCGATACAAACGCACCGACAATCAGGACTGAGACACTGTCCTATATCAATATCTGGTGTAGAATGTATTGTACAATGCCTTGATGTGCACGTTGATAAATTGATAGCACTTTGGCCACGACAGCCGAGTTACAGACATGTCTTCTAGATCATTCACTTCGAAACTATGTTTAGCTCTATGGAGTAGGAATGGGTCTGTTTGCATATGTATAGTTGGTCAGCATATTGATGTGGTAATTATACTTATCTAATTCATTATCTGTGATAAATATGATTTAAATATATTAATATTGTATCTATATGCTTGTTGTCATTTTCTCTACTACCATACTAGTATTGATGTAGGGGATCTCACCTCTTTATTATATTGTATATTTTTTGCTATGTATGTTTGATAAAGACTGGGGAGATGAAGAAGCTGGTAATTCTATTTACCATCACTAGCCGTTTGTTTGTTGGTTGAGATGGCAGTAATACGACAAGTGTTAGGTTTTGTCTGGGTACAGTTCCATGGGGGGACTGATGCCTAGAGGTTTGATTAGGATAACGAACGTTTTATTTATATGGGAGATCTGACTCTGAACTTGAGTGGGACCTTTACTGGGATCCCTATTTTGACGCAGCATGCATTGGTGCGCCTAGAGTTTACGATGCCCATTCGATCTCAGGGGTAACGCAACTTATACTCCACGTGAGGACTCTATGGTGTCTTCCGCAAGGACCCCTGTGACACTACTGTATCCATCTGGGTTCTTTGATAATAATGTAGAGGAGGAAGAGGAGGAGGATCCTTCTGAGGAACCAAATCCTTTGTTAGGAGTTTAGATTTTTTGTTCAATAGTTAGGTCTGTATTTCACTTTTAATATATGTTTGTATTTATATAAATTATTTGGACAAAGTTTGTAATATCAACATATATTTTGGTGTGTTTATTTTAATGATAAGTTCTACACATGACTTTTTGGTTTTACTTATTTATTTTCTTTTATTTCGCAAACAAAATTTTAAAATTGACGTTTTTACAAGATTAATTCTTTTACAACTTGGGTAAGTTTTGGTATCAGAGCTAGACTCTTGTATAAAGAGCTTAGCAGCTTCAAGAGAACATGGTTTCTTCAAATGATTTTTCAGAATGATCTTTCATAAACTGACCACCCTTTTTCAATGGGGATGGTTATGCATATTGGAAGGAAAGAATGAAAATCTTCATTGAGGCTATTGATCTAGATGTGTGGGATATTGTCAAAAATGGTGCTTTTATACCTACGCATGAGGTCGATGGCGTAAGGACCGAAACACTAAGAAATAACTGATGAAGACAAAAGAAAAGTTCAATATAATTTAAAAGCAAAAAATATTATTACTACTGCTTTGGGATATGATGAGTTTTTCAGAATTTCAAATTATAAAACTGCTAAAGAAATGTGAGACACTTTGCAAGTTATCCATGAGGGTACTAGTGAAGTAAAGAAGTCGAGAATCAATTATCTAAATCGTGAATATGAATTATTCATAATGAACCAAGGAGAAAGCATTCAAGAAATGTAAAAAAGGTTCACCTATATAGTTAATCATCTTGCATCTTTAGGTAAAAGTTTTTCTAACAAAGATTTGATTAACAAAGTATTGAGATGTCTTAGCAAGATTTGGCAACCTAAGGTAACAGCCATATCAGAATCGAGGGATTTGTCGACAATGACTCTAGCTACCTTTTTTGGAAAACTTTATGAGCACGAACTAGAACTAAGCAGATTAAGTCAAAGCAAAGAAAACGATAACATGAAAAAAGGGATAGCACTCAAAGCCACTTCCTCAATAATCGACAATGATGATGAAGAAAATAAAGAAAGCTCAGAGAACATCGAGGTAAACGAAGAAAATCTTAGTCTATTAGTTAAAAATTTGGTAAATTTCTCAGAAAAAAGGGAACGCAAAGAAGACCTCCCTTCCCTTCGAAGAAGACTCATTACAAAGGCGAAGGAGCTTCATCAACTCCAACTTGCTACGAATGTGGCAAACCTGGTCACATGAAAATGGAGTGCCCAGTGTACCAAAAGAAGAAGGAGAAATTTGAAAAGAAACCCTTCAAGGAAAAAAAAGGAAGAAAAGCCTATATAGCATGGGATGAAAATGACATGGGTTCAACTGATAGCTCAGATAACGAGGAAGCTCAACTATATCTCATGGCCAAAGGAGAAGAAGAAGAAAGCGAAAATGAGGTAAGTTCTAATACTACTTTATTACCTTCTTACGATGAGTTACAAGATGCCTTTAAAGAATTGCATGAAGAGTCTTTAAAACTCACAAAAATAATCTCTTCTTCCAAGAAAACAATCTCTTCTTTAGAAAATCAAATTCTTGTTTTAAATAAAGAAATAGAAGAATTGAAAGTTGAAAATGAAACTTTGGGAATCATTGATGCATGCACAAATCATTCTTCACATACTTCTACATCTTCATCTTGTTCTTCATGTCATATGCTTGAAAAAGAAATTGAAGACTTAAAGAACACTCTTTCTAAATTCACCTTTAGAAGGGACAATTTAAATATTTTATTAGAAAAATAAAGAGTGATTTTTCAAAAAGCCAGAATAGGGTATAACCCGAAAAATCAACAAAAACTGTATAAAAATTTCTTTGTGCATTTTAGTGTTTCAAGTAGTCCTTTTATTAAATGCTTCTACTGTGGAAAGAAAGGACATAGTGCATCAACATGTAATGCAAGGAAAAACATTAATACAAAAATTGGTACAAAAATGGTTTGGGTTCCCAATGGTACTATACCCAAAACTAACACACAAAGACCCAAGAAAGTTTGGGTACCAAAGGTTAAAAACTAAACATGTGTTGTAGGTGTGCTTGAAAGCCAGGAGTTCAAATTGGTATCTCGATAACGGCTGCTCCAAGCACATGACTGGGGATGACTCAAAATTCACCATGCTTATTCCTAAGAATCATGGATATGTACAAAGGAAAAATTCTTAGAATCAGCAAAGTCGGTAAGAACCCTAACTCCTCTATTGAAAATGTGTTGTTTATTGAAGGCTTGAAACATAACTTGCTTAGTATTAGCCAATTATGTGATAAAGGAAATAAGGTAATATTTGATTCAAATTATTGCATAATTGAAGATAAAAATGATAAGCATGTTAAATTCATTGGTCATACAGTAAACAACATTTATATGATTAGTCTTGATGATATATCTTCAAATGATGCGAAATGCCTTTTAAGTAAGAATGATGATTCATGGTTATGGCATAGGAGAATTGCACACATTCACATGGATCACTTAAAGAAGTTGGTCTCTAAAGAGCTAGTAATTGGGCTACCCAAGCTTAATTTTGTAAAAGATAAATTATGTGATGCATGTCAAAAGAGTAAACAAATAAAGGTCTCTTTTAAAGCAAAAAATATAGTTTCAACTACTAAACCTTTACAACTTTTGCACATGGATCTATTTGGACCTTCTAGAACTATGAGCTTTGGTGGGAATTACTATGCTTTAGTGATTGTGGATGATTTTTCTAGGTTTACATGGACTTTATTTCTTGCAAATAAAAATGATGCATTTCTAGCTTTTAAAAGACTTGCCAAAGTTATTTAAAACGAAAAAGGTTTTCAAATCTCTTCTATAAGAAGTGATCATGGTAGCAAATTTGAAAACAATATTTTTGAAAATTATTGTAATGAACATGGCATTAATCATAATTTATCTGCCCCTAAAACTCCACAACAAAATGGAGTTGTAGAAAGAAAAAATCGTTCTTTAGAAGAAATGGTGAGAACTATGCTTAATGAGGCTGCTCTTCCTAACTAATTTTGGGCGGATGCTATAAGTACAGCTTATTATGTAATGAACAGACCCTTATAAGGCCTATTTTAAAGAAAACCCCATATGAGTAGTTATACAAGGGAAGAAAGCCAAATGTCTCACATTTTCATGTTTTTGGATGCAAATGTTTTGTTTTAAATAATGGAAAAGATAACTTAGGCAAGTTTGATGTTAAGTCTGATGAAGGTATATTTCTTGGTTATTCAAATCATAGTAAGGCTTTTCGTATATATAATAAAAGAACTATGACTATTGAAGAATCTATACATGTTGTATTTAATGAAACTGACCCAGATGGATCGAGAAAGGATCTTGTTATTGATGATGTTGCAGATGTCTTGGTGGAAGCACATTTGAATAGCAAGGAAAAAGAAATCAAGGAGCAAGAAGATAAATAAAGACAAGAAAATTCGCAAGCCTTAGAACTTCCCAAAGAATGGCAAACTTCAAAATATCATTCCCTTGATCAAATTATCGGTGATGTATCTAAAGGTGTAAGTACTCGTAATTCTCTTAGAAATGCTTGTAATCACTTGGCCTTTTTTCTCAAATTGAACCTAAGGATTTAATTGAAGCTTTTGATGATGAACATTAGATCTTAGCTATGCATGAGGAATTAAATCAATTTGAAAGAAATCAAGTTTGGGAACTAGTTGCTAGGCCTAATGATCACCCTATAATTGGCACTAAATGGGTTTTTAGAAATAAACTTGATGAAAATGGGTTAATAACTAGAAACAAAGCTAGACTAGTCACTAAAGGTTATAATCAAGAAAAAGGAATAGATTATGAAGAAACCTATGCACCGGTAGCTAGATTAGAAGCTATTAGAATGTTTCTTGCTTATGCTTGCATCATGGATTTCAAATTATATCAAATGGATATTAAAAGTGCTTTTCTAAATGGGTTTATTCAAAAGGAGGTATACATTGAACAACTCCAGGTTTTGAAAATCATGAACTACCCAACCATGTTTTCAAACTTAAAAAGGCTTTATATGGCTTAAAGCAAGCTCCTAGAGCTTGGTATGAAAGGTTGAGTAAGTTCCTTTTAGAAAATGGTTTTTCAAGAGAAAAAGTTGATACTACCCTTTTCATTAAAAATAAAAAGCATGATATTCTTCTTGTGCAAGTATATATGGATGATATTATTTTTGTGCTACTAATGAATCATTGTGCAAAGAATTTGCTAAGACAATGCAGAATGAATTTGAAATGTCGATGATGGGAGAGCTGAATTTCTTCTTCGGACTTCAAATCAAACAAACGAACGAAGGGACATTTCGTAAGTTAAATTAAATACTGCAAGGAATTGCTCGAAAGATTCGAAATGGAAAACTCTAAACACATGGCCACTCCAATGGGCACTTCTTACTATTTGGACAAAGATAAAGGAGGTAAATCAGTAGAAATAACGAAATACAGAGGTATAATTGGATCTCTCCTTTATCTTACTGCTAGTAGGCCAGATATTATGTTTAGTGTATGCATGTGTGCTAGATATCAGGCAAACCCTAAGGAATCTCATTTAAGTGCTATTAAACGAATAATGAAATACCTAGTAGGCACTTCACAAATGGGCTTGTGGTACCCCAAGGGTGCCTTATGTAGCCTAATAGGCTATTCCGACCCTGATTTTGCTGGGTGCAAATTGGATAGAAAGAGTACTAGTAGGATATGTCATTTGCTTAGTAATTATTTAGTTTCTTGGCATAGCAAGAAACAAAATAGTGTGGCTTTGTCTAACATTGAGGCTGAATATGTTGTAGCCTGTAGTTGTTGTGCTCAAATCCTATGGATGAAGCAACAACTTTTAGACTACGGTCTTTAGCTTGATCACATCCCGATAAGATGTAATAACACTAGCGCAATAAATATCTCTAAGAATCCCATTCTGCATTCCAGAACAAAGCATATAGAGATAAGACATCACTTTATTAGAGATCATGTACAAAAATGGGATTACATTCTTGAATTTGTTGAAACATCTAAGCAACTTGCAGATATTTTCACTAAACCCCTAACAAAAGAAGCTTTCTTTTATATTAGAGGAGAATTGGGCATAATTGATCAATCCAACATATAATTGCTTGTTATTTAATTATGATTTCATCCTTCTTAAATTATTACTGACTTGAGCGTCGAAGTTATCCCGAATTCATTTTTGCAGGTACTCCATCAAAATGTAAGCTTTCGTATCTCAAAATGCAATTCCTGGACATAATATATATGATTTCTTGTTTAAGTTATTCGAATAACTCCCTATGGTAGTCGAATACCATTGCTTTTATATGTGTAAATGTGGTTTTCTGATAGGGCTATTCGAATAGACCTATGGCTATTCGAATACCATACATCAGTACAAAATTCCTATAAGTTGGTGTATTCGAATAACTAAGTAGTTATTCGAATAACCTGAGGCTTATCAATATTAGTATTTCTCATATGCCTCTGGAGTATTCGAATACCTTAGAAGTTATTTGAATACTTGCTCTTGTATTGCATATTTTTTTGTGTGTGGGGATTCGAATACTGGAAAAAGCATTCGAATACCATAGGCTGGCAGCCAAGCCAAACTGGCCCATCTATTCGAATAACAGGGACATTATTAGAATACCTTCTATCAGAAGGGTGTGTCCTTCGGTCTTTCTCAACCATTCTATTCGAATACATCTCATGGTATTCGAATAGACCTTGGGTATTCTTCATATACCCCCCTTCGCATCTGAATACGTCTCTCTCCATTTTCAAAACCCTCTGGTTTCCCACTTCTCTCCATAAACCCTTTTCTTTCTTTCTCTCGTATCTCACCTTCATTCCCTCTCTACTTTTTATCACATTTCCTCCTTCTATGGCTTCGTCTTCTCACCTAAAGTGTCCTCGCATGAAGACAGCTCCATGCAATAACCCGCTAGATCTTCGAAGGCTCTCCTCCAACGAGCAAGAGCTTGGGCGCTTCATTACACACTTTCGGGAGCCCTACTTAGTGCAACCGAAGTACCTCGACTTGGGGTTCTTCGAAAGAGAAGGTGGTTTTGACTTTCTGAACCGGCTAAATCACCAAGGTGTACTTCGTTTCTGTTCTTACACAGCCATTTTGTATCCCGACCTGGTCAAGATGTTCTATTGCAACTTGAAGATTGAAGGTCAGGGGCTACACTCTAGTGTCTGCGACCAAAACATTGTGATCACATCCAAAAATTGGATTCAGATGTTTGGTTTGCAGTCAACTTGTAACATCCCAAAAATTTTCTATTTCATTATGAATAATCATTTTATAATATTCATGATTTTTAAGAATTTTTCTAGATTTTTCTGAATACGTCAAATATTTTAATATATTCCTCATTTTACATGCACACTAAGCAGTGTCAGTGTAACGTCTCAGAAAATTGTTTGTATCATGATAAATAGTTATTTTCTAATATTTGTGATTTTTAGGAATTTTTATGGAATTTTGTAGAAATGTTGAATATTTTAAGATATTCCTCGTGTTACGTGCCCACTGAGCGGAGCTGGGAAAATGAAATATTTTTCCTAAGACTGGTAAACTTTGGACTGTGGAAACATCCTCAGGGGATCTAACTAAACTCGAGGCTGAGTGCAGTTTACGAAGTTTACGTTTTACGAAATTTTATCTGATAAATAAAATTGCAGTGTATTTTATTATCTGTGGAATAATAAAATATTATTTCTGTTACCTATAAATTTTGTCTACTGAGAAATAGCTCTAGTAGATTATTTCTATTTAGTTGCTTTTATGACATCATTTAAGTGACCTCACACTTCACTTTATCGAGATACGTGCGAAGCTTCTCAAGGAAGCTTCCTACCCAACCACTTCTCTCTCTCCTCTCTAAAAGTGCTGCACGGTTTGGGGGGGGGGGTTAATCATTATTTCATTTCACATTTCACCTCTCATTTCTCCTCCTCTCTTCCTCACACAGCTCTCTCCCTCTCTTCCTCTCTTCTCCTACACACACACCTCCATTGTTGAACCTTCAAGCTTCTATGCTCAAGCCAATACAGACCATTGCTTCCCCTCACATGAAGGGGGTGCGAGTGGTAGTAAATCCAAACTGGTACCTTTATCGAAATGTAAGAAGTGTGGAAAGGACCATTTAACAAGACATTGTACGATCGAAGGAATAATTTGTTTCAAGTACAAAAATCCAGGACATATGGCTAGGAGTTGTACCTTGCACAGGACAAAGTCTTCCGTTAGAGATGGATGTACTTCAAAATCTCACGAAGGAGGGAGAGTTAATTCCTCAAGTGAAGCGAAAGTCTCTCAGACTGAAGGTCTAAACGAGGGAGCTTATACTACGATGGATGACCCTGTGACTTTACTGTATAATTTCGGGGGTAACCCGTTTCTTAATGACGTATGAATGTATGAATCCAGTAGGGATGTAGGTATCCTTGTCGTCTTTTGACTAAGTTATTCCCACTTTTGCTACTAAGAACCTGTTGTTGGTAGCCTAGTTGTTTAAATTATCCTATGACCTGTTAAAGACGAAATCTTTTTTGTTGACTGGATTTATTTACCTTCTTCGTAAATCTAATATGATATTAAAACAAAAGGGTTGGTTATCTTCCAACCATTTCCTATTGAAATATTCCAATGAAATTTTAAGAGTTCGTTTCTGGAATTGGGTTGTCTGTGTATTTACTTCCTTTCAACCCGAATATTACTATCCTCATTTGTAAGGCTGCTCTCATTACAACAAGTTTATTTAAAAACTATCCTATTATTGTTAGAAATTGGAACCCTTTTTTACCAATTTGATTATCCATTTTCTTCATGAATAGGCTTGATCTCCGGAAGGAGATTGGTCATTCTCTAAATGGGTATCGTCATTTGGTTCCAATGGAACCTTAGTGTTTCTTGAAACAAAAATTTCCTAGATGTGAATCCATGGAACTCACTCCTAAGTTTTATTGGACCATATCATATTCTTGGCTGGACGGGTCTAGTGGTAAATCACGTGATTCCCCTATTTTTCTTTCTAACCTTTATAACATTTCTAATATACTTCGATTGAGTAAATGTGTTCCCGAATCTGAACCACAACAATACGTCAAGTGTAGCACAGTTAAGTGAGAACTTACCCTATGAGACATTTTGTTGGATTAAGGAAAAATGGTTTGACAAATCAATTGAAGGACGCTACTATTTTCTCCAAGATCAGCTTGTGTTCTGGACTATCATCAAGTTCGCTCAAAGGTAGGAGACTTTTCCAAAATAACTTTTCTGACGCATTATGGGCATTACGAGTGTTTCGTAATGTCACTCCGTGTAACGAATGCTTCGGTAATATTCATCGATTACTTGAATATAGTCTCTTTTCTTTGTTGAAAATAGATTTGTCATTGTCCTTGTTGGCGACATTCTGATCTATTCTTAAAGTTTGGAGGAACGTACTGAATCTCTCATTGTACTTCTTCAAAATGTTGAAGAAAAAAGAGAAGTTATACGTAAAGTTGCCTAAATACGAATTCCAGTTGGAGGCAGTTAACCTTTTGGGTTACATGATCTCAAGGGAAGGAGTTGTTGTGAACCCATCGGGACTCAAAACGTTTCTTTAATGAGAAAGACCGATGACCGCAATGGAGATTTGTAGCTATATAGGATTAGCTGGTTAATATGGGAGACTCGTCATAGAATTTTCCAATGTAGCAAGACTTCTCGTCTAACTCATGCATGAGAGTCAAGTTTGTAGGATTGGTGCATATAAGGAAGAATTTTCAAGGATTGAAGAGACACTCGACTACCTTGTTGATGATGAATCTGCCCAAATCCTAATGAGCCTTTTGGGATGCCTAGTGGTGCTTCGCATTGGAAGTTTAAAACGTGTGCTTGATCAAAAATGAAGGAAAGATAACATACGCTTTGAGACAATCGAGAGCACATGAGAAGGATTACTTTACACTAACTCAGAGTTAGCCTTTGTAGTTGCATTGAAGATTTGGAGGCATTTTCTACAAGGAGAAGTTTTCAATGTCTATAGTAATTTTAAGAGTCAGAAGTATTTTGTTCAATCGGAATGAGTTGAAATATAAGGTAGAGACAATGATTAGAAGTTCCAAAAGATTTTGATTTTTTCATTTTGGTATAATCCTGGAAGAGGCGGATGCCTTAAGAAGAAAACAAGCTTAGTTTGTCTACAACGGTGAGCAAGGAGAATAAGTTTGATAGAGCCACTCAGCGATGTACTGTTGTTTGGAAAGTTGGCTATTGGATGGCTGAAGACTTAAAGGGCGTAGAATCTTTTATTGATTGGCCTACGACATCAACATGCTTTTGCTTGTAAATATAAGGTACTCAATGGAAGGAAGTAACCTTAGTAACGATGATTTGGGTTGATGCAGCTGGAGATGCAACATGAGAACTAGAAGACAAAATGAACGAAACATAGTCGCGATTGTTCTAAGATAAGATGAATTTCGAGGACGAAATTCCTTTTAGAAAGGGAGAGTTGTAACATCCCTAAAATTTTCTATTTTCATTATGAATAATCATTTTATAATATTCATGATTTTAAGAATTTTTTTAGATTTTTCTGAATACGTCAAATATTTTAATATATTTCTTATTTTACGTGCACACTGAGCAGTGTCAGTGTAATGTCTTGGAAGACTATTTGTTTCATGATAAATAGTTGTTTTCCAATATTTGTGATTTTTAGGAATTTTTGTAGAATTTTCTAGAAATGTTAAATATTTTAATATATTCCTCGTGTTACGTGCCCACTGAGCAGAGTTGGGAAAACGAAATATTTTCCCTAAGACTGGTAAACTTTGGACTGTGGAAATGTCGATGGGGGATCTTACCAAACCCGAGGCTGAGCACAATTTACGAGGTTTACGTCTTACGAGATTTTATCTGATAAATAAAATCACAGTGTATTTTATTATCTGTGGAATAATAAAATATTATTTCTGTTACCTATAAATTTTATCTACTGAGAAATAGCTCTAGTAGATTATTTCTATCTAATTACTTTTATAACATCATTTAAGTGACCTCACACTTCACTTTATCGAGAAGCGTGCGAAGCTTCTCAAGGAAGCTTCCTACCCAACCACTTCTCTCTCTCCTCTCTAAAAGTGCTGCACTGTTTGGGGGGGTTTATTCATTATTTCATTTCATATTTCACCTCTCATTTCTCCTCCTCTCTTCCTCACGCAGCTCTCTCCCTTTCTTCTTCTCTTCTCCTACACACACACCTCCATTGTTGAACCTTCAAGCTTCTATGCTCAAGCCAATACAGACCATTGCTTCCCCTCACCATCTCCAAGCTTTCTCTCATTTGTGGGCTCTTCTTGGCTCCTCCGTTTTCGGCCTCCACAGCCCAACTCCAAAGCTTCAAGTTTTGTGGTGAAGCTCTCAACTTTCTTCCTTTTTTTCACCTCATTTTCGTGGTCCATGGTCACATTGATGACTATGGTTGCCATTTCCACTCTTTGATTTTGATTTGCTGGATTTGAACACCCAAGGATCTTGTGGCAGTGAAGAATGAAATTCCAAGGACAAAAGGAGCTTACTTTCCTTATACTTCACTAAGGTAAGAGGAAGATTATTCTCTTCAACCCATTTTGGTAGTAAGAAACTCTTGGTTATGTTGATGGGGTTGAAACCCATTTATGGGATACCCATTTGTTTGAGTTATTTTGGTTGTATTTTGATTGTTTGAAGGGTAGGATTAAGTTGTATGTTGATGGACCTTGGATTGTAGGAAGACTGGATAAATTTCTGGTAAGTTTCTGTGTTTGTAGAGGAGTACACGACCTAGGCCGTGTGATCGTACACGGCCGTGTACTCCAACGCGCCAGAACAGAAACTACAGAGTCATACACGGCCTATGCCGTGTATTGATACATAGCCGTGTATTTTGGACAGGCCGTGTAGTCATGGCCGTGTATTCTCTCTGGGCCGTGTAATCTTGAATTATGAAGGACTTTAGGCTTTTCTAGCCCCTTGGAGGCTCCCGATCTCCTTGGGCACTCATTATGAGGCTTTAGTACTAAGATAAATTTACTAAACATAATTAATTGAATGATTAGAAGTTGATTAGGGATTCATAAAATGGAAAGAACCAAGAATGATAGTTTGCCTTATGATTTAGAATAATTTTAAAACAAAGGAAGAACATGAGTATAGGTGAGGTTGTGAGAAACATAATGAACCTAAGGTTTAACTTTTATCATACATATGGACGGGGTTGTGTTTACCCTTAAAATTTGTTATTTGTTGATGTGGATCCGTGAAGGGGATCAAACCTTATTGATAAATGATGAATGACTAATTGAAGTAAAGAAACAAGAATTAAGAGTGTAAGTGAGACTTTAAGAATCATAAGGCATTCGATTAAATAAATTCTATTAAGCACAAAGAAAAGAATGATGCTAAAATCTTATGAGACAAGTATATGTCCAAAATTGATTATGAGTGATGACTTTGTTAACGGGCCCACATGTGGGACCTAAATCTATCGATGACTATTCTGACTCATGGTTACTAAATGCATGTTTGAAAATCTCTGTGAATGCATGCATTTGGCATTGTGCGAATCCCACTAGATATGTAATTGTGCATTACATGGTTATGGCGTTTTATGCCTAGGAGTGAAAGAGAACTTACAAGATAGTGGGGCCTTGCATAGGCCTTATGAGGGGGGTCGGGGCGCGGTGTTTCACTCGTGATTATGCTATCACATTATACCCTGGCCGTGAACACTGTTGCAACGCACTGACAGCCTGACAAACCGCTATTGCTTTTTGTGGCCCTGCGTAGACTGTCTATTTAGGGGGGACAGATCTTTTGGGACTTCATCTCTGAAAACTTTGAGTCTAACTCCATGGAGTAGGAAATGAGTATATTGTACATGAGGATGGTCAGCATACGCATTGTGCATATGCATGGTTAGTTCACATATTATCATGGCATGGTCAATATACACATTGTGGAAACATAACTATTTGATATATATCTATAGTGAATACTTATTTTTATAGTGCTATTGATATTTATATTATCGTGGAATATATTTTCTGATAATGTCTATGTAATTAGTAACTTGAATATATTTGTAGTATCTGTATGTATGGAATGACTTCGTCATTCGTGTTATGTTTCTTTACTACCATTATAGGTAATGAAAGTAGAATGTCTTACCTCTTTCCTGTATTTGTTGCTATTTGGTATGGTTTGGGTTAAGTTCTGTAAAGGGGGCGAGGTTGAATCTCCTAGATTTCACTTAGTTTGATCTTCTGCGTTCCGTAAGGACAACTTGAAGAGACTCTTTGGTTTCGTCATAATTGAGTTCACCAGAGGTGCCCAGGGCTTGGCGAGTCGTCTAGACCGACAAGCATATGCGATATGTTGGGGACCTGACCTTGACCGTGAAGAGGACTGCGATTGAAGATCTTATCCTGTATTTCTCACCATACCGGTGTGTCCGGAGTTGCCTCACGCATTTGGGATCCGATGGAGTGCCCAACTCCTTAGTCATAGATACGTTGTGGGTAGTTTATAATTTATTTTGCATTACCTGTATAAAGTGCATTTTGGGTATATGTATGTTTTAAGGCGATTATCCAGTCTTAAATGTTGTAAATTGAGTATATCTTATAAATTCACATTTTCAACTGGCTGTACATATATACATAATTATTCATAAATGGCTCATATTTCCTGTATATGCACCAATGTTTAATTTGGATAAATGTTATTTGATAATCGTAACACGCCAAAATTTAGTGACCGTGACATAATGACGATTGTGCTGTGGTTATTAAATCGAGGGGTGTTACACAACTGGCCGCAACGTTGACGAAGAATCACTTCTCCAGCTCTTCAACAAGAACAGAGCAATTGAAGATGTTCTGAGACCTGGGTTGGCTTTACCTTCGACTCAAAAGGGAGTCAAATAAGGCATGATGAAGAGCCAGGATAGGCTCCTACATTATGCTTATGCCCACATCCTAGCTCCTAGAAGTGAGAACTACGCCTACCTAAGCGAAGATGACGTGTTCATGCTGTGGATCCTAAAGCAAGGATACTAGATTAACTGGCCCGTCTTCATCATGAAGCATATGATGAGGGCAAAAGGTAAAGAGTGGTCTGAGCTACCCTATGGAGTGATCATCACTGCCTTCCTAGGCATATATCCTCATATTCTAGAAACTGAGCGAGCGACTTCGCTAACCCATCATCACGTGTTTGGGTCCTTTGCCCTTAACAAAATGAAGATGATCAAGACCGATGAAGGCTGGGTGTTCCCAGTTGAAGTTGATGATGATGAGGATGAACCTCAAGGCGATCCTGCTGCCCCTGCTGCTGCTGCTGTTGATATTCCTGCTTCGACTCCTGTCACAAATGAGCAAAACCTAGCTTCTCTGTTGGATAACAGAGCTTAAATGGAGAACACCTTCACTATTCTGTTTGACAGAATAGCTAGTGTTGAGCGTGAACAGGTTACACTTCGAGCTCTGTTGTTTGGCAACGAACCTGCCTCTCCTCCTCCGCCACCAGATGCCTATTTCTAGGACTCGCTTCGTCTTAGGATCTGTTACTTAAGTTCTAGTTTTGGCTGTTTTTCTGCTTATTGTATTGGCTATTTTTTGATAAAATTGTATATGTACTTGGCTAATTTTATTTAATGCAATGAGTACTTTGATCAATCTGTTGCCAATTATAATTATTTATTGTTTATTACATGTAAATTGTATGTGTGCATCCTTTTTGATCATGCCAAAATGGGGAGAATAATATTAATCAATCTTATTTGAGAAAAGACAGGTTAAACTGGATTAACACTGGCTATTGGATTCTAAAAGAAAGGGGGAGAATGTGCTTGTTTTTTATATTAAATTACCTCTGAGAGTAAGTCTCCTATCCTTTTGAATTCCAATTAACATAAACTAATGCTTTTCTCAATGATAGTTTGTCATCATAAAAAAAGGGGAGAATGTGATTACCATGCGTCAATGAAGATGAGTTTTGATGATAACAAACATGGAGATGATGAGAAGACCGAGTCCAAGATCTTCAAGATTAGCTTTAGGACTTAGGATCTCTCTTGTACAGAGCTTTTATAGGATATCAGAGTGTTTTGACTTAAAAGATCTAAAAACATGTTTTCTTACAAACTAAATTAAAGTTTTAATATGGCTTTGAAAATCAAAGAGTTTGTGGAATTTCAGAAATCACCTGATCTGTTTTCTAAAAGTGTTTTTCATGACTTGAAACAGAGGTATTCGAATAACCTTGAAGGTATTTGAATAACATCCTTCTAAAATGCTTTTAAAATGTGTTTCAAATAAAGGTATTCGAATACACCCTTGTGGTATTCGAATAACCTGCTTCTGAACTATTTTTTATGAGAAATGAAAACAGTGGTATTTAAATACCCCATGATGGTATTCAAATACCCCATGATGGTATTCGAATAACCCACGAGACTCTGTTTCATTTTTTGAAATCATACGTAAACGCATTTGCATTTATTATCGTATTAATTTCCTCCAATCGACATTTCTGATCAAAAGCTCTATAAATAGAGACCTTGAGTCACTTCTAAAACACACAGAAATTCTGAAATCCTTTTGCTTGTGCTAAAATGTTGATTATAAAATTCTCTTTTTTTTTCTCTGTGTTCTTTTGGTAAATTTCTGAGATATCCTTAGAGAGCACTATAGTGCTTCAACTTGTGATAATTACTCTGAGTGAGAGTTTCTCTTCATCTATTTTCTGCTATACTGTAAAGGGGGTGAGGTATCCCTCTAAGGTTTGTATAATGGTGAAGTATCCCTGCAGGCTGAGGCTTTAGCACAAGGGTAGAGTTTCCCTGTGTGTGAAAAGTGCTCTTTTGTGTAACGGTTGCAAGCACCTATTGAAGCTTGTATACATAGTAAAAAATCTCGGCTTTTGTTTCGAGGACTGGACGTAGACTACAAGTGGGTTAGTGGTCAAACCAAGAGAAATATTGTGTCTGCTTCTCTCTTCTTAATCTCTTTATTTTATGCAATTTTAGTTTATTGCACATTTATTTTCCACTGTTCTTAAAGTTTCTTTTCTTCATCTCGTTCCTTTTGTGCATTTATTTAATAAGTTTCAATATTTGTATTTTAATTAAAAGAGGTTTTGCAAAAAGTTTTATACTCAATTCACCCCTCCTCTTGAGTACTAGAAGCCACTTGGTAACAAGTTTTATTAGGATTAGTCGTAAATGTGATACCCTACGATAGGTGTAACAAGAATCATCTAGAAGGAGTGACAATACATGACCTATGCAATGACCTAATCAAGTAATTAGATAGTTAGTTATGTAACTAAATACCCTAACTATGTTAGCCTAAGTGAACTAAACTACTTAATCTAAGTGTAACTAGAACCTAGTTGAAAACAAACTTAGTTAGTCGTTCACTTGAACTACACAGCCAACTAGGCCTTTCTACCATGCTCTTGATTCATCTGATGACTAATGGATGATCATTAGGTGATATAAGCCATGTGGGAAGCATGTGAAGCCATGTGAAATTTCCTATCAACTTAATTAATCCTTGATATTTCCATGCAACTATCCACACGGCTAGGACTTAAGGAAATTGGACTTTCTATTTCATTTTGTTACACTATGTGACACAAAGATCTATTCTCTCCATTCACTCTCTTCAAGAACACTCAAGAACTCTATTCTTCTCCTTTCTTTGAAGCCCACGGCTACCACACCTAAACCCTACCTCCATCCTTCAAAAATTTCATCCAATCTTACTTTCTAAACCTAAACACAATCCTAAACACTTTTCCTTTAGAGAGTTTTACCTAAATCATTCTCTAAGTGCTTTAAAAATCAAGCTTTGGTTTTCTGCTCCTAAGGGAAATTTTTGATTTCTTGATCCTAAGTTGGATTCTTGAATTTCTAAACCATGATTGATCCATGGTTTCTTGTTCTTAAGCTTGGTTTATGATTTTAAGATTTATTTAAGATTTTTAGGGTTTTTCTTTGGTGCTTCACGAAACTAAGAGGAGAAGGAACTTGAAGTTTGTTGTCTTCATTGAGGTAAGAGGGAGATTAACCTCATCAACCAAGTGTTGGTGGTGAGGAAATGGCTTATTTGTGGTGAAAAATCCATAAGGATTCATTCACTTGGTTGTTTAAGCTTTCATTGTTTATGATTGATTTGTGATTGCTATACTCGATAGCTTAGAAAATATGTTTGATTATGTGATTGGTATGCTTATTATGCATGAGTATGTGATTAAGAAAGTATGATGCTTTTTGTGTAAAGTAAGATATGATTTACATGATGAGGAAAATGTATGATGGTTCCAAAGAACCCTAGAGGCTCACGGTCTCAACATAACTATGGGAACAAAGTGTTCTAAATTATTTTCCTAATCATGGATTAAATGATTTTATGACAAGAAATTGGTTTAAGGGTTTTTGAAAAAAATAAAGTGATAAAAAATAATTAAAAATGATTTGAGAAACCTATAGTACAATTTCAGCCAACATGTTATTTTTGATATTCTAGATCCAAAATTATTTTACAAAGTATAGACTTAGGTGTTTGATTAATAGAAAATTGATTTCATAAATTTTTAGACCTAAAAGGAAAGTAATCTACTTTTTAGAATTAAAAATGTCATAATTAAGTTATGAAGTAAAATAAAAGTTGATACTTGAAATTTACTAACGTATAGCTCACCCTATGGGTTTTGAAGCGCGTTAGGAAATTTTGAGTTGTAATATCTCAATTCAATTAAAGAAATACAGTCCCGCTAAGAGAAGGCGAGGGTTTGTGCAATACTATAGAAATAGTAATTGTATGTATGTTTGAATCATACAACATGCATAGAAAAATGTGTCAGCTTATTTGGTTAAGGCTATATGCCTAGGAGATGAATTACACCTCAGTACAGGTGTGAGTAGATAAGTGTAGGTCACTTGTTGACCTTGGGGGCGTCGGTGTGCGAGTACCTCACAATGGACAGTTGGTAGCTCTTCTGTCCGTGAGGTAGACCGATGCAAACGCACCGACGATCTAGACCGAGACACTGTCATATATCACGATCTAGCATAGAATGTCTTGTACAATGCCTGATGTACACTTTGATAAATTGATAACTTATAGCACTTCTAGCCACGGCAGCTGAGTGACAGACTTATCATCTGGATCTTCTCTCCGACATTATGTATTAGCTCCATGGAGTAGGACTGAGTCCCTGTGCATATGCATTATTGGTCAACATCTTAACATGATGCTTGTGTTTATCTGATATTTAATTTGTGGTATGATGATTTATTCGTGAAATGCCAATATGATTTACTATAAAATGATAATATGGTACATTATGTTAATTATTATATCTGTATATCTGCTGTCATTTTCTATACTGCCAGACTGGTATTGATGTAGGGGATCTCACCTCTTAGTTGTATTGTTTTTCTGTTATATTTTTATGTTTTTGTTCGATAAAGACTGTAAGAAGGACGAGGCTGGATCGCTTAGGTTTGTGTTGTTTGACTTTGTTTGATCGGTCTGTAATAGCAACAAGGAGGGATTTCTCTGATTATGTGCAAGCACAATTCCATGGAGGCACTGATGCCTGGCCTGTCGACTCGAATACTCAGTGTTTTAGTTATGTAGGAGAGGTGACCTTAATCCAAAGTAAGATATATCATGGAGTCCCGACTATTGCATATAATGCTTGTGTAGACTTAGAATTCTCCATGCCTATTGGAGAATTATGGGACATGGTTTACAGGTTGTCTAGCAAAGACTCTACGGAGTTAACTGCTCGGACTCCTGTCAGTAGAGACATGCCTCGACCAGAGAACGTGACTGTAGAGGATCCCGGAGAGAACCAGGTTTAGGACTTACTCTCTAGGTTTTTGGGCTTGGGCCAAGTCAAGTTTTTATATGGTAATTATGTTCTATTTAGAATATATAAGTTTTCTGTAATGAAGATTTTATAAATCTATGTTATGCATGAGAGTTATATTTCGTACAATCCTTATATCTTGTGTTTCTCTAATTTTGTAATAGTTTATGTTTTTCCGTGAAAAAGAAATTTTGAAACCCGTACTAAAATATTAAATATTTTATAACTTTGGACATTAGTTAAGTAATTATGAAGAGTTGGTCTGAAATATGATACCCTTCGGAGGGGGTGTTACATTAGTTTGTATCAGAACCTAAGTTAGAGTCTTTTGGGTTTGTGGGTAGGTTTTTCTTGTTTGTGCTGTGTGATTCTCTGACACTGAACATAGAGGTATATTGTTTGGTTTCTGAAAAGAGACAAAGTTGTTTGAAATGTTTACATTTGGTTTCTTTGTGTTTTGATTTATTTGTCTTTGAATAAAGACAATGGCTCGCGGTAGACGTAAGCATGTGAATGCGAGAAGTGGCAATGATCGTATGGTCACAGCAAGAAGTATAATGCAGAGGATGACTGACATAGTGATACAATAGAGTCAGAAAGTCATTCAGTAGCTGAAACTAATAATCGAACTTCAGAACTTGTTAGGGTTGAATCAATCTCAGAATACAAGACCCCGTAACTTTGGTCAAACTAGGTTCCAAAAGGGAAGGAAATGCAAAGTCAATCTATTTCAGCAAAAGCTGTATACACAACCACCGGGGGGGCAACAACAAAATGGAGGAAGTACTAGTAACAATTGTTTTGGTCAGACTGTGGCATCGTCACCAAAATGCTTCAAGTGTGGAAATAACCACTTAACGAAGGAGTGTACGATCAGAGGAATTATTTATTTCAGATGAGGGAAGCCCGGACATATTTCTAAAGACTATTCACAACCAGAAATGGAGCTTTCTGTTAGTAATGCACCAGTTTCAAAATCTCAAGTTGAAGAAAGAGTCAATACAAAGAGCGGAATGGAAGCGTTCAAATATCAAGACTCAAGGAATAAGGAAGTTGTACCATAGAGAGTGATCCTAAAACTGTACTGTATAACTTACAAGGTAACCAATTCTTTTGTTGTCTGTAACTGTGTGAACCATTTGGGTTTATCTGTGTTTTTAATTCCTTTTGAATTGAATAGTGCTACTACTCAAGCCTATTTAAAAATATTGTATTATTATTCAAGATTGGAACTTTTCTGCAAATTTGGTTTATCTACTTCTTTCACAAATAGACTGAGTAAACCGATTTGGGTTATGCATGATGCACTTATTATCTTTTGATCTGAGTATTTGTACTCTTGTTACTAAACCTGTTGTTGCTACTCCAGTTTGATTAATCTATCTATTTCTATCAAAGATTGAATCTTTTCTGTTGGTTTGATTTGTTTCTTTAAAATTCTCATCTATTTGAGTTCATGACTTTATAAATGAATTGGTTATCTTTCAACCATATCCTAATAGATTGTTTCAATAAAACCTCAGTGTTTCTTAAGACTGAGATTTTTGGATTTGAATCCAAAAAGTTCATTTCTAAATTTATTGGATCAGGTTCATTTCTAAATTTATTGGACCATATCAAATTCTTTGTTGGATAAATCTGGTAATCTACCAAATAGCCTTATTACTTTTCTTTCTAACCTTTATAGTGTCTTCCATGAATCTTAATTGGGAAAATATATTCTTGATTCGAACCATGTCATAGTACTAGATATAGTATGATTATAAAGAGAACTTGATCTATGAGACATTTTCTGATAAGACTAAGGATAGGCGAGTGAAACAACTTACTTTGGTGAAGAAAATCTGGAACGAAGAGACAGGAGATACAACATGAAAACTAGAAGATAAAAAGAAGAGATGCTGTTGTTTTCCTCAAGATCGATTTACGTTCTGATTATCATCAGATTCGCGTGAAAGTGGAAGATATCATAAGACAGTTTTACAGATGCGTTAATGACGCTTCGAGTGTTTACTAATACCGTTCTGGGTGACAAGTGTTTCTGTGATATTCACGAATTACATGAATAGAATCTTTCTTTCCTATTTAGACAGATTTGTCATTATTCTTATTGACGACATTCTGATCTATTCTTGAAGTCCAAAGGAGCATGCTGAACATCTAAATATAGTTTTTCAAATTCCAAAGAAGAAGAAGAAGAAGTTATATGCGAAGCTGTCCAAGTGCAAACCCCAGATTGAGGAAATTCAACTTTTGGTTTTAGGTTGTGTGTTGATACCAAATCAAAATATCGTGGTGTATGCTTCAAGGCAATAAAAGTGCATAAAAAGAATTATCTGATTCACGTTTTGGAGTTTGCAATAGTCGTATTTACGCTAAAGATCTAGAGACATTTTCTTTGTGGATTAACCTACAATGTCTACAGTGGTTTCAAGAGCTTGGAGTACTTGTTCAATCAAGAAGGGTTTGGATACAAGGAAGAAATGATAGTTAGAATTTTCAAAGGACTACGATTTTCAACTTCAGTGTCATTCCGGAAAGGTGAATGTCATGGCGAATGCCTCAAGTAGAAAATGTACTTAGTGTATTTGTTATGATGGTTAAGGAGAATTTGTTTGAATATGATTACTTATTCGAATAGTCTGATGAAGAAAATTCGAGAGAAGCAACAATGTCATCTAGATTGACGTAACTGGAAATGCTATGTGGGAGCTAGAAGGCAAGATAAAGACGTAATATCCTTTTTGTTTTTATATGTAAGAGAAATCTCGAGGATGAAATTCTTTTTAGAGGGGGAGAGTTGTAACATCCTGATTTTTTGTTTTTCTTGAAATAAATATGTTTTATAATATGTATGAGTTTTTGTGAATTTTTGTGAATTTTTAATTATTTTGAATATTTTATTATTATTTTAATATTAATTTAGAAATATATGCCTGAACTTCATTTTTTCTGAATATATTTGAGTTTTATAATTTTTATGATTTTTGGGAATTTTTGTGAAATTTTCTGAGTCTGTGATTATTTTAATATTATTCTGAGCTGTATGTGTGTATGAGACGAGCCCGAAAAAATAAAAAATTTTCGTGGACCAGAAAGTTTTAGACAATCAAGGCGGGATTGGGGGATCTTACTAAACCCAAAACCGGGAACAGTTGATGGAGATTTTCTGTATCTGAGTTTTCTGTTATCCATTGAGTAATAATAGCAGTAGCTATTGTCCATTGGGTAATATCTGTTCGAAAATATCTTGATGGCGATAAGTTATAGTGATGGACCAATGGTAAGCAGGAATAAGGCAAATTGGATACTCAACTTGAAGAGGAGAAATTTAATTTGACTACTTACTCTTTCAAGATATTTTAAGCTTGTCTTTTCATTCTTTTTCTAGAAGCGATGACTCGCCATATTCTACAAGGTAGTAGAACACTGACTCACCCTATGACTCGCCACAGTGAGTCACACGTTCTAAAAACTTCTTGTGATGACACACCTAGTAAAATATCTACGGATAAATATCTAAGGAATAAATATCTAGCTATAAATATTTAAGGATAAATATCTAACGAGAAAATGTCTCAGTAAAATATATTAGACAAATATCTGAATAAAAATATCGTTTTGAAAATATTTAAGCAGAAAATATCTAAGCTAAAAATCTTAAGTGTAATTATGAACCATCATTACATGACATTATGACTAATCAAATAGAATCATGATAGTTTATTGAAAAGTCAACAAAAATGGCTAGGCTAGTTACTAAGTAACTAGATAAACTAACTAAGTTACCCTAATAGCCTAACTAGTAACTAGATGGAACTAACTTAGTTACTAAATACTTAGAAACTCTAGTTACAAAATGGATCTAGAATCATCCAGAAGGAGTGACAATGCATGACCTATGCAATGACCTAATCAAGTAATTAGATAGTTAGTTATGTAACTACATACCCTAACTAAGTTAGCCTAAGTGAACTAAACTACTTAATCTAAGTGTAACTAGAATCTAGAGGAAAACAAACTTAGTTAGTCATTCACTTGAACTACACGGCCAACTAGGCCTTTCTACCATGTTCTTGATTCATCTAATGACTAATGGATGATCATTAGGTGACATAAGCCATGTGGGAAGCATGTGAAGCCATGTGAAATTTCCTATCAACTTAATTAATCCTTGATATTTCCATGCAACTATCCACACGGCTAGGACTTAAGGAAATTGGACTTTCTATTTCATTTTGTTACACTTTGTGACACAAAGATTTATTCTCTCCATTCTCTCTCTTCAAGAACACTCAAGAACTCTATTCTTCTCCTCTCTTTGAAGCTCACGGATACCACACCTAAACCCTACCTCCACACTTCAAAAATTTCATCCAATCTTACTTTCTAAACCTAAACACAATCCTAAACACTTTTCTTTTAGAGAGTTTCACCTAAATTATTCTCTACATGCTTCAAAAATCAAGCTTTGGTTTTCTACTCCTAAGGTAACTTCTTGATTTCTTGATCCTAAGTTGGATTCTTGAATTTCTAAACCATGATTGATCCATGGTTTCTTGTTCTTAAGCATGGTTTATGATTTTAAGATTTGTTTAAGATTTTTAGGGTTTTTCTTTGGTGCTTCACGAAACTAAGAGGAGAAGGAACTTGAAGTTTGTTGTCTTCATTAAGGTAAGAGGGAGATTAACCTCATCAACCAAGTGTTGGTGGTGAGGGAATGGCTTGTTTGTGGTGAAAAATCCATAAGGATTCATTCACTTGATTGTTTAAGCTTTCATTGTTTATGATTGATTATGATTAGTATGCTCGATAGCTTAGAAAATATGTTTGATTATGTGATTGGTATGCTTATTATGCATGAGTATGTGATTAAGAAAGTATGATGCTTTTTGTGTAAAGTAAGATGTAATTTACATGATGAGGAAAATGTATGATGGTTCCAAAGAACCCTAGAGGCTCACGGTCTCAACATCACTATGGGGACAAAGTGTTCTAAATTATTTTCCTAATCATGAATTAAATGATTTTATGACAAGAAATTGGTTTAAAGGTTTTTGAAAAAGATAAAGTGATAGAAAATAATTAAAAATGATTTAAGAAACCTATAGTACAATTTCGGCCAACATGTTATTTTTGATAATCTAGATCCAAAATTATTTTACAAAGTATAGACTTAGGTGTTTGATTAATAGAAAATTGATTTGATAAATTTTTAGACCTAAAAGGAAAGTAATCTACTTTTTAGAATTAAAATTGGCATAATTAAGTTATGAAATAAAATAAAAGTTGATACTTGAAATTTACTAACGTATAGCTCACCCTATGGGTTTTGAAGTGCGTTAGGAAATTTTGAGCTATAATATCTCAATTCAATTAAAGAAATGCAGTCTTTTGGGAAACAAATGGAAAATGCTGATTTATAACAATAAAATATAGGAAATGTTATTTAAAGAGGGATTGCTATGGAAATAATGAAATTAAAGTCAAATTTTTATATTAAATAAGAAAAATCTTATTTTGAGCTTAAAACATGATAGAGATATTTTACGAGATTGAAAATATATAAAAAAACTTTTATGTGACTTTAAAATAGTAATTTTTGGCTACACGATTAAGAAAATGCGATAAAATATTTACGCGATTTGAAAACGTAATAAAAATGTTCTGTGATTATGAAAATGCAATAATATAACTACGCAATCAAACGTAACAATAGTTTACTGTCGGGCTATTGTGGTGGGCTCGATTATGTTGAATAATGATACCAAAAAGAGAAGGCGAGGGTTTGTGCAATACTGTGGAAATAGTAATTGTATGTGTGTTTGAATCATATAACATGCATAGAACAGCGTATCAGCTTATTTGGTTAAGGCTGTATGCCTAGGAGATGAATTACACTTCAGTGCGGGTATGAGTAGACAAGTGTAGGTCACTTGTTGACCTTGGGGACGTCGGGGTGCGGGTACCTCATAATGAACATTCGGTAACTCTTCTGTCCGTGAGGCAGATCGATGCAAACCCAACGACGATCCAGACCGAGACACTGTCCTATGTCACGATCTAGCATAGAATATCTTGTATAATGCCTGATGTACACTTTGATAAATTGATAAATTATAGCACTTCTGGCCACAGCAGCCGTGTGACAGACATATCTTCTGGATCTTCTCTCCGAAATTATGTATTAGCTCCATGGAGTAGGACTGAGTCCCTGTGAATATGCATTATTGGTCAGCATCTTAAAATGATGCTTGTGTTTATCTGATATTTTATCTGTGGTATGATGATTTATTCGTGAAATGCCAGTATGATTTACTGTAAAATGATAATATGGTACAATATGTTAATTAATAAATCTGTATGTCTGCTGTCATTTTCTATACTGCCAGACTGGCATTGATGTAAGGGATCTCACCTCTTAGTTGTATTGTTTGTCAGTTATGTTTTTATGTTTTTGTTCGTTAAAGACTGTAAGAAGGACGAGGCTGGATCGCTTAGGTTTGTGTTGTTTGACTTTGTTTGATCGGTCTGCAATGGCGGTAAGGAGGGATTTCTCTGATTATGTGCAAGCGCAGTTCCATGGAGGCACTGATGCCTTGCATGTCGACTCGAATACTCAGTGTTTTTGTTATGTAGGAGAGGTGACCCTAATCTAAAGTGAGACACATCATGGAGTCTCGACTATTGCATATAATGCTTTGGTAGACTTAGAATTCTCCATGCCTATTGGAGAATTGTGGGACATGGTTTACAGGTTGTCTAGCAAAGACTCTACAGAGTCAACTGCTCGGACTCCTATCGGTAGAGACACACCTCGACCAGAGAACGTGTCTATAGAGGATCCCGGAGAGAACCAGGTTCAGGACCTTACTCTCCAGGTTTTTGGGCTTGGGCAAGGTCAAGTTTTTATATGGTAATTATGTTCTATTTAGAATATATAAGGTTTCTGTAATGAATATTTTATAAATCTATATTATGCACGAGAGTTATATTTTGTACAATCCTTATATCTTGTGTTTCTCTAATTTGGTAATAGTTTATGTTTTTTCGCGAAAAAGAAATTTTGAAACCCATATTAAAATATTAAATATTTTATAACTTAGGAAATTAGTTAAGTAATGATGAAGAGTTGGTCTAAAATGTGATACCCTTCGGAGGGTGTTACAAGCTCTCTTTAATATCAGACTATTTTGAAAGATAAGATAAAAATATCTAATTAGCTTTAAAAAGGAATTTAAGTGACTTTGAAATGAATCTGGAATTGTGTTAAAACTATTTTTTAATAGTATTATTCGAATAATGTTCTTTCTATTCGAATAAATCCATCCAGTAGTTTTTGTTTTTTAAACTTTTATTCGAATAGCACATTAGCTATTCGAATAAAAGGCTTTTTCAGAACTATTTTCATAAATAAGTTATTTGAATAACTCAGTAGTTATTCGAATAAACCTATTTTCTCATAACATTGTTTTTAACAACGTTATTCGAATAATGTATAGGTTAATTCAATAACCCATATCAGACTAGTTTTCATGAAGTTTTATAAAACGTGTTATTTGAATAACACAGATGTTATTCAAATAAACACGGATTCTGATATGGTAATAAACGGTAATATTTGTCTCATTTATGAGCTTTTAATACACCCAACGGCTATTTTCTTGAATTGCTCTATAAATAGAGACCTTGGTTCTTCTCTGAAATTTGCCTAACATTCTGAATCATTTTCTTCTTGCACTAACTCGTGAATTATATTTTCTACGCTCCTTTCGATCAAAACTTTGAGATATTCTGAGCTCTATTAGCACTTCAATTTGTATTATTTACTCTTAAAGAGAGTTTCTTTTCATCTATTTTTTGCTCTATTGTAAAGGGGGTGAGGTATCCCTCTAAGGTTTATATAAGGGTGAGGTATCTCTACAGGCTGAGACTTTAGCACAAGGGTAGAGTTTCCCTGTGTGTGAAAAGTGCTCTATTTTGTAACGATAGCAAGCACCTATTGAAGCTTGTATACATATTGAAAAATCTCAGATAATTTTTCGAGGACTGGACGTAGACCACAAGTGGGTTAATGGTCGAATCAGGATAAATATTGTACCTGCTCTTCTTCTCTTTATCTTTTTATTTAACGCAATTTAATTTTTTTGCCTATTTATTTATTTGCTATTCTTAAAGCGCTTCTTCTTCATCTTGCAATTTCTCTTTTTATTTAATAGCTTCTATACTTGTGTTTATTTTAAAAGTATTTATGAAAAGTTTTTCAGCTCAATTCACCTCTCTCTTGAGTACTGGAAGCCACTTGGTAACAAATGCTATCAGAGCTAGACTCTTGTATAAAATGCTTAGTAGCTTCAAGAGAACATGGCTTCTTCAAATGATTTTTCAGAAGGATCTTCCATAAACTGACCACCCTTTTTCAATAGGGATGGTTATGCATATTGGAAGGAAAGAATAAAAATCTTCATCAAAGCTATTGATCTAGATGTGTGGGATGCTGTTGAAAATAATGCATTTATACTTATGCATGAGGTCGATGGCGTAAGGACCGAAACACGAAGGAGGAAATGGTCTGATAAGGATAAAAGAAAAGTTCAACATAACTTAAAAGCCAAAAACATTATTACCACTGCTTTGGGATATGATGAATTTTTAGAATTTCAAATTGTTAAACTGTTAAAGAAATGTGGGACACTTTACAAGTTACCCATGAGGGCATTAGTGAGGTAAAGAGGTCGAGAATAAATTCTCTAACCCGTGAATATGAATTATTCAGAATAAACCAAGGAGAAAGCATTCTGAAAATACAAAAGAGGTTCACCCACATCGTAAATCATCTTGCATCATTAGGTAAGAGTTTTTCCAATGAAGATTTGATTAACAAAGTTCTAAGATGTCTAAGCAGGATTTGGCAACCTAAGGTAACAATCATATCAGAATCGAGAGATTTGTCGACAATGATACTAACTACCCTATTTGGAAAACTTCATGAGCACGAACTGGAACTAAGCAAGTTAAGTCAAAGTGAAGAGCATGATAAAAATAAAAAAGGGATAGTGCTCAAAGCCACCTCCTCGATAATTGACGATGATGAAAAGATGGAGAAGACATCGAGGTAAATGAAGAAAATCTTAGTCTTAGTCAAAAAATTTGGAAATTTTCTCAAGAAAAAGGGAACACAAAGAATACCTCCTTTTCCTCTAAAGAAAACCCATCATAAAGAAGGAGCATTGTCAACTCCAACCTGCTATGAATGCAGCAAATCGGGTCACATGAAAATGGAGTGCCCAGTTTACCAAAAGAAAATGGAGAAATTTGAAAAGAAACCTTTCAAGGAAAGAAAAGGAAGAAAAGCCTACATAGCATGGGACGATAATGACATGGACTCAACTGACAGCTCAGATAGCGAGGAAGCCCATCTATGTCTTATGGCCAAAGGAGAAGAAGAAGAAGAAAGTGAAAATAAGGTAAGTTCTAATACTACTTTATTACCTTCTTATGATGAATTACAAGATGCCTTTGAAGAATTGCATGACGAATCTTTAAAGCTCACAAAATTAATTTCTTCATCTATGAAAATGATTTAATCTTTAGAAAACCAAATTCTTATTTTAAATAAAGAAATTGAAGAATTAAAATTGAAAATGAAACTTTTGGAATTATTGATGCATGCACCACTCATTCTTCACATGCTTCTACATCTTCGTTTTATTCTTCATGTCATATGCTTGAAAAAGAAATTGAAGATTTAAAGAATACTCTTTCTAAATTCACCTTTGGAATGGACAATTTAAATATTTTACTAAGAAAACAAATAGTTATTTTTCAAAAAGCTGGAATAGGCTATAACCTGAAAAATCAACAAAAATTATATAAAAATTTCTTTGTGCATTCAAGTACTTCAAGTAGTCCTTTTATTAAATATTTTTATTGTGGAAAGAAAGGACGTAATGCATTAACATGTAATGTAAGGAAAACTATTAATATAAAAATTAGAACAAAAATGATTTGGGTTCCCAAGGGTACTATACCCAAAACTGACACACAATGACCCAAGAAAATTTGGGTACCAAAAGTTAAAACTTAAACATATGTTGTAGGTGTGCTTGAAGGCTATAAACTCAAATTAGCATCTCGATAGCGGCTGCTCCAAGTACATGACTGGAGATGACTCCAAATTCACGCTGCCTGTTCCTAAGAATCATGGACATGTTACATATGGTGATAACAACAAAGGAAAGATTCTTGGAGTCAGAAAGGTCGGTAAGAATTCTAATTCCTCTATTGATAATGTGTTGCTTGTTGAATGTTTGAAACATAACTTGCTTAGTATTAGCCAATTATGTGATAAGGGAAATAGAGTAATTTTTATTCTAATTGTTGTATTATCGAAGGTAAAAGTGATAAGCAAGTTAAATTTGTGGGTCATAGATTTAATAATATTTATATGATTAGCCTTGATGATATATTCTCAAATGATACAAAGTGCCTTTTAAGTAAAGAAGATGAATCATGGTTATGGCATAGAAGAATTGCACGCATTCACATGGATCATCTAAAAAAATTGGTCTCTAAAGAGCTAGTAATTGGATTACTCAAGCTTAATTTTATAAAAGATAAATTATGTGATGCATGTCAAAAGGGAAAACAAGTAAATGTCTCTTTTAAAGGTAAAGATGTTATTTCAACTTCTAGACCCTTACAACTTTTGCACATGGATCTTTTTGGACTATCTAGAACTATAAGCTTTAGTGGGAATTACTATGTTTTGGTGATTGTGGATGATTTTTCTAGGTTCACATGGACTTTATTTCTTTCTCATAAAAGTGATGCATTTCTAGCCTTTAAGAAACTTTCCAAAGTTATCCAAAATGAAAAAGGTTTTTCAATTACATCCATAAGAAGTGACCATGGTGGTGAGTTTTGAAAATCATGTTTTTAAAAATTTTTGTGATGAACATGGCATAGAGTATAATTTTTTTGCTCCTAGAACTCCACAATAAAATGGAGTTGTAGAAAGGAAAAATCGATCTTTAGAAGAAATGGCGAGAACTATTTGTTGGTGTATGCCCTAGAGGCCAATACATTTTCTGTATTTACATACATTCTATTATGCTATTTTTATATATGAGGTATTTCATTTATTGTGTTCTTTTTTGATAAACATAATAAAGTCCTTAGAATAGTAAGTTTGATGCCATAGGACATCAAGTGGATGACTTGATTGTGAGATCCTTTTGGTTACAACACTATTCTTAAATGTCCCTAGTCAACTATTATTGTTAATTAGGACAACAATAATACATTGAGACTAGTATGTGCATAGACTGATGACCATATCTCACGGGTCATGGATATGAGATATCAAGTCTTCACATGGGTACATATTAGAGTAATGATGTACTGGATTGACCCACCATGAGAACGCTACATGGATCGTTACGTGAGTGTCATAAGCGATTCTCATAGTGACAATGGTGTTTGTGGTCCTTTGACTTGAAATCACTACGATTCCTACATGAGGAGTTGTGTGTTTTAATGCCATCAAACGTCATCTGTAACAAGGTGATTATAAAGTTGGTTATTGGACATACCGCGAATCATGCAGAGGGCAAAGTCTACTCGAATATTAGGAAACAAATGATTGGACTATACAAGGGTGACACATTCCATGCCTTGTGTTTAATCTAGATATCTTGACAAAGGGATTAAATGACACGGAAACATTGGTCATGGAAAGGTTATGTCAAATCACTGACATTCTTATTACTTGGGTAACACTGATGTGTTGCTAGATACCGTTCACTGCTTGTAATATTAAAATGAGATTTTAATATTACTGCCAACGTAATAAGAACCTGCAAGGTCACACACATAGAGCAGACTAAAATTGGAGCAATGGATCCAAGTTGGACTCGGATTCAAATATGAGCCGACTCATAATGTATGGTCTAGGGTTGCACGACTTACCCATCGCTACTCATACTCACTTAAGGCAGTCACTATTATAAATAGTACTGCTAAGGGGAATGCTAAGATACACAATTCAGAACCCTAGCCACACCTACAGAAAAGTGAGTGAGAGAGCGACAGGTTTATTCTCTTCTCTACGTAGCTAGCACTGTGTGAGAGACGTGAGACTTCTCTTTGCAGACATTAGACGTTTGTGAGTCTATTCGTGTGGATACCGCAAATACATCATTTCTATTACGGTGTTGGTGATTCACGCTTCAAGAGGTAAATCATTTAAAAACTCAAATTATGACTTTTTCGCATGGATCCTCAGTGGGAATCCCTATTTTCCGCTGCGTGATGTATCCACAAAAAATTCCCAACACTATGCTCAATGAAGCTTCTCTTCCTAAGTATTTCTGGGTTGATACGGTTAATATCACGTGTTATGTAATGAATAGGGCCCTGATAAGGCCAATTTTAAAGAAAACCCTATATGAATTGTACAAGGGAAGAAAGCCAAATATTTCATATTTTCATGTTTTTGGATGTAAATGTTTTCTTTTAAATAATGGAAAGGATAACTTGGGAAAGTTTGATGCTAAGTCTAATGAGGGTATATTTCTTGGTTATTAGAAATAAACTTGATGAAAATGGATTAATAACAAGAAACAAAGCTAGGTTGGTCGCTAAAGAATATAATCAAGAAGAAGGAATAGATTATGAAGAAACCTATGCACCTATAGCTAGATTAGAAGCTATTAGAATGTTACTTATATATGCTTGCATCATGGATTTTAAATTATATCAAATGGATGTTAAAAGTACTTTTCTAAATGGTTTTATTCAAGAGGAGGTATACATTGAACAACCTCCAGGTTTTGAAAATCATGAACTACCCAACCATGTTTTTAAACTCAAAAAGGCCTTGTATGGCTTAAAACAAGCTCCTAGAGCTTGGTATGAAATATTGACTAAGTTTCTTTTAGAAAATAATTTTTCAAGAGGAAAAGTCGATAGTACCCTTTTTATTAAAAATAAAAGGCATGATATTCTTCTTGTACAAGTATATATGGATGATATTATTTTTGGTGATACTAATGAATCCCTTTGCAAGGAATTTACTAAGACAATGCAGAATGAATTTGAAATGACAATGATGGGAGAGCTCAATTTCTTCCTTGGACTTCAAATCAAACAAACAAAGGAAGGGACCTTCATAAGTCAAACCAAATACTGCAAGGAACTGCTCAAAAAGTTCAAAATGAATAGTGCTAAATACATGGCTACTCCAATGGGCACTTCTTACTATTTGAACAAAGATGAAGGAGGTAAATATGTAAAAATAACGAAATACAGAGGTATGATTGGATCTCTCCTCTATCTTACTGCTAGTAGGCCAGATATTATGTTTAGTGTATGCATGTGTGCTAGATATCAGGCTAACCTTAAGGAATCTCATCTAAGTGCTGTTAAACATATAATAAAGTACCTAGTAGGCACTTCACAAATGGGCTTGTGGTACCTTAAGGGTGCCTCATATAGCCTAATAGGCTATTCCGACTTTGATTTTGCAGAATGCAAAATGGATAGGAAGATTACTAGTGGTACATGCCACTTGCTTGGTAGTTCTTTAGTTTCTTGGCATAGCATGAAGCAAACTAGTGTGGCTTTGTCTACCACTGAGGCTGAATATGTTAAAGCTGGGGTTTGTTGTGCTCAAATCCTATGAATAAAGTAATAACTTCTAGACTATGGTCTTCAGCTTGATCACATCCTGATAAGATGTGACAACACTAGTACAATAAATCTCTCTAAGAATCCTATTTTGCATTCTAGAAAAAAGCATATAGAGATAAGACATCATTTTATCAAAGATCACGTCCAAAAAAGGGGATTGCATTCTTGAATTTGTTAAAACATCTAAGCAACTTGCAGATATTTTTACTAAACCCCTAGCAAAAGAAGCATTCTTTTATATCGGAGGAGAATTGGGCATAATTGATCAATCCAACATATAAATGTTTGTAATTATTGCTTAATTATGGGTTTACCATTCTTGAATTATTACTGACTTGAGCGTTGGAGATATCCCAAATCTTATTTTGCAGGTACTTTATCATTGGGTAAGTTTTCCTCTCTTGAATTTCATTTTTCTGACCTGTGTTTTACTATTTTTCTAATAAGATTTATTCGAATAAATCTAAGCTTATTCGAATAAAAATTCGTTAGCTGCTTAAAAACGGTGTTGTGTATCAATGTTATTCGAATAACACTTCATTTATTCGAATAAACTGACTTCCATGTCATTTTTCTATATGCTATAGTTTTAGCTTTACTCGAATAAAGCTTAGCTTATTCAAATAAACTATAACTCATTTGTGTAGTTCTTAGTGCCTACTCTCTGCCCTATTCGAATAACACTAGCTTTATTCAAATAAAACCTGATAAATATGGATAAATGACCCTAGTATATTTTGATAAATGACTAGTATGTTTTGATTAATGACTAAACTTAACATGATTATTACTTTGATTCACTAACTACTTGCCAAGCTTGATTTTTTTCAATAAGATTTAATGGAGTAAGAAGAGTAGATGCAAAGGATCATGGAGCAAAGCATTTCAATGCAAGGATCATGAAGGAAAACTTGAAGAAGAAGCATCATGAAGAAAGAATTCAAGGAAGATCATTAGGAACCTTTTGGTAAAGAAAAAACTTAGTATAATTCTTTGATTAAGCTCTCTAAAATAAGTAAAAATGGTTTTTAAAAGTAAAAATGGACTAAGAATGAAAAAGGTTAATTAATAAGTCTGTACATCTATGTGTACATCAATGTACTTTCAGTTAATTAACTAATTTTTAATGAAAATCTCAGTGTACATTTATGTATAAGTGTTATACATCTATGTATACATCGATTGATTCTAGATGTACTTGGTCAGTAGCACTTTTGCATCTGCACATCGATTGGTATATCGATGCATAAGCCAAAATAGAAGCAAAGACTTTTTAAATAGCCATACAAATGATTAGGTAATTGATGTATGAACTTCTGGGCTGAAATTGCAAATGTTTCTCAAGAACAACATCGATATACACATGTGTATATCATTCAAGATCTAGAACATCCAAGAACATAATCAATTAGGAAATTGATGTACACACGTTGTAAGAAGTGAAATTTTGTTTAATACATTTGTGTACTAATCAATTGACTGATAACATAATTTTTTTTAAGTTTGTTTTGATCTTAACTGAATTGTAAAGTGTGTCCAATGAATCTATTTTGAAATATACCTATATAAGGACATTGGCAAACACTTTCTCAATAACAACTCATTCAAAAACTTGAGATCAAATACACAAATACTGAGAAAGCTTTTCATTGAAAATCTGAGTATTTTTCTGTAGAGCTTCAAATTATAATATCTGATTTCTTGAATCTAATTCATTCTTTTCGTATTGTAAAAGAGAGATAAGAGAGAAGGTTCTCTCGCTGATTAAATCAAGAGTAGAAGGGACTCTTGGTGCTATGCAAGAGTAGAAGGAACTCTTGTGGGAATTGCAAGATTGCTTTGACTAGAAAAGTTGTCATTTGGGTAGAATGAACCAAGAAGTGAAGCTTGTGTAAAGAATCTTGTAAATTGATTTTTAATAGTGGACGAAACTCACAGTCATGTGGGGACTAGATGTAGGTTACCAGAGGAGGTAGTTGAACTAGGATAAAACTCCGTTTGTAATTTTCTCTATCCCTTAACTCTTTATTTGCTTTATTTTTTAATGTATGAATTAAGTAATATGTTAGGGATGCTTGCATGATTTGATTAGTTTATGATCTTGTTCATATCTAAAATCAAACTTATTATTAATATTTCTTTATAAGTTTCAAGTCTTGATAGAAATACATCTTGCAAAAACACATTTTATTTTGTTGGTTGACAAAATCTTTTTCATAGTTAAAGAAAAGAATCTGTTTTTCCAAAAAAAGGGAGAAGTTTCAAAAAGTTATCATACTCAATTCAACCCCCCTTCTTGAGTATTACGAAGCCACAACCAACAAGTAGTACCAGAGCTTTCACTCTTGTGTAAATCTTAACAGCTTAGAGGATGGCTTCAAATGACATCTTGGGAGAAGGGGCTTCCTTGGAAAGACCCCCTGCTTTCAATGACACTGCCTATATGTATTGGAAAGAAAGGATGTTAATATTCCTTAAGGCTAGTGGCATTGATGTATTAGATGCTGTTGAGAATGGTCCATACATTCCTCACACTCTTGATGCAAATGGCACTAAGAAAGAAAAACCTAGAAGTGAATGGGATGATGATGACGGAAAGAGAGTAAGTTATAATACTAAAGCTAAGAATATTATAACTGCTGCCTTAAGTTATGATGAATTTTTCAGGGTCTCAAATTGTAAGACAGCTAAGCAAATGTGGGATACACTACAAATTACTCATGAAGGAAGCAGTGATGTAAAGAGAGCAAGAATGAACTCACTCATGCACGAGTATGAACTCTTTCACATGAAGAATGGTGAAGACATCAATGATATGCAAAGGAGGTTCACTCATATAGTGAATCAGCTGAATGGACTTGGAATGAGCATTTCAGATGAACAACAAATCAACAAGATTATGAGATGTTTGACAAGAGAATGACAACCAAAGATTACTGCTATAGCTAAATCAAAGGACTTAGCAACCATGAATATTGCTACACTATTTGGAAAACTTAAAGAGCACGAGATGAAGTTGCATAGATTGAATGACCATGAAGAGAATGAGAAAAATAAAAGAGGCTTATCACTTAAAGCACATGTCTCCAAAGAAAATTTTGACAGTGATGAATATGAAGAATATGAAAAAGATGATGAATCTGAAGAGGATATGGGACTACTAGTTAAAAAGTTTAAGAGATTCCTTAAAAAGAAGAAAATTTTCAATAAAAGGCCCTCAAACTTCTTTTCAAAGAAGAACACTTCAAAAGCTGAAAGTTCAACATCAAATGTGAAGTGCTATGAATATGGTAAACCTAGTCATTACAAGAATGAGTGTCCTAAACTTCAAAAGAAGGACAAGCATGACAATCATGAGTCCAAGGACAAAAAGAATATAAAGCCAAGAAGAGCATACATAGCCTGGGAGGAGAATGATATGGATTCCTTTGAAGATTCTGAGGAAGAAGAGGCCAATCTTTGTCTCATGACTAACCATCAAAATGACAATGAAGATAGGTAAATGAAATACCCCTACCTATGATGAATTGCATAGTGAATATCTGAAAATTACTAAGCAATTAATGTCATCTAAGAAAGTCATTGCTAAACAATGTAGTGATTATGCATCTTTTCAAATTAAGATTAAAGAATTAAAAGCTAAGAACAATAGGCTAAGTGCATCTAGTTTTACATGTTCTAATTGCAATTTTCAGGAAAAAGAAGTAGAAAAACTGAAAACCACTCTATCTAAATTTACAATGGGAAGAGATAATCTAAATGCCATATTAGGACAGCAAAAAGGAGTATATGACAAAGCTAGAATAGGGTATAAACCAGCAATGCATGAAAAGGTTTTTAAGAAACTATTTGTTGCACCTAAATCCTCTATTAGTTCTTTTGTTAAATGTTTCTATTGTGCAAGAAAAGGATATACAGCTTCTACATGTTATTTTAGAAATCCTTCAAAGATTAGTGTTAAACAAATTTGGGTTCCCAAGGGAACATATGTTATGACTAACAACAAAGGAACCAACAAAATTTGGGTACCTAAGACAAATGCTTAGAATCTATTTTGTAGGTATGTTTGAGAGCTAAAAGTTCAAATTGATATCTTGATAGTAGCTACTCCAAACATATGACTGGAGATATCACAAGGTTCTTATCCTTCACTCCCAAACAAGGTGGAAGTGTCACCTATGGTGATAACAACAAAGGAAGGATCTTAGGAGTTAGAATAATTGGAAGAAGCACAACTACCAAGATAGAAGATGTACTATATGTGGAAGGGCTCAAGCACAATTTACTAAGCATTAGCCAACTATATGATAAATGTTATAAGGTACTCTTTAACTCTAGTAGTTGCATTATAGAAAATAAGTATGATAGTAATGCAAACTTGATAGGTAATCGATTAAATAATATATACATGATAGATTTAAAGAGTATTTCTGCTAGTGATGTATATTGTTTAATATCTAAGGAATAGGAGAATTGGTTATGGCATGGAAGAATAGGACATATTCATATGGATCATCTAAACAAACTCATTTCTAAAGAATTGGTAATTGGACTTCCTAAAATCAAGTTCTCAAAAGATGGTTTATGTGATGCATGCCAAAAGGGCAAGTAAACTAAAGTATCTTTTAAGGCTAAGAATATAGTTTCAACTGAAAGACCTTTACAACTACTGCACATGGACTTATTTGGACCTTCTAGGACCAAAAGTTTTGGAAGAAATTTGTATGCATTAGTTATAGTTGATGATTATTCTAGATTTACATGGACCTTCTTCTTAGCACATAAGAATGAAGCTTTTACAGCTTTTAAGAAAATGGTATTATAGTAGGGAATAAAGCTATATTAGTAACCAAAGGCTATAATCAAGAAGAAGGAATTGACTATGATGAGACATATGCACCTATGGCTAGATTAGAAGCTATTAGAATGTTGTTAGCATATGCATGTATCATAGATTTTTAATTATATCAAATGGATGGTAAGAGTGCATTCCTAAATGGATATATACAAGAAGAAGTGTATGTAGGTCAACCCCCTGGATTTGAAATAAATGAATTTCCTTATCATGTGTATAAACTCACTAAAGTCTTGTATGGACTTAAACATGCTCCAAGAGCTTGGTATGAAAGGCTAAGTAATTTCTTACTTCAAAAAGGATTTATAAGAGGAAAAGTTGACACAATACTATTCACTAAAAGAAAAGCACAAAACATACTACTTGTTCAAATTTATGTTGATGATATTATATTTGGTTCTACTAATGAATCTTTGTGTAAAGAATTTGCCAAACTAATGCAAAACGAGTTTGAAATGTCTATGATGGGAGAGCTTACATTCTTCCTTGGACTACAAATCAAACAATGTGATGATGGGACTTTCATAAGCCAAACTAAGTACTGCAAAGAACTATTAAAGAAGTTTAGAATGAAGAATGCAAAGGAAATGGCTACTCCAATGAGTCCATCATGCTACTTAGACAAAGATGAGAAAGGTAAATTAGTAGATGTTTCCAAGTACAGAGGTATGATTAGTTCCTTACTCTATCTAACTGCAAGTTGACCTGATATAATGTTCAGTGTTTGTATGTGTGCTAGATACCAATCTAATCCTAAGGAATCACACTTAACTACTTTAAAAAGAATCATAAAATATTTATTAGGAACTAAAGAAATGGGATTATGGTATGTTAAAGGATCAACATGTAACTTAGTAGGATATTCTAATTCTGACTTTGCTGGATGCAAGTTAGATAGGAAAAGTAGTAGTAGAACTTGCCACCTTCTAGGAAACTCATTAGTTTCTTGGTTTAGTAAGAAACAAACAAGTGTGGCTTTATCAACTACTGAAGCAGAATATGTTGTAGCAGGAAGTTGTTGTGCACAAATTATTTGGATGAAATAATAACTTATTGACTATGATGTTCTCTTAGAGAGAGTTCCAATCAAATGTGATAATACTAGTGCTATAAATCTCACTAAGAATCCTATAATGCATTCAAGAACTAAACACATTGAGATAAGACATTATTTCATAAGGGATCACATTCAAAGTGGAGATATAATCATTGAATATATTGATACATGTAAGCAATTAGCTTATATTTTCACTAAACCATTGGCTAAAGAAAGCTTTTTCTACATAAGAAGAGATTTAGGAATAATTGATCCTACCTATGCTTGATGTTTTGAATGTTGAATGCATGATAATTTGATGTTTGATGTCTGTACATCGATTAATCAATCGATTATTTTGATCAAATAGGTACAGGATATTATGTAAATCGATTGACACATCGATTAATCTGCTATGAAAACGTGAAAATTTTAATTTGATCTGCTATACATCGATTATCACATCGATTGAATTACTGATCTCAGATGCACTACTCACTATAAATGCCTATGCATCAATTGATACATCGATTAGCAATGGATTAAAAATCTGACCCTACCTATGCATCGATTGTAACATCGATTGAGTGTTAGTTCTAAAATTTAGGACTCACTAACTTATCCTATACATCGATTTGTACATCGATTGGGTGTATGCAGCAATTGTTGGACTCTCTGACATTGCTTATATATCGATGCACACATCGATTGAGTTTAAGTTTTTAGAACTTGGTACTCTCTGACTTAGCTTATACATTGATTAATACATCGATGTACTTGGTTTAAAATTCAAAATTTTGATGCTAAGTACATCAATTAGCACATGTTTATAGGATGAAAAACCCTTTAATACATTGATTGGGTAATCGATTGACTGATCTGGGTTTATAAATTTTAATCCTTCCCTCCAAATATTTTATTTTCAAATCAAAGTTACAAAGACCCAAACCTAGCAGAGCTCAAAATCATTTCCAATGGCTCGTGTGAAGCAACCTGGACCCTCTACACATGTTCCCTCTAACTCCACATCTTCTTCCTCAACTCGGTCTTCCACACCTCAACATGTTTCACGTATAGCAACCCCTGCACGCCCTAAAAGGAAAGGAACTAAGAAAACTCAAATTTCTCAAAGGATTGATAAGCTTCCAATCAAAAGTTTGAAGAAGACACAAGACAAGGGTAAGAAGGTAGCTGAATATTCAAAACCAGCACCCAAGAAACAAGAAAAGAAGAAGAAAATGGTGAAAGAAGTACCTAAAAAGAAGACTGTTCAAAAGAAAAGAAAGAGAACAGAGGAAGAAGACGAAGATGATGAAGGAGTTACTGAGATTGAACTTCTCAAGAGGTATTTTTCTGATGAGGAGTACATCATGCTTTACAAGAATAATTTTAAAAATTGGGATATTCACGAGACTAGGACTGTAGATTTTAACTATTTTCAGGTCAATGAGTTTACTTTTCACAAGATTTTAGAGGAGTATAAGCTGAGTGAATTTTTACAACTTAAGAGTGATATTTACCCTACATTGATCAAAGCATTTTACTGTACATTTGAGATGGACAATGAGGGATTTTCTGCTAAGGTGAAGAACACAAGAATTGAGATGACTTTTGATGAGTTTGCTCAATTTACTTGACAAGATTACAAAGGAAGTAATCTTGTTGGCACTGGACCAGACAGTGTATGGATTAAGAACTTTGACAAGGAAGAAGCAATGAAGGTGCTTCTAGTGCATCAGAAGGAAGACTGATCAACATCAGCTCTACGCACATTCAGCATAGGCTCCTGCAATATGTGCTGAGCAGGATGCTTTTACCAAGATCTGGAAATCATGCTATGTTGCAGCACAATGATATTCTGCTGCTCTGGGCTATGATACAGAAGAAGCAGATGAGTTGGAGCTTCATAATTGCAAGGCACATGCTGGATTGCAAAATCAGTGGAACTACCCTACCCTATCCTGGATTAGTGGTGAGATTGCTAGAGCATTGATCTGTTGATTATTCCTATATTTTAATCGCCTTGTAATTGATTCATTGAACTCCATTTGTGCTTAATCGTCATCATTTAGCTTAGTTTCTGATATCAAACCCTAATTGGAACATTACTATGAAACTTTGCTTAAATGTGTTTATTAGCACTCATAATTGAATTATGATTTTCAGTCACTGGGTTTCTTAAGGTTCAATTAGGTTTAATTAAGTTGGTTTTGACACATTTTATGATATTGAGCCTAATTGGATCATTGAAGGAATTATTGCATGAATTAGCCCTAATTTATTTCTTTGATAGTGTTTAGTAAACTAGCTATAATTTGAGTTTCAATTATCTGATTGATGTGATTTTAGTATTGTAGGAAAACTAAGACAATTCTCTAGTACTTCCATGAAGACCTCAAAGGCCCAATCACACGTTTGGATAACTCAAATTGGAGTTGAAGCAAGAACTACAATGCTGATCCTGACAGCTTGACCTATGCATACTGTGCATGACATAACTCGAGCTACAAGTTGTCAAATGGGCTGACATTTTGATGGTTGATAGTTAAGATCCAAATCTACAACTTTCATGTTGAATACTTTTCTAGATTTGGAGATCTAATAGGTCATATTGAGCTTGGAAGTCAGATTATAGGGCCAGAGTCAAATCACAGGGCCTGCGTCAGATTACAGGGCCTAGGCTGCGTAAAAAAATACACGGCCTAGGCCGTGTATGGCTCTGACTTTACAATTAAAAATAGTAGATTTTGATCCTCCAGGCAGTGTCATACATGGCCTAGGCCGTGTATGCATACACAGCCGTGTATTTGTGTCAGAAACTCAATTATTGAAACTTCTACGAGAAATTTATGTTGGAATTGACACTCTTGGCACGTTTTGAAGGGAGTTCTGACCTAGGAGAGCAGCTACAACTCCTTGAAGAAGGAGAAGGGAGTCTTGGATCAAAGATTGGAGTCTCGGGTTCGAGCAATCGGAGATCCATCATCCTCAATCCTCAGAAACTCGTTTGCTATTTAGTTTTTCTTCTGCACTTTGTTTCTTATGTTGTTCTTTCTCAGTTTTTCTTGTGATTTTGTTCTAGCTATGTGTAACTAAACCTCCCTTGGTTAAGGGGGTGATGAAACCACTAGTATTGATGTTGTGAATCTTGTATATTTGATTATTTAAATACAGTTATGTTTTTATTCATATATTTCTGAATCTATTGTTGGTATGAAGGTTTTTGTATTTGTTCCTACTTTAAAAGTGGTAAATCTGGGTTTATTATGCGCGGTTGCGGTAGTAGATCTAGCGAAATATATGTTCTAAGTAATTTAATCCCAGTGTGTGATTAGATCTTAGTGTAATTGGTTTTCTAAATCTTAATGCAATTGTTGGATAGTTGTAAGAACGGTTGCTTTATAACTAATCAGTGATTAGGAGTTGATTTGAGCGGTTGCTGAATTGGCCAACACGTAAGGAAAACAGAGATTTACTCTCACAATTGCGTAAAAACATAATTGAGCATGTTGGAATAAAAGGATATGTGGATTTACATCATCATATAAATCTAGTGGTGGATTCAATCTCTTAACCAATTTTCTTATATTGTTGATTTCAGTTTGTTTATTGTTATTATTTTTTTGAAGCTGTTCATTGTTCATCAAAACTCCAAAAACCCCCTATTTACTATTTATTGTCAATCAGAGTCTAAATTAGGAATTGTTTAATAGTGTTGATTGAATTGGTTCTCTGTGGATCGACCCTTACTAACTTCAACTAGTTGTAAGGTTTTTATTTTCTGGTGGGCCTAACAACTGATTTTTATCTGAATTTTAATCACTATATCCTCACGCATCAAGCATTTTGGAGTCTCTCTGGATAATGAATAGAGGTTTTAGGCTAGGCAGGTCACTCACAAGTTTAGTAAAGAGACCATTAGCAAGATGAAGCTTGCTAAAGTGAATGAAGAGTAGGTGAGGATAGTTGGTGAAGAGCCAAGAGCTGCTGTGGAAAACTCAGAGCTGAATAGCAAGATGGATAAGCTGATCCAAATGTTTCAGAACTTTGAGAATAGGCAAATCAAACATCATTTGATGTTAAAACAGTCTATTGATTTTCTAAATATCAGACTTAACACATCGGAAGGTCAAATGGCCACTTTGCATCAAAATGTAGGTATTTCCATCACTGCACCTCTAGAAGTTCATCCCACTTCTGAAGATATTATGAACATGGCTAGAGAAGCTGCTGCTGCTGCACCTAAAGAAAAAGGTAATCCTGAAGAACAAGCAGCCCAAGCTTCACAGCACACTGAAGAACTAAAGACCAATGAAGATGTTTAGATCTTATGGTGTCTTAAGTGTGTCTATAATGATGTTAACATGCTGTTTTTGATGTTTTATTTTAGTATTTTCAATTTTAATCTTTCTTTGAACAATGATGAATATAAATGACTGTATAACTTGTTTTAATTATGCTAATATGAATGAATGAATCTTTGATATCAATGAATGGTTGAATTTCTAGTATGTACCTTGTTTTACATGCTTTTATTACTTTGAATCTTCCACACATGTTCTTTTTAATAATGACAAAGGGGGAGAATGGGTACCATACTTGAAATAATACAACTTGAACTATTAATCTAAAATAATAATGCAATGATCCTATATATGTTCAAATGATAAGAACTGTCAATTAGACAGGGGGAGTAAATGGTAAACAAATGTTGTATTTTATTACTCTGATATTTCTAGTTACTTCCTAAGATATATTGAATGTTAAACATGAAATGTATGGTAAGTTTGTCATCAATCAAAAAGAGGGAGTTTGTGGATAAATGACCCTAGTATGTTTTGATAAATGACTAGTATGTTTTGATTAATGACTAAACTTAACATTATTATTACTTTGATTCACTAACTACTTGCCAAGCTTGATTTTTTTTCAATGAGATTTAATGGAGCAATAAAAGTGGATGCAAAGGATCATGGAGCAAAGCACTTCAATGCAAGGATCAAGGAGTAAAGCATTTCAATGCAAGGATCATGAAGGAAAACTTGAAGAAGGAGCATCATGAAGAAGGAATTCAAGGAAGATCATTAGGAACCTTTTTGTAAAGAAAAGACTTAGTATAATTCTTTGATTAAGCTCTCTAAAATAAGTAAAAATGGTTTTCAAAAGTAAAAATGGAATAAGAATGAAAAAGGTTAATTAATAAGTCTGTACATCTATGTATACATCAATGTACTTTCAGTTAATTAACTAACTTTTAATGAAAACCTTAGTGTACATCTATGTATAAATGTTATACATCTATGTATACATCGATTGATTCTGGACGTACTTGGTCAGCATGCACTTTTGCATCTGCACATCAATTGGTACATCGATGCATAAGCCAAAACAGAAGCAAGGACTTCTTAAATAGCCATACAATCGATTAGGTAATCGATGTATGAACTTCTGGGTTGAAATTGTAAATGTTTCTCAAGAACAACATCGATGTACACATGTGAGTATCACTCAAGATCAAGAACATCCAAGAACACAATCGATTAGGCAATCGATGTATACACGTTGTAAGAAGTGAAATTTTGTTTAATATATCCGTGTACTAATCGATTGACTGATAACAGAATTTTTTTTTAAGTTTGTTTTGATCTTAACTGAATTGTAAAGTGTGTCCAATGAATCTATTTTGAAATATACCTATATAAGGACATTGGCAAACATTTTCTCAATAAAAACTTATTCAAAAACTTGAGATCAAACACACAAATACTAAGAGAGCTTGTCATTGAAAATCTAAGTATTTTTCTATAGAGCTTCAAATTGTAATATCTGATTTCTTGAATCTGATTCAATCTTTTCATATTATAAAAGAGAGATAAGAGAGAAGGTTCTCTCGTTGATTAAATTAAGAGTAGAAGGGACTCTTGGTGCTGTGCAAGAGTAGAAGGAACTCTTGTAGGAATTGCAAGATTGCTTTGACTAGAAAAACTGTCATTTGGGTAGAAGGAACCAAGAAGTGAAGCTTGTGTAAAGAATCTTGTAAATTGATTTTTAATAGTGGATGAAACTCACAGTCATGTGGGGACTGGATGTAGGTTACCAGAGGAGGTAGCTGAACTAGGATAAAACTCGGTTTGTAATTTTCTCTATCTCTTAACTCTTTATTTGCTTTATTTTTGAATATATGAATTAAGCAATATGTTAGGGATGCTTGCATGATTTGATTAGTTTATTATCTTGTTCATATTTGAAATCAATCTTATTGTTAATATTTCTTTATAAGTTTCAAGTCTTGATAGAAATACATCTTGCAAAAACACATTTTGTTTTGTTGGTTGACAAAATCTTTTTCATAGTTAAAGAAAAAAATCTATTTTTGCAAAAAGGGGAGAAGTTTCAAAAAGTTATCATACTCAATTCAACCCCCCTTCTTAAGTATTACGAAGCCACAACCAATAATAAAAAGCCAAAACATTTAGCTTTCCCTACCTCTCTATTTGAATAGATCATCAGCTATTAGAATAAACCCTAGCTGGAATCCCATGACTTTTGAGTTTCCACGAAGGGTTATTCGAATAACCCCCTTGGTTATTCGAATAATTTTAGGCCTCCTATTTAAAGTCCACACTGCGCGTTCAAGCTGTTTCATTCTCCCTTTCTCTCTATTTATTCTCTCTGCTCATTTCTCCCCTGCCCACACCGCCACCATCTCTTTACTCACCTCCACCATTGTTGTCTCTCTCTCTCTCTTCTAAACCTCTGATCACCATGGCCTCCTCCTCCTCTCGTGTAAAGCGTCCTCGACGAAGAATGCCCCCTGCAATAATCCACTCGACTTGCGAAGGCTCTCCACCAATGAAGAACATTGTGGCCACTTCATCACACACTTTTAGGAGTGAAATCTTGTCCAGCCCAAATACCTTCAGCTCTCTTTTTTCCAACATAATAGAGGCTTCGATTTTCTGTCCCTATTGCAAAATCAAGGAGTTCTGCCGCTCTGTTCTCACCTGGCTGTCCTCTACCCTGCTCTGGCCAAGATATTCTACTGTAATCTGGTGATTGTTGGCCAGGACCTTCTCTCTAAAGTCTACGATCATAACATCATCATCACTCTGCAGGACTGGGAGACAATGTTTGGGTTGCAGTTCACTGGCACACCCATTAAAGAAGATGATAACCCTCTTATTCAGGAGTTCAACAGGAATCGAGCAATTGAAGACCTGCTGAAGCCTGGGCTAGCTTTTCCTGACAAGGGCCTCAAAGGAGGCATGCTAAAGAGCCAAGATAGGCTCCTGCATTATGCTTTTGCACATATCCTGACACCACATGGTGGGAATTATGCCTATCTTGGTGAAGATGACATCTTCATGCTCTAGATCCTGAAGAATGGTCATAAAATCAACTAGCCTGTATTCATCATGAAGCATATAATGAAAGCCAAGGGCAAGGAAAAATCTGAATTGCCTTATGGCATTCTCATCACTACCTTGATTAGCAAGTATCCTCAGGTGTTGGAGACTGAGCGCGTCATCGCTTTGACTTATCACAATGTCTTCGGAGCCCACACTTTGCGCAAAATGAAGATGATCAGAACTGATGAAGGCTGGGTGTACCCAGATGAGGTTGCAGATGATGAGTTTGACCAGAGGAGCCTGCTGCCCTTGCTCCAGTGACTTTGGAACAGATCATGGCTACCTTGCGCGATAACCGTGTTTATATGGAAAACACCTTCTTTATTCTTTTTGATAGAATAGAAGGTGTTGAATGTGAGGTTGCTGCTTTACGAGTTACATCACCTGCTCCTGCACCTAACTCTCCGCCCCTGCCACTGGATGCTTATTTCTAGGAGCTTTAGATCTTAGGATCTTTATTTTTGCTCTGTTTTATTTATTTGCCATTGTACTTGCATCACCTTTGATCAATGAATAAATGATGTTTTTATGGCCTATCGAAATGTGATTTACAATTCTTCATTTGATTTATTCCCTGTACTTATATTTGGATATTTATCTATGGGACTTACCCCTCCTTTTTGCTCATGACAAAAGGGGGAGAAAAATTTGAATTTATTTGAGAAAAGACAGGTAAAATTAACAAGAGAAATTGGATTACAAAAGTAAGGGGAAGCTATGCACATCTCTGATATACATTACCTCTTATAAGTAAAAAGGGGGAGTAAGCTTTTAATAACTCTTTATGAATTCTAATTATACGCACTAATTCTTTTCTCAATGCTAGTTTGTCATCATCAAAAAGGGGGAGAATGTGATTGAACATATGTCTTTGAAGAACGATTTTGATGACAACAAACATGAAGATAAAAATGAAGATGATGGGAAGACAAAATATAAGTACAAAAAGATTAACCGAAAAGTAAGGGCGTCCTAAATGTTGCCTACTCAATCTAATATTTAGGTCTCCCATATAGTAAATACTCTCTCTCTCTAAATCAACAGTCCACGCCTCATCTCCTCCAATGAATGTCAGCTTCAGGTAGCCAAGGAAACTAGGCATCTCCATTTCTTCAAAACTCAACGTCCTCAGCAAGAATCTGCTCCTCCTCAGCTTCTCGCTCTACTTCTTGCTCGACGTCTTAACAAATAGAAATATAGTACAGAACATGCATACAAAGAGGTGAGATCACTATGCCAATACCAGTATGGTAGCAATAAAGATAAACACATACAATATCTCATACAGTTATCATACCATAACTACAGTTATTCTACTAACATCATTATCATCACAAAAACATGTAATAAACAACATTTACGATCATGCCACTTCCAATAATCAAATATTCAATAAATCAATTATCATAAACATAATTACGATAATACCCTCAATAGCTACATGTATGCACACAGACTCAATTTCTTACTCCTTGGAGCTACAACTCAGGTCAGAGAGAGTGATCGAAAAGATTTGTCGGTACCAACATGCCTCGGACCTCATGCTCAATCTTGCACATCTAGCATATACACAACAGTCTTTATCAGATCTTGATTAAGGATAGTGTCTCGGTTAGGATCATTGGTGTGTTGCGTCGGTCTAACCTACGGCACAGAAGAGCTACCAACTGCTCATTGTAGGCAACCCGCACCCCAATGCCCCCATGGTCAACTAGTGACTTACACTACGCATATCACACCCACTCAAGAGGTGTAGTCTCTCCTAGGCAACTAGCCTCATACAGTCCATCGGACCTTTCCAATGCATGTACTATGCACTATTCACATTTCCAATTTATATTACATATTCGGGGTCCACACAATAATCTAACAGTATTATTACTGTATTTTAATTGCGTATTCATATTCTCGCATTTTCTTAATTGCGACTCAATTCTGTCGCCTTTTCAAAATCGCGTAGTCATTTTCTAACATTTTCCAATCGCGTAAATATTTTTCATACGTTTTAAATCCAAAAATATTATTTTTCTCATTTAATACTAAAAATTCACTTTATTTTCCATATTTGCATAATAGTCCCTCAAAAACTCATATTTATGAAATAGTCCCTCAAAAATTAATATTTACAAAATAGTCCCTCATAAATTAATATTTACAAAATAGTCCCTCATAAAATTCATATTTACAAAATAGTCCCTCAAAATTAATATTTACAATATGACCCTCTAAAAATAATATTTATAATATGACCCCTCTAAAAATAAGTATTTATACAATGGCCCCTTATTTACATAATATTTATAATTTAGTCCCTATTTTATAAAAATTTGTGATATAACCCCTCTAAAAATTAGTAATTGTACTGTTTCCCAAAAATTGTTATTTCTTTTATTTACTTCACATAAAAATCATTTTACTTTGCTATACTTAAACTTTTCCAAATTCATTTAAATCTCTCAGTTCTCATTTTAATTCATCAATTTGAGGACTTTGGTCCTCTTTTCCATGGTATGGCCTCAGTGCTCTTTGGAGCACTCATACAATTGATTCATCATGTTATTCATATCCTAAATTATACATACATTCTCATGCTTTCATAATTATATAGACACACATAATATCAAAGCTTTAAGCATTTTATCACACATGCAAGCATAGAAACAATACCATACACATCACAAATACAATCAAAGCACATCAAACAATAGGTGAATAAACCCTTATGGGTTTTTCACCAAACAAAACCATCCCCACACCACCAAAACTTGGTTGGTGAGGTTAAATCTCCCTCTTACCTCTTGAAGACAAGCCTTTCAAGCTCCTCTCCTTCTCCTTGATTTCGTACAAGCCACAATCAATTCCTAACAATTCTAAAACAAATAGTAAAATCACATACAAAGCTTAATAATGATAAACCATGGAACAAATATGATTTAGAAAATCACAAACATGAATTTAAATCATAAAAACCAAAGTTTACCTCTAGGGAAGTAAGGTAGAAGTTGGATTTTGAAGCACTTAGAGTGGGATTTTGAGAAAACTTCTTAAATGGAAAGTGTTTAGAATGTTGTCTAGCTTTAGGAAATGGTGAGAGTGAAAATTATAGGTGAGTGATGGTGTATTTGGTGTTGGGGGCCGAACCTATGGAGAGAAAATGGAAGGAAAATATGCTTTGGTGTTCTTGAATTTTTTTGAGAGAAAAATGAAGCTAAGTCTTTGGTGAGAGAAAATGAAATTGTGAGAGTGAAAATAGAAGAGCTGCTGCCGTGAGAGTGTAGGGAATTTTAGTGATATACTTGACTCAAAATATCACCAATTGAGTGCACATGCATGTGCACATGGCATATGTCATCAACTTGACTTGCATGGCTATTTGGATGGTTCAAGAATCATGGAGAAGCCTCTCCAAGGCTGCTGGCTGGCCGTGTGGTTCAAGGGTGTTTAGGGGTTTAATTTGTGTTCAATTTAAGTCTAATTAATTGCTAATCAAATAGCTAATTAATTAGGTTTAGTTTCCTAATCAATCTTAATTAATTAGACATATAATTACATATATTATAACCTCTAATTAAAATTAGGATATCTAATTAAGAATTAAATTATAACTAATTAATAATTAAGTTAGTTTACTTAGCTTGTTAATTACGCTATTAGATTAACCAAATTAGGTTTAATTAGTTACTAATCAAAGTCAAGCCACTATTGTTGACTTCATCTTAGCCATTGAAATTAACTTGGTTTCCTATCCATTGATCTCATTTACGGTGGATATTACTTAGTGGTTTTATCAGGATTCGTTTTACACCATTGATCGGATCAACGGTTATGATCAAAAGCATCTAAATTATGCTTTTTATCCAAAGGCCCATATTAAAGTCTATGCTTATTTATTTGACTTCTTCCTATTGGTTTAAAATAGTCAAGCCACCTATTTTGACTGATTCTTATTGGTTTAGAAGTTGTCTAGTCAGAATCGTTGACTGCTATACTAAACGCGGGTCCCACGGACTTTTCGGGTCCATGTTAAGCAGATTTCTACTATTTTTAAGACAGTAGGTACTGTCACATAAAATAATATTATAATAATATAAAATTATTTTATTGCACATTTAAATCCTAAAAATTAAAAGTTTAATATATATATTAATCAGAATTAGATTTAGTAAGATCCCCCAGCTCCAATTAATTAAAATAAGATTTTTTCGGTCAAGAAAAATATTATTTTCTTGACTCGAAGCAAATTACACAAAATGATCAAAAATGATCTCAGAACAGTCAAACTATTTTTATAACACACACAAAATACAAAATAGCGTAATTCTGCTATTACTATTAACATAGTCAGAATTTGGTGTGTTACAGGGTGAGGTATCCCTCTAAGGTTTGCGTAAGGGTGAGGTATCCCTGCAGGCTGAGATTTTAGCACAAGGGTAGAGTTTCTCTGTGTCTGAAAAGTGCTCTATTTTTTAACGGTAGCAAGCACCTATTGAAGGTTGTATTACATATTGAAAAATCTTGGATAGTTTTTCAAGGACTGGACATAGACCACAAGTGGGTTAGTGGTTGAACCAAGATAAATATTGTTCCTGCTCTTCTTCTCTTTATCTCTTTATTTAACACAATTTAATTTTATTACATATTTATTTATTTGCTATTCTTAAAGCTCTTCTTCTTCATCTTGCAATTTCTCTTTTTATTTAATAGCTTCTATACTTGTGTTTATTTTAAAAGTATTTGTGAAAAATTTTTCAACTTAATTCACCCCCTTCTTGAGTACTGGAAGCCACTTGGTAACACCCTAGGTTAAGTTAAAACTTATGGAATTGAACTAAGAAGCTTTCAAGTATTCAATTTAATCTGTTTCCATTCTCAGATTAGTCTTCATCCTTTATTTTACATTTGCTCATAATTTTGTGATTTTTTGAGCTGCTTGTCTGTTTAGTTTGGTCTTTGAACATTATCTCAATGTCATTAAAATTGTAAAACTAATTCATCTGATCTTCCAAAATTTAATACAACTCATTTCAATCCTTTATGACTTAGAAATAAATGTTTCATATTTATTTCTATCTTCGTAGCTATTTAAGCTAATTTCTGAGCTATTTCTCAACTTCAGTGTTATAGATTTATGCTCAAATCTATCCAAATCATTATCAAAATTATCAAATAAATTCCATCAATTTTATTGAGCTACTATAACCCTGATTAGGATTATTAGGTTAGGGAGGATGTTACATTTCTTCCCTTTTTATAAATTTTGTCCTCAAAATTTGATTTACCTCATTCAAAAAGCTCTGGATAATCTTTCATCAAGTAGGATTCGAGTTCCCAAGTGGCCTCTTCTGAGTCACCTCCATCCCATAACACCTTTAATAATTCCCTCCGAGTTCTTTCATAGCCCTATCCATGATCCTTACAAGTCTAACCACATAAGTTAAATCCTTACAAGTTCTTTCAAATTTTAACTGTAGTGATCTGGAGTATACTTTCAAGGTTAGGAAACATGGAAAACATCATGGAGGTTTAACAAACTAGGGGGTAAGGCTATTTGATAAACAACTAGTCTGACTCTTCTCAAAATTTGAAAGGGACCTAGAAACCGAGGAGTCAACTTTCTAGTTTTAATAGCCCTACCAACTCCCGTAGTAGGAGCGACTCTAAGGAACACATGTTCTCCTTCATTGAATTCCAAAGGTCTTCTTCTCTTATTCGCATAACTTTTCTGCCTACTTTGGGCTGCTATCATCCTATCCTTGATCATTTTGGTTTGTTCTATGGTTTGTTGTATCAAAAGCTTTTTGCAAGACTCCCTAAAATATAGAGGTGAATCGAGGATCTCTATATGATATTATACTAGAGGGAATTCCATGCAATTTGACTATTTCTTGGAGGTATAGCTAGGCTAAACTATCTAATGGCCAATTAGCCTTTTGGCTAAAAAGTGTGCAAATTCTGTCAATCTGTCCACTATAACCCAAATGGTATCTTGGCTTGACTGAGTCCTTGGCAATCCCATCACTAAATCCATTGATATGCTTTCCCATTTCCACTCGGGGATTTTCAAGGATTAAAGAAGTCCTGAAGGTCTCTAGTGTTCTATCTTCACCTTTTGACAAATAAAACATTTGGACACATAATCCACTATATTGCCTTTCATATTTGGCCCCTAGAACATCTTTTTTTTTAGGTCTTAGTACATTTTTGTGGCTCTAGGATGAATGGTGTATCTACTCTTATGGGCTTCTTTTAAAATCTTTTCTTTAATTTCATTTTCTCTTGGAACACAAAGTCTATCTCTAAACATAAGTGTTCCATCATGAGCCCTCTTAAAATCTTTTTTCTTCCCTAATTGATTATGTTCATCTATTAGCTTTAAAGTTTCATCTTCCTCTTGAGTTTCTTTAATTTGAGCCCTCAAATCATTTTGAATCTCTAATCTTTTCAAACACAAACCATTTGGTAACATAATCAATGTCATATTCAAATTTTCGAAGCTCTCAAGGAGCTCCATCTCTTGTATCATCATTTGGGACACATGCAGAAGTTTTCTGCTAAGTGCATCGACCACAAACATTAGCCTTACCCGGATGATACTTTAATTTAAAGTCATAATCTTTCAGAAACTCCATCCACCTCCTTTGCCTCATATTCAATTATTTTTTATCAAACAAGTATTTCAAACTCTCGTGATCACTAAAGACCACAAACTTGACCCCATACTGATAAAGCCTCCAAATCTTTAGAGCAAACACTACTGCTGCTTGTTCCAGGTCATGGGTTGGGTAGTTCTCTTCATAGGGTCTTAGTTGCTTAGAAGCATAAACAACTACTCGTCCATTTTGCATCAACACACAACCTAACCCATTTTTTAAAGCATCGCAATGAACTTCGAAGTTTTCTTATGGGTCGTGAATCACTAGCACAGGTGTGGTGGTCAATTTCTCTTTCAACTCTTGGAAGTTATTCTAACATTTCTATGTCCACTCAAAAGTGTTGCCCTTCCTAGTCAACCTAGTTAAGGCAAAACTATTAGATCTCTTTATGAATCTCCTTTAATATCCATCTAAGCCTAAGAAATTCCTAATTTCAATTACTTTGGTAGGTCTTTCCCATCGTAGCACTACCTCTATCTTATTAGAATCCACTGATATCCATCTCCAGATATCACATGTCCCAAAAACTACGCCTCCTTCATCCAAAACTCACTTTTCGATCCTTTAGGATTTCTAGAACTACCCTAAGATGTTCCTCAGTTGTCTTTGAATAAATGAGTATATCATCTATAAAGACAACAACAAATTTACCAAGGTGTGGTCTAGAAATCCTATTCATGTAATCCATAAAAATGGTAGGTGCATTTGTCAAATCAAAGGACATTACAAGATGCTCATAATGCCCATACCTGGTCCTAAAGGCAGTCTTAGAAATATCTCCTTCTCTATCTGTGATTTAATGGTATCCTGACTTTAAGTCAATCTTTGAAAACACTACAGCTCCTCTTAATTAGTTGATAATCACAGATGTCAAATAAACCCTCATTTTTAGTCCTTTACACTCTCCATGTACTTAATTGACTAGGCTTGGCCATGTTTTTTAAGGTTGGGCTTAATTGATTTTTCTAGCATTATTAGGATTTTACATTATTTCTGTATTTCAGTCATTTCTTGAGTTCTAGATATCTAAAAACTATGTATCTTACCTTGTAGGAAATATAAGAGACAGCTCTACAACTTTCATGAAGATCCCCATAGCTGAATCATATATCTAGTGGATCAAATTGAGCTTGGAAGTCAAAATATGGGTTCTATAATGTAACTCAAGTAGCATGCACTAATTGATCCATAATTTGGGTTGTATGTGTGATATGGACCTAAAATCAGTTGTATTTGAAAGTTAAGACATAGATATTCAATTCTTATGAAGACCACTTATCCAAAATGTGACGTTTTGATGGTGTTTTCATCCTTTTACATTGGCTGATAGGATTAGAGACCTGTTGAGAGTGATTTGAGCATAACTTTCTCATCTTAAGTCCAATTTAAGTGATTTCGGTGGCCAAGGAAAGCTAAGAGGAAGAGGATTAACTTTAACCTAGGGACAAATTATGATTTTTAATTTTTAAGTTAGTTATTTTTGTATAAATAGGGAAAGCTGAGATAGATAGAAACCTTAAGCCATATTACTTAATTCTTCTTCCTAGAGTTTACTCCTTTCTTTTGCAAACTGTGCGCAGCAGCCATGGAGAACTAAACATTCAAGATCAATCCAAGGATCTTGAGGAAATTCTGGTTCAGCTTTGAGATTCTGTACCTAATTTTGATTTTGAATTGAATTAATTATCTTTTTCTTCTCTTAATTTGGATTTTGAATTGCATGATTAAAGATTTCTATTGTGTGATGTAATCTGATTGGATCCTTAATCCTAATTAAGATTTGTAATTAAATTGTGATTGATTAATTATGATTTAGTCACATGAAATGAAGATAGTTAGGTTAGCAAATTTGTTAATCTATGTTAATTGAATTTTGGTTATTAAACTGGCATAGGATGCATGAATCTAGCGATTTTAGGTTTATGAATCATTTATTAATTAAATTCTAGGTGATTATCTAGTGTTGAATTCTATGTGTTTGATGCAAAAATTTTGGTTAATCACAGATTAACTAATTAATTCAATCCAGATGCATGTTTAGTGATCGATGACAAGCCAACTAGGTTTCTGACGATTTCTTGAATTGGTTGCTTTGCAAATTGATTTTTCTTACATTTAATTATGACATTTACATTTTGCATACACAATTCCCCCATGTTTAACCTTGATTTAGTTTGATTGGTACATTGATCCTCGAGAGACGACTCAGTTCGCTGCCCTTTTGCTACAAGTTATCAGTAGAACTGGAATTTTGTTATTTGGTTGAGCTTGGTACTCAAATCAAATTTGGCGCCGGTGCTAGGGATCATTAGGTGCTAATTAATCATATCAAGACTTTTACTAACCCCTTACTAACCTCTGATTTGCTTCTGTTTTGCTTATTTCAAGTGGTTTTTACGAATGGTATATTTTATAATTATTGATCGAAACTTGGTGCTCAAAATGGGCTGAAATTTGGCGGGTTGAAGAAAAACTTGGTTTTAAGCCAAGCTCAACGTGTTGAGGTCACTTAGATTTTGGCCAAATTACATCGTTTAGACCATTTTTTGAATTTTTAAAGATTTTCTATTGCATTTTTTAGTTTCATTTTTGCATAGTTTTCATGTTGTGGTGGTCCCATAATTTTTAAAAATTTGTAGATATAGGTTTTGTTGAGTTTTTGTGAGATTTTGACCATGGTTTTGTGTTTTGTGTTTTAAGTTAGTTTTGAGTCCTTATTGTGTTTGGATGCATACCTTTGAAGACTTGTTTTGATGATAACAAACGTGAAGAATAAATGAAGATGATAAATAGACCAAGTCCAAGTTTATATTTGATTAGCATTAGGACTTAGGATCTATTATACGGAGCTCACTTTGATATCTCTTTATTTTTGAAAGAAAAGATAAAACTTGTTTTTAAACTTAGTATCTTTGAAAACATCTTTTTCAAAACGATTTTGAACTGAGTTATTCGAATAGAGCTTAGCCTATTCGAATAAACACCTTCACGAGGTCTATTTTTTTAAAGGTGCTATTCGAATAACTATCCTGTTATTCGAATGACCAAGGTTTTTCAGAACTGTGTTTTTAAGTAAGTTATTCGAATAACTCAAACGTTATTCGAATAAAACCCCTTTTGTCTGAACTTTCTATTAACAACTTTATTCGAACAGTTCAGCTGCCATTTGAATAACATATTTGGTTTTAGAACTCTGGTTTTAATAGAGTTATTCGAATAACAGGTTGGTTATTCGAATAACCCTTTTCAGATGGACTTTCACGTTGTTTTCAGAAACAGTGTTATTCGAATAGGTTTTCTTCTATTCGAATAAACACGAAGCTTATGATCACGTATATGGAAACAGATAGGTTTTCAAATTGTTTTTAAATGCTATTAATTTTATACCTAAATGGCTATCTCTGTGTTTTTCCCTATAAATAGCAAGCTTGGGTTACGAATTTCTTTGCCCATAACTCTGAACTTTTTCTGGTTGCTCTAATCTGTGAAAATTATTTTCTACGCTCTTTTTGATTAAAAACTTTGAGATATTTCTGTGAGAGCTCCATTAGCACTTCAATTTGTATTATCTACTCTGAGTGAGAGCTTCTTTTCATCTATTTTTTGATATTATGTATCGAGGGTGAGGCATCCCTCAAGGTTTGTATAAAGGGTGAGGTATCCCTGCAGGCTGAGACTTTAGCACAAGGGTAGAGTTTCCCTGTGTGTGAAAAGTGCTCTTTTGTGTAACGGTAGCAAGCACCTATTGAAGCTTGTATACTTAGTGAAAAATCTCGGCTTTCGAGGACTGGACGTAGACCACAAGTGGGTTAGTGGTCGAACCAGGATAAATACTGTGCCTGCTTCTCTCTTCTTAATCTCTTTATTTTATGCAATTTAATTTACTGCATATTTATTTTTTGCTACTCTTTATTGTTTCTTTTCTTTTTCTCGTTCTTTCTGTACATTTATTTACTAAGTTTTTAATATTAGTTTTTGATAAAAGAAGGGTTTTTTGAAAAAGTTTTATACTCAATTCACCCCCCTCTTGAGTACTAGAAGCTACTTGGTAACAAGTGGTATCAGAGCTAGACTCTTGTATAAAGAGCTTAGCAGCTTCAAGAGAACATGGCTTCTTCAAATGGTTTTTCAGAATGATCTTCCATAAACTGACCACCCTTTTTCAATGGGGATGGTTATGCATATTGGAAGGAAAGAATGAAAATCTTCATCGAAGCTATTGATCTAGATTTATGGGATGCTGTCGAAAATGGCGCTTTTATACCCATACATGAGGTCAATGGTGTAAGGATCGAAACACCGCGAAATAAATGATCTGACGAAGACAAGAGAAAAGTTCAATTTAATTTAAAAGCCAAAAATATTATTACTACTGCTTTGGGATATGATGAGTTTTTTAGGATTTCAAATTGCAAAACTGCTAAAGAAATATGGGACACTTTGCAAGTTACCCATGAGGATACTAGTGAAGTTAAGAGGTCGAGAATCAATTATCTAACTTGTGAATATGAACTATTCAGAATGAACCAATGAGAAAGCATTCAGGAAATGCAAAAGAGGTTCACCCACATAGTTAATCATCTTGCATCTTTAGGTAAAATTTTTTCTAACGAAGATTTGATTAACAAGGTTTTGAGATGTTTTAGTAGGATTTGGCAACCTAAGGTAACAGTAATTTTAGAATCGAGGGACTTGTCCACAATGACTCTAGCTACCCTCTTTGGAAAACTTCGTGAGCACGAACTGGAACTGAGCAGATTAAGTCAAAGCGAAGAAAACGATAAAAAAAAGGGATAGCACTTAAAGCCACTTCCTCAACACTTGCCAATGATGATGAAGAAAATGAAGAAAGCTCAGAGAACATCAAGGTAAGTGAAGAAAATCTAAGTTTGTTAGTTAAAAAGTTTAGTAAATTTCTCAAGAAAAAGGGAATGCAAAGAAGACCTCCCTTCCCTCCGAAGAAGACTCAACAAAGGCAAAGGAGCTTCATCGACTCCAACTTGCTATGAATGTGGCAAACCTGGTCACATGAAAATTGAGTGCCCAGTTTACCAAAAGAAGAAGGAGAAATTTGAAAAGAAGCCCTTCAAAGAAAGGAAAGGAAGAAAAGCCTATATAGCATGGGATGAGAATGACATGGATTCAACTGACAGCTCAGATAGCGAGGAAGCTCAACTATGTCTCATGAAAAAAGGAGAAGAAGAAGAAAGCGAAAATGAGGTAAGTTCTAATACTACTTTTATTGCCTTCTTACGATAAGCTACAAGACGCTTTTGAAGAATTACATGAATAATCTTTAAAATTGACAAAAATTATTTCTTCTTCTAAGAAAACAATTTCTTCTTTAGAAAATCAAATTCTTGTTTTAAATAAAGAAATAGAAGAATTGAAAATTAAAAATGAAACTTTGGGAATTATCGATGCATGCACAAATCATTCTTCACATGCTTCTACTTCTTCATCTTGTTCTTCATGTCATATGCTTGAAAAAGAAATTGAAGACTTAAAGAACACTCTTTCTAAATTCACCTTTGGAAGGGATAACTTAAATAATTTATTAGGAAGACAAAGAGTGGTTTTTCAAAAAGCCGGGATAGGTTATAACCTGAAAAATCAACAAAAACTTTATAAAAATTTCTTTGTGCATTCTAGTGTTTCAAGTAGTCCTTTTATCAAATGTTTTTATTGTGGAAGGAAAGGACACAGTGTTTCAATATGTAATGCAAGGAAAAACATAAATACAAAAATTGAAACAAAAATGGTTTGGGTTCCCAGGGGTACTATACCCAAAACTAACACACAAAAACCCAAGAAAGTTTGGGTACCAAAAGTTAAAAACTAAACTTGTGTTGTAGGTGTGCTTGAAAGCCAGGAGTTCAAATTAGTATCTTGATAGCGGCTGCTCCAAGCACATGACCGGGGACGACTCAAAATTCACCATGCTTATTCCCACGAATCATGGACACGTTACTTATGGTGATAACAACAAGGGAAAAATTCTTGGAATCGGCAAAGTCGGTAAGAACCCTAACTCCTCTATTGAAAATGTGCTGCTTGTTGAAAGCTTGAAACATAACTTGCTTAGTATTAGCCAATTATGTGATAAAGGAAATAAAGTAATATTTAATTCAAACTGTTGCATAATTGAAGATAAAAAAGACAAGCATGTTAAATTCATTAGTCATAGAGTAAATAACATCTATATGATTAGTCTTGATGATATATCTTCAAATGATGCGAAATGCCTCTTAAGTAAGAATGATGATTCATGGTTATGGTATAGGAGAATTGCACACATTCACATGGATCACTTAAAGAAGTTGGTCTCTAAAGAGCTAGTAATTGGACTACCCAAGCTTAATTTTATAAAAGATAAGTTATGTGATGCATGTCAAAAGGGTAAACAAATAAAGGTCTCTTTTAAAGCAAAAAATATAGTTTCAACTACTAGACCTTTACAACTTTTGTACATGGATCTATTTGGACCTTCTAGAACTTTGAGCTTTGGTGGAAATTACTATGTTTTAGTGATTGTGGATGATTTTTCTAGGTTTATATGGACTTTATTTCTTGCAAATAAAAATGATGCATTTCTAGCTTTTAAAAGACTTGCCAAAGTTATTCAAAATGAAAAAGGTTTTCAAATCTCTTCTATAAGAAGTGATCATGGTGGCGAATTTGAAAATAATGTTTTTGAAAATTACTGTGATGAACATAGTATTAATCATAATTTCTCTGCCCCTAGAACTCCACAACAAAATGGAGTTATAAAAAGGAAAAATCGTTCTTTAGAAGAAATGGCGAGAACTATGCTTAATGAGGCTGCTCTTCCTAAATACTTTTGGGAGGATCTGTAAGTACAGCTTGTTATGTAATGAACAGGGCCCTTATAAGGCCTATTTTAAAGAAAACCCTATATGAGTTGTATAAGGGAAGAAAGCCAAATGTCTCACATTTTCATGTTTTTGGATGCAAATGTTTTGTTTTAAATAATAAGAGAACTATGACTATTGAAGAATCTATACATATTGCATTTGATGAAACTGACCCAAATGGATCGAGAAAGGATCTTGTTATTGATAATGTTATAGAGATCTTGGTGGAAACACATTTGGATAGTAAAGAAAAAGAAATCAAGGAGCAAGAGGATAAACAAAGACAAGAAGATTCGCAAGCTTTGGAACTTCCCAAAGAATGGCAAACTTCAAAATATCATTCCCTTGATCAGATTATTGGTGATGTATCTAAAGGCATAAGTACTCGTAACTCTCTTAGAAATACTTGTAATCACCTAGCATTTGTTTCTCAAATTGAACCTAATGATTTAATTGAAGCTTTTAATGATGAACATTGGATCTTAGCTATGCATGAGGAGTTAAATCAGTTTGAAAGAAATTAAGTTTGGGAATTAGTTGTTAGACTAAATAATCACCCTATAATTGGAACTAAATGGGTTTTTAGAAACAAACTTGATGAAAATGGGTTAATAACTAGAAACAAAGCTAGATTGGTTGCTAAAGGATATAATCAAGAAGAAGGAATAGATTATGAAGAAACCTATGCACCTGTAGCTAGATTAGAAGCTATTAGAATGTTACTTACTTATGCTTGCATCATGGATTTCAAATTATATCAAATGGATGTCAAAAGTGTTTTTCTAAATGGTTTTATTCAAGAGGAGGAATGCGTTGAACTACCTCCAGGTTTTGAAAATCATGAACTACCCAACCATGTTTTCAAACTTAAAAAGGCTTTATACGGTTTAAAGTAAACTCCTAGAGCTTGGTATGAAAGGTTGAGTAAGTTCCTTCTAGAAAATAGTTTTTTAAGAGGAAAAGTTGATACTACCCTTTTTATTAAAAATAAAAAGCATGATATTCTTCTTGTGCAAGTATATGTGGATGATATTATCATTGGTGCTACTAATGAATCCCTTTGCAAAGAATTTGCTAAGACAATGCAGAACGAATTTTAAATGTCAATGATAGGAGAGTTGAATTTCTTTCTCGGACTTCAAATCAATCAAACAAATGAAGGGACATTCATAAGTCAAACCAAATACTACAAGGAATTGCTCAAGAGATTCGAAATGGAAAATGCTAATCACATGGCCACTCCGATGGGCACTTCTTGCTACTTGGACAAAGATGAAGGAGGTAAATCAGTAGAAATAACAAAATATAGAGGTATGATTGGATCTCTCCTTTATCTTACTACTAGTAGGCCAGATATTATGTTTAGTGTATGCATGTGTGCTAGATATCAAACAAACCCTAACGAATCTCACTTAAGTGCTGTTAAACGAATAATGAAATACCTAGTAGGCACTTCACAAATGGGCTTGTGGTACCCTAAGGGTGCCTCTTGTAGCCTAATAGGCTATTCTGACTCTGATTTTGCTGGGTGCAAATTGAACAGAAAAAGTACTAGTGGGACATACCACTTGCTTGGTAGTTCTTTAGTTTCTTGGCATAGCAAGAAACAAAATAGTGTGGCTTTGTCTACCGCTAAGGCTGAATATGTTGCAGCCGGGAGTTGTTGTGCTCAAATCCTATGGATGAAGCAACAACTTTTAGACTACGGTCTTCAGCTTGATCACATCCCGATAAGATGTGATAACACTAGTGCAATAAATATCTCTAAGAATCCCATACTGCATTCCAGAACGAAGCATATAGAGATAAGGCATCACTTTATCAGAGATTATGTACAAAAAGGGGATTGCATTCTTGAGTTTGTTGAAACATCTAAGCAACTTGCATATATCTTCACTAAACTCTTAGCAAAAGAAGCATTCTTTTATATTCGAGGAGAATTGGGCATAACTGATCAATCCAATATCTAATTGCATGTTTTATTGTTGAATATTATCACATAAATATATGCTTTGAATGTCTTGAACGTATTCTTCTGTGTGCTTCTTTGTTAGTTTTTTTCGAATAAACAGGTTTTTATTCGAATAAACCTCTTTATAGCTTATCAAATTTATGTTGAATATCAGCTTTATTTGAATAAAACATAGTTTATTTGAATAAACTGGCTCCTGTGCTAAAACCTGTTTGTTTTTCATCTCTGTCTATTTCAATAAATCCCTCTTTATTCGAATAACCAGATTCCTTCTTTTATCAGTTTCTGTTCTTGGCCTCTGTCTATTCAAATAAACCTCAGGTTATTCGAATAACCAAAACCTCGTTTTATCAATCTTGACTGATAGCTCTCTGTTTATTCGAATAACTCCAATAGTTATTCGAATAAACCCTGTCAGCTAGCCAAAACACTTGGCTTTCCTAGTTATTCTATTTGAATAGAATCCCTTCCTATTCGAATAAACCCTAGCTGAAACATTTTTCTCAACACCTTTCAGTTTCCTGCGCGCCTGTCCTTTCAGTTTCCAGCAAGGTTTATTCGAATAAACCTCTGTTTATTCGAATAAACACGGGGCTTTCTTTAAATAACCCCTGCGCGCCCAAACACTTTCACCTTTTGTTTTCTCCTCTGCTCTTCACGTCTCCATAGCACCTGCACTCTCAATCTTGTTCTTTCTCTCTCTTTCTCTCTTCCACACCTTCTTCCACTATGGCCTCCTCCTCCAGTAAGCGTCCATGCACGAAGAATGCTCTATGCAACAACCCTCTTGATCTGAGAAGGCTCTTCTCCAGCGAAGAGCATCGTGCACGCTTCATCACGCACTTCTGGGAGCGTAACTTAGTCCAACCCAAGTACCTTGACCTCTCTTTCTTCCAACAACATCGTGGCTTCGACTTTCTGACCCTGTTGCAAAACCAGGGAGTTCTTCAGCTCTGCTCTCACTGGGCCACCATTTATCCAGCTCTGGTGCAGATGTTCTTTTGCAACCTGGCATTTGATGGCCAGAATCTTCTCTCCGAGGTTTGTGATCAGAACATTGTGATGACATCGCTGGACTGGCTGACTCTGTTTGGACTACAGTTCTCTGGCGCCCTTGTTGAAGATGGTGACACCCCATTTCTTGAAGAGTTCAACAAACTTCAGGCGATTGAGGACCTGCTGAAGCCTGGCCTAGCCCTGCCTGACAAGGGTCTCAAGGGGGGTATGCTGAAGAGCCAAGATAGGCTTCTGCATTACGCCTTCGCTCATATCTTGGCTCCCCGCAGTGGCAACTATGCCTACCTCAGCGAGGAAGATGTCTTCATGCTGTGGTTTCTGAAGAATGGCCATCAGATCAACTGGCCTGTGTTTATCATGAAACACATTATGAGGGCCAAGGGCAAGGAGAAATCTGACTTGCCTTATGGCATTCTCGTCACTACCTTGCTGAGCAAGTATCCTCAGGTCTTGGAGACTGAGCGAGCCATTGCTCTGACTCACCACAACGTCTTTAGCGCTCACAACTTAGGCAAAATGAAGATGATCCAAACCAATAAAGGCTGGGTGTACCCAGATGAGGTTGCTGAGGATGAGCTTGACCCTGCTGACGCTCCTACTGCTCCTGCGCTTGTCACTTTGGAATAGATCGTGGCCACCATGGAGGATAATAGAGCTTACATGGAACATACCTTCTCTATTCTATTTGATAGAATAGAAGGTATTGAACGTGAGGTTGCTGCCCTCCGATCTGCTTCACCTGCTCCTGTACCAGCTTCTTCACCACCACCTCCGGATACTTATTTCTAGGAACTTTAGTTCTTAGGCTATCTGTTTTTGCCTTCATGTTATTTATTTCTGGCTTTTGTAATTGAACCCTTTATTATTAATGCATAAATACAGTTTCTTGATGATTACGTTTCCTTTTATGCACTTATACTTTGATATATGTTTATGAGACTTACCCTTCCTTTTTGCTCATGACAAAAGGGGAGAAAATATTTGATCATTTGGTTTTTAATTGAGAAAAGACAGGTAAACTTAAAATAAGATTGGATTCAAATTGAAAGGGGGAGCTGCGCACACATCTGATATACATTACCTCTTATAATTAAAGAGGGGGAGTAAGCTTGTATATCTCTTTGTGAATTCTAATTATATGCACTAACTCTTTTCTCATTGATAGTTTGTCATTATCAAAAAGGGGGAGAATGTGTTTGGATGCATACCTTTGAAGACTTGTTTTGATGATAACAAACGTGAAGAATAAATGAAGATGATAAATAGACCAAGTCCAAGTTTATATTTGATTAGCATTAGGACTTAGGATCTATTGTACGGGGCTCACTTTGATATCTCTTTGTTTTTGAAAGAAAAGATAAAACTTGTTTTTAAACTTAGTATCTTTGAAAACATCTTTTTCAAAACGATTTTGAACTGAGTTATTCGAATAGAGCTTAGCTTATTCGAATAAACACCTTCACGAGGTCTATTTTTTTAAAGGTGCTATTCGAATAACTATCCTGTTATTCGAATAACCAAGGTTTTTCAGAACTGTGTTTTTAAGTGAGTTATTCGAATAACTCAAACGTTATTCGAATAAAACCCCTTCTGTCTGAACTTTCTATTAACAACTTTATTCGAATAGTTCAGCTGCCATTCGAATAACATATTTGGTTTTAGAACTCTGGTTTTAATAGAGTTATTCGAATAACAGGTTGGTTATTCGAATAACACTTTTCAGATGGACTTTCACGTTGTTTTCAGAAACAGTGTTATTCGAATAGGTTTTCTTCTATTCGAATAAACACGGAGCTTATGATCACGTATATGGAAACAGACAAGTTTTCAAATTATTTTAAATGCTATTAATTATACCTAAACGGCTATCTCCGTGTTTTTCCCTATAAATAGCAAGCTTGGGTTACGAATTTCTTTACCCATAACTCTGAACTTATTCTGGTTGCTCTAATCTGTGAAAATTATTTTCTACGCTCTTTTTGATTAAAAACTTTGAGATATTTCTGTGAGAGCTCCATTAACACTTCAATTTGTATTATCTACTCTGAGTGAGAACTTCTTTTCATCTTTTTTCTGATATTCTGTATTAAGGGTGAGGTATCCCTCAAGGTTTGTATAAAGGGTGAGGTATCCCTGCAGGCTGAGGCTTTAGCACAAGGGTAGAGTTTCCCTGTGTGTGAAAAGTGCTCTTTTGTGTAACGGTAGCAAGCACCTATTGAAGCTTGTATACTTAGTGAAAAATCTCGACTTTCGAGGACTGGACGTAAACCACAAGTGGGTTAGTGGTCAAACCAGGATAAATACTATGCCTGCTTCTCTCTTCTTAATCTCTTTATTTTATGTAATTTAATTTACTGCATATTTATTTTTCACTGTTCTTTATTATTTCTTTTCTTCTTCTCGTTCCTTCTGTGCATTTATTTACTAAGTTTTTAATATTAGTTTTTGATAAAAAGAGGTTTTTTCGAAAAAGTTTTATACTCAATTCACCCTCCTCTTGAGTACTGGAAGCCACTTGGTAACATTTATAGTGTTATTTGATGTGTGACTAGGACTTTTGATAATCATATACTTGACATTGATCCTGAAATTGAAAGATCCTTACATGTATTGAATAGGACTTATAGGATTAGTGAATTTGAAACTGAAATTGACATTGAAAGAATAACATATGAGGTTGAGACTGACATTGAATTTGAAACTGAAGGTGAGCATATGGATAACATACACCTATGCCTGATAACAATCAAAATAGGACCTTAAAGGAACTAGTTGCACCTGATGTGAACTATCAACTATTGTGCATTTAATATCCTGATTTGGATGCTGATTTTGAACTTAAATCTTGTTTAATTCACTTGTTGCCTAAGTTTCATGGCCTTGATGGAGAGGACCCTCACAAGCACTTAAAGGAGTTCCATATAGTCTGTTCCACTATGAAACCACAAGAAATTACAGAGGAACACATCAAGTTGAGAGCCTTTCCCTTTTCATTAGATGGTGTAGCCAAGGACTGGTTATACTACTTGCAACCAAAAGCTATAAATTCCTGGAATGACATGAAGAAACTATTTCTGGAGAAGTTTCTCACTGCCTCAAGAGTTGCTGCAATCAAAAAGGATATATGTGAGATCAGACAGATGAATGGTGAGACCTTGTATGAATATTGGGAGAGATTCAAGAAATTATGCATAAGCTACCCACACCACTAGATTAGTGATTAGTTGTGGACCCAGTACTTATATGAAGGCTTGCTGCCAATGGATAGTAGCATGGTGGATACTGCTAGTGGAAGTGCCTTAGTTGACAAAACCCTAACTGCTGCTAAAGACTTGATTACAAACATAGCTGCCAACTCATAGCAATTTGATACCAGAATGATAACTTTAACCGAATGAGTCAATGAAGTCCAACTTTCTAATACTGATCAACAAAGACTAGAACATAGACTTAATAAGTTGACCTCTTTGATGAGACAATTGGTAGTAGAGAAGAACCAACCATCTATGCAAGGACCTGCTCGAGTGGGCAGTATCTTTTCTTGTCTTTCACAACCCCACAGATGCATGCCTACACTTTAGGATGACAGTTCTGCATTCCAAGACCAATCTGTTGCTACAACAGATGTCTTTCTTAGTAAACCACAATTCCAACAACAACAATAAAGATATGATCCATTCTCCAACACATACAATCTTGGACGGAGAGATCATCCTAACCTAAAATATGGGAATGCAGCACCATAATAGCAGTATAAGCAGCCTTTCCAATAACCAATGAGACAGTAGCAATTTCAATAACAGGCTGGACTAAGCAGACTACCCTTCTAGCAACAACCACAAGGTCCTACAGCCACAAAATTTGAGCCTACTTTGGAGGATCTAATAAAGCAATGGCCACCAACAACATACAATTTCAACAGAGGATAGAAGCTTCAATTTAAAACTTGGAAACTCAAATTGGACAGTTAACTTCTACTATGAGTCAATTGCAGAATCAAGGATTTGGCCAACTCCCTTCCCAAACAATTCTCAGTCCAAAGGAAAATGTGAATTCCATTATGTTGAGGTCTAGAAAAGGTGGATTTCCAACTAATAGTGAACAAGTAATTGTACAAGCCATCAACAGTAGCCACACTTGATTCTGGTGCACTAGGCTAGAAATCTGGTAATGATGATGAGAAAGCAGCCGCTAGAGCCAAACAAAAGCCTCAACCTTCCATAGCTCTTCCTTTTCTACAAAGAGCCACACAGTCTAGAAAAATAGAAGAGAATGAGAAAGACAAAGAGCTGCTTGAGATTTTTAGGAACGTGGAAGTAAACATCCTATTACTGGATGCAATCAAGCAGATGTTGAAATATGCCAAGTTCTTGAAGGAACTGTGTACACACAAAAGGAGGCTAAAGGGCAATAAAAGAATCAGCTTGGGACAGAATGTTTCAGCCCTCATCCAGCCTATGCCACAAAAGTGCAAGGATCTAGGGAGTTTTACAATTCCTTACATAATAAGAAATTATAGATTTAGGAATGTCATGTTAGACTTAGGTGCTTCCATTAATGTAATGCCTATGTCTATTTTTAATTCCCTTGAACTTAGTCCTTTTCAGGCTATAGGTGTGGTGATCTAACTAGCTAAAAGAAGTAATGCTTACCCAGCTATTTTAGTGGAGGATGTGCTGGTCTAGGTGAACAAGTTGATATTCCCAACTAACTTCTACATTTTGGAGATAAAGGGAGATTCGTCATCCAACAAGACTCCCCTTTTTTAGGGAGACATTTCCTCAAAATAGTGTTACCAAGTGGCTTCCAGTACTCAAGAGGGGAGGTGAATTGAGTATAAACTTTTTCGCAAAACCTCTTTTTAAAAATAAGACAAATATTAAAAGCTTAATAAATAAATGCACAGAAGGAACAAGAAGAAAAAAAGAAACAATAAAGAGCAGCAAAAAATAAATGTGCAGTAAATTAAATTGCATAAAATAAAGAGATTAGGGAAAAGAGAAGCAGGCACAGTATTTATCCTGTTCGACCACTAACCTACTTGTGGTCTACGTCCAGTCCTCGAAAGCCGAGATTTTTCACTAAGTATACAACCTTCAATAGGTGCTTGCTACCGTTACAAAATAGAGCACTTTTCACACACAGGGACACTCTACCCTTGTGCTAAAGTCTCAGCTTGCAGGGATACCTCACCCTTATACAAACCTTGAGGGATACCTCACCCTCGATACAAAATATCACCCTCGATACAAAATATCAGAAAAATAGATGAAGAGAAACTCTCACTCAGAGTAAGTAATACAAATTGAAGTGCTAAAGGAGCTCTCACAGAAATATCTCAAAGTTTTTAATCAAGAAGAGCGTAGAAAATAGTTTTCACAAATCAGAGTAATCAGAAAATAGTTTAGAATTATGGGCTATCGAATTCGTGACCCAAGCTTGCTATTTATAGGGAAAAATAGATGAATTAGCCGTTGGGTATAATTAAGAGCATTTAAAACAAATTTATCCGAATTAAAACGTTTGAAAGTTTCCATATCAGACTGCATATTCAAACATGTTTATTCGAATAACTTAACAGGTTATTCGAATAACACTGTTCCTGAAACCAATTTAAAAGCTCGTCTGAAATGGGTTATTCGAATAACCAACCTGTTATTCGAATAACTCTATTAAAACCAGAGTTCTGAAAATGAGGGGTTATTCGAATAACAGCTTATCTATTCGAATAACGTAGTTTAAAAGAAGTTCAGATAGAATGGATTTATTCAAATAACGTATGAGTTATTCGAATAACTCACTTAAAGCACAGTTCTGAAAAACCTCATTTATTCAGATAAAAGGCCATGCTATTCGAATTAAACTTAAAACACAGAGTCTCATAAAAGGGTTTATTCGAATAGACTGGGTTCTATTCGAATAACTCAGTTCAAAAATGTTTTGAAAACTAAGTTTAAAAACAAGCTTTATCTTTTTGATTAAAAAACAAAGAGATATCAATGTGAGCTCCGTACAATAGATCCTAAGTCCTAATGCTAATCAAATATGAACTTGGACTTGGTCTTTTTATCATCTTCATTTATTCTTCACGTTTGTTATCATCAAAACAAGTCTTCAAAAGTATGCATCCAAACACATTCTCCCCCTTTTTTATGATGATAAACTATCAATGAGACTATCAATGAGAAAAGCGTTAGTGCATATAATTGAAATTCACAAAAAGGTATAAAAGCTTACTCCCCCTCTTTAATTATAAGAGGTAATGTATATCAGATATGTGCGCAGCTCCCCCTTTCAAATTGAATCCAATCTCATTTTAAATTTACCTGTCTTTTCTCAATTAAAGTCAAATGATCAAATATTTCTCCCCCTTTTGTCATGAGCAAAAAGGAGGGGTAAGTCTCATATATCAAAGTAAGAATGCATAAAAGTAAATATACTCATATCAAAAGATCAACAGGAAATATTATTTATTCATTAATAATAACGAGAGTCAATTACACAAGCCAGAAAAAAATAACATGAAGTTAAAGCACATTCAACGCCTAAGAACTAAAGTTCCTAGAAGTAAGCATGTGGAGGTGGTGGTGAAGAAGCTGGTGCGGGAGCAGGTGAAGCAGATCGAAGGGCAGCAACCTCACGTTCAACACCTTCTATTCGGTTAAACAGAATAGAGAAGGTATGTTCCATGTAGGCTCGGTTATCCTGCAAGGTGGCCATGATCTGTTCCAAAGTGAAAAGAGCAGGAGAGCGGCAGTACATCGCCAGGGAGCAGGGCATCGGGGGGGCATCGGCCAGAGGCATCGCCAGGTCAAGCTCATCCTCAGCGACCTCATCTGGGTACACCCAGCCTTCATCGATTTGGATCATCTTCATTTTCTGTAAGATGTGAGCTCCAAAGACATTGTGGTGAGTCAGAGCAATGGCTCGCTCAGTCTCCAAGACTTGAGGATATTTGCTCAGTAAGGTAGTGACAAGAATGCCATAAGGCAAGTCAGATTTCTCCTTGCCCTTGGCCCTCATCATGTGCCACATAATGAACACAGGCCAGTTGATCTGATGGCCATTCTTCAGAAACCACAGCATGAAGACATCTTCCTCGCTGAGGTAGGCGTAGTTTCCACTACGAGGAGCTAGGATGTGAGGATAGGCATAATGTAGAAGCCTATCTTGGCTCTTTAGCATTCCACCCTTGAGACCCTTGTTAGGCAGGGCTAGGCCAAGCTTCAGCAGGTCTTCAACCGCCTGAAGCTTGTTAAACTCTTCAAGAAACGGGGTGTCACCATCTTTAACAAGTGCGCCAGAGAACTGTAGCCCAAACAAAGTCAACCAGTCCAGCGATGTGATAACAATGTTCTGATCACATACCTCGGAGAGAAGATTCTGGCCATCGAAAGCCAGATTACAGAAGAACATCTTCACCAGAGCTGGATAGATGGTGGCCCGGTGAGAGCAATGCTAAAGAACTCCCTCGTTTTGCAGCAGAGTCAGGAAGTCGAGGCCGCGATGCTGCTGGAAGAAAGAGAGGTCCAGGTACTTGGGTTGAACCAAGTTTCACTCCCAGAAATGCAAGATGAAGCGTGCACGATGCTCTTCGTTGGAGGAGAGCCTTCTCAGATCAATAGGGTTGGTGCCTGGAGCATTCTTCGTGCGAGGACGCTTGCTGGAAGAGGAGGCCATGGAGGAAGGAGGTGAGAGAGAGTGAAAAACGAGGGGTGAAAAGGTGGAGACGTTTGGGCGCGTAGGGTTTATTTAAAGAAACTCATGTTTATTCGAATAAATATGGGTTTATTCGAATAAACCTTGCTGAAAAGCTGAACAGACAGGTGCACAGGAACCTGAACAGGTGAAACGGCTAGGGTTTATTCGAATAGGAAGGGTTCTATTCGAATAAAACAACTAGGAAAGCCAAGCGTTTTGGCTAGCTGACATGGTTTATTCGATAACTATGGGAGTTATTCGAAAAGACTGAGGCCAATCAGTCAACACTGATAGAAAGAGGTTCATGTTATTCGAATAACCTGGGGATTATTCGAATAAGCAGAGGGCAGAGAGAAACACTGATAGACGAAGGCCTCTGGTTATTCGAATAGGGAAGGTGTTGTTCGAATAGACAGAAACCAAGAACAGAACTTGATAGAAGAGGGACTCTGGTTATTCGAATAAAGAGGGACTTATTTGAATAGACAGAGAAGAAAAACACACAGGATTCAACAGAGGAATCAGTTTATTCGAACAAACTGAGTTCTATTCGAATAAGGCTGATGTTCAACACACATTTTAACAAGCAGTAAAGAGGTTTATTCGAATATAGGTTTGTTTATTTGAATAAATCTAATAGAAAAACATACGATCATGGAATTTAAAGCATATATCCATGTGAATGTGTGCAATTCTCCTATGCCATAGCCATGAATCATCATTCTTACTTAAAAGGCATTTCGCATCATTTGAAGATATATCATCGAGACTAATCATATAGATGTTGTTTACTCTATGACCAATGAATTTAACATGCTTGTCATTTTTATCTTCAATTATGCAACAGTTTGAATCAAATATCACTTTATTTCCTTTATCACATAATTGGCTAATACTAAGCAAGTTATATTTCAAACCTTCAACAAGTAGCACATTTTCAATAGAGGAGTTAGGGTTCTTACCGACTTTGCTGATTCCAAGGATTTTTCCTTTATTGTTATCACCATAAGCGACGTGTCCATGATTCTTTGGAATAAGCATGGTGAATTTTGAGTCATCCTCGGTCATGTGCTTGGAACAGCCGCTATCAAGATACCAATTTGAACTCCTAGCTTTCAAGCACACCTACAACATAAGTTTAGTTTTTAACTTTTGGTACCCAAACTTTCTTGGGTCCTTGTGTGTCAGTTTTGGGTATAGTACCCTTGGGAACCCAAACCATTTTTATCCCAACTTTTGTATTTATGTTTTTCCTTGCATTACATGTTGAAGCACTATGTCCTTTTCTTCCACAGTAAAAACATTTAATAAAAGGACTACTTAAAACACTAGAATGCATAAAGAAATTTTTATAGAGTTTTTGTTGATTTTTCGGGTTATAACCTATCCCAACTTTTTGAAAAACTACTCTTTGTCTTCCTAAAAAAATATTTAAGTTATCCCTTCCAAAGGTGAATTTAGAAAGAGTGTTCTTTGAGTCTTCGATTTCTTTTTCAAGTATATGACATGAAGAACAAGATGAAGAAGTAGAAGCATGTGAAGAATGATTTGTGCATGCATCAATGATTCCTAAAGTTTTGTTTTCAATTTTTAATTCTTCTATTTCTTTATTTAAAACAATAATTTGATTTTCTAAAGAAGAAATTATTTTCTTAGAAGAGGAAATAATTTTTGTGAATTTTAAAGATTTTTCATGTAGTTCCTCAAAGGCATCTTGTAACTCATCGTAAGAAGGCAATAAAGTAGTATTGGAACTTACCTTGTTTTCGCTTTCTTCTTCATCTCCTTTTGTCATGAGACACGATTGAGCTTCTTCGCTATCTGAGCTCTTAGTTGAGTCCATGTCATTTTCATCTTACGCTATGTAGGCTTTTCTTCCTTTTCTTTCCTTGAAGGGCTTCTTTTCAAATTTCTCCTTCTTCTTTTGATAAACTGGGCACTCCATTTTCATGTGACCAGGTTTGCCACATTCATAGCAAGTTGGAGTCGATGAAGCTCCTTCGCCTTTGAAATGTGTCTTTTTCGGAGGGAAGGGAGGTCTTCTTTGCGTTCCCTTTTTCCTGAGAAATTTACCAAACCTTTTAACCAACAAACTCAGATTTTCTTCACTTACCTCAATGTTCTCTGAGCTTTCTTCATTTTCTTCATCATCATTGTCGAATGTTGATGAAGTGGCTTTGAGCGCGATTCCCTTTGTCTTTTTATCGTTCTCTTCGGTTTGGCTTAATCTGCTCAGTTCCAATTCGTGCTCATAAAGTTTTCCAAAGAGGGTAGCTAAAGTCATTGTGGACAAATCCCTTGATTCTGATATGGCTGTTACTTTGGGTTGCCAAATCCTGCCAAGACATCTCAAAACTTTGTTAATCAAATCTTCGTTAGAAAATTTTTTGCCTAAAGATGCAAGATGATTAACTATGTGGGTGAACCTCTTTTGCATTTCCTGAATGCTTTCTCCTTGGTTCATTCTGAATAGTTCATATTCACGAGTTAAAGAATTGATTCTCGACCTCTTAACTTCACTAGTACCCTCATGGGTAACTTGCAAAGTGTCCCACATTTCTTTAGCAGTTTTGCAATTTGAAATTCTAAAAAACTCATCATATCCCAAAGCAGTAGTAATAATATTTTTGGCTTTTAAATTAAATTGAACTTTTCTTTTGTCTTCATCAGACCATTTATTTCGTGGTGTTTCGGTCCTTACACCATCGACCTCATGTGTGGGTATAAAAGCGCCATTTTCGACAGCATCTCATACATCTAGATCAATAGCTTCAATGAAGATTTTCATTCTTTCCTTCCAATATGCATAACCATCCCCATTGAAAAAGGGTGGTCGGTTTATGGAAGATCCTTCGGAAAAACCATTTGAAGAAGCCATGTTCTCTTGAAGCTGCTAAGCTCTTTATACAAGAGTCTAGCTCTGATACCACTTGTTACCAAGTGGCTTCCAGTACTCAAGAGGGGGGTGAATTGAGTATAAAACTTTTTCGCAAAACTTCTTTTTAAAAATAAGACAAATATTAAAAGCTTAATAAATAAATACACAGAAGGAACAAGAAGAAAAAAAGAAACAATAAAGAGCAGTGAAAAATAAATGTGCAGTAAATTAAATTGCATAAAATAAAGAGATTAGGGAAAAAAGAAGCAGGCACAGTATTTATCCTGGTTCGACCACTAACCCACTTGTGGTCTACGTCCAGTCCTCGAAAGCTGAGATTTTTCACTAAGTATACAAGCTTCAATAGGTGCTTGCTACCGTTTCAAAATAGAGCACTTTTCACACACAAAGACACTCTACCCTTGTGCTAAAGTCTTAGCTTACAGGGATACCTCACCCTTATACAAACCTTGAGGGATACCTCACCCTCGATACAAAATATCAGAAAAATAGATGAAGAGAAACTCTCACTCAGAGTAAGTAATACAAATTGAAGTGTTAAAGGAGCTCTCACAGAAATATCTCAAAGTTTTTAATCAAGAAGAGCATAGAAAATAGTTTTCACAAATCAGAGTAATCAGAAAATAGTTCAGAATTATGGGCTATCGAATTCGTGACCCAAGCTTGCTATTTATAGGGAAAAATAGATGAATTAGCCATTGGGTATAATTAAGAGCATCTAAAACAAATTTATCTAAATTAAAACGTTTGAAAGTTTCCATATCAGACTGCGTATTCAAACGTGTTTATTCGAATAACTTAACAGGTTATTCGAATAACACTATTCCTGAAACCAATTTAAAAGCTCGTCTGAAATGGGTTATTCGAATAACCAACCTGTTATTCGAATAACTCTATTAAAACCAGAGTTTTGAAAATAAGGGGTTATTCGAATAACAGCTTATCTATTCGAATAACGTAGTTTAAAAGAAGTTCAGACAGAATGGATTTATTCGAATAATGTATGAGTTATTCGAATAACTCACTTAAAGCACAGTTCTGAAAAACCTCATTTATTCAGATAAAAGGCCATGCTATTCGAATAAAACTTAAAACGTAGAGTCTCCTAAAAGGGTTTATTCGAATAAACTGGGTTCTATTCGAATAACTCAGTTCAAAAACGTTTTGAAAACTAAGTTTAAAAACAAGCTTTATCTTTTTGATTAAAAAACAAAGAGATATCAATGTGAGCTCCGTACAATAGATCCTAAGTCCTAATGCTAATCAAATATGAACTTGGACTTGGTCTATTTATCCTCCTCATTTATTCTTCACGTTTGTTATCATCAAAACAAGTCTTCAAAAGTATGCATCCAAACACAAATAGCATGGATAAAGATTAATGTGCATGCAAAAGTTTTATCCATGGAGTTTGGAGATTCCATTGTGAGTTTAATATTCTTGATGCTATGAAACATCCCATGGAAGAACATTTTATCTTTCATATTGATTTAATTGATGATTTGTTTAATAATTCATATGCTGACTTGTGCGAGGAATTTCCTGAGATTATTGATTTTGGTGACTCTATATGTGGTGATAGTTGTGTTTTGTGTGTTCAAAAATTTTTGCATTTTTGGGATATGATTAATCTGTTCCTGTGTTAGCAGATTGTACAACAAGTGATATATATGTAGAGGTTCAGGCAGTAGAAGAAGAGCAGCAGTAACCTATTAGATTATTACCTTCTTTAGTGAAGCCACCAAAATTGGAGCTGAAGCCATTACTTGAGCACTTGAAGTATGTATACTTGGAAGATAATGAGTAGTTTCCGGTGAATAGGAGGAGAGATTGCAACAAGTTTTGAGAAAGAATAAAAGAGCCATCAAATGGATACTAGCCGATATTCCTGGCATTAGCCATTCCACTTGCATGGATAGAATTTTACTTGAGGATGGAGCTAAACCAGTGAGGTAGCCCCAGAGGAGACCGAATCATCTAATTTTGGATGTGATGAAGAAAGAGGTGACCAAGCTACTGCAGGCTGGAATTATCTATCCCATCTTTGATAGTCAATATGTGAGCTTGGTGCAGGTTATCCCCAAGAAATCTAGAGTGACTGTTGTGGCCAATCAGATGAATGAGCTGATTCCTACCAGAGTGTAGAATAGTTGGAGAGTCTACATTGATTACAAAAGGATCAATCAGGTTACTCGGAAGGACCATTACCCCCTTCCATTCATTGACCAGATGCTAGAGCGGTTGGCTGGCGAGTCACATTATTGCTTCTTGGATAGCTACACTGGTACTTCCAAATCCACATTGCACTTGAAGACCAAGAGAAAACCATATTTACCTATCCCTTTGGCACCTTCACTTATAGATGGATGCCCTTTGGCCTCTACAATGCCCTTGGCACCTTTTAGCAGTGTATGGTGAAAATATTTTCAGACTTTTTAGAAGAGTGCATGGAGGTATCCATGGATGATTTTACTATTTATGGCTCTTCTTTTGATTCTTGTTTGGATAGTCTAGCTAAGGTTCTGTATAGATGCATTAAAACTAACCTTGTTTTAAATTTTAAAAAATATCATTTTATGGTAGCACAAGGTATAGTTTTAGGCCATGTAGTCTCCAGTAAGGGCATTGAAGTATATCCTGCTAAAATAGATGTTATTACCTATTTATCTTATCCTACATGCATACGGGAGGTGCGTTCTTTTTTGGGGCATGCAAGTTTTTACAAGCGCTTCATTTGGGATTTTAGCAAGATCGCCTTTCCACTATCTAATTTGCTGCAAAATGATGTGGAATTCGTCTTTGACCAGAAATATAAGAAGTTTTTTATCATTTGAAGAAGGCATTGACCAGCACTCCATCATCCAGCCACCTAAATAGGCACTTCCATTTGAGCATATGTGCAATGCCTCCAATTATGTAGTCGGAGTTATCCTAGCACAGAGAGTAGGGAAGGATCCTTATGTGATCTATTATGCCTCTAGAACTTTGGATGCTACTCAAGCCAACTGCACAACTACAGAAAAAGAACTTTTACCCATTATATTAGCTTTAGACAAATTTAGGTCATATCTACTTGGTTCTAAAGTAGTTGTGTTTTTTTATCATGCAGCACTGAAGTTTCTTTTGAAAAAACCCAAAGTAAAACCATAACTAATTAGGTGGATGTTGCTACTCCAAGAGTTTGATATTGAAATCTGGGATAAGAATGGAGCAAAAGACCTAGTGGCTAATCATTTGAACAGAATTGAGATAGCTTTAAAGCCTTTAGCCATCCATGACTTATTCCCAGATGAGCAGCTTTTATAGCTGCAATGTAAGACTACCTCTCCTTAGTTTGCTTACTTAGTTAATTACTTGGCCGCTAGTGCACTGCCTGCATTTTTCACTAGGGCTCAGATTGATAAGTTAAAGAGTTAGTCTAAGTATTATGTGTGAGATTATCCTTATCTATTGAGATTTTGCAGTGACCAAGTGATTAGGAGATGTATACCTGATCATGAGTTTGATTCTATTCTTAGCTTTTGTCATGCATTTGCATGTAGTGGACATTTTGGACCTAAATGTATAGTTAGGAAAGTTTTAAACTCTGGTTCATATTAGCCTACCTTATTCCATGATGCATACTTGTTCTGTAAGTCTTGTAAATAATGCCAGAGAACAAGGAACATTTCTCACAAGAATGAGATGCCTTAGAAACCTTTGTTGTTTTGTGAGAGTTTTTATAAATTGATTTTATAGGACCCTTTCTTGTTTCTTTTAGTTTTGTTTACATTTTGCTGGCTGTTGATTATGTATCTAAGTGGGTGGAGGCAAAAGTCACTCAGACTGATGATTCCAAAGTTATTGTGGATTTTGTTAGATCACAGATTTTCTGTAGGTTTGGAGTCCTAAGAGCCATCATCAGTGATTAGGGTTCTTATTTTTGTAATCGGAGCATGGAGGCTTTGATGAGGAAGTATGGAGTCATGCACAAAGTTCCTACACCTTACCATCCACAGACCAATGGGAAAGCTGAGGTTTCGAACAAAAAGATCAAGTAGATACTTTAGAAGACTGTCCAACCTAACAGAAAGGACTGGAGCAAGAGGCTTGAGGGTGCTTTATGAGCTTACCGGACTGCCTATAAGACACCAATTAGGATATCCCCTTATCAAATTATCTTTGGAAAGGCATGCCACCTGCTAGTGGAAATTGAGCATCGCACATTTTGGGTAGTGAAGAGGTGCAACCTAGACCTAGACCAAGCGAGCATGGAGAGGAAGTTACAGTTATAAGAATTGGAGGAGATCCGCTTGGAGGCATATGAGAGTTCCAAACTTTATAAAGAGAAGACCAATGCCTTCCATGATAAGATGATTATGACAAAAATATTTGAGATTGGTCAAAAGTGCTTTTATATAATTCTCGTCTTAAAGTGATGCCCGAAAAACTGAGATCTAGGTGGGAAGGTCCGTTTGTTGTTACTAATGTTTTTCCTTATGGTGTAGTTGAGCTTCAAGAAGTGACTTCAAAGAGGAGCTTCAAGGCTAATAGGCATAAACTCAAGCACTTTTATGATGGTTTCCAAGATATACCATGGAGGAGGTGGCATTGCTTGATGCTACTTATCCAACATGAAAGAGGGAGTTTCCTTTCCTTACTTGTTTATTTTTTGTTTCAATTTTTTTGTTTTTAATTTATTTTTCTATTTTTCTATCTATTTATTTTTCTATCTACTATTTTCTATTTTTTGTTTTCTATTTCTTCTTGCGCTTCTATTTAAGTTTTATTTTTTTTCTATTTTTTATTTTCTATTTTTGCTTCTTTTTTACATTTATATTTTTTTTATTTTATGTTTTCTATTTTTAGTTTTAATTTTTATCATTGTTTCTATTTTTCTCATCCATTCTATTTTTTGTTTTTCTATTTTTCAAATATGTTTTTGTTTTGTTTTTAAATTGTTTTGATGTTTTTGAAAAAAAAAAGGTGCTTTTTTTTAGTTTTTAATTTCTTTCCAATGGCTCTTGAGATGTGTGGAAGTTGTGAGTTTGGAAAAATTGAGGATTAGAGGTTCATGACATAAGTGAATAAATTGTTTTTTATCTTGAATTTGACTTGTTTAGTAATGGAAATTGAATTGGTAAATTAAGTTTGATAGACTTATACCTTGTGAGAATTTAAGCTTATTGATGAATGAATAAAGTAATTGTGTCATTCCTCTTTCTTCTTGTGTGATTTTCACTCATAGATTTTGATCACTCTAGAACTTTCTTTGATTCTTTTTTGGGCTACAGTTTCACATGCATGCATTAACATGATTGAGACATTCTTTCCTTACATTAGCTACTTTAGTCAGATAGCCAACATTATATATTTCCTCTTGATTAATCCTCTTGAGCTTATTTTCCCATTATTTGTTGTTCTTAGCTCATTCCATACCCTTAGTGAAAAACCATGTTGTCCCTTTACCTTAGGGAATAGGAGAGCATTGGCATTATCCTTGGATGAGCTCATGAACAAGTGTGGGGGAATCTTAAATTGTTATTGTTATTTGGTCTTGCTTGAGGACAAGCAAGGTTTAAGTAGGGGGTGTGAAAATGTTGTGCTAAATTGTTATGCAAAAAAAAAAGTTACAATACATCCAAAAAAAAGAGGAAAAGGGAATATATATGAAGAGAATAATTTGCATCATATAGAATCACATTAAACTTTCATGCTTGTTCTTAGAATTCATCTCCAATGTTTTTTTATTCTCTTTGGTTTCTAGCTTGTCATATCCTTACCATTCTCATCCTTTACTTTGGCCCCATTACAACCTTAAATAAAGCCCTCTTGATTTGTATATACATGTGCATAGAATAGTGGAGAAGAAGAAGATAAGCAAGTTTATGGTAGTGTAAATTTTTATGAGTTGTTTAGAGTAAAACACTTACCTTTTAGACATTTCTAACAGTAAACACTTGAGGGAGTGAGACTAAATCTTGTGAGAATCTATCATTTTTGGTTTATGCTTTTTAATTAAAATTACCTTGCTTATTGATTTGAGATGTAAATAAATATCACTTCACGAATGTCTTAATCCCTTAAACTTCTTGGTTGCTATCCTTACTTGTAAAATTTTATATTCTTGAAGGTAATTGGAAAGTGAATCTCTTTGAGTTTTGGTTTTTGAGTTTTTGTGTTCCTTGTCCCTTAGTTTGAATATTTAGTTTTCCTGAGACGTGCAAAAGTTAAGTGTAAAAAAATTTGATAATCACATATTTTATACATTAATAAACCTCTATTTTTAGTCCTTTACACTCTCCATGTACTTAATTGATCAAGCTTGGTCATGTTTTGTAAGTTTGAGTTCAAATTGGGCTTAATTGGTTTTTTTAGCATTATTAGGATTTTACATTGTTTCTATATTTTAGTTAGGGGTGCACAACCCGACCCGCGAACCCGACCTGACCCGACTTTATCAAATATATCCAGGTTGGTTCGGGTAATCGGGTCAAACCCGATAAACCCGTTCGAATATCAGTTCGGGTAATGAGTTTAGTGAACCAACCCGATGATCCGACCCGATGACCCGAGAAAACAATGTCATTTTGCCTATATTTAAGCCCTCATTTTATTCTTTCTCACTTAGGGTGCACAACCCGATTCGGTGACCCGACCAACCCGCCTGACCCAACTAACCCAATTACCCAACCTGAACTAACCTGATTCTAATCGAGTTGGTTCGGTTCGGGTTACTCAAAAAATTTTCCTAAAACCTGACCCAACCCAACCCGACCTCACCTAATTGGTTTGGTTTTTTTTCCCTAAACACGACCCGACCCGACCCATGATCACCCCTAATTTTAGCTATATCTTGAGTTCTATATATATATATAATTTATGTATTTTGCCTTCTAGGAAAGATACGAGAGAGCTCTACAACTTTCATGAAGAGTCCTAGAGCTGAATCAGATATCTAGTGGACCTAATTGGGCTTGGAAGTTAGAATACAGGTTCTATCGTGTAACCCGAGCAACGTGCACCAATTAGTCCATAATTTGGGTTGTAGATGTGATATGGACCTGAAAACGGTGGCATTTGAAAGCTAAGACATAGATATTCAATTCTTATGAAGACACTTATCAAACTATGATGTTTTTATGGTGTTTTCATCCTTTTATGTCAGCTAATGGGATTAGAGACCTATTAAGAGTGATTTGCGCATAACTCTCTCATGTTAAGCATAATTCAAGTGATTTTAGTGGCCAAGGAAAGCTAAGAGGAAGAGGATTAACTTTAACCTAGGGACAAATTAGGATTCTTAATTTTTAAGTTAGTTATTTTTATATAAAAAAGGAACCTGAGATAGATAAATAGAAACCCTAAGCTGTATTACTTGATTCTTCTACCAAGAGTTTTCTCCTCTCTTTTGCAAACCGTGTATGGTAACCATGGAGAACTAAACATTTAAGAAAAATCTAAGGATCTTGAGGAAATTCTGGCTTGACTTTGAGATTCTGTACCTAATTTTGATTTTAAATTGTATTAATTATATTCTTTTTCTATTAATTTGGATTTCAAATTACATGATTAGAGATTTCTATTGTGTGATGTGATCTGATTAGATCCTTAATCCTAATTGAGATTTGTGATTAAATTATGATTGATTAATTGTGGTTATTCTCATGAATTGAAGATGGTTAGGTTAGCAGATTTGTTAATCTAGGTTAATTGAATTTTGATTGTTAAACAAGCATAGGTTGCATGAATCTAGCGATCACAGGTTTATGAATCGTTTATTAGTTAAATTCTAAATGATTATCTAGTGTTAAATTCTATGTGTTTGACACAGAGATTTTGGTTAATCACAGATTAACTAATTAATTTAATCCAGATGCATGTTTTGTGATCGATGACAAGTCAACTAGGTTTTTGACGGTTTCTTGGATTAGTTGCTTTGCAAATTAATTTTTCTTACATTTAATTATTACGCTTATATTCTGCATACACAATTTCCCCCAATTTGACCTTGATTTGGTTTGATTGGTACCTTGATCTTCAAGAGACGACCCGATTTGCTGCCTTTTTGCTACAAGTTATTGGTAGAATTGGAATTTTGTTATTTTATTGAGCTTGGCACACGAATTACTGGTCCATCAAATCATCTATCCTAGGTAGTGGGTATTAGTTCTTAATTGTGACCTCATTCAATTGTCTATAATCCACACATGATTTCATACAACCATCTTTTTTCTTCACCAATAGCACAGGGGCTCCCTATGATGAAATGTAACACCCCAGTTTTTCTTTCTTTCTCTGTTATATGTGTTTTTATAATTTTTGTGATTTTTGTGAATTATTTGAATTATTTGAATTATTTTGATTATTTTAGTGTTATTTTGGACTGTATGTGTGCTTGAGGCAGGCCCGAAAAAATAAAATTTTTTAGGACCAGAAAATGTTGGACTGTTAATGCAAGGCCGAAGGAACTTACTAAACCTAAAATTGGAAACAATTTTCAAAAATTTTCTTTATTTGAGTTTTTGTTTTGTTCTATTAACCATTGGATACTATTATTACCCATTGGATAATGTTATTATTCATTGGATGATAAATAGCAGTAGCCTTTGTCCATTGGATAATAGCTACTAGAATATCTAGATGGCTAGTCAAACTCGATGGTTATGACATCTTTATAGTGAACTATTGAGAAACGAGCTTACTTGAGAAGCTTGCTTAGAGTCAACAAAAGGGGCTATGACTTACTGTGATGGACCAATAGGAAATAAGCTAGGAGAAGTTGATTACTCCATTTGCATGAAGAGTTCACGGTAATGTAGTATTCTAGGACCATCTTGAGTGAATAAATTGGTTACTTCCTTCTTTAAGTTTATCATGTATAGTTTCTAGGAGAAAACTATCGCAAAATTCCCTCATTTTCTCTCCTTTTGAGTCCCACGGCCACAGAGTGTTGGAAAGCCAAAATTGGTTTTGCTTCTTCATTATTCACTTATCATCCTTTCAAGAAACAAGAACACAAAAACTCTCACATTTTCTTTCCATTGACCTCATGGCCAAGCACCTATATACACCATACAATCCTTCTTAATTCAAGTTAACCTTATATCTTGAACCTACACATCATTTCAAGACACTTTTGTGTTAGGACCAACATCTAGTTCATCCATCTTCAAGCTTTTTCTTCAAGCTCAAGTTCAAGCGTTTTTAGGTGAAGTTCTTGAATCTTCACTTCTTGTTTCATTTTCAAAGTTCTAGACCATATTTTGATTATGTATTGTTTAGTTTGATCTCGAAGGAGAGCGATCGCTCATGGAAGAGGTGCGAGTATGGATATTGGACGAGACAACGAAAGTATGGCTGCAGTTACTGAAGCAATGCAGAGGATGGTAGATGTTGTAACACCCTTGTGGGGATGTCACATTTATGATGCAATAAAATAAAATAAAATGAAATTCTTACCCAAGTTATAAAACGTTTGATACATCAATAATATTAGTGGTAAATTTTTTTTCCTTTTTATATTTATTAACATCAAAAGATTAAATAAATAACACAGAATCCAAAATAAAACAAAACATAATCACACCATAATATACATGTGATTCTTGTCTGAAGTACACAATGAATTTACAACTATTAATATTTAATAGAAACAGTAAAAGACAGCATACTACTCAAATATAATACCTAAGACATGAGCCCTCGTCATAAGACAAATTCCCTAGTTGGGAATGTCTTGACCGATAGAAATTCGACCCAAAAGTAAATCGAAGTTCTCTCTAGGAGTATGGTGAATTTCATTCCACAACTCCGTAATAGGTAAAATAATCTCTACGAAAGCAACCATATAACGTGTAGTAACGAACCCATGTCGAGTCCTACTTACTGATAAAGTCACGTTACCACTGTACTTTATGTGTCCTATGTCCCAGTGGATATACCAAGCCTCAGCGCCTTCGAGAAACTGAAGTCTAAAGAAACCTAATTGACCTCCTCTTACCGCCATTGTAGTCTTCGACGATATGAACAGAAAATAGAAACAGGTAGAACAATACAATAAAGAGGTGAGATAATCTACATCATTACCCACGTGGCAAATAAGAAAACGACAATACAAAATAATTATCACAATAGTACATACCAACATATCATGCATAATGTAACAAAGTAATACATACCATTATATCACATACACTATAGCAATTTAATACCTCATGCATGTTATCACAGATTATAGTAAGCAGTAAAATACAAATAATGCATGAACACACACCGACTCGTTCCTACTCCATGGAGCTAAACACGAATATCTGAGAGAATGATCCGAATAAAAACTAATAATACTTTATGGCTGCCCAACCAAACTATTGGACTGTCTAACGTCGTGTCTATAGCCCACAGTCCAAACATCGTGTAGTAGTACACAGTCCAACATCGTGCACTACAGGCATAGTACTTAGTAGTCTCCTCAAGATCTCGATTGAGGATAGTGCTTGTCAAGATCATTAGTGTGTTGCCCGTTACCATGGCCCAGAGGTGCTACCACTGTCCACATATGAGATTCTTCGCACACTAATGCCTCCAAGTTCAATAAATAAACCACACTACGCCTATCACACCAAAACACGGTGTAATTCGCCTCATCAATCAATCGCCAATTATCAACCAAATTGACACAACACTCTAGGCATGATCTAAAATTATAAAAATACCCTTAATATCTATATTTTATCATATTTATGAAAGTACCCTTAATCTCAATATACCAAAATATAGCATGTCCCACCGGACAGTACTATCTCACAACATGTCCGGGTTCATCACTTTGGCCCGACAACAAAACTCACTGTATCGTTTAATTGCGTAGAAATTTTATCGTGTTTTCACAATTCCATTATTTTCACAAACGTTTTAAAATTGCGTAAATGTATTTTGACATTTTTGAACATCGCGTAATGTTTTTAAATCATTTTCTTAATCGCATAAGATTTTTAATTCATTTTCCTAACCGAATAGCTTACAATCATCATTTTAAATATGTGTAGACTATATCTAGTACATTTAAAATATGTAGAGTATTTTCCTTATGTTATAAATATAGTATGGAATCTTTTCATTTTAATTGTCTGATTTTAGTAAATTTCGACAGCATTTTGCCTATAAAATCAGTATAAGGTTTTTAACATTTTTCTCTAAATTTTGTTTATTTTAATTCTACCCATCAGTTACACTTTGAAACTTGCTAACGTGCTTCAAAACTTAGAGAGTGAGCTCTACGTTAGTATTTTTCAAGCGTTTGATTTAATTCTTTCTTAAACTAAATTCTGCTAATTTTAAAATTCTAAACCAAATTCATTCCTTTTATTTTCTCAAAGATTCATTGGAATCAGTTTATTTTGTAACTCCATTACCTAACCTATCTTAGAAAATAAAATGGCATTCAATTATACACTAAATGGCATGTTGGCCATAATTAATCAAAATCATTCTTAAATTTATTATTTTACCTAGATTCTTTAAATCATTGATTTAGAAAATGGTTGAGAACATTTTGGTTCTCTGTTTTCATGAGAAGGCTATGAGCCTCAATGTATCCTTTGGAACACTCATGCAAATCGTTACATGTTATTCACATCCTACTTTAATAATTATACAATTATAAACACATACAACTATAAACACATACAATATACATCCAATATATTTTAAAGCTATAAACATACATAGCAATCAAAATCAATAATAAAAACTATAACCATGCATAGCAATTAAACCAATCACAATTAGGAAAGCATTTAAACAATCCCATAAATAATAAAAACAATAAACAACTACACAAATGAATCCTTATGGATTCTTCACACACATACAAATCCATTTTCTCATCACTATACAAGGTTGATGAGATTAAATCTCCCTCTTACCTCTTGAAGACAAGCTTTTCAAACTCCTCTCCTTCTCCTTGTTTTCGTGTGAACCATAATCAATTCCTAACAATTCTAAAACAATTAGTAAAATCACAAACAAAGCTTAATAATAACAAACCATGGAACAATCATGGTTTAGAAAATCACAAATCAACTTTTGAACCATAGGATCAAAACTTACCCTTAGGAAAGTGAACAAAAGGTTGGATTTTGAAGCACTTAGAGGGTGATTTTGGGAAAACTTCCTAAATGGAAAGTGTTTAGAATGTTGTTTAGCTTTAAGAAATGATGAGAGTGACAATTATAGGTGAGTGATGGTGTTCTTGGGTGCTAGGGCTGAACCACTCAAGGAAAATGGAAGGAAATGGTTGCTTAGTTTCTTGGGATTTTTGAGAGAAAAAGATGAATGCTTTTGATGTAAGAGAAAATAAATATTGTGTGAGTGAAAAATAAGTGGGCTGCTATACTGTGGGATAAGCATAGAGAAATTAGGATTTACTTGAAGTAAAATATCCTATTTGAGTGCACATGGCTTATGTCACCTTTTGGCCACCTAGTGTGCATGCAAGATGGTTCAAGAACCATGTAGAACTTGTCAAATTTACCTCCCTAGGCTGCTGCAAAACCGTGTGGTTCAAGGGCATTTAGGGATTCAATTTGCTTTTAATTCAAGTCTAATTACTTACTACTTAAATAGCTAATTAATTAGGTTTAGTTTCCTAACCAATCTTAATTAATTATCCAACTACATATGCCTCTAGTGTACAATTGTGAGACTACCTTTCGATGAAAAATAACATGACAGAATGATGTAAGATGGGAAAACATTATTTCACAAGAATGGCTAAAAGTCAAGTTCTGTCGAATGAAGATTCTGTCGAATGAAGATCAAAATTTATCAAATATACCAGAAGGTCAGTAGAAATCCTAATTCAACGGACGGGTGTTGACATTGGAGAAATCTTCCAAGTGTTGAACCGACGAAAGTACTATATAATCGAAAATTCTAATTCGATGGATACTAACATCAGAGAAGTTTCTCTACTGAATGGTCAGAAATGCTAACTCGATGGACATTGACATTCTAACTCGACAGACATCGACATTCTAACTCGACGGATATTGACATTGTACTAAATGGCCAGAAGATGAAATTCGACGGATATGAGCAGAAGTTCAAATTCGACAGATATGGGAAGAAGTTCAAATTCGACGGATATGGGCAGAAGTTCAAATTGTTACAATTGTTCACAAAGATTAATTAATTAGTTTACTTAGCTTGTTCATTAGGCCATTAGATTAACCAAATTAGGTTTAATTAGTTACTAATCAAATTCAAGCCACTATGTTTGACTTAATCTTGACCATTGATTTCAACTTTAATTCCCAGCCCTAGATGTAATCTAAGGTGGATATTGATTAGTCATAAAGCTTGAATTCTAATCTCACCATTGGTTTGATCAACAGTTAAGGTTAAAGGCTTCCTAACTAAGTTTTCATCCAATGGTCCATATTAAAGTTCATGCTCCTTTTGTTGACCTATTCCTATTGGTTCAAATTAGTCAAGCCACTTTCGTTGACTTGCTCCCATCGGTTTAGAAATTTGTCCAGTCAAAATCGTTGACTGTTTTTCTAAACGTGGGTCCCACTGACTTTTAAGGATCTGTGGTCATTTTGAAGCAGATTTTTACTATTTTTGAGACAGTAGGTACTGTAATATAAAATAATATTATAATAATATAAAATTATTTTATTGCACAATTAAATCCTAAAAATTACAAGATTAATATATATATCAATCAGAATTGGGTTTAGTAAGATCCCCAACTCTAATTAATTAAAATAAGATTTTTTCGACCAGAAAATTATTATTTTCTTGACTCGGAGCAAATCACACAAAATAATCAAATACACTCACGAAATAATCAAATTTAATTTACTACTCACAGAATTCACAGAACAGTGCATTTCAGGATGATATTATAATTAACCCAAAAGTTGGGGTGTTACAACTCTCCCCTACTAATAAGAATTTCGTCCCCGAAATTCATCATACATCAAAACAATTGAGGGTATTGCTCCCTCATCCTATCTTCTTGCTCTCATATAGCATCTCCAGTTACATCATTTCAAACTCTTTTAACTATTGCGATCTCCTTTTCTCGAAGTTACTTTGCCCTTCAATCTTCAATCTTGACTGGAAACGTCTCATAGGTTAAATTCTCCTTCAGTTGTACGGTGTTTGACGAAGTATCTGATACGGCCCGATAAACTTCGAAATGAGTTTCCTCGACTTAATCGCTCGTCCAACTCCAATCATAGGTGTTATACGTAGAAACACATGATCACCTTCTTCAAATTCAAGCAGTCTCTGTCTTTTACTAGCATAACTCTTTTGTCGCGTCTGAGTCGTCCTCATCTTGTCTCGAATTATCTTCACTTTCTCAGTTGTCTGCCGCATAAATTCTGGTTCTACGATATTACTTTCACCAGTATGATACTAACACAATGGTATTCTACAACACCTCCCATATAATGCCTCATAGGTTGTCATCCCTATGCTTGAACGAAACTATTATTGTATGTGAACTCTATCAATGCTAGAAATTCATCCCAACAAGTCCTTTGAAAAATTTTAACTATCGTCTCTTCCTTATATCTAAGTCCCTTCTTGGTTGAACAGGTACTTCAAGCCTTTGAAATTATTGTAAATTTTATAGAAAAGAAAACGTCTTCAGATTTTCCTTGCAAAACGACTATCGCATATCCTAAAACATAAATCGATCAATTCTTCTCATACACGTTCCACTGCCTTGAAGTATACGCCACCACCTTTCTATTTGCTCCCAACACTCAATCTAAATCCACGAGTTGAACCTCTTCTAACAGAATTTGCATTTGACTAGTTTCGCGCATAACTCCTTCTTCTTCTTCAGAAATTGAAGAACTGTATTGAAATCTTTAGCATGTTCCCTGGAATTTTCAAGAATAGGTTAAAATATTGCCAATAAGGCTAATAACAAAATTACCTATATGAGAAAGAGAGATCCTATTTATATTATTCGTGAACATCGTCAAAACATTCCCTACCTCGAATGGTAGTACTAAGTATTCATAGTGCCTGCAACGCATCTAAAAAACTGTCTTGAAACATTCTCTACCTTTACGCGAATCTGATAATTACCAATACTCAAATCGATCTTGGAGCAAACAATGATTTCCTGCATTTGGTCTTCTAGTTCCTCTGTTGTCACATCATTCCAGATTTTCTTCTGTATTTGGTACTATGATATAAGTTGAATTAGGAATGATCCTTCTTAATTGAAATACATGAAAAATACTATGAAGGTTATAAGTAAAAGTAATAAGACTATTCAATAGGCTACTAGATTAGTCCAACAAAGAATTTGAGATGGTCTAATAGATTTCGAAATGAACATAGTCTAATAATTTTAGAAATGAACTTTCTGGATTTAAATCCAAAAATCTCAGGTCAAGGAAACACTAAAATTGCATTGCAACAATCTAGTAGGATATGGTTGGAAAATGCCCAATCCATTTAAAAGTCAGGCTCTCAAATAAATGTGATTTTAGATAAACAAATCAAATCAACAGAAAAGATTTGATATTTAATAAATATAGGGTAAAGTTAGAAAACTTAAGTATAAACAACGAGTTCAACAAGAAGAATAGGAATAATCAGATCATACTATAACAAAGACACAGATAAATCAAATTGATTTACTCAGTCTATCTGAGAAAGAAATAGACAAACCAGATCAATAAAAAGTTTCAAACTCCAATAATAATAAGATAGTTTTAAACAGGCTCAAGTAGTAATAGCGAGTTTAGAAGTTGAAGTAACATTATGAAAAGAAGTAAAGCACAGATAACCCCAAAAGATTTGCACAATCACAGATCACAAGAGAATGAGTTACCTTGTGAATTATATAGCACAGTTTTAAGATTACCCTCTATGGCACGACTTTCTCGCTTCTTAAGTTTTTGTATTTGAATGTTCTCATTACACTCTTTGCATCGGCTCTTTCTTCTTTTTGAGATTTTGAAACACGTGTATTACTAACGGAAGTTTCCATCTTCAGCTGATCACACTCTTTGAATAAGTGTTCAGGCTTTCCACACTTCAAGCACTTCGTTGGTGATGCCACAGTCTGACCAAAATCATCGCCACTAGTACTTCCTCTCTTTGTTTGTTGTTGCTTCCCCGGTGGTTGTACATACGACTTTCGCTGAAAATGATTGACCTTACGCTTCCTTCCACTTTGAATTATCGAAGATTCTAAGTTACAGCTTCTCGCATCCAATGGCTGCTCCAATCCTAATAAGCTATGAAGTTCGATTATCAGTTCCTATTGCTAAGCGATCATCTGTCTCTGTTGTACTGCTACTTCAATCATCTTTTGCATCACACTTCGAGCTGCGGTTATACGATCTTCATCATGTTTCGCATCCATATGCTTATGTTTGTAACGTTCCATTATCTTTCTTCAAAGATAAACAAAATCAATACACAACGAACTAAACGTAGCGATTTCGCACAAAATCATTTCCTTTCAGAAACCGAAACATATCTCTGTGTTCAATATTAGAGATTCACACAACACAAATAAGGCAAACCTACCCACAAACCCAAAAGACTCTAACTTGGGCTCTGATACCAACTAATGTAACACCCTTGTGGGGATGTCACATTTATGATGCAATAAAATAAAATAAAATAAAATTCTTACCCAAGTTATAAAATGTTTGATACATCAATAATATTAGTGGTAATTTTTTTTTCCTTTTTATATTTATTAACATCAAAAGATTAAATAAATAACACGGAATCCAAAATAAAACACAACATAATCACACCATAATATACATGTGATTCTTGTCTGAAGTACACAATGAATTTACAACTATTAATATTTAATAGAAATAGTAAAAGACAGCATACTACTCAAATATAATACCTAAGACATGAGCCCTCGTCATAAGACAAATTCCCTAGTTAGGAATGTCTTGACCGATAGAAATTCGACCCAAAAGTAAATCAAAGTTCTCTCTAGGAGTATGGTGAAATTCATTCCACAGCTCCGTAATAGGTAAAATAATCTCTATGAAAGCAACTGTATAACATGTAGTAACGAACCCATGTCGAGTCTTACTTACTGATAAAGTCACGTTACCACTGTACTCTATGTGTCCTGTGTCCCAGTGGACATACCAAGCCCCAGCGCCTTCGAGAAACTGAAGTCTAAAGAAACCTAATTGACCTCCTCTTGCCGCCATTGTAGTCTTCGATGATATGAATAGAAAATAGAAACAGGTAGAACAATACAATAAAGAGGTGAGATAATCTACATCATTACCCGCGTGGCAAATAAGAAAACGACAATACAAAACAATTATCACAATAGTACATACCAACATATCATGCATATTGTAACAAAGTAATACATACCATTATATCACATACACTATAGCAATTTAATACCTCATGCATATTATCACAGATTATAGTAAGTAGTAAAATGCAGATAATGCATGAACACACACCGACTCGTTCCTACTCCATGGAGCTAAACACAAATATCTGAGAGAATGATCCGAATAGAAACTAATAATACTTTATGGCTGCCCAACCAAACTATTGCACTGTCTAACATCGTGTCTATAGCCCACAGTCCAAACATCGTGTAGTAGTACACAGTCCAACATCGTGCACTACAGGCATAGTACTTAGTAGTCTCCTCAAGATCTCGATTAAGGATAGTGCTTGTCAAGATCATTAGTGTGTTGCCCGTTACCACGGCTCAGAGGTGCTACCACTGTCCACATATGGGATTCTCCGCACACTAATGCCTCCAAGTTCAATAAATAAACCACACTACGCCTATCACACCAAAACACGTTGTAATTCGCCTCATCAATCAATCGCCAATTATCAACCAAATTGACACAACACTCTAGGCATGATCTAAAATTACAAAAATACCCTTAATATCCATATTTTACCATATTTACAAAAATACCCTTAATCTCAATATACCAAAATATAGCATATCCCACCTGACAGTACTATCTCACAACATGTCTGGGTCCACCACTTTGGCCCGACAACAAAACTCACTGTATCGTTTAATCGCGTAGAAATTTTATCGTGTTTTCACAATTCCATTATTTTCACAAACGTTTTAAAATTGCGTAAATGTATTTTGACATTTTTGAACATCGCGTAATGTTTTTAAATCATTTTCTTAATCGCATAAGATTTTTAATTCATTTTCCTAACCGAATAGCTTAAAATCATCATTATGTGTAGACTATATCTAGTACATTTAAAATACGTAGAGTATTTTCCTTGTGTTATAAATATAGTATGGAATCTTTTCATTTTAATTGTCTGATTTTAGTAAATTTTGGCAGCATTTTGCCTATAAAATTAGTATAAGGTATTTTTAACGTTTTTCTCTAAATTCTATTTTTTTAATTCTACCCATCAGTTACACTTTGAAACTTGCTAATGCGCTTCAAAACTTAGAGAGTGAGCTCTATGTCAGTATTTTTCAAGCATTTGATTTAATTCTTTCTTAAACTAAATTCTGCTAATTTTAAAATTCTAAACCAAATTCATTCCTTTTATTTTCTCAGAGATTCATTGGAATCAATTTATTTGGTAACTCCATTACCTAACCTATCTTAGAAAATAAAATGGCATTCAATTATACACTAAATGGCATGTTGGCCATGATGAATCAAAATCATTCTTGAATTTATTATTTTACCTAGATTCTTTAAATCATTGATTTAGAAAATGGTTGAGAACATTTTGGTTCTCTGTTTTCATGAGAAGGCCGTGAGCCTCAATGTATCCTTTGGAACACTCATGCAAATTGTTACATGTTATTCACATCCTACTTTAATAATTATACAATTATAAACACATACAACTATAAACACATACAGTATACATCCAATATATTTTAAAACTATAAACATACATAGCAATCAAAATCAATAATAAAAACTATAACCATGCATAGCAATTAAACCAATCACAATTAGGAAAGCATTTAAACAATCACATAAATAATAAAAATAGTAAACAACTACACAAATGAATCCTTATGGATTCTTCACACACATACAATTCATTTTCTCATCACCATACAAGGTTGATGAGATTAAATCTCCCTCTTACCTCTTGAAGACAAGCTTTTCAAACTCCTCTCCTTCTCCTTGTTTTTGTGTGAACCATAATCAATTCCTAACAATTCTAAAACAATTAGTAAAATCACAAACAAAGCTTAATAATAACAAACCATGGAACAATCATGGTTTAGAAAATCACAAATCAACTTTTAAACCATAGGATCAAAACTTACCCTTAGGAAAGTGAACAAAAGGTTGGATTTTGAAGCATTTAGAGTGTGATTTTGGGAAAACTTCCTAAATGGAAAGTGTTTAGAATGTTGTTTAGCTTTAGGAAATGATGAGAGTGAAAATTATAAGTGAGTGATGGTGTTCTTGGGTGTTAGGGCCGAACCACTCAAGGAAAATGGAAGGAAATGGTTGCTTAGTTTCTTAGGATTTTTGAGATAAAAAGATGAATGCTCTTAATGTGAGAGAAAATAAATATTGTGTGAGTGAAATATAAGTGGGCTGCTGTATCGTGGGATAAGCATAGAGAAATTAGGATTTACTTGAAGTAAAATATCCTATTTGAGTGCACATAGCTTATGTCACCTTTTGGCCAGCTAGTGTGCATGCAAGATGGTTCAAGAACCATGTAGAACTTGTCAAATTTGCCTCCCTAGGCTGCTGCAAAATCTTGTGGTTCAAGGGCATTTAGGGATTCAATTTGCTTTTAATTCAAGTCTAATTACTTACTACTTAAATAGCTAATTAATTAGGTTTAGTTTCCTAACCAATCTTAATTAATTATCCAACTACATATGCCTCTAGTGTACAATTGTGAGGCTACCTTTCGACGAAAAATAACATGACAGAATGATGTAAGATAGGAAAACATTATTTCACAAGAATGGCTAAAAGTCAAGTTCTGTCGAATGAAGATTCTGTCGAATGAAGATTCTGTCGAATGAAGATTCTATCGAATGAAGATTCTGTCGAATGAAGATAAAAAATTATCGAATATACCAGAAGGTCAGCAGAAATCCTAATTCAATGGACGAGTGTTGACGTTGGAGAAATCTTCCTAGTGTTGAACCGATGAAAGTACTATATGGTTAGAAGTTCTAATTCGATGGATACTGAGATTAGAGAAGTTTCTTTACTGAATGGCCAGAAATGCTAACTCGACGGACATCGACATTCCAACTCGATGGACATCGACATTCTAACTCGACGGATATTGACATTGTACTAAATGGCCAGAAGATCAAATTCGATGGATATGAGCAGAAGTTCAAATTCGACGGATATGGGCAGAAGTTCAAATTCGATGGATATGGGCAGAAGTTCAAATTGTTACAATTATTCACAAAGATTAATTAATTAGTTTACTTAGCTTGTTCATTAGGCCATTAGATTAACCAAATTAGGTTTAATTAGTTACTAATCAAATTCAAGCCACTATGTTTGACTTAATCTTAACCATTTATTTCAACTTTAATTCCCAGCCCTAGATGTAATCTAAGGTGGATATTGACTAGTCATAAAGCTTGAATTCTAATCTCACCATTGGTTTGATCAACGATTAAGGTTAAAGGCTTCCTAACTAAGTTTTCATCCAACGGTCCATATTAAAGTTCATGCTCCTTTTGTTGACCTATTCTAATTAGTTCAAATTAGTTAAGCCACTTTCATTGACTTGCTCCCATTGGCTTAGAAATTTGTCCAGTCAGAATCGTTGACTGCTTTTCTAAACACGGGTCCTATAGACTTTTAAGGATCCGTGGTCATTTTGAAGCAGATTTCTACTATTTTTGAGACAAGAGTCTTGTAATATAAAATAATATTATAATAATATAAAATTATTTTATTACACGCTTAAATCCTAAAAATTACAAGATTAATATATATATCAATCAATTGGGTTTAATAAGATACCCCAACTCTAATTAATTAAAATAAAATTTTTCTCGCCAGAAAATTATTATTTTCTTGACTCGGAGCAAATCACACAAAATAATCAAATACACTCTCAAAATAGTCAAATTTAATTTACTACTCACAGAATTCACAGAATAGTGCATTTCAGGATGATATTGTAATTAACCCAAAAGTTGGGGTGTTACAGATGTTATAGTGCAACAGAACTAGAGAGCTGCCCAACATCAGGAAGAGATCACCGAAGCTTAGAATTTGTCAGAGTTCTGTCGCAACAACCTGCCTCAATTTAAAGGTGAGTTTGATCCAAAGAAAGCGGATCTTTCGATCAAGGAGTTGGAGAAAAATTTTCAAGGAATGAGATGCACAAATGGGAGGAAAGTAACTTATACTACCTTTATGCTTGTTGGAGACGCTGAGGATTGGTGGGCAGGAACGCAACGATTGTTGGAAGCTGGAGGAAGGTTTATCACATGGGAGGATTTTTAGAGTAAGTTTTTGGAGAAGTACTTTCCAACTAGCATGAGGCACGCCAAGGAGATGGAGTTCCTTGGGCTGGAATAAGGGGGAATGACTGTCAGTCAGTATATAGCTAGGTTTGAAAATCTATCAAAATTCTCACGGTACTTTCAACTCTAGCCTGATGAAGAATTGAAGTGCCAGAAGTTTGAAGAAGGTTTGAGACACGATTTGAAGCGAGTGGTTCTACCTTTGTGAATTAAGCAATTCCCAGCTTTCTTTGACAAGTGTCACCGGATTGAAAAGTTAGATCAATCTCGATATACGAGATCCCGTAACTTTGGACCATCTCATTTTCAAAGGGGGAGTAATGGTAATGGTAACCGTTTCCATCGGGAACCATATTCACGGCCACAAGGGAATCAACAACAATAATAAACAAATGGAGGAAGTACTAGTGGTAGTAGATTTAGTCAAACTATGTCATCTTTACCTATATGCATGGAGTGTGGAAGGGGTCACTTGACAAATAAGTGTACGATCAAGAGGATCATTTGTTTCAAGTATGGGAAGCCCGGACACATTTCTAGAGATTGTACTCCACCAAAGACGAAGCTTTCCATTAGTAACGTACATATTTCGAGACCTCAAGCAGGAAGGAGAGTTTATTCAATGAGTGGAGCAAAAGTCTCCTAATCTAAAGATCTATCCGAGTGAGATTGTATCATAGGAGGTAGGCCTTTAACTGTATTATTTGACTCAGGAGCGACCCATTCTTTTATTGCCTATGACTGTGTGAACCAATTTGGGTTTATCTGTGTTTTCATTTCCTTTTGAATTGAATATTGCTATTCTTATTTCTAAGCCTGTTATTATTATACAAGTCTACTTAAACTATCCTATTATTGTTAGAAATCAGAACCTTTCTATTAATTTGATTTGTTTATATCTTTCACAAATAAACATGATCTCAGGAATGAAAGTTATCTTCTAACCATATCTTGTTATATTGTTCCAATAAAACTTTAGTGTTTCCTGAGGCTGAGATTTTTGGATTTGAATCCAAAAAGCTCACTCGTAAATTTATTGGACTACATCAAATTTTTCTTCGAATAGGTCTGGTAGCGTACCAAATAGCTTTATCACATTTTCTTTCTAACCTTCACAATATGTCGTAATTGTGAAAATATATTCCTGATCCAAACTATGTCATAACGCCAGATATAGTACAATTAAAAGAGAACTTGATCTATGAGACACTTCCTGTTAAGATCGAAGATAGGCGAGTGAAACAACTTAGAGGAAAAGAAATTGCCTTGGTAAAGATAATCTGGAATGATGTGACTGGAGATGTAACACGGGAATTAGAAGAAAATATGAAATAGCAATATCCACAGTTGCTCTAAGATATGATAATCTTGGGGACGAAATTCTTTTTAAAGGGGGAGTGTTGTAACACCCCGATTTTTCTTTCTTTCTCTGTCATGTATTTTTATAACTTTTGTGATTTTTGTGAATTATTTTAATTATTTTAATTAATTTATTATTATTTTGGACTGTATGTGTGTTTGAGGCGGGCCCAAAAAAATAAAAAAAATTTAGGACCAGAAAATTTTGGACTGTTAATGCAGGGCCAAGTGAACTTACTAAACCTGAAATCGAAAATAGTTTTCAAAAATTTTCTTTATCTGATTTTTTGTTCTGTTCTATTATCCATTGGATAATTTTGTTACCCATTGGATAATGATGTTATTCATTGGATAATAAATAGTAGTAGCTTTTGTCCATTGGATAATTGCTATTAGAAAATATCTAGATGGCTAGTCAAACTTGACGGTTATGACATCTTTATGGTGAACTAATGAGAAACAAGCTTACTTGAGAAGCTTGCTTAAAGTCAACAAAAGGGGCTATGACTCATTATGATGGACCAATAGGAAATAAGTTAGGAGAAGTTGATTACTCCACTTGCATGAAGAGTTCATGGCAATGTAGTGTTCTAGGACCATCTTGAGTGAATAAATTGATTACTTCCTTCTTTAAGTTTATCATGTATAGTTTCTAGGAGAAAACTATCACAAAATTCCCTCATTTTCTCTCCCTTTGAGTCCCACAGCCATAGAGTTTTGGAGAGCCAAAATTGGTTTTGCTTCTTCATTATTCACTTATCATCTTTTCATGAAACAAGAACACAAAACCTCTCACATTTTCTCTCCATTGACCTCACGGCCAAGCACCAATATACACCATACAATCCTTCTTAATTCAAGTTAACCTTATTTCTTGAACCTACACACCATTTCAAGACGCTTTTGTGTTGTGGTCAACATCTAGTTCATCCATCTTCAAGCTTTTTCTTCAAGCTCAAGTTCAAGGGTTTTTAGGTGAAGTTCTTGAATCTTCACTTACTTTTTCATTTTCAAAGTTTTAGACCATATTTTGATCTATGGTATTTATGTGTTTGTTTTGATTTCTACAATAACTTAGTGGTGGAAGTTTGATTCAAAAAGGATATACAAGGAGTTAGGGAGCATTTTCTAAGATAAGAGGGAGATTAACCTCATCAACCATGTTTTGGTAGTGTGGAACAAAATTTAGTTGTAAGTGATAAGTCTATGTGAGGATTTATTCACCATGTTTGTATAATTTTTGTGTGATTTGCATTTATCTGCTTTATGTGATTTTATTGCTTTAACATTATGCATGAACTTGATATAGTAGAATTGTGAGGATTAAAGTATGTTGTATGCTATAAATTGTGTTAGAAAGGAAAGAAATTTTGGTCCCAATGACCATTGTGGCTCACGGCCATCATGCCATCAAATGGGGTAAACCAATGCAAAAATGATTTATTAAATGTTAACCTAGATGATTTAGTGATAAGAAATTTAATTAAGGATTTGTAAGATAAGAATAGAAATGAATAAATTTTATCATTGAACTAAAAGTGATTTTTGGCTATGACGTTGGAAAATAGGATTGAGAAGTAAATTGAAACTTGTTGTATTCTATTTAAGAGGATTTTAGTAAAGTAAATGGAAAAGATTTTATTAAATTAAAATAATGTAAGTTTTGGAAAGAATGTTAGAAAATATTACTTAGATGATTAGGGGACTAAATTAGGATTAAAGGATTTACAAGTTAAAAAGAAGATGAACACTATTTGATAATTTAAGAAGTAATGATTTTCGGCTATGTCAATGTGAATAATTTTTTAAGGATGGTTTGGAATTTAAAATATTTTATTTAAGAAAGATTTTATTTAGAGTACTTGAATAAAGAATTTTGAGATATCTTGATTTAATTAAAATAATATAAGTTTTTGTGGAAAACGTTAGAAAATATTATTTAGAGAAGGTTTAGTGAGAAAATGTTGGAATTAAAGTCTAATTTTTTAATATTAAATGAGAAAAAAAATTAAATTGAGCTTAGAATATCAATAAAATGCTTTACGCGATTGAAAATACGTAGAAAAACTCTTACGTGATTTAAAAATGATGATTTTTAACTACGTAATTAAGAAAACATTTTAAAATCTTTATGCAATTGAGAAAATATTGGAAAAATGTTATGCGATTTAAAAACATAACAAAATTTTTACGCAATTATGAAAATGCGATAAAAATGCTATGCGATTGAGAAAAATAGCAGTTTGCTGTCGGGTCGATGTACGGGACCCAGAAATATCAACGTATTGTTGTAGCCAGTAGTGACTTGTGATATGCATTGAGTCATTGATCATGCATTATTTACAGACGATGTCTGTATAGGCTTTTGTTGCCTAGGAGATGAATTATACCTTCGTGCGTGGTGCGAATTACGTTAGTGAAGGTCTATGAATGACCTTGGAGGTGTCGAGGCATAAGTATTCCACAAGTGGCCAGTTAGTAGCACTACTGTGTCGTGGTGACTGTTGCAAACGCACTGACGATCTCGACAAGACACTGCTCTATTCACGATCTGGCGTAGACTGTCTTGTATAAGTCATAACGTCCACATTGAATAATTATAACCCTTGACTTGAGGCTGCTGATATACAAACATATCTTCTGGATCATTCTTTCTGAAATTGTATTTAGCTCCGTAGAGTAGGAAATTGGTACATTGTGCATATGCATAGTCAGTTGACATGTTATTGGGATATATATATGTTTGTGATATATACGTTCATGATATATATATATATATATATATGTTTATGATATATATGTTTGTGATATATATATATATATATGTTTATGGAATTATTTGTTATTTGATGCAATAAATATACTTATTATTACTGTATATGAATAGCATTATTGTTATTGTTGTTTCTATACTGCCATGCTGGTATTGATGTAGGGGATCTCACCTTTTTGTATTATTATTTTGTCTATTTTTGTTTATGTTTATGTCTGTGAAGATGGCGATGGCGGCCAGGAGGGATCTGCTAGGTTTTGTTAGACTACATTTTCTCGAAGGCGCTAAAGCTCGGCGTGTCTATTGGGACATGAAGCATATAGAGTATTGTGGAGACATTACTCTATCCATAAGTAGGACCTGCTATGGGGTCACTACTTTTTATTTTGCGGCTGTATATGTGGAGTTTGTTATGCCTATCAAGGAGTTGTGGGGTGATCTTCACTATACTCCTAGGGAGGACTCCGTAATATTTTCTATTCAGATTTTCGTTCGTTGAGACATTTTCCAGTCAGGGAATTTGTCTTCTTAGGAGGAGTAGGATCCTGTGGAGGAATCTTCTCATTAGGGGTTATGAACTTGGGCCAGTCTAGGTTGGTTATGTTAGATGTTTTATGTTTTTGGTATATAAGTATGATGTACTTATGGTAGTAGTAAACTTTGTTTACATGTAAAATATATTATTCAATTCTTATGTCTTGTGTTTCTATAATTCGGTAAGTTTATGATATTCACAAAAAAATAAATCTTGAAACTCATATTTTGTAATGTCAAATATTTTATAGCTTGGGTAAAGAATTAAAAGGAGTTGGTTTGAAATGTAATACCCTTTGGAGGGTATTACATTAGTTAGTATCAGACTCCCGATTTGAGTCTTTTGGGTTTGTGATTAGGTACCGTCTTGTTTGTGTTGTGTGATTCTTTGTGTTTAGTTTCCGCAAGGAAACACTATTGTTTGAAATAATTTTATTTGACATTAATTATGTATTGTTTAGTTTGATCTGGAAGGAGAGTGATGGCTAGTGGAAGAGGTGCTAGTATAGATACTGGACGAGACAACGAAAGCATAGCTGCAGTTGCTGAAGCAATGCAGAGGTTGGCGGATGTTATAGTTCAATGGAACTAGAGAGGTGCCCAACATCAGGAAGAGGTCGCCGAAGCTCAAAATTTGTCAGAATTTCATCGCAACAACCCGCCACAATTTAAAGGTGAGTTTGATCCAGAGAAAGTGGATCTTTAGATCAAGGAGTTGGAGAAAATTTTTTGAGGAATAGGATGCACAGATGAGAGGAAGGTATCTTATGCTACCTTTATGCTTGTTGGAGACGCTGAGGAGTGGTGGGCAGGAACGCAACGATTGTTAGAAGCTGAAGGAAGGTTTATCACATGGGGAGTTTTTCAGAGTAAGTTTTTGGAAAAGTATTTTCCAACTAGTACGAGGCACGCCAAGGAGATGGAGTTCCTTGGCCTGAAACAAAGGGGAATGACTGTCAGTCAATATATAGCTAGGTTTGAAAACCTATCAAAATTTTCACAGTACTTTCAACTCCAGCCTGATGAAGAATGGAAGTACTAGAAGTTTGAAGAATGTTTGAGACATGATTTGAAGCAAGTGGTTCTACCTTTGGGAATTAAGCAATTCCCAGCTTTGTTGGACAAGTGTCTCCGGATTGAAGAGTTGGATCAATCTCGAGATATGAGATCTCGTATCTTTAGACCATCTCGTTTCCAAAGGGGGAGTCATGGTAATGGTAACCGATTCCATCGGGAACCGTATTCACGGCCACCGGGGAATCAGCAACAATAACAAATAAATGGAGGAAGTACTAGTGGCAGTAGATTTAGTCAAACTGTGTCATCTTTACCTATATGCATGAAGTGTGAAAGGGGTCACTTGACAAAGGAGTGTACGATCAACGGGATCATATGTTTCAAGTGTGGGAAGCTCAGACACATTTCTAGAGATTATACTCCACCAAAGATGAAGCCTTCTGTAACACCCCGATTTTTCATTTTTCTTGAAATAAATGAGTTTTATAATATTTAAGAGTTTTTGTGAATTTTTTAGAATTTTTAATTATTTTAAATATTTTAATATTATTTTGATATTTTAATATTATCTTGAAAATTATATGTCCAAATTTTATTTTTTCTAAAAAATATGAGTTTTATAATTTTTATGATTTTTGTGAATTTTTGTAGAACTTTCTGAGTTTTTGATTATTTTAGTATTATTTTGAGTTGTGTGTGGGCCCAGGGTGGACCCGAGGCGAGTCCGGAAAAATAAAAAAATTTTCTGGATCAGAAAGTTTCGAATTGTCAATGCGGGATCGGGGGATCTTACTAAACCCGAAATCGGGAACAGTTAACAGGGATTTTCTATATCTGAGTTTTCTATTATCCATTGTGTAATAATAGCAGTAGCTGTTATCCATTGGGTAATATCTGTTAGAAAAATATCTTGATGACTCAGCTGGTGATTCTGCACTACGACTCACCATACTGACTCAGCTGTTCTAAAAAATTCTATGATGACTCACCTAGTAAATATCTAAGAATAAATATCTACTGGGAAAATATCTTAATAAAATATCTCAAGTGTAATTATGAAAGCTAAAAATATCTCAATTAAATATCTTAAGGATCATGATGGCTTATCATTACTAAGCTTTATGACTAACCAATAGGAATTGGTCAAACATAGTGGCTAGACTTTGTTGTGAACCGTTGGATGGAAAACTTGATGGAAAAGCCGTAAATCCTCACCGTTGATTTAATCAATGGTCTGAAAACAATCTTGATAAAGAAGCTTATGATATTAACCTTAGATTTAATCAATGGTTAGGAGATGAAGTTGATTTTAATGGTTAGGATTTAGTCAATAAAAATGGCTAGATTGATTAGTTAAGTAACTAGATAATCTAACTTAGTTACCCTAATAGTCTAATTAGTAATTAAATGAACTAATTTAGTTGCTAAATAATTAGAAGCTAGTTACTAGATAAATATTTAATTATTTAGAAACATGACATAATCATAATAAAGTAATTAACTAGTTAGAATGTAACTAAATGGCTTAACTAAATTAATTTAATTGCAACTAGATGGTAAGCTAGGTAACTAATTAAATTAGCTTAAGTGCAACTAGAAAATAATTTAATTAAGATTTGATTAGTTTTCCTAAGTGAGTTCCACAGCTGCCTAGTGTTTTCTAGGAGGTTCTTGATTCATCTTTCATGACCAATTGATGACCACTTGATGACCATGGCCATGTGCATTCATGTGAGCTCGTGTGCTTATGCTTAATCTTGAAAAACAAGCCTTAAACCCTTTACACAAGCACTCCCACGGCTGCACACTTAGGAGCTTGTCCATTTCATTTCATTTCCTCACATTTTGTAACACTTAAACCATCTTCTTCTCTCTCCCAATTATTCAAGAACACCAAGAACAAACACCATAAACTCCATTTTCTTCTTCTCATAACCCATTCGGTCTCCACTTCTAAATCCCACTTCCAAGCTTCAATAATTTTATACAATCTTAGATCTAGAACCTATACACAATCCTAAGATACTTTGTAGTTAAGATCTTGGCCTAGTTCTATCATTTTCAACCTTATTCTTCAAGTTAAAGATCAAAAAGTCTTGCTTTGTTTCTTGGAGTGGCTCACGGCCAACCACTCAAGCATCACTATCCAAGTTTGATTAATTTTAACCAACCATATTTCTTGAATCCTTACATCATTCTAAGACTCTTTGATGTTGAGACTTTGGTCTAAATCCATCATCTTCATGCTTGAATCTTGGATTTAAGTTCTAGGGTTTCAAGGTAAAAATCTTGAAACTTGGTTTTTTATTTGATTTTTAGAATCCTAAGACCATGTTTGATCTATGGTCATCTTAATCAAGCTTTAGATACTAATTTGTATGTGTTTGTTGTGATTCTAAGATCTATTTGGTGGTGAAAGATTGATACAAAGAGAGTTTTACAAAGAGTTAGGAAGCGTCAACCAGGTAAGAAGGAGATCCATCTCACCAACCAAGTATGGTAGTGAGAGATGAATCTTGTATTTGATGGATGGTGAATCCATGTGAGGATTCATATCCTTGGTTGTGCAATTATTTGTGGGTGTTTATGTGCTTTAAATTATTTATTTGTGTTTGCATGCTTTAGGTGATTTTTATTGCTTTAAGGTATACTTAATTATATGATATGATGAATATGTATATGTATGCCATGATTTGATGATGAAAGGAAAATAAATTTTTGGTTCCAATGACCATGAGGGTTTCAGCCTCAACACCTCAAAATAGGTGTTTCCAAACTAAAATTTTCATGAATGGTAAAATTGAATGATTAGAAAGGAAAAGAAAAAGAAAAGATGAGTTGGTTTCAAAGACCAAGTGTTCACGGTTTTTGGAGGAATTTTAATGGTTTTGTTTGTGTAAAAATATGAATGGAACTTAGTTGATTTAGAAGGAAAAATTATATAATGGTTTCAATGGCCATGTGCCACAGTTTTTGAAGGCTTGTATTGCCTTAGTTTTGTGAGACAAAGTGATTTCAAAGTGGAAATATAATTAATTAAGTATAAGGATTAAAGAAATGGAAACAAAATGTTTTGTCACTTGGAAAATGGAATTTCCGTATATGAATGGAAAAGAGAGGTTGAAAGTGTTTGAACCTCAATTTATTTTAAAAAGGAATGATTTTAGAATTGTTTTGCAAATTGTGGAGAATACGTTGGTGACTTGAGATTTTCTAACGTATAACTCATCCTTTGGGTTTTAGAGTGCGTTAGAAAATTTTAAGTTAGAAACATTAATTTAATTCAATGAAGTGGTGAATTTGTGGAATATATTGCAAAAAGGGTTTCTTGAGTAAGAAAATGTGGAAAAAGAAGTGAGAAGTCATATTATTTTGAGAAAGGTTGAAATGGAATTTTTGGAAGGTTGAAAAATCAATACGTGATTTGAAAATGCAACAGAAATGTTGCGCGATTAAGAAAATGTAAAATTATAGTTACACGATGAAAATATAGTAAAGATACTGTTGGACCAATGTGTGAACCCTGAATATGAGATGATGAATTTGAACTGAGAATGGTGCATTATACATGCATTGAAAAGGTCCGATGGACTGAATAAGGCTAATTGCCTAGGAGAGAATACACCTCTTGAGTGGGTGCGATATACGTAGTGTAAGTCACTTGTTGCCCTTGGGGGCGTCGGGGTGCGAGTTGCCTACAGTGGGCAGTTGGTAGCTCTTCTGTACCGTGGGTTTGATCGATGCAACACACCAATGATCCTGACCGAGACATTATTCTTAATCAAGATCTGATAAATGTTGTCGTGTATATGCTAGATGTGCAAACACATATGAGAATTATAGCACGTGGTCTGAGGTATGTTGGTACAGACAGATCTTTTCGATCACTCTCTCTGATCTGAGTTTTAGCTTCATAGAGTAGGAAATCGAGTCTATGTGCACATGCATAATTAGAGTATTGATATCGATGTGATATTTGAACTGTTGAATATTTGGAAAATATTGAGGGCATTATCGTAATTATTGGTTATGATTATTGAATTGTTGAATATTTAGATATTGTTGAGGGCATGATCGTAATTATTGTTTATTACATCTGTTGTGATGATAAATAATTTTGATGGTATAATTGTAATTATGGTGTGATGTATCTATATGATATATTATATGTGTTTATCTCCATGCTACCATGTTGGTATTGGCATAGGTGATCTCTCCTTTTTGCTGTTCTATTATGTCTATTTCTATTTTTATGTTTACGTCTGTAAAGACTACGATGGCGGCAAGGAGGGGTCAGCTAGATTTCTATAGGCTACAGTTTCTTGAAGGCGCTGCTGCTTGACGTGTCTATTGGGACACAGGGCACATGGAGTATTGTGGTGATATTACTCTATCAGTCAGTAGGACTCGCCATGGAATCATTACTTCATTTTATACAGTTGCTTATGTAGAGATGATTTTTACCTATTAGGGAGTTGTGGAATGAATTTCACTATACTCCTAGAAAGAACTTCGATATATCCTTGAGTCGAATTTCTATCGGTCTAAACATTCCTAGCTAAGGAATTTGTCTTCTGACAAGGGCTCATATTTTAGGTGTTATGTTTTTAAGTATGTAAAAATAATGAATGAGTAGTTGTAATAAACTCTGTTTAAATGAAAAGTAATTTATTCAGTTATTATATTTTGAGTTACTTTAATTTAATCAATTGATGTTTCTGCAAAAAAGAAATTTTGAAATTTGTATTTAAAATGATATTAATTATTTTATAACTTGGGTAATTAATTATTTATAAGGGGTTAATTTGAAATGTGATACCCTTCGGAGGGCGCGTTACAACTTTCGTTAGTAACGTACATATTTTGAGACCTCAAGCAGGAGGGAGAGTTTATTCGATAAGTAGAGTAAAAGTATCCCAATATGAAGATCTAAGCGAGTGAGATTGTATCGTATGAGGTAGGCCTTTAACTGTACTGCTTGATTCAAGGGCGACCCATTCTTTTATTGTCTATGACTATGTGAACCAATTTGGGTTTGTAATACCCTTATGGGGATGCTACATTTTTAATGCAATAAAATAAAATCCTACCCAAGTTATAAATCGTTTGGTACATAAATAATATGAGTTGTAAAATTTTTCCTTTATACATAACAACCTTAAATTAAATATCACAGAACACAAAATAAGGCAAAACATAATCACACACCATAATATACATATGATTTTGTCTTAAGTATACAAATAATTTACAACTACAAATATTTAACAAAATAGTAAAGAGTCAGCATAATGCTAAACATAACATGCCCAAGTGCACATCAAAGATTCCTAACCCTCTGAAGAATCACTCTCAGATAGATCATCGGATAGCAGAAATCTCGGATGCCTCGCAGCTCTACGGACGTGAGTCTGTGCTGTCGACACATTACTAAGCTTGCTAGGTGCATGGAAAATCCCTCCCCAATAACGCCTAAGAGTCAAAGGCAACTCAAGATGTAAATACAGAGTAGTAGTAACGATAAGCTCCCTGTCAAACTCTCTACGCAGAGATACAGTCAAACGTCCCACGTAGACTACCGATCCTCTATCCTCATGCAGTCGCCAGCCCTCAGAGCCTCCGTGAAAATCAAGTCTCACAAAACTAAAGAATCTAGGCAACGCCATGATCACAAGATCAATCCAGATGGTAGGGGTGATCTAACGGCTCACCGTCCGCAATCTGCTCACTAGGCTGATCCTCTTTAGGATATTAAATATCAAGAGGCTGCTCTTCTTCCTCTCCCTCAAACTCTCTACAGAATATAATAATAATACAAAAATGCATGCAAAGAGGTGAGACAATCTACATCATTACCCGCATGGCAATAAAGAAAATGACAACACAAATAAATATCACAATAATGCATACCATCACATCATATACAGTACCTCAAATTAATATATTATACTTGCTATCACAGGTTATGGTAACATGGAAATGCAGATCATGGACGCTAATGCATACTGACTCGTTCCTACTCCATGGAGCTAAATACAGACATTAGAGAAAATGATCCGAAAAGAACTATCAGTACCTCAGGCTGCCTAACCAAACTATTGCACTGTCCGACGTCGTGTCTATAGCCCACAATCCAAAACATTGTGTAGTAGTACACAGTCCAAATACTTTGTGCACTACAGGCATTGTACCAAATAGTCTCCACAAGATCTTAATTAAGAATAGTGCTTGTCGAGATCATTAGTGTGTTGCCCGTTACCATGGCCCAAAGGAGCTACCAACTGTCCGCATGTGGAATTCTCTGCACACTAATGCCTCCAAGTTCAATTAATGAACCACACTACGCCTATCACATTCACAATATGGTGTAATTCATCTCGTCAATCAATCGCCAATTTTCAACCAAATTGACACAACTCTCAATGCATGATTAAGAATTATAATTATAAAAATACCCTCAGTCTCAATATTCACAATTATTGTATATCCCCACTTGATGGTACTATACCTCAACATGTCTAGGTCCACCACTTGGGCCTGATAGTAAAACTCACTATTCCATTTAGTCGCGTAAAAATTTTATCGCATTTTCATAATCGCATCACTTTTACAAATGTTCTTAAATCACGTAAATATATTTGGACGTTTTTAAATACTGCATAATGTTTTTAAATCATTTTCTTAATCGCATAAGATTTTTAAATTGTTTTCTTAACCATATAGCTTAAAAATCATTATTTCATATATGTGTAAGCTATTTCTAGTACTTTTAAACTACGTAGAATATTTTCCATATGTTATAAACATATTATGGAACCTTCTCTATTATTTGTCTGATTTTAGTAAATTTTGACAGTATTTTGTCTAGAAAATCTATTAAATGGTATTTTCTACATTTCTATCTAAATACTGCATATTTTAACCTTAACACTTATTTACACCTTGAAACTTACTAACGCACTTCACAACTCAAAGAGTGAGCTCTACGTTAGTATTTTTCAAGTGCTTTCTTTATTTCTTACTTATAACTAATTCTTCTAATTTAGAATTCCAAAACTAAGTTCATTCATTTTATTTCCCAAAGATTCATTGAAATTAAATTCTTTTGTAGATTAGCTACTTACCTACCTTAGAAAATAATTTTGGGAATTCAAATATAAATTGAATGGCATTTTGGCCGAAATTAACATATCCTTCACAACTAATCATTAAATCATTTTCTAACTTCTAAATCATTTTCAACTTTATTGTTTTACCCAAATTCATTAAATCATTCTTTTAGAAAATGGTTGAGAACATTTTGGTTTTTTTTTCTTAGAGAAGCCATGAGCTTCTTTGGTGTTCTTTGGAACATTCATGCAATCCTTACATGTTATTCACATCCTACAACAATATTCATACATTTATAAACACATGCAATATATTTTTAAAGCTATAGACATGCTCACAATTAAAATCAAATCACAAATAGGAAAGCATTAAACAACCAAATAAGTGAATCCTTATGGATTCTTCACTACATATACAATCCATTTTCTCATCACCACACAAGGTTGATGAGATTAAATTTCCCTCTTACCTTAAAGGAAGACAACTCGTTCTACTCTCCTCCTATGGTTTTCGTGTGACCCCCAAGAGAAACCTAACATGCTCAAACAAACTTTAAAGAGTCATAACTATAGGAGAAAAACATAAACCATGGATCAATCATGGCTTAGAACCTAAGAAATCAAGTTAGAAATAAGAAATAAGAATTTTCACCTTGTAGGAAAAATCTTCAAAGTGAATTTCCAAGCTTAAGATAAAAGATTTTGGAAGAACTCTCAACTAGAGATGTTCTTAGAATGTTGTTTGGATTTGACAAGCTGGGTTAGATGAAAATTTAGAAAGGTGGAGGTGTGAGGTGAGGGTGTTGGCCGTGTGGCTCTCAAAGAGCATTAATGGTGATTTTTGTTTTTGGTAGAGAGAGAAGAAAGGTTTTCAAGTGATAGTAGAATGAAAAATGAAATGACTTTTGGTCTCCTAGCCTAGCACTTGGCCGTGGGCTTCACCAAAGGAGGTGGCCATCATTGTTGACTCTTAAGACTCCTTAAGGACCTTAGATTAGATCAATGGATGATATCAAAGGCTTTGGCTCCAAGCTTGTTTCTCATTAGTGTAGGAAAACCAAGTCATCAAGTGATTAAGCCTTCTTAATCCTTCTTGAAGATGCATGGCCGTGTGGCCTTTAGGGATAACAAACTAAGTTTTGATTCATTTATGAAATCTAGTTACTCTTAAGTGCATTTGATTAGTTCGTTTAGTTACTTGCTTAACTATCTAGTTACTTTAGGATAACTGAGCCTTGTCTTGATATTTTTAGAACCTTCTCTAACTAGAACTTGAATAGATAGCTAACTAGGTTTACTTCATTTAGTTACTACATAAACTTCCTACACTAACTTAATTAGGCTTAAGCTAACTTGGTTAAGCTTCCTAGTCATAAACTAACAAGTCTAACCACTTTTGTGGACTAGCTTCTTATTGGTCTAAAATTTTCAAGCCACTATTGTTGACTAGTTCCTATTGGCTTAGAATTTAGTCTAGCCAAAAACGTTGACTGCTTCTCTAAACGCGAATCCCACAGGCTTTTCTGGGTCCATGGTCATTTTGGAGCAGATTTCTACTATTTTTGAGATAGTAGGTACTGTCAAATGAAATAATATTATAATAATATAAATTTATTTTATTATACAGTTAAATCCTAAAAATTAAAAGATTAATATCTATATCACTTAAAATTGGGTTTAGTAAGATCCCCCAAATAATTAAAAATAAGATTTTTTCGGCCAGAAAATTGTTTTCTTGACTCAGAGCAAATCACACACAACAGTCAAATATTATCACGAAACAGTCAAATTCAATTTATAACTCACAAAAAATATAAAATAGTACATTTAAGATAATATCGTACTTATCCCAAAAGTTGGGGTGTTACAGGGTTTATCTATGTTTTCATTTCCCTTTTGAATTGAATATTGCTATTCTCATTTCTAAGCCTGTTATTACTACACAACTCTGCTTAAACTATCCTATTACTATTAGAAATTGGAACCTTTCTGTTAATTTGATTTGTTTACATTTTTCACAAATAAATATAATCTCGGGAATGGATTAGTTATCTTTTAACCATATCTTGTTATATTATTCCAATAAAACTTTAGTGTTTCCTGAGGCTAAGATTTCTGGATTTGAATCTAGAAAGCTCACTCCTAAATTTATTAGACTATATCAAATTTTTTATCGGATAGGTCTGGTAGCGTACCAAATAGCTTTATGACCTTTTCTTTCTAACCTTCATAATGTGTCACAATTGTGAAAATATATTCCTGATCCAAACCATGTCATAGCGCCAGATATAGTACAATTAAAAGAGAACTTGATCTATGAGACACTTCCTGTTAAGATTGAAGATAGGCGAGTGAAACAATTCAAAGGAAAAGGAATTGCCTTGGTAAAGATAATCTAGAATGATATGACTAGAGATGCAACATTGGAACTAGAAGACAAAATGAAAGAGCAATATCCGCAGTTGCTATAAGATATGATAATTTTGGGATGAAATTCTTTTTAGAGAAGGAGTGTTGTAACACCCCAATTTTTCCTTCTTTCTCTGTTATATGTGTTTTTATAATTTTTGTAATTTTGTGAATTATTTGAATTATTTTGATTATTTTATTATTATTTTAGATTGTATGTGTGTTTGAGGCAGGCTTAGAAAAATAAAAATTTATCAGGACCAGCAAATTTTAGACTGTTAATGCGGGTCTGCGAGAACTTACTAAACCCGAAATCGGAAACAGTTTTTGAAAATTTTCTTTATCTAAGTTTTTGTTCCATTCTATTATCCATTGGATAATGTTATTACCCATTGGATAATGATATTATTCATTGGACAATAAATTGTAGTAGCCTTTGTCCATTGGATAATAGCTACTGAAAAATATCTAGATGGCTAGTCAAACTTGATGGTTGTGACATCTTTATGGTGAATCAATGAGAAACAAGCTTACTTGAGAAGCTTGCTTGGAGTCAACAAAAGGGGCTATGACTCATTGTGATGGACCAATAGGAAACAAACTAGGAGAATTTGATTACTCCACTTGCAAGAAGAGCTCACGGTAATGTAGTATTCTAGGACCATCTTGAGTGAATAAATTGATTACTTCCTTCTTTAAGTTTATCATGTATAGTTTCTAGGAGAAAACTATCACAAAATTCCCTCATGTTCTCTCCCTTTGAGTCCCACGGCCATAGAGTTTTGGAGAGCCAAAATTGGTTTTCCTTCTTCATTATTCACTTATCATCTTTTCATGAAACAAGAACACAAAAACTCTCACATTTTCTCTCCATTGACCTCACAGCCCAGCACCCATATACACCATACAATCTTTCTTAATTCAAGTTAACCTTATATATTGAACCTACACACCATTTCAATATACTTTTTGTGTTGTGACCAACATTTAGTTCATCCATCTTCAAGCTCAAGTTCAAGGGTTTTTAGGTGAAGTTCTTGAATCTTCACTTCTTGTTTCATTTTCAAAGTTCTAGACCATATTTTGATCTATGGTATTTATGTGTTTGTTTTGATTTCAAGAACAACTTAGTGGTGGAAGTTTGATTCAAAAAGGACATACAAGGAATTTGGGAGCACCATCTAAAGTAAGAGGGAGATTAACCTCATCAACCATGTTTTGGTGATGAAGAACGAAATTTAGTTGTAGGTGATAAGTCCATGTGAGGATTTATTCACCATGTTTGTATAATTTTTGTGTGATTTATATTTATTTACTTTATGTGATTTTATTGCTTTAATATTATGCATGAACTTGATATAGTAGAATTGTGATGATTAAAGTATGTTATATGCTATAAATTGTGTTAGAAAGGAAAGAAATTTTGGTCCCAATGACCATTATGGCTCACGACCATCATGCCCTCAAATAGGGTAAACTAATGCAAAAATGATTTATTAAATGTTAACCTAGATGATTTAGTGATAAGAAATTTAATTAAGGATTTGTAAGATAAGAATAAAAATGAATAAATTTTATCATTGAGCAAAAAGTGATTTTTGGCTATGACGTTGGAAAATAGGATTGAGAAGTAAATTGAAACTTGTTGTATTTTATTTAAGAGGATTTTAGTAAGGTAAATGGAAAATATTTTATTAAATTAAAATAATGTAAGTTCTGAAAAGAATGTTAGAAAATATTACTTAGATGATTAGGGAACTAAATTAGGATTAAAGGATTTACAAGTTAAAAAGAAGATGAACACCATTTGATAATATAAGAAGTAATGACTTTTGGCTATGTCAATGTGAATAATTTTTTAAGGATGGTTTGGAATTTAAAATATTTTATTTAAGAAAGATTTTATTTAGAGTCTTGATAAAGAATTTTGAGATATCTTGATTTAATTAAAATATATAAGTTTTTGTGGAAAACATTAGAAAATATTATTTAGAGAAGGTTTAGTGAGAAAATGTTAGAATTAAAGTCTAATTGTTTTTATATTAAATGAGAAAAGTTTTAAATTGAGCTTAGAATATCAATAAAACGCTTTACGCGATTGAAAATACATAGAAAAAATCTTACGTGATTTAAAAATGATGATTTTTAACTATGTGATTAAGAAAACGTTTTAAAATCTTTACACGATTGAGAAAATGTTAGAAAAATGTTACACAATTTGAAAACATAACTAAAGTTTTACGCGATTGTGAAAATGTGATAAAAATGCTATGTGATTGAGAAAAATAGCAGTTTGCTGTCAGGTCGATGTACGAGACCCGAAAATATCAACGTATGGTTGTAGTCGGTAGTGGCTTGTGATATGCATTGAGTCATTGATCATGCATTATTTTACAGACAGTGTCTGTACAGGCTTTTGTTGCCTAGGAAAAGAATTACACATTTATGCAGGTGCGAATTGTGTTAGTGAAGGTCTATGAATGACATTGGAGGCGTTGGGGCGTGGGTATTCCACAAGTGGCTAGTTAGTAACACTATTATGCCGTGGTGACTGTTGCAAACGCACCGACGATCTCGACGAGACACTGCTCTATTCATGATCTAGCGTAGAATATCTTGTATAAGTCATGACATGCATTTTGAATAATTATAGCACTTGACTTGAGGCTGTTGATATACAGAGATATCTTCTGGATCATTCTCTCTGAAATTGTGTTTAGCTCCATGGAGTAGGAAATTGGTATATTGTGCATATGCATAGTCAGTTGACATATTATTGGGATATATATATGTTTGTGATATATATGTTCATGATATATATATATATATATGTTTGTGGAATTATTTGTTATGTGATGCAATAAATATATTTATTATTGTTATATGAATAGCATTATTGTTATTGTTGTTTCTATGCTGCTATGCTGGTATTGATGTAAGGGATCTCACCTCTTTGTATTATTGTTCTGTCTATTTTCTATTTATTTTTATATCTATGAAGATGGCGATGGCAGCCAGGAGGGATCTGCTAGGTTTTGTTAGACTACAGTTTCTCGAATGCGCTGAAACTTGGTGTGTCCATTGGGACACAAAGCATATAGAGTATTGTGAAGACATTACTCTATCCATAAGTAGGACCCGCCATGGGGTCACTACTTTTTCTTTTGCAGCTATATATGTAGAGTTTGTTATGCCTATCAGGGAGTTGTAGGATGATCTTCACTATACTCCTAGGGAGGACTCCGTAGTATTTTCTGCTCGGATTTCCATTCTTTGAGACATTTTCCAGTCAGGGAATTTGTCTTCTAAGGAAGAGTAGGATCCTGTGGAGGACTCTTCTCATTAAGGGTTATGAACTTCGGCTAGTCAAGGTTGGTTATGTTAGATGTTTTATGTTTTCGGTATATAAGTATGATGTACTTATGGTAGTAGTAAACCTTGTTTACATGTAAAGTATATTATTCAGTTCTTATGTCTTGTGTTTTTATAATTCAGTAGGTTTATGATATTCACGAAAAATAAATTTTGAAACTCGTATTTTATGAAATCAAATATTTTATAGCTTGGGTAAAGAATTAAAAGGAGTTGGTTTGAAATGTAATGCTCTTCAGAGGGTGTTACATGAAACACTAGGTCGAATTAACTTTTTATCCAACCATTCTTCTATCTGTTTCTTAAGTTCAGAAAATTCTATAGGGAACATCCTATAAGATTCTAGGGAGATACGCTCTGTTCCTGGCATAATTTCTGTAACATCCTCTTTTTAGCATGTTAATTTTGTATATGATGGTAGAGAGAGAGATCATAATACTTGATTGACATGTCAGTCAAATTTTATGACATTCTGAGTTAATTTAGGCACTTTGCTGTAATACAGAACGTGCAAAATGACTATTTTAACTCAAGAAAATAGCATAAATGCTTAATTCAAGGAAATAAATATGAAAAATTTATTTCTAGGTCATAAATAAGTGGAAGAGGATGTGGTTAAAGTTTAAGGATAAACGGAGTCTGTTCAGTATTTTTAAGGACACTGAATGAGTGTTTAAATACCAGATTGAGGTATAACATATATGAAAAGTTAAGAAAATGGTGAAACAAGTATTAAGATGAATCTTAGAATTTATTTTAATACTTTTGGAAGTTAAGAAACTTGATTTGGAAGAATCAAAGTGTTCCTAATAGTTATAAAGTTTCAACACAAAATTTAAGCGGTTTGATGGTCCAACATTTTTATCTTTAAAAGTGAGATTTCACTCACTTTCTCTCGTCTCTTCCCACGACTAGCAGCGGACTGAAGAGCAGAAAATAAAGGGGAGAAAAGATAATAAAAAAGAGAGGAGAAGAAGAGGAAAGAATCAAGAGACAAAGGCAAGGGTGAAAGTTCATCTTCAAGCTTGAGGTAGGTGGAAATCTTTCTACGACTCCTCTCTCTTATTTCCTTCATTTGTTTACGTTTTTGCAAGAAAACGAAAAATGGTTTTGGATGATAAATTGGGGTTTCTATGCTTGGTTGTCGTTTTAAGGGTTTGTAACAGCCCCCTCTGAAGAGCATTACATTTCCTACCAACTCCTTTTATTATCTTTACCCAAGTTATAAAATATTTGATATTATAAAGTATGAGTTTTAGAATTTCTTTTTCGCGAATAGCATAAACTTACTAAAATAGAGAAACACAAGATATAAGAACTGAATAACACATATCTCATATTCATAACATAGATTAGTAACAACTTAATTACACAAAACTTACGTACCCCCAAAAGACAAGAATGGCTACCATATAAAAACTGATCCTAGCCCAAGTCCAAACACTTGAAGAGTAGGGTCATGAACCTGATCTTCCTCTAAATCCTCTTCGGGATCCCTAACGGACAAAACCCCCAGTCGGGGCATATCACTACGAATGGGAGTTCGAGCAGTCGACTCTACAGAGTCCTCCGTAGGGATAGTTCTATGATTACCTCATAACTCCCCAAAAGGCATATAAAACTCCAAGTAAACAGTTGCATCCACAGTAAACGTAGTAACCCCAAACTGGGTCATACTCCAAAATAAGGTGACATCTCTGATATACTGAATGCGCCTCGTGTCCCAATGAACATTCCACGCTTCGATGCCCCTATAAAACTGTAGTCTAACAAAACCTCGTAGATCTTGCCTCGCCGTCATCACAATCTTCTTAAGAACATAAATATGACAGAATAAACAACACAAGACAATAAAGAGGTGAGATTCCCTACATTAATACCAGCATGGCGGTAAGAAATAGTAATGACAATAATTCCATTCATATATAGCGATATCAAAGAATAGCAGATATAACCGTGTTAATATAGGAATATCACAGAACAACGGGTATAATCATGTTATCAACTAATAGATAATTCAACAATGTACATCAAAATACATGAACACTGACCATGCCATAACAATAAGTATACTGGCTATGCTACCCCAATATCATACTGGCTACACCACGACATGATGTACACTGATTATGTATATGCACAATGTGTATGCTGACCATTCTTGTGCACAATGCACCCATTTCCTACTCTATGGAGCTAGACACAATTTCAGAGAGAATGATCTAGAAGACCTATCTGTATCTTGTCAGCCTCAAGTCAAGTGCTATAATTTCTCAATTTCTCAATTTGCTCAACACGACTTTATACAAGACAGTCTACACCACATCATGATTAGGGATAGTGTCTCGGTCTGGATCGTCAGTGTGTTTGCATCGGTCTGATCCATGACACAAGGGAGCTACCAGCTAGCCATTACTGAAAAATCACACCCCGACGCCCCCAAGGTCAACACATGACCTACACTATGCTTATCGCACTTGCACTAAGGTGTAATTCATCTCCTAGGCATACAGCCTTAACAACAAGTCATTCTGACTTTCACAATGCATGATCACATGATATAACAAAATCAAAAGTCATTAGCAACATAACTTCTATGAAAACGAGCCACAACAGGGCTTAAGTCAATCACTAACATTCTCGAGTCCAGTACGTCAGCCCGATAGCACAATGCTATTATATTTATTCACAAGGTATCTCAATTGCCCAATAGTATGAACCATCATTTTCAAATCACATGAGGCATTCTCACAAATTTCTCTAACATGTAGGACCATTATTTTACTTTTATGCTCTAATCATAATACTTTCAAGAATAAATGTAGAAATTAACTTTAATTACCAGACTCTTCTAAATGAATTCCTCTAGTGACATTTCCTCATATTTTTCACGAAAAACCTAAAAAGAAACCATATTGTCTTAACCTCACCATTCTTTTCCTTTTTCTCCTAAGTCTTTCAAATTTTTCACTATCTCTCTCTCAAACTTGTTTTTCCCACTCAAGGCCGAAATCCTTCCCTTATAAGATACTTTAATTTTTTAAAACATCATTCTAGCTTTATTTCCATTGATTTAGCTAAAGGTCATTACTCCTTAAATTATAAAATGAAAATCCTTTAATTCTAATTTAGTCCCCAAATCATCTAAGTAATATTTCCTAACATTCCTTCCAAAACTTTCATTGTTCTAATTCTAAGAAAAAGTCCTTTCTATTTAACTTATAAAAAATCATCTTAATAAAATGCCCCAAGTCTCCAAATTACTTTTCCATCCCTTTTTTATCAAATACCATGGCCAAAAATCATCTATCAAAATCATCTTAATAAAATACTCTAAGTCCCCAAATCACTTTTCCATTCCATTATCAAATATCATGGTCAAAACCCAATTCTTTTAAATGGTAAGAACTTTGTTTCTTCCATTTTTCAACTCGTAAACTTATAAATCATATTCTTGCTTCCTAATCATCTAAGTTCTTAACCAATAAAATATTTTTCTCATGGATACCTCCTCCTAGGCCAAAAGGCCGTGAGCCTCAAGAGATCATTGGAATAAAAAATCATTCTTTTTTAGCATAATTTATAGCATACAACATACTCTAGTAATCACCAATCTGCTATATCAAGTTCTTGCATAATATCAAAGTAATAAAAATTACACATGATCAATACGCAACCATAGCAATTTCATGCATACAATTAACATCATATAATTATAAAAAATCAAATAAGCATAAACCAATAATCACACAATCGAGTGAATAAATCCTCACATGGATTCCCAAACATTTTGTTCCCTACCACTATAACTTGGTTGATGAGGTTAATCTCCCTCTTACCTTTGAGGATGTCCAACCACTACTTAGATATCTCCTTAAAACAAGCTTTCTCCTCCAAGAGCCTCTTGAAAATGAAAACACATACAGAAGATCAACATCAAAGGCTAGGAGAGAATGACCATGGATCAAAATCATGATCTTAGAAAGAAGAAAAGAAACAAGACAAGAAAGAATAATGAAAAAGGAGAAAATTTACCTTAGAAGTCTTCAAGCCTTAACTTGAAGAAATACCTGAAAAAAATGATGAACAAGTTAAGATCTTCACACCAAGTGGTCTTAGAAAGAGGTTTAGATGTAGGAAATGTAGATGAGTGAAATCAAAGAAGATGAGAGGGTGGATATGGTGAGTATGGCCGTGAGCCTAGAGGAAGGAAAATAGGAGAAGAAAATGAGAGAGAAAGTGGGTAGCTTCTGGTTGATGAGAGAGAAATGGATAGAAAGTGATGAAATGAAAATTAGGTAAAAGCTTACTCTAGAAGTCTTCTTCCTCTCTCTCTTGGCCATGTACTCCTTTTAGGGAGAAAGTGCCAAGCTTCCTCAACAAGCTTCACAAAGCTTCCTTGAGAAGCTTCTCTCCTTAGTCCAAAAATCAAAGATGATGTCATGTGGGTGATGTCACATGGATGATGTCATAAAGGTGACTTGATAAAAATAATCTACTAGATCTTTACTACAAGTTATTATCCAATGGACAAAAATTATAGTTAATAAAGTCGGTATCTATTGTCCAATGGACAATAGAGCGTACCCAAATTTTATCTGTCAGATAAAATTTTAAACAATGAAAACTTTGAAAACTGTCTCCAATTTCAGGTTTAGTAAGATCCCCCGGCCCCGTTTCAATAGTCCAATATTTTTCAGCCTTGAAAAATAAATATTTTTCAGCCTTGAAAAATAAATATTTTTCAACCTTGAAAAATAAATATTTTTTCAGGTCCACCTCAAACACACATATAGCCTAAAATAATATTAAAATAATCAAATAACTTAAAAATTCACAAACATTATAAAAATCATAAATAATAAGGAAAACAAAAAATTGGGGTGTTACAATTCTCCCCCTCTAAAAAGAATTTCGTCCTCGAAATTCATCATACCTTAGAACAAAGGATAGATATTGCTCCTTCATTTTGTACTCTAGCTCCCATGTTGCATCTTTAGTTGCATCAATCCAGATTACCTTTGCCAAGGCAATTCCTTTTACTAAGAGTTGTTTCACTTGCCTATCTTCGATCTTTACAAGAAGTATTTCATAAGTCAAGTTCTCTTTCAATTGTATTATATCTAGTATTATAACATGGTTTGGATCAGGAATATATTCCCCAATTAGGATACGTGGAAGATATTATGAAGGTTAGAAAGAAAGATGGTAAAACTATTTGGTATGTTACTGGACCTATCCGACGAAGAACTTGATATGGTTTGATAAATTTAGAAGTGAACTTTCTGGATTCAAATCCAAAAATTTTAGTCTCAAGGAACACTAAAATTTTATTGAAACAATATAACAAGATATGGTTAGAAAAAAACCAATCCATTTCTAAGATCATGTCTACTTGTGAAAGTAATAGATAATTCAAACTCATAGAAAAGTTCTGATTTTTAACAATAATAGGACAATTTAAACAAGTTTGAGTAGTAATAGCAAGTTTAGCAATGGGAATAACAATACTCAAGTCAAAAGGAAATGAAAGCACAAACAAACCCAAATGGTTCACATAGTCATAAGCAACAAAAGAATGGGTTGCCTCGGAGTCAAATAGTACAATTTAAGGCTTACTTCCTATGGTATAATCTAAGTTGGTTAGGTCATCAAATTAGAAGGCTTCTGTTCCACTTAGCATATAGACTTTTCCTCCTGCTTGAGATCTTGAAACACGTACTTTACTTACAGCAGGTTTTGACTTCGGTTGAACACAGTCTCTGGAAATGTGTCCGGGCTTCCCGTACTTGAAACAGATTATTCCCTTGAACTTACACTACTTTGTCGAATGGTCGTTTCCACACCTCTTACATAGTGATAAAGATATCATAGTCTGACCGAAGCTGTTGCCCCTAGTACTTCCTTTATTTGTTTGCTATTGTTATTGATTCCCCAATGGCTGTGAATACGATTTCCGTTGAGATCAATTGACTTTATATTTCCTCCCCTTTTGGAACCTAGATGGTCCAAAGTTACAGGATCTCGTATCCTAAGATTGATTCAACTTTAATGGATTTTGAGCCTCGGCTGTCGCTTCTTGCTATTGAATGGTCCTCTAATCCTATGGTACTGTTACATCAGCCATTCCTTATATTGCTATCACAGTTGTAGCCATATTTTCATTATCACGTCCTGCATCCACCTTCATTTGTTTACCACGAGCCACACGCGTATGTCTACCATAAACCATCTCCTTTCTTCAACGCCAAACTAACCACAATACAAAGAAAACTAATGTAACCATTTCAAACAAAGCTATCTCCTTTCGAAAATCAAACATTACATCTCTGTGTTTGGTTTTAGAGAAACACACAGCACAAATAAGACAAGCTTACCCACAAACCCAAAAGACTCAAACTTGGGCTCTACTCACATTGGAGGCACCACTCCAAATGGTGTAGGTACAAACAACTCTACACGAGCTCAGTCATCCAATTATACCCCTTTCTAGAAGAACTCCAATTCTCCTAGTTTACCTAGTTGAAGTCATAGTTTTTTGTCCACACAGAACATTACATACTGAGTGAGCCAATCCTCAATATCATGTAACCGTTTAACAGTAACTACTAACATCTAACCTAAAGCAACTTATGCAATCCTCTTTTAACATCTCAAACAAGAGACGAGGAAATGCACAACACACACATAGAAATTTCTACACACCTAAGCATAGTAAGTCCATACCCCGGCTCAACAGGATGAACTGCTCTGATACCACCTAATGTAACACCACCCTCCGAAGGGCATTACATTTCCTACTAACTCCTTTTATTATCTTTACCCAAGTTATAAAATATTTGATGTTATAAAGTATGAGTTTTAGAATTTCTTTTTGGTGAATAGCATAAACTTACTAAAATAGAGAAACACAAGATATAAGAACTGAATAACACACATATCATATTCATAACATAGATTAGTAACAACTTAATTACACAAAACTTATGTACCCCCAAAAGACAAGAATGGCTACCATATAAAAATTGATCCTAGCCCAAGTCCAAACACTTGAAGAGTAAGGTCCTGCACCCGATCTTCCTCCAGATCCTCTTCGGGATCCTTAATGGACAAAACCCCCAGTCGAGGCACATCACTACGAACGGAAATTTGAGCAGTCAACTCTACAGAGTCCTCCCTAGGGATAGTTCTATGATTACCCCATAACTCCCCAAAAGGCATATAAAACTCCAAGTAAACAGTTGCGTCCACAATAAATGTATCAGCCCCAAACTGGGTCATACTGCAAAATAAGGAGACATCTCCAATATACTGAATACGCTCCATCTCTCAATGAATATTCCACGCTTTGATGCCCCCATAAAACTGTAGTCTAACAAAATCTCATAGGTCTTGCCTCGCCGACATGGCAGTCTTCTTAAGAACATAAATATGACAGAACAAATAGCACAAGACAATAAAGAGGTGAGATCCCCTACATCAATACCAGCATAGCAGCAAGAAATAGTAATGACAATAATGCCATTCATATACAGCGATATCAAAGAACAGTAGATATAACCATGTTAATACAGGAATATCATAGAACAACAGGTATAAACATATTATCAACTAATAGATTATTCAACAATGTACATCAAAATACATGAACACTGACTATGCCACAATAATAGTATACTGGCTATGCTACCACAATATGCATACTGACTATGCCATGACTCGATGTACACTGACTATGTATATACACAATGTGTATGCTGACTATTCTTGTGCACAATGCACCCATTTCCTACTCCATGGAGCTAGACACAATTCCGGAGAGAATAATCTGGAAGACCTATCTGTATCTCATCAGCCTCAAGTCAAGTGCTATAATTTCTCAATTTCTCAATTTCTCAATTTGTGCAACATGACTTTATACAAGACAGTCTACACCAGATCGTGATTAGGGATAGTGTCTCGGTCCGGATCATTAGTGCTTTTGCATCAGTCTGATCCATGGCACAAGGGAGCTACCAGCTGGCCATTACATAAAACTCGCACCCTGATACCCCCAAGGTCAACACATGACCTACACTATGCCTATCGCACCCGCACTAAGTTGTAATTCATCTCTTAGGCATACAGCCTTAACAACAAGTCATTCTGACTTTCACAATGCATGATCACATGATATGACAAAATCAAAAGTCATTAGCTGCATAACTTCTATGAAAACGAGCCACAACAGGACTTAAGTCAATCACTGACATTCTCGGGTCTAGTATGTCAGCCCGATAGCACAATGCTATTATATTTATTCACAAGATATCTCAATTGCGCAATAGCAAGAACCATCATTTTGTTAGGGCCAAAAAAAACTTGTTTGCCCATTTGCTAACCGCATGTGCATGGGTCGCGCAAGTAATACAGATACAGAGTAAGTGATCATTCCCACGAGGATAAGTTTATTTCCAATGCTAAGTATGAACTGATAGCTTACCTAATTCTATTCAAGAATATAAAAATAGGAGAAAGTAATTAAAATAAAGATTAAAAAGTGGTAAAGATAATGGTTAGAGATTAGGAAAATCCTTCTTCACCCTTTACTTCAACCAACAACATGCAATCCTCTTCATAAATATGAATGCAATGATTAGGTTAGCTTGAGAATTTACATTAGCTAAACGCCTATGTCTAGGTCATCTAACCATGGTTTCAATTGCCTAACTCACTAAGTGTCCTTGAGAGCTAACACAAAATCCACTCTTTAAGGTCAATTCTTAAACACGTGTTATGCATGGCTAAGAGGTATATTTCTATCCCATTAGTGAATCAACTTATCCCGCCATTGGAATAGAATTGAACATGTATCAATCATACATACTATCTCAAACCTAAATCCCTATGTCTAGGTTCATTGGACTTTATCAAATTAACTTAAATGTTAGCCAAACACTCAAGAGCATTAAGAACAATATGATTGAACAAAATCAAAGATCCACAGAAACTCAAAGAAGAACAAATCATTAATATTCATAAAAATTATTCAAAATCATCCCTAAAATAGCTACTACATCATTGAACATGGAAACAAATCAAAATACATATTCAAGAAATGAGAAAGAGAAAAGAGCAAAGGGGGAAAGAGAAAGCTTATGGATTTTGCCATTGTAGCTTAAATCCTCCTCCAATGGAAAGAAGGCTTCCATCCTTAGCTCCCCAAGCTCCATCTCCACCTCCAATGGAGGACCCACCCGCAGCCTCTAACCCTAAAAGCTAAAAACCTAAAACCCCTAAGAGAAAACAAAGAGAGAGAAACAGTGTGAAAAATAGAATAAATACGCTCAGCTCGCCATTGCGCGCTGCAGCGTAAACATTCCCACGCCGCAGCGTGAAGCCCTAGAATGCCTCCTTGGCTTCTTTCCTCCAATGCTGCGCCATGGCTTGCATCAATTTGTCTCTTTTGAGCCCTTCCTGCATTAGAGAAAGCACCAAGTTAAATATAATTACAAATCTACTTAATCAATCAACAAATATGCACAAATTGCTCAAAAACATAAAGGAAGATCTCAAAATAGAATTTCACAAATATAAGCATAAAATGTAATATCCCAAAAATTATTTATTTCATCATAAATAGTAATTTTATAATATTTAAGATTTTTAGGAATTTTTTTGGATTTTTCTGAAAATATTAAATATTTTAATATATTCCTCGTTTTGCATGCACACTGAGCAGAGTCAGTGTAGCACCCTAAAAATTATTTGTTTCATGATAAATAATGAGTTTGTAATATTTTTGATTTTTGATAATTTTTGTAGATTTTTTCAAAAATGTTGAATATTTTAATATATTTCTCAGTTTATGTGCACACATAGCAGAGTCAGTGTAACACCCTGAAAATTATTTATTTCGTGATAAATAGTCATTTTTTAATATTTGTGATTTTTGAAAAAAAAATTAGATTTTTCTAGAAACGTCAAATATTTTAATATATTCTTCATTTTGCGTGCGCACTGAGCGAAGCCGAGGAAATGAAATGTTTTTCCTAAGGTTGGTAAACTTTGAACTATTGAAACGTCGATGGGGGATCTTACTAAATCCGAGGCTGGGCATAGTTTACGAGGTTTATTTTTTTTAAGATTTTATCTGATAAATAAAATATCTGTACATACTGTTAAATAAAATTCTGCGATACACTCTATTATCTGTTGGATAATTAATACTGACTTTGTGTACTGTAACAATTGTCCATTGGGTAATAGCTTGTTGTGAAAACCCTAATTACCTTATTATCCTATTATTTTATTACTTATCACCTAATTATCTTATCCAAATGTAATCTTCTTTATGTCTAATCAAATCCACTTTTGAAAAAGCTAACACTTAACCCTAATTTTTGGTGACCATTTTCCCTCCCATTCTCCCTCTCTACTACACGGCCATAAGGCCCATTTGGGAGCCAAAATTCCTTTTCACTTAATTAATCTCATTCTAATTTCAAAACCCTAAAAGCTTATTTCATTTCTACTATCATTTTCTCTCTTTACACTCATATCCTCTCAAAATTCTCTCCTCCTTCTCTCTACACCCCACACGGCCACACCCTCATCCACACATCCAAAGATTCCAAAAATTTAAAGTAACCATATTTCCTTAATCTTCGTCATATTCTAAACTCTTTTCTAACTTGGATCTACTCGAAAAGCTTCCATCTTCATCTTGTCCTTCAAGCTTCAAGTTTGGAACTCTAGGGCAAGATTCTTGATTTCTCATCTTTTCTTCTTCATTTTCATTTTCATGGTCATCACCATGACCATTGATCCATTCTTTTTCAAGCCTTGGTGTTGATTTGATGAAGTTATAATTTCTAGGGTTTTTGGTGAGCTTGGCCAAATTTCACTAGGAGCTTCAAGGGAGTTCTTGGCTTGTTTTCTCTCTTGGTAAGAGGGAGATGATTCTCTTCAATCACTATTAGTAGTGAGAGACTTGTTTTTGTGTTGGTTGTGAGAAACCCTTATTAGGGTTACTCTCTTTGATGTTTCATTTTTATGCTTATGTGTTGATATTATCTTGTTTGATATGTTTGGTTGATTGTATATGTATATTGATGACCTTGGTTTGATTTGGATAGTTTGGAAAAATGAAATGGAAATAAAGACCCCTGCTTTCCTCATGGAGGCTCATAACCATGACCCTCAAAAGGGGTGATCATGGTTGAAATTTTGTAACTAGGATGGAAACATAATTAATCAAGTGAATAAAGTGTGATGTGTAACATCCCAATATTTGTTATCCAATTATATCGTCATACAAAAGAATAACCCAATACTGGACCTGCTACTTCTAAAACTATGCAATTTCTAATATAACAAAGCTATGTGTATATAGAAAATATGAGCCTCGAATGTATAAATAATACACAACAAGGGTATCTATCACAAATACAATACGTACATCATATCGAAAGAAACTACTCAGCTACACTAAGCCAAGCACTCCAAGCTCCTGCTGGTCTTCAGTTTCCATTAGACTTCCTTCCTAGAATCATCATGGAAACACACACAAAGGGGTGAGAATCACACATTCTTAGTAGATAAAATCCACAAACCATGTCATCAAAATCATTCCAGCTATTTCGGGGAAAAACACGTTAGTAAACTCAAATATCATATATAGCAAGCTAGAAAGGTGGCAAAAGTCAAAACCAAGTCCTTTCTCTTCCCGAAATAGAATCTCATTTTATAAGTTTGTATAAAAACTCATTTATTACAAACAATCTTTTAGAAATTACCACGCTCACAAAACATTGTCTCTTTCTCAGAGACACCAAAGCATCATTTCCATCGCAGAGACACAACAACAATACCTCCATCTCAGAGATATGTACCAGATAATATAATCAATTATCATATAAACACTTCAATCGCAGAAGTAAACAGCATCTCCATCTCAGAGACACAACACAACATCTCCATCTCAGAGATACGCAACTATCCATACAATTGCAATGTCATAGTTATGTCATGATAGCAACCGCTCATACAATTGCTATGCTATGTTAAGTTATGTCTAATGTTTATGTCTATGTAATAACCTAAAATAAATGTGGATAATGTCATCATTCCTTAGACTTTGCGAAGAAATTCATCTTCAGTCACTCAAGAAATGTATGGTATGCATAAGCCTTGAACAAAACAAAGGAACCCGGTTCCATAAGCTCTGAACAAGCATTGGAAACCCAGCTCCAGCTATTCCACAGGGTGTGAGGGAAAGACCATCCCCAACTCCTTACTATGATCGGGAAGGTATGTTACATTTTCACTTACAATCATATATGATCACCCTCTCCGGGTAGTGAAGTCTCATCAACTACACAGTCTTTAACAATAATCATATTTGATCAGAACAATAATCTCTGTTATAGGAAGGATTAATTACCTACTCGTGCAAAATCATATTAGATCATTCATAACAATCATTGTGATAGGAAGGATTAATTACCTTCTCATTCAAAATCATATTATGATCATCAACAATGAGGGCTCAACCTCATCAACATAGTTAAGGAACAACAATAATACCAATTACTACAATAACTAGCATGTCAATTGATTTACATTCCTAACTACCAACATGAAATATAATGATGTTAAATACCACAATAAATAACATACTAATTGATTTACATTCATCACATATCTACTTCATTAGATACTCTTATTAGAGTCTCATCACCCTCTACTAGGCATAAACAAAGGATTCTAACCATTAGGAATCTCAAAACATCAAAATAAAAATTCAGAAGAAATCTGCTCTGGGCACCTAAAAAGAAAGTTTTTCATAAATTCACCAAAAATCCATCTTAACTGATAAAATTCTGAATTTTTGTAGGTAGATAACCTTATTTCTCAGCTTTCAAATGCAATAAGAACCAGGTCAATCCGATATCTGTAGCTGAAATTATGCGACAAACACTACAAGTTGTTAGGTTGCTGTCCTGTATCACGCCTAGGCTTGGTTTTACCATGCCTAGGCATGGAAGTCTCTGTCTCGCTAGACTAAAAACTAATCAGGCCATGCCTAGGCTTGGCCAGGTTGCACCTAGGCATAACTTTTCTGCAGAAAATTTTGCAGAATATGTTTCTGCATAATCTTGGTGCCAAACCAAGATTTCACCCTTTATCCCCACTTCTAGATGATTTTTATCATCACTAGAGGTCTCTAAACAAGTTATAAACTTCATTTTTTCCTTTGGCTCAATCAAGCTTTGATTAAAACTAAAACTCCAACCTTAAAACCCCTTTGTTTCAACTAAATAACTAATAGGAAACTATGGATTCTCCAAACTATCAACCATGCACTAAACTTGTTAGAATCTAACTCATTTCAACTAAACAAGCAAAAAAACTAACATCTCACTTCTTATTCTCACCCAAACCCTAGTTTTTTCTCATCAAGTTCCACTAAGAAACAAGGTGAAGATAACAGGAAATGGATAAAAACAACATCCCTACCTCAAGATCAAGAAGATGGAGGTGAAGCCAAGGATAGGCCATGGAAGATCCAAGCTCTCCCTTCCTCTTTCCCTTTTCCTCTTCTTCTCTTCCTCTTTAGTTTCTCTTTTCTTCCTTTTCTCTTCTCTCCTTTACGTTTTCTACCTCTCTGTTTCTGCCCCCCAAAATAGCCCCACCCGTGGGATATTTCTCAAGAAGGGAAGTCTATTTAGATTTCTCTTAGCTGGGTACAAAAACTCCAATATGCTAAGAACACTCAGATTCCACAGAATCCAGTTTCACAACTATCAACAGATTCAAAATAAATTCTAGGATCCATTAAAAATTCTGTTTCACTAAAAATTGATATTTCTATTTCAGCTAGGGGTCAATTCGGAACTAAAGCACACAACCAGTATGCTTAAAAATGCCAAACTAACTCCAAAAATTCTCAAACATTAACTGTAGCACAGTTTCCACATTTGTGACATGGAAACAAGCTTCTACATTTATTTCCACTAACTAAGTAGTTTAAGCTACTTCTAGAGTAAATAACAGCTATATTTCTCACATAGTGTTACAGCAAAATGTTTAAACGTGCTCAGAAAGTCACAAAACTACACGTCCATGTTAAGTAAGTATTAGGCTACCTTTGCAACCATATATAAGCCTAACATGATTTTTTGGTGTATTACATTCTCCCTACTTTTTTAGAATTTTGTCCCCAAAATTCATTCACCGTCAACACTTAGTCTTTCACAATTAAGGTTTTCAAGATCTCTAACAGACATCACACTGGTCCCTAACTAGAATAATTCCTATTCTCCCAGTTCACCGAGGTAGAATCATAGTTTCCTGTCCACACAGAACATTATATATTGAGCTGCAGTCTCAACATCATGTAATCATGTAACAGTAACTACCAGTATCCAACCTAAAGCAAGTCATGCAATCCTCTTTCCAACATCTCAAACAAGAGACAAAGAAATACACAACACACAGAGAAACTTCTACACGCCTAAGCATAGCCAGTCCATACTCTGGCTCAACAAGATGAACAGCTCTGATTGCAAAATGTAACATCTCAATATTTGCTATTCAATTATATCGTCATATAAAAGAATAACCTAATACTGGACCTACTACTTCTAAAACTATGCAATTTCCAATATAACAAAGCCATGTATATATAGAAAATATGAGCCTCGAATGTATAAATAATACACAACAACTGTATCTATCATAAATATAATATGTACATCATATCGAAAGAAACTACTCAGCTACACTAAGCCAAGCACTCCAAGCTCCTGCTGGTCTGCAGTTTCCATTAGACTTCCTGTAACACCCCAACTTTTGGGATAATTACAATATTGTCCTGAAATGTACTGTTTTGTAAATTCTGTGAGTAGTAAATTAAATTTGACTATTTTGTGAGTGTATTTGATTGCTATATGTGATTTGCTCCGAGCAAAGGAAATAATAATTTTCTAGCTGGAAAAATCTTATTTTAATTAATTGGAGCTGGGGATCTTACTAAACCCAATTCTGATTGATATATATATTAATCTCGTAATTTTTAGGATTTAACTGTGCAATAAAATAATTTTATATTATTATAATATTATTTTATATTACGATACCTATCTTGTCTCAAAAAGAGTAGAAATCTACTTCAAAATGACCACGGATCTTTAAAAGTCTATGGGACCCGCGTTTAGGAAAAGTAGTCAATGATTCTGACTGGACAAATTTCTAAGCCAATGGGAGCAAGTCAACGAAAGTGGCTTGACTAATTTGAACCAATAAGAATAGGTCAAAGAAGGAAGCATGGACTTTAATATGGATCGTTGGATGAAGACTTAGTTAGGAAGCCTTTAACCTTAACCGTTGATCAAATCAACGGTGTGGATGTGAACTTGGTTAGCAAGCATTGATTATTGGCCATGGATCTAATCTAGGGCTAGGAATTAAAGTTGAAATCAATGGTTAGAATTAAGTCAAACATAGTGGCTTGAATTTGATTAGTAGCTAATTAAACCTAATTTGATTAATCTAATTACCTAATTAGCAAACTAAGTAAACTAACCTAGTTATTAATTAGTTATAATCTAATTATTAATTAGATATCCTAATATTATTTAAAGGTTATAATATATGCTAATATATGTTAAACTAATTAGTTATAAAGTTAGAATGTTAATTAAGATTGATTAGGAAATTTAACCTAACTAATTACCTAATTAATTAGCATGCAATTAGGTGTAAATTGAAAGAAATTAAGTCCCTCAAATCCTAAAGAGCCACACGGTTTTTGCAGCAGCCTTGGGAGGCTAGATGGCTAAGTTCTACATGGTTCTTGAACCCTCCAAAATGAGATAAGCCATATACATCAAAGTGTGAACACTATTAGATATTTACTATCCAATTTAGACACTCAACCTCACCCACACTCACCTCATGGCAGCCCCTCCCTTTTGTCTCTCAATATTTACTTTTTACACTTATCCTAATCAAGCTTTCTATTTTCTCTCAAAACACCAAAAACCCAAGCAAACTTTCTCTTCCATTTTTCTCTCTCTATTCGGCCAAGCACCCAAACCACACCACCAATCTTCAATAATTTTACCTCTTCATATTTCCTAAACCAAAATCATATTCTAAACACTTTTCCTTCACAAGGTTTTTCCAAAAACCTACTCTATCTAGTTCAAAATCCAACCTTGTGTTCACTTTCCAAAGGGTAAGTTTTGATTCTTTGGTTCAAAGTTTGATTTTTAATTTTCCTAACCATGATTGTTCCATGGTTTTTCAATATTGATCATTGTATATGTTTTTACTAATTGTTTAAGAATTTTAGGGATTTGTTTAGAGGATATATGAAATTTTAAAGAGAAGAAAGAGACTAACCGATTATTGTCTTCAAGAGGTAAAAGGGAGATTTAATCTCATCAATCCTAAGTGGTGATGGGAAAATGGATTGCTTGTGTATAAAGAATCCATAAAGATTCATTTGTGTGGTTGTTTATTGTTTCTATTATTTGTGTGATTGTTTAAATGCTTTCCTATTTGTGATTATTTGTGCTATGCATGTCTATCCCTTTAAAATATATTGTATGTATATTGTATGTGTTTATAGTTGTATGTGTTTATAATTGTGTAATTATTAAAGTAGGATGTGAGTAACATGTAACGATTTGCATGAGTGTTCCAAAGAACACAAAGAGGCTCACGACCTGATCATTAAACAGAGAACCAAAATGTTCTCAACCATTTTCTAAATCCATGATTTAAGGAATCTAGGTAAAATAATAAAGCTATGAATGATTTAGGCTATATTGTGGCCAACATGCCATTTAACTTGTAATTGAATGCCACTTTATTTTCTAAGAAGAAACTGATTCCCAATGAATCATTGAGAGATAAAATAAATACACTTAGTTTAGAATTCTAGATTTAGTAGAATTTATTATGAGTAAGAATTGAAGTGAACGCTTGAAAAATACTAACGTAGAGCTCACTCTCTAAGTTTTGAAGCGCGTTAGCAAGTTTCAAAGTGTAACTAATGGGTAGAATTAAAATAAACAAAATTTAGAGGAAAATGTTAAGAATACCTTATACTAATTTTATAGGCAAAATGTTGCTAAAATTTACTAAAATCAGACGAATAAAATGAAAAGATTCCATACTATGTTTATAACACAAGGAAAATACTCTACGTATTTTAAATATACTAGATATAGTCTACACATATTTAAAATGATTATTTTAAGCTATTCGGTTAAGAAAATAAATTACAAATCTTACGCGATTGAGAAAATGATTTAAAAATATTACACGATGTTCAAAAATGTCAAAATATATTTACGCGATTTAAAAACGTTTGTGAAAACGATGAGATAGTAAAAATGTGATAAAATTCCTATGCGATTAAATGATACAGTGAGTTTTACTATCGAGCCAAAGTGGTGGACCCAGACATGTTGTGAGATAGTTCTGTCAGGTGGGACAGGCTATATTTTGGTATATTGTGACTAAAGGTATTTTCGTAATTATGGTAAAATATGGATATTAAGGGTAATTTTTGTAATTTTTAGATCATGCTTAGAGTATTGTGCCAATTGGGTTGATAATTGGTGATTGATTGACGAGACGAATTACACCGTGTTTTGGTGTGATAGGCATAGTGTGGTTCATTATATGAACTTGGAGGCATTAGTGTGTGGAGAATTCCATATGGGGACAATGGGTTGCTCCTTTGGGCCGTGGTAACGGGCAACACACTAATGATCTTGACAAGCACTATTCTTAATCGAGATCTTGAGGAGACTACTAAGTACTATGCCTGTAGTGCACGATGTTGAACTGTGTACTACAACACGATGTTTGGACTGTGGGCTATAGACACGACGTTAAACAGTGCAATAGTTTTGTTGGGCAGCCATAAAGTATTATTAGTTTCTATTCGGATCATTCTCTCAGATATCCGTGTTTAGCTCCATGGAGTAGGAACGAGTCGGTGTGTGTTCATGCATTTTCTACATTTTACTGTTTACCATAATTTGTGATAAAATATATGATCTATTGCTTTGATATATTATGCATGATATATGGTATGTGTTATTTTAATATGTATTGTATTGTCATGTGTTGTATTGTCGTTTTCTTTATTGCCATGCGCGTAATGATGTAGATTGTCTCACCTCTCTGTATGTTTTCTCGATATTATTATATTATTTTCGTAGAGAGTTTGAGGAAGAGGAGGAATAGCCTCTTGAGATACAGTATCCGGATGAGCGACAGCCGGGTGAGCTATACGAGGAAAAAGAGCCAGTAGATCATCCTTATCATCAAGACTGATCTTAAGATCATGGCATTGCCGGGATTTTTCGGGTTTGTGAGACTTGAGTTTCACGGAGGTTCGGAGGCCTGGCGTATGTGAGTGGATAGAGGAACAGTTGTCTACATGGGACGTTTGACTGTGTCCCTGTGTAGAGAGTATGATAGAGATGTCATATTTACTACTATGTTATATTTACATCTAGAGTTACCACTGACTCTTAGGCGTTACTGGCAAGGAGTGTTCCATGCGCCTAGTGAGCTCAGTAGTGAGTCAACAGCCCGGACTCGTGTTCGTAGCGCTGTGAGATCTCCAAGATGTTAGCTTTTCGATGATCTTTTTTAGGATGATCCATCAGAGGGTTAGAAATCTTTCGAGATGCACTTGGGCAATACTATGTTTTAGGTTTATGTCAACTTTTTACTGCTTTTTTAGATATTTGTAGTTGTAAATTATGTGTGTACTAAAGAAAAATCATATGTATATTACAGTGTGGTTATGTTTGCTATATTTCGTAATTCGTGTTATTTTATTTAATGTTATAAGTATAAAAGGAAATTTTTTTACCACAAATATTATTTAAGTAACAAATGTTTTACAACTTGGGTAAGAGTTTTATTTTATTACATTCATAAATGTGACATCCCTATAAGGAAGAAAGTTCTGGATTCTTGAATGCTGTTAAAGTCAAGTCATTATTGAGGGATGGAGCTCAAGGTTTTATGTTGCTGTTTTCTTTAGAAGTCAAAAGCGAGAAGGAGGTGAGCACTATTCCTATTGTCAATGAGTTTCCAGAGATTTTTCCTGATGATGTACCCGGTTTGCCACCGGAAAGGGAAATCGAGTTCTCTATCGACTTAGTGCCGGGAGCAGGTCCTATTTCAATTGCACCATATCGAATGTCACCTGAAAATGAGAGAAAGAAATCACCTTGGTGCCGCGTTCTAGAAATCTTCAAGTTTCATCAGAACCGTAGAGTTGGCAGAGTTAAAGAAGCAATTGGAGGAACTGTTGGAGAAGCAGTTTGTGCGACCTAGTGTTTCGCCATAGGGAGCACCAGTGCTACTAGTCAAGAAGAAGGATGGAACTTCACGTCTTTGTGCCGATTATCATCAACTGAACAAGGTTACTATAAAGAATAAGTATCCACTACCGAGAATTAATGATTTGATGGATCAGTTGAAGGGAGCCGCTGTATTCTCTAAGATAGATCTGTGATCAGGATATCATCAGATTCGTGTTAAGGTTGATGATGTACCTAAGACAGCTTTCCGAACTCATTATGGACATTATGAGTATCAAGTGATGTCGTTTGGAGTGACGAATACTCCTGCAATATTCATGGACTATATGAATAGGATTTTTCATCCGTATCTAGACAGATTTGTCATTGTCTTTATCGATGACATTCTGATCTACTCTCAAAGTCAAGAAGAGCATGTTGAACATCTCAGTATAGTTCTCCAGATTTTGAAGGAGAAGAAGCTGTATGTGAAATTGGAAAAATACGAGTTTTGGTTGGAAGAAGTTCAATTTCTAGGTCACATAATTTCCAAGGAAGGTATTGCGGTAGACCCATCAAAGGTGGAGACTGTTTTACAGTGGGAAAGGCTTAAGACAGTGACTGAGGTTCGAAGTTTTGTTGGATTAGCCGGATATTACCAAAGGTTTATTGAAGGTTTTTCCAAGATAGCTAGACCACTTACATAACTCACAAGGAAGAGCCAAGCTTTTGATTGGATGGAGGAACGTGAAGCAAGTTTCCAAGAGTTGAAGAAAAGATTGACGACTGCACCAGTGTTAATTCTACTGGATCCTAACAAATCTTTTGAGGTGTATTGTGACACTTCTTACTAAGGGTTAGGATGTGTGTTGATACAGAATCGGAATGTAGTAGCTTATGCTTCAAGACAATTGAAGGTTCATGAGAGGAACTACCCAACGTATGATTTGGAGCTAGCCGCAGTTGTCTTTGCATTGAAAGTGTGGAGGCATTTTCTGTATGGAGCGATGTTCAATGTCTTTAGCGATCACAAGAGCTTAAAATACTTGTTTGATCAAAAGGAATTGAATATGAGACAGAAGTGATGGTTGGAATTTTTGAAGGACTATGATTTTCAACTTCAATACCATCCGGGAAAGGCGAATGTGGTGGCGGATGCCTTGAGCAGAAAGGTGGTTAGTGTTTCTACGATGATGATAAAGGGGGAGGAGCTGATTAATCAATTTAGAGATCTATGGTTGTCAGTGGAGTTGGTACTTGGGAAGATTCATCTAAGTAAGGTTATAGTTTTGAATGACTTGCTGGAAGTAATCCGAGAAAAACAAGATGAGGATTTGTTTTTACAGAATGAAAAGGAATTGTTGAAGCAAGGTCATAAAGCGAAGGTGGAGGAAGGATCTGATGGAATCTTATGATTTGAAAGACGAGTATGTATACCTGATGACCCCGAACTCAAGAAAGCAATTTTGGATGAAGCTCATACTAGTAATTTGAGTATGCATCCGGGGATGACAAAGATGTATCAAGACTTGAAGCAGATGTTTTGGTGGCCAAGAATGAAGAGAGATGTAGCGGAACGTGTGACGTCTTGTCTTGTCTGTCAGAAGGCAAAAGTGGAACATCAACGACCTGCCGGTATGTTACAACCTTTGACTATTCCAGAGTGGAAGTGGGATAGTATCTCGATGGATTTTGTTACCGGATTGCCAAGGACAAGGAAGGGTCATAATTTTATATGGGTCATAGTTGATAGCCTTACGAAGTCAGCACATTTCTTGCTGATTAATATTAAGTATTCGTTGGAACGCTTAACCCAAATATACATCGACGAAGTTGTTAGACTACATGGTGTACCTACAAGTATAGTTTCTGATAGAGATCCAAGATTTACATCGAGGTTCTAGCAAAGTTTGCAAGAAGCTATGGGAACTAAATTGCAATTGAGTTCTGCATATCATCCGCAGACTAATGGTCAGACGGAGAGAACAATTCAGTCGTTGGAGGATTTGTTGTGTGCTTGTGTGTTAGAACAACAAGGGAGTTGGGATGAATTTCTGTCTTTGATAGAATTCACCTACAACAATAGTTTTCACTCGAGCATAAGGATGGCACCCTATGAAGCTCTTTATGAACGACGATGCCGAACACCCTTGTGTTGGTATCAAGATGGAGAAAGTATAACTATTGGGCCTAATCTTGTGCAACAAACTACGAAAAAGGTGAAAATGATACAAGAGAAGATGCGAACGACTCAAAGCCGATAGAAGAGCTATGCTGATAAGCAGAGGTGACCTCTGGAATTTGAAGAAGGTGATCATGTATTCTTACGAATTACGCCTACGACTGGTGTCGGAAGAGTTATCAAGTCTAGAAAGCTTACACCTAAATTCATAGGGCCTTATCAAATTATTCGTCGAATTGGTCCTGTAGCTTACTAAATAGCTTTACCGCCTTTTCTATCCAATCTACATAATGTATTCCATGTGTCTCAGTTGAGGAAATACATTCCCGATCCGACTCATGTTATACAGCCGGATGAAGTGCAACTGAAGGATAATTTAACTTATGAAACACTTCCTGTTAGAATCGAGGACAGGAGAGTGAAACAACTTTGAGGGAAGATGATTGAGCTGGTGAAAGTGATATGGAATGATGTAACGGGAGATGCTACATGGGAACTAGAGGATAGGATCAGGGAGCAATATCCTTATTTGTTTTGATGTATGATGAATTTTGGGGACGAAATTCTTATTAGTAGGGGAGAGTTGTAACACCCCAACTTTTGGGATAATTATAATATTGTCCTGAAATGTACTGTTTTGTAAATTCTGTGAGTAGTAAATTAAATTTGACTGTTTTGTGAGTGTATTTGATTGTTGTATGTGATTTGCTCCGAGCTAGGGAAATAATAATTTTCTGACAAGAAAAATCTTATTTTAATTAATTGAAGCTGGGGGATCTTACTAAACCCAATTCTGATTGATATATATATTAATCTTGTAATTTTTAGGATTTAACTGTGTAATAAAATAATTTTATATTATTATAATATTATTTTATATTACAGTACCTACTGTCTCAAAAATGGTAGAAATTTGCTTCAAAATGACCACGGATCTTTAAAAGTCTGTGGGACCCGCATTTAGGAAAAGTAGTCAACGATTCTGACTGGACAAATTTCTAAGCCAATGGGAGCAAGTCAACGAAAGTGGCTTGACTAATTTGAACCAATAAGAATAGGTCAAAGAAGGAAGCATGGACTTTAATATGGACCGTTGGATGAAGACTTAGTTAGGAAGCCTTTAACCTTAATCGTTGATCAAATCAATGGTGTGGATGTGAACTTGGTTAGCAAGCATTGATTATTGGCCATAGATCTAATCTAGGGCTAGGAATTAAAGTTGAAATCAATGGTTAGAATTAAGTCAAACATAGTGGCTTGAATTTGATTAGTAGCTAATTAAACCTAATTTGATTAATCTAATTACCTAATTAGCAAACTAAGTAAACTAACCTAGTTGTTAATTAGTTATAATCTAATTATTAATTAGATATCCTAATATTGTTTAAAGGTTATAATATATGCTAATATATGTTAAACTAATTAGTTATAAAGTTAGAATGTTAATTAAGATTGATTAGAAAATTTAACCTAACTAATTACCTAATTAATTAGCATGCAATTAGGTGTAAATTGAAAACAATTAAGTCCCTAAAATCCTAAAGTGCCACATAGTTTTTGCAACAGCCTTGGGAGGCTAGATGGCTAAGTTCTACATGGTTCTTAAACCCTCCAAAATGACATAAGCCATGTGCATCAAAGTGTGAACACTATTAGATATTTACTATCCAATTTAGACACTCAACCTCACCCACACTCACCTCACGGCAGCCCCTCCCTTTTGTCTCTCAATATTTACTTTTTACACTTATCCTAATCAAGCTTTCGATTTTCTCTCAAAACACCAAAAACCCAAGCAAACTTTCTCTTTGATTTTTCACTCTCTATTCGGCCAAGCACCCAAACCACACCACCAATCTTCAATAATTTTGCCTCTTCATATTTCCTAAACCTAAATCATATTCTAAACACTTTTCCTTCACAAGGTTTTGCCAAAAACCAACTCTATCTAGTTCAAAATCTAACCTTTTGTTCACTTTCCAAAGGGTAAGTTTTGATTCTTTAGTTCAAAGTTTGATTTTTAATTTTCCTAACCATGATTGTTCCATGGTTTTTTCAATATTGATCATTGTATGTGTTTTTACTAATTGTTTAAGAATTTTAAGGATTTGTTTAGAGGATATACGAAATTTTAATGAGAAGGAGGAGACTAACCGATTATTGTCTTCAAGAGGTAAGAGAGAGATTTAATCTCATCAACCCTAAGTGGTGATAGGAAAATGGATTGCTTGTGTATAAAGAATCCATAAGGATTCATTTGTGTGGTTGTTTATTGTTTTTATTATTTGTGTGATTGTTTAAATGCTTTCCTACTTGTGATTATTTATGCTATGCATGTCTATCGCTTTAAAATATATTGTATGTATATTGTATGTGTTTATAGTTGTATGTGTTTAAAATTGTGTAATTATTAAAGTAGGATGTGAATAACATGTAACGATTTGCATGAGTGTTCCAAAGAACACAAAGAGGCTCACGACCTGATCATTAAACAGAGAACCAAAATGTTCTCAACCATTTTCTAAATCCATGATTTAAGGAATCTAGGTAAAATAATAAAGCTAAGAATGATTTAGGCTAAATTGTGGCCAACATGCCATTTAACGTGTAATTGAATGCCACTTTATTTTCTAAGAAGAAACTGATTCCCAATGAATCATTGAGAGATAAAATAAATACACTTAGTTTAGAATTCTAGATTTAGCAAAATTTATTATGGGTAAGAATTGAAGTGAACGCTTGAAAAATACTAACGTAGAGCTCACTCTCTAAGTTTTGAAGCGCGTTAGCAAGTTTCAAAGTGTAACTGATGGGTAGAATTAAAATAAACAAAATTTAGAGGAAAATGTTAAGAATACCTTATACTGATTTTATAGGCAAAATGCTGCCGAAATTTACTAAAATCAGACGAATAAAATGAAAAGATTCCATACTATATTTATAACACAAGAAAAATACTCTACGTATTTTAAATATACTAGATATAGTCTACACATATTTAAAATGATGATTTAAGCTATTCAGTTAAGAAAATAAATTAAAAATCTTACGTGATTGAGAAAATGATTTAAAAACATTACGCGATGTTCAAAAATGCCAAAATATATTTGTGCGATTTAAAAACATTTGTGAAAACGATGAGATTGTGAAAATGTGATAAAATTTCTACGCGATTAAACGATACAATGAGTTTTACTGTCGGGCCAAAGTGGTGGACCCAGACATGTTGTGAGATAGTTCTGTCAGGTGGGACAGGCTATGTTTTGGTATATTGTGACTAAGGGCATTTTTGTAATTATGGTAAAATATGGATATTAAGGGTAATTTTTGTAATTTTTAGATCATGCTTAGAGTGTTGTGCCAATTGGGTTGATAATTGGTGATTGATTGACGAGACGAATTACACCGTGTTTTGGTGTGATAGGCATAGTGTGGTTCATTATATGAACTTGGAGGCATTAGTGTGCGAAGAATTCCACATAGGGACAGTGGGTTGCTCCTCTGGGCCGTGGTAACGGGCAACACACTAATGATCTTGACAAGCAGTATTCTTAATCGAGATCTTGAGGAGACTACTAAGTACTATGCCTGTAGTGCACGATGTTGGACTGTGTACTACTACATGATGTTTGGACAGTGGGCTATAGACACGACGTTAGACAGTGCAATAGTTTGGTTGGGCAGCCATAAAGTATTATTAGTTTCTATTTAGATCATTCTCTCAGATATTCGTGTTTAGCTCCATGGAGTAGGAACGAGTCGGTGTGTGTTCATGCATTATCTGCATTTTACTGTTTACCATAATCTGTGATAAAATGTATGATCTATTGCTTTGATATATTATGCATGATATAATGGTATGTGTTATTTTAATATGTATTGTATTGTCATGTGTTGTATTGTCGTTTTCTTTATTGCCATGCGGGTAATGATGTAGATTGTCTCACCTCTCTGTATGTTTTCTCGATATTATTATATTATTTCCGTAAAGAGTTTGAGGAACAGGAGGAACGGCCTCTTGAGATACAGTATCTGGACGAGCGACAGCCGGGCGAGCTGTACGAGGAAGAAGAGCCAGTAGATCATCCTTATCATCAAGACTGATCTTGAGATCATGGCATTGCCGGGATTTTTTGAGTTTGTGAGACTTGAGTTTCACGGAGGTTCGGAGGCCTAACATATGCGAGTGGATAGAGGAACAATTGTCTACGTGGGACGTTTGACTGTGTCCCTGTGTAGAGAGTATGATGGAGATGTCATATTTACTACTATGTTATATTTACATCTAGAGTTAGCACTGACTCTTAGGCATTACTGGCAAGGAGTGTTCCATCCGCCTAGTGAGCTCAGTAGTGAGTCAACTGTCCGGACTCGTGTCCGTAGCGCTGTGAGATCTCCAAGATGTCAGCTTTTCGATGATCTTTCTGAGGATGATCCATCGGAGGGTTAGAAATCTTTCAAGATGCACTTGGGCAATACTATGTTTTAGTTTTATGTCAACTTTTTACTGCTTTGTTAGATATTTGTAGTTGTAAATTATGTGTGTACTAAAGAAAAATCATATGTATATTACAGTATGGTTATGTTTGTTATATTTCATGTTTCGTGTTATTTTATTCAATGTTATAAGTATAAAAGGAAAAAATTTTACCACAAATGTTTTACAACTTGGGTAAGAGTTTTATTTTATTTTACTTTATTGCATTCATAAATGTGACATCCCCACAAGGGTGTTACATTAGTCATGTGGCCTCCCGGGGCCGACGAGGGCGGGGAGTGATCACCGATGCAATGAAGCACGGACAAGGAGCGGCTCTTGGCAGGCTTCTAGGCGGAGGGTCTGCATGAATGAACTGAATACGCACCGGAATGAGAGGAATTCAGAGACTGTGCAGGTATGGGACTGCATAGTTGAGGATGGCTTAAAGGAATTGATTTGGTGTAGCCATATCAACATGTTGCAACTTCTTTTCGGGAGCCTAGAACATAAGAACTCCATCGTTAAGCGTGCTTGACCTGGAGCAATTGTGGGATGGGTGACCTCTTGGGAAGTTTCCTAGGATGCGTGTGAGTGAGGATAAAGCACGCTGAAAAGACCCGTGTTGGTTTGTGGAGACACTCATCAATCCTACAGGCAGTCCTGGGTCGTTACATTAATGGTATCAGAGACGGGACCTCTCCCAGTACGGTGTGGTTCGGGGACGAACCAAGTGGAAGTTGGTGGGCATGTGGCATCCCGGGGCCAACGAGGGCAGGGAGTGATCGCCGGTGCAATGAAGCATGGACAAGGAGCGGCTCCTGGCAGGCTTCTAGGCGGAGGGTCTGCATGAATGAACTGAATACGCACCGGAATGAGAGGGATTCAGAGACTTTGCAGGTATGGGACTGCATAGTTGAGGATGGCTTAAAGGAATTATTTTGGTGTAGCCATATCAACAAGTTGCAACTTCTTTTCAGGAGCCTAGAACATAAGAACTCCATCATTAAGCGTGCTTGACCTAGAGCAATTGTGAAATGGGTGACCTCCTGGGAAGTTTCCTAGGATGCGTGTGAGTGAGGACAAAACATGCTGAAAAGACCCGTGTTGGTTTGTGGAGACAGTCATCAATCCTGCAGGCAGTCCCGGGTCGTTACACTTCCTTCCCGGAATCATCATGGAAACACACACAAAGGGGTGAGAATCATATATTCTCAGTAGACAAAATCCACAAACCATGTCATCACAATCATTCCAGCTATTTCGGAGAAAAACACGTTAGTAAACTCAAATATCATATATAGCAAGCTAGAAAGATGGCAAAAGCCAAAACCAAGTCCTTTCTCTTCCAGAAATAGAATCTCATTTTATAAGTTTGTATAAAAACTCATTTATTACAAACAATCTTCTAGAAATTGCCACGCACACAAAACATTGTCTCTTTCTTAGAGACACCAAAGCATCGTTTCCATCGCAGAGACACAACAACAATACCTCTATCTCAGAGATATGTATCAGATAATATACTCAGTTATCATATAAACACTTCAGTCATAGAAGTAATCAACATCTCCATCTCAGAGACACAACACAACATCTCCATCTCAGAGATACGCAACTGCCCATACAATTGCAATGTCATGGTTATGTCATGATAGCAACCGCCCATACAATTGTCATGCTATATCAAGTTATGTCTAATGTTCTTGTCTAAGCAATAACCTAAAATGAATGTGGATAACGTCATGATTCCTTAGACTTTGCAAAGAAACTCATCTTCAGTCACTCAGGAAATGTATGGTATGCATGAGCCTTGAACAAAACAAAGGAACTCGGTTCCATAAGCTCTGAACAAGCACTGGAAACCCATCTCTAGCTGTTCCACGGGGTGTGAGGGAAAGACCATCCTCAACTCATTACTATGATTGGGAAGGTATGTTACCTCTTCACTTACAATCATGTATGATCACCCTTTCCAGGTAGTGAAGTCTCATTAACTATACAGTTTTCAGCAATAATCATATTTGATCAGAATAATGATCTCTGTGAAGGGAAGGATTGGTTACCTACTCGTTCAAAATCACATTTGATCATTCACAACAATCATTGTGATAGGAAGGATTGATTACCTTCTCATTCAAAATCACATTATGATCATCAACAATGAGGGCTCAACCTCATCAACATAGTTAAGGAACAACAATAATACCAATTACTACAATAACTAGCATGTTAATTGATTTACATTCCTAACTACTAACATGAAATAAAATGATGTTAAATACCACAATAAATAACATACTAATTGATTTACATTCATCACATATCTACTTCATTAGATACTCTTATTAGAGTCTCATCACCCTCTACTAGGCATAAATAAAGGATTCTAACCATTAGGAATCTCAAAACATCAAAATAGAAATTCTGAAGAAATCTGCTCTGGGCACCTAAAAAGGAAGTTTTTCATAAATTCACCAAAAATCCATTCTAACTGATAAAAATCTAAATTTTTATGTGTAGATAGCCTTATGTCTCAGCTTTCAAATACAATAAGAACCAGGTCAATCCGATATCTATAGCTCAAGTTATATGACAAACACTACAAGATGTTAGGTTGCTGTCCTGTATCACGCCTAGGCTTGGTTTTACCACGCCTAGGCATAGCAGTCTCTGTCTTGCTGGACTGTAAACTGATTAGTCCATGCCTAGGCTTGGCCAGGCTGCGCCTAAGCATGACCCTTCTGCAAAAAATTCTGCAGAACACGTTTCTGTATAATCTTGGTTCTAAACCAAGATTTCACCCTCTATCCTCACTTCTAGATGATTTCTATCATCACTAGAGGTCTCTAAACAAGTTATAAACCTCATTTTTTCCTTTGGCTCAATCAAACTTTGATTAAAACTAAAACTCCAACATTAAAACCTTTTTGTTTTAACTAAAAAATGAATAGGAAACTATGGATTCTAAGGGTTCCAAACTATCAACCATGCACTAAACATGTTAGAATCTAACTCATTTCAACTAAACAAACAAAAAAACTAACATCTCACTTCTTATTCTCACCCGAACCCTACTTTTTTCTCATCAAGTTCCACCAAGAAACATGGTGAAGATAAGAAGAAATGGATAAAAATAATACCTCTACCTCAAGATCAAGAAGATGGAGATGAAGCCGAGGATAGGCCATGGAAGATCCAAGCTCTCTCTTCCTCTTTCCCTTTTCCTCTTCTTCTCTTCCTCTTCGATTTCTCTTTTCTTCCTTTTCTCTTCCCTCCTTTATGTTTTCTACCTCTCTATTTCTGCCCCCCAAAATAGCCCCACCCGTGGGATGTTTCTCAAGAAGGGAAGTCTATTTAGACTTCTCTTAGTTAGGTACCAAAACTCCAATCTGCTAAGAACACTCAGATTCCACAAAATCCAGTTTCGTAACTACCAACAAATTCAAAATAAATTCTGAGGTTCATTAAAAATTCTGTTTCACCAAAAACTGATATTTCTATATCAACTAGGGGTCAATTCGACACTAAAGCACATAACCAGTATGCTTAAAAATGTCAAACTAACTCCGAAAATTCTCAAACCTTAATTGTAGCACAGTTTCCACATTTGTGACTTGGAAACAAGCTTCCACATTTATTTCCACTAACTAAGCAATTTAAGCCACTTCTAAAGCAAATAACAGTTATATTTCTCATATAGTATTACAGTAAAATGTCTAAACGTGCTCAGAAAGTCACAAAACTACACATCCATGTTAAGTAAGTATTAGGCTACCTTTGCAACCATATACAAGTCTAACATGATTTTCTAGGGTATTACATTCTCCCCACCTTTTTAGAATTTTGTCCCCAAAATTCATTTGCCATTAACACTTAGTCTCTCACAACTAAGGTTTTTAAGATCTCCAACAGACATCACACTAGTCCCTCACTAGAATAATTCCTATTCTCCCAGTTCGCCTAGGTAGAATCACAATTTCTTGTCCACACAGAACATTACATATTGAGCTGCAGTCTCAACATCATGTAACTGTGTAATAGTAACTACCAATATCCAACCTAAAGCAAGTCATGCAATCCTCTTTCCAACATCTCAAACAAGTGATAAAGAAATGCACAACACACAGAGAAACTTCTACACGCCTAAGCATAGCCAGTCCATATCTCGGCTCAACAGGATGAACAGCTCTGATTGTAAAATGTAACATCCCAATATTTGCTATCCAATTATATCATCATATAAAAGAATAACCTAATACTGGACCTGCTACTTCTAAAACTATACAATTTCTAATATAACAAAGCTATGTATATACAGAAAATATGAGCCTCAAATGTATAAATAATACACAACAACTGTATCTATCACAAATACAATACGTACATCATATCGAAAGAAACTACTCTGCTACACTAAGCCAAGCACTCCAAGTTCCTGCTGGTCTTCAGTTTCCATTAGACTTCCTTCCGGGAATCATCATAGAAACACACACAAAGGGGTGAGAATCGCACATTCTCAGTAAATAAAATCCACAAACTATGTCATAACAATCATTCCAGCTATTTCGGGGAAAAACACGTTATTAAACTCAAATATCATATATAGCAAGCTAGAAAGGTGGCAAAAGCCAAAACCAAGTCATTTCTCTTCCAGAAATAGAATCTCATTTTATAAGTCTGTATAAAAACTCATTTATTACAAATAATCTTCTAGAAATTGCCACGCTCATAAAACATTGTCTCTTTCTCAGGGACACCAGGGCATCGTTTCCATCACAGAGACATAACAACAATACCTCTATCTCAGAAATATGTACTAGATAATATACTCAATTATTATATAAACACTTCAGTCACAGAAGTAAATAGCATCTCCATCTCAGAGACACAACACAACATCTCCATCTCAGAGATACGCAACTGCTCATATAATTGTAATGTCATGGTTATGTCATGATAGCAACCGCCCATACAATTGTCATGCTATGTCAAGTTATGTCTAATGTTCATGCCTATGCAATAACCTAAAATAAATGTGGATAATGTCATGATTCCTTAGACTTTGCGAAGAAACTCATCTTCAGTCACTCAAGAAATGTATGGTATGCATTAGCCTTGAACAAAATAAAGGAACTCGGTTCCATAAGCTCTGAAAAAGCACTGGAAACCTAACTCCAGCTATTCCATGGGGTGTGAGGGAAAGACCATCCTCAACTCATTACTATGATCGGGAAGGTATGTTACCTCTTCACTTACAATCATGTATGATCACTCTCTCTGGGTAATAAAGTCTCATCAACTACACGGTCTTCAGCAACAATCATATTTGATCAGAATAATAATCTCTGTGATGGGAAGGATTAGTTACCTACTCGTTCAAAATCACATTAGATCATTCACAACAATCATTGTGATAGGAAGGATTGATTACCTTCTCATTCAAAATCACATTATGATCATCAACAATGAGGGCTCAACCTCATCAACATAATTAAGGAACAACAATAATACCAATTACTACAATAACTAGCATGTCAATTAATTTACATTCCTAACTACCAACATGAAATACAATAATGTTAAATACCACAATAAATAACATACTAATTGATTTACATTCATCACATATCTACTTCATTAGATACTCCTATTAGAGTCTCATCGCCCTCTACTAGGCATAAACTAAGGATTCTAACCATTAGGAATCTCAAAACATCAAAATAGAAATTCTGAAGAAATCTGCTCTGGGCACCTAAAAAGGAAGTTTTTCATAAATTCACCAAAAATCCATCCTAATTGAAAAAAATCTGAATTTTTATAAATAGATAGCCTTATGTTTCAGATTTCAAATGCAATAAGAACCAGGTTAATCTGATATCTGTAGCTCAAGTTATGCGAAAAATACTACAAGCTGTTAGGTTTCTATCTTGTATCATGCCTAGGCTTGGTTTTACCACGCCTAGGCATGGCAGTCTCTGTCTCGCTGGACTGAAAACTGATCAAGCCATGCCTAGACTTGGCTAGGTTGCGCCTAGGCATGATCCTTCTGCAAATAATTTTGCAGAACACGTTTATGCATAATCTTGGTTCCAAACTAAGATTTCACCCTCTATCCTCACTTCTAGATGATTTCTATCATCACTAGAGGTCTCTAAACAAGTTATAAACCTCATTTCTTCCTTTGGCTCAATCAAACTTTGATTAAAACTTAAACTCCAACCTTAAAACCCCTTTGTTTCAACTAAATAACTAATAGGAAACTATAGATTCTAAGGGTTCCAAACTATCAACCATGCACTAAACTTGTTAGAATCTAACTCATTTCAACTAAACAAGCAAAAAAACTAACATCTCACTTCCTATTCTCACCCAAACCCTACTTTTTTTCTCATCAAGTTCCACCAAGAAACAAGGTGAAGATAAGAGGAAATGGATAAAAACAACGCCCCTACCTCAAGATCAAGAAGATGGAGATGAAGCTAAGGATAGGCCATGGAAGATCCAAGCTCTCCCTTCCTCTTTCTTTTTTCCTTTTCTTCCCTTCTTGTTCGGTTTCTCTTTTCTTCCTTTTCTCTTCTCTCCTTTATGTTTTCTACCTCTCTGTTTCTGCCCCCCAAAATAGCCCCACCCGTGGGATATTTCTCAAGAAGGGAAGTCTATTTAGACTTCTCTTAGTTGGGTACCAAAACTCCAATCTGCTAAGAACACTCAGATTCTATAGAATCTAGATTCGTAACTACCAACAGATTCAAAATAAATTCTGAGATTCATTAAAAATTCTGTTTCACCAAAAACTGGCATTTCTATATCAGTTAGGGGTCAATTCGGCACTAAAACACACAACCAGTATGCTTAAAAATGGCAAACTAACTCCAAGAATCCTCAAACCTTAACTGTAGCACAGTTTCCATATTTGTGACTTGAAAACAAACTTTCCACATTTATTTTCACTAACTAAGCAGTTTAAGCCACTTCCGGAGCAAATAATAGCTATATTTCTCACATAGTATTACAGCAAAGTGCCTAAATGTGCTCAAAAAGTCACAAAACTACACAGCTATGTTAAGTAAGTATTAGGCTACCTTTGCAATGATATACAAGCCTAACATGATTTTCGAGGGTATTACATGATGGAGTTAATGAAAATTTTAGGGTTACTACCCTAGGGAGGCCACGGCCTCTAGGCCATTTTGGGTTCAAAAGATGTAATTTTTAGATAACTTTGCGAATTCAATAATCAAATAACAAGTAGTTAATAAGGTGATGGAGAGAAATTTAATTGATAACCGAAAAGTGAATCTTTTAACCTAACTAAAGAACAAGAGTGTAAGGCTTGGAAAACCTTAAAATAATTCTCTGAGTTTGAATAAACTTAAAGTAAAGAGCTTAACAATCAAGAGAATTCTTCTAGAGAAGAATTTTGTAAGAAATATTAAATTGAAGTGAAACTTAATTAATTGGATAATTAGGGATTAATTAGGGATTCATAAAATGGAAAGAATCAAGAATGAAGTTTTATCCAAAAACTTAGAATAATTTTAATTAAAGGAATACCAGTATAAGTAAGAATGTTGAATAACTCAATTTAAATCATTCTAAAGGAATTAAGTTTAAAATTTAGTGATGGACTTATTTAATTAAAATAATAACGATTAAATGAATAAGGTGAGAGAATTTCTTTAAAAGCAAAACTTATTAAGAAGAATGTAGAAATTTAGGCATAAATCCATAATGTACCCTAAAAGTGTATTGTATTATTTAAGGACTTAATAATATTTAGTGTGGGTCCAAGAGTGAGACCAAGAATGTATTAATGCTTATCTTAGCCAAATGTGGCATGTTGATGCACAAATTTTTCAACCAAGTCTATAAACTTGATGCGGGATTAATTATTGCATTGCAAACCCAAGTGCAGGTTGTCTCAAGTAATAAATTTCTCGGGAGTCCGAGGTCGATCCACAGGGAATTGATGAAGATTAATTAAGGTAAGGTAAATATTTTGTTACTATGATAAAAAATTATTTAATTGGATAAAAAGATCCACTCTTAGTAAATAAAGTAAAGGTAAGATTAATTCCTTTTATAACTCAATTAGAATCCTCGCAACAAGGAGGTTCCAATCGAAAAATACAATGTTAAAAGTCCATTAAAGTAATATACGTAATTATATTATGTTTCCTTTAATTATTACCACCACTTATAAATAGGTTAAAGCATTCACTGTGCCAAAATCTTATCTACAACAAATCAAGAACTCCTCTTTACAAGGGTAGCTTCTAAATTATCAGAAACAAAATATAACATATATAATAACTACTTGAAAATATAAAACATTAAAGCATAAGAGAGAAATAAATTTAACCTTATTTTATTACCAAGAGCTTCACACTTTGACCCAAGTAGACTGAAACTTATTTACACATAGACTAGAAAAGAGAAAAAGAGAGAAAGAAAGAGAAAGAAAAGTGAAGAGAGACTAAGGAAAGGAGGGAATTCCTCCTCTCCTCCTCTGGAAATAAGCCCAGAGTTTCCCCCTCCCCCTCTCTGTACGTTTGCAGCAGCCCCCCTCCCCCTTATTTATAGAAATTTGAAATGCTACAGTGATTTGTAATTTGAGGTTACTGTGGTTACAGTGAAACTTAACAATTAAGTTTTTGACATTTTTTTTGAATATTTTAATAATTAAGCAAATGCACATCTATGTGTGCAAGAAACACAGTCGTGTCTCCTGTTTGTTCATTTTTGAGAAAAGTGGTCTTTATGAAAGTTGTAGGCCTAAATCTTAGCTTTAAAATGGCTTTCGTTTAAGTCCAAAATCATTCCTTGAACTCAAGATATGGTCCAATTACTGCAAAGTGTTTAGGCCTGGTTTTAGTTTCTCTATTTTGACTTCAAAGCCCAATATCACCTTCAAGGAGTCCGATTTGAGTTTTGTGTTCTTCATGAAAGTTGTAGGGAATTGTCTAAGCTTTCCTACAAGACTAAAATCACATCAATCAGATATTTGTAACTCAAGTTATAGTTAATTTACTAAACACTTCCAAAGAGATAATTAAGGCTAATTTATGCAATAATTTGTTTAAAGATCCAATTTGGCTCAATATCATAAAATGTATCAAAATCAACTTAATTAAGCCTATTTGAACCTTAAGAAGCCTAATGACAGGATTATAAAATGTATAAAATACAGTGTTATTAAATTCCCCCACACTTAACTTTTGCACTCCTAGGAAAAATACAAAAGAAAAAAACTAGGGAACAAAGAAAAATGACACAGACTCAAAAACTAAAACATCTAAAAGATTCAATTTCCAATAATAATAATAAAGAGCAACCAGACATTCAAGGGATCAAAACATTCAGGAGATAACATTTCTTCGCATCTCAAACCAACAAATAAGGAAACTTTAGTTGAAAAGAATGGATCAGAAATGATAGATCCTCATAGAATTCACTCTCAATCTCTCAAGTGTTTAAAAATGTAAGTATTTCACTCTATTCAACTCATGAATAATTGCACTACCATAAGCTTGCTTATCTTCTAATTCTTCGCTACTCAAAAACAACATATATATATAAATCATGAGGACTTTATTCAATGTTGTAATGGGATTATGGTAAAGGAGAAAGTAATATAGATAAGACAAGTTAAATACCAAAGAGAATAAAAGAACATTATGTTACAGTTAGAGTGGAAAAGATGTTTGAGAACATTCAGTCTAACTTTCCCAAGATTTTCTTAATTCCTTCTCTATTTGTTTCTTTCTCATAAAGGACAATGACTAATATTTGATAATGTTTTGTTAAAGATCAATTAGTAAGTTAAATTCATTGTTAGGCTTGAACATTCTCCTATTCTTCCTGTTGTTTCCAAGCATCCACTGGTTAGCTCTTTTTTCTTTCTTCTTTTTTTTTTTTTTTGAATCTTGCACACATACCCCCACACTTATTCAAGAAACTCATCCGACAACAAAGCCAATGTTCTCTTATTCTCTAAGGTCAGGTAAGAACATGGTTTTTCATTTAAGGCACATAATGAGTTCGAAACAAAGAATGGTCAAATAAGCTCAAAGGAGTTAAGCAAAGGAAAATATGTAAGGTTGGCTATTTGGTCAAAGTAGTTAATTTAAGAAAATTACCTCAATTATGTTTATGTATTCATGTGAAAAAGTAGTCTAAAAAAGAATCAAAGCAAGTTCTAGAGTAACAATTCCATGAGTGAAAAAAAAATTACATAAGAAAGAAGAGAATGGTACAGATGTTCAATCCATTCATCGATAGACTCAAAATCTCACAAGGCATATATCCATCATTCTTAGTCCAAAAAAATTCAACATCCATAACCAAGCATGTGATGTTTAAGAAAGAAGACAATTTACTCAATCATGTAAATTTTTCTGAATCCATTTGCTACTTCCTCACAAACTCATTATCTACCCTAATCTAGATGCGTCTCAAGAGTAAAATTACCTCCACAGCAAAATTTACTCCTTACTCTGCCATCCTTAATTAGTTTAGCTGTTAGTAAACTTGCTGACAAACATATAAACACAACAAACATAAACACACTTCCTAATTCTAAATTTTTTTGACACAATTATTCATACAACTATCCTTCCCCCTAACCAAATCACAACATTGTCCTCAATGTTAAAACATAGAAAGGTAAAGGATAGAAAATATTACCTGTTGTTACAATTACTGAAAAGAGAAACTTCACACAAATATAAACAGAAATAAAGTATGATGAATAAAACCAAAGCTTGTAATTTTTTAAATAGTTGGAGTGTCTGGTCTGGCTTGCTTTTCATACTGCTTCCCTCACCGCGTCCTTCTGACTAATCTATCTGAGCTGTTACTAGATCAGGTTCATAAACAAAAGTTTTTATTTATTTTTATTATTATTATTTTTAAGAAGAACAAGATAATATATACATGTAGTTATGATTGTGGCTCACATATTCCTCTGGTTTAACGTCCAGTAACGGCTTAAACACCTTCTATGAGTCGAGGATAAGCTTCCCATCTAATTTTCTTATAAATTAGCAAAGAAGGTCTTTTTGAGTTAGATTCGTAAGACTGAAGAACAATTTAAAACATATAAAATTAAAATACTAGGGATTTGACTTCACTTGATTCAATAATCTATCATAGACAATAGAGTAGCTTTGGGACCTTCCTTCTAATTAATTTCTAATCATTCAATTGATGGGGAGAATCACTAACTAATTTTTATTTAATTCATTGATCTAAACCTTAACTCTTAAAGGCATGACCCTTACTCTTTGGATTCTCATGGAAAATACCACAGTTCTCCCACACAACCTATAACCTCCATTCCTAGACAATTATAAATCATGGCACTTTATTATTTATGGTCTAGGTCATATGCAAACCTTCCGATTCTACATACACCTATTAGATCAATTTATGAGTGGCTAATTCATAAAAGCATTAAGAATCATAATAAGCACTCAAATTGAATAAAAAAGAAACTGATTAAAATTTCAATCTTAATACATGTCGATTGAATCAAGTTACGTTTTCACCCTAAAAACACACAAATTTAATTATACATGACAAAAGAGAAAAAGAAATAAGAAGAAAAAATAAAAATATATACAAAACTCAACCTTTTTTTTAAAAAATATTTACAAGTAGGCGGTAAACCTACCATGATAAAAAAAATAATATTAAAAAGTAGGCGTAATAAATCATCATGGTAACTAATAATAATAATAATATTATAATAATATTAACAAGTAGGCGGTATAAACCTGCCATTAAATATTAACAAAGATGTGGTATAAACTAACCACCAAATATATATTTACAAAGGTGTGGTAATAAACCAACCACCAAATAAAAAAAATAATAAAGGTATGGTATGAACCAACCACCAAATAAAAAAAAATAACAAACAGAAAATAAAATGTGAAAAGTAAATTACAGAAAAGTAAAAGGGAGAGTTTGTCTCACTGTTAGTATATACAAAAAATAAAAGGGAGAGATTTCTCTCACTGAGTTAGGATGTACAAAAAGTAAAAGGGAGAGTTTAGTATGTGCAAGAAAATAAAAGGGAGAGTTTCCCCAACTGTTAGTATGCACACAAAAAAAATCAAAGGGAGAGGTTCCCCCACTAAGTTAGTATATATAGAAAATAAAAAGGAGAATTTCCTCCACTATTAATATGTACAAGAAAATAAAAGGGAGAATTACCCCCCACTGTACAAAAATTCAAGCTAGTTTTTTTTATTATTATAATTTTTTTTATTTTCATTTTTATTTTATTTTATTTTTTTTCATTTTTTAATCTAAAAAGATGAAAAGGACGGGTCACCATGGTTGTCTTAATATATATATTTTTATGTGGGTCCTTTATTTTTTTTTAAATCTTATTTAAAAGTAAGAGACCATCCTTGTCCCCCATTGAATGCACAGTGGAATAAATTTGTTCACCCGTGATTAGTGGAATAAATTTCTTTTTTATTATTATTTATTTTTTTATTTTATTTTTTTTAAAAATACTATTCACACTATTTACACACTATTCATACTATTCACTTAATTTTTTTTACTATTCATATACTATTCATGTACTATTCACACTATTATTTTTTTAACCACACTAGTTAGTGCGTTAATATTTACACTAGAAATTTGTTCTTCAAATTAAGTCCCCGGTAATAGCGCCAAAAACTTGATGCACAAATTTTTCAACCAAGTCTACAAACATGATGCGGGATTAATTATTGCATTGCGAGCCTAAGTGCAGGTTGTCTCAAGTAATAAATTTTTCGGGAGTCCGAGGTCGATCCACAGGGAATTGATAAAGATTAATTAAAGTAAGGTAAATATTTTGTTACTATGGTAAAAAATTATTTACTTGGATAAAAAGATCCACTCTTGGTAAATAAAGTAAAGGTAAGATTAATTCCTTCTATAACTCAATTAGAATCCTCGCAATATAGAGGTTCCAATATGAAAATACAACGTTAAAAGTCCATTAAAATAATATACGTAATTATATTATATTTTCTTTAATTATTACCACCACTTATAAATAGGTTAAAGCATTCACTGTGTCAAAATCTTATCTACAACAAATCAAGAACTCCTCTTTACAAGGGTAGTTTCTAAATTATCAAGAACAAAATATAACACGTATAATAACTATTTGAAAATATAAAATATTAAAGCACAAGAGATAAATAAATCTAACCTTATTTTATTACCAAGAGTTTCAGACTTTGACCTAAGTAGACTGAAACTTATTTACACATAGACTAGAAAAGAGAAAAAGAGAGAAAGAAAGAGAAAGAAAAGTGAAGAGAGACTCAGGAGAGGAGGGAATCCCTCCTCCCCTCCTCTGGAAATAAGCCCAAAGTTTCCCCCTCCCCCTCTCTGTACGTTTGCAACAGCCCCCCTCCCCCTTATTTATAGAAATTTGAAATGCTATAGTGATTTGCAATTTGAGGTTACTATGGCTACAGTGAAACTTAACGATTAAGTTTTTGATTTTTTTAATATTTTAATAATTGAGCAAATGCACATTCATGTCTCCAAAAGACATAGCCGTGTCTTCTATTTTTTCATTTTTGAGAAAAGTGGTCTTCATGAAAGTTGTAGGCCTGAATGTTAGCTTTAAAATGGCTTTAGTTTGAGTTCAAAATCATTCCTTGAACTCAATATATGGTCCAATTACTGCAGAGTGTTTAGGCCCGGTTTCAGCTTCTTTGTTCTGACTTCAAAGCCCAATATCACCTCCAAGGATTCCGATCTGAGTTTTGTGTTCTTCATGAAAGTTGTAGAGAATTGTCTAAGCTTTCCTACAAGACTAAAATCACATCAATCAGATATTTGTAACTCAAGTTACAGCCAGTTTACAAAGCACTGCCAAAGAGATAATTAAGGCTAATTTATGCAATAATTTATTTAAAGATCCAATTTGGCTCAATATCATACAATGTGTCAAAACCAACTTAATTAAGCTTATTTGAATCTTAAGAAGCCTAATGAGAGGATTATAAAATGTATAAAATACAGTGTTATCACATGTCATGAAAAGTATATTATTGTTGAATATACCTGGTATATGCATTGAGTCATCATGCATTGTGAAAGTCCGATGGACGATTTGTCAAGGCTATGTTGCCTAGGAGTTTCAATCATACCTTAGTGCAGGTGCGAATAGACTAGTGTAGGTCATGCTGTTGACCTTGGGGGCGTCAGGGCGCAGGCGTCTCACAGCAGATTGTTGGTAGCCCCTCTGGGCCGTGGGACAAACCGATACAAACGCACCGATAATCCGGACCGAGACACTGTCCTATATCGCGATCATGTGGGAATGCCACTGTATAAAGCCCTGTTGCGCAAAATTATTGATTTTCTGGAAAGCACTTATTTTAGGCTGACGAGATACTAGCATGTCTCCCTGATCATTCTCTCTAATGTTTGTGTCTAGCTCCATGGAGTAGGATTTTGATATCATGTACATATGCATAGTGAGTCAACATACTACTTAGTATTTAATTTATATGATGATTGGAATTGCTATCTTATTGATGTTATAATTACCTAGAATTGTTAAATTGTTTAATATCTATTATATGATATTGTTCTTATTCTTGTAATACTATGTGAGCGTCCTATGCCATTTTCTATTTCTTACTGCCATAATTGGTAATAAGGTTAGATATCTCACCTCTTATTTGTACTATTTTTGGTTCTATGTGATTTTGGTTAAAGACGAAGTTGATTTTGGTAGATTTTACTTAGTTTGGTCTCTTACGTTCGGTGATGGCATCAAGAAGGGGTTCTATTGGTTTCGTTAGGATTATGTTCACCGGGGGTGCCAATGCTTGACGAGTCGATTGGGCCAACGAGTGTTTATGGTATGTTGGGGATCTGATCTTGACCGTGAGGAGGACCCACGATGGAGACCCTATTTTGACTCTCACTACATCGGTGCATCTGGAGTTTGGATTGCCTATTCGGGAGCTTTGGGGTGATCCGCTTCACACCCCTAGAAAGGACGAGAATTCTATGGCATCAGCTGCTAGGGCACTTGCCCATGAGACCGCACTTTGTCCTGTCCTTGTGTTTTCAGATGAGCCGGGAGAGGATCCCGAGGTGGATCCGATGGAGTACCCAACTCCTTAGACGTAGGTATCGTTATGGGTAGTTATGTTTCTTTTGCATTACTTTCATAAGGGTTCTTTTGAGTATAATTGCATTTTGATGTATATCTAAGTGTTTTTGGGGGGTATGAGCAATGCGCCGCACTATGTATGTTTTAAGGTAATTATCCAATCTTATGTGCTGTATTTTGAGTATACCTTGTTAAATTATATTTTCAAATGATGGCATGTGTATCTAATCATTTGTGGCTCATATTTTCTTTATATACACAATAATTAAATTTTGGAAACTTGTTATTTGAGTAGTAGCACGCTAAAAATTTAGTGACTGCAGTATAATGACGATTGTGTCATGGTTACTAAATCGAGGGGTGTTACATTAGGTGGTATCAGAGTGCAGCTCATCCTGTTGAGCTGGGGTATGGACTGACTATGTTTAGACATGTTAGAAGTTTCTTTGTGTGTTGTGCACTTCCTTGTCTCTTGATAGAGATGTTTGGGAAAGGAAGTCATGGCTTGCCATAGGTTGAATGTTGGTAGCTACTGTTGCATAGTTACATGATATTGAGTATTGGCCCACTCAATGTGTAATGTACTGTGTGGACGGGAAATTATGACTTCACCTAGGCGTATTAAGGGAATAAGAGTTCTTTTAATAAGAAGCTCAGCTAGTATGACTGAACTTATTTAGGATTTATTTGTATTTACACCCTTGTTGTGTTACTTCTAGAATTGTTTGAGCCAATGGGTTAGAGAAAAGGGTAGTTAAATAGGACTTGCAATGATCTGTGGACAGAGGCGTCCAAGAGGTTTTGGAGAACTGATTTTCTTGAAAAAAAATAATATATATATGGCGTAAGTGAGGTTCGAGGAGCTGCTTGGGAGTTAAGGACTTATAGGAAATCGTGCCATAGAAGGCAGAATGAATGAGCTCAAGTTAGAGTCTTTTGGGTTTGTCTTGTTGTGTTGTGTGACTCTTTGTGTTTGGTTTCCAAAAAGAGACAATATTGTTTGAATTAATTACTTTTGATTTTCCTTATGTTTCGATTTGGTTGTCCTTGAAGAGAGACAATGGCTTGGGGTAGGCGTAAGCATGTGAATGCAGGGAGTAAAGATGATGGTATGACTGCGGCAGCAGAAGTAATGCAGAGAGCCGCCCGGCAGCAGAAGCTGATAGCGAAGATTCAGAATCTATCAGACGTGGTTCAATCTTCGGATGTGAGACCTTATAATTCTGGGCCATCGAGGGTCCGAAAGGGGAAGAAGCGTAAGGCCAACCGGTTCTGGCAAAAATCGTATTCACAATGACCTAGGAAGCAACAGCAATAACTAACACATGAAGGAGGTGCGAGTGGTAGTAAATCCAATCTGACCGCGGTATCCTTAACAAAATGTAAAAAGTGTGGCAAGGACCACTCAATGAGGGAATGTAAGATCAAGAAGGTAATCTGCTTTAAATACAGAAAGAGCCACTTAACAAAGGACTGTATGATCGAAGGAATAATTTGTTTCAAGTGTGGAAAGCTAGGACATGTGGCTAGAAATTGTACTTTACATAGGACGAAGCCTTCCGTTAGTGAGGTACGTGCTTCGAGACCTTAAGCTGGAAGAAAAGTTTATACCCTAGGAGGAGCGAAAGTTTCTTAGACCGAGGATCTAAACAATGGAGATTGCGCCACAGGACATGACCCTTTGATTATGCTGTATAATTCTAGGGGTAACTCATTCCTTTATGACACATGACTGTATGAGTCCATTAGGGTCGTTTGTGTCTTCATCATCTTTTGACTAATCTACTACGGCTATGAAGAACCTATTATTGATAGCCAAGTGTTTAAATTATCCTATGACCTGTTAAAGGCTGAATCTTTTCTGTTGATTGGATTTGTTTACCTTCTTCGTAAATTTGATGTGATCTTGAAAAGGGATTGGTTATTTTCCAACCATATCCTGTTAAATTATTCCAAACAAACTTTAGTGTTTCTTGAGATAGAGATTTTTGGATTTGGATCCATGAAGCTTAGTCATAAATTTTATTAAGTCATATCAAATTCTTCGTCGGATGGGTCTGATAGTATACTAAGTGACTTCACTATCTTTTCTTCCAACCTTTATAACACTTCTAGTGTACTTCGATTGAGGAAATGTGTTCCTAAATTCAAACCATAACATAGCATAGAATACAGTACAATTAGGTAAGAACTTGCCCTATGAGACAATTCCTATTAAGATCTAGGATAGATGGTTTGATAGATCAACTGAAGGGAGCCGCTGTTACCTCCGAGATCAGTTATGTTCTAGTTGTCATCGAGTTCATTCAAAAGTAGGAGATATTCCAAGATGACTTTTTCGACGCGTTATAAGCACTACGAGTATTTAGTAACGTCGTTCCGTGTAATGAATGCTTTGGTGGTATTCATCGACTACACGAATAGGACCTTTCTTCCTTGTTGAAAACAAATTTGTCATTGTCTTTGTTGATGACATTCTAATCTATTCTTGGAGTCTAGAGGAACCACACTGAATCATACCAAACGTATCTTGTTGTTCTTCAAATTCTGAAGAAGAATGAGGGGTTGCCCGTGAAGTTGTCCAGGTGCATATTTCAGTTAGAGGCAATTTAACTTTTGAGACATGAGATCTCAAAAAAGGAATTGTTAGAGATCCATCAAAAGTTGAAGCACTTCTTCAAAGAGAAAGACCGATGACCGTAACGGAGATTCGTAGCCATATGGGATTAGTTGGTTAATACGGGAGACTCGTCGCAGAATTTTCCAATGTGGCAAGACTTCTCATCTAACTCGTACGAGAGAGTCAAGTTTTGTATGGATCGATGCATATACGGGGAAATTTTTCAAGGGTTGAAGAAACACTCAACTACTTCACCAGTGATGATTCTACCTAATCTCAACGAATCTTTTGGGATACATATTGATGCTTTGCATTAGAATTTGGAACGTGAGCTTGTGCGGATAAAAGGAGTAGTAGCGTATGCCTCAAGACAACTGAAAGCACATAAGAAGAGCTACTCTATACAAAAACTCAAAGTTAGCCGTTGGGATTGCATTAGAGATCTGGAAACACTCTGCAAGGAACAATATCCACGTGTATTTTAAGATAGATCAAATTTTGAGGATGAAAATTTTTTTTAGAAGGGGAGAGTCGTAACATCTCGAAAATTATTTATTTCATCATAAATAGTCGTTTTATAATATTTGAGATTTTTGGAAATTATTTTGGATTTTTCTGAAAATATTGAATATTTTAATATATTTCTCGTTTTGTGTGCACACTGTGTAACACCCCAAATTCTAACTATGTTACAGTAATGACAGAATTTCACTGTTTAGTGTTTTCTGTGTGATATAAAAATAATTTAATTGTTTCGATACTGTTTTTGATTGTTTTGTGTGATTTGCTCTGGGTCAGGAAAATAATAATTTTTAGGCAAGGGAAATTCCTATCTGATTTATTCGGAGGCAAGGGATCTTACTAAACCCAAATATGAGTGACACAGAAAATAATCTTTTAATTTTTAGAATTTATCTGTGAAATAAAATATTTCACTGATAAATATCTACTGTTTTATTTATAGCAGTTTCTGCTATAATTTATTGGGCCCGATATATTTTAATTGACAGAAAATGTACTTAGAATATTTTCTGGAACCTAAATTAGAATGAATCAATAAGAATCAGTCAAAAATGATGGTTGGATTTTTCTAAACTAATAGGAATTGGTCAAATAAAGTGGCATGGACTTTATTATGGACCATTGGATGAAAAGCTTGATTAAGATGTCTTTGATCATAACCATTGATCAGATCAATGGCGTGAGAACAATCCTGATAAAATCATTAAGTGATATCCACCTTAGATTAAATCAATGGTTAGGAAATAAAGTTAATTTCAATGGTTAGGATTTAGTCAAATATAATGGGTTGACTAGTTACTAAGTAGCTAACTAAACCTAATTTAGTTATCTTAAGTGCCTAATTAAGGAACCAAGTGAACTAACCTAGTTATTAATTAGTTATAATCTAGTTACTAAGTAAATACCCTAATTTCATCTAGAAGCCACGACTATGCATGGCATATGCAATTACCTACTTAATTAGTTAGTAGTTAATTAAGTGTAATTAAAAAACCTAACCTAATTAACTAGCTATCTAATTAGCATGTAATTAACCTTTAATTGAAGTCAAAACAAGTCACTAAGTACCCTAGTGTTCCACGGCCAAGAAGGCCAAATTCTACCATGTTCTATAATGTTCTAGATTCCTCTATGTGACAATTTGATGACCACATGGTGACCAAGCCATGTGCTCTCAATGTGAACACAATTGAGATGTTTTATTTCAAGTATATCTCCTAATATTTCCTACACACTCACACGGCTGCACTCTCTCAAATTCACTCTCATTATTCACTTTTCTCTCACCTAAAAGCTTAGCTTTATTTTCTCTCAAATTCCCAAGAACATTTTCCTTCCCTTTTCTCTCTTAAGTTTCGGCCCCCTCACCCAAAATCACTACCCATCTTCCATAATTTTCCCTCTTTACATTTCCTAAACCTAAACAACCTCCTAAACACTTTTCATTTAGGAAGTTTTGTCAAAATCCTATCCTTAGTACTTCAAATCCAAGCTTTGGTTTACTTTCCGAAAGGTAAACTTTTGATTCTTTGGTTTTAAATTAAGTTTTTGATTTTCTAAACCATGATTGTTCCATGGTTCTTCATTATTAAGCCTTGTTTGTGATTTTGTTAATTGTTTAAGAATTTTTAGGGAATTGTTTTAGTTCACACGAAATCAAGGAGAAGGAGGAGGAGCTTGAGGATCTTGTCTTCAAGAGGTAAGAGGAAGATTTACCTCACCAACCAAGTTTTGGTGGTGAGAAGATGGTTGTGTATGGTGAAAAACCCATAAGGGTTTATTCACCTATTGTTTGATGTCTCTTTGATTATGATTGTGATGTTTATTGCTTTGTGTTTATGATTGCATATGTGATATTATGTCCATAGCTTTGATAATATGCTTGTTTGTGTGATTTTGAATGCATGAAAGTGTATATGTAATTTAGGATGTGAATAACATGATGGAACGAATTCATGAGAGCTCCAAAGAGCTTTGAGGCTCACGGCCATACTAGGTTAAAGAGGACCAAAGTCTTGAAAATGATGGTTTCAGATTGAGGTTAATGGTTTAAATGAGAAGGAAATGAATTTGGAAAAGTTTGAGTGTAGCAAGCAAAATGGTTTTGGGAAAATAATTTGATATAATTAAATAAATAAGTTATGAAATAAAATAGATGTCAATACTTGAAGTTTACTAACGTATAGCTTACCCTATGGGTTTTGAAGTGCGTCCAAAAAATTTGAGATGTAATATCTTTAGTAAAAGAAAGAATTGCCAATTTTGGGGAAACAATATAAATACTGATTTTTAGAGGGGTTATATTATAATTTTTTTTATAAAAGAGGGACTATATTATAATTAATATTTTAAGGAGGACTATATTGCAAATTATTATTTAAAGAGGGGTCATATTGTAAATATTTTATAAAGTAGGGGTTGTATTGCAAATACTTAATAATAAAGGGACTATTTTGTAAATATGAGATTTATGAGGGACTTGTTTAAATATTATTTAAATGAGGACTATAATGTAAATATTATGTTTTTGAGGGACGATTATGTGAATATGGAAAATAAAGTCAATTTTTAGTGTTAAATGAGAAAAATAGTATTTTTGATTTAAAACGTGTGAAAAATATTTTACGCGATTGAGAAAACGTTAAAAAATTGATACACGATTTGAAAATGCGACATAATTGTTGCGCGATTGAGAAAACATGAAAATATGACTACGCAATGAAAATACAGTAAAAATACTGTTAGGTTAATGTGTGGACCCCGAATATGTGATAATAAATTGGAACTGTGAATGGTGCATAGTACATGCATTGGAAAGGTCCGATGGACTGTATGAGGCTAATTGTCTAGGAGAGAATAAACCTCTTGAGTGGGTGCGATATGCGTAGTGTAAGTCACTCGTTGACCTTGGGGGCATTAGGGTGTGGGTTGCCTACAATGGGCAGTTGGTAGCTCTTCTGTACTGTGGGTTAGACCGATGCAACACACCAATGATCCTAACCGAGACACTATTCGTAATCAAGATTTGATAAAGACCGTCGTGTATATGCTAGATATGCAAAACTGAGCACGTGGTCTGAGGTATGTTGGTACAGACAAATCTTTTCGATCACTCTCTCTGACCTGAGTTTTAGCTCCATGGAGTAGGAAATTTAGTCTATGTGCATTTGCATAGTTATTGAGGGCATTATTGTAATTATTGTTTATGATAATAGAATTGTTGAATATTTGAATATTAGTAGTGGCATGATTGTAATTATTGTTTATTACTTGTGTTGTGATAATGAATGATGTTGATGGCATAATTGTAATTATATATGATAGTTGTATGAGATATTGTATGTGTTTATCTTCATTGCTACCATATTGGTATTGGCGTAAGTGATCTCACCTCTTTGTATGCCTATTCTGTATTGTATTTATATTTGTAAAGATGTTGAGTAAGGACTTAAGCGAGAAGCTGAGGAGGAGCAGATTCTTGTAGAGGAAGCTGAGTTTTGAGACGATGGAGATGCCTTGTTTCCTTGGGTATATGAGATTGATGTTTTATGGAGGATTGGAGGCATAGCACGTTGATCTGGATAGAGAGCATATTTACTACATGGGAGACTTAAATATTATTTTGAGTAGACAACATCTTGGACATCCTTATTTTAATGTGAATATTTATGTACATCTAGAGTTTCCAATATCCATTAGGCAGTACTGGGGGACTTACTACCGTACTCCTAGTGAGATCAGTATTGTGTTGTCTGCACGGACACCTGTCCGCAGGACTTTGCGTCAGTCGGGATTCCTACCTGCTAAGGAATCTGAGGAAGACCCGTCTGAGGGTTCTATTGTCTAGTAGTACTTGGGCAGTATGTTAGTTTAAAATTAAAGTTTAAATATTTTGAAAGTCTAGTTTGTAAATATTTAAGTATGACAGTACTAAGACATATATATATATGATGTAAATTATTTGTGATGATGTTGTAATGTTTTTATTTTTCACTAAGTTTATCTTATTGTTATTAAGAAATTTTATAACTCGTATTTACATTACAAAGTATACTATATAATGAAGGGGTAAATTGGTAATTAAGTAACATAAATGTGATGCCCTAAGGTGAGTGTTACATTAGTTGGTATCAGAACCCAAGTTAGAGTCTTTTTGGGTTTGTGGTTAGGTCTGTCTTGTTTAAGTTGTGTGATTCTCTGAGTTTGTTTTCTGAAAGAAAACAATATTGTTTGGAAGATTAACTTCAACTCTTCTTTGTGTTGTTCAATCTATTTGAGATAACAAAATGGCTAGACGAGGAAAAGGACGCGTGAATGCGAGGGCAGGAGCTGGGAATGGTGGCGACAACAATCAAAACATGGCTGCAGCTGTAGCAGCAATACAACGGATGGCTGAGGTTGTTGCATAGCAAAACCAAAGAGCAACTGAAGATGCTCACAGCTTGTCAGAATTCCGTAGAAACAATCCACTGAAATTTCATGGAGTGTTTGATCCAGAGAAAGCTGATCTATGGATCAAAGAACTGGAGAAGATATTTGACGGTATGGGTTGTACTATTAAGCGGAAGCTTACTTTCGCAACGTTTGTGCTAGTCGGTGATGGAGAGACTTGGTGGGCAGGATCCCGGAGATTGATTCAAGCTTAGGGGAGAGTTGTGACATGCCAGCTCTTTAAACAGAAGTTTCTGGGGAAGTATTTCCCAGCCAATGTTTGTCATGCTAAGGAGATGGAATTCGTTAGTTTAAGACAAGGAGCAATGACCGTAAGTGAGTACGCTGCAAGATTCGAAAGCTTATTTAAGTTTTTGAGGTAAGCTATACGCAGAGCTATCAAAATGTGAATTCTAGTTGGAAGAAGTTTAGTTTTTAGGTCACGTGATTTCTAAGGATGGAATTGCAGTGGATCCAACAAAGGTGGAGACGATTCTTCAGTGGGAAAAGCCAACGATAGTAACTGAGATCCAGAGTTTTGTTGGATTAGCCGAATATTATCGAAGGTTTATTGAAGGTTTTTCCAAGATAGCCGAACCTCTTACACAACTCACGAGGAAGAATCAAGCTTTTATTTGGATGGACGAATGCGAAGAGAGTTTCCAAGAGTTAAAGAAAAGGTTGACTACTGCACCAGTATTGATTCTACCAGATCCAAATGAGTCTTTTGAAGTATACTGTGATGCTTCTTATTAAGGTCTAGGATGTGTACTAATGCAGAATAGAAAATTTGTAGCATATGCTTCAAGACAACTGAAGGTACATGAAAGGAATTACCCAACGCATGACTTGGAACTGGCCGTAGTTGTTTTTGCATTGAAAATTTGGAGACATTTTCTTTATGGAGCTACATTCAATGTCTTCAATGATCACAAAAGTTTGAAGTATTTGTTTGACCAGAAGGAGTTGAACATGAGGCAGAGAAGATAGTTAGAATTTCTGAAGGATTGTGACTTTCAACTTCAATATCATCTTGGAAAGGCGAATGTTATGGCAGAAGCTTTGAGTAGAAAGATGCTCAGTGTTTCTGCTATGATGATCAAATAGGAAAAATTAATAGAGTAATTTAGAGATATGTGGCTATCAGTAGAGTTAGCGCCAGGTAGGATTCGTTTGAATATAGTCACTATTCTGAATGATTTGTTAGAAGAAATTCGAGAAAAGTAGGAAGATGATGAATTTTTGCACAATGAAAGAGAATTTTTGAAGCAATGTCGTGTGGCAACAATTTAGGAAGAATCTAATGAGGTCTTAAGGTTCAAAGGTAGGATCTGTATACCGAATGATTCCGATCTTAAGAAGGCAATTCTTGATGAAGCTCACACCAGCAGGTTGAGTATACATCCCGGAGTGATCAAGATATATTAAGACTTGAAGCGATTATTTTGGTGGCCTAGAATAAAGAGAGATGTTGCTAAGCACGTGTCATCTTGTCTTGAGTGTCAAAAGGTAAAGGTTGAACATCAAAGACAAGCAGGTATGCTGCAACCCCTAACTATTCCAGAATGGAAATGGGATAGTATTGCAATGGATTTTGTTACTAGATTGCCAAAAACTAGGAAAGGTCATGATTCTATATGGGTCATTATTGATCGGCTTACGAAGTCTGCTCACTTCTTGCCAATCAATATCAAGTATCCAATGGAGAAGTTGACCCAGGTGTATATTAGTGAAATTATAAGACTTCATGGTGTACCCTCTAGTATCAGTTTCGATAGAGATCCAAGGTTTACATCAAAATTTTGGCAAAGTCTACATGAAGCAATGGGAACTAAACTTCATTTGAGTTCTGCCTACCATCCCCAAGTTCTGCCTACCATCTTAAATGGTTGGTAAAGAGAAAAAGGTGCAAGATAGACTCAAGCCTCTAATTGTATTAAGTACTAAACTATCTTGCTTGATTAGATTTGACTGCTGAGCTTGAATGAATTTTTAAATTATGAAATTTCCCTTGATTTGTGTTTCTTGATGTTGAATTTAATCTTGTTTTTTATTCATATTCTTTGCTTGAGGACAAGCAAAGTTCAAATGTAGGGGAATTTGATGTGTGGATAAAATACACACCTATTGTGCTTGATTTGAGGTAGATTTGGGTGTGCTTTGATGATTTATATTGGAATTTATGTCACATTTAATCTAATTATCCTTAGTATCTCATGATTGGTCTTTTTCTATGTTTTTAGATCCAAAAAAGGTGTTTTAACATGGCTCTGTGAAGCTTTGGATGGATTCATTGCAATGGAGTTAAGCTCAGAATTTATATGGCCAATATTTGCAGAGTTTTTGACCTTTGTGAGATAAAATAAGCATAACATAAGCTACAGAAGTCAAAACGAGGTGATTTTAGTTGCATTGAAAATCTAAGAAAAAGATCTATAACTTTTATGAAGACCACTTCTTCAAAAAATGATGTTTTGAGTAATTAAAAAGTTAGACACGACCGTGTCTAATCTAAAAAATGCTTCTGTCAAGCTCATAGGGCCCTGTCTAACTTCAATGAAGCTTCTTTGTGGGAGACACAGTCGTGTCTCCCCTGAACGTACAAATTACACTATTTTTAAAGCTCACACGGCTATATCGAAGGGAGACACGGTCATGTGAGTCCCTCTGACGTGAAAAAAAAAAATTTTTCCCCCAAATCATTATAAATTGGGCAAAAACACCAAACCAAAGGAGACTTTTGGCTAAAGGGTTGTGTGACGACAGGTTTTGAGAGGAGAAGCGTAAGGATTCGAAGGCGAAGGCTTTGAAGGCAAGAGCAAGACTCTTTGAATATCAACCATTGAAGTTCTTTTCTCCATCTTTATCTTCTCATCTTTTCTTTTTGTTTATCAATCATGGTTGTTTCTTTAATCCTTATTCTTGTTTGTGTTACGATGGCCATGAGCGGCTAAACCCTTTTTTCTAAGATTAGGATGGAACTCTCTATTTCCCGATTATGAATTGTAAATTTGATTCTTTGTTAATGAAATTATTATTCTTGATTCATTCTTGGTATGCTTAATGCTTGTGATATGTTACGTGCCATATTTACATGATTTTAGGTTTTAGGTGAAGGATCGAAAGATGAAATCTAATTGCTTGATAATCCAAGAATTGAACTTAGGAAATAAGACCTAGACATAGGCTTAAATCCTTCAAGGGGTAAACGATTGTCATGAATCTTAATAGGTTAGAACTTGGATTAATTGCCATCAGAATGGGGTTAGTGAAGATTTAGCACGTTTTTAGTACCAAGAAATTGGGCTTTAAATTATTTAAGACAAATTGCCTTCAAGAACAAAATTGAACATTAACAAAGATAGGATTACAATTTATCGTAGGGGGTAGTGTAGTGGATTCCGAATCCTAAAGCTTTAAATCCTTGTTAAATCTCATCTTTTCAAGTTTCAATTATTTACTTTATTGCTTTGCTTTTCGTATTAATTTTAATTGAACCTTTTCTATCAATTTTATTCGCTTAAACAATCAAAATAGTCGTAAGAGTTAGTAACTAATCGATCCTCATAGGAACGATCTTTATTTACTACTTGTAACATCTGTGCGCTTGTGACAACAAGTTTTTGGCACCATTGCTGAGGAATCATGTTGATATTAACACGAGTAGTAATTTGGTTGATTTAAGCAATTTTTATTTTATTTTATTCTTATTTTATTTTATTTTAACTTTCTTTCATTTTTTTCTTTGAATTTTCATGTGTTGTTTCTTTCCTATGCATAGAACGAGGAGTCAAGGAGATCTTATTATTCCCGTTGATCTTGAGATTGAGAGGACGCTTCGTAATATTAGAAGAGAAAGAAAAACACAGGAATTTGAGGAAGACAACATGGCAGACAATGCTAATCAAGTCGACAACCAGAGCGAAGGGTGAGGGATTATGGAACTCCCAATGCTAATGCACATTAGTCTTCCATTGTTAGACCATGGATAGAAGCCAACAACTTCGAGATCAAGACATCATTGATCTAGATGGTCCAACAATTGCAATTTAGCGGGTTAGCAACTGAAGACCCAAATCAGCATTTGGATGAGTTCTTGGAGTTGTGTGACACTATAAAGATCAATGGAGTCTCAACGGATGCTATACGGATCAGACTTTTTCCTTTTTCTCTTAGGGGGAAAGCCAAGAAGTGGATTCACTCAGAGGCCCCTAATTCACTCACCACCTAGAACTTGATGGAGCAGGCCTTCTTGGACAAATACTACCTAATTGGAAAGACAATTAAGCTCCGCCAAGACATCACTACTTTCTCTCAAAAGGATGCTGAATCTCTTTATGAAGCATGGGAGAGGTATAATGATATGATTCGTCAATGTCCACATCATGGCTTATAGGATTTTGTGGTCATCCAAACATTATATGCTAGGTTGACTTTCTCTACAAAAGCAGCTCTTGATGCCGCAACTGGCGGTGCTTTGATGGCCAAGACTCCAACAAAGGCAAGGGGTTTTGTAACACCCCTCGATTTAGTAACTATGACAGAATCGTCATTATACCATGGTCACTAAATTTTTGGTGTGCTACAACTCAAATAACAAAATTCTCTAAATTTAATCATTATGCATTTAAGGAAAATATAAGTCACGAAAGAAATATGTTTATTACATAGTTCCCAAAATACAATCACTGAGTGGAAAACTTTAAATATATATATATATAATGAATACAAGGTACTATTAACATAAAAACGTAGCACTTACATACCCAAATGACAAAAGACATGTACCAAAGAACTAAAGGGTAAGTAGTAACCCCGGGATAGGTACTACCTGTGGACAGAGCCACTACCCCTATATACAATGAAACATTTGGTGCCTCGGTCGACCCACCAGGCATCAATGCCCCATGAAACTGCACCCGCACGTGACTAAGGAAATCTCGCCTCAACGTCATCACAGGAATTAGAAAGTCAACTCAACCAAAACCAGCTAATTCAATTGTGTCCACTTCATAGCCTTTATCAAACACAAAATAAAATGAGACAGTACAACAAAGAGGTGAGATATCCTACATCAATACCAACATGGTAGTGAAGGAAAATAATACGAATGACAAAGTCATTCCATACATACGGATATTACAAATATATTCAAGTTATCAATTTCATAGATATCATCAGAAAAACATATCCCACAATAATATAAATATTAACAGCACCATAACAATAGATATCCATCATAGATATATAAATAATAATTATGTCACCACAATATGTATATAAACCATGCCATGACAATATGTGAACTGACCATGCATATGCACAATGCGTATGCTGACCACCCTCATGTACAATGGACTCATTTCCTCCTCCATGCAGCTAGACACAAACATCAGAGAGAATGATCAGGAGATATATCTGTATCGCGGATGTCGAGGCCCTCAAGTGCTAAAATTCTCAATTTATCAACGTGCACATCATGGCATTGTACAAGACATTCTACACAGATCTTGATATAGGACAGTGTCTCGGTCAAGATCATCAGTGCATTTCCATCGGTTTGCCCCACAGACAGAAAAGCTAGTAAATGTCACTTGTGAGGTACCCGCACCCCGACGCCCCCAAGGTCAACATTATGACCTACACTTGTCTATTCGCACCCGCACTAACAATAGTTAAACCACTGTTGTACCATTCCTAATGGTATTAAAGTAACCGTCCATACAATTATTTCAAAACCATTTGCATCAATGATATTATATAACCGTCCATGCAACTACATAATACCACTGATATCTGGGTTTCCTCTGATAACTGTGATTGACATGGACTAGATGCAAATGGTTTTAATGTCGACAAATAAGAAAGCAATGGGAACACAATGATCAAGTCACAAGGAACTCAAGCTTAGCATGTAGGTTATAGATCTTGTGTAAAGGTATATTAAGGATTCACCTCAAGCTCAAAATAATTACCTTAAAATGAATTTGCAAAATGGTTTTTCAAGTTAGGATCAAAAGGTTTTTTGTAACAACTCTTTGAAATCTTATATCCTCTTTCAAGTAAATCTCCTTGTATGTGCCAAAATTGAAATAAGCCTTTTTGGGAACTTATCAGTTTTTTAATAAACACAAAACTGCTTCTGTAAATGTTAGGAGCCAAAATTCTAAGGCCCCTAACCGATTAGGACCAGCTCCTAATCGGTTAGCTTGTTCAAACAAAGGCTTTGCCTCGTTATTTATCAAATGCCTAACCAATTAGGCAAAATGGCTAATTGGTTATTTAACAACTCAGAAGCCAAAATGATTTTGTCCTAACCAATTAGGTGAGAGACCTAATCGGTTAGTTTCACTCTCAGAAGCCAAAAACGTTTTATCCTAACCGATTAGGTAGGAGACCTAACCGGTTATTCTCTAACTCAGAAGCCATTTTGTTTTTGTCCAAACCGATTAAGTGAGAGACCTAACCGGTTATTCTCCAACTCAGAAACCATTCTGATTATGTCCTAACCGATTAGCCTGGAGCTCTAATCGGTTAGCATCTTTCCCAGAACCCATTTTTGTGTTGTCCTAACCGATTAGGACACATCCCTAACCAGTTATTTATCAAAACAGAATAAATTCCTTTAAGCTTAAAGGGCCCCTAACCGATTAGGGGGCTTGACTAACCAGTTAGTCTATGTTCTGGAAAAATAAAGAGAAGCTCGTAATGGCTATATTAATGAGCATTAATTGCTCACGTCTACCACCAACGGCACTAAATGGCCCTTAACTATAAATTTGGTTGTTAGGCTTCGATGGAGGGTTAGAAAACAGAGACTATCAATCTAAAAGTTTACTACTGAGTATTAAACAAGTTTTTCTCATTATTTCACAAAATCCTCTGTTTCAAGCTTGAACTTGTCTGAATCCCAAATACCATAGTTCTTCAATTTGTATTACTTGCTCTAGAGAAAGTTTCTTCTATTTAAATTTTATACAATCTGTTTAGAGAGGGTGAGGTATCCCTTAGAAATAGAGGCTCAAGCATAAGGGTGAGGTATCCCAAAGTGTTGAGTGCTCAAGGTTGTAAAGGTTGTCAAGCACCTATTGAAGCTTGAAGAAATAGTGAAAAATCTCTAGCGGTTGCTTGAGGACTAGACGTAGATCACAAGTGGATTGATGATCGAACCAGGATAAATCATTGTGTTTATTTTCTCTAAACCCTTCTCTTTACATTGAGCACTGTTTTATTAATTGCTTGAATATTGTTCCATTTGGTTATTGCATTTATAAGTAAAAGTGTTTATCTCATATATCCAATCATCTCTATTCATTAAATAGCTTCAACGAAAATTGTTTATCAAATGATTTGTGAAAGATTTATAAACTTATTTTACATACTCAATTCACCCCCTCTTGAGTATTGAGGCCACTTGGTAACAAGTGGTATCAGAGCTAGACACTTGTATAAAGAGCTTAGCAGCTTCAAGAGAAGTGATGGCTTCAAATGGTTTTTCAATTGAAGGTTCTTCTATAAACAGACCTTCTTATTTCAATGGGGATGGTTATGCCTATTGGAAAGAAAGGATGAAAATTTTCATTGAAGTTATTGACTTAGATGTGTGGGATACCGTTGAAAATGGTGCTTTTTTTCTAACACAAACTAAATATGGTGTGAAAATTAATACACCTAAAAATGAATGGACCGGTGATAATAAAAAGAAGGTTCAATACAATTTGAGAGCCAAGAACATTATCACCACATCCTTGGGGTATGATGAATTTTTTAGGGTGTTAAATTGCAAGACCGCAAAAGAAATGTGGGATACCCTACAAGTAACTCATGAAGGTACTAGTGAGGTAAACCGATCTCGAATAAACACTCTTACTCATGAATACGAATTGTTTAGAATGAACCAAGGTGAGAGTATTCAAGATATGTAAAAGAGGTTTACTCATATTATTAATAATCTTATCTCATTGGGAAAGACATTTCCTAATGAGGATCTTATTAACAAAGTCTTGAGATGTCTAAGCAGGAATTGGCAACCCAAAGTAACGGCTATTGCGAAATCAAGAGATTTATCAACAACGTCTCTAGCTACCTTATTCAGAAAGCTTCAAGAACATGAGCTGGAACTAAATAAGCTCAATCAAAATGAAGAGCATGACAAAAAGAAGAAGGGAATCGCACTCAAAGCCACCTCCTCTACAATTGAAGATGATGATGAAGATGGTGAAGAGGATGCTAAAAGTGTTGAACTAAGTGAGGAGAATCTTAGTCTCCTTGTGAGAAAGTTTGGAAGATTCCTAAAGAAAAAGGAATTTCAAAGAAGACCACCCTTTCCTCAAAAGAAAGTGTATCACAAAGGAGAAAGATCCTCTACTCCTCCAAAATGCTATGAATGTGAAAAATCGGAGCACATGAAAATGGAGTGTCCTATGTATCTCAAGAAGATGGAGAAGTTTGAGAAAAGGCCTTCCAGAGAAAAGAAAGGAATGAGAGCATACATAGCTTGGGAGGACAATGACTTGAGCTCCTCCGATGGTTCAGAGAATGAAGAAGCTCATCTTTGTCTCATGGCTCAAGGAGAAGAAAGTGAAGAGAGTGACACCGAGGTAACTTCTTCAAACTCAGAATCTCTAGCTTCATATGATGAATTGCAAGATGCTTTTCAAGAATTACATGATGAATCTTTGAGGCTCACAAAAATAGTTTTGTCTTCTAACAAAACAATTTTCTTATTGGTAAACAAAGTTTCTACTTTAAGTAAAGAGATAAATGAGCTTAAGATTGAAAATGAGACCTTAGGACTTATTGATGCTAATTCATTATGCATGACTTGTTCCTCACATGATAACACATCCATATCATTACCTTGTTTATCATGCAAAGCTTTTGAAAAAGAAATTGAAGATTTGAACAACACTCTTGCAAAATTCACTTTTGGAAGAGACAACTTGAATGTGTTGTTAGGGAGACAAAAATGTGTTTTTCAAAAAGTCGATTTGGGATTTAATCCAAACAACCATCAAAAGTCTTATAAGAACTTCTTTGTTTCCTCAAAAACTTCAAGTAGTCCCTTTGTCAAATGTTTTCATTGTGGTAAGAAAGGGCATAGTGCATCCACTTGCAATGTTAGAAAGAACATAAACACCAAGGTTGGAATCAAAAGGGTTTGGGTTCCTAAAGGCACCATACCTAATTCTAACACATAAGGACCCAAAACAATTTGGGTACCAAAGGTTAAAATTTGAATGTGTGTTGTAGGTGTGCTTGAAGACCAAGAGCTCAAGTTGGTATCTTGATAGTGGTTGCTCCAAGCATATGACAGGTGATGGCTCCAAGTTCTCCTCCTTTACCCACAAGAAACATGGTCATGTCACATATGGTGATAACAATAAAGGGAAGATTCTTGGAATTGGCAAAGTTGGTAAGATCCCTTCATCATCTATTGATAATGTTTTACTTGTTGAAGGACTTAAACATAATTTGCTTAGCATTAGTCAATTATGTGATAAAGGCAATACAGTTATATTTGATTCCTCTTATTGTATAATTGAGGGAAAGGATGATAAACAAGTTAAGTTTGTTGGTCATAGGGTTAATAATATATATATGATTAGTCTCGATGATATCTCCTCAAATGATGCTAAATGCTTTATGAGTAAAGAAAATGATTCATGGTTATGGCATAGAAGAATTACTCACATTCACATAGATCACTTAAATAAATTGGTTTCTAAAGAACTAGTAATTGGTCTTCCAAAGCTCAAATTTGAAAAAAACAAACTTTGTGATGCATGTCAAAAGGAAAAATAAGTAAAGGTCTCTTTTAAAGCTAAAAACATGGTTTCAACTTCTAGACTTTTACAACTTTTGCACATGGATCTTTTTAGTCCCTCTAGAACTATAAGCTTTGGTGGGAATTACTATGCATTAGTGATTGTGGATGATTTTTCTAGGTTTACATGGACATTATTCATGGCCCACAAAAATGATGTTTTTCAATCATTTAAAAAGCTTGCCAAAGTTTTCTAAAACGAAAAAGGTTTTTGTATTGCATCCATAAGAAGTGACTATGGTGGTGAATTTGAAAATCATGAATTTGAAACTTTTTGTGATGAACATGGCATTGAGCATAATTTTTCTGCCCCTAGAACACCACAACAAAATGGTGTTGTAGAAAGGAAAAATAGATCTTTAGAGGAAATGGCAAGAACTATGCTCAATGAGGCCAACCTTCCTAAGTACTTTTGGCCGGATGCGGTTAACACCGCTTGTTATGTTATGAATAGAGCCCTAATAAGGCCAATTTTAAAGAAAACCCCATATGAGTTATACAAAGGAAGGAAGCCAAATGTGTCACATTTCATGTCTTTGGATGTAAATGTTTTGTTTTAAATAATGGAAATGATAACTTTGAGAAGTTTGATGCAAAATCTAATGAGGGAATATTCATTAGTTATTCTATACATAGTAAGGTCTTTAGAGTCTATAACAAACGAACTATGACCATAGAAGAGTCTATACATGTTGCATTTGATGAAACTAACCCAAATGAGCCGAGAAAGGAGCTTGTTGATGATGTTGTAGAAATCTTGGCAAAAATGCACTTGGAAAATCAAGAGAAAGAGCCTAAGAAGCAAGAAGAGAGACTCCTTGATCACTCATGGCAAAAGGATTCAAAAATCATGGACCTACCTAAAGAATGGAGGACATCAAGATATCACCCTCTCGACAAGGGGATAGGTGATGTATCAAAAGGGGTAATCACTTGAAACTCATGTAGAGATGCATGTAATCATTTAGCTTTTATCTCTCAAGTTGAACCTAAAGATATAAATGAGACCATTAATGATGAACATTGGATCTTGGCCATGTAAGAAGAACTAAATTAATTTGAGAGAAATCAAGTTTGGGAATTAGTTCCAAGGCCCAATGATCATCCCATAATTGGCACCAAATGGGTCTTTAGGAACAAACTTGATGAAACGAGCCTAATAACAAAAAACAAAGGTAGGCTTGTAGCTAAGGGTTATAATCAAGAAGAAGGCATAGACTATGAAGAAACTTATGCTCCCGTAGCTAGATTAGAGGCCATTAGAATGTTACTTGCATATGTTTGTATCATGGATTTCAAACTCTATCAAATGGATGTCAAAAGTGCCTTTTTAAATGGTTTTATACAAGAAGAAGTGTATGTGGAACAACCTCCTGGTTTTGAGGATTTTGAATTGCCCAACCATGTTTTTAAACTGAAAAAAGGCCTTGTATGGCTTGAAACAAGCTCCTAGAGCTTAGTATGAAAGGTTGAGCAAATTCCTTTCAGAAAAAGGTTTTTCTAGAGGCAAAGTTGATACTACCATTTTCATAAAACACAAAATGCATGACATACTTTTAGTTTAAATCTATGTTGATGACATTATATTTGGAGCTACTTACAACTCTCTTTGTAAAGAATTTTCAAATATTATGCAAAGTGAGTTTGAGATGTCCATGATGGGTAAGCTCAACTTCTTCCTTGGTCTCCAAATTAAGCAAATAAGAGAAGGAACGTTCATAAGCCAATCTAAGTATTGCAAAGAGTTGCTCAAGAAGTTTGGAATGGACAATGCCAAGCATATGGCTACTCCTATGGGCACCTCTTGCTATTTGGACAAGAATGAAGGAGGTAAGTCTGTAGAAATTACCAAATATAAAGGTATGATTGGCTCACTCCTTTATCTCACTGCAAGTAGGCCTGATATAATGTTTAGTGTATGCATGTGTGCTAGATATCAAGCTAATCCTAAAGAATCACACCTAAGTGTTGTTAAGAGAATAATGAAATACCTAATAGGCACATCACAAATGGGTTTGTGGTACCCTAAGGGTGCCTCATGTAGCCTTATTGGGTATTCCAATTCTGATTTTACTGGATGCAAAATGGATAGGAAGAGCACTAGTGGGACATGCCACTTGCTTGGAAGCTCACTAGTTTCTTGGCATAGCAAGAAACAAAATAGTGTGGCATTGTTTACAGCTGAAGCTAAATATGTTGCAGCTGGGAGTTGTTATGCTCAAATCCTTTGGATGAAGCAATAACTCTTGGACTATGGTCTTGAGCTTAATCACATCCCCATAAGATGTGATAATACTAGTGCAATTAATTTATCCAAAAATCCTATTTTGCATTCTAGGACTAAACATATTGAAATAAGACATCATTTCATTATAGATCATGTTCAAAAGGGTGATTGCATGCTTGAATTTGTAGAAACCACTAAGCAACTAGCTGAAATTTTCACTAAGCCCTTAGTAAAAGAAGCATTCTTCTATATAAGAAATGAACTCAGAATATTAGATCAATCATGCATAAGTTAATTACTTGCTACATAACTTATCTTCTATGATACCTATTTTGCTCCTCTACTGTATAATATCATTGTTTTGCTGTTAATCTCTTTTAAATCCAATACTAACTTGAGCGTCGGAGTGTCCCTTTATTTTGTTTTGCAGGAGCTTAGTTCATGCTTAAGTCCCCCAATCTTAAAACTCAAGTTCCTACTACAAAAAATGATCTCTGAAGCTCCTCCTACTTGATTTGATATTGGGATCATTTTTTTTAAATGAAAATGAAATTAAGCCAAAAATGAACTTCAAGAAGACTTGAACTCATATGCTCAAGGATTATTCCCATGAAATTGTTCTAGTGCTATCAGTGAAATGATCAAGTAAAAGAAGAAAATGTAATTTGGCCTCTGGAAGTGTTTTGGAACCCTGAGGAGCTCTCTGTCATAACCAAATAATCAGTTAGGCATGGCCTCTAACCGGTTACCCTGTGTTTGGAAGCAACTTCGTGCTCTCTATCAAGCAAAATAATCGGTTAGCTAATTTGCCCCTAATCGGTTAGCTCAAACCCGTGATCTCCAAATTGATTTGCCTAACCGGTTAGCAAACAATCCCTAATTGGTTACCTTGTTTTTGGATTCCATTTTGTGCGCTCTGACTTAGCACACTAACCTGTTAGCCACCCATCCTAACCGGTTATTGGAGAACACAGTGGCTTAACTCTAATAACCCTAACCGGTTACCCACCTTTCCTAACCGGTTAGAACACCCCCCTTAAACATCCCCAAAAAGCGTAGTTCTCTCTATTCATGCACCCTCACCCCCATTATCATCTTCATCCTCTCAAGCCCTCTCACACCCACTCCTTCACATTCATCCCTCACCATAAAACCACCACAAATTCAGCCTTTAAACCCTATTTCTCTTACAATCCCTCACTTTCCATCATCTTTCTCAGATTAAAACTCTATTTTTCTTCCAAAATTTCTATCTTCCTCACACTTTCTCTCTCCACCACCGTGCCCTAAGCCTCCATTCCCACCATGGCCAGCAGCTTTTCCTTCCCCAAAAGGTCACACACCAAAAATCCCAATGTCCCCAAGGAAACAACTCCTACTGACACTGACCCAGATTTTTCAGTAGCTTTGAATCTCGGAAGATACTTCACTGACCCTGCTCAAATGAAGAAATATCAATTAGAATTTCATGCAAGACGCATCATATCACCTAAATGGATGGACTGGGAGTTTTTCGTCACAGAAGGATTCACTTCTCTTACAGAGCTTCTTGAATTCCATGTGTTGAGAACTCTCGTCACCACCAATCCAGGGTATTTCTATCTTGAACCTACTAAAGTCTTCTTCTGCAATTTATCTATTAATGGTGGAACTTTGATTTTTGAAGTTAAAAAGCACAAGATTATTGTGAATCCCAGTGAGTGGGTTCCTTTGTTTGATCTTCCCCACTCCGGTGAAAAGCTCAAATTGGAAAAACATGGCTCATGGGAAAATTATAAGAGAGATCAAGCCGTCATGGGCATACTTCAGCCTGGTGTTCAAATGCCAAAGGGAACTTTTACTACTAGCCTTCTGAAGATACATGATCGTCTTCTTTATTTCATTGTCACTCATATCCTCGCACCAAGGGCAAGTAACTATGTCCTGGTTGAAGAGGAAGACATCTTCCTGATGTGGCTTCTCAAGGGATGCATAAAGATTAATTGGCTTTTTTACATTATACATAATATGATGAAAGCTAAAAACAAGGCAGTTATGGATCTTCCGTATGCCCTTTTAGTTGCTCGAATCCTAGACCACCATAGGGTTCCCCTATTAAACGATGGCATTATAAACACTACAGGCCCTCATAAGTTTGGCTTTGCCTCTCTTAATAGAATGCACATGAAGAACGTCAATGGCGAATGGACTTATGGTCATGCACGAGTGGCAGGAGCACCACCAGAAGAAATTCCTACTGATACGACTAATGTCCCTATGGAAGAGGCACCAGAAATGAGTAACGTCTCCGAAACCACAAGTGAAACCCGCATTCTTGCAGCCATTGCAGATCTGCGAACCTACTAAGAGCATAGCAACTTAGCAATTTTTGATCGGTTAAGTGCTATAGAGGACCGCTTGGATAGGATTGAGCGTCGCTTCCCAGCACCCGAAGACCTTAGGGCTTAGGCATGGACTCTCTGTTTCTATCATAGTTTTATTGCTGAACTAATTGCTTCTGAGCTCTATTTTGACTATACTTGGTTATCATATTTTGGATATTTTGGTAAACTTACTTGGCATGACTGATTATGAGTTTCTGAAAATTATGCTTAGTCTTAAAAGTTATCTTTGACCCATGCTTTGAATCTTGAACATATTTAATTATGTTTTGAATGCTTGGTCTCATGTTTTGAATGCTTAGTCTTAAAAATATGTTTTGAACATATTTAATCTTGAACATATCTTTGACCCATGCTTCTGGTTTATTGGATTTTTTTTATTATGACAAAAGGGGGAGAAGGATAGGGGCTTTCTATTTATTGAGAAAAGTAGGAAAAATAACTGTATGTGTTATGATAATGTGTTATCTATTAATGATCCTGGAATCCCAAAACAAAGGGGGAGTTGTGCATCTCTGATTCAAGCACCTCTTCAACAAAAGAGGGGGAGTAAGTCTCCAAATCCTATTATGAATTCTAATTATCATTTGAACTAATCCTTTTCTCAATAATTTTTTGTCATCATCAAAAAGGGGGAGAATGTGTTGACATGGACTAGATGCAAATGGTTTTGATGTCGACAAACAAGAAAGCAATGGGAACACAATGATCAAGTCACAAGGAACTCAAGCTTAGCATATAGGTTATAGATCTTGTGTAAAGGTATATTAAGGATTCACCTCAAGCTCAAATGGCTTCCTTAAAATGAATTTGAAAAATAGTTTTTCAAGTTAGGATCAAAAGGTTTTTTGCAACAACTCTTTGAAATCTTATATCCTCTTTCAAGTAAATCTCCTTGTATATGCCAAAATTGAAATAAGCCTTTTTGGGAACTTATCAGGTTTTTAATAAACATAAAACTGCTTCTGTAAATGTTAGGAGCCAAAATTCTAAGGCCCCTAACCAATTAGGACTAGCTCCTAATCGGTTAGCTTATTCAAACAGAGGCTTTGCCTCATTATTTATCAAATGCCTAACCGATTAGGCAAAATGGCTAATCGGTTATTTAACAACTCAGAAGCCAAAATGATTTTGTCCTAACCGATTAGGTGAGAGACCTAACCAGTTAGTTTCACTCTCAGAAGCCCAAAAATGTTTTGTCCTAACCGATTAGGTAAAAGACCTAACCGGTTATTCTCTAACTCAGAAGCCATTTTGTTTTTGTCCTAACCGATTAGGTGAGAGACCTAACCGGTTATTCTCCAACTCAGAAACCATTCTGATTATGTCCTAACCGATTAGCCTGGAGCTCTAATCGGTTAGCATCTTTCCCAGAACCCACTTTTGTGTTGTCCTAACCGATTAAGACACATCCCTAACCAGTTATTTATCAAAACAGAATAAATTCCTTTAAGCTTAAAGGGCCCCTAACTGATTAGGGGGCTTGACTAACCGGTTAGTCTATATTTTGGAAAAAATAAAGAGAAGCTCGTAACGACTATATTAATGAGCATTAATTGCTCACGTCTACCACCAATGACACTAAATGGCCCTTAACTATAAATTTGGTTGTTGGGCTTCAATGGAGGGTTAGAAAACAGAGACTATCAATCTGAAAGTTTACTACTAAGCATTAAACAAGTTTTTCTCATTATTTCACAAAATCCTCTGTTTCAAGCTTGAACTTGTCTGAATCCCAAATACCATAGCTCTTCAATTTGTATTACTTGCTCTAGAGAGAGTTTCTTCCATTTAGATCTTATACAATCTATTTAGAGAGGGTGAGGTATCCCTCAAGAATTGTAAGGGTGAGGTATCCCTTAGAAATAAAGGCTCAAGCATAAGGGCGAGGTATCCCAAAGTGTTGAGTGCTCAAGGTTGGAAAGGTTGTTAAACACCTATTGAAACTTGAAGAAATAGTGAAAAATCTCTAGCGGTTGCTTGAGGACTGGACGTAGATCACAAGTGGATTGGTGATTGAATCAGGATAAACCATTGTGTTTGTTTTCTCTAAACCCTTATCTTTACATTGAGTATTGTTTTATTGAATTGCTTGAATATTGTTCCCTTTGGTTATTGCATTTATAAGTAAAAGTGTTTATCTCATATATCTAATCATCTCTAATCATCAAATAGCTTCAACGAAAATTATTTATCAAACGATTTGTGAAAGATTTACAAACTTATTTTACATACTCAATTCACCCCCCTCTTGAGTATTGAGGCCACTTGGTAACAATAACCAGTCCTTTCTTACTAAATCGTCTACCTGATGTTTCTGGTTATAAAAGCAAACCACATCTGACTAAATTGTCTATCTGATGTTTCTTAGTCCAGTACTTCAGTTCCATAACCACAGTGTCAAAGCATGTTCATCATGTTCGAATTTCTCAATCATGCCTCAATGCAGGTGGATTTAATGCATACATATATATACATATATAGATTCATAATGATAGCATAACTTATCCAAATTCACATGCCACATAGAGCCCAATCATTCATCCGAAATCTTTGATCCCAATCACGACCCACCTCAAGTCAATATTAAAACTTCAAAGGTGAACACATATTATTCAAAGTTGCTACGAAAGTTATGCCTCAATTCCATTATATTCTTGCGTTAACTCTCTTATAATATTTACTTTGAGTTCCTCATAGCCCTCCTTACACTCATGTTCTTTCTTTATCCAAACCTCACTCTAAGTTGTATGATAAGGTTGTGTTCTTGATTCTTTCCACATTATGAACTCTTGATTAAGTGTCTATTAATTTAATTAGCTAAGTTCTAGCTTATTACAATGTCTCATATTGAGTGCCCAATGAGGTCGTGAGCCTCCAAGGGACTAGAAAAACTCAACAATTCTTCACTATCCAATTTACACGGCTGTGTCAAGTTACACGGCCTAGAGTACACGGCCGTGTCAAATTACAAGGCCTAGGCTGTGTACTCCTCTAGAAGTACCTGAAAACATGCCAAAAATTGAAATGCCCGATTACACGGCCGTGTAATATTATATGGCCTAGGCCGTGTAACACTCTGTCTTGTGCGTTGAGCTGTTTTTCCAGTGGGGAACACGGCCTGGGCCATGTAAATCCATACAGCCCGTGAATCTATACCAGAAACCATGAAAATGAGGTTCTCCAAGCTTCCAAATTAAATGGGTACTAATCCATATACATATTTGAGTATTTAGACACATACAAATCCATCAAGATTCATAATATCAAGCATAGAAGATCATACAACACATTCAAATCATAACGTTATTAGAAATCACCAACAAAGTGAGAAACCCACAATGGATCCCTCACCATCAACACCAAAGACATTTCCTTACCACCAAAATTGGGTGAAGAGGATTATCTCCATCTTACCTCAAGAGAAAACAAGATGATAAGCTCCTTGATACCTCTTAAAATTTGTCCAACACCTCCAAGAAAATCCTAAGACGGTGAAACCCAAGAAATCCAAAATCAACGCTTGAAAGGGGAGTCCTTGATCACAATGGTGGCCAAGGACCATGAAAATGAGAAGAGAAAATGAAGATCAAGAACATTACCTCAAAAACTTCAAGCTTTGGGCTTCAATGATGGAATATGAAAAAGGAAGATTTAGGGGATGACTCCCAAAGAGAAGAGTCTTAGGATGAGGAGAGGATGTAAGAAACAAGGTTGGTTGGGCAAGAAATTATGGGTGGCCTCCAATGGTGGTTTGTGGCCGTGTGGGAGAAGAGAGGAAGAGATGAGAGGGCGGGAGAGAGAGAGATAAGAGGACATGAGAGTGAAAGAGATAAAGGTGAAAGGGGTTTGAAATGGGAGTGAAAATATGATGACTTTTGTCATCTTTTTTCTCTTCCCAGTCGTGGAGCCCAATTGAGGAGAGAGAAAAATGTGGTGTTGGGTAGGAAACTTCCTTGAGGCTTCCTTGAGAAGCTTCGCACGCTTCTCGATAAAGTGAAGGGTGATGATGTCACTTAGATGCTATCATAAAAGTAACCAGATAGAAATAATTTGCTAGAGCTATTATCCAGTGAACAAAAGTTACAGTTAATAGAAATAATATTTTATTATCCCACAGATAATAAAATATACTTTGATTTTATTTATCAGATAAGATCTCGAAAGATGAAAACCTCGTAAACTGTGTCTAGTCTCGGGTTTAGTAAGATCTCCCATCGATGCTTCTATAGTTTAAAGTTTTTTGGCCTCGGGAAAAATATTTTATTTTTCCGGCCCCGCTTTATATGCATGCAAATCAATAAATATATTAAAATAATCAAACAATTCAGAAAATTTCATAAAAATTCACAAAAATCACAAATATTATAAAATGACTATTTATCATGAAATAAGTAATTTTCAGGATGTTACATGTTTGATCAATGAAGTGGCTTCGAATATTTATTTGTGGCCAAGTGATAAATCCTCTTCGAAGAAGCAAGTCAGAATGATAGAGCTTGTGCCATTACTATGCTGAATGCCAAATTTGATGCTTTGACCCAGTCACTTGAGAAGCTGAATGTCAACGCCATCTCTGCTCCTAAAATAATTTGTGAAATATGTGGAGGAGGACATCTTGCTTCAAAATGCAATGCAGTAGACTCGTCTTTGGAGCAAGTGAATTATATGCAAAATGGTAATTTCAAGGCTAATGATCACATATTTGATACATTAATAAGCCTTCATTTTTAGTCATTTACACTCTCCATGTATCTAATTGATTGATTTTGATTATGTTTTGTAAGTTTGGACTCAAATTGGACTTAATTGAATTTTTCAGCATAATTTATGTCTTACGTTATTTCTATATTTGGGCTATATCTTGGGATGTAGGAGGTCTTTGGAGGTGACTCTGATGGCCTTTTAAAGATAAGAGAGAGCTCTATAACTTTTATGAAGACCTCAAAGGCCCAATCACACGAGTAGATAACTCAAATTAGGGTTGAAGCAAGAACTAGAGTGCTGTTTCTGACAGCTTGACCTATATATACTGTTCATGCCATTTGTCAGGCTAGAGTTTGTAAAATGGGCTGAAATTTTTATGCTAAATAGCTGAGACCTATATCTACAACTTTCATGTTGAACACTTTTCCATAATCAGAGGCCTAATGGGTGATATTGGGCTTGCAAGTCAGAATAGAGGAGCTGTAACTGGGCCTAAGCACTGTGCAGTAATTTGAACGTATCTGGAGTTATAGAAATGATATTGGACTCAAACCAAAGCCATTTGAAAGCTAAGATACAGGCCTACAACTTTCATATATCACTTGGTTCAAAAATGATGAATGCAATGACTTCAGAGCTGCATGATTTTAGAGACAAGGAATCTCCATAATTTTTTACTCACCAAAAGTCTTTTGGCATTTTCCACTCATTTTCCACTCATCCACCCACTAATGACTCACCCCCTTATCATTTTATATCTCTAATCTTCTATAAAAGGGGGGCTTGGCAGATTATTGAGGGTGTTAGGTGTTAGGTACCAAAATGATGCTAGTTTGTTACTAGGTTTTCTTGTAGTAATTTTCCTTTGTTCTAAATTGAAGTCATGTTCTTCTTCTTCTTCTCTCTTTCTTTCCTCTTATCTATGAGTAACAAAGTTTCATTTTGCTTGGGTGAAAGAGTGAAGCTCTTGGTAATGAAATAAGGTTAGATTAATTGCTCTCTTGTGCTTAAATGATATATTTTCAAGTGGTCATTATACGTATTGTATTTTGTTTCCAATCAATTTAGCAACCCTCCTTGTAAAGTGGAGTTCTTGATTTGTTGTAGACAAGAGATTGGCACAATGAATACTTTAACTCATTTATAAGTGGTAGTGTTAGAAACTCTCCTTATACAGTGAAGTTCTTGATTTGTTGTAGACATAATATTGGCACAATGAATGCTTTAACCCATTTATAAGTGGTGGTAATATTTTTCAGAAACATAATATAATTACGTATATTATTTTAATTAGACTTTTAATGTTGTATTTTTTGATTGGAACCTCCATGTTGCGAGGATTCTAATTGAGTTATAAAATAAATTAATCTTACCTTTACTTTATTTACCAAGAGTGGATCTTTTAACCTAAGTAAATAATTTTTACCGTAGTAACAAAATATTTACTTCACCTTAATTAATCTTCAACAATTCCCTGTGGATCGACCTCGGACTCCCGAGAAATTTATTACTTGAGACAACCTGCACTTAGGTTCGCAATGCAACAATTAATCCCGCATCAAGTTTGTAAACTTGTTTGAAACTAAAAATTGTGCATCAAGTTTTTGGCGCCGTTGCCGGGGAACTTGATTTGAAGAACATATTTTTGGTGTAAAAAATTTGTATATATACTAACATACTAATTAGTGGGGGAACCTCTCCCTTTTTAATTTCTGTGCATACTAACTAGTGGGGGAAACTCTCCCTAATTTCTCTATAATCTTTAATCATTAATGAAATAATCTTTCTTCTTCTCTTCTCTCTCGCCGGAGCAAAAAATCGGCTCTGCCGATTCTCTGGTTTTCATATTTTAAATTTACTTTCTGTACTTTATTTTCTGCATTTTAATTTCTGTACAGTGAGGGTAATTCTCCCTTTTATTTTCTTGTACATATTAACTTAGTGGGGGTAACTCTCCCTTTTATTTTTTTTCTATACTTTACTTTTTCTATTTTATTACTAACTTACTAACTATCTAATTTTTTACTTTATCAGCTATCTAACTTTTTAATTTACTTGCTTCTAACATTTTAATTTATCTGCATACTAACTTTTTAATTTTTCTATTTATTAACTTATTTGGTGGTTGGTTTATACCACACCTTTGTTAATATTTAATAGACGGTTTATACTGTTAGCTTGTACATTTTATTTTATATTTTAAGTTACTTGTTAATGCTTAATTGGTATCGTGATTCAAATTCTGATCATTTGGTTAAAGTTTATCCCAGTACTTTATATATTGATTTGTCTGGATCACAATCACACACATGAAAAACAATGACTGAAAATGAAAGTGTGCATGATGAACATGAAAATCAACTGTTGCGAACCATGCATACATATAATCCGGGATGGAGAAATCACCAGAACTTCAGTTGGAGGACTAACAATTACGCATAATTTATGCAACCACCACCTCCTCAGGCACAACAGGGCTCTCAAAATTCTAAAGGATATGCACCTTTTGTCCCACCATACAGGAATAACCTTGAAGAAACATTGCATGTATTTATGGAAAAGTAAGATGCCATTTTTAATCAAAACACTCAAATCATGATTGACATAAAAGACACTTTTGCTAAACTTTCTTCAGCACTCACCATTCACGAGAAAGAAAAATTTCCTTCTCAACCTTAACTAAATCTCAAGGGTCAATACAGTCTAAATGATGGTAATTCAGAAAACTAACAAATAGATCAAGTCAAGTCAGTGATAACCCTTAGGAATGGAAAGGTTGTTGAAGAAAATAAGGAGATAAAGAGCTAAGTGTCCAAAGTGATGAATTTCTTGAGTGTGAATGAGCTAGAGGATGTGGAAAAGAATCAAGATAGTAGTGATGCTAAGCTACCCAAGGAACCTGAGGTGATAAAAAGTCTTGTTAAGCCAGAAAATGATGACGAGGGCCACCAGACATACATGATTGAGTCAATCATGGATAGGGGAGTTTCTACAACCTATGATTTTGATCCTCTTGAGAATTTTCTTGTCAATTCTGAGTTTGATTCTATCAGTAATCCCTCTAATGTAGTTGATATTTCTATTATTTTTGATAAAACTCAAGATCATGACACTCAGGCATGGCAACCAAAGTTTAAGGAGTTTCTTAAGAAAGGTTGGAGCATTACTGATAAAAAAGGTGTTCATCCCTTGGTCTGTTCTCATAAAATTAATTTGGAAGAAGGTAAATGGTTAGCGGTTGAAGCTATAACTTGAGTTGAAGGATACAGATGTAGTAGAGACTTTGGTAGACGATCCTGTCTACCAAAGCTGAGGTAAGTTTTTTAGTATTTCGTGTTTTTATTAAGTCGGCTTAAGTGCGTCCCAAATTTCGGAGCCTTTGTATAGGGATGTAAATAGTGTTGGCCAAAAAAAAATTATAAAACAAAAGAACAAAAAAAAATGTTTGCATGCTTATTTATTTCATTTTATTTCATTTTTTTTTATCATTGCTAATCATTGTCAAGATGTAGTTATTCTCTTCTCATCTAAGCATTTCGGGTATGTGACTTCTCCCCATTACTTTATTTTATTTTGTCTCAATAATTTCTTTGATGTATATTGATGATTATTTCTTCAGTCTGGATTTAATTATTAACATTGAGGACAATGTTGTGATCTGGTTGGGGGAAGGATAGTTATGTTAAAAAAAAACTAAAATTTTTTTTTTAGGAAGTGTGTATATTAATATGTTTATTGTGTTTATATGTTTATTAGTAATTTACTAAACCAGTTAAGGATAGCAGAGTAAGGAGTAAATTTTACTCTTGAGACGCATCTTAGTTGGGGTAGTAACTAGTTTGTGTGGAAGTAACAATTCAAATTCAGGAAAATTTGCATGATTGAGTAAATTGTCTTATTTCTTAAACATCACATGCTTGGTTATGGATGTTGAATTGGTAGATTGAGAATGATAGAATTATGCCTTGTGAGATTTTGAGCCTATTGATGAATGGATTGAACATTTGTACCATTCTCTTCTTTCTTGTGTGAATTTCACTCATGGAATTATTACTCTAGAACTTGCTTTGATTCTTTTTTAGACTACATTTTCATATGCATACATAAATATGATTGAGACATTTTTCTTGAAATAGCTACTTTAATCAAATAGCCAGCCTTGTTTAGCAGCATGTTGTTTCAATATGATATCAAGCACTCTTATGACTTCTTAAAAATTCTCTGATTCTTGCCAACATAAAGCATTAGAAATGACCTATTTCCCCTTGCTTAACCCCTTTGAGCTTATTTGACTATTCTTTGTTTCGAACTCATTATGTGTCTTAAATGAAAAATCATGTTCTTACTTGACCTTAGGGAATAAGAGAACATTAGTTTTGTCATTCGATGAGTTCTTGAACAAGTGTGGAGGTGTGTGTGCAGAATGGTTAAAAAAATGTATATATGATGTTCTTTTTGTAAAAAAAAAAAATCAAAAAATAAAAAAAAATCAATAAAAAATCAATAAAAAATGTAAAAAAAAGAGGGTCAACAAGGTAATAAAGGAAGGAAAAGAATATATAAAGGGGATTTGTATTAGGTGGAGTTGGGATGAACTTTCATGCTTGTTAATTGAACTCAACTCTCATGCTCTTTTATTCTCTGGTATTTAACTTGTCATATCTATATTACCTCCTTCTTTACCTTGACCCCATTACAACCTTGAATAAAGTCCTCATGATTTGTGTGTGCATGTGTTCTGAGTAGTGGAGAAGTAGAAGATAAGCAACCTTATGGTAGTGCAATTTTCATGGGTTGAATTGAGTGAAATACCTACCTTTTAAACACTTGAGGGATTGAGAGTGAATCTTGTGAAAATCTATCATTCTTGACTCATGCTTTTCAATTGAAATATCCTTACTTGTTGATTTGAGATGTAAAGATATATTACCTCATGAATGTTTTGATTACTTGAATGATTGGTTGCTCTTTATTTTTAAATATTATTAGAAATTAAGTCTTTTACAGTGTTTAACTTTTGAGTCTGTTTCATTTTTTTTTAGTTTTGATCTTGTGTGTTTTGCCTAAGAGTGCAAAAAGCAAGTGTGGGAGAATTTGATGATCACATATTTGATACATTAATAAACCTTCATTTTTAGTCATTTACACTCTCCATGTACTTAATTGATTGATTTTGATTATGTTTTGTAAGTTTGGACTCAAATTGGACTTAATTGAATTTTTCAGCATAATTTATGTCTTATGTTATTTCTGTATTTGGGCTATATCTTGGGATGTAGGTGGTCTTTGGAGGTGATTCTCATGGCATTTTAAAGATAAGAGAGAGCTCTATAACTTTCATGAGACCTCAAAGGCCCAATCACACGAGTAGATAACTCAAATTGGGGTTGAAGCAAGAACTAGAGTGCTGTTCCTGACAGCTTGACCTATATGTACTATTCATGCCATTTGTCAGGCTAAATGTTGTAAAATGGGCTGAAATTTTGATGCTGAATAGTTGAGACCTATATCTATAACTTTTAAGTTGAATACTTTTCCAGAATCAGAGGCCTAGTGGGTGATATTTGGCTTGCAAGTCAGAACAGAGGAGCTGTAACTGGGCCTGAGCAGTGTGCAGTAATTTGAACGTATCTGGAGTTATAGAAATGATATTGGACTCAAACAAAGCCATTTGAAAGCTAAGATCTAGGCCTACAACTTTCATAAGATCACTTGGTTCAAAAATGACGAATGCAATGACTTCAGAGCTGCATGATTTCGGAGACAAGGAATCTCCATAATTTTCCACTCATCAAAAGTCTTTTGGCATTTTTCACTCATTTTCCACTCATCCACCCACTAATGACTCACCCCCCTTGTCATTTTGTATCTTTAATCTTCTATAAAAAGGGGCCTTGGTAGATCATTGAGGGTGTTAGGTGTTAAGTACCAAAATGATGATAGTTTGTTACTAGGTTTTCTTGTAGTAATTTTCCTTTGTTCTAAATTAAAGTCATGTTCTTCTTCTTCTTCTCTTTTTCTTTCTTCTTATCTATGAGTAACTAAGTTTCATTTTGCTTGGGTGAAAGAGTGAAGCTCTTGGTAATGAAATAAGGTTAGATTAATTTCTCTCTTGTACTTAAATGATATATTTTCAAGTGGTCATTATACGTATTGTATTTTGTTTCCAATCAATTTAGCAACCCTCCTTGTAAAGTGAAGTTCTTGATTTGTTGTAGACAAGAGATTAGCATAATGAATGCTTTAACCCATTTACAAGTGGTAGTGTTAGAAACTCTCCTTATAAAGTGAAGTTCTTGATTTGTTGTAGACATAATATTGACACAATGAATGCTTTAACCCATTTATAAGTGGTGATAATATTTTTCGGAAACATAATATAATTATGTATATTATTTTAATTGGACTTTTAATGTTGTATTTTCCTATTGAAACCTCCATGTTGCGAGGATTCTAATTGAGTTATAAAATAAATTAATCTTACCTTTACTTTATTTGCCAAGAATGGATTTTTTAACTCAAGTAAATAATTTTTACCGTAGTAACAAAATATTTACTTCACCTTAATTAATCTTCAACAATTCCCTGTGGATCGACCTCGGACTCCCGAGAAATTTATTACTTGAGACAACCTGCACTTGAGTTCGCAATGCAACAATTAATCCCGCATCAAATTTGTAAACTTGTTTGAAACTAAAAATTATGCATCAAAGGCTCAGGGGAATTCATTTTCCAATTTATATTACCCTGGCTGGAGAAACAACCCAAATCTTTCTTATGGCAATCAACAATATAATGGGGGCCCACCTGGATTCCAACAAGTTCAACAATCATCTCAAGGTGGGAAATCCAATTTAGAAGCTCTCATGGAGAACTTTATTGTCACTCAAAAGGATCATAACAATGTCATTCAAACACAAGTGAAGCAACATGGGGACTCCATCAAGTGTAACACCCCCTCCAAGAAGAGTGTTACGTTTCAAACAAACTCTTTTTTCGCAAAACCAACTTTTACCAAGTTATGAAAAGATTGACATTATAAAACATGAGTTTTGAAATTCTCTTTTCAACGAATAACATCGACTTATCAAATAATAAAGACACAAGGAATAAGAACTAGAAAACACCTTTTCATAAAACAAAGTTCATTACATCCTTAAGTACATTGTCTCATATTCCAAAAGTATAAAACTCAAGTACTCCAAATAGTAAACATACACATCTATGACTACCAATAGAAAACTGAACCTAGTTCAAGTCCCAACACCTAAAGAATAGGGTCTTGCGCCTGATCTTCATCCAGATCCCCTTCGGGATCCCTAGCAGACAAAACCCCCAGTCGGGGCATGTCACAACAGACGAAAGTCCAAGCAGTCGACTCCACAAGATCTTCTCTAGAGGAAGCACTCCAAGAGGCACGCAAAATAGCTACATCCACTGTAAAAGTAGCGGCGTCATGCCGAGCACTGCTTCAAAGCAAAGTGATGTCTTCGTCATACCGAATGTGCCCCATATCCTAATGGACACTCCATGCTTCGGTGCCCTCATGGAATTGCAGCCTAATGAAACCTCACAGATCTTATCTCACTACTAACGTAGTCTTTACAGACATGAGAATAAGATAGAAGCAGACAAAAAATATGATGAAAGAGGTGAGATCCTCTACATCAATACCATCTGGCAGTAATAAACACAACGAATGACAATGATGCCTTTCACACACAACAACATCAAATAATAGCATATATAATCATATCAATACAGAATATTCATAGAATAATAAACATAATTATATCAATACAGGATTATTATAGAGCAACAACATAATCATGTCAATACTGATAAGTAACTCAGCAATATACATTAAGACATAAATGTATATGTATAAATCATGTCACAATGATAGATATGCTGACCATGCATATGCACGGTGTGTATGCTGACCAATTCCTACTCCATGGAGCTAAAGATTCAGAGATGAGCGTTCTAGAATATCTGTCCCCCCTCAAAAGACAGTCTATGTCAGACCATGAAAAGTAATAGTATTTTGTCAGGCTGCCAGTGCGTTGCAACGGTGTTCACGGGCAAGGGTATACAATGTGACAGTGGTCACTGGTGAATCACCCACCCTAAACATCCCCCAAGATCCATCAAGGATCGCACTATCCTATAAGTTCTCACTCACTCCTAGGCATAAAACGCCACGATTGTATAATGCTCAAATGCATATTCAATGAAATCAAATCACCGTTGAACTGTTCCCAGTGATATTAAAGCAACTGCCCATACAATTGTTTAATACCATTAATATTAATGATATTATATAGCCACCCATACAACTACATAATATCACTGATATATCCTGGTTTCTTAAGATAACAAGTCAAATCTAACTCAACCATCTATCTGATGTTTCTGGTTATAAAAGCAAACCACATCTGACTCAATCGTCTATCTGATGTTTCTTGGGTCCAGTTCGTCAGCGCAACAGCACAATGTTAATGCATGCTTTCATAGAGTATCTCAATTGTACAAATTTAAGAATAATGCATGCTTGCACAAAATATCTCAATCGTACGAATTCAAGTATCATCAATATCAATCCGCATGAAGCATTCATACAATTTTCTTTAGCATATAGAAGCATTACGTCATCTTTAGACTTTAATTGAAACACTTTTCAAGAGTAAAGATAGACATCAATCTTAATCAACAGATCCTTCTAACTAAGTTCCTCGAATAACCTTTCCTCGTATTGTTTATGAAAATCTTAAGAGAAAACACATTATCTTACCCTCACAAATTTTTTTCCATTCTTCTCTTATAAAGTTTCCATTAAATTTCTCGATTATCAAGTCAACTAGATTCACCACTAATAAATCATCTTCCACTATTCTAATTATCCCCAAAATTATTTCCATTGGTATTTTTATAAGTCATTACTCCTCAAATCATAACATTATGATCATTTTCCCTTAGTTCTATCCATAGCCCACTTAAACTAATTAATTAAGCTCTTCACAACCTCATCTACGCTCATGTTCTTTCTTTGTCTAATCCTCACTCTAAGCTATAAGATAAAGTTGTGTTCTTTATTCTTTCCACATTATGGACTCCTAATTTAGTGTCTATTCATTTAATTAACTAAGTTCTAGCTTGATACAAGTCTCATATTGAGTGCCCACTAAGGCCGTGAGACTCTAAGGGACTAGAAAACCTAACCATTTTTCATTAATCTCAGTTACACGATCGTGTCAAATTACACGGCTTGCCCTACACGGCCGTGTCCAATTACACGGCTTAGGCCATGTACTTCTCTGGAAAAATAGGAAAATTCTGAACTTACTCGATTACACGGCCGTCTCACATTACACGGCCTGCGCCATGTACTCCACTGCCCTATGACGTGTGAGCTGTGTTTCCAGCATGAAACACGGCCTGGGCCATGAAAAGCCACACGACCCGTGGATCTAGCACTAGAACCTCAAAATTATGCTTCCACAAGCATCCAAATCAAATGGGTAAGAATCCATTACCATTCAAATACATATCCAAGCATTTAGACATTTCAAATCCAACAAGATACACGATAACAAGCATAGAAAATCATACAACACATCCAAATCACAACATTATCAAAAATCACAAAAACAAAGTGAGTAACCCACAAATGAATTCGTCACCATTAACCCAAAAATGTGTTCCTCACCACCACGAATGGTTAATGAGGTTAATCTCCCTCTTACCTCATGAGACAATAAGGAAAGCAAGCTTCTTGATGCTTCCTTGCAAGATTTCATCCACCCCTACCAAGAAAACCCTAAGATAGTCAACTCACAAAATCATCCACCAAAACTTGAAAAGAAGAGTCCTTGATTATAATGGTGACCAAGGGTCATGAAAATGGAAGGAGAAAAGGAAGAAAGTCAAGGACTTTACCTCAAAGTTTCAAGCTTTAGAGCTTGATGGAAAATGATGGAGATGGATGAATCAAATGATGCTCACCAAAGGGAAAGGCTTCAAGAAGATGAGAAGGGAAAAGATTCTAGATTGGCTTGAGCAAATGAGATTGAGTGGCCATCAATGGTGGTTTGGCCATGTGGATAGAGAGGGAGGAAGAGAGAGAACGTGAGAGAGAATAGAGAAAACGTGAGCGAGAAATGAAAGGTAGAGAGAGAAAGTGATCGAAACCTTTTGAAATTGGAAAAGTGAAGAGTGAATGAGTGTTAGATGAAAAAATGATGACTTTGGTCATATTTTTCTCTTCATGGCTGTGTAGCCCACATGGGAGGAGAGAGAATGTGAAGCTTCCTTGAGAAGCTTAGTAGGAAGTTTCCTTGAAGATTCTTTGAAAGCTTTGCACACTTTTTGATAAAGTGAAGGGTGATGATGTCACTTAGATGATATCATAAAAGTAACTAGATAGAAATAATCTACTAGAGCTATTATCCAATGGACAAAAGTTACAGTTAACAGAAATAATATTTTATTATCCCACAGATAATAAAATATACTATAATTTTATTTATTAGATAAAATCTCAAAAAATAAAATCTCGTAAACTGTGCCCAGTCTCAGGTTTAGTAAGATCCCCCGTCGACGCTTCCACAATTCAAAGTTTTCTGGCCTTAGGGAAAATATTTCATTTTTCTGGCCCCACTCAGTGTGCACACAAATTAAGAAAAATATTAAAAAATTAAACAATTCAAACAACTCCAGAAAAATTCCTAAAAATCACAAATATTGTAAAACGAATATATGTCATAAAATAAGCAATTTTTTGGGGTGTTACAACTCTCCCCTTCTAAAAAAAATTTCATCCTCTAAATTTTTCATATCTTAGAATAAACGCGACTATGTTTCTTTCATTTTGTCTTCTAGTTCTCATGTTGCATCTCCAGTTGCATTAATCCAAATCATTGGTACTAAGGTTGCTTCTTTCCATTGAGTATCTCATATTAATGGGAAAAAAGCGTGCCGACGTTGTAGGATGATCAATGAAAAATTCTACGTCTTTTGAGTCTTCAGCCATCCAACAGCTAAATCCACAAACAATTGCACATCGCTGAGTGGCTCTATCGAAATTATTTCCCTTATTCACCATAATAGACAAACTAAGTATGTTTTCTTCTTAAGGCATCCGCTATGACATTCGCCTCTTCCGGGATTATACTAAAATAAAAAATTGAAATCTTTTGGAAATTCTAATCATCGTCTCTACCTCATATTCAACTCATTTCGATCGAACAATTACTTTAGACCCTTGTGATTGCTGTAGACATTGAGAGTTGCTCTATAAAGAAAATGTCTCCAGATTTTCAATGCAACCACGAACGCTAACTCTAAGTTTATATGTACTCTCAGTTATCTTGAAGCATACATTGCTACTCCTTCTATTTCGAACAAGCACACATTCTAGACTCTAGCGCGAAGCATCATGAGACACCTCAAAAGGTTCATTGGGATTGTGTAGAACCAACACTGGTGAAGTAGTTGAGTGTCTTTTCAATCCTTGAAAATTTCCCTCACATGCATCGGTCCATACAAAAGCTTAGCTCTCTCGTATGAGCTAGATGAGAGGTCCTGCCATCTTAGGAAAACTCTGCGGTGAGTCTCCCACATTAATCATCTAATCCCATAAAGCTACGAATCTCCGTTACAGTCGTTGGTCTTTCCCATTGAAGAACTGCTTCTTTCGATGGATCCATAACAATTTCCTTCCTTTGAAATCACATGCCTCAAAAGTTGAACTGCCTCTAACTAGAATCTGCACTTAGACAACTTCACGCATAACTTCTTCTTCTTCTTCAGAATTTGAAGAATCACACTGAGATGTTCAGTAGGTTCCTCCTGACTTCAAGAATAGATCAGAATATCGTCAACAAGGACAACGACAAGTCTGTCTCAATATAGAAGAAAGATCCTATTCGCATAATCGATGAATGCTACTGAAGTGTTCGTTGCACGGAACGACGTTACTAAACACTAGTAGTGCCCATAATGCATCCGAAAGGCTGTCTTGAAAATATCTTCTACCTCCAAACAAACTTGATGATAACTAGAATGCAAAATGGTCTTAAAGAAAACAACGGCTTCCTTCAGTTGATTCGTCAAACCATCTATCCTTGATTTCAATAGAACGCATCTCATAGATTAGGTCCTTTTCTAATTGTACTGTATTTGGCACCAAAACATGGTTTGGATCAGGAATATATTTTCTCAATCAAGATGCACGGAAAAACATTAGGAAGGTTAGAAAGAATAATAATAAAGCTATTTGGTATACCGTCGGACCTATCCGATGAAGGAGTCGATATGGTCTAATAAAATTTAGGAATGAGCTTCATGAATTCAAATCCAGAAATCTTTGTCTCAGGAAACACTAAAGTCTTATTGGAACAATTTAACAGGATGTGGTTGGAAGATAACCAATCCCTTTTCAAGATCACATCAAATTTACTAAAAGGTAAACAAATCAAATCAACAGAAAATATTTAGTCTTTAACATGTCATAGGATAATTTTAAACAACTTGGCTATCAACAACAGGTCTTTGTAGTAGAAGTAGAAACAATCTGGTCAAAAGATAACAAAAACACATATGACTCTAATTGATCCATACATCTATATGTCATAAAGAAATAGGTTACCCCCAGAATTATACAGTATAATTAAAGGGTCATCTCCTGTGGCACAATCTCCCTCTTTCAGGTCTTCAGTCTGGGATGCTTTCACTCTACTTGGGGAATCGACTCACTATTCTCTTCGAGATTTTGAAGCATGTACATCACTAACGGAAGGCTTCGTCCTTTATGAAGTACAATTCTTAGCCACATGTCCTAGCTTTTCACACTTAAAACAAACTTTTTCCTTGATCGTACAATCCTTTGTTGCACGACTTTGTGCACACTTCTTACATGTCGGTAAAAGTGCCATGGGCTGACTAGGTCTGCTACCACTAGCATTACCTCCATATGGTTGCTATTGTTGTTGCTTTCCTAGTGGTTACGGATACGATTTATGCTGGAATTGCTTGACATTACGATTTCTCCTTTTTTGGAACCAATATGATCCCACGTTACGTGGTTCCATATTTTGAGATTGATTCAACTCTAACAAAATCTGAGCTTCAGTTATCAATTCTTACTGACGCACAATCATCTGATTCTACTATACTATTACTTCAGCCATTTCTTGCATTGCTTCCACAGTCGTAGCCATCCCTTCATTGTTGCGCTCCACGTTCCCACACGTACGTCTGTCGCAAACCATTGCCTTTCCTTCGAAAACAGACAAATCAAACACAATGGAATAAGAAGTAACCATTTCAAATAATATTGTCTCCTTTTGGAGACCAAACAATACATCTCTGTGTTTAGCTTCAAAGAAACACACAACACAACAAGGTAAACTTATCCATAAACCCAAAAGACTTGGACTTAGACTTTACTCACACTAGAAGTACCACTCCCAAGGTGTAGGTACAAACAATTCGGCATCAGTTCAGTCATCCCACTAGACTCTTACTAGAAGAACTCCTAGTTCGCCTAGTCAAAGTCATAGTTTCCTATCCACATAGAACATTACATATTGAGTTAACCAGTCCTCAATATCATATAACTATATAACAGTAACTACTAACATCCAACCTGAAGTAACTCATGCACTCCTCTTTTAACATCTCAAACAAGAGACAAGGAAATGCACAACACATACAGAAATTCCTACCCGCCTAAGCACAGTCAGTCCATACCTAATCTCAACAAGATGAACTGCTCTAATACCACCTAATTGTAACACCCCCTCCAAGAAGGGTGTTACATTTCAAACAGACTCTTTTTTTGCAAAACCAACTTTTACCAAGTTATGAAAAGATTGACATTATAAAACATGAGTTTTGAAATTCTCTTTTCAACAAATAACATCGACTTATCAAATAATAAAGACACAAGGCATAAGAGCTGGAAAACACCTTTTCATAAAACGAAGTTCATTACATCCTTAAGTACATTGTCTCATATTCCAAAAGTATAAAACTCAAGTACTCCAAATAGTAAACATACACGTATATAACTACCAACAGAAACTAAACCTAGTTCAAGTCCCAACACCTGAAGAATAGGGTCTTGTGCCCGATCTTCATTCAGATCCCCTTCGGGATCCCTAGCAGACAAAACCTCCAGTCGGGGCATGTCACAATAGACGGAAGTCCAAGCAATCGACTCCACAAGGTCCTCCCTAGAGGAAGCTCTCCAAGAGGCATGCAAAACAATTACATCCACTGTAAAAGTAGCGGCGTCATGCCGAGCCCTGCTCCAAAGTAAAGTGACGTCTCTGTCATACCGAATGCACCCCGTATCCCAATGGACACTCCACGCTTCGGTGCCCTCGTGGAACTGCAGCCTAATGAAACCTTACAGATCTTGCCTCACCACCAATGTAGTCTTTACAGACATGAGAATAAGATAGAAGCAGATAAAAAATATGATGAAAGATGTGAGATCCCCTACATGAATACCATCTGGAAGCAAGAAACACAACGAAAGATAATGATGCCCTTCACATACAACGACATCAAATAATAGCAGATATAATCATATCAATATAGAATATTCATAGAATAACAAACATAATTATGTTAATACAAGATTATTATAGAGCAACAACATAATCATGTCAATACTGATAAGTAACTCAGTAATATACATCAAGACAAATATGTATATGTATGAATCATGCCACAATGACAGATATGCTGATGATGCATATGCACGATGTGTATGCTGACCAATTCCTACTCCATAGGGCTAAAGATTCAGAGATGAGCGTTCCAGAAGATTTATCCCCCATCAAAAGACAGTCTACGCTGGATCATGAAAAGTAATAGTATTTTGTCAGGCTGCCAGTGCATTGCAACGGTGTTCACGACCAGGGGTATACAATGTGACAGTGGTCACTGGTGAATCACCCGCCGTGAACGTCCCCCAAGATCCATCAGGGATCGCATTATCCTGTAAGTTCTCGCTTACTCCTAGGCATAAAATGCCACAACTGTATAATGCTCAAATGCATACTCAATAAACCACCATTGAACTGTTCCCAATAATATTAAAGCAACCGCCCATACAATTATTTAATACCATTAATATCAACAATATTATATAGCCGCCCATACAACTACATAATATCACTGATATATCCAGGTTTCTTAAGATAACAAGTCACATCTGACTCAATCATCTATCTGATGTTTTTAGTTATAAAACCAAACCACATCTAACTCAATCGTCCATTTGTTGTTTTTGGGGTCCAGTTCGTCGGTCCAACAGCACAATGTTAATGCATGCTTTCACAGAGTATCTCAATTGTGCAAATTTAAGAATCATGTATGCTTGAACAAAATATTTCAATCGTACGAATATACATATCATTAGTATCAATCCGCATGAAGAATTCATACAACTTTCTTTAGCATATAGAATTATTACCTCATCTTTAGACTTTAATTGAAACATTTTTCAAGAGTAAAGATAGACATCAATCTTAATCAACAGATCCTTCTAACTAAGTTCCTTGAATAACTTTTCCTTGTATCAATTATGAAAATCTTAAGATAAAACACATTATCTTACCCACAAAAATTCTTTTCCGTTCTTCTCTTATAAAGTCTCCATTAAATTTTTCGATTATCAAGTCAACTAGGTTCACCACTACTAAATCACCTTTCACTATTCCAATTATCCGTAAAATTATTTCCATTGGTATTTTTATAAGTCATTACTCATCAAATCATAACATTATGATCATTTTCCCTTAGTTCTATCCATAGCCCACTTAAACTAATTAATTAAGCTCTTCATAAGCTCACCTAAGCTCATGTTCTTTCTGTTACCAAGTGGCCTCAATACTCAAGAGGGGGGTGAATTGAGTATGTAAAACAAGTTCACAAATCTTTCGTAAATCGTTTGATAAACAATTTTCGTTGAATCTATTTGATGATTAGAGATGATTGGATATATGAGATAAACAATTTTACTTATAAATGCAATAACCAAAGGGAACAATATTCAAGCAATTCAATAAAACAGTGCTCAATGTAAAGAGAATGGTTTAGAGAAAACAAACATAATGATTTATCTTGGTTCGATCACCAATCCACTTGTGATTTATGTCCAGTCCTCAAGCAACCGCTAGAGATTTTCCATTATTTCTTCAAGCTTCAATAGGTGCTTGACAACCTTTACAACCTTGAGCACTCAACACTTTGGGATGCCTCACCCTTGTGCTTGAGCCTCTATGTTCAAGGGATACCTCACCCTTACAATTCTTAAGGGATACCTCACCCTCTCTAAACAAATTGTATAAGATTTAAATGGAAGAAACTCTCTCTAGAGCAGGTAATACAAATTGAAGAGCTATGGTATTTGGGATTCACACGAGTTGAAGCTCAAAACAGAGGATTTTTTGAAATGATGAGAGAAACTTGTTCTAATGCTTAGTAGTGATTTTTCAGATTGATAGTCTCTGTTTTTCTAACCCCCCATTAAAGCCCAACATCCAAATTTATAGTTAAGGGCTATTTAGTGTCGTTGGAGGTAGATGAGAGCAATTAATGCTCATTAATATAGCTGTTACGAGCTTCTCTTTATTTTTCCAGAAAATAGACTAACCGGTTAGAAATGTGTCCTAATCGATTAGGACAACACAAAAATGGTTTCTATGGAAGGCTGCTAACCGATTAGAGCTCCAGGCTAATCAGTTAGGACATAATCAGAATGGTTTATGAGATAGAGAATAACCGGTTAGGTCTCCCACCTAATCGGTTAGGACAAAAACATTTTGGCTTCTGAGAGTGAAAATAACCAGTTAGGTTTCTCACCTAATCGGTTAGGACAATTTCAAGAATAAAGAGAATGGTTCTGTTTTGTTAAATAACTAATTAGTCACTTTGCCTAATCGGTTAGGCATTTGAGAAATAACGAGGCAAAGCCTCTGTTTGAACAAACTAACCGATCAGGAGCTAGTCCTAATCAGTTAGGTGCCTTAGAATTTTGGCTTCTAGCAGGACAAATAGAAGTTTTTTGTTTATTAAAAAAAACTGGTAAGTTCCCAAAAAGCCTTATTTCAATTTTGGCTCATACAAGGAGATTTACTTGAAAAATGATATAAGATTTTAGAGAGGTGTTGCAAAAACCTTTTGATCCTAACTTAAAAAACAATTTTGCAAATTCATTTTAAGGAAGCCATTTGAGCTTGAGGTGAATCCTTAATATACCTTTACACAAGATCTATGACCTACATGCTAATCTTGAGTTCCTTGTGACTTGATCGTTGTGTTCCCATTGCTTTCTTGTTTGTCGACATCAAAACCATTTGCATCTAGTCAATGTCAATCACATTCTCCCCTTTTTGATGATGACCAACAATTATTGAGAAAAAGATTAGTTCAAATGATAATTCCAATTCATAATAGGATTTGGAGGCTTACTTCCCCTCTTTTGTTCAAGAGGTGCTTGAATCAGAGATGCACAGCTCCCCCTTTGTTTTGGAATTCCAGGACCATTAACAGATAACACATAACTTAAACAGAGACAACACATAACATAACACATACAGTTTTTGTTCTCAATAAAAAGCCCCTATCCTTAATCATACATCTTTTGTTCTCAATAAAAAGCCCCTATCCTTCTCCCCCTTTTGTCACGATAAAAAAAAATCAGTAAACCATTTAGACACAGATAAGTTATACGAGATCAAGCATTCAAAACATAATGAAATATGTTCAAGATTCAAATCATGGGTCAAAGATAACTGTTAAGACTAAACATAATTTCCAGAAACTCATAATCAGTCATGCCAAATAAGTTTACCAAAATATCCAAAATATTATAACCAAGCATAGTCAAAATAGAGCTCAGAAGCAATTAGTTCAAAAATACAACTATGACAGATAGTCCATGCCAAAGCCCCAAGGTCTTCGGGTACTGGGAAGCGACGCTCGAGCCTTTCCAAGCGGTCCTCCATAGCACTTAACTGATCAAAGATTACTGAGTTGCTATGCTCTTGGTAGGTTCGCAGATCCGTGATGGCTGCAAGAATGCGGGCTTCACTTGTGGTTTTGGAGACGCTACTCATTTCTGGTGCCTCTTCCATAGGAACATCATTCGAATCAGCGAAAATTTCTTCTGGTGGTGCTCCTGCCACACGTGCAGGACCATAAGTCCATTCGCCATTGACGTTCTTCATGTGCATTCTATTAAGAAAGGCAAGTCCAAACTTATGGGGACCTGCAGTGTTTACAATGCCATCGTCCAATAGGGGAACCTTATAGTGGTCAAGGATTCGAGCAATCAAAAGGGCAAACGGAAGATCCATAACTGCCTTGTTTTTAGCTTTCATCATATTATGTATAATGTAAAAAAGCTAGTTGATCTTTGTGCATTCCTTGAGAAGCCACATCAGGAAGATGTCTTCCTCTTCAACTAGGGCATAGTTACTTGCCCTTGGTGCGAGGATATGAGTGACAATGAAATGAAGAAGACGATCATGTAGCTTCAGAAGGTCGGTAGTAAAAGTTCCCTTTGGCATTTGAACACCAGGCTGAAGCATGCCCATGACGGCTTGATCTCTCTTATAATTTTCCCATGAGCCATGTTTTTCCAATTTGAGCTTTTCTCCGGAGTGAGGAAGACCAAACAAAGGAACCCACTCACTGGGATTCACAACAATCTTGTGCTTTTTTATTTCAGAAATCAAATTTCTGCCTTTAATAAATAAATTACAAAAGAAGACTATAGTAGGTTCAAGATAGAAATACCCTGGATTGGTGGTGACGAGAGTTCTCAACCCATGGAATTCAAGAAGCTCTGTAAGAGAAGTGAATCCTTCTTTGATGAAAAACTCCCAGTTCATCCATTTAGGTGAAATGATGCGTCTAGTATGAAATTCCAACTGATATTTCTTCATTTGAGCAGGGTCAGTGAAATATCTTCCAAGATTCAAAGCTACTGAAAAATCTGGGTCAGTGTCAGTAGGAGGTGTTTCCTTTGGGACATTGAGATTTTTGGTGCGTGACCTTTTGGGGAAGGAAGAGCTGTTGGCCATGGTAGGGAATGGCTTAGGGCACGGTGGACGAGAGAGAAAGTATGAGGGAGATGAAAATTTTAGAAGAAAAATGGAATTTTAATCTGAGAAAGATGATAGAAAGTGATGGATAGTAAGAGAAATGGGATTTGAAGGCTGAATTTGTGGTGGTTTTATGGTGAGGGATGAATGTGAGGAGTGGGTGTGAGAGGGCTTGAGAGGATGAAGATGATAATGGGGCTGAGGGTGCGTGAATGGAGAGAGCTTCGCTGCTGGAGGATGTTTAAGTGGGGTATTCTAATCGGTTATGCAAAGTGGGTAACCGATTAGGTGCCTCATGCTAACTGGTTATGCAATCCAATTGGGATGTCACAGTTTGTGCTAACCGGTTAGGAAAAATTAACTAACCGGTTATTTTACTTGACAGAGAGCATGAAATAGCTTCCAAACATAGGGTAACCAGTTAGAGGTCATGCCTAACTGATTTTTTTGTCTTGACAAAGAGCCCCTCAAGGTTCTAAACACTTCCAGAGGCCAAACGAAATGACATTTTCTTCTTTTACTTGATCATTTCACTGATAGAACTAGAACAATTTCATGGGAATAATCCTTGAGCATACGAGTTTAAGTCTTCTTGAAGTTCATTTTTGGCTTGACTTCATTTTCATTTAAAAAAAATCATCCCCAAAATAGATCAAGTAAGAGGAACTTCAAAGATCATTTTTCAAAGTAGGAACTTGAATTTTAAGATTGGGGGACTTAACCATGGATTGAGGTCTTGCAAAACAAAATAAGGGGACACTCCGACGCTCAAGTTAGTATTGGATTAAAAAGAGATTAACTTATAAAATTACACAGTAAAACAATGATATTATGCAGTAGAGGAACAAAATAGGTATCATAGAAGACAAGTTATGCAGCAAGTAATAAACTTATGCATGATTGATCCAATATTCCAAGTTCATTTCTTATATAGAAGAATGCTTCTTTTTCTAAGGGCTTAGTGAAAATGTCAGCTAGTTGCTTAGTGGTTTCCATAAATTCAAGCATGCAATCACCCTTTTGAATATGATCTCTTATGAAATGATGTCTTATTTCAATGTGTTTAGTCCTAGAGTTGAAAATGGGATTTTTGGATAAATTAATTGCACTAGTATTATCACATCTTATGGGGATGTGATTAAGCTCAAGACCATAGTCCAAGAGTTACTGCTTCATCCAAAGGATTTGAGCACAACAACTCCCAGCCGCAACATATTCAGCTTCAGCTGTAGACAATGCCACATTATTTTGTTTCTTGCTATGCCAAGAAACTAGTGAGCTTCCAAGCAAGTGGCATGTCCCACTAGTGCTCTTCCTATCCATTTTGCATCCAGTAAAATCAGAATCAGAATACCCAATAAGGCTACATGAGGCACCCTTAGGGTACCACAAACCCATTTGTGATGTGCATATTAGATATTTCATTATTCTTTTAACAGCACTTAGGTGTGATTCTTTAGGATTAGCTTGATATCTAGCACACATGCATACACTAAACATTATATCAGGCCTACTTACAGTGAGATAAAGGAGTGAGCCAATCATACCTCTATATTTTGTCATTTCTATCGATTTACCTCCTTCATCCTTGTCCAAATAGCAAGAGGTGCCCATAGGAGTAGCCATATGCTTGGCATTGTCCATTCCAAACTTCTTGAGCAGCTCCTTACAATACTTGGATTGGCTTATGAAAGTTCCTTCTCTTGTTTGCTTGATTTGGAGACCAAGGAAGAAGTTGAGCTCACCCATCATGGATATCTCAAACTCACTTTGCATAATATTTGAAAATTCTTTACAAAGAAAGTTGTTAGTAGCCCCAAATATAATGTTATCAACATAGATTTGAACTAGAAGTATGTCATGCATTTTATGTTTTATGAAAAGGGTAGTATTAACTTTGCCTCTAGAAAAATCTTTTTCCAAAAAGAATTTGCTCAACCTTTCATACCAAGCTCTAGGAGCTTATTTCAAGCCATACAAGGCCTTTTTCAGTTTAGAAACATGGTTGGGCAATTCAAAATCTTCAAAACTAGGAGTTTGTTCCACATACACTCCTTCTTGTATAAAACCATTTAAAAAGGCACTTTTGAAATCCATTTGATAAAGTTTGAAATCCATGATGCAAGTATATGCAAGTAACATTCTAATGACCTCTAATCTAGCTACGGGAGCATAAGTTTCTTCATAATCTATGCCTTCTTCTTGATTATAGCCCTTAGCTACAACCCTAGCTTTGTTTCTTATTATTAGGCCCGTTTCATCAAGTTTGTTCCTAAAGACCTATTTGGTTCCAATTATGGGATGATCATTGGGCCTTGGAACAAATTCCCAAACTTGATTTCTCTCAAATTGATTTAGTTGTTCTTGCATGGCCAAGATCCAATGTTCATCATTAATGGCCTCATTTATGTCTTTAGGTTTAACTTGAGAGATAAAAGCTAAATGATTATATGCATCTCTAAGTGAGTTTCGAGTGATTACCCCTTTTGATACATCACCTATCACCTTGTCGAGAGGGTGATATCTTAATGTCCTCCATTCCTTGGGTAGGTCCATGATTTCTGAATCCTTTTGCCATGAGTGATCAAGGAGTCTCTCTTCTTACTTCATGGACTCTTTCTCTTGATTTTTCAAGTGCATTTTTACCAAGATTTCTGTAACATCATCAACAAGCTCATTTTTCAGCACATTTGGGTTAGTTTCATCAAATGCAACATGTATAGACTCTTCTATGGTCATAGTTTATTTGTTATAGACTCTAAAGGTCTTACTATGTATAGAATAGCCAATGAATATTCCCTCATCAGATTTTGATTCAAACTTCCCCAAGTTATCCTTTCCATTATTTAAAACAAAACATTTACATCCAAAGACATGAAAATGTGACATATTTGGCTTCCTTCCTTTGTATAACTCATATGGGATTTTCTTTAAAATTGACCTTATTAGGGCTCTATTCATAACATAACAAGCGATGTTAACTGCATCCGCCCAAAAATACTTTGGAAGGTTGGCCTCATTGAGCATAGTTCTTACCATTTCCTCTAAAGATCGATTTTTTCTTTCTACAACACCATTTTATTGTACTGTTCTAGGGGCAGAAAAATTATGCTCAATACCATGTTCATCATAAAAAGTTTCAAATTCATGGTTTTTAAATTCACTACCATGGTCACTTCTTATGGACGCAATACAAAAACCTTTTTCGTTTTGGATAACTTTGGCAAGCTTTTTAAATGATTGAAAAACATCATTTTTGTGGGCTAAGAATAATGTCCATGTAAACCTAGAAAAATCATCCATAATCACCAATGCATAGTAATTCCCACTAAAGCTCATAGTTCTAGAGGGACCAAAAAGATCCATGTGCAAAAGTTATAAAGGTCTAGAAGTTGAACTATGTTTTTAGCTTTAAAAGAGACCTTTACTTGTTTTCCCTTTTGACGTACATCACAAAGTTTGTCTTTTTCAAATTTGAGCTTTGGAAGACTAATTACTAGTTCTTTAAAAACCAATTTGTTTAAGTGATCCATGTGAATATGAGCAATTCTTCTATGCCATAACCATGAATCATTTTCTTTACTCATAAAGCATTTAGCATCATTTGAGGAGATATCATCGAGACTAATCATATATATATTATTGACCCTATGACCAACAAACTTAACTTACTTATCATCCTTTCCCTCAATTATGCAACAAGAGGAATCAAATATAACTCTATTACCTTTATCATATAATTGACTAATGCTAAGCAAATTATGTTTAAGTCCTTCAACAAGCAAAACATTATCAATAAATGATGAAGGGATCTTACCAACTTTGCCAATTCCAAGAATCTTCTCTTTGTTGTTATCACTATATGTGACATGACCATGTTTCTTGTGGGTAAGGGAAGAGAACTTGGAGTCATCATCGATCATGTGCTTGGAGCAACCACTATCAAGATACCAACTTGAGCTCTTAGTCTTCAAGCACACCTCGATGTCGCTCTCTCCACTTTCTTCTCCTTGAGCCATGAGACAAAGATGGGCTTCTTTATTCTCTGAACTATCAGAAGAACTTAAGTTATTGTCCTCCCATGCTATGTATGCTCTCCGTCCTTTCTTCTCTTTGGAAGGCCTTCTCTCAAACTTCTCCGTCTTCTTGAGATATATAGGACACTCTATTTTCATATACCCCAGTTTTCCACATTTATAGCATTTTGGAGGAGTGGAGGATCCTTCTCCTTTGTGATACACTTTCTTTTGAGGAAAAGGTGGTCTTCTTTGAAATCCCTTTTTCTTTAGGAATCTTCCAAACTTTCTCACAAGGAGACTAAGATTCTCCTCACTTAGCTCAACATTTTCAGCATCCTCTTCACCATCTTCATCATCATCTTCAATTATAGAAGAGGTGGCTTTGAGTGCAATTCCCTTCTTCTTTTTATCATGCTCTTCATCTTGATTGAGCTTATTTAGTTCCAGCTCATGTTCTTGAAGCTTCTCGAATAAAGTGGCTAGAGACATAGTTAATAAATCTCTTGATTCCGCAATAGCCGTTACTTTGGGTTGCCAATTCCTGCTTAAGCATCTCAAGACTTTGTTAATAAGATCCTCATTAGGAAATATTTTTCCCAATGAGATAAGATGATTAACAATATGAGTAAATCTCTTTTGCATATCTTGAATACTCTCACCTTGGCTCATTCTAAATAATTCGTATTCGTGAGTAAGAGTGTTTAATCAAGATCGCTTAACCTCACTAGTACCTTCATGAGTTACTTGTAAGGTATCCCATATTTCTTTTTACAGTCTTGCAATTTGACACCCTAAAAAATTCATCATACCCCAAGCATGTGGTGATGATGTTCTTGGCTTTCAAATTATATTGAACCTTCTTTTTATCATCATCGGTCCATTCATTTTTAGGTGTATTAATTTTCACACCATCTTTAGTTTGTGTGGGAATAAAAACACCATTTTCAACGGTATCCCACACATCTAATTCAATAACTTCAATGAAAATTTTCATCCTTTCTTTCCAATAGGCATTACCATCCCCACTGAAATAAGGAGGTCTGTTTATAGAAGAACCTTCATTTGAAAAATCATTTGAAGCCATCACTTCTCTTGAAGCTGCTAAGCTCTTTATACAAGAGTCTAGCTCTAATACCGCTTATTACCAAGTGGCCTCAATAATCAAGAGGGGGTGAATTGAGTATGTAAAACAAGCTGGCAAATCTTTCGCAAATCGTTTGATAAACAATTTTCGTTGAAGCTATTTGATGATTAGAGATGATTGGATATATGAGATAAAAACTTTTACTTATAAATGCAATAACCAAAGGGAACAATATTCAAGCAATTCAATAAAACAATGCTCAATGTAAAGAGAAAGGTTTAGAGAAAACAAACACAATGATTTATCCTGGTTCGATCATCAATCCACTTGTGATCTACGTCCAGTCCTCAAGCAACCGCTAGAGATTTTCCACTATTTCTTCAAGCTTCAATAGGTGCTTGACAACCTTTACAACCTTGAGCACTCAATGTAACACCCTTTGGGATGTCACATTTTGAGATAAAAAAAATAAAGATAATAAATATTACCCAAGTTATAAAATAAATATTATAATTAGTACGTATATTTTGTTTATAAAACTTATAAATTACAACACATCACCGCATCTATACAACGTTACCATACATACCAAAACATTTACAACTATTGCAAAAGATAAAACATAAGTTTTATATACAGTACAACATCAAAAAGCAAAAAGTGCCCAAGTGCACATCATGGATATCTAGTTCACTGGGGAATCATTCCTAGATAACTCTTCAGGTGACAGATAACCAAGATGTCTCACAACAGTTCTACGAGCAGGGATCCGGGCTGCTCTACGGATGGGAGTCCGGGCTGTAGATACCACACTATTTTCATTGGGAACATGGAAAAGTCCATTCCAATGACGTCGGATCTTCAAAGGCAACTCTAACTGTACATACAAGTCAAAAGTAACTACAGGATCAGCATCATATTCCGGACGCAAAGATAAAGTAATAGTCCCCATATACACCACAACATTGTTTTCTTCACGAGTACGCCAACCTTCTATTCCTCTATGGAACTCTATTCTTACAAAACCTAAGAATCCTGGCGTAGTCATCTTCTTTGAGTCAATTCAACTGGTACGAATGATCTGAAGGCTCCAAATACTCAGACTGGAAATCTGTAGATTGTGGCTCCTCCTCTACATGATATTCACTGCCTAATACTTGTTCTTCAATCTCTTCATTTTCGTCTATATATATATATAACACAATAATACAAACAACACATACAACAACAAAGAGGTAAGACAACCCAATATATCACAAGTGTGGCGCATAAGAAAACGACAATACAACGAAAATAGCAATTAATATCAACACAGATAATAAACATTAACAATAACTAATTATGGAAAAGAATAGAATCCATCACAATAAATTATAGATACACGATAATATGCTAAAACCATAAAATAACTCATTCCTACTCCATGGAGCTATAACACACACAACGATATCAGAGAGAATGATTTGAAAGTTCTAATAGTACTACCCAGTCAGCTATTGCACTGTCCACCCTTTGTGTCTATAGCTTGACTACCCCGACCAGTTATTGCACTGTCAGCACTTTGTGTCTATAGCTTGGCTACCCCGAACAGCTATTGCACTGTCAGCACTTTGTGTCTATAACTGATCGTTGTGATTGCTATTGCACTGTTAACACTTTGTGTCTATAGCCCACTAAAACATCATGGCGTAGTACACAATCAAAACATCGTGTAACTATAGGTAGTTAAAATAGTCCTCTCAAATCTCGATTAAGTATAGTGCTTGTCGAGAACACTAGTGTGTTACCACATACCACGGCCCAGAAGGAGCTACCTCCTGTCCACATATGGAGTAATGCACACCAATGCCTCCAAGTCCATATCAGAAATGAACCCACTACGCTCATCACATCGACAACACGATGTTATTCATCTCGTCAATCAAATCACCAATTCGTAAATTGGCACGACTCAGTGCATGAACAAAACAATAATTATCAAAACGTCCTCAAGTCTCAAATAATTACAGAAATGTCATCAATTCTCAATTATATTCAAAAATGCCATCAAACCCTCATTATTTATGAAAATGCCCTCAATGGCAACAATAATTATGTAAATGCTCTCAGTGGCACAAATCTCAAAACACAGTACGCTCCCACTTGGCGCAATATATTTTCCATATATTCGGGTCCACCATTTTGGCCCAACAGTAAAATTTACTGTTCTCATCAATCGTGTAAAATTTTTATTGCGTTTTTAAAATCCTGATATTTTCCTTAAATAAACAGTTTATTTTTCTAGCAGAAAAATTTATTAAATAGTTTAAAACTGCTTAAAATATTTTTCAAGTAACTGTAAAATATTTTTGCATTAATGTAAATACGAACAACATTTAAACATTATTAATTCCATTAAATACCCTTAAACACTCTTTGAAATTAATTTAAAAACATCCAAAATCCACTTTTCAGGGTTATGACCGAACCTAGGGTGTTGTATTCTTTGGAATACTCATGCATTTCTAACATTAAACTAATACATACAAAATAAAAAAAAACTAGCAACATTATAAAATTAGCAAATCCAATTAACAATACAAAGCATACATGGAAAAATCATTACAATCCACATATAAAAGAATCCTTATGGATTCTACAACACACAAAATTCCATTTTCTTACTACCACTCAAGAATAATTAGGTTATAGTCTTCCTCTTACCTTAAAATGAAGAAAATTCTTCTTTTATCCTTCCTTGGAATTTCGGTTTTTAGCTCCTTCAAATACCTAAGAAAATAAATAAAATTTTCTAAGAGTTACTACTAGAAAAGAAAACCATACCATGGATCAATCATGGCTTGGAAACTTCAAAATAAAAATAGAAAGGAAAAACAATGAGTTTTACCTTTAAGGAAGAAACTTCAAGATGAACATTCAAGCTTGCAAATGATGAAATTTGCAAAAACCTCCAACTAGAGATGAGTTTGGGTAGATGTTTAGAGTTAGAAAAACAAAGAAGGAAAATTTTTAAGTGAGTGGATGGTATATTGAAGAGCTTGGTCGAATAGAGAGAAGAAAATGGAAGAAGAAAGGCACATGGAGTCTTGGTATTTTTGGGAGAGAAAATGGAAGGCTTTTACGTAATATTGGTGAAAATAAAAGTGAAGAATGCCTAACCAAGTGCTCATTGTGAGTGGACTTTGAGTGAGGCTAAATGATTGAATTTTGCATGGAAATCATCCTAGCCATCCATCCATTCAATGGCTAAGATGAGATCTTGTTGGAGTACTCAAGAAGCCTTGTAAACTTGTCCTCCATGCCTCCAAATTCTATTTGAAACCGTGGGCCCAAGGCCAATTAGTGGCTTCATTTTGTTTTAATTCAAGGTTAATTAGTTTCTAATTAGGTAGCTAATTAATTAGGTTTAATTTCCTAACTAATCTTAATTAATTATCTAATTATATAACTAATTAATTGAACATATAATTACATGTTTTATAATTTTTTTAAAACAATATTAGCACATCTAATTATTAGTTAGATTATAATTACTTACTAACTAAGCTTGTTTAATTAGTTTGCTAATTAGGTAATTAAGCTTGTCAAATTAAGCTTAATTAGCTACTAACCCAAAGTCAAGCCTACATCTTTTGACTTAATCCTAACCATTGATTTCATCTCTAATTTCTATCCATTGATTAGATCTATGGCCATGATCAAAACTTGCTCACCAAGTTTACATCCTAACCATTCATCTAAGCTTGCTCACCAAGCTTGAATCCTAACCATTCATCTAAGCTTGCTCACCAAGCTTGAATCCTAACCATTCAACTAAGCTTAGAAATTTCTACAAATCAAAATCATTGATCGCTTTACTACACGTGGGTCCCACAATCTTTTTAAAGACCCGTGATCATTTTTAAACAGCTTTTCTCTTGTTTTTTGAGACAAAAAGAGGGTATTGTAAAATAAAATAACATTATAATAATATAAAAATTTTTATTGCACGCTTAAATCCTAAAAATTACGAAACTAATAGATATATCAATCGAATCGGGTTTAGTAAGATCCCCCAAATTTCTAATTAATTAAAATAATATTTTTCCCACTTTAAAATTTTTATTTCCTTGGCTCGAACAAATCACATACAACAATCAAATACACTCACGAAACAGTCAAATTCAGTTTACTACTCATAGAAATTACAAAACAGTATATTGGGGATGCAATTGTCATTTATCTTAAAGTTAAAAAAATTCAGGGTGTTACAACTCTCCCAAATAAACAAAAATTTCGTGCTCGAAATGTATCGTACCTTAAAACAATTGAGGGTATTGCTCCCTCATCTTATCCTCCAATTCCCAGGTAGCATCACCTGTCACATGCGTTCCATATGACTTTGACCAAGCCTTAATCATCTTTCCTCGAAGTCGCTTCACTTTTCTGTCTTCAATCCTTACAGGGAGTGTCTCGTACGTCAGATTCTCCTTTAACTGTACTTCATCAGGTTGTATCACATGTGTCGGATCTGGAATATACTTCTTTAATTGGGACACATGAAACACATTATGCAGATTAGACAAAAACGGCAGTAAGGCAACTTGATAAGCTACAGGACCTATCCTACGTATAATCTGATAAGGCCCAATAAACTTAGGCGTAAGCTTCTTAGACTTGATAGCTCTTCCAATACCAGTCGTAGGAGTCACCCTCAAAAATACATGCTCGCCTTCATCGAATTCCAAGGGTCGCCTTCTTCTATCAGTATAGCTCTTTTGTCTACTTTGAGTAGTTCTCATCTTTTCTTGGATCATTTTCACCTTCTCTGTAGTCTGTTGCACTAACTCTGGTCCAATAGTCATACTTTCACCGTCTTGATACCAACACAAAGGTGTTCGGTATCGTCGTCCATACAACGCTTCATAGGGTGCCATCCCTATACTTGCGTGAAAACTATTGTTGTAGGTGAATTCTATCAAAGATAAAAATTCATCCCAACTCCCTTGTTGCTCCAGCACACAAGCACGCAACAGATCTTCTAAAGACTGTATAGTTCTTTCAGTTTGGCCATCAGTCTGTGGATGATAAGCAGAGCTTAAATGTAGTTTAGTCCCCATCGCTTCTTGTAGATTTGGCCAAAACCTTGATGTAAACCTTGGATCCCTATCAGAAATTATGGAAATAGGTACCCCATGTAATTTAACAATCTCATTGATATAGATTTGGGCTAATTTTTCCAATGAATACTTAATGTTAATGGGCAGGAAATGAGCTGACTTTGTAAGCCTATCAACTATAACCCATATTGAGTCATAACCTTTTCTTGTTCTTGGCAGTCCAGTAACGAAATCCATAGAAATACTGTCCCACTTCCATTCTGGAATAGAGAGCGGTTGTAACATTCCAGCTGGCCTCTGATGTTCCACTTTCGCTTTCTAACAAACTAAACAAGACGCCACACGTTCCGCTATGTCTCTTTTCATCCTTGGCCACCAAAACAATTTCTTTAAATCTTGATACATCTTAGTCATTCCTGGATGCAAACTTAAATTACTAGTATGGGCTTCATCCAATATTGCCGTCTTTAGTTCAGCATCGTTGGGTATACAAACTCTCCCTTGAAATCTTAAAATTCCATCCGATCCCTCTTCTACTGTTGCCTTGTGACCTTGCTTTAACAGTTCTCTTTCATTTGCAAAAATACATCTTCCTCCTGTTTATCTCGAATTATATTAAGCAAGTCATTTAAGATTACCATTCTGCCTAAACGAATCTTCCCAGGCACTAATTCCACTGATACTTCTAAATTTCTGAACTCGTTGAGTAATTCCTCTTCCTTTATCATCATTGTAGAAACACTAAGTACTTTTCTACTTAGAGCATCTGCTACCACATTAGCTTTTCCCGGATGATATTGGAGTTGAAAATCATAATCTTTGAGAAACTCAAGCCATCGTCTTTGTCTCATATTCAATTCTTTACGATCAAACAAGTATTTCAAACTCTTATGATCACTAAAGACATTGAACATGGCTCCATACGATAATGCCTCCATATCTTTAATGCAAACACCACCGTTGCTAATTCCAAATCATGGGTTGGGTAATTCCTCTCATGAACCTTCAATTGCCTCGAAGCATAAGCTACCACATTTCGGTCTTGCATCAGCACGCATCCCAATCCTTGATACGAAGCATCACAGTACACATCAAAAGATCTGTTAGGATCTGGTAAGATCAACACTGGTGCAATTGTTAGCTTTTTCTTCAACTCTTGAAAACTGGCTTCACATTCATCCGTCCATTCAAAAGATTGACTTTTCCTTGTAAGTTATGTAAGTGGTCCAACGATCTTAGAAAAACCTTCTATGAATCTTCGATAATATCCGGCCAATCTAACAAAACTTCGGACTTCGGTTACTGTTTTAGGTCTTTCCCATTGCAAAATAGTTTCTATCTTGGATGGATCCACTGCAATACCTTCTTTAGAAATTACGTGACCTAGGAATTGCACTTTTTCCAACCAAAATTCACATTTAGCCAACTTTGCATACAACTGCTTGTCCTTCAAAACCTGAAGAACTATACCGAGGTGTTCGGCATGCTCTTCTTTAGACCGAGAATAGATTAGAATGTCATCTATAAAGACAACAACAAATCTATCAAGATACGGGTGAAAAATCCTATTCACATAATCCATGAATATAGCAGGAGCATTTGTCACTCCAAAAGGCATAACTTGATATTCATAATGCCCATAACGAGTTCGGAAGGCAAATTTGTTTTTAGGCACATCCTCCGTCTTAACACGGATTTGATGGTAACCTCGATCTCGGATCTATTTTAGAGAATACTTCGCTCCTTCAACCGGTCCATCAAATCATCAATCCATGGGGGTGGATATTTATTCTTTATGGTGACCTTATTCAGCTGACGATAGTCCACACAGAGTCGAGAAGTTCCATCCTTCTTCTTGACTAGAAGCACTGGTGCTCCCTATGGTGATACACTCGGTCGCACAAACTGCTTCTCCAATAATTCCTCCAATTGCTTTTTCAATTCCATCAACTCTCGGTGGTGACATTCGATACGGTGCAATTGAAATAGGACTGTTCCGGTACCAAATCGATAGAAAATTTGATTTCCCTTTCACGGCAAACCAGGTACATTATCTGGAAAAACTTCTGGAAATTCATTGACAACAGAATAGTATGTACATCTTTCTCATTTTCAACTTTTAGAGAAGATAATAATACAAATCCCCGCGCTCCATTTCTCAAAGAACGTCTTAGCTTTAACAACAGTCAAGAATCCAGAGTTTTCTTCCTTCTAAAAGACTATGGATTTAATTGCACAATTTATCGATATGGTTAGAAGATAACCAATCCATTCCGAATATCACATCTATCTCTATCAGGGCCAAGCAAATCAAGTTGACTATAAACATACGGTCCTTCACAATAACAGGACAATCCAAACATATTTTGGATGTGACTACAGTTTAGTAGTTAGTGTAGAAACAACCAATGGAAAATCCAAAGAAGACACGGGCGCTTTAATCTCTCAACACAACTATAGGCAATAAAAGAATGTGTTGCACCTGAATCATACAAGACAATCAAAGGCTTACCTCCTATGGTTCCTTCCCTTGAATAAGATTGTCGAATGAGAAACTTCGGTTCTGTCATAGTATAGACTCGTCCTCCTGGATCTTGGTTGATTTGCCCGAATGCTCTTCAATGCAGTTTCTTTTCCAACGAGGACAATCCTTAGAGAAATGTCCAGGTTGTCGACAATTGAAACAAATTGTCCCTTTAATTGGACATCCTGAAGAAATATGACCCTTTTTCCCACATTTGAAACATGTTGGTACAAACGCCGCTTTCTGACTAGGAGTAGTACTAGCAGAGCTTCCTCCAACAGTGGTCGTTGAAATTGGTTTCCCAATGGTCTCGAGTATGGCCTACGCTGAAACCGATTATTATGGCTGCTACCTCCCCTTTGAAATCTCATTGGTCCAAAATTACGAGTCCTTGGATCCCGTAACTGTTCCAATTCCTCCAATTGTGCACATATATCTACCAGAGCATGGAATTGAGTCATTTTCAAAGGCGACTCCTTGTCTTAACTCCACTCGCAATCCTTCTTCAAACTTCCTACATCGCCACTCATCATTTGGCCCGGTCCGAGCATAATCGAGAATTGAGACAAACTCTCAAATTTGGACGCATATCATGGATCATTATATTTCCTTGACGTAGACCAAGAAATTCTCTTTCCTTGGCATATCGAGCACTGGTAGGAAAATACTTATCCATAAACGCAGTAGAAAACACTTCCCAAGTTATCACAAAGGTGCCTTCACTTGCAACAACCGCGGTTCCTCTCCACCAACTTTCTCCGTCTCCTCTTAACATAAAGGTGGCATATGTTACCTTTTTGTCATCCGGGCATCCCATCCCTTCGAATATCTTTTCCACTCCCGTATCCATAAACTTACTTTCTCGATTGAACTCGCCTCTGAACTATGGCGGGTTACTACGTCTAAATTCGATAAATTTAGGGCATCCGCAGAGCATCTTCTTTGTTGAGTTGCTCTCTGGTTCTGCTGAGTTATTACCTCCGCCATCCGCTGCATAGCCTCTGCAGCATCGTGCTGTTGAGTTGCTCTCTGGTTCTGCTGAGTTATTACTTCCTTTCAGAAATAAATCACAGAGAATTCACACAACACAAGCACAAACAGACCCAACCACAACCCCTAAAGACTCTAACTTGGGCTCTGATACCAACTAATGTAACACCCTTTGGGATGTCACTTTTTGAGATAAAAAAAATAAAGATAATAAATATTACCCAAGTTATAAAATAAATATTATAATTAGTACGTATGTTTTGTTTATAAAACTTATAAATTACAACACATCACCGCATCTATACAACGTTACCATACATACCAAAACATTTACAACTATCGCAAAAAGATAAAACATAAGTTTTATATACAAGACAACATCAAAAAGCAAAAGTGCCCAAGTGCACATCATGGATATCTAGTTCACTTTGGGAATCATTCCTAGATAACTCTTCAAGTGACAGATAACCAGGATGTCTCACAACAGCTTCTACGAAAGCAGGGATCCGGTTGCTCTACGGACGGAGTCTGGGTCAGATACCACACTATTTTCATTGGGAACATGGAAAAGTCCATTCCAATGACGTCGGATCTTCAAAGGCAACTCTAACTGTACATACAAGTCAAAAGTAACTACAGGATCAAGATCATATTCCTGGACGCAAAGATAAAGTAATAGTCCCCATATACACCACAACATTGTTTTCTTCACGAGTACGCCAACCTTCTATTCCTCTATGGAACTCTATTCTTACAAAACCTAAGAATCCCGGCGTAGTCATCTTCTTTGAGTCAATTCAACCAAGATTTAATGATCCGAAGGCTCCAAATACTCGATCGAAATCAGAGATTGTGGCTCCTCCTCTACATGATATTCACCGCCTAATACTTGTTCTTCAATCTCTTCATTTTCGTCTATATATATATATAACACAATAATACAAACAACACATACAACAACAAAGAGGTAAGACAACCCAACATATCACAAGTGTGGCGCATAAGAAAACGACAATACAACAAAAATAGCAATTAATATCAACACAGATAATAAACATTAACACTAACTAATTATGGAAAAGAATAGAATCCATCACAATAAATTATAGATACACGATAATATGCTAAAACCATAAAATAACTCATTCCTACTCCATGGAGCTATAACACACACAACGATATCAGAGAGAATGATTTGAAAGTTCTAATAGTACTTGCCCACAATCACTATTCAGACTTGTCCACCCTTTGTGTCTATAGCTTGACTACCCCGACTTGACCTATTGCACTTGTCAAAGACTTTTGTGTCTATAGTTTGGCTACCCCGACCAGCTATTGCCTTGTCAAGACTTTGTGTCTATAATCGATCGTTGTGATTGCTATTGCACTGTTAACACTTTGTGTCTATAGCCCACTAAAACACCATGGCGTAGTACACAATCAAAACATCGTGTAACTACAAAGTGCTTAAAATAGTCCTCTCAAATCTCGATTAAGTATAGTGCTTGTCGAGAACACTAGTGTGTTACCACGTACCACGGCCCAAAAGGAGCTACCTCCTGTCCACATATGGAGTAATGCACACCAATGCCTCCAAGTCCATATCAGAAATGAACCCACTACGCTCATCACATCAACAACACGATGTTATTCATCTCGTCAATCAAATCACCAATTCGTAAATTGGCACGACTCAGTGCATGAACAAAACAATAATTACCAAAACGTCCTCAAGTCTCAAATAATTACAGAAATGTCATCAATTCTTAATTATTTACAAAAATGCCATCAAACCCTCATTATTTACGAAAATGCCCTCAATGGCAACAATAATTATGTAAATGCTCTCAGTGGCACAAATCTCAAAACACAGTACGCTCCCACTTGGTGCAATATATTTTCCATATATCCGGGTCCACCATTTTGGCCCAACAGTAAAATTTACTGTTCTCATCAATCGTGTAAAATTTTTATTGCGTTTTTAAAATCCTGATATTTTCCTTAAATAAATGTTTATTTTTCTAACGAAAAAATTTATTAAATAGTTTAAAATCGCTTAAAATATTTTTCAAGTAATCAGTAAAATTTTTGCATTAATGTAAATACGAACAACATTTAAACATTATTAATTCCATTAAATACCCTTAAACACTCTTTGAAATTAATTTAAAAACATCCAAAATCCACTTTTCGTGGTTATGACCGAACCTAGGGTGTTGTATTCTTTGGAATACTCATGCATTTCTAACATTAAACTAATACATACAAAATAAAAAAAAACTAGCAACATTATAAAATTAGCAAATCCAATTAACAATACAAAGCATACATGGAAAAATCATTACAATCCACATATAAAAGAATCCTTATGGATTCTACAACACACAAAATTCCATTTTCTTACTACCACTCAAGAATAATTAGGTTATAGTCTTCCTCTTTACCTTAAAATGAAGAAAATTCTTCTTTTATCCTTCCTTGGAATTTCGCTTTTAGCTCCTTCAAATACCTAAGAAAATAAATAAAATTTTCTAAGAGTTACTACTAGAAAAGAAAACCATACCATGGATCAATCATGGCTTGGAAACTTCAAAATAAAAATAGAAAGGAAAAACAATGAGTTTTACCTTTAAGGAAGAAACTTCAAGATGAACATTCAAGCTTGCAAATGATGAGATTTGCAAAAACCTCCAACTAGAGATGAGTTTGGGTAGATGTTTAGAGTTAGAAAAACAAAGAAGGAAAATTTTTAAGTGAGTGGATGGTATATTGAAGAGCTTGGTCGAATAGAGAGTAGAAAATGGAAGAAGAAAGGCACATGGAATCTTGGTATTTTTGGGAGAGAAAATGGAAGGCTTTTACGTAATATTGGTGAAAATAAAAGTGAAGAATGCCTAACCAAGTGTCATGTGTGAGTGGACTTTGAGTGAGGCTAAATGATTGAATTTTGCATGGAAATCATCCTAGCCATCCATCCATTCAATGGCTAAGATGAGATATTGTTGGAGTACTCAAGAAGCCTTGTAAACTTGTCCTCCAAGCCTCCAAATTCTCGCCGCTAAACCGTGTGGCCCAAGGCCAATTAGTGGCTTCATTTTGTTTTAATTCAAGGTTAATTAGTTTCTAATTAGGTAGCTAATTAATTAGGTTTAATTTCCTAACTAATCTTAATTAATTATCTAAGTATATAACTAATTAATTGAACATATAATTACATGTTTTATAATTTTTTAAAACAATATTAGCACATCTAATTATTAGTTAGATTATAATTACTTACTAACTAAGCTTGTTTAATTAGTTTGCTAATTAGGTAATTAAGCTTGTCAAATTAAGCTTAATTAGCTACTAACCCAAAGTCAAGCCTACATCTTTTGACTTAATCCTAACCATTGATTTCATCTCTAATTTCTATCCATTAATTAGATCTATGGCCATGATCAAAACTTGCTCACCAAGTTTACATCCTAACCATTCATCTAAGCTTGCTCACCAAGCTTGAATCCTAACCATTCATCTAAGCTTGCTCACCAAGCTTGAATCCTAACCATTCATCTAAGCTTAGAAATTTCTACAGTCAAAATCACTGACTGCTTTACTACACGTGGGTCCCACAATCTTTTTAAAGACCCGTGATCATTTTTAAATGCTTTCTCTGTTTTTGAGACAAGATGGTATTGTAAAATAAAATAACATTATAATAATATAAAATTTTTTATTACACAGCTTAAATCCTAAAAATTACGAAACTAATAGATATATCAATCGAACTGGTTTAGTAAGATCCCCAAATTCTAATTAATTAAAATAATATTTTTTCGGTCAAAAAATTTTTATTTCCTTGGCTCGGAGCAAATCACATACAATAATCAAATACACTCACGAAACAGTCAAATTCAGTTTACTACTCATAGAAATTACAAAACAGTATATTGGGGACGCAATTGTCATTTATCTTAAAGTTAGAAAAATTCAGGGTGTTACACTCAACACTTTGGGATGCCTCACCTTTGTGCTTGAGCCTCTATGTTCAAGGGATACCTCACCCTTACAATTCTTGAGGGATACCTCACCCTCTCTAAACAAATTGTATAAGATTTAAATGGAAGAAACTCTCTCTAGAGCAGGTAATACAAATTGAAGAGCTATGGTATTTGGGATTCACACAAGTTGAAGCTCAAAACAGAGGATTTTGTGAAATAATGAGAGAAACTTGTTCTAATGCTCAGTAGTGATTTTTTAGAATGATAGTCTCTATTTTTCTAACCCCCCATTAAAGCCCAACATCCAAATTTATAGTTAAGGGCCATTTAGTGCCGTTGGAGGTAGATGAGAGCAATTAATGCTCAATAATATAGCCGTTACAAGCTTCTCTTTATTTTTCTAGAAAATAGACTAACCTGTTAGAAATGTGTCCTAATCGGTTAGGACAACACAAAAATGGTTTCTGTGGAAGGCTGCTAACCGATTAGAGCTCCAAGCTAATCGATTAGGACATAATCAGAATGGTTTCTGAGATAGAGAATAACCGGTTAGGACAAAAATATTTTGGCTTCTGAGAGTGAAAATAACCAGTTAGGTTTCTCACCTAATCGGTTAGGATAGTTTCAAGAATAAAGAGAATGGTTCTATTTTGTTAAATAACCGATTAGTCACTTTGCCTAATCGGTTAGGCATTTGAGAAATAACGAGGCAAAGCCTCTGTTTTAACAAACTAACCGATTAGGAGCTGGTCCTAATCGGTTAGGAGCCTTAGAATTTTGGCTCCTAATAGGACAGATAGTAGTTTTGTGTTTATTAAAAAAAACTGGTAAGTTCCCAAAAAGCCTTATTTCAATTTTGGCTCATACAAGGAGATTTACTTGAAAAAGGATATAAGATTTTAGAGAGGTGTTGCAAAAACCTTTTGATCCTAACTTAAAAAACCATTTTGCAAATTCATTTTAAGGAAGCATTTGAGCTTGAGGTGAATCCTTAATATACCTTTACACAAGATCTATGACCTACAATCTTGAGTTCCTTGTGACTTGATCATTGTGTTCCCATTGCTTTCTTGTTTGTCGACATCAAAACCATTTGCATCTAGTCAATGTTAATCACACTTTCTTTGTCCAATCCTCACTCTAGGCTATAGTATAAAGTTGTGTTCTTTATTATTTCCATATCATGGACTCCTAATTAAGTGTTTATTCATTTAATTAACTAAGTTCTAACTTGATACAAGTCTCATATTGAGTGCCCACTGAGGCCGTGAGCCTCCAAGGGACTAGAAAATCCAACCATTTTTCATCAATCTCAGTTACACGGCCATGTCAAATTACACGGCCTGCCCTACACGACCGTGTCCAATTACACGGCCTAGGCCGTGTACTTCTCTGGAAAAATAGGAAAATTCAGAACTTACCCGATTACCTAGCCGTGTCACATTACATGGCCTGGGCCGTGTACTCCGCTGCCTTGTGACGTGTGAGCTGTGTTTCCAATAGGAAACACGGCCTAGGCCGTGAAAAGCCACACGACCCGTGGATCTAGCACTAGAACCTTGAAATTATGCTTCCACAAGCCTCAAAATCAAATGGGTAAGAATCCCTTACCATTCAAATACATATCCAAGCATTTAGACATTTCAAATCCATCAAGATACACAATAACAGGCATAGAAAATCATACAACACATCCAAATCACAACATTATCAAAAATCACAAAAACAAAGTGAGCAACCCACAAATGGATTCCTTACCATCAACCCAAAAACGTGTTCCTCACCACCATGAGTGGTTGATGAGGTTAATTTCCCTCCTACCTCAAGAGACAACAAAGAAAGCAAGCTTCTTGATGCTTCCTTGCAAGATTTCATCCACTCCTACCAAGAAAACCCTAAGATAGTCAACTCACAAAATCAGCCACCAAAACTTGAAAAGAAGAGTCCTTGATCACAATGGTGACCAAGGGTCACAAAAATGGGAGGAGAAAAAGAAGAAAGTCAAGGACTTTACCTCAAAGTTTCAAGCTTTAGGGCTTGATGGAAAATGATGGAGATGGATGAATCAAATAATGCTCACCAAAGGGAAAGGCTTCAAGTTGATGAGAGGCGAAAAAATTCTAGATTGGCTTGAGCAAATGAGCTTGAGTGGCCATTAATGGTGGTTTAGTCGTGTGGATAGAGAAGGAGGAAGAGGAGAGAATGTGATAGAGAAGAGAGAAAACGTGAGAGAGAAATGAAAGGTAGAGAGAAAAGTGATAAAAACCTTTTAAAATTGGAAAAGTGAAGAGTAAATGAGTGTTAGATGAAAAGATGATGACTTTGGTCATCTTTTTCTCTTCATGGTCATGTAGCCCACATGGGAGGAGAGAGAATGTGAAGCTTCCTTGATAAGCTTGGTAGAAAGTTTCCTTGAAGCTTGGTAGGAAGTTTCCTTGAAAGCTTTGCACACTTTTTGATAAAGTAAAGGGTGATGATGTCACTTAGATGATATCATAAAAGTAACTACATAGAAATAATCTACTAGAGCTATTATCCAGTGGACAAAAGTTACAGTTAGTAGAAATAATATTTTATTATCCCACAGATAATAAAATATACTGTGATTTTATTTATCAGATAAAATCTCAAAAAACAAAAATCTCGTAAACTATGCCCGGTCTCGGGTTTAGTAAGATCCCCCGTCGACGCTTCCATAGTTCAAAGTTTTCCGACCTTAGGGAAAATATTTCATTTTCCTGGCCCAGCTCAGTGGGCACGTAAATAAAAAAAATTTAAAAAAATAAATAATTCAAACAATTCCAAAAAAATTTTTAAAAATCACAAATATTATAAAACGAATATATATCATAAAATAAGTGATTTTTCGAGGTGTTACATCAAGCAAATTCATACTCACCTTGATCAAATAGCAACTCATTCTAAGATGCTTGAAACTCAAATAGCTCAATAAGCAAGCTTGTTCAACATGGTACAGGGGCAAATCCCAAGTCAACTGGAGACAAACCCAAAGGAGCAAGCAAATGCAATTTTCTTGAGAAGTGGCAATCAAGTTAAAAGCCCCACAAGGGAAGAAAAACATGAAGATGAGAAATCCCAAGGAAAGGAAGAGAAGCAAGAAAAGAGCGAGGCCAAGAAAGAAGAAGAAGAAAGCACTACAAGGTATGTTTCTCCACCAACATATGTTCCACCTTTGCCCTTCCCACAAAAATCTCAAAGGGCGAAGCTTGATCAGCAATTTGAAAAGTTTTTGGAGGTTCTTAAAAAGTTGTATATAAACATTCTTTTTACGGAAGTGCTCTCTCAAATGCCCACCTATGCTAAATTCTTGAAAGAGTTCCTCTCTAATAAGAGGAAGCTTGAGGATTATGAAATTATTGCTTTAAATTAGGAATGCAGTGCACTCATTCAGAACAAGCTTCCTCCTAAGCTTAAGGATCCAAGTAGCTTCTCTATTTTGTGCTCGATTGGGACCATCCAATTAAAAAGGCTTTATGTGACCTTAGGGCAAGTGTGAGTTTGATGCCCATTTTCCTTTGCAAGAAACTTAATATTGGGGAGCTCAAACCGACCACCATCTCTCTTCAACTAGCTGATAGGTAAATCAAACGTCCTATTGGCATACTAGAGAATGTCCCCTTGAAGGTTGGTAAGTTTTATATGCCGATGGATTTTGTTATGCTTGACATGGATGCTGATGATAAAATGCCGATCATACTTGGGCGTCCATTCCTCGCCACTGGAAGGGCAATCATTGATGTTCACGAAGGGAAATTGACTCTGCGATTGAATGATGAGGAAGTAGTTTTTGATGTTTCTAATTTTGAAAATAATTCTAATTCCTTAAATTCATGTAATCGCATAGATGCTACTAATGTTGTGGATAGTGTTGTGCTTTCAGGTGTGCAGGAATCAGTAACTAATGTTGTGCTAGAAAAGACCTTGCCCAAGGCTGCCACAAAATTTGAGAAGTCCAAGCCCTGCAAGAAATGACCTAAGAAGCAGAATGACAAGTGTGTCAAGAAGCGCGAATTTAAACTTGGGGATAAATTTCTTGTTAATAACTCGCTTCTACGTTTCTGTCCTAGTAAGTTATGGTCAAAATGGTCAGTGTGCTTGTGGTAAAGAAAGAATGTCATAAGACATTCTTGATAAATGGCCAGAGAGTGAAGCAATATGAAAAAGGAGTAGGGACTGAGCACCACTCCATTGACATCACCTAAGCATAGAACTAACCCATAGTCAAGCTAATGACTATAACTTAGCGCTTCTTGGGAGGCAACCCAATTTTTCTCTTTTTTTTTCTTATTTTGTTATTACTTATTTTACTGATTATCTTTTTTCTATTTTTTTTCGTAGATAGCTATTATTGAGTCGGCTTAAGTGCCTCCCTGAGTTCGGAGCCTTTGTAGGGGGTGTATATAGCTGTTGGCCGCCCAAAAGGATTTTTCTTTTCTTTCATTTAGTTTCTTTATTTTCGCATTTAGTTCTTACATTTTGTTTTTCAATTTTTGCTTTGTTTTTCTTGTGCAGTTTCAGACCCTATGTAGCTGCTCATAAAAACTAGATGTTTGAGTTTATGGTTACTGGCCTCTTTCTCCCACCCTTTCCCACCACCGTCATGATCTTGAGTTTCCATTTTCAGGGAAGTTTTGTTGTTCTTTGTACTATTACTTTTCTTGTTTAAATATTGAGGACAATGTTTCTTTCAAGTGTGGGGGGGAATTGTTGAGCACTTGTTCATTGCATTGAATCTAGCAGGAATTGTGTTAATTTCTTGGTTATTTCTGAGCTGATAGAAATTTGTTTGAGAGGGGAATCCACTACTATTTTTGAACTATTTTTTGTGCATGACAATTTTTTTCAATTGAATGTTGAAAATTTTAATATTTTATTTGGGAAATTAGCCATGTCTGCTTGCAATTTATTCTCTTTACTAACTTAAGCTAGAAAGTGGGTTTTGAGCCTTTATTGATTGGATTTTTTTCATTAACTAAATCCTTTATTTCTTCTGGAGTGAATTTTCTCTTAATTTTTGTGTGCTAGAACTTGATTTGATATCCTGTTAAGATTTTATTGATTCACATACTTACTTGAACATGATTAAGGCACCTAAGCTTATTCTTTCATGACTTCTAGAGTTGCATTGATAAATAATCCCTTAGTTGCCCAATTTGAGCCTGAAATTGATTTTTTTTATACCTTATTGATTAATCAGGTTGAATTTCTTCTGAGCAATTAATGTGGTAATTAAGAAGTCATAAAAAGGTTGTTTTTTATTTTAAAAAAAGAAGAATGAAATGATGAAAAGAAAAAAATAAAATAAAAAGGTTTGCTGGTGAAGAATTGTGAGAATAATTTGGTTGAAAAGTGAGAATTACCTTGCGCATTATGCTCTATTAATCATCTTTTCAACCTGATTCTGCTTAGTATAGATTTATCCATGAATATTCTTTACCATTTCTTATCTTTTTCCTACCTTTCATTATACCCTTAGCCCCGTTACAATCAGAGCAAGTCCTTTTAATTCTTGTTATGTATGTGAAATTAGAAGTGGAGATTGGATTGATAACCAAGCCTATGGTATTGCATTTTTCAAGAAAAATTTGAGTGATCTTTTTGTCCTTAAACACTTGATCGATGGAAAGATTAGTGATCTTAAATGGTTGGTAAAGAGAAAAGGTGCAAGATAGACTCAAGCCTCTAATTATATTAAGTGCTAAACTATCTTGCTTGATTAGATTTGACTACTGAGCTTAATTGAATTTTTAAATTGTGAAAATTTTCTTGATTCATGTTTCTTGATGTTGAGTTTAATCTTGTTTTTTATTCATATTCTTTGCTTGAGGACAAGCAAAGTTAAAGTGTGGGAGAATTTGATGTGTGGATAAAATACACACCTATTGTGCTTGATTTGAGGTAGATTTGGGTGTGCTTTGATGATTTATATTGGAATTTATGTCACATTTAATCTAATTATCCTTGGTATCTCATGATTGGTCTTTCTCTATGTTTTTAGGTCCAAAAGAGGTGTTTTAACATGGCTCTATGAAGCTTTGGATGGATTCATTGCAATGGAATTGAGCTCGAAATTTATATGGCCAAGATTTGTAGAGTTTTTGACCTTTGTGTGATATAATATGCATAACTTGAGCTACAGAAGTCAAAACATGGTGATTTTGGTGGAATTGGAAATCTAAGAAAAATATTTATAACTTTTATGAAGACCACTTATCAAAAAATAATGTTTTGAGTGATTAAAGAGTTAGACATGGCTGTGTCTCCAAGAGACACGACCGTGTCTCCCCTGAACGTGCAAATTACGCTATTCTTGAAGCTCACACGGTCGTGTCGAAGGGAGACACGGCCATGTGAATCCTTCTGACGCGAAAAAAGAGAAATTTTGCCCCCAAATCATTATAAATTGGGCAAAAACACCAAATCAAAGGAGACTTTTGGCTAGAGGCTTGTGTGACAACATGTTTTGAGAGGAGAAGCGCAAGGATTCGAAGGCGAAGGCTTTGAAGGCAAAAGCAAGACTCTTTGAAAATCAACCATTTAAGTTCTTTTCTCCATCTTCATCTTCCCATCTTTTCTTTTTGTTTATCAATCATGGTTATTTCTTTAATCCTTATTCTTGTTTGTGTTACAATGGCCATTAGCAGCTAAACCCTTTTTTCTAGAATTAGGATGAAACTCTTTATTTCCCTATTATGAATTGTAATTTTGATTCTTTGTTAATGAAATTATTGTTCTTGATTCATTCTTGGTATGCTTAATGCTTGTGATATGTTGCACGCCATATTTAGATGATTTTAGGCTTTAGGTGAAGGATCGAAAGATGAAATCTAATTGCTTGATAATCCAAGAATTGAACTTAGGAATTGAGGCCTAGACATAGGCTTAAATCCTTTGAGGTGTAAACGATTGTCATGAATCTTAATTGGTTGAAACTTGGATTAATTGCCATCAGAATAGGGTTAGTGAAGTTTTAGCATATTTTTAGTGCCAAGAAATTGGGCTTTAAATAATTTAGGACAAATGGTCTTCAAGAACAAAATTGAACATTAACAAAGATAGGATTACAATTTATCGTAGGGGGTAGTGTAGTGGATTTCGAATCCTAGAGCTTTAAATCCTTGTTAAATCTCATCTTTCCTAGTTTTAATTATTTACTTTATTGTTTTGCTTTTCATATTAATTTTCATTTGAACCTTTTTCCATCAATTTTATTTGCTTAAACAATCAAAATAGCCATAAGAGTTAGTAATCAATCGATCCTCATGGGAACGATCTTTATTTACTACTTGTACGATCCGTGCGCTTGCAAAAAATCCACAACAGAGTTTCCTTCACTAAATCTCATAAATGCACAATACTAAATAGTGTGATCTAATCTGATAGCTTACATACCGTTAGATATAAATAACTGCCCATATAATTGTAAATACCAACAGCAATAGACAATGCTTATACAACTATTTGTAAATGCAATGAGAATGATATGCAATATGATTATGCCTAAGAAGATCCTAAAGATATGCTCATGCACTATTTTGTTTTGAAATATATGCAGAGGTTTATTTTGAAAACAAAGATATTCATTAGGAACTGGTTCAGTAGATCATCCTGTGGTAAATAGAGCAAAAACTTATCCTCACATCATACGTATCCTAGCACGCTGAGAAGTTCGGGTTAAATCCCTATTCAAAAGAACCTTACAGACTCCCCACTTATCTCCTTTGGCCTTGGCACTATCAAGATATCAGAGTTATGTCCTTCCTCAAAAGAGTCTTTCAAACACCCATCTATCTCCCTTGGCCTCGACGAATGGACATCAAAGGATACTCACTAAGATTAATACTACTAGACCATTTTCATAGACATACATACAATCATTCTTACATACTTAGGTCATATAAGATCTAGGCATGTTTTACTATAAATGTTGACTTCTCATGTTTACCCCCTTATAGATAGGAAAACTAAAATTTCCACACTACATGCAACCCTAGCACTTGGTTAGGAATACTTGTTCCCTTAGGAACTTCTTGACTCCCTTCCTTCTTGGCTAAATGACCTCACGTCATATAAGTCACATTAAAAGATAGACAATGCCAACATATCCTAGTTTACTTATATCTAACACCCCTCATCATCACATCTATAGTGAAGCTAAGTAACAATAAGTTACCATAGGTGATAGATATTTATCTATAGCAAATCATTACTCTTTGGTTGCACTAAGGTTCTTAGCTTTAACATACATACTAGATTAACTAACTAGTGTGTGAAAGGCATAGCGTTATGTTTACTTCTTACATAAACACTACCTTAACATTCCTATAGACTCAACTCATCCTAGTGAAAGAGTTTATCTTAGCTAATGCTTCATTCCAACCTTACTTAAGGAAACAAATGAGAATTTCTCTAGAACTTTACATATCCAACTACTCTCATGGATATGACAAGCTTACTAAACTCAACTCATCCTTTTGTGTATTCTACAATGTACAAGGTTCCATTTAACTAGAGACTTAGTATATAACATTCCCTCTTCGAAACTAAATACATAATCTTATCTCCATTCAAGTGAATTTAACTCAAGAGTGGTTCTTACTTACAACTCTTTGTTGCTTAAGGTTCTAGATACATTTCCAAGGTAATCCACTACTCTTGGATATCCTAAGGCTCATACCTTCCTTATTCTTACTAGAGTAAACCCTACAATTCATCCTATTATACTTGTCTCCATTGCACCATCTCATCGCATCTTGAATGATATCTAATGCAACACTAGGCTGCCTAAGGTGCTATGTCCTTACCTAAGGCAATCCTTCACTTTTGAATGCTCAAAGACATACTTACTAGATGATAGTTTTCTTTTTGAACTATCCCCATTTGTGTCGTAACACATCTTAGGAAACATATACTAACGATCTCATCTAGCCAAGAACTTCAAAACATCATAATGACATTTTTAATAAGTTTGGGCCTCATGTTGTGGCATAACTCTAGGCACGCCGCAGTGCCACACAGCTCACGCCGCGGAGCACGCAGCAAAATCGACCTCACGCTACGGCGTGACCTTCTCATGCTGTGGCAATCAAAGTCAGTTCATCTTCACACCGTAGCACGGTGTCTCTCACGTTGCGGCACGCATGGCAGAATCGTGGCACTGCTCCCATGGTTCAATCTTACTTCCAGTCATCTAAAATTGGTTTCTTGGTGATTTCTAACACTCATCCATACCCCTAAACTTGTTATAACTTAATTACAACCTATAGATTCTCTAAGGAAAATATCTAGGTCCAAATCACATAACTCTAACCATTGTCTAATTCTTAAATCTATGGATCCTAATGGTTGACCTTGAGCCATAAATGACTATCTTACACTTACTAAGCTTAAACTAACTTAACCTAATCCTTGGAATTAATAATCAAGCCAAGAATTCAAATTTGGCTCTCTGAACCCGTATTTCTACTGAAAATCACAAACCTCATTCAATGAGAATCAAATAGGAGAATGATGAATAGAAACCCCTTATTTCTTGAAGAAGATGAAGATCTTGAAGCCTGATCCTCTTGCTCTTGCTTTTCCTCTCCTCCTTCTCCTTCTCTTTCTTCTTCTTCCTTTCTCCCCCTTTCTCTCTTCTCTGTTTCTTTGTTTCTCTTCTCAACTGAGAGAAATGAAAGAAATAAGGAAGAGGAAACCAACTTGAGTTCCTGTGCTAGAACTCATATCTGCTAAGGACACCCAAATTATACAAATTCAAGTTTTTCAGCTTCTAATAACTTTAGAATAAATACTAAGATTCATCTAAATTTTTGTTCCATCATTTTCATGGTTTTCCATATCTATTGCTAGCCAATTCGGCATCAAAACCACAACCAGTATGCCTAAAAATACCAAACTAACTCAAATTCTCTTGAAACTTTATCACACCTTGTTTCATACATTTGTGACCTAAAAATAACTTATCCATATTTATTTTTCTCATCTAAGCATTTTATGTCTTTTTCTGAGTCATTTTAAGCTATTTTTCAACTTCTGTGTTGCAACTAAGTGCCTAAATAAACTCAACTTATCACAAAACTCCAAAGGCATGTTAAGCAAGTAATATGCTACTTTTTGTAACCATATACAAATCTAACATGTTACAAAGGGTATTATACTATTTGGGTTATAGTGGACAGGTTAACAAAGTTTGTGCATTTTTTGGCCATAAAAGCTAATTATTCATTGGAAAAGTTAGCTCAATTGTACATCCAAGAAATAGTAAGATTGCATGGTGTCCCCTCGAGTATAGTATCGGATAGGGATCCTAGTATCACATCTAGATTTTGGGGAACCATGCAAAAACCATTTGGAACTAAATTGAATTTCAGTACAGTTTATTATCTACAAACAGATAGGCAAATTGAGAGAACTATCTAGACCCTTGAAGACATGCTTAGAGCTTGTGTTAGAACAACAGGTAATTGGGATAGGTTCTTACCTTTGATAGAATTTTCCTACAACAGTGGTTATCATTCCAGCATAGGTATGGCACCTTATGAAGCCTTGTATGGTAGGAAGTGTAAGTCGCCTCTATGTTGATATGAAATAGGAGAACAAGTCATCCTAGGTCTAGAATTAGTACAAGAAACTATAGAGCAGATTAAAAGGATCAAGGATAGGTTTTTAGTTGCCCAAAGTAGGCAGAAGAGTTGTAACATCTCAAAAATTATTTATTTCATCATAAATAGTCATTTTATAATATTTATGATTTTTGAGAATTTTTTAGGATTTTTTCAAAAATGTCAAATATTTTAATATATTCTTTATTTTGCGTGCACACTGAGCAGAGCCAGTGTAACACTCCAGAAATTATTTGTTTTATAATGAATAGTTATTTTTTATTATTTGTGATTTTTGAAAATTTTTGTGAATTTATCTAGAAACGTTGAATATTTTAATATATTTCTCATTTTACGTGCGCACTGAGCGGAGCTGAGAAAACGAAATATTTTCCTTGAGGCTGGAAAACCTTGAACTGTGGAAGCGTCGACAGGAGATCTTACTAAACCCAAGGTTGGGCACAGTTTACGAGGTTTACGTTTTTCAAAATTTTATCTGATAAATAAAATCTCTGTACGCAATATTAAATAAAATTTTACAGTACGCTCTATTATCCATTGAATAATTAATATTAGCTTTGTGCACTGTAATAATTATCCATTGGGTAATAGCTTGTAGTAAAATCCTAATTATCATATTATTTTAACTATTAAATCACATTATCTTATCCAAAGGTAATCTCTTTTATGTCTAATCAAATCCTCTTTATTGGAAATGCTCTCAAGCTTCTCAAGGAAGCTAAACTCTCTCCCTCTCTCCTCCCTCTCCCATGTGGCGTCCCGGGGCCGACGAGGGCGGGGAATGATTGCCGGTGCAATGAAGCACGGACAAGGAGCGGCTCCTAGCAGGCTTCTAGGCGGAGGGTCTGCATGAATGAACTGAATACGCACCGGAATGAAAGGGATTCAAAGACTATGCAGATATGCGACTGCATAGTTGAGGATGGCTTAAAGAAATTAATTTGGCATAATCATATCAGCAAGTTGCAACTTCTTTTCGGGAGCCTAGAACATAATAATTCCACGGTTAAGTGTGCTTGACCTGGAGCAATTGTGGATGGGTGACCTCCTGGGAAGTTTCCTAGGAAGCATGTGAGTGAGGACAAAGCATGTTGAAAAGACCCATGTTGGTTTGTGGAGACACTCATCAATCTTGCAGGTAGTCTCGGGTCGTTACATCCCACACGGTAGCAGCCCCTCATTTTGGAGCCAAGAATTGTGTTTCACTTAATTAACTTATCAATTCTAATTTCAAAAACCCAAAAAGTTCATTCACTTTTCTATCTACTTCTCTCTCTACCTTCATCTTCCTCTCATTTTTTTCCTCCTTCCCTCTACACATACCACACGGCCAGCCCTCTTCTCCACCCTCTACCATCACAAAATTTCTAATCAACTATATTTTCTTAATCTCCTTCATCATCTAAACACATCTCTAGTTGGAGATTTCTTGAAAAGGTCTCATTTTCACCATCTTCTTCTTCAAGCTTCAAGCTTGGAACTTTTGGGTGAGATTCTTATTTTCTCCTAACTCTTCTTCCATTTTCGTTTTTAACGTCTTCCTTGTGACCATTTATTTCTTATTTTTCAAGCTTTGGTATTAGTTTGATGAGATTGAAATTTCTAGGGTTTGTGGTGGAGTGAATCCGAATTTCACTTGGAGCTTCAAGGGAGTTCCATTGCTTATTTTCTTCTCTAGGTAAGAGGGAGATGATCCTCTCCAACCTCTCTTGGTAGTAGGAAAATTAATTTTGTATTGGTTGTGAGGAACTCTAGTTAGGGTTACTCTATTTGTTGTATGACTTTTATGACTATGTGTTGTTTGTAATTTGTTTGAGTTGTTTGGTTGATTGAATATGTATATTGATGTGCATGGATGAATTGGAAGCTTGAATGGAAGCAAAATGAACCTTGCCCTTTTCTAAGAGGCTCACGGCCATGAACCCAAATATTGGGTGTTCTTGGTGAAAATTTGTAACAAGTTGAAGATATGATTAATTAAAAGGATAACATGTAATTAATTGAATGAAAATTTGGGAATCCAAATCTTAGAGAGGCTCACGGCCTCTAGGGTTAATTATGGCTCAATCCATGCAACTTTATGCAACTATAACATTTAATTAATTAAGTGATTAAATAGTTAATAATGTAATGGAAGGAAATCAATTTGATAACCTAAATGGGATCTTTGAACCTAAGAAAAGAATAAGGATGTGTGAAACTTGGAAAGCCTTAGAATAATTTTCTAAGTAAATGTGACCAAATTTAAAGTAAGGAACTTAAAAAAAGAGAGAGAATTCCTCTAGAGAAGAATTTCATAAGAAATGCTAAATTAAAGTGAGACTTTGAGAATCATAAGACACTTAATTAAATAAGTTTTATTATGAATAAAGAGAATGACTAATTGAATTAGAGAAACAAGAATTAAGAGTGTAAGTGAGACTCTGAGAATCATAAGACACTTAATTAAATAAGTTTTATTATGAATAAAGAGAATGACTAATTGAATTAGAGAAATAAGAATTAAGAGTGTAAGTGAGACTTGGAGAATCATAAGACACATAATTAAATAAGTTTTATTATGAATAAAGAGAATGACTAATTGGATTAGAGAAACAAGAATTAGAAGTGTAAGTTAGACTTTGAGAATCATAAGACATTTAATTACATGAATCTTATTAAGGATAAAGAGAAGAACAATGATCAAACTTTATGAGACAATGGTATGTCCTAAATTAATTATGAATGATGACTTTGTTATCAAGCCCATGAGTGGGAACCAAATCTGTTGATGACTATTTTGGCTTATGATTTTAAAATGCATGATTCTTGAATTTGTATAATTGAGTTACTCTGAGAGAGCATGCACTGGCATCATTGTGCTATTGGGCCGACGAACTGGACCCTGGAAACATCAGATAGACTATTGAGTCAGATGAGATTTGATTTCATTGAATATACGTTTGAGCATCATACATTTATGGCGTTTTATGCCTAGGAGTGAATGAGAACTTATAGGATAGTGGGGGCTTGAATAGACCTGAGAGGACATCAGGGTACGGTGATTCACTTGTGATTATGCTATCACATTGTATACCCCTGGCCGTGAACATTATTGCAATGCACTGGTTGCCTGACAATACACTATTACTTTTTGTGGCCCGGCGTAGACTGTCTATTTAAGGGGGACAGATCTTCTGGGACGTTCATCTCTGAATCTTGTGTCTAACTCCATGGAGTAGGAAATGAGTACATTGTACATGAGAATAGTCAGCATACGCATTTTGCATATGCATGGTCATCATACATACTGTCATGGCATAGTTAATATTCATATATTGTGATGTACATTGTTGAATCACTTATCGATTGAAAATGTAATTATGCTTGTTGACTTGCGATATCTCTGTGATAATATGAATATGTTTATTATTCAGTAATATTCCTGTATTGACATGCTGTTATGTGCTTGTATTTAATATTGTTATATGTGAAAGGCATTATTGTCTTTCGTTGTGTTTCTTACTGTCATAATTGGTAATGGAGTTGGATATCTCACCTCTTGTATGCATTATCCTTGTCCTATGTAATTCTTGTTTAAAGACTATTGAGGGGACGAGGTTGACTCCTTCCGGATCTTTACTTGGTTCGATCTCTTATATTCGATAATGTCGTCAAGAAGGGGTTCTATTAGGTTCGTTAGGATTGTGTTCACTGGTGGCGCCAATGCGTGGCGAGTCGACTGGGTTGGAGAGCGTGTACGGCACGCTGGAGACCTGATCTTGACTGTGAGGAGGACTCGTGATGGAGACCCTATCCTGACTCTTACTACATCAGTGTATTTAGAGTTTGCTCTGCCTATTCGGGAGTTATGGGGTGATCCGCTTTACACCCCTAGAGACCACGAGGATTCGATGGCATTAGTTGTCAGGGCACCTGCTTGCGGGACTGCACTCTATCCTATTTTTGTGTCTTCAGGTGACCCGGGGGAGGATCCTGAGGTGGATCCGATGGAGTACCCAACTCCTTAGATGTGGATGACTTTATGGGTAGTTTATGTTTCCTTCTGTATTACTTATTTTAGGGTGTAATTTGAGTATACCTGTATTTTGAAGTCCAACTTGATGTATTTTATTTGGGCGGTATGTGAAATGCGCCTCGCTATGTATGCTTTAAATTAATTATCTAGTCCTATGAACTGTATTTTAAATTTTGGCTTGTCGAATTGTATGTGCTAATGACGGTTTATGTATTATTTCATCTGTGGCTCATATTTTCTGTATATACACAATCGTTTAATTTGGACAAATATTATTTGAAAGCTGTAGCATGCCAAAATTTAGTAACCGTGGTGTAATGACAATTGTGCCGTGGTTATTAAATCGAGGGGTGTTACATTAGGTGGTATCAGAGCTCAGTTCATCCTGTTGAGCCGGGGTATGGACTGACTATGCTTAGACATGTTAGAAGTTTCTTTGTATGTTTTTAAGCGAATAGAAGTTCTTTTAGTAAGAAGCTCAGCTGGTATGACTGGACTTGTCTAGGGTTTACTTGCATTTATACCTTTATTGTGTTACCTCTAGAATTGTTTGAGCCAATAGGTTAGAAATGGGTAGTTAAATAGGACTTGTAAGGTTTGTGGACTGAAGTGTCCAAGACGTTTTGGAGAGCTGAATTCTCTTAGGAAAAGACTATCTGGCGTAAGTATGGTTTGAGGAGCTGCTTAGAAGATAAAGACTTACAGGAGATCGCGCTATAGAAGGCAGAATGAAGGAGTTCAAGTTAGAGTTTTTTGGGTTTGTCTTGTTAGGTTGTGTGACTCTTTGTGTTTGATTTTCAAAAGGAGACAATAATGTTTGGATTGATTGCTTTTGAGTTTTCTTATGTTTTGATTTTGTTTGCCCTTGAAGGAAGGCAATGGCTCGGGGTAGACATAAGCGTGTGAATGCGGGGAATGACGATGATGGTGCAACTGCAGTAGCTGAAGTAATGTAAAGAACGGTTGATGTAACAACACACCAGGATCAAAGGGCCGCCCAGCAGCAGAAATTGGAAGTTGAGGTTCAGAATTTGTTGGAAGAAAGTCAATTTTGGGAAAACTCAAGATTGCCTAAGTTCCAAAGAAGGAACAGTAGAAACATCAATCAGCGTAAGTGGAAACCGTATTTGCGACGACCGAGGGAGCAACCGCAACAGCAAACGTATGAAGGAGGTGCGAGTGGTAGTAAATCTAATCCAATCATGGTGTCATTATCAAGGTGTAAGATGTATGGAAAGGACCACTTAACGAGGGACTGTACAATCGAATGAATAATTTGTTTCAAGTGCAGAAAGTAAGGACATGTGTTAAGGGATTATACTTTGCATGGGATGAAGCCTCCATGTGCGATCAAGGGGATAATTTGTTTCAAATGCAGAGAATTAGGACATGTGGCTAGGAACTGTACTTCGCAAAGGATGAAGCCTTACGTCGAAGATGTAAGCACCTCAAAATCTCACGAACAAGGGAAAGTTAATTCCTCCACCCAGACTGAAGACCGAAATGAAGAGAGGGATTGTGCTATAGTAGATAACCCTGTGATTCCATTATATAACTCTGGGGATAACCCATTTCCTTGTGATATATGATTGTATGAGTTTATTAGGATCGTTTATATCTTCGTCATCTTTTGACTAAGTTATTTCTATTTCTACTACTAAGAACATGTTGATAGTAGCCAAGTCGTTTAAATTATTTCTATGACTTGTTAAAGACTGAATCTTTCTGTTGATCTGATTTGTTTACTTCTTTTACAAATTAGTTGTAATGTTAACAAATGGATTGGTTATCTTCCAACCATATCCTGTTGAAATATTCCAATGAAATTTTAAGAGTTCATTTCTGGAATTGGGTTCTCTGTGTATTTACTTCCTTTCGACCCGAATAATATTATTCTCGTTTGTAAGCCTGCTCTCATTACACAAGTTTGTTTAAGACTATCCTATTGTTGTTAGAAATTAGAATCCTTTTTCCAATTCAATTATCTACTTTCTTCATGAATAGGCTTGATCTCAAGAAGGAGATTGGTCATTTTCTAAATGGGTCTTGTCATTCGGTTCCAACGAAAACTTAGTGTTTCTTGAGACAGAAATTCCTGGATTTGAACCCATGAAACTCATTCCTAAATTTTATCGAACCATATCATGTTCTTCGTCGGAAGGGTCCGGTAGTAAACCAAGTGACTTCCCTACTTTTTCCTTCTGATCATTATAATGTTTCTAGTACACTTCGACTGAGGAAATGTATTCCCGAATTTGAACCATAACAATGTTCCAAGTGCAGCACAACTAAGTGAGAACTTACCCTATGAGACATTTTGTTCGGATCAAGAAAAGATGGTTTGACAAATCAATTGAAGGACACCGCTGTTTTCTCCAAGATCAGCTTGTGTTCTAGACTATTATCAAGTCGTTTGAAGGTAGAATAATGTTTTCAAGATGGCTTTTCAGACACATTATGGGCACTACAAGTGTTTGGTAGCGCCATTCCGTGCAACGAACACGTCAGTAACATTCATCGATTTCATGAATAGGATCTTCTTCCCTGTTGAAAACAAATTTATCATTGTCTTTGTCGGTAACATTTTAATCTATTCTTAACGTTCAGAGGAGCGTACCAAACCTTTTGTTGTGATTCTTCAAATCCTGAAGAAGAATAAGGAGTTACGCAAGAAGCTGTCCAGGTGTGAGTTTCGGTTTGAGGCAATTTAACTTTTGAGTCACGTGATCTTTAAAAGAGGGGATTGTTGGAGATCCATCAAAAGTTGGAGCAGTTCTTCAATGAGAAAAACTGATGACTATAATGGAGATTCATAGCTAGATGGAATTAGTTGGTTAGTACGGGAGACTCATCGCAGAATTTTTCCAATATGGCAAGACTTCTCATCTGACTCATACGAGAGAGTCAAGTTTTGTATGGACTGATGCATACGGAGGAAATTTTCAAGGGTTGAAGAAACACTCAACTACCTCACCAGTGATGATTCTGCCTAATCTCGACGAACATTTTGAGATACCTACTGATGCCTTGCGTTAGATTTTGGAACGTGAGCTTGTGCAGATAGGAGGAGTAGTAGCGTGTGCTTCAAGACAACTGAAAGCATATGAGAAGAGTTACTTCTCACAAAAGCTCAAGGTTAGTCGTTGGCATTGCGTTAGAGATCTGGAAACATTCTGCGAGGAACAATATCCACGTGTATTCTAAGATAGATCAAATTTCGAGGATGAAATTTCTTTTTAGAATGGGAGAGTTGTAACATTCCGAAAATTATTTATTTCATCATAAATAGTCGTTTTATAATATTTATGATTTTTGAAAAATTTTCTGGATTTTTCTAGAAATGTCAAATATTTTAATATATTCCTCATTTTAAGTGCACACTGAGCAGAGTTAGTGTAATACTCCAGAAATTGTTTGTTTTATGATGAATAGTCAATTTCTAATATTTGTGATTTTTGAGAATTTTTGAGAATTTTTCTAGAAACGTTGAATATTTTAATATATTCCTTATTTTACGTGCGCACTGAGCGGAGTCGGGAAAACGAAATATTTTTCCTGAGGCTAGAAAACCTTGAACTGTGGAAGCGTCGACGGGGGATCTTACTAAACCCGAGGTCGGGCACAGTTTACGATATTTATATTTTTTTAGATTTTATCTGATAAATAAAATCTCTGTATGCACTGTTAAATAAAATTTTACAGTACACTCTATTATCCGTTGAATAATCAATGCTGGCTTTGTGCACTGTAACAATTACCCATTGGGTAATATCTTACAGTAAAATTCTAATTACCATATTATTTTAACTATTAAATCACATTATCTTATCCAAATGTAATCTCATTTATGTCTAATCAAATCCTCTTTATTGGAAATGCTCCCAAGCTTCTCAAGGAAGCTAAACTTTCTTCCTCTCTCCTCCCTCTCCCACATGGCAACAGCCCCCCATTTTGGAGCCAAGAATTGTGTTTCACTTAATTAACTTATCAATTCTAATTTCAAAAACCTAAAAAGTTCATTCACTTTTCTATCTACTTCTCTCTCTACCTTCATCTTCCTCTCATTTTTCTCCTTCTTCTCTCTACACATACCACATGGCCAGCCCTCTTCTCCACCCTCTTCTCCACCCTCTACCATCACAAAATTTCTAACCAACTACATTTTCTTAATCTCCTTCATCATCTAAACACATCTCTAGTTGGTGATTTCTTGAAAAGGTCCCATTTTCACCATCTTCTTCTTCAAGCTTCAAGCTTCAAGCTTGGAACTTTTGGGTGAGATTCTTGTTTTCTCCTAACTCTTCTTCCATTTTCGTTTTTAACGTCTTCCTTGTGACCATTTATTTCTTATTTTTCAAGCTTTGGTATTGGTTTGATGAGATTGAAATTTCTAGGGTTTGTGGTGGTGTGGATCCAAATTTCACTTGGAGCTTCAAGGGAGTTCCATTGCTTGTTTTCTTCTCTAGGTAAGAAGGAGATGATCCTCTCCAACCTCTCTTGGTAGTAGGGAACTTAATTTTGTATTGGATATGAGTAACTCTAGTTAGGGTTACTCTCTTTGTTGTATGACTTTTATGACTATGTGTTGTTTGTAATTTGTTTGAGTTGTTTGGTTGATTGAATATGTATATTGATGTGCTTGGATGAATTGGAAGCTTGAATGGAAGCAAAATGAACCTTGCCCTTTTCTAAGAGGCTCACGGCCATGAACCCAAATATTGGGTGTTCTTGGTGAAAATTTGTAACAAGTTGAAGATATGATTAATTAAAAGGATAACATGTAATTAATTGAATGAAAATTTAGGAATCCAAATCTTAGAAAGGCTCATGGCCTCTAGGGTTAATTATGGCTCAATCTATGCAACTTTATGCAACTATAACATTTAATTAATTAAGTGATTAAATAGTTAATAATGTAATGGAAGGAAATCAATTTGATAACCTAAAAGGAATCTTTGAACCTAAGAAAAGAATAAGGATGTGTGAAACTTGGAAAGCCTTAGAATAATTTTCTAAGTAAATGTGACCAAATTTAAAGTAAGGAACTTAACAAAAAGAGAGAATTCCTCTAGAGAAGAATTTAATAAGAAATGCTAAATTAAAGTGAGACTTTGAGAATCATAAGACACTTAATTAAATAAGTTTTATTATGAATAAAGAGAATGACTAATTGAATTATAGAAACAAGAATTAAGAGTGTAAGTGAAACTTTGAGAATCATGAGACACTTAATTAAATAAGTTTTACTATGAATAAAGAGAATGACTAATTGAATTACAGAAACAAGAATTAAGAGTGTAAGTGAGACTTTGAGAATCATAAGACACTTAATTAAATAAGTTTTATTATGAATAAAGAGAATGACTAATTGGATTAGAGAAATAAGAATTAAGAGTGTAAGTGAGACTCTGAGAATCATAAGACATTTAATTAAATGAATCTTATTAAGGACAAAGAGAAGAACAATGATAAAACTTTATGAGACAATGGTATGTCCTAAATTAATTATGAATGACGACTTTGTTATCGGCCCCATGAGTGGGACCCAAATCTATTGATGACTATTTTGGCTTATGATTTTAAAATGCATGATTCTTGAATTTGTATAATTGAGTTACTCTGAGAGAGCATACATTGGCATCATTGTGCATTTGGGCCGACGAACTGGACCCTGGAAACATCAGACTGTTGAGTCAGATGAGATTTGATTTCATTGATTATGCGTTTGAGCATCATACATTTATGGCGTTTTATGCCTAGGAGTGAATGAGAACTTACAGGATAGTGGGGCCTTGAATACACCTGAGAGGACATCAGGGCGCGGTGATTCAGTTGTGATTATGCTATCACATTGTATACCCCTGGCTGTGAACACTGTTGCAATGCACTGACTGCCTGATAATACACTATTGCTTTTCGTGGCCCGATATAGACTGTCTATTTAGGGGGGACAGATCTTCTGGGATGTTCATCTCCGAATCTTGTGTCTAGCTCCATGGAGTAGGAAACGAGTACATTGCACATGAGAACGGTCAACATACACATTGTGCATATGCATGGTCATCATACATATTGTCATGGCATAGTTAATATTCATATATTGTGATGTAGATTGTTGAATCACTTACCGATTGAAAATGTAATTATGCTTGTTGACTTGCGATATCTCTGTGATAATATGAATATGTTTATTTTTCTTTAATATTCCTGTATTAACATGCTATTATCTACCTGTACTTAATATTGTTATATGTGAAAGGCATTATTGTCTTTCATTGTGTTTTTTACTGCCATAATTGGTAATGGAGTTGGATATCTCACCTCTTGTATGCATTATCCTTGTCCTATGTAATTCTTGTTTAAAGAATGTTGAGGGGACGCGGTTGACTCTTTTCAAATCTTTACTTGGTTCGATCTCTTATATTCGATAATGTTATCAAGAAAGGGTTCTATTAGGTTCGTTAGGATTGTGTTCACTGGTGGCGCCAATGCGTTGCGAGTCGACTGGGCTGGAGAGTGTGTACGGTACGTTGGAGACCTGATCTTGACTGTGAGGAGGACTCATGATGGAGACCCTATCCTGACTCTTACTACTCCAGTGCATCTGGAGTTTGCTCTACCTATTCGGGAGTTTTGCGGTGATCCGCTTTACACCCCTAGAGACCACGTGGATTCGATGGCATCAGTTGTCAGGGCACCTGCTCGCGAGACTACACTCTATCCTGTTTTTGTGTCTTCAAGTGACTCGGGGGAGGATCCCGAGGTGGATCCGATGGAGTACCCAACTCCTTAGATGTGGATGACTTTATGGGTAGTTTATGTTTCCTTCTGTATTACTTATTTTAAGGTGTAATTTGAGTATACCTGTATTTTGAAGTCTAACTTGATGTATTTTATTTGGGCGGTATGTGAAATGCGCCGCGCTATGTATGCTTTAAATTAATTTTCTATTCCTATGAACTGTATTTTAAATTTTGGCTTGTCGAATTATATGTGCTAATGACGGCTTATGTATTATTTCATCCGTGGCTTATATTTTTTGTATATACATAATGGTTTAATTTGGACAAATATTATTTGAAAGCTATAGCACGCAAAAATTTAGTAACCGTGATGTAATGACGATTGTGCCGTGGTTATTAAATCGAAGGGTGTTATAAGAGTTATGCGGATGAGAGAAAAAGACCTTCGGAATTCAAAGAAGGAGAACATGTGTTCCTTAGAGTCACTCCTATTACAGGGATTGGTAGAACCATTAAAGCCAAAAAGCTTAATCCTCGTTTTATTGGTCCTTTCCAAATTTTAAAAGGAATTAGACCTGTTGCTTATCAGATTGCTTTGCCACCCAACTTGTCCAACCTTCATAAAGTTTTCCATGTTTCCTAACTTTGAAAGTATAATCCAAATCTTTCACATATCATAGAAAATAAATTAATACTGTTAAAGAATGATTTAAATTATGTAGTTAAACCTATAAGGATCGTGGATAGAGTAGTTAAAAAGCTCAGAGGGAAACAAATTCCTTTGGTGAAGGTATTGTGCAATGGTGGCGACTCAAAGGAAGACACATGGGAACTTGAATCCAACATGGTACAGAGTTATCTTGAACTTTTCGAATAAGGTAAGTAAATTTTGAGGACAAAATTTATAAAATGGGAGAGAATTGTAACATCCTCCCTACCCTAATAATGATAACTAGAGTTATAGAAGCTCAATATTATAAGTTAGATAATAATTTTGGTAATCTTTTGGAATAGTTATAGCCTAATTATATAACACTGAATGTGAAGAATAGTAATAATTTAGCTAAAATGGTTGATATAATAGAAATAAAAATGGAAATTTTATTTCTAGAGCATAAACAGTGGTAATAAGCTGTAGTAAATTTTTAAGACTTGAATGAAATAATTTAGCACTTTTAGTAACACTAAGTGAGTGTCTAAAGGTCAAATTAAATAGAAAAATAGCTCAAAAATTATGAAACTTTGAGCAAGTGATAAAGAGAGGATGAAGATTAATTTGGTGATGAAAACAGGTTACAATGGAGTATTTGTAAGCTTCTTGGTTCAATTTCATAGGTTTCACTGAACTTAGGAAAGAACACTGAAGCTTAATGAATGATAAAGGTGTATATGAAAAGTTAATAAATAAAGAAACTAAGAAATGAATAGAATCCAGAATTTTATATAATTCCAATAAAGATTAGAAAATTCACCAATGGAATATTGAAACATTCTTAAGAGATATAAAGTTTCAGTTGAAATTTTATTCTCTGCTCCTATATTTCTTTCCATCGCTCTGTTTTTATTCTTCTTAACTAAGTATTGACTTCTTGGTATTATTTTCTCTCACTTCTCTCGTCACTTTCTCATCTTTCTCTCGTCACTCTCTCGCTCAACGTTAGCAAGAAGAAGAGAAGAAGAACAAGAAAAGAAAGGGAAGAAAGAAGAGGAAGTAAATCTTGAAGAATCAAGGCAAGAAGAAAGAAAGAAAAAGGATAAAGGCAAAGACATAAGAATAAAGTAAGGTAGGGGTGTGTTTTCTTATTTTCCCTACTTTCGTACATTCTATTCTATATGCTATAAGTTTGTTTGAATCAAAAATGAATTTCTTTAGAAAGTTTACATTGAATTTGCACTTGAACTCCAAGGTTTTGTGATTGAATGAAATGGATTTGAAGTTTCCCATACTTGTTTTATCACTTTGTGATCAATTTGGCTTGTTTTCTATGGAATAATGTTGTTGTCTTTTATGTATATATGATTGGTTTGGGTTACTCTGACTTGAAATCTCTATTTTTTTGCATAAAACCATGTGGTAATCGATTACCATGAGCTAGTAATCGATTACCCAGCTACGAAATAAGTTTATGGGCATGTTGTAATCAATTACAGCAATCTGGAAATCGATTACATAGTCTCTGCCAAACGTGTAATCGATGACCAGAGGCTGGTAATCAATTACCAAGCCTCTAGATCACGTGGTAATCGATTACCATATAGTGTAATCGATTACTATTAGCTTGCTTTGGGAAAATAAAGTTCTTTGACATATAAAAACTCAATGTAACCCTAAATCATGATCTATATCATCATGTTTAATTCTTTGCGATATGATTAAGCATCAATTGAATTCTGAAATTACAATTTTGGTGCATTTGAAGTGTTTGAGCATGGATTTTGAGGTATATCGAATTATTTGGAGAGTAATCTCTATATGTATGCAGTTTGCGATTGAATAAATGTATTGTACACTTATTTTTGAGTTATAAGTGTACTAAATATGGCAATGATCCTTCATAATACAAAGTTAAGCTTTTTAAATGTGAATTTCAGAATATGCTCCCTTAAGTCCTTAAGGTTGAGCTAAAATTGAATTTACGAATTTAGAAATAGTATTCTGAATGTGTGTATGAATAATCAGTACTCTTAGAATTTGAATTTGTATTGAGAATGAGAATTGAACAATTATCCTTGAATGAGAAGGTAATTAGTCCATGCTTTCCTACTCAATATCCTTTGTTTTTATGTGAACCGCGTTTCACTTGGTATCATGGATTTTAGAGACAATCATGTATGAGGGCAGAGTAATCGAAATTCTCTTAGAATCATGGAGAGGACCTCTTGTGAAGAAGAGGGATCGTGTATACTTGAATAAATTTCTCATTGTATAATTATAATCCTCACGTATTAAATAATACAAACTCAAAAGTTAAAAACTCTAAAAGACTTAAATTTCAATGACATTCAAGAATGCAAAAGTTATAAGCAAGAAGAGCAATAAAAGATTTAAGGGAACAAAGCATTCATAAGGTAAAATTTCTTCACATCTCAAACAAACAAGCAAGGTATCTTCAATTTGAAAAGCATGAATCAAGAATGATAGATCCTCTCAAGATACACTCTCAATCCCTCAAGTGTTTATAAGCTAAGTATTTCACTCAATTCAACTCATGAAAATTGCACTACCATAAGTTTGCTTATCTTCTACTTTTCCACTACTCAAGCACATGCACACCCAAATCAAGAGGACTTTATTCAAGGTTGTAATGGGGCCAAGGTAAGAGAAGGAATCAATGTAGATATGATAAGTTAAACATCCAAGAGAATAAAAGATCATTGAGAAGGAACTCAATTGACAAACATGAAATTTTATCCCCAATTCCATATAATGCACATTCTTTTTACATATTCCTTATTTATTTATTTGTTTGTTTTTTCTTTCACAACCTTTTTGCATTTATTCTTTTTCTTTTTCTCTCTTTTGTTTTCTCTTTTTCTTTTCTTTTTCAATTGGTTCTTTTTTCCTCTCTTTTTTCACCAAACACTTTGCATATTGCACATCAAATTACACAACCTCCACACTTGAACTATTAATTACCTGCAAGCAAAATAGCTCTTCTAATGAAAATGAACCAATGCTCTCCCATTCCCTAAGGTATGGTAAAAACATGATTTTTTATCTAAGGCATATAATAAGCTAAGACAAAGAATAGGCAAAAAGGCTCAATGGGGTTAATCAAAAGGAAATGGTGCAAGGTTGGCTATTTGGCTAAAGTAGCTAATTAAAGAAAGAAGGCCTCAATCATGATTATACATGCAAGTGAAAATTTAGCCTCAAAAAGAATTAAAGTAAGTTCTATAGTGATCAATTAACATAAGTGAAAATCACACAAGAAAGAGGAGAATAGCATAAATGTTAAATTCCTCTATCAAAAGGCTCAAAATCTCACAAGGTATATGTTTATCATACTCAATCCACCAGTCAAACATCCAAAACCAAGCGTGTCAAATTTAAGAAGGAAAAAAATTTATTCAATCTACTATGAACCTTGAATTTTAATTGTTTCAAACTCACAAACTTCACAAATCTCAAAATATCATTGGAAAGCAATTAAAAACGCACATGTTTTTTTTTTTAAAAATAGAAAACAAAATTAAAAACAAAAAAAAAATTAAAATCAGAATACAAAAATATTAGAAGAAAAATAACATAAATAGAAGAAACAGAAACAAGAAAAATCAACAATAGCAAAAATTAGAAATAGAAATAGAAAATCAATAACATAAAATTAAAAATAGAAACAAAAAATTAAAAATGGAAACAGAAAATTAAGACAAACAAAATTAAGCATAGAAAATAGTAGAAAAATCACGTAAGAAAATAAAATTAACAACAAAAATAGAAGGAATGTCAAAAATAGAAAACTAAAAATAAAAATGAATTTAATTACAGAAAATAAATAATAATAATAATAATAATAATAATAATAATAATAATAATAATAATAAAATAGCGAACTAAAAAATTAAACAAGAAATAATAAAATGTTAACCGAAAAATTAGCAAAATAGAAAAAAGAAAAGATAGTGGAACTAAAATGGCAAACAACAGCAAAAGAAAAATGCTAAAATTCCTCCCCCACACTTAAATTTTACATTGTCCTCAATGTAAAGCTCAAAAGAAAAATAGTATCTATCAAAATCATTAATTAATCTAGGACAAGTAAAATAAGAGAGAGAAAGAAAAAAAAATCCTTATCAAATGAGGTAGATGGAGAGACTTCCACCAGGGTCCCATTGCTTAAAGTGTAATGACCATGACCAAGTTAAGCTTGAAGCATGACTTGAAGCATGAGAGCTTCCACTGAGATCCTATTAGCCTTCCTTAATTTCCTTGGTTTCACCACTAGAATGCAATGTGTACTTTATCAACTTCATTTTCATTGTTTATGTTGGAACATGGCCCAAAAATAAAATCCCCTACAATAATGACCGCCTTCTGGTGCTCTTCTCCCCTCTCTGAAAATTCTTCACTGGCCTTCAACTCAAAGGTAGGTGGTTACTGCACTAAAGGTATCAATCTGATTGAAGAAATTAAGTTTGCTTATTTAACTGCAGCATCACTTGTAATCTGTGCATAATCTTCCAAAACAGCATGATCATATCTCATAGAAAAAGGAAATTCAAAAAATGTAGCATCATCTCCCACAACAGCAAAAATTTCAGAACATGCAGCACACATACTAGTTTCATCACAATCAGAAACAACACATCTAGAACATTCAAGAAAATCAACACTATCTAGAAATCCACCAATTTTAGGAAATTCATCTAGCATATCAACATGCATATCATCAACAAGCAAATCAATGACATCTAACTGAAAAATAGAATGCTCTTCTAAAGGATATGTCATGGCACCAAAGATGTTAAATTGAACTATGTTATCCCCAAATTCCATGGAAAGGGTACTAGCATGCACATCAATCTTAATCTTGATAGTTTTCAAAAAAGGTCTACCTAAAATCAATGGCGACTGACTAGATGCAAATTCATCTTCCATGTTCAGAATATAAAAATATGCTAGAAATATTAACTCATTTACCCTTATCAAAACATCCTCAAGCACTCCTACAGGATGAATAGTGATCTTATTTGCCAACTGAATCACTACTCCAGTTGGCTTCAATTCTCCAAGCCGTAGATATTCAAAAACTGATTGTGGCATCACATTGATCGAAGCAGCCAAATCCAACATTGCATGAGTAAATTGCTTGATGCCTATTATGCAAAGAATGGTGAATGTTCCAAGATCCTTGCATTTAGGAGGCATATTTGGTTGGATCAAGGCAAAAACATTTCTTCCCATGCTCACTTTCTCATTTCCTTTCAACCTTCTTTTATGAGTGCACAGCTCCTTCAAGAATTTGGCATACTTGGGAATCTGCTTGATTGCATCCAAGATGGGGATATTGATTTCCACCTTCCTGAATGTCTCCATGACTTCTCTTTCCATTTCTGCTTGCGTTATCTGCTTAGTCTATGTAACCCTATTTGGGAAAGGTATTAGAATGGCTAGGTCTGAGTTCTCTGCACATTTCTTCTATATCACATATTTCTGGACTGATCTATTTATTTTTTATGAATTTTGCTATTTCTAGTCAATCTCTAGTTGTTGCACTGGTAGCTCTGGTTGTGGTAGACTAGGACCATCAACTTCTCTGTCACTTCTCAAGGTAATGGCACTCACATTGCCTATTAGGTTATTGACTATTTGTGAAGGCAATTGACTCGACCCTTGACTTTTCAGCTCACTCACAGTGGTTACTAACTGCCCAATCTGAGTTTGTAGATTCTGAATGGTGGCATTGACATTCTGCTGGAACTGAATGTTGTTTGTGGGCATCTGTTTCATCAAATGTTCTAATGATGGCTTAGTTGGAGTGGCTTGGATAGACTGCTGCACAAGTTATTACTGTCTAAATGCAGGTGGTTGGTATTTGTAGCTAGGATCTGCAGCTTGGTAGCCAAATTACTGCTGTTATTACTGACCAGAATTCCCATATCACAGGTTGGGATGGTCCTTCCAGCCAGGGTTATAAGTACTAGAAAATAGATCATATTTGGGCTACTGTTGTGACTACTAATATTGGGGTCTACTAGGAAGAATGTCTGCTACAGCAACAGGATAGGCTTAGGTGGCATAATTATCTTCCTGAAGTGTTGGATAGACATCTGTAGGATGAGATGGACAAGAGCAAATTCCACACACCCTTGTAGGTTCTTGTGCAGAAACTGGTACATGTTGTCCCACTGCTAATTGTCGCACCAGTGAGGTTAACTCATCAAGCCATTTTTCTATCCTCTTTGGTCTGCTTGAGCCATATGGATCTCATTTACACATCTGCTTGGAGTTACCAGTCTTGTCCTGAATTTCTATGAATTGGCAGCTATATTAGTGATCAAGTCTCTAGCAGCAATTGTAACACCCTGATTTTTTATTTTTCTTGATATAAATACGTTTTATAATATTTGTGAGTATTTGTGAATTTTTAATAATTTTAATTATTTTAATTATTTTAATATTATTTTGAGTTGTATGCACAAAGTTTATTTTTTTAATATATATGAGTTTTATAATTTTTATGATTTTTGTGAATTTTTGTAGATTTCTTTGAAAATTTGATTATTTTAATACTATTTTGAGTTGTAAGTGTGTTTGAGACGAACCTGAGAGAATAAAAAAAAATTCCTAGACCAGAAAGTTTCAAACTGTCAAGGCGAGGTCAGGGGATCTTACTAAACCCAAAACCAAGAACAGTTGACAGAAATTTCCTTCATCTGAGTTTTCTATTATCCATTGGATAATGTTATTATCCATTGGGTAATGCCTTTGTTTATTGTGTAATGTTATTATCCATTGAACAATGACTAGCAGTAGCTATTATTCTTTAGGTAATAGTTTCTGAAAATATCTTTAGTTTAGTCAACAATAACGGCATGGACTTTGATTTGAACCATTGGATGACAAGACTTAGTGGAGAAGTTTTGAACATCAACCATTGATCTAATCAACGGTTGAGAAACAAGACTTAGTGGAGAAGTTTTGAATATCAACCATTGATCTAATCAATGGATATGAAAGCAAACTTAATAAAGAAGCCTTGGATGATCACCATTGATCTAATCAATGGTGTGAGAACAAACTTAGTAAGAAAGTTTTGGATGATCACCATTGATCTTATCAACGATTGTGAGAGTAAGCTTAATGTAGAAGTCTTGGATATCCACCATTGATCAAATCAATGGTTTAGGAAGCAACTTGTAGGAGAAGAACTTAATTCCCTCCTTTGGATGAAGCTCACGGCCATGAAGCTTCCAAAGTGGCTAAAATTGATTTTTCTATCACATTTCCTAAAGCCTTCATCTTTTCATTCAAGCTTGAACACAAAAAATCTCTCTTCCACTTTTCTCTCTCAAACTCACAGCCAAGTACCTCTCAAATTGGATAAGTCTTCATTTTTCATTTCATTCAAGAAAGCTATCATCTTTCTCTCAAAAACCTTAACACTTTTTCTTCCATTTTTCTCTCCTCTAGCTCACGACTCCTTCACTCAAAACACCGATTCATCACTCGTAAATTAAACAAAACTTACCACTTAATTCTAAACATCATTTCGAATAACTTTCAAGTTGTGATCAAGATCAAATTCCATCATCTTCAAGCTTGATTTTTAGATTCCAGCTCTAGGGTTTTTAAGGTAATGTTCATGATTGTCATTTCTTCTTTGATTTTTGAAATCCTAAGACCATGTTTGATCCATGGTTGTCTCACTCAAGTTTTAAATGTTAATTTTTATGGGTTTGTTTGGATTTCAAGAGATCACTTGGTGATAGAAGTTGATAAAAAGGATCAAACAAAAAGCTTTTGAAGCTACACACAAGATAAGAGGGAGATTAACCTCATCAGCCATATGTGGTGGTAAGGGAATGGATTTGTTTGTGTTTGTGGGTGAAAAATCCTTTAAAGGATTTATTCATTTGATTGTGTATGTTTAAGTGCTATGTGTTGTTATATGTGATTTTATTGCTTTGATATGTATGCATGATTTTCATTAAGTGATTATTATGTGAGATGTTGTGATTTTGATTGAATTGTGATTAGATGCTTAATATGATTTTATTGCTTTAATAGTAAGCATGAATATGTAATAGTAGAAATATCATGAGTGATATGTTGTATATGATAAGAATCATGTGGAAAGGAAAACTATTTTGGTTTCAAAGAATCAAGAGGCTCATGGCCTCCATGAGTATTTTGGAGCAAATCACTTAAAATATTTTACTAAGTGTGGATTTTAGATGATTATGTAACAAGTAATTGGATTAAATATTTTTTTTACAAAGAAAAATGAGATAGGAAATGAATAAATATTTGGTATAGAATATAAATTGATTTTCGGCCAGCATGCCAAGAATTGGTATTTTAGACCAAAAATATTTTCTCAAGTGTAGTCTTAAAGGATTAATTAACAAGAACTCGATTTAGTGAATTTTGAGATGTAAAAAGAAAATAAACTAATTTTTGGAATTAATTAAATTAATGAATTAAGGTCATGTTGGGAAATAAATTTATAAGTTAAAGTTTACTGACGTATAGCTCACCTCTTTAGGTTTTGAAATGCGTTAGAAAACTTTGAGCTATAATATTTGATTAAATCATGGAAGTGTAAAATTTTGTGAAGAAAATATTAGAAAGTATTATTAAGAGGAAATTTATTGGAAATGAGATTCAAATTTTATTAAACATGGAAAAGAATTCTTTATAATTGGTTAAGTCAAGAATAACGTAGTTTTTGTGAACAATGTTAGGAAATATTATTTGATGGAGGTTTAGTGAGAAAATGTTAGAAATATTATTTAAAGGTGATTTATTAAGGAAATATTGGAATTAAAGTCCAATTTTGATATTAAATGAGAAAAGTTTTAATTTAAGCTTAGAATATGATTAAAAATGTTTTATGCAATTGAAAATATGCAGAAAAACTCTTACGCGATTTAAAAATGGTGATTTTTAGTCACGCGATTAAGAAAATGTTGAAAAAATGTTACGTGATTTGAAAACGTAAAAAAAGTGGTACGCGATTGAAAGGAACTGCAAGTTTTGCTGTAGGGCCGACGTATTGGACCCCAGTGGATCAGTGGTATTATGTAATTGTATAGGCGGTTATATAATATCATTGATACTAATGGTATTAGACAATTGTATGGGCAGTTGCTTTAATATTATTGGGAACAGTCCAACGGTGGTTTGATTTCATGAATCATGCATTTGAGTATTATACAGTCAGTAGCTGTTGTGGCTTTTGTGCCTAAGAGTGGGCGAGAATTTGGATAGTGTGATCCCTGATGGATCTTAGGAGGCGTCAGGGCGTGGTGATTCACTTAGTGACCTGTTGTCACATTGTATACCTCTGGCCGTGGAAAACTGTTGCAACGCACTGACGAGGACCTGACAAACACTATTCTTTTCGTAGTCTAGCGTAGACTGTCTTTGAGGGGGGCAGATCTTCTGGAATGCTCATCTCTTATGTTGGTTTAGCTCCATGGAGTAGGGGTTTATCCAATGTGGATGTGGCATGATTAGTATTGCATTATTATGCATGGTCAGTGTACATATTGTTCATATGTATAGTCAGCATTTATACTATTGTGATATAGTATTATTGTGATATAATATTATTATGGTATTATCATTATGCCAGATATTATGTTGCAAGTTTATTGGATTTTTTTATTTATTAAATATCATGCATATACTTGCTGATTTTATGTTATTTTATGGATTGTATATTGAACTGTGTTGGCATGTTTATCAGTTCTTTGTTGCCATACTAGTGTGCGATATAGGGGATCTCACGTCTTTGCTGTATTGTTTGTCTGTTATGTTTTTATGATTATGTTTGATAAAGATCATAAGAAGGACAAGGTTGGATCGCCTAGGTTTGAGTTGGAGTGACTTTGTTTGATCGATTTGCAATGGCTGCAAGAAGGGATTTCTCTGATTACGTCCAAGCACAGTTCCACAGAGGCACTGATGCCTGGCATGTCGACCCAGATACTCATTGTTTTTGTTATATAGGAGAGGTGACCCTATCCCAGAGTAGGACTTACCCTGGAATCCCTAGTGTTACATATAACGCTTGTGTACATGTAGAGTTCTCCATGTCTATTAGAGAACCTTGGGATATTGCTCACCGTTTGCCTAGAGAAGACTCTATGGAGTCAACTGCTCAGACTCCTGTTCGTAGAAACACGTCCCGACTAGAGAAAGTATCTGTAAAAGATCTGAATGAGGATCAAGTTTAGGACATTTCTCTTCAAGTGTTTGGACTTGGGCTAGGTTCAATTTTTATATGGTAATTATATATTATTTGGAGTACGTAAGTTTTATGTAATTAAGTTGTTACTAATCTATGCTATATACGAGAGATGTATGTTATTCAGTTCTTATATCTTGTGTTTCTAAAATTCGGTAAGTTTATGTTATCTGCGAAAAAAGAAATTTTGAAACTCGTACTATGATAATATTAAATGTTTTATAACTTGGGTAAAAAGTATATAAAAGAGTTGGTCTGAAATGTGATACCCTAAGGAGGGTGTTACAGCAATAGGGGTCTTATCCACCAAAGCTCCTCCACTGGCAGCATCAATCATGCTTCTATCCATTGGCATCAGTCCCTTATAAAAATATTGGATTAACAATTGATCACTGATTTGGTGGTGTGGACAGCTTGAACACAACTTCTTGAATCTCTCCCAGTACTCATGCAAGGTTTCACCTGAAATTTGTCTGATGCCACATATGTCTTTCGTAATTGTAGCAGCTCTGGAGGTAGGGAAAAACTTCTCTAAAAATAGTTTCTTTATATCATTCTAACAAGTCATAGAACCTAGTGAAAGATAATAAAGTAAGTCCTTGGATGCATCAACAAGGGAGAAGGGGAATGCTCTCAGCTTGATGTGTTCTTTATGGATGCCTTGAGGTCTCATGGTTGAGCATACAACATAGAACTCCTTCAAATGCTTGTGAGGATCCTCACCTGCAAGTCCATGAAACTTAGTCCAGACTTTAATTCAAAGTCAGCATCAATATCAAGATACTAAATGCATAATGGTTGATAAGTGACATCAGGGGCAGCAAGCTCTTTAAGAGTCCTATTATGCATGTTATCAGTCATGGTTTCAAAATTACTTAAGCTCTCGGATGGTCTGACATATTCAATGTCAAAATCAAATTCAGAAGCAATTCTTTGGCTAAGCTTATGAGCTCTAATCAATGTATGCAAAGTCTTATCAATCCCAAGATCAAAATCAAGCAAGGTATCAGAATTAGACCTAGTCATGCACCACTTAAGGCTATAGAAGTGTCAGGATGCCAAAAAACAAAAACACACAAATCTAAACTACAGAAATGACTAGAAAAAATGAAAAACAGATCAAATGAATTTTAAAAATCATGGGACCAACACAAAATGAAAACTACACTGATTTAGATAATTATCATGCAAAAAAAAAACTTCAAAAAGTGGTCTAAATGATGGATTTTGGGAAAAAGGAGCATAGCCAATGATGTCTTAACTAGTTATCAAAAATTCAAGTCATTCAGAGTTGTCAAAACAATTACTGAAATTACCGTTATGTCACCAATTTTCTCAAAAACCTTATCAGATGATGGAATTTGGCTAAAATTCGAGGGGAGGATCCCAAGGATTACTTTGCTCAAAATGATGATTTAAACTTGAGGACTAAGTCTCAGCTCCAAACTCCATAGTTAGATCAACACTAGTCTCCCCTTGCACCAAAAGAAATAAAAAAAAAACTAGGCGAAAAGGTGTTAGCTGGGTATGAAACAATGTTAGGCAGTTAGGAACACGTCTAAAATGATTGAATGACACATAAGGAAATCTTGCAATGCGGTTATCAATAGGGGCAGTAAAAGAATGATCAACAGTAACATAAGCCAATGTAACAGTAACAAAATGGTCAACAACAAAATGCAATGTAACAATTATGGATTGAACAAGAGTTAATTGTTAGTAAGAACAAGAGTTAGTATGATCACTAAATATGATCATATTGCAACTAACAATCCCTGGCAACGACGCCAATGATGAGCGCCAAATGTAACACCCTCCTTCGGGCATTACATTTCAGACCAACTCCTTTTAATTCTTTACCCAAGTTATAAAGTATTTAATATTATCTTAATACGGGTTTCAAAATTTCTTTTTCTCGGATAACATAAACTTACCGAATTTTAAGAACATAAGACATAAAACTGAATAACATACATCTCTCGTACATAACATAGATTAATAACAACTTAATTATATAAAACTTACGTACTCTAAATAATATGTATATTTACCATACAAAAACTGAACCTAACCCAAGTCCAAACACTTGAAGAGTAGGGTCCTGCACCTGATCTTCCTCCAGATCCTCTTCGGGATCCCTAACAAACAAACTTCCCAGTCGGGGTATGTCACTATGGACAGGAGTCTGAGCAGTCGATTCTACGGAATCCTCCCTAGAGGTAGTTCTACTATTAGTCCATAACTCCACTAAAGGCATATAAAACTCCAAACAAACAGTACTATCCAAAGTAAACGTAGCAACCTCATACTAGGTCCTACTCCACAACTAGGTAACATCTCCACTATATTGAACATGTCCCGTATCCCATTGGACGTTCCATGCTCCGATACTCCCGTGAAATAGTACACTAACAAAACCTTGTGGATCTTGCCTCGCCGCTATCGTAGTCTTTTATAGAATAATAGCATAACACAGAATAGACAAAACAATAATACAAAGAGGTGAGATCCCCTACATCAATACCAGCATCGCAGCAAAGAACAATAACAACAATAGCACATTTCATGTACAACATTAATAAACATATTCATGGCATCATATAATTATTGCATCAAATAACAGATAATTACTACAACAGTATGATGACTGACTATGCACATGCACAATGAACTAATTTCCCTACTCCATGGAGCTAAACACAATTTCAAATATGAATGTTCCAGAAGATCTGCCACCCTCAATGACAGTCTACGCCGGACCACGAAAAGAATAGTGTTTGTCGGGTCCTCGTCAGTGTGTTGCAACGGTTTTTCACAGCTAGAAGTATATAATGTGATAATAGATCACTAAATGAATCAACTCGCCCTGACGCCCCCTGAGATCCATCATAGATCACACTATTCAAATTCTCATTCACTCCTAAGCAACAAAAAGCCATAACAGCCACTGATTGTACAATGCTTGAATGCATCATCAATGAAATTAAACCACTATTAGACTATTCCCAATAATATTAAAGCAACTGCTCATACAATTATCTAATACCATTAGTATCAATGATATTATATAATCGCCTATACAATTACATAATACCACTGATCCACTCGGGTCCAGTACGTCGGCCCTATAGCAAAACGTATTGTTTCCCTTCAATCATGTAGTGTTTTTATTGCGTTTTCACAATCGCATACTACTTTTGTTATGTTTTCAAATCTCGTAACAGTTTTTCATTGTTTTCTCAATCATGTAAAGATTTTAAAATGTTTTTTTAATTGCTTAACTAAAAAATCATCATTTTTAAATTGCGTAAGAGTTTTTCTACATATTTTCAATCGTGTAAAACATTTTCTCAATATTCTAAGCTCAAATTAAAACTTTTCTCATTTAATATCAAAATTGGACTTTAATTCCAATATTTCCTTAATAAATCACCTTTAAATAACATTTCCTAACATTTTACACAAAAACTTATATCATTTAAATTAATTCAAGATATCTTAAAATCTTTATTCATTATTCTAAATAAAACTTTCTTAGATAGAATATTTTAAATTCCAAATTATCCTTAAAAAAATTATTTCCTTGCTAAAGCTTCTCAAAATAATATTTTCCAATGTTCTTTTCAAAACTTACATTATTTTAATTTAATAAAACCTTTTCCATTTTCCTTATTAAAAATCCACTTAAATAAAATACTTTAAGTTTCAAATTTAATTCTCCATTGTATTTTTCTATACTATGGCCGAAGTTCACTTTTTAATTAATGATAAAAATATATTCATTTCCATTTTTATTTTGTAATTCCTTAATTAAATTTCTTATCACTTAATCATCTAAGTTAATCTTTTATAATTCATTTTATATAGGTTTACCCTTTTGAGAGATTGGAGTCCGTGAGCCTCTAGGGCCATTGGAGCCAAAAATTGTTTTCCTTTCTACCACAATTATAGCATACAACATACCTTAAACATCATAAACCTATTATATCAAGTTCATGCAAATATCAAAATAATAAAAATCACATAGAACAATTAAATACAAACCACACAATCAAACACACATAATGAATAAATCCTCACATGGATTCATCACCTTCATACAAATTTCGTTCCTCACCACCATAATTGGTTGATGAGGTTAATCTCCCTCTTACCTTAGATGTAGCTTCCAAAGCTTCTTGTGTGATCCTTTCTATCAATTTTCTTCACCAAGTGATTATTAAAAACTAAAGCAAACACAAAAATATTAACATTCAAAGCTTGACTAAGACAACCATGGATCAAACATGGTCTTAGGGAAAATCATGAACTAACCTTAAAAACCCTAGAGCTTGAATCCAAAAATCAAGCTTGAAGATGATGGAATTTGATCTCGATCACAACTTGAAAGTTATTTGGAATGATGTTTAGAACTAAGTGGTAAGCTTTGTTTGATTTATGAGTGATGGATAGGTGTTTTGAGTGAAGGAGCCGTGAACTAGGGAAGAGAAAAATAGGAGAAATAGTGTTAAGGTTTTTGAGAGAAAGATGATAGCTTTTCTTGAATGCAGTAGAAAAAAATGAAGACTTAGTCACTTTGAGACTAAAATGGTCGTGAGATAGGTGAGAGAAAAGTGTGACAATCTTGACCAATTTCAACCATTCACAACCATTAATTTAATCAATGGTGGATATCCAAGACTTCTACATTAAGCTTACTCTCACAACTGTTGATAAGATCAATGGTGATTATCCAAAGCTTCTTCATTAAGTTTGCTCCTCACATCCATTAACTAGATCAATGATGGATATGTAAAGCTTCTCCTCCAAGTCTTGCCATCCAATGGTTCAAACCAAAGTCCATGCCCTCTTTGTTGACTAATCTCAAGATATTTTTCAAAAGATATTACCCAATAGATAATAGCTACTACTAGTTATTATCCAATGGATAATAATATTATACAATGAATACAAGCATTACTCAATAGATAATAACATTATCTAATGGATAATAGAAACTCAAATAAAGAAAATTTTCGTCAACTGTTCTTGATTTCGGGTTTAGTAAGATCCCCTAGCCCTGCATTAACAGTCCCAAACTTTCTGGTCCACGAAAAATTTTTATTTTTCTGGGCCCGCCTCAAACACTTACAGTTCAAAATAATATTAAAATAATTAAAATTTTAAAAAAACATCCATAAAAATTCACAAAAATCATAAAAATTATAAAACTCATATATATTCAAAAAAATAAAATTCGAGCATACAGTTCTAAATAATATTAAAATAATTAAAATAATTTAAAAATTCTCAAAAATTCACAAAACTCACAAATATTAGAAAACTTATTTCTATCAAGAAAAATGAAAAATCGGGGTGTTATACCGAACTCAATCAAAATTGTAACCGAGTTATGCCTATGGCTTGTAGCATAGGAAACAACATCAAATCGTCTCTCAAGGATTGTAAATGCAATTTGATTAGATCAAGCCAAAATTAGGGGAAGGATTTGAGAAGTCAGAATATGTATATAACAGAATTAAAGTGAGAAATTCAATTAAAAGAGCAATCAATGCAGAAACCTATCCAAAATTGAGTTGATTCTATTATAGATCATTCAACAAACATTTGAAGTGCATTTGAATGGTTAATTTAGATTTAACTGAAATCTCTGCATCAAATCCAGAATTCATACTAGACAATCATCTAGAATTCAATTAACAATTGACACACAAATTTACAATTGCACAATTCATGTTAGAATCTATGTTAATTTGATCTCTGAATTTAATTAACGTAGGCACAAATTAGTAACTTAAACTCTGTAATTCTGTGATTGATTCAAATTAATCAACCTAAATCCCATCACAATTCTCAATCTTAAATTAAGATCTAATCATATTAAATATAAACAGAATCATCATTCAAGCATTCAAGAAGAAGAAGAAGAAGAAGAAGAAGAAGAAGAAGAAGAAGAAGAAGAAGAAGAAGAAGAAGAAAAAAAGAAAAAGAAAAAGAAAAAGAAAAAGAAAAAGAAAAAGAGAGGAGGAGGAGGAGGAATTCAAATGCAATTCAAACACAAAAACAGAACCAAGATCTCAAGAATCCAAACCACAATTTCTTTAAGAATCTTTGAATTGATTACAAAAGTTTAGCTCTCCATAGTTATCACCATGACGGAGCTTGAGGAAGAAGGAAGAAAAAGAGAAAAAGATCTAGATCTAGAAAGAGAATGTGAGAAATGTAGAATGAAAAATTGATCTTGGTTTTCTACCTCTATCCCCTATATCTACCCCCTAATTTGACCTCACATCATTAGAACCTCATTAGTTACAAAGCTAGGTCCATTATGAGTAATTAGGCCCAAACCTCATGTTAATTAAAGGTCTACAACTCAAGTTATGGACAAATCATTCTCAAAAGGTCTCTGATCTAAGTTCAAGGGATAAAAACTCCATCAAAACATCATATTTTGGAAAAGTATTCTTCATATGAATTGAATATATATGTATTAGCTTTCAAATGCCACTAGTTTCAGGCATATATCACATCTACAGCCCAAGTTATGCCCTAATTAGTACACACTGCTCGGGTTCTAGTAATAGAACTCGTGTTCTGACTTCCAAGCCCAATTAGCTCCACTAGATGTCTGAAATAGCCCTGGAGCTCTTCATGAAAGTTGTAAAACTCTTTCTAATATTTTCTACAAAGTAAAATACATAATTTTTAAACATCTACAACTCAAGATATGGCCAAAATATAGAAACAGTATAAAATCTCAATAATGTTGGAAAAGATCAATTAAGCCCAATTTGAGCTCAAACTTACAAAACATGACCAAGCTCAGTCAATTAAGTACATAGAGAGTATAAATGACTAAAAATGAGGGTTTATTAATGTATAAAATATGTTATTATCATATATTATTTATCTCATAGGATACTAGTGGTAGTGTGAGACCCTAATTTACTCCCTACCATGAGTATATAGAAACCGAGTTATATGAGGTGACTCTTATCCTTGTGATGCTTGAGATTTAGGTTTTGTGGGATAACCAAGTATTTGAATAAGTACTAAAATCTAAATTAAACTTATATGTCATGTTATGACTTGAATATGTATTTGATTCTTTGAATGAATGTGGTATTATAGTATTAGTATTTGAAAAACAATTCCTAAAATTGTTTGTGAATGTAATCTGTATTGTTTAATAATGGATGTTTTTGGAAGATATTACATGGAATTCTATTTCAGGAAAAGAAAAAACTAGATTTGACATTTTTGCCACCTTTCTAACTAAGTATAATTATATGTCTAACTTGAGTTTTAAAAGAGTGTATTTTCCCCTAAAACAGTTAGAATTATTGTGATGACACATTTTTATAATAGAACAACTAAGAATTAGTATTCTCACCCCATTTCTGTTTGTATTCTATGATAATTTCAGGATCAGTATTTGCAGTGCAATGGCCCAAGTAGCAGTTGACATTTATTTTGAATTTAGACTTTTGTATAATGAATGTATAAATAATGCCTTGAAGGCATATGATATGTATATGTATAACTAATGTACGTTTTGTATAAACATCCTTTCAGTATTTGTACAATATTTCATATGTCCAAGCTCATATTTTTATATATTTTTGTACAATATATTTGAAGTTTTGTTAGAAATCTTGAGTAATGTACTTATGTGCTTAAGGATGTAGTAAACTTTGTTTTATGAAAAGCCTTTTTATTCAGTTCTTATGAGTTGAGTCTCTTATTCATTTCAGTCAACTTATATCATTTGTTAAAAGGTAATTATTGAATCTCATATTTTACAATATTTACTACTTCATAGTTTGATAAGTTTTTACACAAAAAGAGTCGTTTTAAAGTATAACTGTGATGTTTGATAAATTATGTAATAAGGGTCAGTCTGTAAATGTAATGCCACCTGAAAAAAGGTGTTATAATTAGGTGGTATCAGAGCAGTTCATCCTATTGAGTCGAGGTATGGACTGACTGTGCATAGGCAAGTATAAATTCTCGTGTGTATTATGCATTTCCTTGTCTGTTGTTTGAGATGCTGAAAGAGGATTGCATAAGTTGCTTTAGGTTGGATGTTAGTAGTTACTGTTACATAGCTGCATGATATTGAGGACTGGCTAACTCAATATGTAATGTTCTATATGGATAGGAAACTATGACTTCAACTAGGCGAACTAGGAGAATAAGGGTTCTTCTAGTGAGAGTCCAGATGGATGACTGAACTCGTGCCGAATTATTTGTACCTACACCTTTGGAGTGATACTTCTAGTGTGAGTAAAGACCAAGTCCAAGTCTTTTAGGTTACAGGAAGTTTGTCTTGTTTGTGCTGTGTGCTTCTCTAAAGCTAAAGTCAGAGATGTATTGTTTGGTCTCCGAAAGGAGACAACATTGTTTGAAATGGTTACTTCTTATTTCCATTATATTTTGACTTGTCTGTCTTCGAAGGAAAGGCAAATGGCTCACGATAGACGTACGCATAGAAATGAGGAATGCAACAATGAAGGGATGATTGCGACTGTGGAAGCAATACAAGGAATGGCTGAAGAGATAATACAATAGCATTAAAGGATCGTACGGCAATAGGAATTGATAACTGAGGCTCAGATCTTGTTAGAGTTGAATCGATCTCAAGATATGGAACCACATAACATTGGACCATATTGGTTCCGAAGGAGGAGAAATCATAAAGCCAAGCGATTCCATCAGAAATCATATTCGCGACCACCAAGAAATCAACAACAACAATAATAGTATGGAGGTAGCGCTAGTGGTAGTAAACCCAGTCAGCCCGTGACTGTTTTTCAGATCTGTAAGAAGTATGCAGAAAGTCATGCAACGAGGGAATGTAAGATCAAGAGAAATGTTTGTTTCAAGTGCGGAAAGCTGGGACACGGGTGAGAGTCCAGATGGATGACTGAACTCGTGCCGAATTGTTTGTACCTACACCTTTGGAGTGATACTTCTAGTGTGAGTAAAGACCAAGTCCGAGTCTTTTGGGTTACTAGAAGTTTGTCTTGTTTGTACTGTGTGCTTCTCTAAAGCTAAAGTTAGAGATGTATTGTTTGGTCTTTGAAAGGAGACAACATTGTTTGAAATGGTTACTTCTTGTTTCCATTATGTTTTGACATGTCTGTCTTCGAAGGAAAGGCAAATGGCTTGCAACAGACATGCGCATAGAAATGAGGAACGTAACAATGAAGGGATGGCTACGACTATGGAAGCAATACAAGGAATGGCCAAAGAGATAATACAACAACATCAGAGGATCGTGCAGCAACAGGAATTGATAACTGAGGCTCAGATCTTGTTAGAGTTGAATTGATCTCAAGATATGGAACCATATAATATTGGACCATACAACAACAACAACAGTATGGAAGTAGTGCTAGTGGAAGTAAACCCAGTCAGCCCATGACTGTTATTCAGATCTGTAAGAAGTATGCAGAAAGTCATGTAACGAGGGAATGTAAGATCAAGAGAAATGTTTGTTTCAAGTGTGGAAAGCTCGGACACGTGTGAGAGTCCAGATGGATGACTGAACTCGTGCCCAATTGTTTGTACCTACACCTTTGGAGTGATACTTCTAGTGTGAGTAAAGACCAAGTCCGAGTCTTTTGAGTTACTGGAAGTTTATCTTGTTTGTGTTGTGTGCTTCTCTAAAGCTAAAGTCAGAGATGTATTGTTTGGTCTCCGAAAGGAGACAACATTGTTTGAAATAGTTACTTCTTGTTTCCATTATGTTTTGACATGTCTGTCTTCGAAGGAAAGGCAAATGGCTTGTGGCAGACATACGCATAGAAATGAGGAACATAAAAATGAAGGGATGGCTGCGACTATGGAAGCAATACAAAGAATGGCCAAAGATATAATACAATAGCATCAGAGGATCGTGCAGCAACAAGAATTGATAACTGAGGCTTAGATCTTGTTAGAGTTGAATCGATCTCAAGATATGGAACCATATAACGTTGGACCATACAACAATAGCAATATGGAGGTAGCGTTAGTGGTAGTAAACCCAGTCAGCGCGTGACTATTTTTCAGATCTATAAGAAGTATGCAAAAAGTCATACAACGAAGGAATATGAGATCAAGAGAAAAGTTTGTTTCAAGTGTGGAAAGCTAGGACACGTGTTTAGGAATTGTACTTCACAAGAGATGAAGCTTTTCATTGGTGATGTGCGTGCTTCAAAATCTCACGAAGAAAGGAGAGTCAATTCTCCAACTAGAAAAAAAGCATCCCAGACTGAAGGCCTAAACGAAGGAGACTGTGCCACAGGAGATGACCCTTTGATTATGTTGTATAATTCTGGGGGTAACCCATTTCTTTATGGCATATGACTGTATGGATCCATTAGAGTCATTTCTATCTTCATTACCCTTTTGACCAAAACATTTATGTTTTTAGTTCTGCTACAAAGACCTGTTATTGATAGCTAAGTTGTTTAAATTATCCCATGACCTGTTAAAAACTAAATCTTTTCTGTTGATTTGATTTGTTCACCTCTCTCGCCAATTTGATCTCGAAAGGGGATTGGTTATCTTCCAACCGTATCTTGTTAAACTGTTCCCATAAAATCTTAAGAGTTCATTTCTAGAATTTGGATTATCTGTGTAGTTATTCTGACTTGAGTATTGCCATTCTTATCCTAAACCCATTGTTATTACACAAAGTTTGTTTAAACTGTCCTGTTATTATTAGAAATTGGAATCTTTTTGCCAATTTAATTGTTTGCCTTCTTCATGAATAAACTTGATCTCAGGAAAGGGATTGGTTGTTCCCTAACCATATCTCGTCATTCTGTTCTGATAGAACCTTATTGTCTTTTGAGATAGAAATTCCTGGATTTGAATCCATGAAACTCATTCCTAAGTTTTATTGGACTAGATCGATGAGACATTTCCTATTAAGATCGAGGTTAGGTGGTTTAATGGATCAACTGAAGGAAGTCACTGTTTTCTCCAAGATCAGTTACATTCTAGTTATCATCAGGTTGTTCGAAATAATAAGATGTTTCCAAGACGGCATTTCTGACGCGTCATGGGCACTACGAGTATTTAGTGATGTCGTTCCATGTAACAAAAGCTTTGGTAGTATTCATCGACTACATGAATAAGATTTTTCTTCCCTATAAAGACAGATTTGTCGTTGTCTTTATTGATGACATTCTGATCTATTCTTAAAGTCTGGAGGAACATGCTGAACATCTCAGTGTGGTTCTACAAATTATGAAAAAGAAGAAGAAGTTATGCGTGAGGTCATCCAAGTGTGAATTCTAGTTAGAGGCAAATCAACTTTTGGGTCACATGATTAAAAAAGAAGGAATTTTTATGAATCTGTCAAAGGTTGGAGTAATTCTTCAATGGGAAAGATCAAAGACTGTATTAAAGATTCGTCACTGTGTGGGACTAGCTAGCTAGTATCAGAGATTCACCACAGGATTCTCCAAGATCACAGGACCTCTCATCCAGCTTACATAAAAGAGTCAAGTTTCTGTATGAACTGATGCATATAAGAAAATTTTCAAGGATTGAAGAGGCACGTGATTATTTCACCAGTGTTGACCTTGTCGAATTTTCACAAACCTTTCTAGACATCTCACGATGTTTCATGTTGGAATTTTGAACATATGCTCATTCGGAATAGAAAGAGTGGTAACGTATATTTCAAGACAAATGAGAGTACATGAGAAGAATTACTCTACAAAAAACTTGAAGTTAGATGTTATGATTGTAATAAAGATCTGGAGACATTCTACGATGAACAATATCCATATGTGTTCTAAGATGGAACGAATTTCGAGGACAAAATCTTTTTTTAGAATGGGTGAGTTATAGCACTCCAGAAATTACTTGTTTCATAATATATATCAATTTTATAATATTTATAATTTTTGTGAATTTTTCTAAAATTATTTGAATTGTTTGATTATTTTAATATATTTCTTGATTTGTGTGCACTGAACGGAGTCGAGAAAATGAAATATTCTTCCCAAATCTGAAAAACCTTGGATTGTGAAAATAGTGATGGGAGATTTTACTAAACCTGAGGCCAGACACAGTTTACGAAGTTTTCATTTTTGAGATTTTATCTGACTGATAAAATTTGGGTATGCCCTATTGTCTATTAGACAATAGATACTGGCGGTGATAATTGTAACTTTTGTTAGTTGGATAATGGCTTGCAGTAAAAATTTAGTAGATTATTTTTATCTAGTCACTTTTAGGATATCATCTAAATGACATTGTCACATCATCGCATGACAACATGATTTGACATTTTTGAGAAACGTGTAAAGCTTCTCAAAGAAGTTTTAGGAGAAACTTGCTATGGAAGCCTTGCTCCATTTTCCTAGGGAGGCACACGATTTTAGGGAGGAAAAAGATGATAATATGTCATTTTTGCTCAAGCCATCATCTATCACCTTTCACCCAAAAAGTTATCACCTTTTAAATTTCAAAATTTTCTACCATTTTCTCTCTATACCCTAAAGTTTTTATCTCATTTTCTCTCTTCTTCCTCTCCTCTCCCAGCTACACAGCCACACTTCCCTCTACACCCTCCATGTTTGCTTGATTTCAAGCAACAACATTGCTTGAAACTACATGTTGCTTGAAGACATTTTCTTGTTGAAAATCACTTCCTAAAGCTCTCATCTTTTATTTTCTCTCCTTCACCTCACTGCTACCACCTTCACCTTCCTCTTCTGTTTTTTTTTCTACACTCAATCACATTTCTTGGATCTACACATTTCATGGATGATTATCTATGTTGAGACCATCATCAAGTTCTCTCATCTTCATCATTTTTTCATAAACCCTAACTTGAAGCTCCTAAGGTAAGACTTTGATTTCTATTTTCTCCTCTCATTTTCCTCTACACCTCACAGCTATGGCCATTTTTGGGGGGGCCATTCCATACTTTGGTTATGACTTGTTCATCCTTACATCCAAGTAACCAAAGGCTAAACATAAAACTTCTTACTTTTTTCTCTTGGATAGGTCACGGCCAACACCCCAAAGACCATCATAAAGTCTTCAATAATTCAAGGTAATCTTAGATCTTGAGTCTCTACAACATTCTAAGACACTCTTGTATGGAAATCGATCTCTAGTTCATCCACCTTCAAGCATTTCCTTAAGCTTTGCTTCAAATCTCAAGTTCAAGAATCTTAAGGTAAAGTTCTTGAATATTTCTTCTTATTTCATTTTAAAGGATGTAAAGCCATATTTTGACCTATGGTAATCTTATTCAAGACCTAGGTACTAATTCTTATATGTTTGCTTTGATTCTAAGAACTTTTGGTGGAGAAAGTTTGCCACACAAGGACATACAAGGAGCTAGGAGACTACACTTGAGGTAAGAGGGAGATTAACCTCATCAACCATGCTATGGTGGTGAGGAACGAATGGTTGTGTTGGGATTGGAGAGTCCACGTGAGGATTCATCCACTCGAATGTGTGATTTTGATATATGCTTGTTGATCTTGTGTGATTGTATGATGTTGTTGTATGCAAAGATGATTTTGATGACTTAATGGATATTATGTGATTTTGATGGTGAGCATGAATTTGATTAATATATGATGAACATAGCAAGTAGCATGCCATGATTATTGTGGAAGAATGAAATAATCGGTTTCTTTGAATCCTTGAGGCTCACGGCCACCTTGGTCCAAAAAGAGATATCCATGAGCAAAATATTTAGTTATTATGGACCTAGAAGATTAGGTGATAAAGATATGGAAATTGATAATTAGAAGCATGAGTGAATTGGAGATCTAAAATATTTGATAATGAGTTGGAAGAATAATATAGGTGGAGAGAATTTTATTTAGAAGTTGAATAATAGATGTTTTAGAAAGAATGTTAGGGAATATGGTTTAGATGATTTGGAAGACAAATTAGGGTTTAAGAATTTATAACTAAGATTAGAAATATTTATAACATCATAAATCTGAGGAGTAATAACTTTTGAATGTACCAAATGGGAAAACTCTTGGAGATAATTGGAATCTTAGGAAAAGATTTATTAGTAGTAAATCTAGGTAACTTGACAATCGAGAAAATTAACTAAGAACTTATAAGATAAGCATAGAAAGGAATGGTGTGGTAAGGATATTGTGCGTTAGGTTTTCATTAAATGATATGAGGATAGGTCATTCAAGGAATTTAGTTAGAAGAAGCTAGTGATTTGAATCAAATTCTACCTTCATTCTTGAGATTATGATAATTAAAGACTAAAGAAGACCTAATGTATCTATATACTCGAGGAATTGTGAAAATGCTCCACATGAATTGATAATAATGATTCTTGAATTTGCAAGACTGAAATCATTTGTGATAGCATGCATAAACATTGTGCCTTAGGCCGACGTATTGGACTCAAGTGATTTAAGATTTCAGCATTTATGTTGTCGGGCCGACGAATTGGACCCTAGAAACATCAGATAGACGAATGAGATAGATGTGGTTTGCTTTAATAACCAGAAACATCAAATAGACAATTGAGTTAGATGTGACTTATTATCATAAGAAACTCAGATATATTAGTGATATTATGTAGTTGTGTGGGCGGTTATATAATATCATTGATATTAATGGTATTGAATAATTGTATGGTCGGTTACTTTAATATCATTAGGAACAGTTCGACAGTGGTTTGGTTTCTTTGAGCATGCAATTGAGTATTAGACTGTCGACTTTTAATGCCTAGGAGTGAGCGTGAATTAGATAAGTGCGATCCCTGATGGATCTTGGGGGATGCCCAGGGCTGGTGATTCACCAGTGACCACTGTCACATTGTATACCCTTGGCCGTGAACACCGTTGCAACGCACTAGCAGCCCAACAAAATACTATTTCTTTTCGTGGTCCGGCGTAGACTATCTTTTGAGGGGGGATAGATCTTCTGAAACGCTCATCTCTGAATCTTAGCTCCATGGAGTAGGAATTAGTCACATTATGCGTGAGGATGGTCAGTATACACATCGTGCATATGCATAGTCTACACATCTGTTATTGTGACATGATCCATACACATATACATATGTCTTGATGTACCTTGCTGGTTTACTTATCAGTTGATAACATGATTGTGTTTATTATTCGATGAATATTCCTGTATTGATATGATCATATCTGCTATTACTTGGTGTTGTTATGTATGAAAGGCACTACTATCTTTTGTTATGTTTCTTGCTACCATTATGGTATTAATGTAGAGGATCTCACCTCTTCTACTATATTATTCTGTCTATTTCTGTCTTTATATTTACGATGAAAGGGCTACGATGGCGGCAAGGCAAGACCCGTGATGTTTCACTAGGCTACGGTTCCATGGAGGCATCGGTGCATGGAGTGTTTAGTGGGACATAAAACGTATTCGGTGTGATGGCTATGTCACCTTGAGTTGGAGCAGGACCCGGTATGAGGCGGTCACATTCACCTTTGACGCAGATGTTCACTTGGAGTTCTACATACCCCTTGGGGAGCTTTGGGATGATCGGAGAGCTTCCTATAGGGAGAGTTCTATGGAGTCGACTACTCGGACTCCTGTCCGTAGTGATATGCCCCAGCTGGAGGCTTTGCCTATTTGGGATCCCGATAGGGTTTTGGACGAAGATCGGGTGCAGGAACCTATTCTTCAGGTGTTTAGACTTGGTTAAGGCTCAATTTTCATTTGGTAGTTATATGTATAGGTATGTTTATTTTGGAGTACTTAAGTTTTATGCTTTTGAAATATGTACTGATGTGCTTAAGGAAGTGGTAAACTTCGTTTTATGAAAAGCCTTTTTATTCAGTTCTTATGACTTGAGTCTCTTATTCATTTCAGTCAACTTATATCATCCGTTAAAAGGTAACTATTGAATCTCACATTTTACAATATTTACTACTTCATAGTTTGATAAGTTTTTACAGAAAAAAAGTCATTTTAAAGTATAAGTGTGATGTTTGATAAATTATGTAATAAGGGTCGGTCTGTAAATGTAATGCCGCCCAAAAAAGGGGTGTTACACAAAAAGCAACAGCTCCCAGTGTAACACCCTTACTATTATTACTATTAGTGTATCTAGAATTTCACTAAAGCAGTAATAGTAAGCACATCACTTAAGATATTCATTAAAAACTTCAATTATACTTCACAATAATATACAAAATAATAGCCTGAATAAGGTGTAATAATGTACCCGTATACTGAAAGGAGTTTATACAAAGTAAATCATAGTACAAATACATATCATATGCCTTCAAGGCATGTTCCATACACTCAGTATACGAAAGACTAAATCCAAAAACAAATATCCAATTCTACTCATGCTTCAGCGCTGCAAATATTGAACCTGGAATTATCATAGAATACATAATAATAATAGGGTGAGAATACTAATTCTCAGTAGATTTTATTATGAAAAAGGTGTCATCACAATAATTTCAGCTGTTTCGAGAAAAAATACATTTCTTAGAAATTCAATTTGAATATATATATATATATATATATATATTATTATTATTAGTTAGTTAGAAAGGTGGTAAAATGCTAAATCTGGTCCCTTCTCTTCCCAAAATAGAATTCCATTTAATAGATTTTGAAAATATCCATTGTCTAGCAATACAAATAAGCAATCATCAATAATTCAGAAATTGTCTCAAATACAATAGTATAGTGTCAAATCCAATCAAAGATTCCAATGCTTGTTCAAGTCATAGCATGACATATAAATTCAACTTAAATTTCAATAATTGTTTTCAAATGCCATTTCTATATTACCAAATTCATACAATGATTCAAATACTTTTTCAAGTCACAATTTAACATACAAGTTCAATTCAACTTCAGTGCTTATTCAAATACTCATTTATCTTACAAAACCTATATCTCAAGCTTCACAAAGGATAAGTGCCGCCTCATATAGCTCGAGTTCTATCTACTCATGGTAAGGAGTGATTCAGGACCTTACACTACCACTAGTATCCTATGAAGGAATTAATATGTGAGGATTATACTGATACTGATACTATAAGGAATTTATTCAAGAACACGGGATCTCCTTTCCTCACAAGAGGCCCTCTCTATGGTTCTAATGGAATTTCGAATACCCTGTAATCATACAGGATCGTCTCTGAAACCTGCTATACTAAGTGAACTAATAATTCATATACAGAAGGATACTGAGTGGGAAAACTTGGACTAATTACCTTCCCATTCAAGGATAATTGTCTAATTTTCATTCTCAATTCAAACTCAAATTCATTGAGCACTGATTATTCAAGCATTCATTCAATACATATTTCTAGCTCAACCTTAAAATCAAGGGACTATATCCTCAAATTCACAACATATAACTCCAAATTCATGAGTTCAAGATACAATATTTTATTCAAATAACATATTCAATACAGATTCGAATCCAATACTATTTCATTCATTTTATTCAATACCCTTTCATTAGTTACTTTACTAATCAAGTAACTAAATCAAACCATGATAATACAATACAATTTTTAAGAATATCTTATCCCTTGAACAACATTTCAAGTCAATAGAAATGACATAGTATTAAACTAACTAAATTCAAAGACAACAATAATTGTTTAGTCATAAAAATCAATACACAATTAGTCAAGGTGAATCAAGTATGAATACTTGGAATATTTTTAACAACCAAGACCACTCCTTGGTCGTGACCCTCATTAGGGCAAGGCTTAGCTATCAACTTCTTTTAAAACAAATCATAAACTCATTTCAGTTATTTATAGAAAATTAAGCACAAATTTCAAACAAGAAACTCCATTATTATTAAATTTAGCCGTGAGATTCACAGGAACAAAGCATGGTCTTGGGCTTCATCTAAACTAACACCAACTCAACCTAAAAATAATAAGATAAAATGAGCAAATCAGAACATAAAATCTCTCATCTTGTTCTCAACTAGGCCGTGAACCTTCCTAGGGTAAGGTTTGACCATAAATTTATCATCTTAAATCCTTACATGTCCAATCAATTCACAAAGTCCTTAAAATCAAAGAAACAAGATAGAATCATAGACTAAGTATCAATTTCTTAATTGGCCCTATTTTGACTGTGGTAATCCAGCCCAAGAACACAATGTTTTCATTTTGCAACAACTTAAATCTCATTCAAGAATTCATTAAGAAAAAGAATTAGTTGATAGTAAAGAACTTAAAGCACAAAAATAACAAAATCCTCCTCTTTTAATTTGGTCCAGCCATGACCTTTGTACACCATAAGACCAGAATTTTTAAGTTCAAAAATCATAGAAAAGAAAAGCAAGTTAAGAGTAAACATCCCCTACCTCATTTCCTTACCTTGATTCCTTAATTTTCCCTCACTTTTTTTCTCCTTTTTCCTTCTTTTTCTTGTTGTTTTCCTTCTGTTTTGTTGTTGTCTTTTGAGCATGTGAACAATGTATATATACGATAAAGAAAGATGAGAAAGGAAACTTAAATGAAGATGGAAGTTGGAAAATGGAAAATAGAAGTTGGAGGGAGAAAGAATGGTGATCATATGAAGTTTTCTTCCTCTATTTTTGTATTATGTTTTTGCTCAAAATGATGAAGAGAAATAGAGAGAGTGGGACGAGAATGCGAGGGAAAAAAGAGTGGAAGAATCTGGAGGAGTTTTTGGGCAGTGGTGAATAGGAAAATAGAATACTGGAACTTTTGTATCTACCAAGTATACTTTAATCTTCCAAAACTATATTTTTGATGTGTGTGAAATAACATCATGTTTTGCTCTTGTTTTGCATGCATTCGTAGGCATTTTAGTTTCCCTTTTAGTTTGTTTTTCCCTTAGTTTGGATAACTGCGGTGTTTTTGGTGTTCTTGTGCAAGATTAATGTTGAATTGGCCTTGGATTAAATGGAATGCTTGCATGTTTGAAGTTGGAGCTTAATGGATAGCAAAAAAGTACAAAAAGACCATTCCAGAGGGATCCACGGCCTGCCCGTGGATCAAACTATGGCCATGGATTGAGCAGCAACTTGAAGGAGGAAAAGAGAGATTCCAGGGATCCACGGCCATGGATCGAGGGGAAACTTAAAGAAGAAAAAAAGAATTCCAGAGAGTTCCACGGCCTGGTCGTGGAACCATCAACGGCCGTGGAACTCAAATGATGCAAAATTGGCCTGTGGCAGAGAGATCCACGGCCGTTAATCGCAATGCACAGTAATTTTTAAGTTTTTATTTTTATTTCTTTTGGGGACTTTTTAGCCAATAAAAATCGTAAGTTATAAATAGATGTTCTGAATAGAATTAGGGGATTCTAATTTGGTTTTGGAGGAGGCACATTGGAGGCTTTGGTTCTTGATCTTTCTTCCCTCTTCTCTCTTGGATTACGAGTTTGGATGTTTAAGAACATGTTTTCTGATTCCTTCTTCTCTATGTCTGAGTAGTTTCTTTTGTTTCTAGGATTGGGCAATGCCCTTTGATACATTGATAATGATTAATTGACGTTGTTTCCCCTTTTATTGATCTTGAATGTTCTTTGATTCAATTCTTATTGCTCTTATTTATGTGAATTTGCTGGCCACTTATTTGTATCTCATAGGCATTTAGGGACGTACTGAGAGGTGAACCTAGGTGTTGAAACCATAAGAATTGAACTTAAGGTCTAAATCACGAGAGTAGTTTTAGCCTTTCGAGGATTCAATGAATTACCACAAAGCGTAATGGGTTCAATTTAAATTCAATTACCACGAGAGTAGGAATTAGTTTAATTGGGCACGGATCTTGTATCTTGAGAAAGAACATTAACTAATTTAGGGTAATTCACCTTCAATTGAATTTCAGATTTAATAAAAGGGTTGTCAATTAGGATTTGTCTGGTATCATTGTGGTATCCCAATCTTGGAAACTTTCTTGAATTTGAAAAATCCCTTCTTGATAACTTGCTATTTTTGTTCTAAATTCTGCACTTTGATTTTTAATTATTTAATTACTTTGTTACTACGTTCTTCGTAATCAACAATCATATTTCCTTTTGTTTAATTTAATTGAATTAATTAATTAATTGGTATTCATAGACACAGTCCCTGTGGATTCGATCTTTTTATTACTTGATGACGAAATCGTACACTTGCGGATTTCACACATCAAGTTTTTGGCGTCATTGTCGGGGACTGTATTTTTCTTGAATATTAATTTAATTTTTAATTTAATTATTTTAAACCTTTTTCTTTTATTTGGTTCTTACGTTCTTGATTTCTCTTTGACTCTCTGCAGGTAATTTCTCTTGTTTATGCAAAGTACTAGACATTCTGGGACTCTTATTGAAGCAGATCCTGAAATTGAAAGAACTTTACGTAGAAGGAGAAGACAACAAAGGCAAAGAGTAAGAGAAATATCTGAACCACCACTTGTCATGGTAGCAGCTGAGGATAATAAACTGTTAAAAGAGTATGCAGCCCCTAATGCTCGGGGCATGCGATCTGGAATTGCTCGGCCAGACATTGAAGCCAGGCATTTCACCATACCTCCTGCCCTACTTTCTATGATAAGGCAGAACTAGTGTGGAGGATTGCCATCAGAGGATCCTAATGATCATGTGGATATGTTCTTAGAGTTCTGTGAGATCCTTAAGATCGAAGGTGCCTCTGTTGATGCTATTCATCTCCGCCTATTTCCTCTATCGTTGAGAGATAGAGCTAGAGCTTGGCTGATGTAACACCCTTTCTGGGGATGTCACATTTATGATGCAGAAAAATAAAAATAAATAAAATCCTTACCCAAGTTGTAAAACACTTGATACTTGAATAATATTTGTGGTATATATATATATTTTCCTTTTTATAATTATAACATTTAAATAAAATAACATGGAACACAAAATATAACAAACATAAACTCATCATAATATACATGTGATTCTTGTCTGAAGTATAAAATTAATTTACAACTATTAAGATTTAATAGAAACAATAAAAGACAGTATACTACTCAAACATAACACCTAAGATATGAGCCCTCGTCATAAGACAAATTCCTTAGTTAGGAATGTCTTGACCGATAGAAATTCGACCCAAAAGTGTATCGAAGTTCTCTCTAGAGGTATAGTGAAACTCGTCCCACAACTCCCTAATCGGTAAAATGATCTCTACGAAAGCAATTGTATATCGTGTAGTAACAACCCCATGTTGAGTCCTACTTACTGATAAAGTCACATTACCACTGTACTCTATGTGTCCTGTGTCCCAGTGGACATACCAAGCCTCAGCGCCTTCGAGAAACTGAAGTCTAAAGAAACCTAATTGATCTCGCCTTGCCGCCATTCTAGTCTTCGATGATATAAAAATAAAGTAGAAAACAAAACAGAACAATACAAGAAAGAGGTGAGACAATCAACATCATTACCCGCATGACAATTAAGAAAATGACAATACAAACAGGTATTACAATGGCAAGCAGATATTACAATAACACATGCTATTACATCATATACAATATAGCAATTTAATACATCATACATAATATAACAAAGCAATATATATATATATTAAATAACATATATCATCATATCATACAATATATATTAAAGCAATACATCATACTGATTTATCACGAATATGATAAACAAGAAAGTGCGAGGATGCATGAACAGTAAAATGCAAATAATGCGTGAACATAATAAACATTTAAAATGCATATGATGAATGATACACACACTGACTTGTTCCTACTCCATGGAGCTAAACACGGATATCTGAGGGAATGATCCGAATAAAAACTAATAATACTTTATGGCTGCCCAACTAAACTATTGCACTGTCTAATCTTTGTGTCTATAGCCCACAGATCCAAAACATCGTGTAGCGAGACACACCAACATCGTGTACCACAGGCATAGTACTTAATAGTCCCCTTAAGATCTCAATTAAGAATACTGCTTGTCAAGATCATTAGTGTGTTGCCCGTTACCACAGCCCAAAAGTGCTACCACTGTCCACATATGGGATCCTCCGCACACTAATACCTCCAAGTTCATAAATGAACCACACTATGCTTATCACACCAAACACGGTGTAATTCGCCTCGTCAATCAATCACCAATTATAACCCAAATTGGCACAACACTCTAAGTATGATCTAAAATGACAAAAATACCCTTATTATCCAAATTTTACCATAATTACAAAAAATTACCAAAATGCCCTTAGTCACAAAATATCAAAGTATAGTACGTCCCACCTGACAATACTACACCACAACATGTCCGGGTCCACCACTTTGGCCCGACAGCAAAACTCACAGTATCTTTCAGTCGCGTAGGAATTTTATCGCATTTTCACAATTTCATTGTTTTCACAAACGTTTTTAAATCGCGTAAATATATTTTGACATTTTTAAACATCGCAAAATCTTTTTAAATCATTTTCTCAATCGCATAGGATTTTTAATTCATTTTCTTAATCGGATAGCTTATAATTATTATTTTTAATATGTGTAAAACTATATCTAGTACATTTAAAATACGTAGAGTATTTTTCTTGTGTTCTAAATATAGTATGGAATCTTTTCATTTTATGCGTCTGATTTTAATAAATTTTGGCAAAAGAATTTTGCCTATAAAATCAGTATAAGGTATTTTTAACGTTTTCCTCTAAATATAGTTTATTTTATTTTTACCCAATAATTTCACTTTGAAACTTACTAACGCGCTTCAAAATTTATAGAATGAGCTCTACGTTAGTATTTTTCAAGTGTCTAATTTAATTCTTATTTAAACTAATTTCTACTAAGTTAAAATTCTAAAACTGAATTTATTCCTTTTATTTTCTCAATGATTCATTGGAATCAATTTATGTTGTAAAATGATTACCTAGCCTATCTTAGTAAATAAAATGGCATGTTGGTCAAATCAAAATAAAATGGCATTTAATTATACACTAAATGGCATGTTGGCCATAATTAACTTAAATCATCTTTAATTTGATTATTTTACCTAGATTCCTCAAATCAGTAATTTAAAAAAAATTGCTGAGAACATTTTGGTTCTCGGTTTGGATGTAAGGCCGTGAGCCTCATAATTTGTTCTTTGGAACACTCATGCAAACCGTACATGTTATTCACATCCTACTTTAATAATTATATAATTATAAACACATGCAATTATATAATCACATACAAAATACATACAATTTATTTAAAACCATAAACATGTATAGCAAAAATAATGAAAGCTATAATCATGCATAGCAAAATAAATCACAAATAGGAAAGCATCAAAACAATCACAAAAAAAATAAAAGCCATAAACAACCACACAAATCGAATCCTTATGGATTCTTCATACACAATCAAATCCATTTTCCCATCACCACTTAGGGTTGATGAGATTAAATCTCCCTCTTACCTCTTGAAGACAATTAATCGGTTAGTTTCCTTCTTTCTTGAAATTTCGTGCAATCTCCCAAACAAATTTCTAAAATTCTTAAACAATTAGTAAAAACACATACAAGGTACAATATTGGAAAATCATGGAACAATCATGGTTAGAAAAATTAGAAATCAAATTTTGAACCAAAGAAACAAAACTTACCCTTAAGAAAGTAAGCAAAAGGTTGGATTTTGGACAAGATAGAGTAGGATTTTGGAAAAACTTTGTGAATGGAAAGCGTTTAGAATAGGATTTGGGTTTAGAAAATATGATGAGATAAAATTATAGAGGTTTGGTTGTGTGGGGTGAGGGCTTGGCCGAATTAGAGAGAAAGAAAAGGAAGGAAAAGTATGCATGGGTTCTTGGTATTTTTGGAGAGGAAATGAATAGCTTAATTAAGATAAGTGTGAAAATAAAAGTGAAGAGGGCAAACTAAAGGGCTGCTTTGCCGTGAGTGGCTTTTTGGGTGAGGTTGAGTGTTTGATTTTGCTAAGTAAATATCCAATTAAATACACATGATGGTGCACATGGTTTATGACCATTTGGAGGTTTCAAGAAGCTAGTAGAACTTGACCAACAAGCCTCCTTGGCTGCTGAAAACCGTGTGGCTCTTCAAGTTTTTAGAGGCTTAATTGTTTTCATTTACTCCTAATTATATGCTAATTAATTAGGCAATTAGTTAGGTTAATTATCCTATTAAAACTAAATCAACATTCTAATCATATAATCAATTAGTTTAATATATATTAACATATATTATAATCTTTAATCAATATTAGAATATCTAATTAGTATTTAGATTATAATTAATTAAGAATTAAGTTAGTTCACTTAGTTTGTTAATTAGGTAATTAGATTAGTCAAATTAAGCTTAATTAGCTACTAACCAAATTCAAGCCTACAATTTTTGACTTAATTCTAACCATTGATTCATCTTTAATTCCTAGCCATTGATTACATCTAAGGTAGACATCAATTGATCATAAAACTAGCATTCTAATCTCACCATTGATTAGATCAACGGCTAAGGTTAAAGGCTTCCTAACTAAGTCTTCATCCAACGGTCCAAAAGAAAGTCTATGCTCCCTTCGTTGACCTTTTCCTATTGGTTTAGAAAGTCAAGCCTACTTTCGTTGACTTGCTCTCATTGGTTAGAATTTGTCCAACAAGACAGCTTGACTTGGTGCTTTTCCTAGACGTGGGTCCCACAGTACTTTTAAAGATCTGTGGTCAAATCGAAGCAGATTTTTACTGTTTTTGAGATAGTAGGTACTGTAATACAAAATAATATTATAATAATATAAACTTATTTTATTGCACAGTTAAATCTGAAAAATTACGAGATTAATATATATATCAATTAGAATTGGGTTTAGTAAGATCCCCCAGCTCCAATTAATTAAAATAAGATTTTTTCGGCCAGAAAATTATTATTTCCCTAGCTCGGAGCAAATCACACACAACAATCAAGTACACTCACGGAACAATCAAATTTAATTTACTACTCACAGAATTCACAAAACAGTACATTTCGGGACTATATTGTAATTATCCCAAAAGTTGGGGTGTTACAGCTGAAGTCTGTTCCTGCTGAGACGATAACTACTTGGGACCAATTGGAGCAAGCCTTTTTGGATAAATTCTTTCCACTTTCCCAGACTGCTCACCTAAGGACCCAAATCACAAGTTTTGTTCAGAAATATGGTGATTCATTGTCAGAAGCTTGGGATAGATATAAGGCTTTGCTGGAAGCCTGCCCACACCATGGGTTAGAGAAATGGTTAATCGTCCACACCTTCTATAATGGTTTGGAATATTCTTCAAAGGTATCTATTGACTCCGTAGCTGGTGGAGCTTTGATGAATAGAAGGCTCACAGAAGGTACTGTAATACAAAATAATATTATAATAATATAAAATTATTTTATTACACAGTTAAATCTAAAAAATTACGAGATTAATATATATATCAATCGAATTGGGTTTAGTAAGATCCCCACTCTAATTAATTAAAATAAGATTTTTCGGCCAAAAATTATTATTTCCCTGGCTCGAGCAAATCACACACAACACAAGTACACTCACGAACAGTCAAATTTAATTTACTGCTCACAGAATTCACAAAACAGTACATTTCGGGACTATATTGTAATTATCCCAAAATTTGGGATGTTACAACTCTCCCCCACTAATAAGAATTTCGTCCCTGAAATTCATCATACATCAAAACAATTGAGGGTATTGCTCCCTCGTCTTAGTTTCTAATTCCCATGTGGCTCCGCCACTTACATCGCTCCAAACTCCTTTAACTATTACGATCTCCTTTTCTCGAAGTTGCTTTGTCCTTCGATCTTTAATCTTGACTGGAAACATCTCATGGGTTAAATTCTCCTTCAGTCGTACAGTGTCTGATTCGATGATGTGAGTCGGATCAGAAATATATTTTCGTAGTTATGATATGTGAAATACATTAGGAAGATTTGATAAAAATGGGGGTAGTGAAATCTGATAAACTATCGGATCTATCGATGAAGTATCTGATACGGCCTGATAAACTTCAGAGTGAGTTTCCTCAACTTAATCACTCGTTCAACTCCAGTCCTAAGGGTCACACGTAGAAATGCATGATCACCTTCTTCAAATTCAAGCGGTCTCTGTCTTTTATCAGCATAACTCTTTTGTCGTGTCTGAGTCGTCCTCATCCTGTCTCGAATTATCTTTACTTTCTTAGTTGTCTGCTGCACAAACTCGGGTCCTACAATACTACTTTCCACAGTATGATACCAACGCAATGGCGTTCTGCAGCGTCTCCCCTATAATGCCTCACAGGGTGTCATCCCTATGCTTGAATGAAACTATCGTCGTATATGAACTCTATTAATGGTAGAAATTCATCTCAACAAGTCCTTTGAAAATTCTAACTATTTGTCTCTTCCTGATATCCAAGCCCTTCTTGATTGAACAGGTACGTCAAGCCTTTGAAATTATTATGAATTTTATAGGAAAGAAAATATCTTTAGATTTTTCTTGCAAAACAACTATCGCGTATCCTAAAACGTAAATTGAATAATTCTTCTCACGCACGTTCCATTGCCTTGAAGTATACGCCACCACCTTTCTATTCGATGTCAACACTCAATCTAAATCCACAAGTTGAACTGCTTCTAACAGAATTTTGCATTTGACTAATTTCACGCATAACTCCTTCTCCTTCTTCTTCAGAAATTGAAGAACTGCATTAAGATCTTCAGCATGTTCCTTTGAATTTCGAGAATAGGTCAAAATATTGCCAATAATGACAAATTTGCCTAGATGAGAAAGAAAGATCCTATTTATATAGTTCGTGAACACCGCCAAAATATTTCTTACATCGAACGGTAGTACTAAATATACATAGTTCCTGCAACGCATCTAAAAAACTGTCTTGGAACATTCTCTACCTTTACTCGAATCTGATAATAACCAGCACACAAATCGATCTTGGAGCAAACAGTGATTTCCTTCATTTGGTCTTCTAGTTCCCCTATCATCGCATCATTCTAGATTTTCTTTATCAAGAGAAGTTGTTCTATTTTGCCTATTTTTAATCTTAACAGAAAATGTCTCATAGATCAAGTTTTCTTCTAATTGCACTGTATTTGACACTATGACATAAGTTGGATCAAGAATAATCCTTCTTAATTGAAATACATGAAAGATACTATGAAGGTTATAAGGAAAGGTAACAAGATTATTCCGGAAGTTACTAGATTAGACCAATAAAGAATTTGAGATGGTCTAATAGATTTCGAAATGAACATAGTCCAATAATTTTAGAAATGAACTTTCTGGATTCAAATCCAAAAATCTCAGGTCAAGGAATCACTAAAATTGCATTCCAACAATCTAGTAGGATATGGTTGGAAAATAACCAATCCATTTAAAAGGTCAGGCTCTCAAATAGATGTGATTTTAAATAAATAGATCAAATCAACAGAAAAGATTTGATATTCAATAGATATAGGGTAGAATGAGAAAACTTGAGTATAAACAACAAGTTCAACAAGAAGAATAGAAATACTCAGATCACTCTATAACAAAGGCACGGATAAATCAAATTGATTTACTCAGTCTATTTGAGAAAGAAATAGACAAACCAGATCAATAAAAAAATTTCAAACTCTAATAATAATTGGGTAGTTTTAAACAGGTTCAAATAGTAATAGCAAGTTTAGGAGTTGAAGTAACATTATGAAAAGAAGTAAGACACAGATAACTCCAAAAGATTTGCACAATCACAGATCACAAGAGAATGAGTTACCTCATGAATTATACAGCACAGTTTTAAGATTACTCTCTATGCCACAACTTTCTCGCTTCTTAAGTTTTTGTATTTGAACGTTTTCATTACACTCCTTGCATTGGCTCTTTCTTCGTTTTGAGATTTTGAAACACGTGTATTACTAACGGGAATTTCCATCTTCAACTGATCACACTCTTTGAATAAGTGTTCATGCTTTTCACACTTCAAGTACTTCATTGGTGATGCCACAGTCTGACAAAAATTGTTGCCACTAGTACTTCCTTTCTTTGATCGTTGTTGCTTTCCCGGTGGTTGTACATACAACTTTCGCTGAAAACGATTAACTTTACGCTTCCTTCTATTTTGAATTATTGAAGATTCTAAGTTACAGCTTCTCGCATCCGCTGGCTGTTTCAATCCTAATAAGCTAAGAAATTCGATTATCAGTTCTTGCTGTAGAGAGATCATCTATCTTTGTTATACTGCAGCTTTACACCACCTTTTCCATCACTCTTCTAGTTGCGACTATATGATCCACATCACGTTGCATGTCCACACGCTCATGTTCGTAACGCCTCATTATCTTTCTTCAAAGATAAACAAAATCAACACACAACGAACTAAACGTAGCTATTTCACACAAAGTCATTTCCTTTCGGAAATCGAAACATATCTCTCGTGTTTAAAATCAGAGATTCACACAAAGACAAACAAGACAAACCTACCCACAAACCCAAAAGACTCTAACTTGGGCTCGATACCAACTAATGTAACACCCTTTCTACGGGGATGTCACATTTATGATGCGAAAAATAAAAATAAATAAAATCCTTACCCAAGTTGTAAAACACTTGATACTTGAATAATATTTGTGGTATATATTTTTTTTTCCTTTTTATAATTATAACATTTAAATAAAATAACATGGAACACAAAATATAACAAACATAAACTCATCATAATATACATGTGATTCTTGTCTAAGTATAAAATTAATTTACAACTATTAAGATTTAATAGAAACAATAAAAGTCAGGATACTACTCAAACATAACACCTAAGATATGAGCCCTCGTCATAAGACAAATTCCTTAGTTAGGAATGTCTTGACCGATAGAAATTCGACCCAAAAGTGTATCGAAGTTCTCTCTAGGGGTATAGTGAAACTCGTCCCACAACTCCCTAATAGGTAAAATGATCTCTACGAAAGCAACTGTATAACGTGTAGTAACAACCCCATGTTGAGTCCTACTTACTGATAAAGTCACATTACCACTGTACTCTATGTGTCCTGTGTCCCAGTGGACATACCAAGCCTCAGCGCCTTCGAGAAACTGAAGTCTAAAGAAACCTAATTGATCTCGCCTTGCCGCCATTCTAGTCTTCGATGATATAAACATAAAGTAGAAAACAAAACAAAACAATACAAGAAAGAGGTGAGACAATCAACATCATTACCCGCGTGACAATTAAGAAAATGACAATACAAACAGGTATTACAATGGCAAGCAGATATTACAATAACACATACTATTACATCATATACAATATAGCAATTTAATACATCATACATAATATAACAAAGCAATATATATATATATATATATAAATAACATATATCATCATATCATACAATATATATTAAAGCAATACATCATATAGTTTATCATAAAATATGGTAAACAGTAAAGTGCAGAGGATGCATGAACAGTAAAATGTAAATAATGCATGAACATAATAAACATTTAAAATGCAGATGATGAATGATACACACACTGACTCGTTCCTACTCCATGGAGCTAAACACGGATATCTGAGGGAATGATCCGAATAGAAACTAATAATACTTTATGGCTGCCCAACCAAACTATTGCACTGTCCAATCTTTGTGTCTATAGGCCACAATTCAAAACATCGTGTAGCAAGACACACCCAACATCGTGTACCACAGCATAGTACTTAATAGTCCCCTCAAGATCTCGATTAAGAATAGTGCTTGTCAAGATCATTAGTGTGTTGTCCGTTACCACGGCCCAGAGGTGCTACCACTGTCCACATATGGGATCCTTCGCACACTAATGCCTCCAAGTTCATAAATGAACCACACTATGCTTATCACACCAAACACGGTGTAATTCGCCTCGTCAATCAATCACCAATTATAACCCAAATTGGCACAACACTCTAAGTATGATCTAAAATGACAAAAATACCCTTATTATCCAAATTTTACCATAATTATGAAAAATTACCAAAATACCCTTAGTCACAAAATATCAAAGTATAGTACATCCCACCTGACAGTACTACACCACAACATGTCTGGGTCCACCACTTTGGCCCGACAGCAAAACTCACAGTATCTTTCAATCGCATAGGAATTTTATCGCGTTTTCACAATTTCATTATTTTCACAAACGTTTTTAAATCGTGTAAATATATTTTGACATTTTTAAACATCGCAAAATCTTTTTAAATCATTTTCTCAATCGCGTAGGATTTTTAATTCATTTTCTTAACCGAATAGCTTATAATTATTATTTTTAATATGTGTAAAACTATATCTAGTATATTTAAAATACGTAGAGTATTTTTCTTGTGTTCTAAATATAGTATGGAATCTTTTCATTTTATACGTCTGATTTTAATAAATTTTGGCAGCATTTTGCCTATAAAATCAGTATAAGGTATTTTTAACGTTTTCCTCTAAATATAGTTTATTTTATTTTTACCCAATAATTTCACTTTGAAACTTACTAACGCACTTCAAAATTTATAGAATGAGCTCTACGTTAGTATTTTTCAAGTGTCTAATTTAATTCTTATTGAAACTAATTTCTGCTAAGTTAAAATTCTAAAACTGAATTTATTCCTTTTATTTTCTCAATGATTCATTGGAATCAATTTATGTTGTAAAACGATTACCTAGCCTATCTTAGTAAATAAAATGGCATGTTGGCCAAATCAAAATAAAATGGCATTTAATTATACACTAAATGGCATGTTGGCCATAATTAACTTAAATCATCTTTAATTTGATTATTTTACCTAGATTCCTCAAATCAGTAATTTAAAAAAAATTGCTAAGAACATTTTGGTTCTCGGTTTGGATGTAAGGCATGAGCCTCATAATTTGTTCTTTGGAACACTCATGCAAACCGTACATGTTATTCACATCCTACTTTAATAATTATATAATTATAAACATATGCAATTATATAATCACATACAAAATACATACAATTTATTTAAAACTATAAACATGTATAGCAAAAATAATGAAAGCTATAATCATGCATAGCAAAATAAATCACAAATAGGAAAGCATCAAAACAATCACAAAAAAATAAAAGCCATAAACAACCACACAAATCGAATCCTTATGGATTCTTCATACACAATCAAATCCATTTTCTCATCACCACTCAGGGTTGATGAGATTAAATCTCCCTCTTACCTCTTGAAGACAATTAATCGGTTAGTTTCCTTCTTTCTTGAAATTTCGTGCAATCTCCCAAACAAATTTCTAAAATTCTTAAACAATTAGTAAAAACACATACAAGGTACAATATTGGAAAACCATGGAACAATCATGGTTAGAAAAATTAGAAATCAAATTTTGAACCAAAGAAACAAAACTTACCCTTAAGAAAGTAAGCAAAAGGTTGGATTTTGGACAAGATAGAGTAGGATTTTGGAAAAACTTTGTGAATGGAAAGCGTTTAGAATAGGATTTGGGTTTAGAAAATATGATGAGATAAAATTATAGAGGTTTGGTTGTGTGGGGTGAGGGCTTGGCCGAATTAGAGAGAAAGAAAAGGAAGGAAAAGTATGCATGGGTTCTTGGTATTTTTGGAGAGGAAATGAATAGCTTAATTAAGATAAGTGTGAAAATAAAAGTGAAGAGGGCAAACTAAAGGGCTGCTGCCATGAGTGGCTTTTTGGGTGAGGTTGAGTGTTTGATTTTGCTAAGTAAATATCCAATTAAATGCACATGATGGTGCACATGGTTTATGACCATTTGGAGGTTTCAAGAAGCTAGTAGAACTTGACCAACAAGCCTCCTTGGCTGCTGAAAACCGTGTGGCTCTTCAAGTTTTTAGAGGCTTAATTGTTTTCCATTTACTCCTAATTATATGCTAATTAATTAGGCAATTAGTTAGGTTAATTATCCTATTAAAACTAAATCAACATTCTAATCATATAATCAATTAGTTTAATATACATTAACATATATTATAATCTTTAATCAATATTAGAATATCTAATTAGTATTTAGATTATAATTAATTAAGAATTAAGTTAGTTCACTTAGTTTGTTAATTAGGTAATTAGATTAGTCAAATTAAGCTTAATTAGCTACTAACCAAATTCAAGCCTACAATTTTTGACTTAATTCTAACCATTGATTCATCTTTAATTCCTAGTCATAGATTACATCTAAGGTAGACATCAATTGGTCATAAAACTAGCATTCTAATCTCACCATTGATTAGATCAACGGCTAAGGTTAAAGGCTTCCTAACTAAGTCTTCATCCAACGGTCCAAAAGAAAGTCTATGCTCCCTTCGTTGACCTTTTCCTATTGGTTTAGAAAGTCAAGCCTACTTTCGTTGACTTGCTCTCATTGGCTAGAATTTGTCCAGTCAGCACAGTTGACTATTTTTCCTAAACGTGGGTCCCACAGTACTTTTAAAGATCTGTGGTCAAACCGAAGCAGATTTTTACTTGTTTTTGAGACAATAGGTATTGTAATACAAAATAATATTATAATAATATAAAATTATTTTATTACACGCTTAAATATGAAAAATTACGAGATTAATATATATATCAATCAATTTGGTTTAGTAAGATCCCCACTCTCAATTAATTAAAATAAGATTTTTTCGGCGAAAATTATTATTTCCTGGCTCGAGCAAATCACACACAACACCAAGTACACTCACGGAACAGTCAAATTTAATTTACTACTCACAGAATTCACAAAACAGTACATTTCGGGACTATATTGTAATTATCCCAAAAGTTGGGGTGTTACAGCTGAAGTCTGTTCCTGCTGAGACGATAACTACTTGGGACCAATTGGAGCAAGCTTTTTTGGATAAATTCTTTCCACCTTCCCAGACTGCTCACCTAAGGACCCAAATCACAAGCTTTGTTCAGAAAGATGGTGATTCAATGTCAGAAGCTTGGGATAGATATAAGGCTTTGCTGGAAGCCTGCCCACACCATGGCTTAGAGAAATGGTTAATCGTCCACACCTTCTACAATAGTTTGGAATATTCTTCAAAGGTATCTCTTGACTCCGCAGCTAGTGGAGCTTTGATGAATAGAAGGCTCACAGAAGCTTATGGGATAATTGAGAGTGTAGCTTCAAATCATCACCAATGGGCTAATGAAAGAGGGCACAACCCGAGAAAGCTCAAGGGAGGTAAGTTTGAGGTAGATGGTGTTGATTTAATTATGTCAAAGTTTGATTCTTTGAATAAACGTTTTGGCATGCTTGAGAAAGCTCATGTTAATGCCATAGGTGCCTCTAACAATTTTTGTGAGATTTGTGGAGCACAGGGACATATAGGTGCTGAATGCCAAGTTGGAATGGGTTCCTCACATAGTGCACCGGTGGAGCAAGAGGAATCATGCCATAATTTCTATGACTTTAACCAAAAGGGGAGGAATGATCCGTATTCTCAAACTTACAACCCTGGTTGGAGGTCACATCTTAACTTCTCTTACGGAATAATCAGTACCAAGCTGGGCAAGGTAATACTAAACCTTCTTCCAGAATCCCACAGGTACAAAAATCTAGACTTGAATCTCTTCTTGAGAATTTTGTTGAGAGCCAGTCTAAGCAAAATTAGGAGTTTAGGCACCATGGGCAAGTTGTGACTGAGGCAATTAAAGAGTTGTCAATTAAGGTTGACAATTTAGCTATTCATAATAAGATGTTGGAAACCCAGATTGCCCAACAAGTAAGCACTTCTCTTAGGCATCAAGGTAAGTTTCCTGGTCAACCTGAAGTCAACCCAGGTAATGAACTCTATAAAGTTGTGAGTTTGAGGAGTGGAAAGAAATTAGAGGATTCCTTAGGTAAGGGGGAGAGTGACAAAGATGAGGGGAATGAGGAAAAAGAGACTAAGGCACAACCCTTAGAAGAGGAGGAAGCTAATGAGAAAGTGTCTAAGTATGTACCCCCTGAGCCATACCAACTCCTTATTCCTTTCCCTCAAAGACTTGTTAAGGCGAAGTTAGACAGGCAGTTTGGGAAGTTCTTAGAGGTTCTTAAGAAATTGTACATTAATGTACCCTTCACTGAGGCATTAAAACAAATGCCTACCTATGCTAAGTTTCTTAAGGACATCTTGTCTAATAAGAGGAAGCTAGAAGAATATGAGACAGTAGCTTTAACTGAGGAGTGTAGTGCTTTAATTCAAAATAAATTACCTTCTAAGTTAAAAGATCCAGGTAGCTTCTCTATTCCCTGTTTGATTAGTAACACTAATTTTGATAAAGCTCTGTGTGATTTGGGGGCTAGTGTTAGTCTTATGCCTCTTTCTGTGTATAAGAAGTTAGAGGTGGGTGAACTAAAACCCACAACTATCTCACTTCAATTGGCAGATCGGTTTGTCAAGTACCCCATCGGCATCTTGGAGGATGTCCCCATTAAGGTTGGTAAGTTTTACATGTTAGTGGATTTTGTTGTGCTTGACATGGAAGCTAATGCTACAATGCCGATCATATTTGGGCGTCCATTCCTTGCCACTGGAAGGGCGATCGTTGATGTTCATGAAGGAAAATTGACTTTGCGATTGCATGATGAGGAAGTAATTTTTGATGTTTTTAAATCTAAAAATAATTCTAATTCCTTAAATTCATGTAATCGCATAGATGCTACTAATGTTATGGATAGTGTTATGCTTTCAGGTGTGCAAGAATCAGTGACTGATGCTATGCTAGAAAAGACCTTGTCCAGGGGTACCAAAAAATTTGAGGAGTCCAAGCCCTACAAGAAAGGACCTAAGAAGCAGAATGACAAGTGTGTCGAGAAGCGTGAATTTAAACTTGGGGATAAAGTTCTTGTTAACAACTCGCTTCTACGTTTCTGTCCTAATAAGTTATGGTCGAAATGGTCAGGACCATATGAGATTGTTCGAGTTTTATCCTACGGTGTGCTTGAGGTGAAGAATGAAGGTCATAAACCTTTCATGATAAATGGTCAGAGAGTGAAACACTTTGAAGGAGTAGGGACTGAGCACTACTCCATTGACATCACCTAAGCACAAAAACTAAACCAAAGTCAAGCTAATGACTTTAAACAAGTGCTTCTTGGGAGGCAACCCAAGTTTCTTTATTTTTTTTCTTTCCTTTAAATTTCTTTTTTTCTTTTGATTTTGTGTGTTAGATTGTTGGTTTGATGTTTGTCTCATGGATTTTGTCTAGGTTTGACCCTTTTTGAAGCTAAATTTAGAAGAAGAGTGAAGTCAGAAGGTTCCACACTAAGCCCATGGAAAATTCCATGGCCATGGATTGAACACCAGAAGTTTTTCCACCACCGCAGTGAGTTCTTTTCTTTTATCCCTTCTCTTGTTTTAGATTTTTACATTGGAGACAATGTAAGTTCTAAACTTGGGGGGTATTTTTGTATTTTTTATATTTTTATTTTCATTAGTTTCATGCATTTTCATGTCTTGCTTTGCATTGCATTTTCATGTTGCATTTTCATACCATCATATCTCTCGACTTTTTGGTTGAACTTGTGCCCCTCTCTTTTGAGGATTTTAAGATGGTATTGATTTGGAACCCAATTTATTGATTATTGTGGTAAGCAACATGCATTGTTTTAGTTGATAGTAGAGGTGATCTTTTGATAGTTGATAATTAGCATAATGTTCTCTAAATTTATGCTTCTCATTGAATTTTTAAACCTCTAAATGTGAGTTTTGAGCTTATATGAGACTTATGCATTATACGATTTTTGTTCCCTTTCTTTATGTTGAGTGATATTCCTCATTGATCATGTGCTCTAGAACTTGATTTGAAACCATTTTGAGGCGAAGTTTTTGGTTGCATGCTTGAATGTGATTAAGGCATTTTAGGTATTTTTCTGGCCTTCTGAAATTGTTACACTTTCATCCTCTAGTTGCCCATTTGAGCCTATTGCATAATTATTTTTCTTGATACCTATGCTGAAACATTATTGGTAATCATTTAAAATATTAAATGGAGCGAATTGGGCTTGAAAGTTGTGTTGGAAATTATATGTATTTGAGCTTCCTCTTTCTGAAAAAAAAAAAAGGAAAATAAAAGAAACATTATGAGATGAAAGCTTGAAAAAAGAGAAGAAAGAGGAGAAGGAAAAGTAAGGAAGAAAATTCTTTGAAATGTGGAGTTATGTTTTAGATTGAAAAAAAAATTACCTTTACTCCATTTATGTTCTATTGGATTTCTTATGCTTATTGAAAAAAATTTGATGAGCCCTTTGTGTATACCTTCCTTTCTCTACCCTACCTAACATCATTCCCATGGCCCCATTACAACCCTTGAAAGACCTTTTGATTCTTGCATGCATACTGATTATTAGTGGAAATTTGGTTTCTTATCAAGCATATGGAAGTGCATATTCTTTGAAGGATTTTGAGCATATGGTTTTCACCCTTAAACACTTTGAGTGTGGTTAGTGGAGTGAACTTAATTCAATCAGTGAAGATGCATGATTTCTGAGAACTTAGCCTCTAATTGGACTTGATTTTGATTACCTCTCAAATTTTTTGTTTGCCTTAGCCTATTGCTTGGATATTGTTTTCTTGGGTTCCTTATTCTTTATTGTAATTTGATCCCACTTCTTGGTTTGGCATTAATTATTTCTTGGGGACAAGCAAAGTCTTAAGCTTAGGGGGATTTGATGTGTGTGAAATAACATCATGTTTTGTTCTTGTTTTGCATGCATTCTTAGGCATTTTAATTTCTCTTTTAGTTTATTTTTCCCTTAGTTCGGATAACTGCGGTGTTTTTGGTGTTCTTGTGCAGGATTAATGTTGAATTGGCCTTGGATTGAATGAAATGCTTGCATGTTTGAAGTTGGAGCTTAATGGATAGCAAAAAGGTACAAAAAGACCATTCCAGAGGGATCCACGGCCTGCCCATGGATCAAACCATGGCCATGGATCGAGCAGCAACTTGAAGGAGGAAAAGAGAGATTCTAGGGATCCACGGCCATGGATCGAGGGGCAACTTAAAGAAGGAAAAGAGAATTCTAGAGAGTTCCACGGCCTGGCCGTGGAACCATCAACGGTCGTGGAACTCAAATGATGCAAAATTGGCCTGTGGCAGAGAGATCCACGGCCTGGCCGTGGAACCATCCACGGTCGTGGATCGCAGTGCGTAGCAGTTTTTAAGTTTTTATTTTTATTTCTTTTGGGGACTTTTTAGCCAATAAAAACCGTAAGTTATAAATAGATGTTCTGAATAGAATTAGGGGGTTCTAATTTGGTTTTGGATGAGGCACATTGGAGGCTTTGGTTCTTGATCTTTCTTCCCTCTTCTCTCTTGGATTACGGGTTTGGATGTTTAAGAACATGTTTTCTGATTCCTTCTTCTCCATGTCTGAGTAGTTTCTTTTGTTTCTAAGATTGGGCAATGCCCTTTGATACATTGATAATAATTAATTGACGTTGTTTCCCCTTTTATTGATCTTGAATGTTCTTTGATTCAATTCTTATTACTCTTATTTATGTGAATTTGTTGGCTACTTATTTGCATCTCATAGACATTTAGGGACGTACTGAGAGGTGAACCTAGGTGTTGAAACCATAAGAATTGAACTTAAGGTCTAAATCACGAGAGTAGTTTTAGCATTTCGAGGATTCAATGAATTACCACAAAGCGTAATGGGTTCAATTTAAATTCAATTACCACGAGAGTAGGAATTAGTTTAATTGGGCACGGATCTTGTATCTTGAGAAAGAATATTAACTAATTTAGGGTAATTCACCTTCAATTGAATTCCAGATTTAATAAAAGGGTTGTCAATTAGGATTTGTCTTGTATCATTGTGGTATCCTAATCTTGGAAGCTTTCTTGAATTTGAAAAACCCCTTCTTGATAACTTGCTATTTTTGTTCTAAATTCTGCACTTTGATTTTTAATTATTTAATTACTTTGTTACTACGTTCTTCGTAATCAACAATCATATTTCCTTTTGTTTAATTTAATTGAATTAATTAATTAATTAGTATTCATAGACACAATCCTTGTGGATTCGATCTTTTTATTACTTGACGATGAAACCGTACACTTGCGGATTTCACGCATCATTTTTCAAGTGTCCATAAATATCAAGGAAAATTTTAGGACTCATCCTAATCCTCAGATCCATTTTTTCATAATTTTTCATATACTGCTATTCGTCAAATAAGTTGTATTACTTTTTCAAATTAAATCGAACCTGTAAAATAAGTAAATATACCTACCTTAAATTATTTTCCATACCAAACTATTCTCAATATTCTACTTGTCATTTCTAAGAAATTTTATAATTTTCTAAGTTGCTTAATTATTCCAAATATTTCTCAGCAGTGCCTTAAAAATATCAAACTTGCTCTGCTGCTTCTCCAAAATTTTTCACAACTCTTATTAATGGTTCTTAGTTAAGAAATAATTTTTTCATATTTATTTCCCTCATATCAACCGATTACGGAGATACCTTAATTATTCTCTTGTATTCAGTGTTATAGAATTACGCTCAAACTAGTTCAGAAAATTATCCAAATTAACAGATAATTCTTACCAGTATAATTGAGTTTCTATAACTCTGATTATGACTATTAGATTAGGGAGGATATTACACCCAGACCTTTGACACAAGGAAGAGTTTTCACCTTGAGTGGTAAGGAAGCAGCCAAATCTCCTAATCTGATACAGGGTAAGTGCATTGTTAAAAATACACTTTTAACTGTATTGTATGATTCTGGAGCTTTTCACTCTTTCATTTCTTATGATTGTGTGAGGATGTTAGATTTGCCTATTTTAGACGTCCCTTATAACTTGAAATTTTCCATTCCTATAGCAAAACCTGTAACAACTTCCAAAATATGTCTAAATTATGGTGTAACTGTTGAAAATAGAAACTTCCTAGTAAATCTGATATGTTTACCCCTTGTTGATTTAGACATTATTTTGGGCATGGACTAGTTGTCAGCAAACCATGTTATTCTGAATTATTCAGATAAAACCTTAATGCTTATATCTGACCTTCCTTCAACAAACTTATCTTCTAAATCAATGTATTTGAGTGCCAGCCAAGTTGTCAACAACCTAGTAGAAGGAGCTCTAGGCTATGTTCTCCTCTTTTCGTTGAATTCTGAAAGGGAACAGAGTTTGGAGAGTATACTTGTTGTGAGTGAATACCCAGAGGTTTTCATAGAGGACGTGAATGAACTACCACCTGAGAGAGAGATTGAGTTTGCTATAGACCTAGTGCAAGGAACAAGGCCTATCTCTATAGCACCTTATAGGATGTCCCCTATAGAACCCTTTGAGCTTAAGAAACAGATAGAAGAGTTAATGGATAAAAAGTTTATTCGACCTAGTATCTCACCTTGGGGAGCCCTTGTACTTTGGTGAAGAAGAAAGATGATAGTATGAGATTATGTGTGGACTATAGACAATTGAATAAGGTCACAATTAAGAACAAATACCTATTACCTAGGATAGATGATTTGATGGACCAGTTGAGAGGAGCTATAATATTTTCAAAGATTGACTTAAGGTCAGGATACCATTAAATCATAATTAGAGAAGAAGATATTCCTAAGATTGCCTTTAGGACTAGATATCGGTGTTATGAGTATTTTGTAATGTCCTTTGGTCTAACGAATGCACCTGTCATCTTTATGAATTATATGAACAGGATTTTTAAGCCATACCTTGATAAGTTTGTTATTATTTTTATAGATGATATTCTCATTTATTCAAAGACAACTGAAGAACATGAGGAACATTTAAGGGTAGCTCTAGAAATCCTGAAAGAAAATAAATTATTTGCCAAGTTGTTAAAATGTGAGTTTTGGATGAAGGAGGTGCAGTTTTTGGGACACATGATATCTGGAGACGAGATATTTGTGGATCCCAGTAAGATAAAGGTTGTGTTGCAATGGGAGAGACTTGTAACATCCTGATTTTTTTCTTTCTCTGTTATATATGTTTTTCTAATTTTTGTGATTTTTGTGAATTATTTTGATTATTTTATTATTATTTTGGACTGTATGTATGTTTGAGGCGGGCCTGGAAAATAAAAATTTTTCTAGACTAGAAAGTTTTGGACTGTTGATGCGGGGCCGAGAGAACTTACTAAACTCGAAACTGGAAACAGTTTTTGAAAATTTTCTTTATCTGAGTTTTTGTTACATTTTATTATCCATTGGATAATGCTATTGCCCATTAGGTAATGTTATTATCCATTAGATAATAAATAGCAGTAGCCTTTATTTATTGGGTAATAACTTTTGAAAAATATCTAAATGCTAGTCAAACTTGATGGTTATGACACCTTTATGGTAAGCTAATGAGGAACAAGCTGTGTTGTGTTTGCCTTGAAGATATGGAGGCATTATCTGTATGGGGTCATGTTTGAGGTCTTTAGTGATCACAAAAGTTTGAAATACTTGTTTGATCAAAAAGAGTTAAATATGAGGCAAATGAGGTGAATGGAGTTTCTAAAAGATTATGACTTTGAATTGAAGTATCATTCGGGTAAGGCCAATGTTGTGGCCGATACACATAGCAGAAAACTTCTGCATGTGTCTCGAATGATGGTACAAGAGATGGAACTCCTTGAGAGCTTCAGAAATTTGAGTCTATCAATGACTGTGTTACCACATGGTCTATACTTGAAAAGATTAGAGATTTAGAATGATTTGAGGACTCAAATTAGAGAAGCTCAAGAGGAAGATGAAGATTTAAAGTTGATTGATGAGCAGATCCAGTTGAGAAAGAAAAAGGATTTCAAGAGAGCTCATGATAGGACACTTATGTTTAGAGATAGACTTTGTGTTCCAAGAGAAAATAAAATCAAAGAAAGGATTTTAGAGAAAGCCCATAAGAGTAGATACATCATCCATCTCAGAGCCACAAAGATGTATCAAGACCTTAAAAAGATGTTTTGGTGGCCAAACATGAAAGAAGATATAGCTGAGTATGTGTCCAAATGTTTAGTTTGTTAAAAAGAGAAAATAGAACACCAAAGACCTCAGGACTTCTCCAATCCTTGGAAATTCCTGATTGTAAAAGTATATCAATGGACTTTGTGATGGGGTTGGCAAGGACTCAGTCAGACCATAATGCCATTTGGGTTATAGTGGATAGACTGACAAAGTCTACATGTAACATCCCAAATTTAATAACCATAGTATAATCTTTATTATACCACAATAATTAGATCTAGGCATGCTACTCACTACTAAATAGCATTTTCAAATATAACAGTTATGTATATAGAGAAAGTATGAGCCTCGTAATGAATAAATAATACACAATATCTATATTTCTCACAAATACAATACATATATAATTTCAAAAGAAACTACAAACCTACACTATGCTAAGCTCTCCAAGCTCCTATCTACACTCCATTTTCCATAAATCTTCTTTCCCCGAATCATCATGGAAACACACACACGAGGTGAGAATCACACATTCTCAGTAGTTAAATCGACAAAACATGTTATCACAATCATTCTAGCTATTACGGGGGAAAACAAAATTCTAAATTCAAGTCTCATACATAATAAGCTAGAAAGGTGGCAAAAGCCAAAACCATGTCCTTTCTCTTCCCGAAATAGATTTTCATTTTATACGTTTGTAAAGAAAACTCATTTTCACAAATAGTCTTCAAGTAATCACCATACTCACAAAACCAACATCTCCATCTCAGAGATATGCAATTGCCCATATAATTGTAATGCATGAATATGTTATGATTTGTAACCACCCATTCAATTGCCATGTTATGCCAAATTATACCTTATATGTATGCCTATGTAATAATATAAGTATGCAATGAGTAATGTTATGATACTATTTACGGGAATCCAATTTCATGAAAATGTCATGATATGCATAAGTCCTGAACAAAGCAAAGGAACTTGATTCCATGCCCCTTGAACAAGCACTAGAACTCAGTCCCAGCAATCTTCTCTCTGGGTAGTGAATCCATCAATTACACGGTCTTCATCAATAATAAGGAATCCATCCTCAAGTCTTCTATAATAACAAGGAATCCATCCTCAAAGTCATACAATAGGGAGGGAGCTACACGTTGTCACGCTATCATAATTCAGGATTACCTCTAATAGTAAGGAATTCATCCTTAACTATCTTCCATTTAGGATAACATCTAACAAAAATGGAAAATCCTGCCTCAATTTTCAGAATAATGAAAGAAAGGAAGTTCATCCTTAACTCATCCCTATAATAGGAAGGAAATTATCCTCCTTACCTAATATAGATTATCCTCAAATGTGAGGCTCACATCCTTCAACAAACACAAATATAACATATATACAACCATGTCTAATTACCTCCCATAATTAGCATTACAAATCAATTTGATTCATCACATTCTCACTTTATTAAATACCCTTACTAGAGTTTTATTACTCATAAAGAAGTATAAAAGAAGAAATCATACAATTAGAAAGCTCCATGGCATCAAATAACAATTCTTGTCCAAGTTTGGAAGTCACACCTTGGGGCAGCATTGCCACACTGTAGCGCTCAGCTCTCTGCCTCACTCATGCCTCGATATAGCCCTGCCATGCCACGGTGCCGAACTCTTTGCCCCCCTCACGCCACAGCATGGCTCTCATTCATGCCACGGCGCAAGCCTGCGATAGAGAATTCTGCAGAATTCTACAAAATGGGGTACTGTTCCATTAGGAACATACCCCCATTTCTTCATCCAACCATTAATTCCAAATGTTTTCCAGCATTATACAAGGTCTATAAACATGTTGTAACTCTCATGAAACTTTTAAATCACTCACATAGATCAAAGAACTATTCAAAACCTAAAACACCAAAAATGCAACTCTTAACTCAAGCAAGAATAAATGGGGTTCAAAGGGTGAAAAATTCCTTTCCATGCATTCAACAAATCATAAATAGGTTTTATTCAAGTGTTACAACATGAATCAAGCCTAAACACAAGAATCACATCCAAGATCCACATGCCTCACCAAGCTACCTCATGAACAAAATGAAGAGAATGGAAGAAAGGATGTTAAAACAAATTCCCCCTACCTCAAGGTCTTAAAGGTGGCCAAGGATTTGGCTATGGAAGTTCCAAGTTCCCCTTCCTCTTTCCCTTTCTTCCTCCTATTTCTCTTCTTCTCCTCTTTCTCTTTTCAGTTTTGCTCCTCTGCTGGCCATCTGTGGGAAAGAATGAGAATGAGATGAGAAATATCTCATTTTATCCTTATAGGTCAAAGGCAGAAAGTGTGAAGAAGCCATGAGACATTTGGTCACTTAAGTGACCAAGTTGTAACTCCCGATCTATTAAGAACACTTAGATTTCACCAAATCCAACTTTTTAACTCCCAATAAATTTAAAATAAATCCTAAGATCCATCAAAAATCTTGTTCCACCATTTTTATATTTTTTTATATCTGCTAATAGTCAATCCGGCATTAAAATACACACTCAATATGCTTAAAAATGCCAAACTAATTATGATTATCATCAAATTGTAACCATATCATCTTCCACACATTTGTGACTTGGAAACAAATTCTCCATATTTATTTCCATTAACGAAGCAGTTTAAGCCAATTTTAGGGCTAATAACATCTATATTTCACACATATTGCTACAACAAAGTGACTAACATGGTCAGAAGGTCACAAAATTACACAGGCATGTTAAGCAAGTATTAGACTACCTCTATAACCAAATACAAGTCTAACATGTTTTCTAGGGTGTTACACTACACACTTTTTATCCATAAAGGCCAATTGGCCACTAGATAGATTAGCCCAGTTGTATCTCTAAGAGATAGTTAGATTGCATGGAATCCCCTCTAGTATAATATCATATAGAGATCCTAGATTCACCTTTAAATTTTGGGGAGTCTTGAAAAAAGCCTTTGGGACAAAGTTGAGGTTTAGCACAGCTTACCATCCACATACAAATAGCCAAATTGAGAGAACCATCTAAATTTAGAAGATATGCTGAGAGCATGTGTGCTAGACAAACAAGGAAGTTGGGATAGGTTTTTACCCCTAATAGAATTTACCTACAACAATAGTTATCATACCAGCATAGGAATGACACCTTATGAGGCCTTGTATGGTAGAAAATGTAGATCACCCATATATTGGTATGAAGTAGGGGAACAAACCATCCTAGGACCAGACTTAGTACATAAAACCACAGAGCAGATCAAAATAATTAGGGATAGGATGTTAACAGCCCAAAGTAGGTAGAAAAAGTTATGTAGATAAGAGAATGAGACCCTTGGAATTCAATGAAAGAGAACATGTATTCCTCAGAGTCACTCCTACTACAAAAGTTGCTAGAGCTATTAAAACCAGGAAATTGACCCCTCGGTTTCTAGGTCCTTTTTAAATTCTGAAAAAAGTTAGACCAGTTGCTTACCAAATAGCCTTACCCCCTAGTTTGTCAAATCTCTATGATGTTTTCCATGTTTCCCAACTCTAAAAGTATAATCCAGATCCTTCATACATTTTGGAAAATGAATCAATATAGTTAAAAGATGATTTAACTTATGTGGCTAAACCTATAAGGATCATGGATAGGGTTGTAAAGAACTCAAAGGGAAACAAATTCCTTTAGTAAAGGTGTTATGAGAGGGTGGTGACTCAGAAGAGGTCACATGGGAGCTTCAATCCAACATTATGAAAAATCATCCAGAGCTTTTTCAATAAGGTAAGTAGATTTTGAGGACAAATTTTATAAAAAATGGGAAGAATTGTAACATTCTCTCTAACCCAATGGACTTAATCAAGGTTATAAAAACTCAATAACACTAGTATAGGACACTAGTTAATTCTGGCAACTAGCTGGAGTATTTTAAGCATAAATCTATAACACTGGATGTGAGAAGTAGCTCCTATAAAATATAGACTTTTGTGAAAATGGTTGAGAAAATAGAAATAAATAAAGAAGATTTATTTCTAAGCTATGAACAATTAAAATGGATATCTGAAAGCTTCTTAATTCAATTGCATAGGTTTAATTTAACCTAGGAAAGAATAATGAAGCTTAGGTACTGATATGGTAATATAAGAAAAGTGGTGGAATAATAATAGAGAAAATAGAATGAAATCCTAGAATTTTCTATGATACCTATGAAGGTTAGAAAATTCGTTTCTGAAAGACTAAAATGTTCTTAGCAGATAAAAGTTTATTAGTTGGATTGCATTTTTGGAGAGCTTTCCCACGTCCTTCACTGTTCCATTCTGATGAAAATCACCAAACTTGTTGATATTTGTTTCTTTTTCCCCCTCTCTCCACTCATTCACGTTTCTATCATCTCATTCTCCACTCTCTCACTTTTCACTCTCACTCACTCTCTATTCCCTCAATCTCATGCTCAGTAAAAGGGAAAAAGAAAAACAAGGAAGAAACAAGAGAAGGAGAAGGAGGATGTAACATCCCAAATTATTAACACTAATTACGTATTCGGTTTATGCATCAGAAATTAGAATTTGGTACATTACTTATGTATATTTACAATTATTCAAATAACTAATTTAATAATATACAAAATATAAGCTTTTAGTGGAAGCATATTACACGTATAGTATGAAATGAATTGTATACAGTTATAAATCACTAAATAAAACATAATATATCACCTCATTGTACAAAAACCTAAAACAAAGAAACTAACTATCTCTTCATCATTAGGCTCTGTCTTTCTTCATCTTGCCTGTCCACTACTGATCTTTCTTGGAATTGTCATGGAAATCATAAATGTAGGGGGGTGAGAATCAAAATTCTCAATAGTTATAAAAATCATGTCATCACAATAATTCTAGCTGTTTCGGAAAAAAATCATTTCAAATTATTTCTACATAATTCGTAGGAAGGTGGCTAAAGCCAAATCAGGTCATTCCTTTTCCGGAAACAAAAGTTTATTTAATTATGAAAATCCTTATTAATCATCAAAATCACATCATAAATCATGTCTTTTAAAATCTCATATCATTTAGTCATAAATCATACGATCCACACCCTTATTTCCAAATCATCAAAATATCATCAAGTCTCATGTTTTAAAAATCATCAGTCATATCGTCAAAATCCAATGTTTAAAAATCCATGAAATCCAAAGTTATTAAGACTTAAATTAGTAAATCAAAAATCCTTTCATTAAATCTCATATTTCAAATCTTCAAAACATACCAAGAAAATCTCATGATCATTTTTAAAATAATATCCATCAAATCTCAAATCATCAGGACACATGTGTCATCTCAAATCAAATTGTATAGATGGAATTATCTATCCTCACAATATCGATCACTTGACAGTAGCCTACTTTCGGGTTGGTGCACTTCAACCCATTCATAGCTCTCGCTACACAGGACTACTCCGGATAACTAGACCAATTTCGATCAAACATAACAATGAGAGAATTGTCTATCCTCATTTCAAGAGGTAAGTAGAGAGGGAATTATCCATCCTCAACTACTTTTGATAGAGAGGGAATCATCCTTCCTCATACTATCGATCATCAGAGATAAGGGAAGTTTAATCCACTCCCTACAATCCGGGGGTTTAGGATAACCCCAAGTAAAGAGGTCTTCCTCTAATACTTGATGTCTGGGGAAGCATGGGTAAAGAGGGAGGTCTTCCTCAACCTCAATTACTCTAGTATAGAGAGATTCTCAGATTCTCTCTTACCATTATCCAAAACTTACCCTAATGCAAGGCATATCCAAAACCTCACTCGGTCTAGTTCCACAAAAGGATACCCATTAAAATCAAATCATTTTTATCAAATCTCTTTATTCATCAAATCATCATATATGCAATATAATGCATAAATCAATCATTCTCATCATGGGTATTCAAATATCATGAAATCATTTCTCAAATCATCAATCAATTTTCAAATCATAACATTATGCCTTTCTCATTAATCAAACATGCATCCAAGCATTATCCATTCATTTCATATCCATGCTCAACACATGATCATTTCACAAATCTTAGTGTTCACCAATAACTCATGTATAATCATGCTTTACATAGTATAATTCATGTTTTCCTTCATCCAATATATCTTAAAATAGCATTAAAATGCAATTTGGAAATCAAAATCTCATAGATCATGTTCAAAATTTCTTCTCTGCCCAGGCGCTCTGCGCACATCAAGAAATCAAGTTTTTGGGTTTTGGGTACTCGAGCGCCCAAATCTTGGCGCTTAGGCACTCGTACCCAGAAACTAGAACCAGTTCTCTAGTTGTCTGCATTCCAATACCAAAATTTTCAAAGATCAACCCCAAAATCATCAACAAACCACATCAAAACATCACGTTCAAGCATATAAAATAGCTTGTAAAGGAACAAATCCATCAAGGGTTTCATAACCCTTTGTCAAATATCAAATCCCATCAAGAATCAAGAGGAGAAATCAAAGGAGAACATCATGAATCAAACATAAAATCATCATCTTAGGGTTTCCATTTCAAATCATGGATCAAAACTCAAGTTTCTAGATTTTAGAACACAAGGAATGAAGAAGAAATGTGAAAGAAATCCCCCTACCCCAAGTCTTCCATGGTTCCTAGCTTCCCTTTGCTTGATTCTCCTTCTTCCCCTCCATTTTCTCTTGGTCTCACGTCCTCTCTCTTTTCTCTGTTCTGTCTCGATCTCTCTTTCTCTTTCTTTTATTTTTTTCTCTCCGTTTCAGTAGTTAGAGCGCACGAGAGAGAGATGAGAGGAAGTGAGAAAAAACTCACTTTTAAAGGATATGAATTAAGGGCATTTTGGTCTTTTGTCAAAACTTCATACTTGTTAGGAACACTTTGATTTTACCAAATCAAGTTTCCTAACCTCCAGCAACATTAAAATAAATCTTATGATTTATCTAAATTCTTGTTTCACCTTTTTTGGAATTTTTCATATCTGTTACACCTCAATCCAGTATTAAAATACTCCTACAGTGTCCTTAAAAATACCAAATTGGCTCCATTTGTCCTCAAAATTTAACCACATCCTTTTTCACACATTTGCGACCTATTAATAAATTTTTATCATTTATTTTCTTTGATTTAGCATTTATACTATTCTCCTAAGTTAAAATAGTTATTTTGCATATTTTGTGTTGCAGCAAAGTGCCTAAATTAACTCAAAATACCACAAAATTTAGTGGACATGTCAAACAAGTATTATGGTACCTGTACGACCATATACAATTCTAACATGCTAAAAAGAGGATGTTACATTTCTCCTCTCCTTTTTATAAATTTTGTCCTCAAAATTTGATCTGCCTTATTCAAAAGCTCTAGATAACATCTCTTACTTTTTCAGTTTCATGCTTTTATCTATAGGTAAGGTTGAGTACCACAGTGAACTCAACTAAACCAAAAAGCTCATCAAGAAAGTCTCCCATATCATAAGGAAGTACCTTACTCGTCATCATACGCAAATCTTACTTATCAGCCACTCCCCTTTTAGAATCTATGTCTTTCGACAAAGTGTTGTCAACCAAATCAAAGAAACTTCATATACCAAGTGTATATATTCTACTCATGAATGGCTTGACAACAGGTCTAGGTGTCTCTAGCCTTAAAATTTGGTCACACAAGATTTACGATATCGAACACTTCTTGTCATAACTCTAACATTGAGTTCCAGATAGTACAACTCCTCTAAGTGTTTGTACTTTGGCAAAGAACTATACCGTATCAGTATTTTATTTTTTTAGGGTGTGTGCCTCTCGTCTAACATGAATCAAAGAAATTTAAGACACTTCTCTTGACAAGATGCTCATAAATTGCTAGTTCCATTCTCGTAGACAATTGTAAAGAACTGTCTATACTCCAAGAAAAGAATACCTTTCAACTCCACCCACTGTTTCAGCACTATCAAAGGTTGTAAGTCTCTATCTACTTCCACCATGTAGAAGTCATAGGATGGAATGTCCTCAACTTGCCATATTGGAAACCTTTTCGAAGTCGATTGTATTCCTTTAGGAAGCACCACTAAAAAGGTCAAGCATTAGGATGCTTACCAGGAAAACTTTACATGAGTCTGACAATCATGAATATCTTCCTTGCTTTCAAAATATGAGCTAAGATGCAACCCCTGGGATACCCACCCGCAAGGTCTCTAATCAAGAGAAATTGAATCCTTTGACTTGATGATGTTTCATCTACTTCATATGTTGTGGGTGCATAAAGGTTTTAGTTATTGTGATATGATCTTTAGCAATCTCAATTCTATATACATCTATTTCCTTTTAACATTCCATGAATCCTCGGTATAAATTATGGTACTCCTTTTCAATTTTATATTGAAACTCAAATATGGTTTTAATTCCTCAGTTGATAACTCCACAAATGCAACACATATCCAAGATCGTCTCTTGGAACCAAAGAATGGTTTTCCATCTCCATTCAGGGACTCCTAAGGAGTGTAGAGATTCTGAAGATTTCTAATATTCTATCTTTACTCTTTGGTAACAAATCATTTGGACACATCAAGCAATATCGGCTTTTATGAGGCTTCTAATCATCCCTTGAGGTCTTAATACATTTTCATAACTCCAGGATAGATAGAGTAGTTATTCTTATGAGCATCATCAAGGATTTTATCTTTAATCACATAATCTCTTGAGACACAAGGTCTCCCTCTAAACATCATCAACTCATCTTTGACTCTTCTACAATCTTTTCTATTTCCTAAAAGGATTAGCTTACTGATCCCTTTAAGATTTTATTTTCTTATTGAGCATCCTCGACTTGAGCCCTCAAATATCATAAAGTTCTGATCTATCCAAACAGGGACTATGTGACAACTTAGTCATTGTTAAGCTCAAGTTTTGGGAACTCTTTAAAAGTTCCATCTCTTATACCATCATATAGGACACATGCAAAATTCTTCTACTCAGTGCATCAGCCACTTCAGTGGCCTTACCCAGATGATACTCTAACTCAAAATAATAATCTTCAAGAACTCCACTTATTGTCTTTGTCTCATGTTTAGCTATTTCTGGTCAATCAAGTGTTTCAACTCTTGTGGTCATTTAAGACCTCAAACTTAACTCCATACACTTAGTGCCTCTAAATCTTGAAGGTAAACACCACAGTGGCCAATCTTAGGCTACAAATTGGATAGTTTTCCTTATGCGGTCTCAATCACCTAGAGGTGCAAGCAACTATGCGTCCATCTGGCATCACTTGTATCCTACCTCTTTTCTTAAGGCATCAGAATATATCTCAAAGTTTCCTTGAGGATTTGAGACCACTAGAATCGGTATGGTAGTTAATCTCTTTTTTAGTCCTTAGAAATTGTCTTTGTACTCTTGTGTTTATTCAGAAACACTGTCCCTTTTTGTTCTCGTGTTCATTCTTACTTAGACCTATAAATATCCTTTCTCTAGGAATTACGTGCTCTAATAATTTCACCTTGCCACGTATAGTGACTTCTCTTTCGGATTTCAAGTACCTTCTTGAGGAGATCTTCATGCTCTTTAAATGTCTTTAATTAGATGAAAATATTCTCTACAAAGACCACGACCATCTTGTCTAGATATGGTCTAGAAAATATGTTTTTCTATTCCATAAGAATTGCAGGTGCTCAGTGTTCACATCTTATTCTAAGGATGGTCTTCAAAATATTTTCTCTCAAACTTTGTTCTAATAATACTCTGACCTTAAGTCATCCTTTGAGAATACTATTGCTCCCTCTCTTATCTAGTTTATCAGTCATCTATACTCGGTTGTGACCCATAAAAACAACTTTAATCTTCTTCCATGTAATTTAGGTTCTTGCTACTACTAGCAACCCCTTGGTACCATCTGACCATCTTTTAATCTTTTCTATCTATCATATTCGAGCCACAGTCTAGCGCTAACCACGTTGCAATTGAAGAAATACCAGACTGTCCTAGTGAACCATGTGACACATCCATGCCTAGAAGGAGGATAGAAGCTCTAGAAACAACAAGAAGAGAAAGAGATGGTTCAACACCCAACAATGAATCCAACTCACTAAGTTGTGACACCCTCCTTTTTGGGCATTACATTTTCGACCAACTACCCTCGATTCTTTACCCAAGTTATAAAACATTTAATATTATAAAGTATAAATTTCAAAGTTGCGATTTCTCTTTTCTCGAATAACATATGTAACGTAGTAAAATATGGATTTCAATTTTTCCTTTCTTAAGGGCATAAACCTTAAAATAAACGTAACAGCACAAGATATAGCTACTTAATATTACACCCCAAAAAGAATATACATATCAGTGACATGGACCATAGTCCACCCAAAATATAATAAAGTCTGTACCCTAAATACATTACAACCACTGAAAACGGAATACATATATACTGGCCCAAGTCTAGACACCTAGGAAGCAGGATCTTCCCTTGGACCCTCCATTGGATCTTCTTCGGGCTCCTCTGTTGGTTCCTCCTCTTCGGACTCTTCCCCAGCCAAACCTTTCAGTTGTGGCAGAAGCTCACGGATAGGAATCCTAGCGGAAGATACCACAGGGTCTGGATCCTCCCGAGGGGTATAATGCAAGTCACCCTATAGCTCCCTAATTGGCATGAAGAACTCTAAATGCACAAAAATACTAAGAGAGAAGAAAAGGGCCCCATCATGAGTCCTACTAATAGACAGAGTCAATTCTCCTATATATCTAATCCTTTCTAAACCCCAGTCGATCTACCACGCATCTGAACCTCCGTGGAATAAAACTCTAACAAAACCAAGAGAATCTCTATGAGCAGCTATCCAAAAGCAAACAACAAAAACTATAGATATTATTCTGCCTTCCTTAGTCTTTATCAATAGGAACACATAGAAACAGAAAGCAAACAGAATAGTAATACAAAGAGGTGAGATCCTCTACATCAATAACAACATGGCAGCAAGAGACATTAAAATAATCAAAATGACAAGATACTGAAGTAACCAGTGCAGTCATAAAATTCTAAATAGATAATACAATAATATATCTACGAGTAGTTCCACAGTATAACAGGTTACAATAAAATGCTCAATGTCTATGTGAATGCACAATGGACTGACATCTACTCCATGGAGTTCTAACCAACATCGAAGAGAATGATCAAGGAGTCAGTGTCTGTATCTCGTTAGCCTCAAATCATGTGCTTCTCAATCTCATCAATATGTGCAACATGGCTATACATGACACTCTCAACCGAATCGGGAATAGGATAGTGCCTGGTCGAGATCATCGGTGCATTGCACAGTCACCATGGCCTAGTGGAGCTACCTACTGGCCACATGTGGGATACCCGTGCTCCGACACCTCCAATACACTACGCAATTCGCACCCGCACAAAGGTGTAATTCATCTCCTAGGCATACAGCCTTGACAACAAGTCATTCTAACTTTCACAATGCATGATTCATGACAATAATCAGCAATATTCATAAAACACAAAAGTTTTACCAAGAGGAGCCACAACAGGGCTTAAGCCATCACTGACATTCCCGGGTCCATTACGTCGACCCGTCAGCACAAGGCTATTATATTCTATCACAAGGTATCTCACTTGTACAAGTTCAAGAGCCATCCTTTCGCTTTTAACTTTAATTATAATACTTTCAAGAATCATTATGGAAATTCACTCAAATCTTGAAACCCTCCTTGTTAAATTTCTCTAGGTAATTCATCCTCACATCCTTCACGAAAAACCTAAAGAGAAATGCTATATTGTTTTAATCTCCCAATTTTATTTCCTTTTTCTCTTAAGCCCTAAAAATGCTCTACTTTTTATAATCCCTCTTCCTAGTTTATTTTCTCTCTCAATTTCGAAATCTCTCTTTAACTAAGCAACCAAGATTGGGTCTTTCCACTCCTTCCTTATTGTTAAATTCCTAATTCAACTCTATTTTTATTTAAGCTTCTAAGTTCCAAAATTAATACCAAATTTTCTCTTGGATCCCCCTTTTTGGGTCTCTTAGCCGTGGGCTCCCTAGAGGTCTTGGGTCTCAAAATGTCCATCTTTCATATTGATTTCAAGCAAACAATAAATACCAAACACCAAACTTTTCATTCCATCAAGATTGTAGGCAACATCAAACCACAAAATCACATAGAGCAAAAATCATAAAATCACATAGAGCAAAAATCACAAAATCACATAGAGTAAGAATCACAAAATCACTAAGAATCAATACAACAAAGTGAGTAATCCTCAATGGATTCCTTACTTTTCATACACCAATTTTGTCCCCCACCACCATGAATGGTTGGTGTGAGTAATCTCCTTCTTACCTTAGAAGGTATCCAACCACCTCTTGAAGAACTTTTTGAAGCAACCTCCACTTCTAAGAGCCTCTTGAAAACGAAAATGGTATATCAAAAATCAACATTTTAGGTTTGGCAAAGAATGATCATGGATCAAGATCATGGTCTTGAAAAGAAGAAAAAATAAATAAAAATGGAAAAGGAGAAACCTTTACCTTAGAAATCCCCAAACCCTAACTTGAAATATGCTTGAAAAGTGATGGACAAGCTAAGATCTTCACTTCAAATGGTCTTAGAAGAAGATGTAGATTCAAGAAATGTGATTAATTAGAATTAAAGAATGAGAGATGGTGGGATTTGGGTGGTGGCCGTGAGCCCTAGAGGAGAGAAAATGGAAGAAGAAAGTGAGAAAATAAGAGAAAGCCTTTTGGGTGAAGAGAGAGAAAGTGATAGAAAAGTGGTAAGGTGAAAAATGAAATGAAAACTTAACCAAAGTCTCCTTTTCCCCCCTCATGGCTGTGCACTCCCTAGGGAGACGGAGCCAAGCTTCTCTTGCAAGCTTCCTTGAAAAGCTTCACACCTTGTCCAAAAAGTCAATAATGATGTCATGTGGTGATGTCACTTGGATGATGTCATAAAAGTGACTAGATAGAAATAATTCAATAAATTTTTTACTACAAGCTATTATCCGATGAACAAAAGTTACAATTAATAAAATCGGTATTTATTGTCCAACGGATAATAGAGTGTACCCAAATTTTATCTGTCAGATAAAATTTTAGACAGTGAAAATTTTGAAAATTGTCTCCGGTTTCGGGTTTAGTAAGATCCCCTGGCCCTGGTTTAACAGTCCAAAATTTTTCGGCCTCGAAAAATAATTTATTCTTCCGGCCCCACTTAACGTGCACGTAAATTAAAAAATATAATAAAATAATTAAAGCCACCTAAATAATTCACAAAAATTTACAAAAATCATAAATATTATAAAAAATATATATAACAGAAAATAAGAAATTTTCAGAGTGTTACAGGCATTGATATTCAACAAAACATTAGTTAGATATTGATCACTGACCCTTGTAGGACTAAGCCATGGAGTGCATAGGATAGGAAGATTAAAACTTATTCAACAAGATAAAAACTAAGCACATGGTTTCACATGGCTTATGTCATTAAGTGATCACTCCTTGGTCACATTAGATGATTAACTTATTCATGAACATCCTAGTAGCACTAGGTGGCCGTGGAGCACATAGAGAAAAGGTAACTAAGTTTTGATTCATTTAGTTCTTAGTTACACTTAAGTTAACTTAGTCAGTTCATTTAGTTACATGGCTAACTATTTAGTTACAAGGCTTAGGTCATGCATTGGTCACACTAGATGAATCATGCATTCTAGAAGGCTCTAGAATCTCCTTGAAACTGTGGAGCTCTAAGGAGTAGCAAACTAAATTTGCTCCATTTAGTTACTACTTAGGCTTTAGGTTAACTTAGTTAGATTACTTAGTTTCTTGGCTAACTAGTCTAGCCATTATTGTTGACCATATCCTATTAGCTTAGAAAATTTAAGCCATTAACATTAACCAATTCCTATTGGTTCACCAAATTGTGAGTCACAAAGACTTTTCCCAGTCTATTGTCCAACAGACAAAAGATATAGGATCTATTACCCAATAGGCAAAAGCTACTACTCGTAAATCAGTAGATATTGTCCAACAGATAATAAAATGCAAAATATTTTTATTTCACCAATAAATTCTAAAAATTAAAAAATCGGGTAACGTATCTCTCGGATTCGGGTTTAGTAAGCTTCCTCGGGTCCGAATAAATCATCAAAGATTTTTCTCGGCCCGAAAATTATTATTTTCCTAACTCGAAGGAAATCATACCCAAAGATCAAAAATAGTCACAGAATAGTCAAAATAAATTTACAGCACACAAAAATCACAAAACAGTACAATTCAGACATTACTGAGAAATAGTAAATTTTGGGGTGTTACTACTCTCCCCCACTAAAATGAACTTCATCCCCGAAATTTATCATACCTTAGAACAATTAAGGATATTGTTCTCTCATCTTATCTTCCATCTCCCATGTAGTATCTCCTGTTATTTCATTCCAGATCACCTTTACTAATGAAATCTTCTTCCCTCTGAGTTGCTTCACCCTTCTGTCTTCAATATTAACAGGAAGTGTCTCATACGACAAATTTTCTTTCAATTGTACCTCATCGGGTTGTATGACATGAGAGGGATCGGGGATATACTTTCTTAACTGGGACATATCGAAAACATTATGAAGGTTAGAGAGAAAAGGCGGTAAAGCTATTTAGCAAGCGATTGGACCTATCCGACGAAGAATTTGATAGGGTCTAATGAATTTAGGAGTGAGTTTTCTGGATTTTATAACCCTTCTGACACTAGTCGTGGGTATGACTCGCAAAAACACATGCTCACCTTCCTCAAATTCAAGAGGTCTTCTTCTTTTATCAACATAGCTTTTCTGTCTACTCTGAGTTGCCCTCATTTTCTCTTGAATCATTTTCACCTTCTCCGTCATTTGTTGCACCATCTCAGGTCCTATGGTCATACTCTCTCCATCTTGATACCAACACAAAGGTGTTCGGCATTGTCGTCCGTACAGCGCTACATAGGGTGCCATCCCTATACTTGAGTGAAAACTGTTGTTATAGGTGAATTCTACCAAAGACAAGATTTCTTCCCAACTCCCATTTTGTTCTAACACACAAACTCTTAGCAGATCCTCCAGTGATTGTATAGTCTTCTCTATTTGACCATCAGTTTACGGATGGTAGGTAAAACTTAAACAAAATTTAGTCCCCATTGCCTTGTGTAGACTTTGCCAGAACCTTGATGTAAACCTTGGATCTCTATCAGAAATGATACTAGAGGGTACACCTTGAAGTCTAACGATTTCACCAATGTACACCTGGGTCAACTTCTCCATTGAATACCTTATATTGATTGGCAAGAAGTGAGCAGACTTCGTAAGCCAATCAACAACGACCCATATAGAATCACGACCTTTCTTAGTCTTTGGCAATCCAGTAACAAAATCCATTACAATACTATCCCATTTTTATTCTAGAATAGTTAGGGGTTGCTCATACTTGCTGGTCTTTGATGTTCAATCTTTGCCTTTTGACACACAAGACAAGATGACACGTGCTCAGCAACATCTCTCTTCATTCCAGGCCACTAAAATAATCGCTTCAGGTCTTGATACATCTTGGTCATTCCGGGATGTATACTCAACCTACTGGTGTGAGCTTCATCTAGAGTCGCCTTCCTAAGATCGAGATCATTCGATATACAAATCCTACCTTTGAACCTTAAAACCCCGTCAGATCCTTCCTCAACTATTGCCACACGACCTTACTTCAAGAATTCCCTCTCGTTTTGTAAAAACTGATCATCTTCTTGCTTTTCTCGGACTTCTTCCAACAAATCATTCAGAATAGTGACCATATTCAAACGAATTCTTCCTGGCGCTAATTCTACTGATAGCCACATATCTCTAAATTGCTCTATCAATTTTTTCTCTTTGATCATCATAGCAGAAACACTGAGCATCTTCCTACTCAAAGCATCTGCCACAACATTCGCCTTTCCAAGATGATATTGACGCTTAAAGTCGTAATCCTTTAGAAATTCTAACCATCTTCTCTGCCTCATGTTCAACTCCTTCTGATCAAACAAATACTTCAAACTTTTGTGATCATTGAAAACGTTGAATGTATCTCCATACAAAGAATGTCTCCAAATTTTCAATGCAAAAACAACTGTGGCTAGTTCCAAGTCATGCGTTGGGTAATTCCTTTCATGTACCTTCAGTTGTCTTGAAGCATACGCTACCACATTTCTATTCTGCATCAATACACATCCTAAACCTTGATAGGAAGCATTACAGTATACCTTAAAAGACTCGTTCGGATCCAATAGAATCAACATTGGTGCGGTAGTCAATCTTTTCTTTGATTCTTGGAAACTCTCTTCGCATTCATCTATCCAAATAAAACCTTGATTCTTCCTTGTGAGTTGTGTAAGAGGTCTGGCTATCTTGGAAAAACCTTCAATAAACCTCTGGTAATATCCGGCTAATCCAACAAAACTCTGGATCTTAGTTACTATCCTTGGCCTTTCCCACTGAAGAACCGTCTCCACCTTTGTTGGATCCACTGCAATTCCATCCTTAGAAATCACATAACCTAAAAATTGAACTTCATCTAACCATAATTCACATTTTGATAGCTTTGTATACAACTTCTTCCCTTTCAAAATCTGGAGAACTATACTGAGGTGTTCAGCATGTTCTTTCTAATTTTGAGAATATATCATAATGTCATTAATAAAAATAATGACAAATTTATCTAGATATAGATGAAAGATCTTATTCATGTAATCCATGATTATCACAGGAGCAATCGTCACTCCGAACGGCATCACAAGATACTCATAATGACCGTAGCGCGTTCAAAAAGTAGTCTTGGGTATATCCTCCACCTTGACACGAATTTCATGATAACCAAATCTCAGGTCAATCTTGGAGAAAACAACTGCTCCTTTTAGTTGGTAATCATCAATTCTTGTAAGTGGATACTTATTCTTTATTGTAACTTTATTCAACTGGCGATAGTCCACATACAAAGGTGAAGTTCCATCCTTCTTCTTGACTAACAACATTGGAACTCCCCATGGTGAAACACTAGGTCTTACAAACTATTTTTCCAACAATTCCTCCAATTGCTTCTTTAACTCTACTAATTCTGATGGCGATATCCGGTACGGTGCAATCGAAATAGGACCCGCTCCTGGTACAAGATCAATAGAAAACTCTATCTCTCTTTCCAGTGGTAATCAGGGTACCTCATCAGGAAATACTTCAGGAAACTCATTTACTACAGAAATAGCATTCACATCCTTTTCACTCTTGACTCCTAAAGAAGATAGCAGCATGTATCCTTGGGCTCCATCCCTCAATAAAGATTCGACTTGTTTGGCAGTCAAAAATTTAGAAACCTCATTCTCGAGAAATACTAAGGTCTTTTTAGAACAATCTAACAGGATATGGTTAAAAGATAACCAATCCATTCCTAAGATTATATCAATATCGGTAAGAGGCAAACAAATTAAATCAACAAAAAAAGCTCAATTATTGATAGTAACAGGATAATTTAGGCATATTTTAGAAGTACTAACAGGTTTTGCAATAGGTGTAGAAACAATCAATTGAAAGTTCAGAGAAGACACAGGAAATCCCAAACGATCCACGAACTTGCCTTCTCCAAATCAAACTCGCCTCTAAAACGTGGCAGATTGTTTCGACGAAACTCAGAAAAATTCTGGGCTTCTGCGTTTTCTGCATGTTGTTGAGTAGCTCTTTGGTTCTGCTGCACAATGACATCTGCTATCCTTCACATCGCATCAGCCGTTGTAGCCATGCTTTCGTGATCTCGTTCATTATCCATGCTTGCACCTCTTCCTCAAGCCATTTTACTCCTTTGAAATTAAACTAAATAATGCAAAATCAAAGTCAAATTACAATCACCTCAAACAATATTTGTCTCATTGCAGAGACCAAATACAGAGAATCACACAACACAAGCAAAATAGACCTAACCATAAAAAGGCAAAAGACTCTAACCGGGGCTCTAATACCAACTAATGTAACACCCACCATAGGGTATCATATTTAAGACTAATCCTAATATAACTTACCCAAGTTGCAAAAGAATTAATCTTATACAAACATTAGTTTTTAAAATTTCATTTACGGAATAATTTAAAAAAAAAACCATAAGTACAAATTGTAACTGAAATAAACACACCAGAATATACATAGGTATTTCAAACCTTGTTCCCAAATAATTTACCCAAATAATTTACATAAATATACTTACTCCCAAAAGATAAAATATACAATATGTACATCAAAACATAACTACTAAACCAGAACCTCTAAAAAAAACTGAACTAAGGATTCGGGCCTTCTGAAGGATCCTCCTCCTCTACATCGTCAAAGAACCCAGGCGGGTACATCAGTTGCCTGACAGGGGTTCTAGCTAAAGACACTACAGAGTCCTCCCGTGAGGTATAAACAGTACTACCCCAAAGTTCTCGTATTGGCATTGAGAACTCAAGATGCACAAACGCATGTTGTGTCAAAATGGGATTCCCATCACGGGTTCCACTCAGGTTTAAAGTTAAGTCCCCAGTGTAAACAAAACATTCATTATCTAAATCAAATTTCCAAGCGTCAGTTCCACCATGGAACTGTACTCGGACAAAACCCAGCATTTGGCGCCTTGCTGCCATTCAAACAAACAACGAAAACTGTCACTGATGGAAAGTAGAATTTATGGCTTCCTTGTCTCCTCGGTCTTCATCAAACATACACAATAAAACAGATATAACACAGTAAAGAGGTGAGATCCCCTACATCAATACCAGTATAGCAGTATAGAAAAAGACAGTAGATATACACATATAATACCAATACATAAAGTTATACTATTGCATCACAGATAATATATCAGATAAGCATAATTATCATATCAATATGTTGACTACCTATGCATATGCACAACGACCAATTCCTATTCCATGGAGCTAATCACAATTTTAGAGAGAAAGATATGGAGTACATGTCTGTATATCATCAGCCTCAAATCATATGCCAACATATTATATCAATGTGCGCAACATGGCTCATACAAGACACTCTCAACCAATCACGAAAAGAGTAGTAACTCCGTCAAGATCGTCGGTGTGTTTGCATAGGATGCCATGGCACAGAGGTGCTACCATCTGGACACATATGACATTCTACACCCCAACGTCTCCAAGATCACTGAAGATCATAACTACGCAATTCTCACCCACACAAAGGTGTAAATTCAATCTCCTAAGCGTATTGCCTTAACCCATTAAGTTAACACGCTTTTCAATATATGATGTATGATTTAAATACACATGCAATCATCATTCTCACAGTATTTCACATACACATGCCATTTCTTGGTAGTATCACTATTCAACATAACCGGCCCCACCAGAATAGCCCGACATCAAACTGCTCTTATTTCCAATCGCGTAAACATTTTATCGCATTTTCAAATCACGTAAGGATTTTTAAACATTTTCTTAGTCTGATAGCTTAAAAATCACTATTTTGAAAACAAGTGATGTTTCTCTAATATTTTTAACATAAAATAATTATTTTGGCTTTATTTACAATATTTTACTACTAAAGATTCTTTAAGTAGCATCTTCCATTATTTCTCACAAAATTACACTAAAATTATTCAAAAAATTAGTTTACTTTCTTTTTATGTCTAAAAACCTATTAAATTAATTTCTTATTAATTAAATATCTAAGTCTACACTTAGTACAATAATTTTGGATCTAGAATATAAAAAATAGGCATGTTGGCCGAATTACACTATATGCTTCATAGTTCATATTTAATTATTTTTTATCACCTTATTCTTTGCAAAAACCTTTAATCTAATTTCTTATCATTAAATCATTTAATCCATGATTAGGAAAATAATTTAAAACATTTTTCTCCCTTGATGGTGTTGGGGTTGTAAGCCTCCATAGGATCCTTGGAACCTTCATACTCATCCTCATCACATAAATCACATCATGCCATATACAATAATCAACATGTTTCCATAATCACATATTCAAGTATATAATAAAAGTCGTAAATCATACCAACCAAAAATCATCACAAACAAAGCAAGCTTAGACCACACAAGTGAATAAATTCTTATGAATTTTTCATTACAAACAAGTCATTCCCTCACCACCAACACTTGGTTGATGCTCCTTCTTACCTCAAGGAAGATAAAATCCTTCAAGTTGCTTCTCCTAGGAATTTTTGTGAGCTCCAAAGAAGAACCCTAACAAGCTTAAACTAAGACAAAGTCATAAACTAAGCTTGAAAAAGAGAAACCATGGATCAATCATGGCCTAGAAACTCAAGAATCAATTTAAAACTAAGAAACCAATATTTTACTTTTAGGAGTAGAAAACTATAGTTTGATTTCAAAGCACCAAATGGATGAACTAGGTGAAACTTACAACATGAAAGGTGTTTAGAATCTTGTCTAGGTTAAGAAAATGGTATTGGATGAAATTATAAGAGATTGGATGTTGGTGTTGGATGTGGAGGCTGAGAGCTTCTCAAGAGGGAGAGAATGGAGTTTCTTTGTTGTTCTTGGATGAGAAAGAATGAAGTGAAAAGTTTATGTCACAAAGTGATATTAATCAAGTGAAATATCCAATTTATTTGAGCTTGGCCGTGGAGTGCATAGGATAGGAAGGTTAAAACTTATTCAACAAGATAAAAACTAAGCACATTGTTTCACATGGCTTATGTCATTAAGTGATCACTCCTTGGTCACATTAGATGATTAACTTGTTCATGAACATCCTAGTAGCATTAGGTGGCCGTGAAGCACATGGAGAAAAGGTAACTAAGTTTTGATTCATTTAGTTCCTAGTTACACTTAAGCTAACTTAGTTAGTTCATTTAGTTATATGGCTAACTATTTAGTTACAAGGCTTAGGTCATGCATTGGTCACGATAGATGAATCATGCATTCTAGAAGGCTCTAGAATCTCCTTGAAACCGTGGAGCTCTAAGGAGTAGCAAACTAAATTTGCTCCATTTAGTTACTACTTAAGCTTTAGGTTAACTTAGTTAGATTACTTAGTTTCTTGGCTAACTATTCTAGCCATTATTGTTGACCACATCCTATTAGCTTAGAAAATTTAAGCCATTAACATTAACCAATTCCTATTAGTTCACCAAATTGTGAGTCACGAAGACTTTTCCTAATCTATTATCTAACGGACAAAAGATATAGAATCTACTACCCAATGGGCAGAAGCTACTACTCATAAATCAGTAGATGCTGTCCAACAGATAATAAAACACGAAATATTTTTATTTCATCAATAAATTCTAAAAATTAAAAATTCGGGTAACGTATCTCTCAGATTCGGGTTTAGTAAGCTCTCCTGACTCCGAATAAGTTGTCAAAGATTTTCTTCAGCCTAAAAATTATTATTTTCCTGACTTAGAGAAAATTATACCCAAAGATCAAAATAGTCACAGAACAGTCAAAATAAATTTACAGCACACAAAAATCATAAAATAGTACAATTCAGACATTACTGAGAAATAGTAAATTTTGGGGTATTACAATGATACTCTTATGTCTTGATATGAGTTAAAGATTCCAAACCTTGATTTTGATCCTTAGAAAACTTTGATATTTTGAAAATGGGTTGAAACCTATATTTGATTTGTTGTTTTAAAAGTGTTTTGGATACTTGAATATAATGCATTTGATGTTGTTGTTGATGTTTAATGGTTTAGCTTGGGTTGGAATTGGTTTGGAAAAATAGAGGAGTAGATTTTTGCTTTTTGGTGTTTTGGTGCCTAGGTGCTAGAGTTAGGAACCTAGGCACCCAAAACCCATAAACTTGATGGTTTAGGATGCACGCAGGGCGCCTAGGCGCCTAGTGTGGAGCGCCAGAGCTCCCGTGTAGCGCTTGAGTGCCAGGGCTGAGTGTTTGAATGCTAGTGCTTGGGAGAAACAGAGTATAGTCTGTGGTGCCTAGGCACCTAAGCACCCAGTATTTCACTGCCCAGGCTCCAACGACTAGAATGAAATGGCCAGTTCTTTGACATCCTAGCGCCTAGGCACTAGAGAGTGGATGCCTAGGCACTGGAGAGTGGGCGCCTAGGTGCCAGAGCAAATGTTTCCAAAATGATTATTTTGATAAAATGGAGTCCCCTAGTGGTCAAAATTGTTTCTATATGCTTTTAAAAGAATGTTAAGATACTAGTAGGGGTATTTCCTAATTGAATTGATCACCTTGGATTGTGAAACTCAAATTATGAAATGATATGATGAATGATTCTCTTGCATGCTTGATATGATATTGATGCATGATACTATGAGATGAGATAATGTGATGAAATGTCTTATTACATGCAAGATAAGATTGATGATTGATTTTCATGAGTAACTCATTATGTAGGATATCCTTAGTCCTAGGGTGAGACTTGGAAATTGTGGTTAAGGATGAATATTTCTTTTATCACCTGAGTGATTATGGTTAAAGGCAGATAATTCCCTTCCTTTTTACCTGAGCTCTCCCTAGATGAAATGTAGTTAAGGATGGATAATTCCCTCAATACTTGAGGTATTCTTGGATTATAGATAGTATGAGGAAGGATGATACTCTCCCTATCAAAGTAGTTGAAGACGGATAATTCCCTCACTACTCACAACTAAGGACGAATAATTCCCTCATAAGTTGTGGATTGATGTGGGTTACTCGGAGTAGCTTTGTGTGGCAAATAGATTATCATAAATAGGTTGAAGTGTACCAACCTGAAAGCAGGCTACTACTAAGTGAATGATATTGTGAGGACGAATAATTCTCTCCATACCACTTTGATACAAAAGATGATTGGTGATTTATTGATGATTGATGGCAATGATTGATAGATGATCATTATGAGAAAACTTATTGTATAAGTCTATCATGAATAGATTTCTTGATTGATATTGTGATTGTGATGAGACTTGATGGTTTCTTGATTTCGAATGATTTTTGATAAATGATATAAAATGAATCTCTATTTTTGGAAGAGAAATGACTTGATTTGACTTTAGCCACCTTTCTACTGATTATATATTAATGATTTGAAATGATTTTTCTCCGAAACAACTAAAATGATTATGATGACATGATTTTAAAATGATTACTGAGAATTATAAGATTAACATCCCATTTCTTTGATTTTCATAATGATTCCAAGATATCTTTGTACAAACTACAAAGGCAATGGAGAATCTAATCTTGTAGATCTTTAATTCACTTTTTTGTATTTGACTTTTGTATATGGTTGTATACCATTTTTGTGCCTGAGAGGTATATGGTGTATTTGATATATTTTGATGTACCATTTGTATATAACACAGTTCTATTGTTATGTAATATGTACTTCCGCTTCAGGCTCATATTTTGTATATTAAAAGTATATTTCTTCAGAAAAATTTAATATTGATCTACATGACGTACTCTAATATGATTGCTAATGCATAATTCTGTATATGTCATTAGTAGTAGTATTAAGACATTACACCTGGTTTCCCGCAGCGGAGGTTACAGCAACTGGTGGTGGAACAGGGTGAAGAGGACGTTGCGCCAGGCCTTTGGTCTGCATATGTTTGTGCAGCGTCTCCTCTCCTCGAGCTCTGTCTCGTATTCACCATGGTTGAGTGAGAATAGAAGTTTACGATTTCTAATAGACGGCGTCAATGTTCTGAAGTGGATTCAAAGGTGTACCTAAGATAGGCATATCACGGTGGTTTCCTCTTTGTGCAGCAGCAGCGGAGCGTGTTGAGACGGGGGGTTTGGTACCTGCAAATAGACTCCAACACTCAAGTCAGGCTGTGCACAAGTATGATTTATGTAATGAGTGATCAGTTACCTGAGATGGTGAATAAGCCTAGTATTTATAGAGATTGAAGGGATATATTCTCGTAATAGTAGCAAGAAAAAATATGTTTCTTATTTAGTTGCACAGGATCCCTATAAGATTAGAATATAGATACTGCAAATATGGAGAGTTAGAGGCAATTATGGGTGTTATTATTTCGCAAGATCATGATTGACAATAACAGATATTCTTAAAATTTATTCATTATGCAGATTCTATGGTAAAATTGTTGTTACCCAATGTCGTGGTCTAATATGTATACATTCGAAATCTCATCTGTGTGTTATAAGCGAACTCCTGCCGAGGGCGTCTACGATAGACTCCGGCATACTGTATGTCGGGTTGACCCATAGGACATGACCTTAGATCACGATCTAGAACAAAAATAAATAAAATACATTACATAAATGTTCTAGACTTTTTTTTAATTGAAAAATATTATTAAATTATTTTTTATTTGAATTAATATTCTTAATTAATAATTAAATAAAAATTTAAGTCCTTAATTTATCTTTAAAACTAAAATCTTTAAATAATTATCATAATAAAATTGAGATCGTTCAATAATATATTTATTTAAAAAATATTTTCACATTACTCTCCACCGCGTTTTCTCTTGTAAATTGAAACTCGCTACTTCCTCCTTGTTCCGTCTTTATTCTTATACATGTTCCTTTTAAGATTTGGTACCCAACTGCCAAATCATCCTTGTGTGTGTTTAGTTTCCTTTCTAAAAAAATTTGCATGTTCTCCACTTAAAATTTCCTTTTCAATTTTTGTTCTCGCCCTTAGACTTTAGCAGAAAAGATATGTCAGTGTGTCTGAATTAATTTAGTTTATCTTTTAAAATAATTTATAATCAAAATATTATTGAAATTTTTTTATTTTTAAAGAAAATTGATTCATGATACAGAATTTATTAATTTTTATTTGTGCCGACATAAAATGGAGACTCTAAAAGGTCAACGGTTTCAAATGTCAACTTTTCCTATTCGTTCACTTTTTTTCCTTTTGTATTTAAGTTTTTCAATTTTTATACTCTTACATTAAATAATACATATATTTTTTTACACTTTATTTAATATTATTTATTATATATATATTTTTATTTTTTTACTCAATTATATCTATTAAAAAATATAAATCTTTAAAAAAATATAAATAATACTTGCATATCTTTTAAAGATGTAAAATAATAATTTTCGTTTAAGTTTTGGGTTTATCGTTTCTTGATAAAATTTGTTTTTGTAAGAGAATGAATTTGTTATTTTCATCGAGAACAAAAACTTCATGATTATCATATACAAAAATCTGTTCACGTACACACAGAATTTGCAGTTATTGATAACTATGGAATGGTTGATGCAACCACCATTAAATTATTTTATAACAGAAACAATATTTTATTTCTGATTGTATAATTTAAAAGAAAAAATAAATATGTAGATTTTAAAATGTTAGAAATAGTTTTTATATAAAAAATGATACTAGACATACTTACTTTTATAATAATTTAATTTTCTCATATATTTTTATATCATTTTTTATATTACTTTTTATATTATTGATTATATCATTTTTTATTATATTTTTTATTTAATCATAATTATTAAAAAATAATATAAATAATAATGTGATAAAAAATAATATAATCACATCATTTTTATTTTTACAAAGCTTTCATTTAACTTATTTTTAAAAAGAAAATTACAGTGAAATTAAAGTTTTTTTAGTGGGACATTAAAGTATTATTCTATAAAGAATTAATGAGGATATCATTATTATTTTTATATTTTTACTCAAAATTCATACCACGTTTCACAACTGATTCATATAACAAGACCTTCCAAACTTAAGAAAACCATTGCATACATATAATATGATTTATTTAATGCTAACTTTTTATTATGTATCTACCATCACCACAGCATCTAGAGATTTTAAATTAGATAATGTTTTTCATATAATTAAAATATATTATAAATTTATATAAAAAAATATTAAATCAAATTATATATTACTATAATTTTTTTATAAAATACAAAATAATTTTATGAATAAATTAGATAAAAATTAAAATATTTTAATGGAATAAATAACGCTTCCGTTCTATATTTCTTCCAACACCGTTTCTTTGCATAATTTATTCCAAAGAAAAACCATTACCCATCACCACTTTTTTTAACATTGTTTTCTGACACAGACACCATTCCTTCCGCGGCTTCACTTTACCAGCAGAACCACAAGACAGAGAAAGAGAGAGAGAGAGAGAGAGAGAGAGAGAGAGGGAATTCAACACGCGTTGGAGACTGAAGTAGAGAACTTTTCTTTTCTTCTCATTCCACTATACCATCCTTCTTCTTTATTCTTCCACGACCTTCTTGTCGCAAATCTCAATCTGGGTCATTGAGTTTTGGTGCCTCTCTAGTTTTTCAACCTTCCACTCCCTTACATTGATCTCTGTCCCAAAAGACATAAAGGGGTAATCTTTTTTCTCTGTCTCTCTCTCTCTCTCTCTCTTCTTGTGAATACTCTACTGCTTCTTGCTTGAATAGTCTGCTGCTTCTTGCTTGCTGAGAGAGCCTTTTTGGTTTTGGATCTTTGATATGTTTTTTAATGGCTTATTCTGTGTTCTGGGTTTGTTGTTGAGTGCTGTTGAACATGTGTTTTATTCTTTGCCTCCTATAGATAAAGCCACGTGTTGATTCTTTGCCTCCTATAGTTGTGTGTTAGGAAAAGTGCCTTTTGGGGTACCTAGTTGAACATTTCTCGTCAGACCCAGAAATGAAAACTCCCTCCTTTGCTGTCATGTAGCTTTGATTAATTTTCAGCCAAGTGTCTGAGTTGTTCCCTGTAATGCAGAGGAGGGCATGGTGTGTTTTAGCTGAGTGTGAGTAATTCTGCTACTTACTATACAAGTTAGTTTCACATCTTCTTGAGTGAAAATAGAATGGGAGCTGGCAATGAGGTTCACTCGGTTGGAGAGTTCAATTTGGATGCCAAGTGGCTCATAGACCCCAAGCAACTATTTGTTGGGCCTAAAATTGGGGAAGGTGCCCATGCCAAAGTGTACGAAGGAAAGTAAGTCAACCTTGATTATTTGCTCTCTTTTTTTTTTTTTTTTTTTTTTTTTTTGTTTTTATGAGTTCTGTTTCTGGATTCAATTTTGGTTTTTGAATCCTTCTGTCATAAAAATGTCCCCTTTCTTTTTTGTTAAGATTTATTGCAAAGTTTGTTTTGATTTGTAAGTCAGCACTACCCTGGTTCTCCTTCTTGGTATCCCTTTTGCATCTGTCATTAAACCCATCTAGATTTATATACAATTTCACATTCACTGTTTGTAATTGTACATAATCTGTTTGGACAAATACATATTCTGCACCCATTATTTGATAGGAATAGGATTATTTGATGACTTTTTTGCCTTATTATTGTTGGATTTTTCTGATTGCAGATATAAAAATTGAAAAGTTGCTGTTAAGATTGTTAATAAAGGAGAAACCCCAGAAGAGATTTCTAGGAGAGAGTCTCGGTTTGCCAGAGAGATTGCCATGTTATCAAGAGTTCAACACAAAAATCTGGTTAAGGTTGTTATCCCAGAACAAAAACTTTTTTTTTCAAATCTGAATTAGATATATATACTGTAACTAGGATTGGTAATTAGTTATATATTTACTGGTACTCAAATTATGTTTATATTGATAAACTGGGCAAAAGGCTTGTCTCACAGCTTATATATTTGTTTGATGCCAGTTTATTGGGGCTTGCAAAGAACCTGTCATGGTTATAGTAACTGAACTTCTGTTAGGTGGAACATTGTGCAAATATCTGTGGAGTATGCGGCCAAAGTGCTTGGATATCCATGTGGCAGTTGGATTTGCTCTTGATATTGCCCGAGCAATGGAATGCTTACACTCCCATGGGATCATTCACCGTGACCTTAAACCTGGTATTCCTATATAAGAATGTCAAACTTATCAGTTTCATTGAGTTTTAGCTGGTAGCTCATAATGGAAAAGATTGAGACTTAGCTAGAGTTTAGTGGAATTTTGCATCCTGCATGAGATACATGTTTGCTTGTTACTTGCTGCTCGGGGTTGTTGATCTTTGATTATAGCTTTCAAGCAAAGTGAATAATGGTGTATTTTCTTTATTGGCCTCTGTGGTCCAAAAAAGGAGAGAAGAATCTTTGTTATTATTACTGATCGCTCTGATATAATTGTTGTCATTTTCGTCATTGTTTGTATGAAAAGTGTTCTTGATGCGTCATTTCCAAACCACTGTTGTTCTAAAATGTTCAGGTTCACACCCATACTTCAGATGTAGTTATTTTAACTGTCTATGTACAATTGAAATCATAATGATGAGAATCAACTTCAGATGGTAACTGATTTGTGTTAAGTACCTCTCTCTTGCTGTTGTGATTTCTGATGATGTATGTTCTGTGGTTTCAAGTCTGGAACTAGCAAATATCTAAAAATCTAACAGCACTGGTATTTGGATATTGTTCCTAAGCTATCAGTGGCATATGTTTTGGGTAGCAACTTGGACCATATATATGCACATATAGGTTTTACTTGAATAGTCTATCTGTTGAAAATTTATGTAACATTGGGAATCTTTTTGCCTTTATATAGTCGAGTCTATGATCAAACAATATACATCATCCCTTCTTTCCCTTGTAAGGTGCCATATTTCTTGGCTAGGCATTCTAGACCATTGAGATGATGGAGAATATCTAATATGAGGAATAAAGCTTCTAATTTACATACAATTGATAATAATATCAATCAGTATCTGTTCTATGCATCAAAGATCAAGCATAATTCTGATGACTTGTTTCCTCTTTCCTTCCCAGATAACTTGATCTTGACAGCAGGTCATAAAACAGTTAAACTTGCTGATTTTGGTCTAGCCAGGGAAGAGTCCTTAACAGAGATGATGACTGCTGAAACAGGGACATATCGCTGGATGGCCCCAGAAGTACTTCTTAATTGCTGAAAATTTAACGTTCATTAATTTTCCAGTTGGGTGGTCCATATTAGGTGATTTATCATTTCTTTCCTGTTTGGTGGCAGCTTTACAGCACTGTCACTCTAAGACATGGGGAGAAAAAGCATTACAACCATAAGGTGGATGCCTATAGCTTTGCAATTGTGTTGTGGGAGCTCATCCATAATAAGTTGCCCTTTGAAAGCATGTCTAATTTACAGGCAGCATATGCAGCTGCTTTCAAGGTAGATAACATTCTGGCCATCAGGTGCTTACTATAATGAATTTTTCTTAAGTGATCATACTTGTATAATTTATGGCACTAGCAAGCGGTCTCCATCCCTGTTATAGAAACTTCAGAAGTAGAACAATAACACTGTAAAGTTACATTTTGGAAGTTGCTGACAATTTCTTAACACTTTTGGAAACATATTTAACTTCTTTCTTACATCTATGTTTGGCACTTGTCCTTGAAAGTTGAAAGTGTGAAAATTTTCATTTGAAGTATGATCACAGATTTGCTGAAAACTAGCAATGGCTCATGGCTGTGGCATTTACTCTATGTTAGGATCCAATTGCAAGGTATGAGACTTGAGTCCCACATCAGAAGTATGGGATTCTGGTGTGGGGTTTATTTAGCTTTGGGCTGTCCAACCACAATGGCTAGCTTTTGTGGTATGATTTTTTTAAGGTTCGTATCAATTGGTATCAGAGCCTTCCACCATGCTTCGCAGCTGCAAACGAGCGGGACGGGTGGTGACATTGGCATTGCAATGTTCGCCCGGGACTAGTCAGTTAGAGGGTTAATGCACAGCAGCCCGCGTGGGGGCCGAGGTTGCAAAGCGTGGTGAAATGTTATGATCCAATTGCAAGGTATGGGACTTGAGTCCCACATCAGAAGTATGAGATTCTGGTGTGAGGTTTATATGGCCTTGGGCTTTCCAACCACAATGGCTTGCTTTTGTGGTATGGTACTCTACCACTATTGATCTAATTTGATTGTCAACTACTCTAATATTTGATACTGCATAAACAACTGCAGTACATAAGTTGTCGTTGGGCTATTATAACTTTATAGTTTTTATATTCTCATTTAATCATAATTTGACATGTTTATCACTGAATGTGCTGCTGTTATTCTTGGAGTTTACTAAGGGTTCGTGATACAAATATTTACTTATTTCAGAATACAAGGCCCAGTGCTGAAGACCTCCCTGAGGATTTAGCTCTGATTGTGACTTCATGCTGGAAAGAGGATCCAAATGAACGACCCAATTTTAGTCAAATCACACAGATGCTCCTTCGATATCTCACTACTATTTCACCGCCTGAGCCTGTTGTACCTCTACGAATCGCTTCATCTGAGAATACTGTATTGCCACCAGAATCTCCAGGTACAAGTGCTTTAGCTGGAAGAGATGGCTCTCGAGAATCTCCAAAAGTCAATATTGAAGACAGGTCTAAAGGGTTTTTCTTCTGCTTTAACCAGTGTTGCTGATGCCCCAAAGCACATTATTTTTTCATTGGGGCTGTTCCAGATCAAAGTTAGGCAATCTAAATATAATCCCAACCAAACAGCTTTTTTTTTTTCTTCAAAAAGTTATTTCAACAGGATTCTCACATGTTTCATAAAATGAGCTTTCGAAATTTAATGTATTATAATTTTTTTTTTCATAATGATAAAGATTGAAATTTATGATTGAAGTTTATAGATTATTTTATACACTTTGAGATATAAATATTATTTTATTTTCAATTAAATAAATTTTTTAATAATTATATACTTATTTTAATAATTTAATATATAAAAATAATTTTTATATCATCTAAAAAATATTAATTTAAAATTATTTTTTAGTTAATATATTTAAATATAAAATTAATTTTATTATAATTAATTATAAAAAAATTTATACAATAATTAATTATTAAAATAATTAAATTTTTATAGTTATTTTAAAAACACAGTAAGAAAATGTAACTTTTGTTAAACAAGTGGATTTAGTATACCTTTCTTCTATGTTCTCAGCAAGAGTGGCATGTTCTTTAATATGGAAAATGTTAGTTATATATTCTTTTTTAAGGGTGTATGATTGTTTACATTTATTTTAAGGGATGTGATTAAGTGAAAAAAAAATGATAAAAAAATATATAATAAATAATATTAAATGAAATGTAAAAAATAATATATGTATTGATTGATGTAAGAATATAGGAGTCCCTTTAACATTGGGTTGACTTCTGAATGATATCCACGGACGCGCAGAAAATTTTGGGGTGAGGTTGCTGAGATAGTGAGGTGTAATATTGTAAAAGTTCATCCAAAGGTCTTCACCTCCTGTTTACATGTATGAAAATGGCATGGATAATAAAAGAAAATGGGGGGAAAGTTTATGTTTGCATTCGTGTGTTACGTTTATGATTCTTGGTTGCATTTTACTTTCAAATATTTTTTGCCAATGTTGGTGCATCTATTTGCTCGAGACATCTATAATTTTATCATGGCTAACAATTCTTAGCAATAAAAACTGAAGCTTTAATCTAGGATAAGCCTGAGCACGTCTTTCTACGTCTGTCCACTAAAGGTATTAAAATAATAATTATTATCAAGAATACTAATAGAAATCAAATGTAAATGGGTGTCAGATGCATGTCTAACATTCTTTTAATTGTCCCATTGGTTTCCAAATAAAAAGTATTAATATTAATCACTTTTGATAAACTATCTTTATCTATCTTCAAAATTTCATAATTACTAAGAATATAAGATATGTCAAAACCTTTCTTAATGTCATATGAAAATAGACATCATTGTCAATAACTTAGCTTGTATCATCACAACATTGAAGCTTGTGATTGAAGTTTATATATTATTTTTTACATTTTGAGATATAAATATTATTTTATTTTTAATTAAATAATTTTTTAATTATTTTATATTTATTTTAATAATTTAATATATAAAAATAATTTTTTTATATCATCTAAAAGAAATAAATTAATTTAAAATTACTTTTCAACTAATATATCTAAATATAAAATTGATTTTATTATAATCGATTATAATAAAAAAGATTTATACAATAATAAATTATTAAAATAATTAAATTTTTACAATTATTTCAAATACACACTTAGTAAGAAAATGTAACTTCTGTCAAACAAGTCTGTTTAGTACACCTTGCTTCCATGTTCTCAGCAAGAGTGGCATGCTCTTTAACATTGGGTTGACTTCATTGGGTTGACTTCTGAATGATATCCAAGGACGCGCAGAAAATTTTGGGGTGAGGTTGCTGAGATAGTGAGGTGTAATATTGTAAAAGTTCATCCAAAGGCCTTCACCTCCTGTTTACATGTATGAAAATGGCATGGATAATAAAAGAAAATGGGGGGAAAGTTTATGTTTGCATTCGTGTGTTACGTTTATGATTCTTGGTAGCATTGCCTATTTGCCAAGCTTTTTGTTTTCAAATATTTTTTGCCAATGTTGGTGCATCTATTTGCTCGACACATCTATAATTTTATCATGACTAACAATTCTTAGCACACGAAATATTGTTGTAAATTTTAAATCTCAGATGACTTCCCTGTGATGGAATCGTGGAGGTAGATTAATCAAGATGTATGAAAATTGGTTTAAACATTGTAAAAACAAATGTAAAATAGTCATTACCATGTCTTGACCTTGAAGTTATACTTAAATTTCAGTCATTTAATCACCTAAACTCACTTGTTTAACTAAATTTTTTTCCTCTTATTTTTCCTCTAGTATTTCCACACCTGATACTAATCCCTTTAGGTATATTACATTTTCATTACATATTTCAATCTACTTAGTGCATTGAAAATTTAATTAGGCTTGTGAAGTTTATTTTTCTCTTATAATTATCTTTTAATTTAATTTTCTTTATTTAAATATCTAATCTAGTTATTGTTAGCAATATCTTACCAGAAATAATCAAAATTTAGGCTTTGTTTGGTACATTATATAAGATAATATTTGATATTATAAGATCTCGATAATATAGTATAAGTTATACATTGTATAAATTTAATTTTTATACTATCAAATGTTTGGTGTGCTACACATTAGTGTATAATCTTAAACTTTTATTTCTATGACAAAAGTTATTAAGATTAATTAAAAAATTGACATATAAAATTCTTTATAATTTTAAACACATGGTATCAAAATATATTGAACTTAATAAGCAGACTCGAATAACCCAACAATATGTATATGTAAGGCCAATAAAGTTGAAGCTTAAAAAATATTGGTCTAACACGGGCTCACACTCAATAGGCCAAGTTGGTTCACAAGCCCAAAAAGTCAAAATTAACCATTAAAATTATCAAGTTTCTACTTTTTAATTGTACTAAAATGTCATTTTAAAATGAACACAATAACTTTAAGTAATAATTAATTTAAAATCATTAGTACAATTAATTTAAGTTTTTAACCATAAGTTAGCTAAATAAATTATTTGAAATTAACATTTGTGGACTCTAATTATAAGAATAAAAAAAGAAATACGAGTTAGCGAGCTAACAATTTACGAGTCCAAATTAAATTTAGCCTAATTTGGCCTGGCTCGAGTATGCCAGTCGAACCCGAATTAATACCCATACCTATGAGAGGAGAATTGATGACTAAGGTTAATTTAAGATTGAAGTATTATATTTTTTATTCAACCTAATACAAAAATAAGATAAAACTTAAGTAAAGTTCCTTACATATTTGTGATACTATTCTCCAATTAAATTATAACATGTATTCTATTTTTTCCAAGTAGGTGACACTTCATAACCTTTTCAAAGTTAACACCATTATGGAGTTTACCCCATTATCTCATTCTCTTTGGTTGATGGGCACCTCTACCCTGACACTCTCACCCACACATTCCTAGGCTCTTAACCACACTTGACTCACGCCTCCTTTGCACAATACACTCACCCACCACCACTAGCTCCTCTCAGACCTTATCAAGTCACTTGAGGTCTGATAAATTTATCCTATGATCATATGATAAAAAGGGGTAGATGGAATAACTTTATTCTATCATGTCATATCAAACATATGATAAAGACGAGTTATATAATATAAACTTATATTATCAGGCCTTATACTATGTACCAAATAGGGCTGCTGATGCTTAAGATATTCATAGTAGATAGTTTTTCTTAATATTTAATGATTGCTATTGCTAGTAATAATGTGTTGGCATATGAGGTGTGATGGATATCAACACATTAATGGACCAAAAACATAATTGCTTAGGATAAAATTGAAAAATAAATAAGTTAGTTAACTTGTTAATGTATTTAGATAAATAAAATAGTTGTAATATTACTAATGCTGAAGATTGAGTATGGATAGTTAGGATAGGTTTGACTTGACTCAAATATGACCTAATATTTTAATCGGGTCATTTTCTTGGACCTGAATTTGACCCGATAATGACCGGGCCCAAATTAGGCAAACCTGATATGTAAACATAATTAATAAATTTGAATGCATAGTCAAGTCATAAAATTATAGAAGTGAGAAACTAAAACTAAAGTATATTTTACAATATATATTTCAAAACAAATAATATCAATACAAATATATTATCATGTTATGCAAAAGTTATTAATTTAAGTCAAGAAGTCCTAATATTTATAACTAATTGTAAAAAAAGTATAAGTTTAAAAAAAATTGGGATATCAGGTCGGGTTGAAACGACCTGAAGTATAATTTGAACTCGACCTTGAAACACACTAGGTCTAATTTATAGAACTTGAATCCATCCTAATTAGCTTCGGATTGGATTAGTAGAATGAGTTGGAACTTGAACACCCCTGGGCGAGAATACTCATCGCTATACTACAACGACTTGATAACTAAAAGCCCTAGTTACATCAATATAGGTTTTTTTTTTTACGACAATTGTGCATTTTGAAAATGAATTTCCCATATAAGTGTAGGTCAAAACTTAATTTACAAAATGATGCAAGTTGAATAGTGAAGTACAATAAGTCATCGCCGGGAAGCACAACTTACTTGTATCTTTTTTTTATTAAATTTTGGGTAAGTCGTGCTTGTGAGCTATGGCTTACCTTTTTTTTTTTTAAATGTCATATGAAGTCATAGTCGTGGATGACAGGTTTGTACTTATAAATTCCATCATATCCTTCCACTACTACTTCATATTTAAGTGTTTTTCAAGTTCTCCCCATCATTGTTACTTTGCATTAAACACAGTTCATTCTCGTTTAATTCTCTCTACTAGAAGTATTTATTAAGAATGTTAATTATACTTTTTTATTATTTATTAAGTTAATCAATTAGCTAAAAAAAACTTGTAAGTAAGCTGCATCTTATTATTAAATTACAAACCCTAATAAAAGCATGAATTCACTTGTTTAAAAAAAAAAGATACCCAAAATTTAATTAAAAAATATATAAGATAAATCATAGATAGAAGATACAACTTACTTAAATATAAAAAAAATTATCATTAAATAAATTGTACCTCAAAGACACAATTTATTATTAAAAATAAAAATAAAAATATTTAAATATAAATTATGCTTAACAGATACAACTTATTATATTTTACCATTCACTTTATACCATTTCAAAAATTAACTTTTTACTTATAGCTAATTGAGACCATATAAGTAAAAAAGTCATATATCTTTCAAAATTCTACTCCCTCCAAAACTCTACAGTATTCATTTCCCCCTTCTAAATAAGGACATTGATGTCATTTTCATTGAAACTTACTAACCAATGAAGTATAAAAAGGTCAATTATGGGATCCAATGTGAGATAGGAAAAGCTACCTATGTTGAGTCTGCCGTCGGAGGTTCCTTCTTTCTTATGAAACACAGATACGGACGCGAGACACCACACAGATATGAATATGGGACACATTAAATTCAAAAAATTATAGAATACGGACACGACATATATATATAATTAATATTAAAGTAAATTAAAGAACTTGGTTTATGTATATATATAATTACAAATTTTAAGAGAAAATATTTATAATTCATTAATATTATTTCTATAAGCTTGAAGATTTACAATATCTTAATATATATCATATGTGTCAATATTTGCTATCTAGTAAGTCCCTTTCAAAAAATATATAGCATAATTTCTATTGATATTTTCTAAAAAATATCTTAAATCAACTTCTCATAATAGAACTAATCATGTGCAAGTACATGTACATCTAAAAAAATTACAATACTGATAATCTTATCCATTTTTAACAACACCACTTTTCACATAACATAAAGTTAGTTAATGAAATACAAATTTATGGTTAATGACGTATTGTAACATCCCAAAAATTGTTTGTTTTATGATAAATAGTCATTTTATAATATTTATAATTTTTGTGAATTTTTCTGGATTTTTCTGGAACTGTTGATTATTTTAATAAATTTCTCAATTTGCGTACGCGCTGAGCGGAGCCGAAAATATAAAATATTTTTTCCAAGGCTAAAAAACTTTGAACTGTAGAAACGTCGACGGAGGATCTTACTAAACCCAAGACCGGACACAATTTATGAGGTTTCGTTTTTCAAGAGTTTATATGATAAATGAAATCGCAGTATATTTTATTATTTGTGGGACACTAAAATATTATTTCAGCTAACTGTAACTTTTGTCCACTGGATAATAGTTCTAGCAGATTATTTCTATCTGGTTACTTTTATGATTGCATCTAAGTGACATCATCATCCTTCACTTTATCGAGAAACGTGCGAAGCTTCTCAAGGAAGCTTGAAGCTTCCTACCCAACACCATATTTTCCTCTCTCCTCAATTGGGCTCCACGGCTGGGAGGAGAAAAAGATGACGAAAGTCATCATATTTTCACTTCTCATTTCCCATTTCAAACTCATTTCACCTTTCTCTCTCTCACTCTCGCGTTCTCTCATCTCTCTCTTACACCCTCTCCTCTCTTCCTCTCTTCTCCCATATGGCCACACACCATTATTGGAGGCCACCCACAATTTCTTGCCCAACCAACCTTGTTTCTTACATCCTCTCTTCATCCTAAGACTCTTCTCTTTGGGGGTCATCCCCTAAATCTTCCTTTTTCATCTTCCACCATTGAAGCCCAAAGCTTGAAGCTTTTGAGGTAATGTTCTTGATCTTCATTTTCTCTTCTCATTTTCGTGGTCCTTGGCTACCATTGTGATCAAGGACTCCCCTTTCAAGCTTTGATTTTGGATTTCTTGGGTTTCACCGTCTTAGAGTTTTCTTGGAGGTGTTGGACGAATTTCAAGAGGCATCAAGGAGCTTATCATCTTGTTTTCTCTTGAGGTAAGAGGGAGATAATCCTCTTCACCCAATCTTGGTAGTGAGGAAATGTCTTTAGTGTTGATGGTGAGGAATCCATTGTGGGTTTCTCACTTTGTTGGTGATTTCTAATAATGTTGTGATTTGAATGTGTTGTATGATTTTCTATGTTTGATATTGTGTATCTTGATGGATTTGTATGTGTCTAAATGCTCAAATATGTATATGGATTAGTACCCATTTGATTTGGAAGCTTGGAGAAGCTCATTTTCATGGTTTCTGGTGTAGATTCACGGGCTGTGTGGATTTACACGGCCCAGGCCATGTTCCCCACTGGAAACACAGCTCAACGCACAAGATAGAGTGTTACACGGCCCAGGTCGTGTAATATTACATAGCCGTGTAATCGGGCATTTCAATTTTTGGCACGTTTTCAGGTACTTTCAGAGGAGTACACGGCCTAGGCCATGTAATTTGACACAGTCGTGTACTCTGTAACACCCACTGTAGGGTGTCACATTTATGTTACTTTATTACCCAAAATACCCTTAATAGTCATAAAATGGGATGTTGTGATAAAAATACGAGTTGTAAATTTTTTTTTTCTTTCTTCATGGATAACAATAAAATAGACTTAGCGAAAAATAAAACTATTATACAACAACCTCACACATAATTTACATCGTATACATATTACACAAGTGCTGTCAGGCTTATTTATTACAGACCATGTCTCGAAATAATAAACACACTTAAATAATTACACACATAGTTTATATTAGAATTCAAACTTGCCCAAGTTTAACTAAGTAGAAGACCCCTCAGACGGGTCATCCTCGGGTTCCTCAGCAGGTAGGAATCCGTTATGACGAGTAGCCCTACGGACAGGTGTCCGGGCTGACGATACTATGCTGATTTCCGTTGGGACATAATTTCTAGTATCCCAATGTCGCCTGCTATGCAAAGGAAATTCAACATGAACAAAGATAGTCACACAGAAAAATGGATCTCCACGAAACAGTCTACTAATACTAAAGTCAGGTACCCCTCGTAAATAAGTCCTCGCTCATCGGGACTTGTCCTCCATTCTCCAGCTCCTCCGTGAAATTGTAGACATACATATCCGAAGAAACTGGCTTTTGACGTCATACTGTCAGAATTCTGCGTTCCCTGATGTGAGAAGTAGTTCCTCTTCTCCTTCTTGTACCGTTTCTTTCTCAACGTCTTCACCCAATTATAAATACAATATACAGATATACATACAAAGAGGTGAGATCACCTACGCCAATACCAGCATGATAGCACAGAGATAATACAAACAACATAACATGCAAAAATATCATATCAAGATCACAATTATGCCATCATCATAGTGTAAAATAATAATTACCATCATGCCACTATCACTGTTTAAATCATAAAATAATTACAGTAACACCATCATATAGATATAGATGCTAAGTTTCATGCATGCGCACATAGACTCAATATCCTACTCCATGGAGCTAATACTCAAGTCGGAGAAATTGATCGAAAAGATCTGCTGGTACCACGTGCTTCAGACAAGTGCTATAATTATATCTTGCACATCTAGCACATACACAACAGTCTTTGTCAGATCTCGATTAAGAATAGTGTCTCGGTCCGGATCATCGGTGTGTTGCATCGGTCTAACTCACGGTACAGAAGAGCTACCAACTGCCCATTGCGAGCAACCTGCACCCCGATGCCCCCAAGGTCAACAAGTGACCTACACTACGCGTATCGCACCTACTCAAGAGGTGTACGTTTCTCCTAGGCAATTAGCCATATACAGTCCATCTGACCATTTTCAATGTATGTGAAATGCACCAATTACCAACTAAAGGTAAATCACATAATTTCTCATACAAAGTTCAAATACTATTTTACGTTCGTAAAATGGATTTATGCCAATTATAGGCAAATTGCTCAATTTCTTGTACAGTATTCACACACTAATTTTTAACAATAAAGTTTACTGTATAATTAACAGCAACCTTATATTATTGCATTTTTCTCATTCGCAAAATATTTGTCACATTTTTTTTACGGTCACGTAATATTTTATTACGTAAACAACGATTTGTAACATTTCTATTACGTTTAAAAATTGCGTAATAATTTTTTACTGTATTCTAAAATGCGTAAAAATATTCTTTCAATTTTAAATCGCATAGCGATTTTTCTACAACATTTCTATCGTGTAAAATATTTAAACGCTTTAAAAATCGCGTAGAAATATTTTAACATTTTTCAAATCGCGTAATTTAAAAATTTACATTTTTGAGTTACGTAAATCATTTTTTTCACCATTTTTACCCTTCGTAAAATATTTCTTAACTTTAAAATATTATTTTGGACTTTTCTTACAATAATATAATTTCTTACTTTATTTTTTCCTATTCTTAGTAAAAAAAATTCTTTTTCGTAATATATTTTCTCAAAATCACTTTTTATTGATTTAATTTTAAAAAATCACATTTAGTTGATTTAATTACTTGTTTCTAATTTTAATTTTTCTAACGTTTTCCAAAACCCAATAAATAAATTCTACGTTAGTAAATTTAAGTTACAAATGTTTTCTTTTATATTTCTAAATCACTTCTAAAAATTAATTCTCTTTAAAATAATTTGAAGTTCAACACCTTCAATCTCCCTTTTTCTTTTATTTTATGAAAATTTCACTTGATAACACTTTAATTCCCTTTTCAAAAATCCTTATTTGAAAATTCTTATATTTTATAACATCAAAACATTTTTCTAAATTATCAAAACCTTATAGATGGCCATTGGAACCATGAAATATTTTTCTTCTAATTTAAATAAATTCCATTCTTGTTTCTACACAAAATAAATTCATGAAAACTCAACTCCAAAAATCTTGTGCATTCTTTTTACAAAACAAACTCTTTTGTTTATTTTCTTTACTTCTCAAATCATTCAATTTTATTATTTATGAAAATATAATTTTGTGAACACCAAATTGATTGATGTCTTATTCAAAAATTTACTTTAGTTCAAGGACTAAAAATGAACTCCATAGTTCTTGAAAAATTTCAATAATAACTTTAGTCTTGGAAGTTCAAAACCATGACCTCCTACATGGCCTTTGGAACCAAAATTTTGCTTATTTCAACATACATCCATCATAATATATTTAACATATATCATCATACATATTATAAGCATACCATATAAACAAATAAAAATCATACTAAGCATGCATACACAAGTAAATCATGCAAAGCATATCAAGCATAGGCAAAAATAATCAAAGCACATAACACACAACTTATTACATGACCATGGATATGAATCCTCACATGGATTCACCATCCACCAAATATAAAACTATCTCTCACCACCATGCTTAGTTGGTGAGATGGATCTCCCTCTTACCTCTTGAAGAACTACCAAAAAGCTTGTTGCGTTGTGTTTTGAACAAGATCTCCACCAACACAAGTTCTTAAACATGAAACAAATACAAGAAAATTAGTATATCAAGCTTGAATAAGAAGAACCATGGGTCAAACATGGTTTAGAACATGAAAAAGAAAAGAATAAATGAAGTTTCCTTACACTTCACCAACAAAAACTCTAGAACTTGATCTTAGTAAAAGTCCTTCAAGATGGAAGATTTAGAGAAAGTCTTCAACATGAAAGTTGTTTAGAATAAGGTAAGGATTCAAGAAATTAGGTTGTATGAAATTAAAGAGTGATGGAGGAGAGAATTAGAGTGCTTGGCCGAATGGTCTTCTTTTGGGAGGGAGAATGGAGTTTTCTTTGGTTTGTTCTTGAAGCTTAAGTGGAAAAGGTGAAGAAATGATAATATGAAGTGTAGAAATGAATTTTCTTGGTCTTCCAAAGTGATATTGTCGTAGCATGCATTGGAGAGAAGTGTAAAGTGAAGTTTGAAAAACATGATCATTAATGATCAATAGGAAATGGTCTTTGCACATGGCTATTGTCTTCATCCTTTTTCTTTGGCCTAAAAAGCCTATACAAAATTGTCTCCCTTCTTCCTTACTTCTCCAAACCGTCTCCCCCTCTTCTTGCACTCCAAATGTGATAAATTTCATAACCATCACTTTAAGCCATCCTAACCATTGATTAAAAGAATGGTTTGGATTAAAAATAGTTACTAGGTTTAGGTTATAGATGGAAGACTTTATTTGAGCTATTGGATCATTTTTGGCTTGCAATCCTAATCATTGAATGTGTCTCCAAAATGAAGGGTCAAGATTACACCTTCAAACTTTACATCCAAGGGTCCAAAATTGTTGTAGTCATTTTTTATGACCAATTCTCCACCATTGATCTAAATCCAAATCCAATGGTCATTAATGATCCATTTCCACCATTGATTAATTTTACATCCAAGGGTTGATAATGGTCATAGTCATTTATAAGACTAAATCTCTACCCTTAATTTAATTTCCATCCAACGGTTATAATTGATCCTATTTACTTTTAAGATTAAATCTCCACCGTTGATTAAATCAAGATTAAATCTCCAACGGTAATTAAATCGATGGTAGATATCCAAACCACCAATATTGACTTAACAGTATAGAATTTTATTTTTATCTATTATAACCTCATAAAAGAATATATTTACTATATTTTTATCATTCGATAATTAAATATAGTACGAATCAAGATAAAGGAAATTTTTCTAAAACTGTTTCTGAATTCAGGTTTAGTAAGATCCCCTGTCTCCATCTAACAGTACAAATTTTTCTATATGTAGAAAAATTTTCACTTTGCGAGACCCACCTGGGCCCATGTATGGCAACCTGGGCCCACATACACCTCGTGGGGCCCACAAATAGTAAAAATTTCAAAATCACACATAAAATCACAAAAATTAAAAAATTCATAAATATCAAATCAGATTACGTAAATTAATTAAGACTAAACAGTAAAAATTAAATTACGTAAATTTTTTGGGCCCAAAAATTATTATTTTCCTGACACGGAACAAATTACTCAAAACGATCAAATATACAGATGAAATATTCAAAATAATTTTACAAGACACGAAATCACTAAACAAGAGAATTACATTGCTTGTCAAAATTACTATTTAATAAATAGAAAGTTTGAGGTGTTACAACTCTCCCCCTCTAACAAAAGTTTCGTCCTCGAAACTTGATGAACTTGATTTCACATCCTCAGAATAAATAGGGATACTGTTCTTTTATCTTTTCTTCTAGTTCCCATGTAGCTTCCCCGCTTATATCATCCCAAATAATTTTAACCAATGAAATTTCCTTACCTCGAAGTTGCTTTGTCTTTCGATCCTCAATCTTTACTGGAAAAGTTTCATAGGTTAAATTTTCCTTCAGCTGTACTGTGTCTGGCTTGATAACATGAGTAGGATCAGAAATATATTTCCGTAGTTGTGATACATGAAATACATTGTAAAGATTTGACAGAAAAGGTGGTAATGCAATCTGATATGCCACCGGACTTACCCGACGTAAAATCTGATATGGTTCGATAAACTTTGGAGTGAGCTTCTTGGACTTAAGCACTCGTCCAACACCCGTCATAGGCGTCACTCGCAAAAATACATGGTCACCTTCTTCAAACTCAAGAGATTTTCTCCTTTTATCAGCATAGTTCTTTTACCGAGTTTGACTCATTCTCATTTTATTTTGAATCATCTTCACTTTCTCAGTTGTCTATTGAACAATCTCTGGTCCTAACATAGCACTCTCACCGTCATGATACCAACACAACGGTGTTCTGCATCGCCTCCCATATAATGCCTCATAGGGTGTCATCCCTATACTTGAATGGAAACTGTTATTGTATGTGAATTCTATCAATGGTAAGAATTCATCCCAACCTCCAGTTTGCTCCAGTACACAAGCTCTCAATAAATCTTCTAGAGACTGAATTATTCTTTCTGACTGACCATCTGTTTGTGGATGGTAAGCAGAACTTAGACATAGCTTTGTTCCCATCGCTTCTTGCAAACTATTCCAAAATATCGACGTAAACCTTGGATCTCGATCCGAAATAATACTGGATGGTACGCCATGAAGTCTAACAATTTCACTGATGTATACTTGGGCCAACTTTTCCATTTAATATTTAATATTAATCGGCAAAAAGTGCACTGACTTAGTAAGCCGATCAACAATTACCCAAATGGCATCATGACCCTTCCAAGTCTTTGGTAGTCCCGTCACAAAATTCATTGCTATGTCATCCCATTTTCATTCGGGAATAGGCAGAGATTGCAACATTCCCGAAGGTCTTTGATGTTCCACCTTAGCCTTCTGACAGACTAAATAGGATAATACATACTCAATGACATCTTTCTTCATTCCTTGCCACCAATATAATTGTTTTAAATCCTGATACATCTTTGTGGCTCCTGGATGCATACTCAACTTACTCCTGTGAGCTTCATCCAAAATCAATCTTCTAAGATCCGGATCATTAGGCACACAAACTCTTCCTTGAAACTTCAAAATTCCCTTAGCACCTTCGCTAAACTCCAACACTGCTCCTTGGCTCTTTGCTTCTTTTGCTTCTTGCAAATACTGATCACTATTTTGTCCTTCACGGATTCTATCCATCAAATCATTTGAAATGGTGATCATGTTTAAACGCATCTTGCCTGGCGTCAATTTCACTGATAATCGCATATCCTAAAATTCTTCTATCAACTCCTTCTCTTTGATCATCATAATAGAAGCACTAAGTATTTTTTTTACTCAACGCATCCGCTACGACATTCGCCTTTCCGGGATGATACTGCAATTGAAAATCATAATCTTTCAAAAACTCTAACCAACGCCTCTGCCTCATGTTCAACTCTTTTTGGTCAAACAAGTACTTCAAGCTTTTATGATCACTAAAAACAGTGAACGTAGCTCCATAAAGAAAATGTCTCCATACTTTCAACGCAAACACCACAGCTGCCAACTCCAAGTCATGAGTTGGATAATTCCTCTCATGATTTTTCAACTGCCTTGAAGCATAAGCTGCCACCTTACGGTTTTGCATAAGTACACAACCCAATCCTTGGTATGAAGCATCACAATATACTTCGAAAGGTTCATTTGGATCAGGTAGAATCAATACTGGTGAAGTAGTTAATCGTCTTTTCAACTCCTGGAAACTTTCTTCGCATGCGTTAGTCCACACGAACGGTTGATTCTTTTGTATAAGTTGGGTAAGAGGTCCTGCAATCTTCGAAAACCCCTCAATGAACCGTCTATAATAACCAGCTAATCCGATAAAACTACGGATTTCTATTACAGTCTTTGGTCTTTCCCATTCCAAAACTGTCTCCACCTTGGAAGCATCGACTTTAATTCCTTCTTTTGATATCACGTGTCCCAAAAATTGAACATCATTCAACCAAAATTCACATTTGGATAACTTGGCATATAACTTATTCTCTTTCAAAATTTGAAGAACCACCCTGAGATGTTCAGCATGTTCCTCCTGACTTCGAGAATAGATCAAAATGTCATCGATAAAGACGACAACAAACTTATCCAAGTATGAACGAAAAATTCTATTCATGAAGTCCATGAATATAGTTGGTGCATTTGTTACACTGAATGGAATCACAAGATATTTGTAATGCCCATAGCGGGTCCGGAATGCAGTCTTGGGAATATTCTCCACTTTCACACGTATTTGGTGATACCCAGAACGTAGATCAATCTTAGAAAATATTGCGGCTCCTCGTAACTGATCCATTAGATCATCTATCCTTGGAAGTGGATATTTATTCTTAATCGTGATTTTGTTCAATTGCCGATAATCTACACATAGACGTGAAGTCCCATCTTTCTTCTTAACTAATAAAACTGGAGCTCCCCAAGGTGACACACTTGGTCTCACAAATTGTTTTTCCAATAAATCCTCTAGCTGTTTCTTCAGTTAGGCTAATTCTACCGACGACATCCGATAGGGTGCTATAGATATCGGTCCAGCTCCAGGTACAAGATCAATGGCAAACTCGATTTCCCTTTCCGGTGGTAGTCCTGGTATATCTTCAGGAAACACTTCAAGAAATTCGTTAACCACGAAAATATCCTTCAAGACATCCTCACTTTGCCCTTCCAAAGAAGATAATAACAAATACCCACGATCTCCTTCTTTCAGACAAGCTTCCACTTGAATAGCTGTTAGGAATCTAGAATCCTTAGCCTCAGGAACTACTAATGTCTTATTCGAACAATCAATTAGGATATGGTTAAAAGACAACCAATTCATTCCCAAGATTACATTAATCTTGGAAAGAGACAAACAGATCAAGTCCACATAAAAGATTCTATCCCTAACATAGACAGGACAATTCAGGCATACTGTTGATGTAACTACAGACTTATTAGTAGGAGTAGCAACACTCAGATCATATGGCAATGCAGTCACAGTCAATCCCAAATGCTCAACACAATCACATGCAATGAAAGAATGTGTTGCTCCTGAATCATAGAGTATGGTTAAAGGATTACCTTCAATAGTACCCTCCTCCATTATCAAGTCCTCAAATTTAGCAACTTCTTCTCCTCTCATTGTATAGACATGACCACCTGCCTGTGGCCTTGCAGTTCGAATATTTCCCACAGAGGATTCCTTCTTTATCTGATCACAGTCTTTGGAGAAATGTCCATGCTGTCCACACTTAAAACAAACAACCTCCTTATGTTGACAATCCTTCGTGAGATGATCCTTCCCACATTTGAAAACATCGAATAGGAGTCCCAGCTTGACTTGCCTTATTACCGCTAGAACTTCCTCCCATAAATTGCTTCTTGGTCTGACTTCCTGTCGGTTTCACATACGGCTTTTGCTGAAAGCGATTTACTTGATTATTCTTCCCTTTTTGGAACCTTGTAGGTCCAAAATTCTTATTTCTGGCCGCACGTTGATGATCAATCTCTTCAACTTTACGACATTTTTCAATCAAAGTTGGAAATTGATTAATCTCCAACATCGATACAGCTCTCTTAATATCCAGCTTTAATCCTTCTTCAAATTTCTTGCATTTCCAGCCCTCATCTGGATTTATCTGCAAATATCTCAAAAACTGAGACAGACTTTCAAATTTTTCCGCATACTCACTTACGGACATCAATCCTTGTCGTAAGCTCAGAAATTCCATTTCCTTTATATGCCTCATACTTACTGGAAAATATTTCTCCAGAAATTTTTGCTTAAAAGTTGCCATGTCACCATCCTTCCTTCGGCTTCCAACAGTCTTCTAGCTCCTGCCCACCATCGTTCACCATCTCCTACCAGCATAAAGGTTGCCAACGTAAGCTTCCATTCATCAGCACATCCCATACCATCAAATATCTTTTCAAGTTCTTGGATCCAAAGTTCAGCTTTCTCCATATCAAACTCTCCATGAAATTTTGGTGGATTATTCCTTTGAAACTCTGACAAACTGTGCACATTTTCATTAGCCCGTTGATTTTGTTGTGCAACCACTTCCGCCATTCTCTGCATTGCTGCTACAGCTGCAGCCATGTTCAAATTATCATTCCCATTAAGTTCCATATCTGTGCTATTATTTCCACGTCCACGTCCTCGTCCATTCATTACTTTCTCTACTCAAACTGGACAATACAAATAAAGTAAGCTCAATCTTCAACAATATTGTTTCTTTTCAGAAAACAATAACAGAGAATCACACAACACAAACAAGACAGACCTAACTACAACCCCAAAAGACTCTAACTTGGGCTCTGATACCAACTAATGTAACACCCACTGTAGGGTGTCACATTTATGTTACTTTATTACCCAAAATACCCTTAATAGTTATAAAATGGGATGTTGTGGTAAAAATACGAGTTGTAAATTTTTTTTTCTTTCTTCATGGCTAACAATAAAATAGACTTAGCAGAAAATAAAACTATTATACAACAACCTCACACATAATTTACATCGTATACATATTACACAAGTGCTGTCAGGCTTATTTATTACAGACCATGTCTCGAAACAATAAACACACTTAAATAATTACACACATAGTTTATATCAGAATTCAAACTTGCCCAAGTTTAACTAAGTAGAAGACCCCTCAGACGGGTCCTCCTCGAGTTCCTCAGCAGGTAGGAATCCATTATGACGAGTAGCCCTACGGACATGGGTCCGGGCTGACGATACTATGCTGATTTCCGTTGGGACATAATTTCTAGTATCCCAATGTCGCCTGATATGCAAAGGAAATTCAACATGAACAAAGACAAATACACGAGAAAAATGGATCTCCACGAAACAGTCTACTAATACTAACAGTCAGGTACCCCTCGTAAATAAGTCCTCGCTCATCAGGACTTGTCCTCCATTCTCCAGCTCCTCCGTGAAATTGTAGACGTACATATCCGAAGAAACTGGCTTTTGACGTCATACTTGTCGAGTCTGTTTCCCGATGTGAGAAGTAGTTCCTCTTCTCCTTCTTGTACCATTTCTTTCTCAACGTCTTCACCCAATTATAAATACAATATACAGATATACATACAAAGAGGTGAGATCACCTACGCTAATACCAGCATGATAGCACAGAGATAATACAAACAACATAACATATAAAAATATCATATCAAGATCACAATTATGCCATCATCATAGTGTAAAATAATAATCACCATCATGCCACTATCACTGTTTAAATCATAAAATAATTATAGTAACACCATCATATAGATATAGATGCTCAGTTTCATGCATGCGCACATAGACTCAATATCCTACTCCATGGAGCTAATACTCAAGTCAGAGAAATTGATCGAAAAGATCTACTGGTACCACGTGCTTCAGACCAAGTGCTATAATTATATCTTGCACATCTAGCACATACACAACAGTCTTTGTCAGATCTTGATTAAGAATAGTGTCTCGGTCCGGATCATTGGTGTGTTGCATCGGTCTAACTCACAGTACAGAAGAGCTACCAACTGCCCATTGCGAGCAACCCGCACCCCGATGCCCCCAAGGTCAACAAGTGACCTACACTACGCGTATCGCACCCACTCAAGAGGTGTACGTTTCTCCTAGGCAGTTAGCTATATACAGTCCATCTGACCATTTTCAATGTATGTGAAATGCACCAATTACCAACTAAAGGTAAATCACATAATTTCTCATACAAAGTTCAAATACTATTTTACGTTCGTAAAATGGATTTATGCCAATTATAGGCAAATTGCTCAATTTCTTATACAGTATTCACACACTAATTTTTAACTGTAAAGTTTATTGTATAATTAATTGCAACCTTATATTATTGCAATTTTCTCATTCACAAAATATTTTTGTCACATTTTTTTTATGGTCACGTAATATTTTATTACGTAAACAATGATTTATAACATTTCTATTACGTTTAAAAATTGTGTAACAATTTTCTACTGTATTCTAAAATGCGTAAAAATATTCTTTCATTTTTAAATCGCATAGCAATTTTTCTACAACATTTCTATCGTGTAAAATATTTAAACGCTTTAAAAATCGCGTAGAAATATTTTAACATTTTTCAAATCGCATAATTTAAAAATTTACGTTTTTGAGTTACGTAAATCATTTTTTTCACCATTTTTACCCTTCGTAAAATATTTCTTAACTTTAAAATATTATTTTGGACTTTTCTTACAATAATATAATTTCTTACTTTATTTTCTTCCTATTCTTAGTAAAAAAAATTTCTTTTCCGTAATATATTTTCTCAAAATCACTTTTTATTGATTTAATTTTAAAAAATCACATTTAGTTGATTTAATTACTGTTTCTAATTTTAAATTTTCTAACGTTTTCCAAAACCCAATAAATAAATTCTACGTTAGTAAATTTAAGTTACAAATGTTTTCTTTTATATTTCTAAATCACTTCTAAAAATTAATTCCCTTTAAAATAATTTGAAGTTCAACACCTTCAATCTCCCTTTTTCTTTTATTTTATGAAAATTCCACTTGATAACACTTTAATTCCCTTTTCAAAAATTTTTATTTGAAAATTCTTATATTTTATAACATCAAAACATTTTTCTAAATTATCAAAACCTTATAGATGGCCATTGGAACCATGAAATATTTTTCTTCTAACTTAAATAAATTCCATTCTTGTTTCTACACAAAATAAATTCATGAAAACTCAACTCCAAAAATCGTGTGCATTCTTTTTACAAAACAAACTCTTTTGTTTATTTTCTTTACTTCTCAAATCATTCAATTTTATTATTTATGAAAATATAATTTTGTGAATACCAAATTAATTGATGTCTTATTCGAAAATTTACTTTAGTTCAAGGACTAAAAATGAACTCCATAGTTCTTGAAAAATTTCAATAATAACTTTAGTCTTGGAAGTTCAAAACCCATGACCTCCTCCATGGCCTTTGGAGCCAAAATTTTGCTTATTTCAACATACATCCATCATAATATATTTAACATATATCATCATACATATTATAAGCATATCATATAAATAAATAAAAATCATACTAAGCATGCATACACAAGTAAATCATGCAAAGCATATCAAGCATAGGCAAAAATAATCAAAGCACATAACACACATAACTTATTACATGACCATGGATATGAATCCTCACATGGATTCACCATCCACCAAATATAAAACTATCTCTCACCACTATGCTTGGTTGGTGAGATGGATCTCCCTCTTACCTCTTGAAGAACTATCAAAAAGCTTATTGCGTTGTGTTTTGAACAAGATCTCCACCAACACAAGTTCTTAAACATGAAACAAATACAAGAAAATTAGTATATCAAGCTTGTATAAGAAGAACCATGGGTCAAACATGGTTTAGAACATGAAAAATAAAAGAATAAATGAAGTTTCCTTACACTTCACCAACAAAAACTCTAGAACTCGATCTTAGTAAAAGTCCTTCAAGATGGAAGATTTAGAGAAAGTCTTCAACATCAAAGTTGTTTAGAATAAGGTAAGGATTCAAGAAACTAGGTTGTATGAAATTAAAGAGTGATGGAGGAGAGAATTAGAGTGCTTGGCCGAATGGTCTTCTTTTGGGAGGGAGAATGGAGTTTTCTTTGGTTTGTTCTTGAAGCTTAAGTGGAAAAGGTGAAGAAGTGATAATATGAAGTGTAGAAATGAATTTTCTTGGTCTTCTAAAGTGATATTGCCGTAGCATGAATTGGAGAGAAGTGTAAAGTGAAGTTTGAAAAACATGATCATTAATGATCAATAGGAAATGGTCTTTACACATGGCTATTGTCTTCATCCTTTTCTTTGGCCTAAAAAGCCTATACAAAATTGTCTCCCTTCTTTCTTGCTTCTCCAAACCGTCCCCTCCTCTTCATGCACTCCAAATGTGATAAATTTCATAACCATCACTTTAAGCCATCCTAACCATTGATTAAAAGAATGATTTGGATTAAAATAGTTACTAGGTTTAGGTTATAGATGGAAGACTTTATTTGAGCCATTGGATCATTTTTGGCTTGCAATCCTAATCATTGAACGTGTCTCTAAAATGAAAGGTCAAGATTACACCTTCAAACTTTACATCCAAGGGTCCAAAATGGTTGTAGTCATTTTTGATGACCAATTCTCCACCATTGATCTAAATCCAAATCCAATGGTCATTAATGATCCATCTCCACCATTGATTAATTTTACATCCAAGGGTTGATAATGGTCATAGTCATTTATAAGACTAAATCTTTACCATTGATTTAATTTCCATCCAACGGTTATAATTGATATTATCTACTTTTAAGATCAAATCTCCACTGTTGATTAAATCAAGATTAAATCTCTAACGGTAATTAAATTGATGGTGGATATCCAAACCACCAATATTGACTTAACAGTATAGAATTTTATTTTTATCTATTATAACCTCATGAAAGAATATATTTACTGTATTTTTATCATTTGATAATTAAATACGATGCAAATCAAGATAAGGAAATTTTTCTAAAATCAAGCTGAATTCGAGTTTAGTAACATCCCCGTCTCCGTCTAAACAGTACAAATTTTTCTATACATAAAAAATTTTCACTTTGCGAGACCCACCTGGGCCCACATACACCTTGTGAGGCCCTCAAATAGTAAAAATTTCAAAATCACACATAAAATCACAAAAATTAAAAAATTCACAAATATCAAATTAGACTACGTAAATTAATTAAGACTAAATAGTAAAAATTAAATTACGTAAATTTTTCCGGCCCAAAAATTATTATTTTCCTGACACGGAACAAATTACTCAAAACGATCAAATATACAGACGAAATATTCAAAATAATTTTATAGTACACAGAAATCACTAAACAGTAGAATTTTGTTAACTGTCAAAATTACTATTTAATAAATAGAAAGTTTGGGGTGTTACATACTCCAGGCCGTGTAACTTGACACGACCGTGGAAATGGGATAGTGAAGAATTTGTTTAGTTTTTCTAGTCCCTTGGAGGCTTACGACCTCATTGGGCACTAATATGAGACCTTGTAATAAGTTAGAACTTAGCTAATTAAATGAAAAGACACTTAATTAGGGATTCATAATGTGGAAAAAATCAAGAACACAACCTTATCATACAACTTAAAGTGAGGTTTGGATAAAGAAAGAACACACGGCTGTGAGGAACTCAAAGTAAATATTCTAAGAGAGTTAACACAAGAACATAATGGAATTGAGGCATAAATTTCATAGCAACTTTGAATAGTATGTGTTCACCTTTGAGGTTTTAATATTGACTTGAGGTGGGTCCGTGATTAGGATCAAAGATTTCAGATGAATGATTGAGCTCTATATGGCATGTAAATTTGGATAAGTTATGCTATCATTTTGAATCTATATATGTATATATATGTACGCATTGAATCCACCTGCATTGAGGCATGATTGAGAAAGTCAAACATGATGAACATGCATTGACATTGTGGTTATGGAACCGAAGTACTAGACTAAGAAACATCAGATAGACAATTTAGTCAGATGTGATTTGCTTTTATAACCAGAAACATTAGGTAGATGATTTAGTCAGAAAAGACTGATTATCAGAGGAAACCCAAATATCAGTGGTATTATGTAGAGGCATGGACGATTATATAGTATCATTGATGCAAATGGTATTGAAATAATTGTATGGACGGTTGCTTTAATACCATTGGGAATGGTACAATTGTGGTTGAACTATTGTTAATGCCATGTTGCCTAGGAGTTGAATCACACCTTAGTGCGGGTGCGAATAGACAAGTGTAGGTCATAATGTTGACCTTGGGGGTGTTGGGGTGCGGGTACCTCGCAAGGGACAGTTGGTAGCTCTTCTGTCCGTGGGCCAGACCGATGCAAACGCACCGACGATCCGGACCGAGACACTATCCTATATCGAGATCTGTGTAGAATGTCTTGTACAATGCCATAATGTGCAAGTTGATAATTGAGAATTTTAGCACTTGAGGGCCTCGACAGCCGCAATACAAATATATCTCTTGATCATTCCCTCCGATATTTGTGTCTAGCTCCATGGAGTAGGAAATGAGTACATTGTATATGAGGGTGGTCAGTATACGCATTGTACATATGTATGGTCAATTCACATATTGTCATGACATGGTCTATATACATATTGTGGTGACATAATTATTATTTATATATCTATGGTGGATATCTGTTGTTATGGTGCTGTTAATATTTATATTATTGTGAGATATGCTTTTCTGATGATATCTATGAAATTGATAACTTGAATATATCTGCAATATCTATATGTATGGAATGAATTTGTCATTCGCATTATTTTCCTTCGCTACCATGTTGGTAATGATGTAGGATATCTCACCTCTTTGGTGTATTGCCCCGTTTTATTTTTTGTTCAATAAAGGCTGTGAAGGGGACACGATTGAATTAGCTGGTTCTGGTTGAGTTGACTTTCTAATTCCTATGATGGTGTTGAGGCGAGATTTCCTTGGTCACATACGGGTGCAGCTTCATGGGGGCATTGATGCCTGGCAAGTCAACCAAGGCACCGAACGTTTCATTGTCTATAGGGGTAGTGGCTCTGTCCACAGGTAGTACCTATCCCGGGGTTACTACTTACCCTTTAGTTCTTGGGTACATGTCTTTTGTTATTTAGGTATGTAAGTGCTACGTTTTTATATTAATAGTACCTTGTGTTCATTATATATACATATATATATATATATATATATATATATATATAAAGTTTTCCACTCAGTGATTGTATTTTGGGAACTATGTAATAAACATATTTTTTTCGTGACTCATATTTTCTTTATATGCACAATGATTAAATTTGGAGAATTTTGTTATTTGAGTTGTAGCACGCCAAAAATTTAGTGACCATGGTATAATGACGATTGTGCCGTAGTTACTAAATCTAGGGGTGTTACACATATAGAAATTGGTTAATGAGTATGTAAAAAGTTAGTTAATGAAGAATAAAAAAGTGGTTAATGACGTATATAGGTTGGTTAACAGAGTCAGGTTAGAAGGGTTATATATTTGTACATATCCATTAATCAACAATTTATACTTCATTAACAAAGTTTCATGTGGTGTTAAAATGGGTGTGAGCACTATTTGAGGTAAAATAATTATTATTCAAAAAATTAACTAGAAGGAATAGTAGTGTGAGGCAAGTTTTGGTAACGACGAAATGGACGACTTGGTACGAGCAGAAGTAGAAGGAGCAGATGACAATAGTGGTGTATGAAAAGATAAAATTTAAAAGCCTAATAGTGACATGTGAAAATATAAAACTTAAAATACTGGTAAGTGAAAATAGTAACTTGGGACGTTAGTCATGTGATTAGACTTGGGTGGGCCACAAGCTTACTAATTGGACATTAGTCATGGAAACTAATTTTAAAAAAAATATATTAATGTTTCATGTCCAAGCTATGTCATAAACGTATCCAAATGTGTCTGAGATGTATCCAAGACGTGTCCAAACTAAACAAAAAAATATTTTTAATCAGATACATTCCAACACATAAGACACATGTGTCGTACGCATGTTCCCATGTATCCAACACACAGACACACCTTAAGAATAACGTATCTGTGCTTCATAGCTTCTTCCATAACTCCATTTCTGAACATGCTTCCTTGAAGCAAATATGGTTTCCTCTTCAATTTTTTTTAAATACTTCTTCCCACAATATATCTTTTAGGTTGTGTTTTTCAAAATTCAAAAAAATTTAAAATGTTAAGAAATGTAATTGCTTCATTTAAATTCCCTTCATTTATAAATTTTTTTATTTGGATAAAATAATTAAATTCTTTAACATTTTAAATTTTTTGATTGGGCAAAATAATTAAATTCTCTTCATTTATAATTTTTTATTTTTTATTATCAAAACAACTATTACTATTAAGAGTATTCAAAATCCGGCTCGATCCGAAACTAATTAGAACAAATTCGACTATTTAATTTTTATAAATTAAACTCAATATATTTTTAAATTAAGTATGAGTCACACTTCTAATTCACGATATGCAATTGTTATTAGGAGTATTCATTTCTTAGCATGCAATTGTCAAACACATGAAATGATGAAATAGCAATCCCAATATTGAAGAAAATGACATTATCCTCAATAAAGATTAGTACCATATTAAGTTGAGACACAGAAGATCAAGTATATCCATAATCAACAGACATTTAACCACAAATAGCAGGCTCTACTGTTTTGGCAAGAGCATCAAACAAATCCACAATTAGTAGAGACAGAAAATTTCCATCCAGTAGCTATTATCCACCAGTTATCTACTCCTTGGAAGACTAGTTGATAAGAGATTTGTGAATATGAGGAATTACGCTTCCTCCAGCAATTGTTCCTTTTATCAGGGCATCCAGTTCTTCATCACCTCGGATTGCAAGCTGCAAATGCCTGGGAGTAATGCGTTTGACCTTGAGATCCTGGCTAGCATTCCCAGCCAGCTCCAATACTTCAGCAGTCAGATACTCCAAGATGGCAGCAGAGTAGACAGCAGCTGTGGGCCCCACTCTACCATAAGCTGTGGTCCTTGACTTCAAAAGCCGGTGGATACGGCCAACTGGGAATTGCATATTACATTATAGAAGAAGCTCACATAAGACAAGAACATACAGCTTGCAGGTCACTTGCCTGAGATATCGATAGTTAATGCAGCATTACAAGAAAATCTACCCAATTCTATTGAAATACTTAGCACCACCAACAAATACAAGAAAATGGCAAAACACATTCATATGAAGAAAGCAAACCAAAAGATTTTGTGAAGTTTCAATAAACTTTCATAACTTACCTACCACATAGTCCATACTATATAACATGAAGGATAAATTCTAAAAATGTATAAATAAATAAAAACTTCAATCAACTGTCCGAATGTACAAAATTGAGCATTCCATGAACCAGTCATTCAAATTGATAAATGGCAACAGAATTGGGTACATGATGGGGAAAATAAAAAGTGCTATAATTCTGATATCAATTTGAAAGGCTAGCTGATGGAATTCTCAATCTATGCTATCAGGAAGTTGATGGGATGAATTGCTAGAATGAAAACTAGCGAGGCAGATTGCACATCAAGTAATGCAGGAGCAGTTTCTTTTTTTTATATAATTTACATCTAGAGAGGAAGGTGGGGTTCATTTATTTGGATAGCTAGTAGTATATTCAGATGGAAAGTATTTTTCTTGTTGCACTCAAAAATTCAAAATGCAAATTACAGACTAGCATACAGAACAAATGTCTAGAAGTATGTGGAGCACTCATATGAGGCGCTAGCCAAAGCTACCAATGGCTTTAGCATGGCTAATAAAATTGGTCAAGGTGGCTTTGGCTCTGTTTACTTTGCAGATGTAAACAACCAAAACCCAGCCATCAAATCATTAGTTAATGGAAATATGGAATCATGAGTTGTATGTGTTCTAGGCATGTAGGCATGTAGGTTGGTGTGATATTGTATAAACATCTGCTAATTTGGAGTTATAATAGATTAAATGCCAGAGTTTCCTAACATGGTTATATATTGATATATCCAGTGAATGTCTAAATTCCTAACCTTAGTACATTAACATGAGTTGTAACTACCACCATAATATCTAACTTTTCAAGATACAAAAGTTAAATAAGATGTATCATCTAGTGTTGGACAGAGATATATCACTAGATCCAACTAAGTTTTGTAGTTGTTTAAGTGAAATTTTGGTTTAGAGAATTAGTAACAATTCCAACAAACAAATTAATGTATCAAAACGAATGTGGATTCAGAGTTATGTGATAATTTCGTTGTAAAAATGGTTTTGACAGTAAACAAGAGGGATTTACAAGATTTGAAATAAATGAATAGAAAATGTAGAAAAGAAACTTTGAAAAGATTAAAGAAATTTAAAGAAAGTGAATAAAAATTTAAGAATGCAGAAAATCAGTTGAAAGCGTGTAAATGGTGCAAAATTAAAGTGCAAAATTTAAATAGAAAACAATAAAGAAAAGTAAGTAAAAGTGCAAAGAAATGCAAAGGAAATTTAAAGAAAAAGACTAAAACGTAAAGGAATTTCAAAAGAACATTGCATTAACTTAAATGACTTGAAATGAAAAAGGAAGGCGTACTTGGATCAAAATCCCTTAATCTGTTCGAGTTGAGATGTTAGGATTATGTATCAGCAAACAACCTCCCTTTTTTACATCGTGACTATTGATATTTATAGACAAAATTACAAAAATAACTGACACCCTAAAATTTTAATACGTCTTGATAGTTATGCCATCAACATATACCCACTTTCCGACAGAACCAGCACTTAACTGCTTTAACCATTCTTCGTCGACTCAATGCAACCTTTCTGTCAAATTATTCTTCTATTCGACATCAATACCTAATTGCCACATTAGAGTTCTCCTCCTATTCAATACTTATGTTGATTTCACCATTTAGCATTTCTGTCGGCTCAATACTTAGAAAATTTCTTCAATACCATCATCCAACCGACGAATTGCCAAATCTATATTTTCACCTCCAACAGATGCCTTCCAAAATTTTTCTTTCGACACCGACAGGAGAAAGATAAATTTTAATCAAAAATTCCTTCAATATATATATATATATATATATATATAAATCCAATAGAACCTTCCACAAGTATCTAGACAGCTATAATTAAGCTTATCATTGCAAACAATAAATAGTCGTTCCTAAAAAATAGGGCTCATAATTACCCCTATTTTCTTGCAAAAAAATAACTTTTCAAATTCACGCGACTTTTCACTCCTTTATCACTGTTTATCATCTTTAACCTCTCACCTCTCTTTACTGTTCATCACCTTCAACTTTACCTTTGCCTGTTTTCTCTGCAAACTCTTGCCTTCTCCCATGGCTAACAACAAACTTGGGTAACCATGCCGTAGTTCAAGACCCAGTTCTACAAAAGTCTGAACTTTGGCATCTCTTGAAGGTAATTCTCCCCATTAATGACTATCCTCTTTCCTTGGATCCTTCGACTGCTTCCTTGGGCCCAGCTCTGCCCAAGGAATCTATTACTGATGAAATAAATTCTTTCTTCCCTTGTAAAAGTTCCCAAGAAGCTATATTGGCTTCCCTTCCTTCCATTCCTATCAGCTATTTCAGAAAATCTGAAAGGCTGTTTAGAACTCCCCCTACCTATATTAATGGGTATCTTGAGTGGCTTGACAGAGTTCAAGCTTCTAAAGAAAGATTATGGAGAGAAATAGGTATTTTTGATTGCATTCAACTTTCTCGTTATTCCATAAAAATGGATTCTTGCATGTTGGGTGCTTCTTTCTTTTTCTGGAACAAAACCACCAACTCCTTCCAATTTCCCTATGGCATGATGGGTCCAACATTTTTCGACATAGCTGCCATAACTGGTCTTCGACCAGATGGGGAAATCATTACGCCTGTTCTTTAACCTTCAAACACCATCAACGTATATTCAAAAGCCCCAACTTCCTTTTCCAACTTCATTAGCTTTTATTCCCCTGAATCAAGTTCTGTGACTGATGAAGAACACATAGCTTTCCTTCTTCTCTGGCTTTCAGCCTATGCTATAGGTTCTAAGTCGGTTCAAGTATCCAGATCCTTTCTTCAACTTGCTAACCTTCTTCATGAAAGTCGACCACTAGCTCTTGGTCAATTTCTCCTTGCCAATCTCTATTTGAGTATAGGTGAAATTATCCAAAGCATCAGAGTTCAGGTAAAGAAAACTAATTCTGGTGGTCCAATGTGGTTACTCCAACTTTGGTTGAATGCCATACTGGGAGATTTCTTGGTCGAATCTTCTCCTCCGACAATTTCTCTTGCTACATATGGCATTAAACTTTGCCATGTAAAACATGAAAAAGTCCATAAACAAAATTTGGAAAATTTCATGCATTTCTTCAGTATTTTTCATTCCATCTCCTTTAATACTGAAGACATATACTTCGCTCCATTTGTTGATCATTCTCTTGGTCCTGAATGGTTCACTCGACTAATTCTTTCCAACGATCCTTCTACTCAAGCCGACAATATTTCTGTCTGGTCAAACTTTCTCTGCCGACAAGTCCTGGTGGCTGGTCTCCCTGGTTCGACAGACAAATCTTTAGAGTTGTGTCTGCCAAACACAGTAGCTTGACAATTGGGATTTTGTTAAGCTATTCTAGCACCTTTCTCTCATAGGGCCAAAGAACACCTCATCAATGGCCACCTACAAAGCATATCGGATCTAGTTCTAGTAGCTTCAAAAAATGAAAGGCACAAGCATCATTTCGAGATCTCTGCATTTACCCCCTACAGAGGAGTTTCAAAGGATTTTGTCGATTAGTGAACTAGATATTATAGTCTTATCATGTCGACATTGAGATCTGTCGAAGCTGCATTATTGAAACTCTGATTCCTGTGCAGGGTCAAGATCCTTCATCAAAGACCAAAGGTAAACATATTCAAGATATCAAGGCTTTTGAAAAATATTACAAAATCAAGTGGGACTTCAGGTTTCCTAGCTTAATTATTCGACATTGTGAAGAAGTCGTGGCCAAGCTAAAACGAGCGCACAAGGAAAAATATTCTACCAATTTTCTCTCAGTTTCTATAAAAAAAACCCTTTAGCACGGCTTGAACCTTTTCAAATCCCTTTTCCAAAGCTAGTGCTTCTTCCTTGTGCTCGTTTGGACTGGCCGACGAATTCCTAGGTAAACCTACAAGGGCTGGTGACTTCCTTATTTCAGATAGGATATATTATGTGACTAATATCTTTCTTACAAGAACTCCAGAAGTCAAGTTTACTCGTCAGTTTGCCTTATCGTATGAATAATTTGCCAGGAATACCCAAGTCATCACTGAAATACCTGAAGGTATTTTTTTCTCTTTGCATTCTATTATCTTTAATTCTATACCCCGTTTACTAAACATACTTTCCTTCTTGCAGCACTTCCATTGAAAAGACCTTTAGAATACAAGTAGCCTCAAGGAAGTGATGATGAAAAAGAAGATGAAACCACTTCTTCAAAAAAGAAGAAGAGCAAGAAAACCCAAAAACCTTCTGTTCCCAAGGCTTTAAAGGTCAAATCAGCTGCATCAATGCTGACAAAGAGTTCTTCGAAACATGACGTTGTTGCTACAAAGCTTCCGAAATAAAAAACCTTCAAGGTATACATACTTTTCTAACCACATATTAAGATGGTTTTTAATTTTGTTCAAGTCTAAATTATTGTCGAATTCAGATTAACGAATCTGCTCCTGCCACTTCTATTTCTCCTGTCGAATCTTCAATCCCATCTCCAGAACAACATCCAAAGGTATGCCTTGTATTATTGTGCATTCCCTAATACCAGGCAACAATCTCACCCTTTTACCTTTACTGAAAAAGAAGAAGAAGATTCAAACCACCATTTCTACTTCGAAGCCTCCTGTCGAACAAACAGAAATCATCTTTCTTTAATCTGAGGTAAACTTCAATCAACACACTTCTCTTTGTTTTTTTTCTTACATTCTTGACTCTTTCCACTTATTTAACACCTGATTCTATCATTTTAAGATCTGGAGGCTGAACAATCCGCAGATCATCCTCCTGAACCAGTTATCAAACCAAGAATTGAGGAATCAATTCGACAATCACCTGAGGTAATATATCTTACTAAAATATTTTTCTAAGCATTACTTGTTCTTAAACCTCTTATTTTTGAAACCTTTTCTACTCATCTACAAGATTCAGCAAATTTGGCTATAGCTAATAGCCCACAAAGATTGGAAATAGTTAATCCTCTAAAATCCCAAACTTTTCCCAATTCTACAATTCTTGCTGTTTCCACACTGCCTCTAACAGGAACCCAAACTGTGGTAACCTCTAAGCATATTCTAGTCCCTTTATACAATGAAGGAACTTCTCAAACAGACAGGGCCAATCCAATCCAAATTCACTCAGAAGAATTTGATATGGATGCCCTCATGGCAGTGTTTACTCCAATCGACCCACCTCCATCCCCTCCGGCCGACTTGATTACTTCGGAGCCAGAAGATACTGAAGAGATGGAAGAAGACTTAAATGATCTGATCACAATGTTGTCGGGCGGTCACAGGAGTTCTCCTCAATCATCCCGCTCTTCCATGCAACTAGGGCAAGATTCTAATGACTCTCAAGTCACTAAACTCTTAACTGAATTGAAAAATGGCTTCACTTATTCTTTTGAACACCTGAGTTCTGATCAACCCCTTCAAGAAAGGATGATGACCATTGTGACAAAACTTGAGCCCCTTACCCAACAACTTCCAATAACTTGTCGAGCTCTTCCTACAGCTGTTAAAAACTTCCTTCAGAGCTTAACAGAAAAGATGCCTACTATTCGTCGAGTCATTCCTGCTTACAACAAAGAAGTCCAAGAAAAATCCAGGATCTTAAAGCAGTTGACTGACGCAAAGAATGAAAATAAACTCTTGAAAGAGAATCTTGCAAAAGGCAAAAATAAAGAGGCAGAGCTCGACAAAGAAATAGAAGATTTGAAGAAAAAACTTGAAGCAGCCGAATGACGAAAATAAAAACTTCGAACAGCATTGCAACAAGGGGTTTCCAGGTAACAAATTATTGCCAAGAAGACCAAACATTGGGTGGTCGAAGCCAAAGCTGTATTTGCAAAAATAAATTCCCTTGATACAGAATATCAAACTGTCTGTACCGACAAGCAAACTTTGGAAGATTCTTGGGGAGTACTGCAAAAGTTTTAAATGTAAATTTTTTTTTCTTTTGTAAAGTTTTGGCAATATAAGTTATATTATACATTTAGCATTCTTATTATGACATTGTAACTTGTGATTGCCAAATACATGAATGAACAATTTTTCTTCATTCCTTGTCAATTTTTACTTCACACATTGTCGATCTATATGGCTTCAAATATTTACCATTAATCGACTTAATTCTTAAACCAGAATTAATTTCGACAAGTGCATAAGCATTTCATGAAAATACTCTAGTCACTTTAAATGGTCCTTCCCACTTCGGAGACCATTCCCATATTCTCGACACTTCTTATCCATGGGCAAAATCACCTTCCAAACCAAATCATCAATTTTAAAGGATTTATACTTAATTCGACTATCATAAAACTTTGTAATTCTTTCTTTCTGTCCAATCAAATGTTCCAAAGCAATTAATCTTTCATTGCTTAATTCGTTTAATTCATCAAACATAAAGTCCCAGTCATGCTTAATTGGTAACTCATCTTGCTTTTGAATACGAATTGATTGAAGATTAATCTCGACAGGCAAAACTGCATCATGAATGACCATATACCAATTTGTATGGTGATGTGCCCATCGCTTCTCTTGGTGAATTTCTATATGCCCATAGAACTTGATTAAGGGTATTATGCCAATTTCTAGGTTACCAACCAACATGTTTTTTAATTAAACGTATGATTATTTTATTCATGGCCTCTACCTGGCCATTTGCTTGAGCATAATATGGCGTCGACGTGAGCATTTTAATTTTCCTTGAACTGATATATTCAACAACTTTCTTTCCAATGAATACTGATCATTGGTTAGTTGTCAAAGTTTATGGTATTCTAAACTAATTACATCCTGCTGGGTTACATCCTTCAAGGCCACAGCCTCAACATATTTGGTAAAGTAATTAACTCCTACTAGAATATATTTGTGTCCCTTCGACGAGACAAGATGAATTTGGCCAATTAAATCCAAAGCCCATCCCCTAAAAGGCCATGGTTTAATTATAGAATACAATTCACTAGCGGGAACATTTTGTATATGGCCATGTCTTTGACACTCTTCACAAGACTTAGCAAACATTATACAATCCCTAACCAGTGTTGGCCAATAGTACCTTTGACGTCGAAGGACACATTTCATCTTTTCACTTGCCTGATGCGCTCCACAAATTCCTTCGTGGACTTCTGCCAAGGCAATATAAGCCTCTGCTTCACTCAGGCAAACCTCTAAATTTCCATCGACAGACTTTCTATACAAGGCTCCCCCTAATACTACAAATTTTGACGATCTATACTTGAGCTTTCTATTCACATCTTGACTTGGATTTTCCAAATAACTTAGTATTGGTTGTCTCCAGCCATTAATTGTCGAAATATCATTTTGTAGTATATCTCTTTCCTCTAATGGATATAAAAGCTCCCTTATTTCTATTAGATTTGTAAGAACCTTGGATGAAATTCTATATCCAGAGGCTACTTGTGCTAATTCATTAGCCTCTTCATTTAAACCTCTGGAAAAGTGTTCGACAGTTACTTCGTCAAATTGCTTCATTAACTTACTCGCCACAACATAATATTTTATTAGATTTTCACTAACACATTTATATTCTTGGGCAAGCTGTTTAACGACCAACTATGAATCACCAAAAACATGCACACTACGTGCTGTCATTTCTACTAATATTTCAAATCAGACAATTAAGGCTTCATATTTAGCCTCACTGTTGGAACAAGTATACTTAAGTTCAAACATTAACTTAGTTGGAGTACCTTGAGGAGAAACAACTAAAATCCTCCAATTCCATTTTGATGCCTTGAACCATCAAAATATAAACACCAAGGTTTTAAACCGACAACATTTATGTTATCCATATCCATACAAGGGTGGTCGGCCAGGAAGTCAGCAATTGCTTGGCCTTTCACCACTCTTATTGGAACATATTGTAAAGAAAATTCTGACAAAACAATAGTCCATTTTCCAATACGTCCATTTAACACTGATTTTGATAACATATATTTTATTACATTGGTTTTCGACATAACCAGTATATTACAAGGCATCATATAATATTTAAGTTTAGTACATGAGAAGTACAATGCTAAACAAAGTTTCTCTATTGAACTATATCTTCTCTCAGCATCATTTAAAACTCGACTAAGATAATACACAACTCTTTTGACGTTATTTTCATCTTCTTAAGCCAGCATACTTCCTATGGTTTTTTCTGATGCTGATATATACAACTTCAATGGTCGTCGAGGCACTGGAGGCATCATGACCGGTGGATTTATCAAATATTGCTTTATCTGGTCGAAGGCTTCTTGGTGGTAAGATTCCCACACAAAATCTTGTTCAGCCTTCAACTTTATTAATAGAGCAAAAACTCTGGTTCTTCTCGACAAATTGGATATGAATCTTCTCAAGAAATTAACTTTTCCTAAAAAAGACTGCAATTCCTTTTTGTTTGTTAGTGGTATGGCCTCCAAAACTGCCTTAGCTTTATTCTTGTCCACTTCAATCCCTTTTTTATGAACTAAGAAACCCAGGAATTTAGCAGTTGACACTCCAAAACCATATTTTTCTAGATTCGTCTTAAGGTTGTGCTTCCTCATCCTGTCGAATGCTTGCCTCAAGTTTGTCAAATGGCCTTCTTTTGTTTCTGACTTGATAATGACATCATCGATGTAAACTTCCATAAATTTCTCGATGACATCATGGAAAATTGTGTTCATTATCCTCTGATAAGTGGCCCCTGCATTCTTTAAACCGAAAGGCATGACTACCTATTCATATGTCCCAATGGCTCCAAGACATCTGAAGGCAATTTTTGGCACGTCCTCATCGGTTATAAAAATTTGATTATAACCTGCATGACCATCCATAAAACTTAATAATTCATGTCCAGATGCGGCATCAACTAACATGTCCGCAATTGGCATAGGATACTCATCTTTAGGTGTGGCAGTGTTCAAATTTCTAAAATCTACATATATTCTTAACTTGCCATTTTTCTTGACTATAGAAATAATATTAGAAAGTCATTCGACATACCTGGTTGTTCTGATGAATTTAGCTTTGAGCAATCTTTCGACTTCTTCTTTTATCTTTAAGATCACCTCAGGTGCAAATCTCCTGTTGGCTTGTTTGAGATGTCTGCATCATTCTTTCAGAGGTAATCTGTGCTCGATAAGATCTCTACTTAATCCAGGCATTTCATCATAATCCCAGGCAAAATAATCTTTATATTCCATAATTAACTCGACAAGCTTTTCTTTGAACTCCTCTGGCAGAAATGAACTTACAAAAATAGGCCTTCTATCTGTTTTAGTGCCCAAGTTTATTTCTTCCAAAGGATCTTCCACTTCTACACCTTGATTTTCAACAAATCCTTTTTCAAAACCTAAAGGGCCATCATCGATTACACAATCTGAAAACATACTTTCAGCAGCGTATATTGCCTTCTCGGCTAAATAAGTCGATAATCTTTTTGAGTGATCTTTAACACTCATAACTAGTGCTTGGCCGATCATCTTCGACCTTCTTCACTAGTCGTATACCAAACTGATACCTCAAGCAAACTTCGAGTGCATCTTTGTTAATGACTCCACCACTTGCTGTTACTGGTTTAACACTTGGAGCATATATTCTGAAATCGACATGAAGCTAATGGAGATAGCAATGACTGTCATCTGCTTCTATTATTTTAACTTAGTCATCTTCATTCCAACGAATGAGCTTCTGATGAACTATTGATAGTATTCCTAGCAAAAGATTGTAACTTGACTTCATCGGAATTACCACAAATAGCGTCGGTCTTGCAACAGATCCGACTTGTACTTTCAACATCACCACTTCGTCCTACGGGGAGGTTTTACCACTGAAATCAGTGACTATCATGTTTGTCAACATCAAATCTGACTCATCTTTCCCAAGTTTTTTGAGCATTGCCCTTGGGATTAAATTGATAGCTACCCCCCCGTCGATCAAAACTCTATTGGTGGGCTTTCCTTCTAATAGAGCCTTGATGTGTAATGGTCGTAAATGAGCCTTTTGGTCTTCTGTCTATTTTTCGAGCTGAGCTGTATTATTGAAGACTGTTACCATATTGTCCTGGAAAAGAAGCCAATGATCATCTAAGTCATCTAAATCCTCTTCATTCTCTCCAGTGTACTCAATTTCGTGATACCCTTCAAAATCTATAGGTAATATCGAAACTAAATTTATACTCATTGACTTCAAAAATTCCTCCTCATCAGACTGCTTTTCATCACTTTTATGCCTTCCAATCCTGAAATAATCTTCCGAAGGCAAGTTACTATCCATAGCCGTCAAGATATCATCCAAGTCCCCCTCCAAGTTGATGTCCATATCGAACTCATTGTCACCAAGGCCTAATAGATCATCTGGATCATTTAAGGCCTCAATAACTTCATTGGCTACTAAGTCCATACTTTGGCAATCAGGCTTTGCCAATCTTTTTTTCTCTTTACTTATGTCGAGTACCTTCTTCCTCCACTCAACATCTTGATCAGAATCCTCTAAGATTCTCCTGATTTCTTCTTTCAACCAGTTTTCAATATTCTCACTATTTCCAATTCCAGAGTCCTTAGTCTGCTCCTTTCCCATTGACAGTTTTACAACTTTCGAGCTGACCAACTCCTTATCATTTTTGACTGGTAAACTATTCTTTCTTGCTTCTTTTTCTGCTGCTATCAATCCAATTGGCCATTTCCTCTTTGTTTTATTTGGAATTGGCCTTTGAACCTGCTTACCCTTTTTTATTTCTGCCAACCTTTCTCGTTGGGATTTATCATCCGTGTCAAGCCATCTAACTGCATTTGTTGTCGGCTCCCCTGGAAACGATCCCCTGATTACAACACTTTTTAGCTTTCTACCATCTTTATCCTGATTAAGCACTGGTTTCTCCAAACAACCTGTTTCTACAGGCTGCTCCTTGATTACTAATCCTTCAACCATATCTCTTCTCTTTTATGCTTGTCTTAATCTCTGCAATCTCCTTTTCTTACTCTTCGACATTGGAAGAACCTTTGATGGCCCTACTACATCTTGGCCAATCAAGGTTTTTCCTGGATTGATTCTACCATTCTTGTAGTCTTCATTCCAAAAAGGTTGATCCATCTGAAAGTTACTCCTCCTGGCAGGCACATTTTATCGAAAATACGTATGTCTAGCCATTACAGAATTCTTTATCCACCTATCCACGGCAACATTGGCAGGTGGCACTCTGGTCTTAACTGATCCGACGTGAGCTCTGTTTCCCACAAACCCATGTAGTTCGACTAACCAACCATTCATATTAGGCCTAGGCATGTAGACTGGCTTTGGCCTTGGAGTATGAAAAGGCTTCTGTGGTTTCCAGGTTTTCCTACCGAGAACCTTCTTCTTACCCTGCTGGACACTTGATTGTTCTTTAGTAGCTTTCTTCGCAGCGAACTCATCGTATACTGCTTTACATCTTGGGCACAACCTTACCTTGCCCTCCTCTTTCTTTCTTTCAAGAAATGTCTCGAGAGACTAACCTAGCTTTGGATAAATGTCGATTGCATGCTTTGTTTCCACGTCGAACTCTTATACTTCCTTATGTTGAGCATCCCAACTTTTAAAGGAACATGCCGATTAACACAAGATACTTCAACCTGAAATGGATCTGTGTCAGCTTTCATATCCGCTTTAAGCTTGTCAGCAAACTTCAAACGTCTATCCATTATTACTTTTTGAATTATGTCTCTGAAACGAACACATTCATTAGTAACATGACCGAAATTATTATGAAATTTACAATATTTTCAGTTTTTTATTTCATTAAACTTTAGTAACCTATGTCCTTCCGATAGTTTAATCTATTTATCTTTTAATAACAAATCAAAAATCTTGTCAACTTTGGTTACGTCGAATGTATATGTTTTTCTATTGACATAACCCATTTTTTCCTTATTTCTTGTAGGTTGTAAGGCCCGATAAACATAAGGAGGCTGAAGTTCAGCAATGTTAACTTCGAACTCATCATCGCTACCTTCAAACTCATTGTCGGATTCACTTAATCCGATAAATGCCACATTTTCTCTTTTAAGAAATCTTTTCTATTTTTGAATCTTTTCAATTTTTAGTTGTTCTATTTGCCTAACTTTTTCACCTAGTTGGGCAAGATCAACCAAATGTTGACTCACTAATTTCTTCCTTATATAATAATCTAAATCACCTGCAACTATCTTTACTATTTCGACCTCAAGTATAGGGGTAAAATATCTACTCCTCATTTGTCGAAACCTAGCAAGATAGTCATCCACAGTTTCATTGTACATCCTTTTGATATTAAAGAGATCTGTAAGTCCCACCTTCAAATATTCTCTAAATAATTGATCATGAAAGCTTCTTTCCAATTGAGCCGAGGAGTGAACTGAGTTTGGTCTTAATGTCGAGGACCAGGAAAAAGCATTCTTTGTAAGGGAACTTGGGAAAAATCTCATTTTAAGGCCTTCAGTAGTGGCCAACTCCCCCATTTCTATTGTATACCGTGCAATATGATCAACGGTCAATTCCCCACTTTCTTCTGCAAACTTAGAAAGTTTTGGAATTTTAATTCCCCTGGGCAACTCTGCTTGTTGCACCCATTCAGGAAATGCTGAAACAAAATAGGGTTGATTGACATATCCGACGTTAAACCCAAATCTATTTAGCATTTGTTCCACTACTTGGTTTACATTTTGTTCAACCACTTGGTGCCCCCCAAGATTTTGTCAAAGCAATCTCATGGCTACATTATTTCTAGCCATTTGATCTTTATTTCCTCGACGGAGCATATGGACATTTCCATATTCCAAGCGTGGCTGATCATTTTGCCCAGGTTAATCTAAGTTTTACTGATTTTACCCCACATTTACCTGAGGTACAACTATTTCTCTATTTACCCCTGGCTGGGCTCCTTGAGTATTGTCATTGACCATATCATCTACTCCCAGGGCTTGGTTTAGCCTTGCCATTTGCTAGGCCAATGCACTGCGAGCATTATTCATACTTTCCATGATTGGCATAATCACAGTACCCATTTGCTGAGTAAACATATGCATCATGTCATGGTTGCTTTCATCCATTTGTTGTCGAAAGCTGGCCAAAGAATTCATAGTTGGCCTTGTTATACTTTAGGGATTATCTTTCGATATATTTGGGAAAACTTGTACTAAATTCAATCTTTCTTGTCGAAAGAGAGTTGAATTACTTGTGCCTGCAACCCCCACTCCTTGACTACCAAAACTTACTAAGGCCAAATTTATCTGTGGTTGGCCTTGTTAAGCTACTGATTGGCTGACAATATTGGCCAAAGTGGAGCCAAGTCCCATTTGTGCCATCATAGGGGGAATATAATTGGGTGGCAATCCATATTAGGGCACAAACCTTGAATTTGAATTTATTATGCTTTGGTTACTTGGCTGACTCAGTAATGGTTGAGTCATTATAGGCAACACCTGTTCTACTACTGGATTACTCCGGAGAGCACCAGTTGCTATAACATCCTCCACCAAACCAGTACTAGTGACGGTCGAGGGTGGCATAGTAATGGCTGTCGAAGGTATATCTGATGCCTGGCTACTTACATTACTCATGGTTTGCATATTTTGAGAAGAGTAGATAAATCTTCCACTTCTTAAATGCATAAAACCATTTCTTGTGATACTACGAATTACTCTGAACTCGTCCCACTAGGCGTGCTAATTTGTTTAAGTGGAATTTTGGTTTAGAGAGTTAGTAACAATTCCAACAAACAAATTAATGTATCAAAATGAATGTGGATTCAGAGTTATGTGGTAATCTCGTTGTAAAAATGGTTTTGACAGTAAACAAGAGGAATTTATAAGATTTGAAATAAATGAATAGACAATGCAGAAAAGAAACTTTGAAAAGATTAAAGAAATTTAAAGAAACTGAATAGAAATTTAAGAATGCAGAAAATCAGTTGAAAGCGTGTAAATGGTGCAAAATTAAAGTGCAGAATTTAAATAGAAAACAGTAAAGAAAAGCAAGTAAAAGTGCAAATAAATGCAAAGGAATTTTAAAGAAAAAGACTGAAATGTAAAGGAATTTTAAAAGAACATTACATTAACTTAAATGACTTGAAATGAAAAGGGAAGGTGTATTTGCGTCAAGATCCCTTAATCTGCTCGCGTTGAGATGTTAGGATTATGTATCAGCAAATAACCTCCATTTTTTACATCGTGACTACTGATATTTATAGACAAAATTACAAAAATAACTGACACCCTAAAATTTTAACACGTCTTGGCAGTTATGCCATCAGCATATACCCACTTTTCGACAGAACCAGCACTTAACTGTTTTAACCATTCTTCGTAGACTCAATGCAACCTTTCTGTCAAATTATTCTTCTATCTGACATCAATACCTAATTGCCACATTAGAGTCCTCCTCCTATTCAATACCTCTGTCGATTTCACCATTTAGCATTTTTTTCGGCTCAATACTTAGAAAATTTCTTCAATACCATCATCCAACCGATGAATTGCCAAATCTTTATTTTCACCTCCAACAGTAGTGTAGAGAGATTCAGAGTGTGTGGTGGTCCTTTAGAACTCTTGGAAGCATCCAGGTAATAATGGATTGTCATAACATCTTTAAAAATGGGATGATATTTGTGAACACCCAATTTTGTCTAGACCAAAAAATAATAATAAAAAATAAAAAATAGTTATGGATGACCAACAAGAAAAATTAGTTAACTCTGCTTCTATTAATCAATAATAAAAAACTAATAATAAAAAGTGAAAATAAATAAAAGTAAATAAGGCATGCAAAAAAAAAAAAAGGAAAAGAGAGAGGTTTGGGCAAGGATCCATTGGGCTTACTCATCTACCCGGATCCACCCCATGACCCAAATCCACCTATGACACAAATACCCATTCTTATTACTCTTCTTTCTCCAAACCCTAGCAGCCCCCCTCCCCCTTACCTATGGCTACTCTCTCCCTCTCTATCCATGAAAGCCTAGCCCCATGGTCTGCAACCCTCTCCACGCCCTAGCCTGCGCAGCACCTAGCTCAATCCGAGAGTCCCTTCTTCGGGTAAACTGTAAAGACTGAGAGTGAAACTTTGCATGAAGCAAATGGAGGTACACGAAAATGGGAATTTGGAGAAGACCCGAGGTTGGTTCAGCCTTTGCCATGCACAAGGCTCAACGCCCTACTCAGCCACCTTTGCATCTTGGATGAACCATACAACGTAAGAAGGAAAGCGCTGGAACTTGGGGAAAAGAGAATACATGCAGCAGGGAGACGAAACACAAAAAAGGAAATCACAGTGAGACCTGAGCTTCAACCTCTGCAATCTCTCACATGACGCACCAAGGCTCAAGCTCTGTGTCCAAGGTTGCAAGACAACACAGAGGAAGCCCTCCTGTGGTAAAAAAAAAGAGAATTTCTCCTCTATAAATATAGAGGACAAAAATCAGAGAAGAGGTTGGGTAGAGAATTTCTTTTTAGTGAGAGTCTTAGAAAAATTTGTATTAAGAGAATTTGAGAGAGGAAAAACTAATCAGGATAACCTCTATTCTGAACAATTTAGAAGGATCCCATTCGGTAATCTTTAGTTTTTTGGTTTTATTTTCTTGTGTACTCTTCTTCCATCGATGTACTGAAGATCTTGAATAACATAGAATTCCTCTGTTTTGTTCTTGACTGATTCTGCGTGGAGCCTAAATTTGGTGACTGACGTATAAGTTCTTCCTTTTGATTTAGTTTCCATTTTTTGTTGCCCTCTATCTGTTTGTTAAAATGACTAGGCCAACTTGTTAAAAAAATAAGTCTTGATTTCCTCTTAATAATGGGTGATGAATTCGTATATGGTTCTGCTATGGTCCTAGAAGTAACAGTTTTATTTTCCCTATTTCCTTTGTTAGAATCTGTTTCACAGGGAGTTGCTGGGTTGTTAGATTAATATGCAAAATCGTTTATTAATTCCAAATAATACAGGCATCGTTTGGATGTATATGAAGGGGTTATAAATTTGATTTTGAGATGTTGGTTCATTTTCTTGCTTGGAGGTATGAGTATTGAGACTGACATTTGTGTTATGTCTTGTGCTTATGAATCTAATGACCTATTTTTTTTAGAAGCAAGGATTAGAAGCTATTTTTGTGGGCTTGATTATGATGGTGTAAATGATTATTTTGTTCAAAAAAATAAAATATTTGAACATAGTCTGTGAACATGCTTCTCTCATCAAGAGGTTTGTTTTATGGTTGGAGGATTAATTTTTGGGTTCCTATTTGCTTCTTGTATGATGGTTGGTCTTTAACTGCACCATGTCCAGGTTTATATTTGACTGCCTAATTATGAATTTATGAAGCATGTTGCATTTTATCTTTATGAGATATTGACTGATGCTTGATGAAAGTGATGAAGCACGATACCTCAATTAAAGGAACCGTATCAGTTGTAAATCTATGGGAAGACTACATTATGTTTGCATTTTGGCCTTATGGAAATAAGGATGCAATGATAAGTTGGATCCATGATTGCGGCTGTATTTACTTTGTGTCCTTTTTTTTCTTTAGGTATTTAATTTTGAATTCAAATGCGCAGTGTGCGGCGTTTGATCACAACCAAGTAGTGGGGACTTTGTTTTTATGTATGGATTAAATGAATTTCTTTGAATTAAGAGCATTTTTGTTAGCACTAGCGCTAATGGAAACCAATTCATATTTTAATGAATCTTCGAAATAATGGGCTTTTGAATCATGGGGTAAAACATGTATAGAAGCTTTTTGAACCATTATATTTCACTATGGTAAGCCGTTACACGGGTTTTGTTTCATTTGTAAAAATATTGCTGTTTTGATTTTTTTAGTTGATTTTACAATCTTTTAAGAAAAAATATTATTGAACTTTGTTGAAAGAATAAAATGGGATTAGCTGAACTGTAATAGCTTGTTAATCTTGCAGTGTTCTTTTAGAATCATTTAAGTTGTGACAACTCGATGATTCAAATTTTTTTTTCTAAACATAATTTTTTTTATAATTTATCTGTTTATTTCATTTTTTTTATAAAAATGATAAAACAAATAGTTTCAAAAGTTATAAAAATTTGCACAATTAATTTAAGGTACCGTCTTAGGACGGGTGTATTAGGGGTGCTGTTGGATTAAGTTTCCACCCTTCCTTTTACATAACTGACTCCCGAATCCAATCTGATTTCAAAGACTATTTTTCTCAGGTTTTTTAATTTTTCCTATCCTAAATAAAATTTGTGGCGACTCCTAATAGTTTTTTTTTGTTTTCGTCATTGCCGCTGTGATCTCGGTCGCGACAGATGGCGACTCCACTTGGGATATTTGAGAGTCAAGCCTTTAAAAGTTGATTGTGCAAATTTTGTAGCCTTTATATGTTTGTTTTACTCCTTTTGTTTTTGTTTTATTTTCTATTTTGTTTAAATTGTTGATTGTTTATTTTAACTGTGATTCTATTTTATCATGCAAACCTTAGGATAGAGGAATTTTGAGAATCTTGTTTTGTGTTCGTTTTGTTTTGTAGGATGTGGGTAGTCTCTAGAATTATGAAGGTTTGTATGCTCCCTACACACACTACATCTACACGTTTATCACATACAGTTGAGTGGGGCCCTATACCCGGGTCTGAGTGAAGCTTAAGTTAGGTAGAGGTTGCGTAGTGGTAGCCATTTTGGATGTACATCCTGTTTGGTTATCGCAAAAACCTCATCTAGAGTGTGCCTTTTTCATGAATGTCCCACACCTAGTGGTTTACCCACTATTTTTGGTCAACATTCTAAAAGGGGACTTAGCTCTAGAGGCCTTTAGAATAGTAGAGCCACCTAATGAAAGTTCTCACGAATTAGACAAACGCATAGATCCTTAGGGTAGAACTCCTCAAATTTAAGGCAATCCTTTAGGGCACAAAGGGAGCGTACCTTTTCGTTGTCCTTAAATTTATCCATCATTGCATTCTAAAAAAACATCATACTTTGCATCCTTGCACTGTGTTTTCTTTGCAATATCTAATCTTTTTGTCCTTCTTGAGGCAGATTTGTTAGAGAACAGTTAGAACTCAATCACGATTTGATAGTGAATATCTTTGATAAAAAGGAATATAGGATTAGATCACAAGGATGCAAGCTTGAAAAAGACTTTGTAACTCAAGGCTAATAAAGTTAACACTGAATGACTAGTAGTTATGGGACGAATGTTGAAGAAAACTCAACGTTTGACATTTATAGCAAAGTATGGAAAGGTTCTGGATCTATTAGAGGTGAATGTGCAAGTAGAAGCGATCACCGGAGTGGCCTAGTATTATGACCCACCTCTTAGATGTTTCACTTTTCAAGATTTCTAACTAGCTCCCACTCTGGAAGAATTCAAGCAGATCCTAGGCTTGTCATTGGAAGGTAAAAAGCCATACTTTTATAGGGAATACTATGCATCCATCCAAACTGTAGCAAACATTTTGAAAGTGCACGCAAGAGACCTCCGAGGTGCACAGCAGAATAGGAATGGAACCAAAGGGTTTTCAAGAGAATACCTTGAAGGACAGATGCGTCACTTAGCCAAAAGTGGAGATTGGGATGCTTTCATGGATGTGCTAGCCCTCACTGTTTACTGCACAGTCTTGTTCCCTAATATTGATGACTATGTGGATTATACAGCAATCGATGTGTTCCTTGCTAGCAAGTTCTACACCGACAACCTTGTCCCAGCCATTCTTGCAGATGTTTACTCTACTCTAAACTTTTATCATGAAAGGAATGGTAAAAGAATCCTCTGCTGCTTACCAGTACTGTATGTTTGGCTCACAGCTCATGTTTTCAAAAGATCATACAAAGTAGAGTGCCCTATCGCTGACTTCAACATGTACCAGTTGAAGACCAAGAACAGTCGTGAATGGGTGAACCATTTGGTAAAATTGGAAGAAAAGCAGATAAGATGGTATCCTCGATGGAAAGATGTAGAAACTATCATCTACCAAATCAAAAGGTTTCCAAATGTACCCCTCATGGGTACACGAGGATGTATTAATTATAATCCAGCCTTGGCACAACGACAACTCGGTTATCCTATGATGGGGCCACCTGCAGAAGTCCAAATAACCTCTTTTGTTCTTTACTATATGGATATAGAAAACACTGAATCACTTTAGGAGGTCCGAAGTGCTTGGGACAAAGTCATCCAAAAAGGAAAAGAACTAGGAGTTAGAAGTTGTGCAGCCAAGGAAGATTATTGCCAATGGGATAAGGACAGAGTTCAGGAAATCAAGTTACCATTCAGGACCCCAGCAACCCCTATGGTTGGTGAACCTTCAGCCTTGGTCGTGATTGAGAATGAAGAGATGAAAGAAATAAAAGCAAGGTTTGTGAAAATGGAAAAGGAAAAGGAAAAAAATAAAAGCTGAGTTGAGAGAGATCCACCAAGCATGTGTGGCCTTAAAGCGAGAAAGTGTTGAAAAGGACCATACTCTTGAAGGGGCTAATAAAAAGATGAAGGCAGAACGTGATTACATGCTAAAAACCAAACATTGTTTGGGGGCAGCAAACAAGGAATTAGGGCTCCGAAGGCAAGAAAGAGACAGGGCCATGGCTGAAAACCAACAGCTTAAGGAGCAGCTCAAGAGTACCAAAGCAACCCAGAGCGATGCAATACAGCTGGTAGAAGAAATGAGGCAGTATATAGGAGTGGCATCTAAGCGATATGACGATATGATAAAAAATAAGAAGCTCCACATGAAAGAGATAGTTGCAAAATTTGAGGCAACATTGCAACAAGAACAGGAAAATATGAAAAAACTGATGGATCATGTGGAACAACAAAAAGGGGACATCGATAGATGGAAGGAGGAAGTCCATTTTTGGATGAGTCGCTTTGTAAAATTAGCATGTTTAGCTAATTCGACAATTGCGGATACTCCATATCATTTGAAGAAAGCCGATCAGATGGTCAATCCTTTTGAAACACCGATAGAAATCAGTGATTTCATTGAGTACTGTAAGAACCTTATAGGCCAGATGAAACAGATGGCTAAGGCCTATTCAAATAGGGAATAGTCTTCTTCGGCTAGGTCATGATGTATTCACCTAAGAAGCAATGTATTGTCATATCTTTTCAGTTGAATGAATGAAGTATGCTTGTTTCGGCACTCATTCTTTTTATCCCATATTTCACTTGAGACTTGATACTTTTGAACGAGACATTCTGGGTAATAGTCACAACAAACAAAGATCAAAGATACTTATTTCAAATCCACTTGGCATAAAACCACTAACGGTCCTCTAACAAATAATGAACACAATCATTGATCTTCAAAAATAATAATAATAATAATAATAATAATAATAATAATTTCACCATTTTCAGGTAAAACTTTGAACCATTGCTCATCCTCGGAAAACACAGATAGCACAAACCTAGACCTATGAAACTAGGCTGCAAGAGATGCCAAACCCAGAAAGAAACTTAAGTCAAGAGATGGATGAAATGAGAGGAAGAATCAATGCAATGGAAGAAGGACAATCAAGGGTCAAAGATTTACTGAGATAGTTAACCGAGACCCTTAGAACAACAAATGGAGCATCTATCGGCACTGAGGCAAATGCAAAGGCAAATAACAATATGAATGAAGAGGGTGATTCCATGAACGAAAATCATGAAGGGGAGAAAAATAATGTAGAAGTCACTCATGAATAGCCAGTGAAAATATTCCTGAACAGCAACTCAGAAAAAAGAAAAATTAAGATATGAATTGATTGGAAAGATGCAAGAGCAAATTAAAGCCATTCAAGGCCCTAATCTTTATGGCTCGGTGGGAATCAATGAACTGTTCCCTGAGGTTTATGTTAATATTCCCAAAGACTTCAAAATACCAGACTTCTCAAAGTATGATGGAAGCACCAATCCAAAGTTTCATCTAAAGACTTACATCACCAAAATGGCCATTTGGTCACGGGATCAAAAGTTCCTAATCAATTTCTTTCATGAGAGCCTGACCAGGTCGACTTTGGAATGGTACATGCAACTTAACCATTCAAAGATTTCTTGTTGGGATGATCTGACAAGTCTATTTTTGGAGCAATATGGATTCAATATCGACACCGCACTTACCCGAGAACAACTAGGGGCAATGCAAAAAAAGAATAACGAAACTTTCAAGCAATACGCTAAAAAATGGAGAATTTTAGAAGCCCAAGTTCAACCACCATTGACTCCATCAGAAATGAGCTCGTACTTTATGGGGATCCTAGGAGCACCTTTTATTGGGCTAATGGCAGGTGCTGCCTACAGAGATTTTTCTGATCTAATTTCAGCTGGAGAAAGGATTGAGAATCTTGCAAAAGCAGGAAAATTACCTACTGAAAGTACAAAGAGCAATTTTCCTAAGAAGGTGGCAACAACAAGGAAGAAAGAACTAGAAGTCAATTATGTGCATCAACAAAACTCATGTTTTCCTCGTAATCCACAACCATACCCTTCTTATTAAGCCCCTTCACCCGCTTTTCTAACTTACCAAACTTCATACCAAGTTAACAATGTTCCCTCACCACGTCTTGTCTATACCAATCGTCCTCTCGTATCTCAAAATCCAGGAAACCAAGGGTATGCTCGACCCTCATTGAATCTACCCCATTTTCCAAAGTTGCCAATCTCCAATGTTGATTTGTTTCAACAGTTGTTCGATGCACATTTGGTTACATGCGTTCCTTCTCGCCCCATGGTGCCCCCATTTCTATCCTAGTACAATCCCAACGTAACTTGCAAGTTCTATATGGATAACCCAGGACAATCAATCAAAGATTGCGAGGTATTTAAAACCATAGTGAGGAGATTGATTTCCTGCAGAAAGCTAGACTTTGAAGAGGAGAAGGGACCTAGCATTACTAGCAACCCAATTCCAAATCATGGGAAGTGAATTGTAAACGCATTAGAAAATGAGAATAAAGGAGTTCAAAATGTAGCAGAGGTCAAAACTCCTATGAATTTAATATTCCAAGTTCTTATCCAAGCAGGCTATTGTTCCTCAGTAGCCTTGGGTGATGTAGGGTTTGAATATGATATCGAAGCTTATTGTGAATACCATATAGAGAAGGGGCACGATATTGAGGGTTGTCAGGAGTTTAAGGCTCGGATGCAAAGATTCATGGCTTTGGGTGTAATAGATGTTACTCAAGCAAGGGGGTTCGTAAAAGAGATAGATATTGTGGAGCATTTAGTCCTCAAACTCCCGCATACTAACGGAGTCCCAGAAAGTTATCATAGCGATAAAGAAGCCTACACCTTTTCCCTATAGTGATACACATGTTGTGCCTTGGAAGTATGATGTCAAGGTAAAGGCGCAAAGTAATATAGGACAAATCGCTTCAACCCCTATTACTCAGATAGCAAAGCCCGCACAAGCAGTGTCAAGTGTCGTGGGCATAGGAGGGATCACAAGAAGTAGCAAGTGCTATGGGCAAGAAGATAAGACCGGGAAAGGAAAAACATGCTTCATAGAAACAAAAAAAGATGATGATGAAGAATTCCTAAAAATCATGAAGCAAAGTGAGTATGATGTGGTAGAACAGCTCAGAAAAACTCCAGATCGGATCTCTCTATTGTCACTCATCATGAATTCTGAACCTCATCGCAAAGAACTGCAGAGAGTGTTAAATGAAGCCTATATAAAGCCAGATGTTACCTAGAAAGCTTAGTGAACATGGTAGACCCAGTAAGGCACATCAATATGATCCCCTTCTCGGAGGAAGAAGTGGTACATTCAATAGGGAATAACCCATGTGCTTTGCATATCACTTTGAAATGTCAGGGGTATGTAGTCGCAAAGGTTTTGATTGATGGGGGTTCTTCCTTAAACGTCTTCCCGAGGACAACCTTGTCCCAGCTGGCTATGAGTGTAGAAGACCTTAGGCCTCAAGAAATGACAGTGCGAGCTTTCGATGGAAGGAAAAGAGGAATTCTGGGAAAAGTGACCCTTCTACTTGAGATAGGCCCGAGCTGCTCCAAGTGTTGTTTCAAGTAATGGATATTGAGCCTACATATACTATGCTTTTAGGAAGACCATGGATCCACGTCGTTGGTGTTGTTCCCTCGACCCTGCACCAATGTCTAAAATACATTGAAAATGGATGTCTGGTTACCATTCGAGGAGAGGAAGAAATCTTACTGATGAAGCCTACTTCAGTGCCTTATGTTGAAAACACAGAGTTGGAGGTGGAAAACTTCCTACACAATTTCCAGTTAGTGGAATCGAAGACAAAGAAGGATGAGTCGTCCTCTAAAGATGTTCATCAAATTGTGAGTTGCATCATAACCAATAATGGTTACTAAGCCGGAAAAGGTTTAGGAATTTATCTGCAAGGAACCAAGTCCATGATCACTTTGCCGGAGAACAAAAATAGATATGGTTTAGGATATGAGGCACCTTTGGAAGGCATGATGAAGCACAATTTGGTTCTCAATGAGGGAAAAAGGGAGAATGAAGTGAAAAAGATGATTCCTCATCTGAAGGAGACATTCCCCATCCCTGCCGAGGTTATCAATAGAACCTCCAATCATCAGGTCCAACTAATCATTAACAATGTAGACAAAGACTCCGGAGAAGACCATGTTATCCAGCCTTCTGTCAACTTGAAACCTCTGAACAATTGGTAATCTGAGGCGTTAATGAATGTGATTATCATAAAGTAATTATTTAGTTGTGATATTATCTTAGACTTTTGTAATGCTGAATTTATGCTAACTTTTGTCGAAGCTTTAATGTAATGAACTTGTGTGTTTTTCCAATATGATTCTCTACTCATATTATCTTTCATCAAAGTTTCAATACAATAAACTTGTGTGTTTTTCAGTTGATTCACTACTTTAGTTCTTTTCTATCTTTGATTTACGCCTTTGCTTAGCCTTGACCAATTACCATATTTTCTTTCTGTTTCCAATTTGGCATAAATAAATCTTCCAGGGATTTGGGTCTGGTAGAGGCATTGTCCCATGAAAGGATTCTTGAAAGCTCAAGGATAGATTCCTATTCAATAATGGATGTAGATAACTATGATTCAGATGAAGATAGGAACGCCACTGAGGAGTTTTCCAAATTGGTAGAAAGGTTAGAAAGAGACTTCAGCCTGAATGAAGAAGAAGTAGAGGTGATCAATATAGGAACTGATGAAGACAAGAAAGAGTTAAGGTTAGTGGATAACCCAGAACGTGAAAGCATGATCAAGTTATTCAGAGACTACATGGATGTATTTGTTTGCTCTTATCGAGATATGCCAGGGCTAAATCTGAGCATAGCTTCCCACAAAATTCTGCTATACCCCAATGTTGAGGCGAAAAGCAGAAATTGAGGAGAATGCACCCTGAAATGTATTTAAAGATCAAGGAGGAAGTCACCAAGCAATTAGAAGTAGGATTTTTAGAAGTATCAAAGCACCTAAAATGGGTAGTAAATATCGTCCCTGTTCCAAAGAAAGATGGAAAAGTCAGGATGTGTGTGGACTATAGGGATTTGAATAAAGCTAGCCCTAAAGATAATTTCTCATTGCCTCACATTGATGTTCTTATCGATAATGCAGCAAGAGGTCATAGATTCTCTTTTATGGATGGTTATTATGGTTACAATCAGATTCCAATGGATACGAGTGATAAAGAGAAAACCATATTTGTCACGTCATGGGAACCTTTTGTTACACAATTATGCCATTTGGATTAAAGAATGCTGGGGCCACTTATCAGCGTGCCATGGTTGCTTTGTTCCACGATATGATGCATAAAGAAAATGAGGTATACGTGGATGACATAGTTGCTAAGTCCAAAGAAGGGGAAAGCCATATGGTAGTGTTGCAAAAGTTATTTGAAAGACTTAGAAAGTACAAGTTGAGACTAAACCTGAAAAAATGTGTTTTTGGTGCGTCGACTAGAAAATTGCTTGGTTTTGTCATTAGCAAGGAAGGAATCAAAATGGACCCTAATAAGGTCAAAGCGATACAAGAGGTGCCTGCTCCCAAGACTGAAAAGGAGGTAAGAAGCTTTCTCGGGAGATTGAATTACATCGCTAGGTTCATAGCCAACCTGACCACCACTTGTGAGTCAATCCTCACGCTACTAAAGAAACAACAACCAGGAGAATGGGATGAACACTGTCAGGAAGCTTTTGAGAAGATAAAAGCTTACTTGCAAAGTCCTATTATTTTGGTACCACCTACACCTGGTCATCCTTTGATATTATGCCTCACGGTATTGCAGACATCCATGGGAGCAATGCTAGGGCAATATGATGAAACAAGAAAAAAAGAATAGGCCATCTACTATCAAGAAGTTCAATGAGTGTGAGTCCCGCTACATGGCAATCGAGAAGATATGTTGTGCACTGGAATGGACGTCTAGAAGGTTGAGGTAGTACATGTTGTACTATACGACTTGGCTTATCTCAAGAATGAACCCGATAAAATACATATTCGAAAGCCCTCATGTTTCCACACGAGTCTCCAAATGGCAAGTGTTTCTTTTCGAGTTTGATATAAAGCATATAACTTGAAAATCTATTAAATGGAGCATAATTACAGATCACTTAGATGAGAACCCACTCAATTACAAGCAACTTGTGACATCTAATTTCCCTGATAGGGATGTTTTAGTAGTTGAAGAAGAAGAGTCAGATGAAGAAGACATATGGAAGATGTTTTTTGATGGAGCAGTCAATATGTATGGGAGCGGCATAGGTGAAGTGGTCACCTCACCAAGTGGGAAGCAATACCCAGTAGCCATCAAGTTAGAGTTCGATTGCACCAATAATGTTGTAAAGTATGAAGCTTATGCTCAAGGGTTAAAGGTTGCAATAGAATTAGGAGTGAAAGAACTACAAGTATATGGAGATTCAGCACTGATAATTTATCAAGTGAACGGGGAATGGCAGACTAAGGACCCAAAGTTGATTCCCTACCAGAAATATTTGATGCAGTTGATCGAGAAGTTTGAAGGGATCACCTTTTCGCACTTAACTAGAGATAAGAACCAATTCGCAGATGCTCTGGCTACTTTGGCTATAATGACCAATATGAATATTCATGCTAATGTGCAACCCATCCGAATAACGGCAGAAAGTGAACCAGTTTATTGTTCTAATGTTGAGGAAGAAGGAGATAGTCAGCCCTGGTTCCATGATATCATGCAGTACATTAAGTTCAGAGAATACCCATCAGGGGCAAATGAGACAGACAGAAAGAGCATCTGTCGGCTTTCCATGGCTTTCTTTTTGAATAGGGAAATACTATACAAAAGAAACTATGATGGCACACTCCTCAAATGTATAGAAGCTAAGGAGGCTCTCACCATCTTAACAAAAGTTCATGAAGGAATATGTGGAACACATGCCAATGGTATCATGATGGCTCGTCAGATCCTACGACATGGTTATTACTGGTCCACTATGGAAGCTGATTGCATAGGATATGTTTGAAAGTGTCATAAATGCCAAGCATACTCTGACCGCATTAATGCACCACCCGTCCCATTGCATAATATAGTGGCACCCTGGCATTTTTCAATATGGGGAATCGATGTTATTGGGCTAATAAATCCGAAGGCTTCCAATGGCCATAGGTTTATCCTGGTAGTAATTGATTATTTCACCAAGTGGGTAGAGGTTGCTTCCTGTGCCAAAGTCACTCAAAAAGTTGTCCTTAGGTTTTTAAGGGTAAACATCATTTATCGGTATGGAACTCCAGAAAGGATTATCACAGATATGCCCCTAATCTCAATAGCGCAGAAATCAAAAATATATGTGAGAGGTTTAGGATCAAGCATCACAATTCTGCTCCCTACAGACCCCAGATGAATGGTGCAGTAAAAGCAACAAACAAGAATATCAAGAAGATAGTAGTCAAAATGGTGGTCAACTACAGAGAATGGCATGGGATGCTCCCCTATGCTCTCCACACTTATCGCACTAATATCCGATCCAGCACTGGGGCAACACCATTCTCCTTGGTCTATGGTATGGAAGCAGTTTCCCCCATAGAGGTCGAAATCCCATCTTTAAGAGTGTTGATAGAAGTCGAGTTAGAAGAAGCAGAATTGGTAAAGACTCAGTATGAGCAGTTAAACATGATTGAAGAAAAGCGATTAAAAGCTATCTGTCATGGGCAACTATACCAAAGAAGAATGGCAAGAGTTTTCAACAAGAAAGTGCGCCCTAGGGAGTTCCATGCAGGTAACCTAGTTTTAAATAAAAAACTTCCAAACCAAGAGGACGCCCGAGGAAAATGGGCACCGAGTTATGAAGGGTCGTATATCGTTAGGAAGACAATCTCTGGAGGAGCCTTAGTTTTAATAGATATGGAAGAAAATAAATTGCCAAGACTGACAAATGCTGATGCAGTCAAAAAGTTCTATGCCTAAAAAAAGAAAAGAAGAAAGGGAAAAAGAAAGAAAAAGAAAAATAGCCTGTTAGGTCAAAAAACCCGCAAGGGCGACCTAAGCAAAAGTTAGGGCATCTAAATTAGGCAAAAAGTTTAAAGTCAGTAAAGGCTCTCCTAGGAGATATCACCTGAAGGGCTCACCCAGATAGCAAAAAAAAAAAAAACTAGGGCAATTTTAAGTGGCGATGGAAGAGAATTTGTGATACTGACAAAATTGGGGCAATTTTAAGCGGTGATTGATAGAAGAGAACTTGTGTCACTGGTGGTTGTAATATCTATCTAAGAATTATGACCTATCTAATGAGAAGAAAGGAATCCTAACTGGGGCAATTGCCTTTCACCTTGTCTTTGTATCATCCTTTTATACTATTTGCCTTTACGTGCTTGTGAACATTCAAATCAATGAAAATACTTTCCTTTCTTTTCTTTTATTCTTCATCTTTCTTTATCATGTTCCTTTCTTTTATACTTGTGAAGTTACATATGTTTATTACAAAATGCTTCGATAAGAGGGAATATAAATTTAGTATCATTGATTTAACAATTTAATGACAATCCTCTACCTAACAAGTTAGATCAAGAATGAGTCAGAAGGTTCAAACGAGGCAAAAAAAGGTCCCAATACAATCCGTAACGTTAAGAGGAAAATTGTGTGCTTGATGAGCAAACTCAGAAGTAAAGTAACCCCAACATTCGAGGATCCCAAGGAACTTGAAACAAGTTGATAAGCCCTAGTTTGCGAGAGCCTGCATTCGGGTTTGATGGATCAAAACTTTTCGAGGAAGCAATTAGCATCGGGTATGCAAGAGAAAGTTTTTGGGCATAATGTTTTCAATCTATTGATATGAGCTTTAGATTTTGAGTTGCAGAAGTGAACATTGCAACATCTTTCCATAAGCTACAACAACTTGTGAAAAGTGACGTCTCTAGCTTTTGTGCAAAGCTTCACTATAAAAGAACAGCAAAACAAAAAAATCTTTCTGGGCTAAGCCCACTATCCTTTTAAAGTCTGGGTCAAGCCCATTATCTTTTAAATTTTGGGCCAAGCCCATTGTCTTTTAAATTCTAGGCCAAGCCCATTGTCTTTTAAATTCCAAGTCAAGCCCATTGTCTTTTAAATTCTAGGTCGAGCCCATTGTCTTTTGAATTCCAGGCCAAGGCCATTGTCTTTTCAAATTCTGGGTCAAGCCCACTATCTTTTAAATTTTGGGCCAAGTCCATTGTTTTTTAAATTTCGGACCAAACCCATTGTCTTTTAAATTCTGGGTCGAGCCCATTGTCTTTTAAATTCTGGGCCAAGCCCACTGTCTTTTCAAATTCCGGGCCAAACCCATTGTCTTTTAAATTCTGAGTCAAGCCCACTGTCTTTTAAATTTCGGGCCAAGCCCATTATTTTTAAAATTATGGGCCAAGCCCACTGTCTTTTAGATTTCGGGTCAAGCCCACTATCTTTTAAATTTTGGGTCAAGCCCACTATTTTTTACTATTTTTAGTCATAAAGTCACCCAAGGTCATTTAAAATTCAAAAAAAAAACTCTTTTAATCAATAAACGTCAACTGAGCTGTGACAACTTATTGACAATGCAATGATGTCTCTGGCTTTACCCTGAGTTTCACTTTGGTAGGATTAACGATGTTGCGACAACTCGTAAATTCACGTTTTAGCTCGCTAGTGTTCAATCGATGTCTTTGCCTTTGTCCATTCACATCATCTCATGCTTTGCCAAACAAAATTTAAGTTCATGTCTTTACCCGTTTCTTACAACAATAATATGGAAAACTATGGTAATTCTTAGTATCTAGTAAGAAACAAGTAAAGAGAGACAACTGTGAATACCCAATTTTATCCGAACCAAAAAATAATAATAATAAATAAATAATAGTTATGGATGACCAATAAGAAAAATTAGTTAACTCTGCTTCTATTAATCAATAATAAAAAAACTAATAATAAAAAGTAATGAAAATAAATAAAAGTAAATAACGCATGCAAAAAAAAAGGAAAAGAGATAGGTTTGGGCTTGGATCCATTGGGCTTACTCATCCACCCGGATCCACCCCATGACCCGAATCCACCTATGACCCAAATACCCATTCTTATTACTCTTCTTTCTCCAAACCCTAGCAGCCCCCCTCCACCTACCTACAGCTACTCTCTCCCTCTCTGCCCATGAAAGCCTAGCCCCATAGTCTGCAACCCTCTCCATGCCCTAGCCTGCGCAGCACCTAGCTCAATCCGAGAGTCCCTTCTTCAGGTACTGCAAAGACTGAGAGGGAAACTTTGCATGGAGCAGATGGAAGTACACAAAAATGAGAATTTAGAGAAGACCCGAGGTTAGTTCAGCCTCTGCCATGCACAAGGCTCGACGCCCTACTCAGCTACCCCTGCGTCTTGGATGAACCATACAGCGTAAGAAGGAAAGCGCTGGAACTTGGGAAAAAGAGAATACATGGACTAGGGAGACAAAACAAAAAAAGGGAAATCAGAGTGAGACCCGAGCTTCAACCTCTGCAATCTCTCACACGGCGCACCAAGGCTCAAGCTCTGCGTCCAAGGCTGCAAGACAATGCAGAGGAAGCCCTCCTGTGGTCAAAAAAAGAGAATTTCTCCTCTATAAATACAGAGGACGAAAATCAGAGAAGGGGTTGGTTAGAGAAGTTCTTTTTAGTGAGAGTCTTAGAAAAATTTGTATTAGGAGAATTTGAGAGAGGAAAAGTAGATCAGGATAACCTCTGTTCTGAACAATTTGGAAGGATCCCATTCGGTAATCTTTAGTTTTTTGGTTTTATTTTCTTGTGTACTCTTCTTCCATCGATGTACTGAAGATCTTGAATAACATAGAATTCCTCTGTTTTGTTCTTGACTGATTCTGCGTGGAGCCTAAATTTGGTGACTGACGTATAAGTTCTTCCTTTTGATTTAGTTTCCATTTTTTGTTGCCCTCTATTTGTTTGTTAAAATGACTAGGCCAACTTGTTAAAAAAAATAAGTCTTGATTTCCTCTTAATAATGGGTGATGAATTCGTATATGGTTCTGCTATGGTCCTAGAAGTAACAGTTTTATTTTCCCTATTTCTTTTGTTAGAATTTGTTTTTCACAGGGAGTTGCTGGGTTATTGGATTAATATACAAAATCTTTTATTGATTCCAAATAATACAGGCATCGTTTGGATGTATATGAAGGGGTTATAAATTTGATTTTGAGATATTGGTTCATTTTCTTACTTGGAGGTATGAGTATTGAGACTGACCTTTGTGTTCTGTCTTGTACTTATGAATCTAATGACCTATTTTTTTAGAAGCAAGGATTAGAAGCTATTTTTTTGGGCTTGATTATGATGATGTAAATGATTGTTTTGTTCAAAAAAATAAAATATTTGAGCATAGTCTGTGAACATGCTTCTCTCATCAAGAGGTTTATTTTATGGTTGGAGGATTGATTTTTGGGTTCCTATTTGCTTCTTGTATGATGGTTGGTCTTTAACTGCACCATGTCCAGGTTTATATTTAACTGCCTAATTATGAATTTATGAAGCATGTTGCGTTTTATCTTTATGAGATATTGACTGATGCTTGATGAAAGTGATGAAGCATGATACCTTAATTAAAGGAACCTTATCAGTTGTAAATCCATGGGAAGACTACATTCTATTTGCATTTTGGCCTTACGGAATAAGGATGCAATGATAAGTTGGATCCATGATTGCGGCTGTATTTACTTTGTGTCCTTTTTTTTTCTTTGGGTATTTAATTTTGAATTCAAATGCATAGTGTGTGGCGTTTGATCACAACCAAGTAGTGGGGACTTTGTTTTTATGTATGGATTAAATGAATTTCTTTGAATTAAGAGCATTTTTGTGAGCACTGGCGCCAATGGAAACCAATTCATATTTTAATGAATCTTCGAAATAATGGGCTTTTGAGTCATGGGGTAAAACATGTATAGAAGCTTTTTGAACCATTATATTTCACTATGGTAAGCCGTTACACGGGTTTTGATTCATTTGTAAAAGTATTGCTATTTTGATTTTTTTTTTGTTGATTTTACAATATTTTAAGAAAAAATATAATTGAACTTTGTTGAAAGAATAAAATGGGATTAGCTGAGCTGTGACAGCTTGTTAATCTTCCAACGTTCTTTTAGAATCATTTAAGTTGTGACAACTCAATGATTCAATTTTTTTTCTAAACATAATTTTTTTAATAATTTATCTATTTATTTCGTGTTTTTTTTTTTATAAAAGTGGTAAAACAAATAGTTTCAAAAGTTATAAAAATTTACACAATTAATTTAAGGTACCGTCTTAGGACGGGTGTATTAGGGGTGCTGTGGGATTAAGTTTTCACCCTTCCCTTTACATAACCGACTCCTGAATCCAATCTGGTTTCAAAGCCCATTTTTCTCAGGTTTTTCAATTTTTCCTATCCTAAACAAAATTGGTGGCGACTCCTAATAGTTTTTTTTTTGTTTTCGCCACTCTCGCTGCGATCTCGGTCGCGACAATATTGTAACTATTCGATAAAGTATGGCATATGATCGTCATGTCACAATGCAATTGTCAGAAGGTTTTAGTTTTAGTTTTAGTTTTAGTTTTACTTTATAACCTTGTTAGTTCTATTATATTACATCTTGTTTTGAAGTAAATTTCAGAGGGCACTTGAGAAAGACACGTACTGATGGTTGAAGGTGGACTCTTCCGTGACACAATTGTGACAGCAGTGGTGCGAGGGGGTAGGTACCTGCAAAAGGCACTCCGACGCTCAAGTTACACCCTGCTCAATGAAGGGAGTCTGTATATTACAGGAGATGCATACTTTTGAAACCTGATATAGCATATATAGGAGCGTCTTAAGATAAGTGCAATCTGTATTAAATATAGTTATTTAGGATTGGAATCCGTTAAGGATTGCAATCTCTTTTAATTAATTTCCCTATTTATGTGGGACGTAATTAGCTTTCATATCCATTAAGGATACTTGAGAGATTTATGCCTAATAAATAGGCTGATATACTCATCAAGATAGCGCGTAGTAATATTTGGGTATTATTCCGGTAGGCTAGGTTGCTCCTGTGCTCATAACCCAAAATCTAATCCAAAACAGTTGCCCCCAGCTTGGTGCTTAGATGGGACAGCTAAGTGTCAAGGTACCCATGTTTAGTAGGAGCACACGACACGCAGTGAATAAAGGGATCAGAGCTAACACCGGATCTCACGATGTTTTCCAAAGGGTCGAGGTCTGTGATATATCATAGTATTCCTCTAGGGTTTACGTGTAAGGCTAGGGTCCTAGTTGAATCGCTCTACTTACATTGTCATTCCCCTGTCTGAGGTGTGTCATATGTTGCTCCCATGTGTAGCTCAGGGGGTCACAACTACACGCCATGAGTGTATTCTTATTGGGGTGTCAACAATAGACTCCGGTCGGGTGTGTGTCGGATTGACCCGTGGGATAAGATTCTGGATAATGGTCTAGAACAATTGCCCCTAGCTTGGCGTTTGGCCAATATAGCGAAGTAGCATATCTCGATGCCCTCAAGCAACAGAATTCGTGCTTTACTTGAAGTCATAATCTGTGCTTCTCCGTTGGGTTATGAGCTCTAATCTGGAGGCGTTTGCGCTGTAGTCCGGACATGGTCCATGTGTTAGTTTGCCATAAATGGGTTGGGTTCCACAGAATAAGCCAGAATTATTGCCGTTGTTTACTTCTTTTTTCATGGTCCTTACTGGGTCTAATGGCCATTGTGTTACTTTTCACAACTATTTTATGGACTTGGGAATATTTCCAATAGAGGGGAAACCATGGTCTGGGGTCCATCACCAATTGCCTTAGCGTTTAGGATCCTTCTTGACCTTGGTATAAAAACTTTGTCCGGGGTCCGTCACCAACTATTTGGGCATTTAGGATCTCTTTTAGGACATAGGCATAAAAGAAACATTGTCTGGGGTCTGTCACCAACTATTTGGGTGTTTAGGATCCCTCATGACTTTAAGGTATGATTAAAGCCTTATCTGGGGTCCGTCACCAACTATTTGGGTGTTTAGGATCCCTCTTGACCTTGGCATAAATGAAACCTTGTTCGGGGTCCTTCACCAACTATTTGGGCATTTAGGATTCCTCTTAGGACTTGGACATAAAAGAAACCTTGTCTGGGATTTGTCACAAACTATTTGGGCATTTAGGATCCCTCGTGACTTTGGTATAGATGATACCTTGCCAGGGGTTCGCCACCAACTATTTGGGCGTTTAGGATCCCTCGTGACTTTAAGGTATGATTAAAGCCTTGTCTGGGGTCTGTCACCAACTATTTGAGCGTTTAGGATCCCTCTTGACCTTGGCACAAATGAAACTTTATCCGGGGTCCGTCACCAACCTGTTTAATGTAAGACAACTCTCAGTGGGTATCGTAATAGCTTATGCATGGATTTCACTATCCATGCTGCCAATAACCAAGTGATGATTTTAGCTAAGTGTTGAGGTTTTACGACTCGTGACCAACCCGCTGAAAAGGGTTTGGTGGGATGCCCTCTTAACTTGGAACGTAAGGCATTCCTTGATCCCATTAGTGGCTCCCTGTTTGACCATCTAAGGTACGGCTCAAATGGGCACGGGTTAAGACCCTTGAATGAGCTACTTGCCCCCAGAGGGTGGTCACCCTTTTGAACATGATCTCTAATGAAATGATGTCTTATTTCAATATGTTTAGTTCTAGAATACAAAATGGGATTTTTTGATAAGTTAATTGCACTAGTATTATCATATCTTATGGGGATATGATCAAGCTCAAGATCATAGTCCAAGAGTTGTTATTTCATCCAAAGGATTTGAGAACAACAACTCCCAGCTGCAACATATTCAGCTTCAGCTGTAGACAATGCCACACTATTTTGTTTCTTACTATGCCAAGAAACTAGTGAGCTTCCAAGCAAGTGACATGTCCCACTAGTGCTCTTTCTATCCATTTTGCATTTAGCAAAATCAGAATCAGAATACCCAATAAGACTACATGAGGTACCTTTAGGATACCATAAACCCATTTGTGATGTGCCTATTAGATACTTCATTATTCTTTTAATAGCACTTAGGTGTGATTCTTTAGGATTAGCTTGATATCTAGCACACATGCATACACTAAACATTATATCAGGCCTACTTGCAGTGAGATAAAGGAATGAGCCAATCATACCTTTATATTTTATAATTTCTACTGATTTACCTCCTTCATCCTTGTCTAAATAGCAAGAGGTGCCTATAGGAGTAGCCATATGCTTGGCATTGTCCATTCCAAACTTTTTGAGCAGCTCCTTGCAATACTTGGATTGGCTTATGAACGTTCCTTCTCTTGCTTGCTTGATTTGGAGACCAAGGAAGAAGTTGAGCTCACCCATCATGGACATTTCAAACTCACTTTGCATAATATTTGAAAATTCTTTACAAAGAGAGTTGTTAGTAGCTCCAAATATAATGTCATCAACATAGATTTGAACTAGAAGTATGTCATGCATTTTGTGTTTTATGAAAAGGGTAGTGTCAACCTTGCCTCTAGAAAAACCTTTTTCTAAAAGAAATTTGCTCAACCTTTCATACCAAGCTCTAGGAGCTTGTTTCAAGCCATACAAGGTCTTTTTCAGTTTAAAAACATGGTTGGGCAATTCAAAATCTTTAAAACCAGGAGGTTGTTCCACATATACCTTTTCTTATATAAAACCATTTAGAAAGGCACTTTTGACGTCCATTTGATAAAGTTTGAAATTCATGATGCAAGCATATGCAAGTAACATTCTAATGGCCTTTAACCTAGCTACGGGAGCATAAGTTTCTTCATAGTCTATGCCTTCTTCTTGATTATACCCCTTAGCTACAAGCCTAACTTTATTTCTTATTATTAAACCTGTTTCATCAAGTTTATTCCTAAAGACCCACTTGGTGCCAATTATAAGATGATCATTGGGCCTTGGAACTAATTCCCAAACTTGATTTCTCTCAAATTGGTTTAGTTCTTCTTGCATGGCCAAGATCCAATGCTCATCATTAATGGCCTCATTTATGTCTTTAGGTTCAACTTGAGAGACAAAGGCTAGGTGATTACATGTATTTCTAAGTGAGTTTCGAGTGATTACCCCTTTTGATACATCACCTATCACCTTGTCGAGAGGGTGATATCTTGAAGTCCTCCATTCCTTGGGTAGGTCCAAGATTTCTGAATCTTTTTGCCATGAGTGATCAAGGAGTCTCTCTTCTTGCTTCTTGGACTCTTTCTCTTGATCTTCCAAGTGCGTTTTTGCCAAGATTTCTGCAACATCATCAACAAGATCCTTTCTTGGCTCATTTGGGTTAGTTTCATCAAATGCAACATGTATGGAATCTTCTATGGTCATAGTTCATTTATTATAGACTCTAAAGGCCTTACTATGTATAGAATAGCCAATGAATATTCCCTCATCAGATTTTGCATCAAACTTCCCCTAGTTATCCTTTTCATTATTCAAAACAAAGCATTTACATCCAAAGACATGAAAATGTGACACATTTGGTTTCCTTCCTTTGTACAATTCATATGGGGTTTTCTTTAAAATTGGCCTTATTAGGGCTCTATTCATAACATAAGAAGCGGTGTTAACTGCATCCGCCCAAAAGTACTTAGGAAGGTTGGCTTCATTGAGTATAGTTCTTGCCATTTCCTCTAAAGATCGATTTTTCCTTTCTACAACACCATTTTGTTGTGGTGTTCTAGGGGCAGAAAAATTATGCTCAATGCCATGTTCATCACAAAAAGTTTCAAATTCATAATTTTCAAATTCACCATCATGGTCACTTCTTATGGATGCAATACAAAAACCTTTTTCGTTTTGGATAACTTTGGCAAGTTTTCTAAATGATTGAAAATCATCATTTTTGTGGGCCAAGAATAATGTCCATGTAAACCTAGAAAAATCATCCACAATCACTAATGCATAGTAATTCCCACCAAAGCTCATAGTTCTAGAGGGACCAAAAAGATCCATATGCAAGAGTTATAAAGGTCTAGAAGTTGAAACTATGTTTTTAGCTTTAAAAGAGACCTTTACTTGTTTTCCCTTTTGACATGCATCACAAAGTTTGTCTTTTTCAAACTTGAGCTTTGGAAGACCATTTACTAGTTCTTTAGAAACTAATTTGTTTAAGTGATCCATGTGAATGTGAGCAATTCTTCTATGCCATAACCATGAATCATTTTCTTTACTCATAAAACATTTAGCATCATTTGAGGAGATATCATCAAGACTAATCATATATATATTGTTGACTCTATGACCAACAAACTTAACTTGCATATCATCATTTCCCTCAATTATGCAACAAGAGGAATCAAATATAACTCTATTGCCTTTATCACACAATTGACTAATACTAAGCAAATTATGTTTAAGTCCTTCAACAAGCAAAACATTATCAATAGATGATGAAGGGATCTTACCAACTTTGTCAATTCCAAGAATCTTCCCTTTGTTGTTGTCACCATATATGACATGACCATGTTTCTTGTGTGTAAGGGAGGAGAACTTGGAGCCATCACCGGTCATGTGCTTAGAGCAACCACTATCAAGATACCAACTTGAGCTCTTGGTCTTCAAGCACACTTACAACACACATTCAAGTTTTAACCTTTGGTACCCAAATTGTTTTGGGTCCTTGTGTGTTAGAATTAGGCATGGTACCTTTAGGAACCCAAACCCTTTTGATTCCAACCTTGGTGTTTATGTTCTTTCTAACATTGCAAATGAATGCACTATGCCCTTTTCTACTACAATGAAAATATTTGACAAAGGGGCTACTTGAAGTATTTGAGGAAACAAAGAAGTTCTTATAGGATTTTTGATGGTTGTTTGGATTAAATCCCAAACCGACTTTTTGAAAAACACATTTTTGTTTCCCTAACAACACATTCAAGTTATCTCTTCCAAAAGTGAATTTTGCAAGAGTGTTGTTCAAGTTTTCAATTTCTTTTTCAAAAGCTTTACATGATAAACAAGATAATGATGTGGATGCATTATCATGTGAGGAACAAGTCATGCATAATGAATTAGCATCTATGAGTCCTAATGTCTCAATTTCGATTTTAAGTTCATTTATCTCCTTAGTTAAAGTAGAAACTTTGTTTGTCAATAAGGAGATTGTTTTATTGGAAGACAAAATCATTTTTGTAAGCCTCAAAGATTCATCATGCAATTCTTGAAAGGCATCTTGCAATTCATCATAAGAAGGTGGAGGTTCTAGGTTAGAAGAAGTTACCTCAGTATCTCTTTCTCCACTTTCTTCTCCTTAAGCCATGAGATAAAGATGGGCTTCTTCATTCTCCGAATCGTCGGAAGAGCTTAAGTCATTGTCCTCCCAAGCTATATATGCTCTTCTTCCTTTCTTTTCCTTGGAGGGTCTTTTCTCAAACTTCTCCGTCTTCTTGAGATATATAGGACACTCCATTTTCATGTGCCCCGGTTTTCCACATTCGTAGCATTTTGGAGGAGTAGAGGATCCTTCTCCTTTATGATATGCTTTCTTTTGAGGAAAGGGTGGTCTTCTTTGAAATCCCTTCTTCTTTAGAAATCTTCCGAACTTTCTCACAAGGAGACTAAGATTCTCCTCACTTAGCTCAATATTTTCATCATCCTCTTCACCATCTTCATCATCATCTTCAAGTATGAAAAAGGTGGCTTTGAGTGCAATTTCCTTCTTCTTTTTATCATGCTCTTCACTTTGATTGAGCCTATTTAGTTCCAGCTCATATTCTTGAAGCTTTCCAAATAAGGTGGCTAGAGACATTATTGATAAATCTCTTGATTCCGCAATCGCCGTCACTTTGGGTTACCAATTCCTACTTAGACATCTCAAGACTTTGTTAATAAGATCCTCATTAGGAAATGTCTTTCCCAATGAGATAAGATGATTAACAATATGAGTAAACCTCTTTTGTATATCTTGAATACTCTCACCTTGGTTCATTCTAAACAATTCATATTCATGAGTAAGAGCATTTATTCGAGATCATTTTACCTCACTAGTACCTTTATGAGTTACTTGTAGGGTATCCCACATTTTTTTTTGCAGTTTTGCAATTTGACACCCTAAAGAATTCATCATACCCCAAGGATGTGGTGATGATGTTCTTGGCTCTCAAATTGTATTGAACCTTCTTTTTATCATCATCGGTCCATTCATTTCTAGGTGTATTGATTTTCTCACCATCTTTAGTTTGTGTAGGAACAAAAGCACCATTTTCAACGGCGTCCCACACATCTAAATCAATAGCTTCAATAAAAATTTTCATCCTTTCTTTCCAATAGGCATAACCATCCCCATTGAAATAAGGAGGTCTGTTTATAGAAGAACCTTCATTTGAAAAACCATTTGAAGCCATCACTTCTCTTGAAGCTGCTAAGCTCTTTATACAAGAGTCTAGCTCTGATACCACTTGTTACCAAGTGGCCTCAATACTCAAGAGGGGGGTGAATTGAGTAAGTAAAATGTAACACCCCTCGATTTAATAACCAATGCACAATCGTCATTATGTCATGGTCACTAAATGTTGGCGTGCTAACATTGTCAAACAACAAATTTACCATAAATATTAAACATTTCTCATATGAGGAAAATAGGAGCCACGAATGAGTAGTTACATATACAACCAGTTAAATTATAAATTATAATATGTGCTCGAATTACAGCATGTAAGACTGGATAATCATCTTAAAACATACATATACCCAAAATACACTTTATATATGTAATGCAAAATAAAATGTAAACTACCCATAATATATCTACGACTAAGGAGTTGGGCACTCCATCGTATCCCGAATGCGTGAGGCCATTCCTGCTCACCGGTGTAGAGAAATACAAGATAAGGTCTTCAATCGCAGATCCTCTTCATTGTCAAAGTCGATCCCCAAAGATGTCACATACGCTTGTCGGTCGATCGACTCTATAGGGTCTTGGTATCACCAATGAACACAATTCGAACAAACCCAAAAGAGCTCCCTTCGCGACGGCATTACCAGTCTGATGGGTCAAACCAATAAAATCCAAAGGAACCCAACCTCGTTCCCACTTACAGTCTTTAACCAAAAATTGGCATAGAGCAAGAAAAGTACAAGAAAGAGGTAAGACATCCTACTATCATTACCAATCATAGCATCAAGAAACCAAACGGCGCAAAGCGCCCACATAGCATTTATGACAAAGAATAATGGTAATAAACATTTAGTAGAAATCAACCAAACAGTTCCACGCAATCATATATATATAGATATATCAAAAATACAACAGTTCCAATTATAATAACAATGTATGCCGGATAATTCATGAACTCAAACATGTGCCCTCGATAATCAAGATCCTACTTCATGGAATAAATCCAAAGTACATCCGACTCGATCACAACCACTCAAAGTACATCCGACTCAATCGTCAACCGATGTTTCTCAAAGTACATCCGACTCAATCGTCAACCGGATGTTTCTCAAAGTACATTTCGTCGACCCAATGTCACAATGATAATGCACATTTAAATGCATATGGGTTCAATGCATGACTCAATCATGCTTCTCATACCAAACTAGGCCAATCCTATTTCAAATGCATATCATATCATTTAACAATGAAGTCTGATCCCATTCACGGATCCACGTAAATCAATAGCCATTTTAAGGATAATCACAATCTCAATAGTCATATTAGAAATCAATCATTAGATTCATTATGTGCCTCACCTGGTCACCTATACTCATGTTCTTCCCCTGTTTATGAATCCTAATTATTTACGGTCATCCAATTCTTTATAATTAATATATCTTTTATTAGTCCAAGGTTTTGAGTCCAGGAAGATACACGGTTGGAATCACCAATAGATTCACAAATTTAATTATTAGATGTTGGGTGATAAACAAAGACTCTTGTAAGTTCGACGAGACATATATTTAGTGAAAAAGCGAGGCGCCATTCGACGAAAACAACATGGTAGCAGGATGAAAATAAATGAGGACATTTTATAACAAAATTGGCAACAAATCATTTTACGTCGAGCTTAATCGAATGAAGACGAATCGTCGAACCCTCCGTAAGGTCGAAAGAAAAGCCTCAATTCGACGGGTATGGGTGTCGACATTGGAGAAAAATCTCCCAGCGTCGAACCGACGAAACACTCGTTGAAATCTCTAATTTCGACGGTCTCAAAGAAATTCATCTACTCGACAGGCATTGTCTCTCAAACTCGACGATTATTGACTTTGGGACGCTTTCTCCTAAGTGGCCAGGGAACTCTATTCGACGGTTTGGTCGGAAAATCAATCTCAACGGACATGATCGAGGGTTCATACTCGATGGATTTTGACATTGAATAAAATGATTGGGAAGTCAATTTCGTGATTTGGCCAGGAGTTCATACTCGACTTGATTTTAACATTTTACTAAGCGATCAAGATATCAAATTCGATAAGTTTAGCCAGAAGTTCATACTCGACGGATTTTAACATTTCTTGAGTGATCAAGATATCAAATTCGACGAGTTTGGCCGAAGTTCATACTCGAAACATTTTTGAGTGATCAAGATATCAAATTCGACGAGTTTGGCCAAAGTTCATACTCGACGGATTTTAACATTTTACTAAGTGATCAAGATATCAAATTCGACAAGTTTGGCCAGAAGTTCATACTCGACGGATTTTAATATTTTACTGAGTGATCAAGATATCAAATTCGACAGGTTTGGCCAGAAGTTCATACTCGACGGATTTTAACATTTTACTAAGTGATCAAGATATCAAATTCAATAGGTTTGGCCATGAGTCCTTACTCGACGGATTTTAACATTTCACCAAAAGACCAGGTTTTCACCTTCGACGGATTTTAACCAAATTTCACACTATTACCAGTTTTCCTCATGAAGTTTCCAAATTTCTTGGCCTAACACCGTAACTATCCGAGAACCAATCGGGACTCATTCCCTTCCATATTCCACGTTCCAATACATCCGATATATATATATATATATATTCAAAACTCACAATCAAATAGCACGGATGCAATACAAAACAACATACACGAGAGAAAGACTCTCAACACAATCACAGACGTTTCCTAAATGCTAAGAGAGGTTGAGGAGGAGTGTCTTCCTCTTACCTTGGAGAATCACAAAGAAAGGCTCATTTTTTGGTCGAAATCACGTTTTCGGTTTCCGGGAGATCCTTAAAGTTCTAACCTTTAAACTTCAACATGGAGAAGATGAAGATGAAGAAAATGTAGGACCTTGGAGATGTTTTCCTCGAATATGGTGGTTCTCCAAACACAAAATGGTGCTAGGATTGTGACGGTTTTGGAAGATAAAAAAATGTAAATGTGGGTGGATGGTGTTCTTCTTTGTAATGAAAGAGAAGAGAGAAAAATGAGTGAATAGTGAGTACTTGCTTACGGAGAGTGACCGGTGAATGAGGAGAATGGGAGAGAAATGAATTAGACCCCTTAATTCAAACGTGCTTGCACAAAATAGGAAGAGAGAGAAATAATAAAATAACAGTTGGAAGAAGCTTCCTTGAGAAGTTTCGCACGCTCCTCGATAAAGTACATAGTAAGCTTGTCTCCTCAATCAAATACATTCGACGATGATTTAATTACTGCTGTTTAGAATTATTTTCCCGAAGTGAATAAAAGTTACGATTGATGAAAATAATATTTTATTATTCATCGATGATTTTATGATACACGAGATAAAATCTCGTAAAATGTGAACCTCATAAACTGTGTCCACCTCGGGTTTAGTAAGATCCCCGTCGACGCTTCCACGGTCTAAAGTTTACCATCGGGAAAATATTTCATTTTCCCGGCTCCGCTTAGCACACATGCAAAACGAGGAATATATTAAAATATTCAACGTTTCTAGAAAATTCCACAAAGATCACCAAAAATCACAAATATTATGAAATGATTGTTTATAATGAAATAAGAAATTCTCGGGATGTTACATAAAACAAGTTAGCAAATCTTTCACAAATCGTTTGATAACCAATTTTCATTGAAGCTATTGAATAATTAGAGATAATAGGATGGATGAGATAAACCCTCTTACTTATAAATGTGATAGCCAAAGGAGACAATATCTAAGCAATTCAATAAAACAATGCACAAAATAAAGAGAAGGGTTTAGAGAAAATAAACACAATCGTTTATCATGGTTCGATCACCAATCCACTTGTGATCTACGTCCAGTCCCCAAGCAACAACTTAAGATTTTCCACTATATCTTCAAGGTTCAATAGGTGCTTGACAACCACTACAACCTTGAGCACTCAACACTATAGGATACCTCACCCTTATGCTTGAGGCTCTAATTTCAAGGGATACCTCACCCTTACAATACTAGAAGGATACCTCACCCTCTCTAAACAGATTGTATAAGATTTAAAAGGAAGAAACTCTCTCTAGAGTAAGTATTACAAATTGAAGAACTATGGTATTTGTGATTCATACAAGTTCAAGCTCAAAATAGAGGATTTTGTAGAATGATGAGAAAAACTTGTTTAAAGCTCAATAGGAATTTTCTAGAATGATAGACTCGGTTTTTCTAACCTTCCAACGAAGCCCAACATCCAAACATATAGGTAAGTGTCATTTAGTGCCGTTTGAAGTGAATGTGAGCAATTAATGCTCATTAATATAGCCGTTACGGGCTTCTTCGTATTTCATCAGAACATAGGCTAACCGGTTAGCCAAGTATCCTAACCAGTTAAGGGCTCATTTAGGCTTGAATAGATTTATTCTGGTTTAATAACTAACCGGTTAGGAATGTGTCCTAATCGGTTAGGACACCACGAAAATGAGTTCTGGAAGGATGCTATTAGACCTGCAAGAGCTAATCGATTAGGACATGGTTAGGATAGTTTCGAGTTGAGGAATAACTTAGGTCTTCTACCTAATCGGTTAGGACAAAACGTTTTTGGCTTCTGAGTTATAGAATAACTGGTTAGGCCATCTACCTAATCGGTTAGGACAGGATTAAAATGGTTTCTGAGTTTATGAATAATCGGTTAGGTCTTCTACCTAATCAGTTAGGACAAAACATTTTTGGCTTCTGGAAGTGAGACTAACCGGTTAGGTCTCTCACCTAATCGGTTAGGAAAAACATATTTTGGCCTCTGAGTTATTAAATAACCGATTAGCTACTTTGCCTAATCGGTTAGGCATGTTATAAAAAACGAGGCAAAGCTTTTGTTGAACTAACTAATCGGTTAGGAGCTGGTCCTAATCGGTTAGGGGCCTTGAAATTTTGGCTCCTAATGTTTATCAAGAGGCTGGTAAGTATCCAAAAAAGGCTTAGGATATTAGATTTGAAAGAGTTGTTGCATAAAACCTTTTTGATCCTAACTTGAAAAACCATTTTGTAAATACATTTTAAGGAAGCCATTTGAGCTTTAGGTGAATCTTTAATATACTTTTACACTAGATCTATAACCTACATGCTAAGCTTGAGTTCCTTGTGACTTGATCATTGTGTTTCCATTGCTTTCTTGTTTGTCGACATCAAAACATTTGCATCTAGTCCATGTCAATCACATCTTCTGTTTCGTGGCCATAACATTTATGTCGTTTACAGTGCTTTGAATGATCCTTTTGAGACTGTTTCGTCAGAGGGGGCGACCTCTTAATATCTTGGAACTCGGTTTGAAGTATGTAATACCCCAAAAATTATTTATTTCATGATAAATAATTATTTTATAATATTTATGATTTTTGGAAAAATTTTAGAATTTTTTGAATTGTTTGATTATTTTAATATTTTTCTTGATTTGCGTGTGCACTGAGCGAGGCTGAAAAAATGAAATGTTTTTCCTATGGCCAAAAAATTTTGAACTATAGAAACGTCGATGGGAGATCTTACTAAACCCGAGGCTGGACACAGTTTATGAGGTTTTTGTTTTTTGAGATTTTATCTGATAAATAAAATATATTTTATTTTCTGTAGGATAATAAAATATTATTTCTACTAACTGTAACTTTTGTCCACTGGATAATAGCTCTAGCATATTATTTCTATCTGACTACTTTTATGATAGCATCTAAGTGATATCATCACCCTTCATTTTATCGAGAAGCGTGCAAAAATTCTCAAGGAAGCTTCAAGGAAGCTTTCTACACACACTCTCTCTCCTCTCAAATTTGGGCTCCACATTTTGGAGGGAAGAAAAGATGACAATATTGTCATCTTTTCACAAAGGGTTACTTCACTTTTTCACCTAAAATCTATCACTTTCTCTCTCTACCCTTCATATTTTCTCTCTTCTTTCTCTTTCTATCTCACGTTCTCTCATCTCTCTCGTCCTCTCTCCCCCACGAGTTCTTTCCTCTCTTTTCCTTCATTCACACAGCCACACCACCATTGGTAAGCAACCAAGCTTTTCTTGTTAAACTAATCTCATTTCTTGCTTCCTTTCATCATCCTAAGACTTTTTTCCTTGGTGGTCAACCCCTAAATCCACATTCATCTTCTTCCACCATTGAAGCTCAAAGCTTGAAGCTTTAAGGTAAAAGATCATAACTTTTCCATTTTTCCATCTCATTTTCATGATCCATGGTCACTTTGGTGACTATGGATACCATTTCCAAGCTTTGATTTTGATTTTTATGGATTTGAACACTCTAGGGTTTTGAGGTGGTGAAGACTGAATTTCCAAGGGAAAATAGATTTTGTTTTCTTTGTTTTTCTCTTAGGTAAGAGGGAGATAATCCTCTACACCCAATCTTGGTGGTGGGGGAAATGTCTTTGGTGTTAATGGTGAGTAATCCATTGTGGGTTTCTCACTTTGTTTGTGATTTTTGATAATGATTTGATTAGAATGTGTTGTATGATTTTCTATGCTGGTCATCATGAATCTTGATGGATTTGTATGTGTCTAAATGCTTAAATATGTATATGAATTGGTACCCACTTGATTTGGAAGCTTGGAGAAGCTCATTTTCATGGATTCTGGTGTAGATTCACGGGCCATGTAGATTTACACGGCCCAGGTCGTGTTCCCCACTGGAAACACAGCTCAACGCACATAACAGGGTGTTACACGGCCGTGTAATCAGGCTTTTCAGTTTAGACACGTTTTCAGGTACTTCCAGAGGAGTACATGACCTAGGCCGTGTAATTTGACACGGCCGTGTACTCCAAGCCGTGAAATTAGACATGGCCGTGTAAATAGGATAGTGAAGAATCGTTTGGTTTTTCTAGTCCCTTGGAGGCTCACGGCCTCATTGGGCACTCATTAGGAGACTTTTTAACAAGCTAGAACTTAGTTAATTAAATGAATATACACTTAATTAGGAATTCATAATGTGGAAAGGATAATGAACACAATCTTATTATACAATTTAGTGTGAGGTTTGTATAAAGAAAAAACATGCGTGTGAGGAGGGTTGTGAGGAACTTAAAGTAAATATTCTAAGAGAGTTTAATGCAAAAACATAATGGAATTGAGGCATAACTTTGGTAACAACTTTGAATAGTTTGTGTTCACCTTTGAGGATCTAATATTGACTTGATGTGAGTCTATGATTGGGATTAAAGATTTTTGGATGAATGATTGGGCACTATATGACATGTGAATTTGAATAAGTTATGCTATCATTGTGATTGTATATATATGTATGCATTGAATCCATATGCATTGAGGCATGATTGATACAGTCTAATATGATGACCATGATTGAAGCATGCATTTGACATTATGATTATAGAACCGAAGTACCAGACCAAGAGACATCAGGTAGATGATTTAGTCAGATGTGGTTTACTTTATAACCAGAAACGTCAACTAGACAAGTGAGTCAGATAAGACTGGTTATTAGAGGAAACCCAGTTAACAGTGGTACTATGTAGTCATATGGACGGTTATATAATATCACTGATGAAAATGGTATTGAACAATTGTATGGACGGTTGCTTCAATATCATTGGGAATAGTACAATGGTGGTTGAACTATTGTTAAGGCCAAGTTGCCTAGGAGTTGAATCACACCTATGTGCGAGTGCGAATAGACAAGTGTAGGTGTCCTATTGACCTTGGGGGCATCGGGGTGTAGGTACCTCGCAATAGACAGTTAGTAGCTCTTTTGTCCATGGGGCAGACCGATGCAAATGCATCGACAATCTCGACTGAGACACTGTCCTATATCGAGATCTGTGTACAATGTCTTGTACAATGCCATGATGTGCACGTTGATAAATTGAGAATTTTAGCACTTGAAGGTCTCGGCAGCCGCAATACAAACATATCTCCTGATCATTCTCTCCGATGTTTGTGTTTAGCTCCATGGAGTAGGAAATGAGTACATTGTACATGAGGATGGTCAGCATACGCATTGTGCATATGCATGGTCAGTTCACATATTGTCATGGCATAGTCAACATACATATTGTGGAGATATAAATATTTGTTATATATCTATAGTGGATATTTGTTGTTATAGTGCTGTTAATATTTATATTATTGTGGGATATACTTTTCTGATGATATCTATGAAATTGATAACTTGAATATATCTGCATATCTGTATGTATGGAATGACTTTGTCATCCGTATTATTTTCCTTCACTGCCATGTTGGTAATGATGTAAGATATCTCACCTCTTTGTTGTATTACCCCATTTTATTTTGTGTTTGATAAAGGCTGTGAAGAGGACACGATTGAATTGGCTGGTTCTGGTTGAGTTGACTTTCTAATTCTTGTGATGGCTTTGAGGCGAGATTTCCTTGGTCACATGCGGGTGCAGATCCATGGGGGCATTGATGGCTGGCAGGTTGACCGAGGCACCAAACGTTTCATTGTATATAGGGGTAGTTGTAACATCCCAAAAAAATTCTTTATTTCATTATAAACGATCATTTTATAATATTTATGATTTTTAGGAATTTTTGTGGATTTTTCTGGAAATGATGAATATTTTAATATATTCCTCTTTTTGCGTGTGCGCTAAGCGGAACCGGAAAAATAAAATATTTTCCTTGATGCTGGTAAACCTTGAACTGTCAACGTGTCGACGGGGGATCTTACTAAACCCGAGGTCGGGCACAGTTTACGAGATTTATATTTTTCGAGGTTTTATCTGCTAGATAAAATTGTTGTATCATAAAATTATCTGATGAATAATAAAATATTATTTTCATCAGTTGTAACTTTCATTCACTGAGAAAATAATTCTAACAGTGTAATCAAATCATCTGTCAAATGTACTTAATTGAGGAGACAAGCTTACTATGCACTTTATCGAGAAGCGCACGAAGCTTCTCAAGGAAGCTTCAAGGAAACTTCTAGGAAGCTTCCTTCCCAGCCACTATTCATTCTCTCTCCTCCCATTTTTGTGCAGCTTGTTTGACTATAGGGGGAGCATATTTCACTTTTTTTTCCTCACATTTCCCCTCCTCCCAATACGCAGCTCACTGTTCACTCATCTTTCTCCCTTTCACTTTTCACTCTACAGCAGCAACCTCATTACCACCAATACCTCCATTTCGTACTTCAAAACCGTCACACTCCTTGCACCATTTTGTGTTTGGAGGACCACCATCATTGAGGAAATCATCTTCAAAGTTCTGCATTTTCTCCATCTTCATTCTCTTACGTCTTTGAAGCTTAAAGGTTGGAACTTTAAGGTAAAGCTCTTAGCTTTTTCTTCCCCTCTTCTCATTTTCGTAACCCATGGTCATTTTGATGACCATGGATATCCATTTCAATATTTGGTTCTGATTTGGTAAGTTTGAATATTCAAGGATTTCCAAGAAGCTGAAAACGAAGTTTCTGGCCAAAAAGGAGCAGCCTTTCTTTGTGCTTCTCTAAGGTAAGAGGAAGACACTCCTCCTCAACCTATTTTAGCATTTAGGAACATCTGTGATTGGTGTTGAGGGTCATTCTATTTTTGTATGTTGTTTGTATTGTATGTGTGCTATTTGATTGTTTGTGTGTTTTGATATATATCTGGATGTATTGGAACGTGTAATATGGAAGGGAATGACTTCCGATTGGTTCTCGGATGGTCACGGTGTTGAGCCCAGAAATTTGGAAATTTCATGTGAAAACTAGTAACAGTATGAACCCCTGGCCAAACTCGTCGAATATGATATCCTGATCATTTAGTGAAATGTTAAAATCCGTCGAGTTTAGGCTTCTGACCATTTTCGTCGAATGTCAAAATCCGTCGAGTTTAGATTTCTGACCACCAAACACAATGTCAAAATCCGTCGAGTTTAGACTTCTGACCATTTTCGTCGAATGTCAAAATCCGTCGAGTTTAGATTTCTGACCACCAAACACAATGTCAAAATCCGTCGAGTTTAGGCTTCTGACCATTTCCGTCGAATGTCAAAATCCGTCGAGTTTAGATTTCGACCAAAATCCGTCGAGTTTAGATTTCTGACCACCAAACACAATGTCAAAATCCGTCGAGTTTAGACTTCTGACCATTTTCGTCGAATGTCAAAATCCGTCGAGTTTAGATTTCTGACCACCAAACACAATGTCAGAATCCGTCGAGTTTAGACTTCTGACCATTTTCGTCGAATGTCAAAATCCGTCGAGTTTAGATTTCTGACCACCAAACACAATGTCAAAATCCGTCGAGTTTAGGCTTCTGGCCATTTTCGTCGAATGTCAAAATCCGTCGAGTTTAGACTTCTGACCAATATCTTTCTACCAATGTTGTTTCTGTCAGGTCATTTTCCGTCGAAAGGCAACCTCAATAGTACACTAGAGACACTTCTTCATCGAATCCAAAAATTATAATTATCGTCTAACACTTAGTGATTTAATTAGTGGTAACAGGATGCAATAATTAGCAAATTGGGATATTAAAATATACTGAGATTCATAAATTTTAAAGAACCAAGAATGGAATTTTCATAAGACTTTGGATAATTTTAATTAGGGTAAGAACATGAGAGTGTGAGATTTTGAGATCTTAGAATAACCTTCTAAGTGTATATGAATAAATTACCTAAGAGGATTTAAATTAACTAAGAGAATTCTTTTAGAGACAAACTCTGTAAGTAAAGCTAAACCTAAGCAAGAATTCATAATACGCTTTAAAATGTATTAATTTATTTAACAACAATATTATGCTATTATGGGTCCATGTGGGTGACCATTGACTGTGTTAATTCTTACTTTGGCAAATTGTGACATATGATGGAATAGTATGTAATAATGATCATACATGATTATGCATAGAGTCTGTATGCATAGTGAATGTCCGTTGGACTGTCGTAAGGCCTAGTTGCCTAAGAGTTGAACACACCTTAGTGTGGGTGTGAATAGACAAGTGTAGGTCGTCGGTTGACCTTGGGGGCGTTAGGGTGCGGGTTCCTCGCAATGGGCAGTTGGTAGCTCTCTGTCCGTGGGGCAGACCGATGCAAACACACTGACGATCCGGACTGAGACACTGTCCTATATCGCGATCTAGAACAGACTGTCTGTATAATGCCATGATGTGCACGTGGGTAAATTCGGAATTATAGCACTTTGGCCTCGGCAGCCTAGTTGCAGACATGTCGCCTGATCTTTCTCTCCGACCGTTTATGTCTAGCTCCATGGAGTAGGATTTTGACTATTGAGGGCACATGTGCATAGTGAGTCAATGAATTATCTAGCATACATTGTAATTATAATTGGAATTGTTATCTTACTGTTTTATATATATGACTACTTAGAACTGCTTATTTGTTTACTTCCGCTATTCAATGCCTATGCTTATTATTTCGAAATGTTATGTGGACGCTTTACGCCGTTTGGTTTCTTGATGCTATGATTGGTAATGATGGTAGGATGTCTTACCTCTTTCTTGTACTTTTCTTGCTCTATGTCAATTTTTGGTTAAAGACTGTAAGTGGGAACGAGGTTGGATTCTTTTGGATTTTCTTAGTTTGACCCACTGTATCCGGTGATGTCGTCGCAAAGGGAGTTCTATTGGGTTCGTTCGAATTGTGTTCACTTGTGGTGTTAACGCGCGGCGAGTCGATTGGACCGACAAGACGTATTTAACATGCTGAGGATCTGACATTGACCATGAAGAGGACTGCGATTGAAGACCTTATCCTGTATTTCTCACTACACCGGTGAGCCCGGAGTTGCCTTACGCATTCGGGATTCGATGGAGTACCCAACTCCTTAGTCGTAAATATATTATGAGTAGTTTATATTTTATTTTGCATGACCTATATAAAGTGTATTTTGGATATATGTATGTTTTAAGATGATTATCCAGTATTACATGCTGTAATTCGAGTATATATTATAATTCATAATTTAACTGGTTATATATGTAACTAATCATTCGTGGCTCCTATTTTCCTCATATGCGAAATAATTAATGTTTTTGTAAAGTTTGTTATTTGACAATGTTAGCATGCCGACATTTAGTGACCATAACATAATGACGATTATGCATTGGTTATTAAATCGAGGGGTGTTGCAGTAGTGTCTCTGTCCGCGGGTAGTACCTATCCCAGAGTTACTACTTACCCTTTAGTTCTTTGGTACATGACTTTTGTTATTTGGGTATGTAACTGCTACATTTTTATGTTAATAGTACCTTATGTTCATTATATATATATATTTAAAGTTTTCACTTAGTGATTGTATTTTGGGAACTATGTAATAAACATATTTCTTTCGCGGCTCATATTTTCTTTATATGCACAATGATTAAATTTGGAGAATTTTGTTATTTGAGTTGTAGCACGCCAAAAATTTAGTGACCGTGGTATAATGACGATTATGTCGTAGTTACTAAATCTAGGGGTGTTACAAAGCACCTCCCTTCTAATGATTTCTTGTGAAGCATTCAAAGGAGTGTAATCAAAATATTTAGGTCGGTATGCATCACCTTTAGAGGAGCTTCGAGGCTGGCTAGAGTTCTAGTTATTTTTCTAGTGAGTGGGCTCACCTTTTTCCAGACTCTCTTTAACCTTAGTGACTTCTTCTAATTCGATATATTTCTAAGAGCGCAAGTAAAGTTCGTGCAAAGTCTCTGGCTTTCTTTTTGCCAAAGACTAGAAGAAGTCTGAATCAGTCTGGAGGCCACTCTGGGCGTAGTGAAGGGCAATCCTGTCATTTAGGCTTTCTATATAAACACAAGCATCGCTGATCCTCTTGATGTATTCACGAAGGGGCTCATTACTCCTATGGCAAATTCCAGAAAGAGAATCAACCGATTTGGGTCGCTCTTTGGCAGTGGTGTAATGTAGTAGGAAGCGTTGGGTGAGATCATTTCATTCGATGACGGATTTCGCTCGTAAAGTTAAGAACTAGTGGAGGGTGCCCTTCTTTAAAGAGAGGGGGAAGACGCGACACAGTAACTCTGAGGATCCTCCATGGAACTGCATAGACTGGGTGTAGGCGTCTAAGTGTTCCTGAGGGTCCGTTCTCTCATCAAAAGGCTCCAAGTTGGAAGGAAACTTGAAGTTTCTTGAAACTCTATACGCCATTAATTCATCTGAGAAGGGTTGTTGTTGACCGGCGGGGGCCGGGGTGTTGTTTCCAACAGTGTTACTGGCTTTGCCATGTTGTGGCCTTCTCTGGTTATGGGTCGCATTCTACCTTCTGTTATCATTCTCTTCGTGCACAAATCTCTCAAGATTTTCTAGCCGATGGCACTGGTCGTCCAACAAACATCGTTGGTCATTGATCAGCGCTGTTTGTTAGTGCACCAATTCTTGAAGGCAATTTCTCATCATTTTAGGCTAGATAGCGTCCTCATGGTGAAACTCGTGATTTGCATCGTTATTCGAGGGCCCTAGGCAAACATACAGGGGGTTTCTAAGTCCTTGAACAACATTGTTAGCTCCTTCACCATAGAACACGAGTCTCTCTCGAACGGGGACTCTTCGCGAGGGGTAAGTGCTCTCCGCAGAATGCGAAGTCTCATGCCCTTTGTTAAGAGTCTCAATGATAACTGCCGGCTCCTAGCAATGGAGGTTTCAGAATGCGCTGGTGGTGCGACAGGTTGAGGATCACATTGTGCCACCGAGCCCTGTCACTAACCAGGGGCAGCGTGTGCAACACCTTATCTTCTTGAATGCTGTATTGTGCTCACCATGGTTGAATAAGAATAGAAGTTTATCGTTCCCACAGATAGCACCAATGTTTTGAAGTAAATTCTGGGGGGTACTTGAGAAAGGCACGTACCGATGGTTGAAGGTGGACTCCTCCGTGGCACAGCTGCTACAGCGGTGGTGCGAGGGGGTGGGTACCTGCAAAAGGCACTCCGATGCTCAAGTTAGACCGTGCTCAATGAAGATAGTCTGTATATTAGAGGAGATGCATACCTTTAAGACCTAGCATCGCATATATAGGAGCGTCTTAGGATGAGTGCAATCTGTATTAAATGCAGTTATTTAGGATTGGAATCCATTAGGGATTGTGATTCCTTTTAACTAATTTCCCTATTTATGTAGGATGTAATTTGTTTTCATATCTATCAAAGATACTTGAGAGATTTATGCCTAATAAATAGGCTGATATACTCATCAAGATAGTGCATAGTAATATCTGAGTATTATTCTGGTGGACTAGGTTGCTCCTGTACTGATAACTCGAAATCCGATCCAGAACACATCTGTTTACACTGTACATCTTCTTGCCACAAATAAAGAAGAATCAAATGCACTATAAACCCATTTTAACTAGCACTAAAAATGTACAAAAAAATATAGAAAATTACATCACCACATACAAATGCATTGAAAATCACAAAAAAAAATCACATAATACTAGATAGAGCTTAACAGAGAGATTATATAAATCAGGCAAGAAGCAAATGCAATAGATGTTATACACAAAACCAAGAAGAAGATTCCAAATGAAAATCAACAAAATCAACATATTCAAAGGTGATGAAAGTGTGATTTATGTACCCGATGTTCACATAAAGCATGTTCGCACAACACCAAAGGGGCGACTCTAGTTCTTGGGGACGAATGTGGATGGAGGTGCTACGGTGGTAGGTTAGGTTCGAGATGGGCAGCGCGAGGTGGATCTGGGCACAACGGTGGTGGCGTGCGGCGTGGATGGAAGCAGCGGTGGTCGTAGTTGGGGTTCGTTGAGAAGAGTAGATCGAGAGTAAACAAGAGTGAGATCGAGCTATAGAGGTTGAGAAAGTGAGATTGAGCTATAGAGGTTGAGAAGAATGAGCTTCAACCATGGAATATTGAACTTTGTGACTGATATAGGAGAGAAGAAAGAGAATGTGGGGAAGGAGAGAGTATGACGCAAAAGGAAGATATGTCTATGGGACTTTAGAAATTCCACCTCATTAGGTGAAAATTGAATTTTTTTTAATTTTAGTTAACAAAATTCTTAATTAAAATTCTCTAAATTTTCAAAAAAAAATATTTATTATCCAAACAAAATATTTTATAGTGAGAAATTTTAAATCCCTTAAAAAAATCTTTTTCTCTTATGCAATACTTTATCCAAACACAATTGTAGCTTCTTCCTTTTTTCAAAACTTCTATTACTTCTTTCCTCTCTGAAATCAAACTCTTTTGTTTTTTTTTTTCAAACTTCATTTTTTTCTTTTATTGAAACTAAACTTTTTCTTCAACTTCTCCAGATTTACTTCTCTAGACTAATGCCGAAATAATGGTTCAATGAAACTCATACTGTGCTTTTGAAATTAGTGCCTCCTTTGAACGAATTAGTTTTCCCCAAGGAATTGTGTCATTGATCGGTGTCAACTGAGCGAGGGATTTCGGCCAACTTTTTGGCAAGGTAAGATTCTTGATAAATAAATAAAAATTGTTGCTTTGCTACTTTTTTGATGTTTTGGTTGGTTTTAGATTTTTCTTTTTCTAATGACGGGAAGACTTCATGGCATTTGGATTGTTTTTGCTTCAGATATGGAGTGTGAGTGAAATAGATTTTGGATATTCAGGGAGTAGAATCTGAGAATAGCCTAAACTCCAAGCAGGGAATTCTAATTACGAAAGAATTCCGTTGCGAGAAGAGTGTGTGCAATGTGTAGAGATAATGAAATGAGAGAGAAAAGTTGTTGAGAATCTGATTGATTTATTCCATTCTCATGTGCCTTCTATATGGGCATTTACAATGATGACTCAACGGGAATATTTTAACTAACCAGCACTGCTGATGCCACCTCATTCTACCCTTTACAGAAAATAGACCATCCAATTATGCTTCTAGAAGCATTTCTTGTAAAAGTAAAATAACAGCAATAATAATAAAAGTAAAATAACAGTAAGATAGTAATAACAGTAAGATTTTGAGGAATTATAGGCAATGTTATCACAATACCCGCCCCTTCAACATCACCCTTGACCTTAAGGGTGAAAATTTGGAAACTTTTGAATTAAATCATAGTAGAATTCCCATGTGGCTTGCTCTTGAGGGTGACCTTTCCACTTCACCAGAACCTTAGTAGCAGTAACTCTTCCTCTTTTCACCATTTTTCTATCTAGAATAGCTTCAAGCTCACTGCTCAGAGTGGACAAGTCATGCATTGCAGGCAAGGTATGCAAGGAGCTGGCCTTTGGATCACGACAAAGTTTCAATTGCGACACATGAAAAACATTATGTATGTCAGCTGAAGCAAGAAGATCCAGTTGATAGGTTGTTGCACCTATTCGATCAGCTACCTTGTAAGGTCCATAGAATTTGGGCATAAGCTTGTGATGTGGCTGGTTATGGATGGAAGATTATTTGTAAGGTTGGAGCTTGAGATAAACAAAATCTCCAATGGCAAAAACTCTACCACTTCTATATTTATTGGCCTGCTGTGACATCCTATTTTGAGCCCTCAATAAATGGAATTTCAAGAGTTGGATGACAGCTTCCCTTGCACTTAGAGTCCTTTCTACAGCTACAATAACAGCCTCTCCTAGAAGATAAGGAAGATGGATTGGAGGAGGTTGACCATACAGCACCTCAAATGGAGTAGTGTGAATTGAAGAGTGATAATTGGTATTATACCACCACTCTGCCAGAGATAACCACTTGAACCATGTGGAAGGTTTTTCAGTACACATACACCTACGGTATGTTTCAAGACATTTATTAACAACCTCTGTTTGGCCATCTGATTATGGATGATAAGCAGTGGACTTGTTGAGTGCAACACCTTGCAATTAGAAAAGCTCACTCCAAACTTTACTAAGAAAAATGGGGTCTCTATCACTAGTAATTGTACTAGGCATGCCATGTAGTTTAAATATATTATCAAGAAACAGTTAAGCCACATCAAGTGCTGTATAAGGGTGAGAAAGGGCAAGAAAATGAGCATATTTTCTTAATCTATCCACCACAACAAAAATAACTTATTTACCAGAAGAAGTGGGTAACCCCTCAATAAAATCCATACTAATAGCATCCTATATTCTATCAGGAATGGGTAAGGGTCGGAGTAAACATAGATAGGCAGCAAGGTCGGGCTTACACCTTTGACACACATCACAAGCTCTCACATAATGTTGGATGTCCTTGCTCATTCCCTTCCAATAAAAAAGAGACTTGATTCTGGATGCTGTGACATCTCTTCCAGAATGACCCCCATATGGAGAATCATGCAACCATTGCAAGCTTATTTTCTTCAGTTCTGGATCCGAACCAATAACCAACTTTCTCTTCCTTCTCAATTCATCCCTATGCCAAGTAAATTTGGGATGAGACTTGCCATTCTGCTGCAGTTCTGAAATCAGCATTTGGAGAGCAGCATCAACAGTCCAGGAAGCTTTAATTTTATCTAGCAGACCCTCCTGAGCATTATTTAACATCAATGGTAATAATTCAGCTCCAGCTTTTCTGGACAAAGCATTTGCAGCTACATTCTCAGCCCTTTCTTTGTAATGTATTTCAAAATCAAACCCCATAAGTTTAGACATCCATACTTGCTGAAAAGGGGTGTTTAGTCTCTATTCAAGCATGAATTTGATGCTTTTCTAGTCAGTTTTAATTATAAAAGGCCTGTGTGCAAGATAAGTACCCCATTTCTAGACTGCATACACAATAGCTAAAAGCTCTCTCTCATAAATGCACGTGGCTTGTTGCTTTGGCTCCAAGGCTTTGCTAATATAAGCAACTGGATGTTTTTCTTGCATCAAGACAGCACCTATGCTTGTTCCAGATGCATCAGCCTCCACTATAAAAGTTTTGGTGAAATCCAGTAAAGCTAGTACAGGAGCTGTTGTGAGAGCTGACTTTAATTCTTGGAAGGCAGCAGAGGCAATGGGGGACCATTGGAAACCATCTTTGCGCAACATATCAGTTAAAGGCTTGGCTATTTTACCAAAGTTCTTGACAAACCTTCGGTAATAACCAGCAAGACCAAGGAACCCTCTCAATTGCTTGATGGTAGTGGGTATAGGCCAAGTAGCAACAGCTTGGATTTTTGTGGAATCAGTGGACACTCCATTTTTGGTAATGAAATGACCAAAGTACTCAACTCTATAGGTGGCAAAGCAATATTTTTCCCTCCTCAAGTACAACTTGTGTTCCCTAAGAGTTTGAAACACTTTTGCAAGGTGGACCACATGGTCTTGTAATGAAGGGCTGTACATTAATATATCATCAAAAAATATAATCACAAATTTTCTCAAATGAAAAATTTTGTTCATCAATGATTGAACTGGTGCATTAGTGAGGCTAAATGGCATCACTAAATATTTAAAATGACTAGCATGAGTTTTGAAGGCTGTCTTATACTCCTCTCCAGGTTCCATTCTCATTTGGTGATACCCTGATTGTAAATCCATCTTGGAATAAATCATAGATCCACCCAACTCATCCATTAAGTCCTCTATCAAGGGTATGGGGAATTTATCCTTGACTGTCTGTTGATTTAACCTCCTATAATCCACACAGAGCCTCCATTTTCCTCTCTTTTTCCTGACCAGCACCACGGGAGAAGCAAAAGGGATGTTACTTTGTTGTATCCACCTTTTTCCCATCATTTCTTCCACTAAATTGTCAACTACATCTTTCTGAATTGAAGAGTATTTGTAGGGTTTGAGGCTGAATAGACTGGTCCCCTCTTTTAAAGGTATTTTGTGGTCAAAACCAGGTCTGGTAGGTGGTAAATTTGTCGGGTTATCAAATATATCTGCATAAGCATCAATAATGTTGACAATTTCTAGAGGTATTATTTCAGCAGAGTTCAGAGCATAACAAAATGGACCTCCAGGCTGAATACTTGACATATCCATATTGAGATAGCATAATTGAGCCCCTTGTTGCACAGTTTGATTGAAAGCTTTATTGCTGATAAGCTTGATTCCTGACTGCTTTACACCTCTCAGTACAAACCTTCTGCCTTTGAACTTAAATTCCATCTTCAGCTCATTGAAATCCCACAATATTGGTCTAAGTGACTTGAGAAAAGGAATTCCCAATATTAAATCATAACAACGAAGGGGTAGAACCACCACATCAGCAGTGAAAGTGGTTTGTTGAAGCTGACAAGAGAAGTCTTTGCAGATGTATGGAGCTTGAATTTTATTTCCTCCACCAGCTGTAACCATTATTGGAGTCACGGGTTCCAACTTGCAGCCCAATCTCTTAGCTACCTCCAAATCTAAAAAATTATAAGTACTGCTACTATCCAAAAGAATCTGTAAACACTTCTTATTGTGAGAACCGCAAACCTTCATAGTTTGATAAGAGGGCAATCCAGTTAAAGCATGCAAAGATAATTGCAGATCCTCAACTTGAGCATTCTCAACACTCACAGTATTATTACCTTCACTAGATTCATTCTCATCAATTGGTGAGTCCCCCTCATCTAATTCCATGACTAACAACTGAGTTTTCCTATGTTTCAGGTGGTGCCTAGGGGTGAAGGGTTTATCACAAAACATGCAGAGACCCTTGGCTTTCCTATCTGACATTTCGGCTGGTGAAAAGGTTCAGGGTGTTTTTTGGATTAAGGGTTTTGTGGTTGTTGGAGAATTGGAAGTGGTATTACTATTGTTTGGTGTTTTAAGGCTGGGGGGTGTGTGTTTGTTGAATTGGGTGTTTGGTTTGCTGGGGAATTGGTTCACAGTATTAGCTGATAGCTTAGAGGCTTCATGAAATTTGGCTAGTCTAGCAGCATAGGCAACAGATGTGGGATGGAACATGCACACATGCATCTGGGTTGTATTTTCTAATCCAACCAAAAAAATGCTCAAAGATTGTTCAAGGAAAAGGGATACCTGGGTTAGAGCCAACTCGAATGCATCAATGTACTCCTGCACATCCCCTGTTTGTTTCACCTGGATCAGGGCCGCGAGGGGATCTTCAAAAACTTCTCCAAATCGCTGCGTCACCTCCATCAAATACTTCATCCATGGTGGGTAAAGGTCAAATTTGGATCGCATGTAATTCACATGCCATTGAAGAGCAACTCCCTCCAGGTGAATCGATGCAAGCCGCACCTTAACGTCTTCAGGGGTACCATCCAGAGAGAAGAATTGGTTGCATTTGTACAACCACTCCTTTAGATTCTTCCCGTCGAACCTGGGAAAATCGACCTTCGAAATCCAGGTCGCGTAAGAGTTTTGGCCATTCCTGTGAGTGTTGTTGTGGTCGTTGTTGTTCGACGATCCATTGCTAGAGTACTGTGAGGCTTGAGCTCGCAAGATACTGCGAATCTCCTCCATACCTCCGTTCACGCTGACATTCAGCTGCTCTAGTCGAGCGCTGACTTCTTCATGCTTCTTCTCCAGATCGGCAATGGTGAGTTGTTTTGGTGAACCGGAAGCCATTTCTCAAAGCACCAGGTCGTTGCTCTTGATACCAAGTGAAATAGATTTTGGATATTCAGGGAGTAGAATCCGAGAATAGCCTAAACTCCAAGCAGGGAATTCTAATTACGAAAGAATTCCGTTGCGAGAAGAGTGTGTGCAGTGTGTAAAGATAATGAAATGAGAGAGAAAAGTTGTTGAGAATCTGATTGATTCATTCCATTCTCATGTGCCTTCTATATGGGCATTTACAATGATGACTCAACGGGGATATTCTAACTAACCAGCACTACTGATGCCACCTCATTCTACCCTTTGCAGAAAATAGACCATCCAATTATGCTTCTAGAAGCATTTCTTGTAAAAGTAAAATAACAGCAGTAATAATAAAAGTAAAATAACAGCAGTAATAACAGTAAGATAGTAATAACAGTAAGATTTTGAGAAATTATAGGCAATGCTATCACACTGAGTTGAGGGGTTTGTGTTAACCTTGATTTAGGGGTTTGTGTTAACCTTGATTTAGGGGTTTCTGCGTTGCATACGGTATATATATGAAACTGGGCATGAGATTAGCAGCCCTTCTGGGGTTGTGATGAAGAACAGGGCTATTTAGGGTGTTTGATTGTTAGAAAGAAAGGGGATGGTTTGGGTGGTGAGGTTGGTTCTTTGAGCTGTCAGAAGCTGTATGAATTGAAGAAAGCTAGGAAAAGGCCTAAGGTCGCTTTGAGTGAAATGTTTTCAGTTTATTATCCTTTCTTTTGTTAATTGAAGCATATGCGAATGTGAATAGATTTTGATCTCATTGGGTCACTTGGCGTGAATATAACCATACAGGATCAATGGGCTAAAAACTAAATGTTTGATGTTTGCTTAATTGGCTTTGAATGTTGTTTTTTTTTTTTTATGGTCAATGGTTTATACATGAAGTGCTTGATGTTTTGCCTAATATGCTTTTGAATGTTGTTCAACTTTTTTGGGTTGATGGATTAAAAGTTGAATCTTTGATGTTTCTTTGTGGGGTCTCTAAATGCTGTTCAATTCTTTTGAATGAATGTCGAAAAAAAAAGGAAAATGAAAATAAGATGGAAGAGATTCAAGACATGTTGATTTGAAATGGGTATTATTGTTTTGTTTGTAGTGTTTAGTCTATTAAAAGGTGAATGTAAGATTGGAACACAGGACATTGCTTTGAACGATTTCCTATCTCTATCCTTGCACGGTTTTCTTTCTTCAGGTAATTATGATTTACAATCATCTACTTTTTCTTTTTTTCTAATTTGGCTTTAATTTACACATGCAGCTTTGATTAGTAACCAAGGACCATTGGGCCATTAAGTGATTAATCCTGTTCTGAAATGATTAAATGGTTGATGAGTCTTTTTTTTTCCCTATAACTAAGATCACAATCTGCATTTTACTGTCATACTGTACTTATCTTGCAAGTGCTAAAAAATGCACAATCTACAGGTTCAGACTAGAACTATGACTTTACAAAAATAAATATGCTCAATTGAGGATATCTTGAAGCATGCTTCAAAGCTGCTAAAATCTGAATTTCAATAAGATTGATAGATGTGTGTTTCTGTTAGGTTCATTATTGTCGACAATAATTAAGAAGGTGCTCAAGGCCAAGATGAGAAGGCACTTACTGCTTACATATGTAGACTATGAGAAAGCTCACATATGTGCGTTATCTGTGTCAGAGCATTACAAAGTTTTTTCTTCTCTTCTTAGGCCTTAGAGTATCATAGTTTAGTGGAGGACAAGTACCATATTGAACTTGCTGGATTCTCCCATATGCGGAATTCTCCTATGTTGACTGCCACGGTTTTAATAGTTAAGCATACAATTGTTTTCACCTCTGGATTATTTGATAAGTTCAAGCACATGCTTGACAGTAGCTATTATATAGTTTGTGCAGGACTATGAAACTTTGCATCCAAAATATCCATGATAACTTTATGCTGCAAATCCAGTAAGTTGCTTTTTTGCCTTTTTTTTGGGTCGCTGTGTTTTTCAGCAATCCGCTAACATCAAGACAGTGTTGCCCCCCTTAATGGAAAGGCTTTCAAATCATGCTGCTTCAAGGGTAGAGGTCTTGCCAGAATTTTTGCAAGTGGAAGCATTTTCAAATTTTAAGCAATGCCGTTGGCAAGGTAAATTTTAGACCTTTTTTTTCATTTTATAAATCTTGGATATTGTAGTCATGTAGTTCAAACATATGTAGTTCTATATTGTTTACTGCATAAAAATAGGGAAGTTGTCATGATTTATCCAATTTTGAGATGAGTTTGTTAATCTTTATACTCTATTTTTTATTTTTTATTTTTTATTTACTATGTTAGCTATCATTGTGGGTGTTATTTTTAATATATCTGTCGCGGTAATCGCGGCAGGAGTGATCAAAAAATAAATTGTTATTAAGAAATAAAATGAAATTGTCACTAATTTTATTTGAAATAAAAAAATTAAATTTTTTTTAAAAAATAGTCTTTAAAATTAAATTAGATTCACGAGTTAATTACGTATAAGGAAAGATAAAAACTTAATTTCTCAATATCCCTAACACATTTGATTTTAAGATTAGTTATTTTTAATTTTAAAAATATTTTTTTATTTCAAAAATTTATTTTATTTATTTTATTTTTAAAAAAAATGAATCATATAACAATTACAATATTAACAAACCCTCACAATTCAATTAATTTCGTTTTATTTTTCTTAATAAAGTTCAAATATTTTTTATTTTTTTTTATATTTTCTCATTTTAATCATTTTTTAATTTTGTTTGTTTTTTTTTTTTAAATAAAACTAAAACAAACTTTTTTCACTATCAAACCTTACACTGCTTAGCCATGCGCAGCCCAAAACTCATACTTTGCAAAATAAGGTTAAAATCCAAATACTGCCCATGGATTAGTTTTACTTAAATGAGAAAAAAACTAAAAAATCAACAATTAATTTTAGACCAAAACAAAACAAACAAACAAAAAAGTAACTGTCAACAAAAAAGGAAGAGACAGAGACACGGTTGCTCACGAGACAGGGAAGCAAGGAGCGAGACTGAGATGGAGGCAGAGGTTTGGAGGTGCGACGGCAGAGCGAGTGCTAGGTCGCAGTTGATGGATCTGGGCGGCGCGAGGTGGCGTGACGATGCTCGATCTGGTCGGTCCTAGTCTTTGAGCGGCGAGGCGTGGCTGGGCTTACGGATCTGAGCCGGTGAACACGGTTGACGGCGGCTAGGCTCACGGATCTGGTTGGTTGTAAGTCGTCGTGGCTGGTGGTTGGTCGCGGTTCTGCGCGTGGTGGCTGGCGCGACGCGCGATTTCTGGTGGATTCACGGAGAGGCGCTGCATTTCTTGGTTCACGATGGCTCTAGATCTGTGCAGTTACCGGCGATTCAGATCGGGGAAGGACGATGTGGTGGTGTGACGGTGGCCTCCGGTTGATGGGCGTGGATGGCGCGACTGAGAACGATGGAGATCTGGCGAGGCTGGGCTATGCAGATCTGCGGCGCAGGTCGCGTGGAAGACGACGGTGGTGAGTTGTGGATCTACTGGGTTGCGGCACTGAGCGTGATGGAGGTGATCCAGGTGCTTGGGAAGGTCGTGGGTGGCTGGGACGTGGTGGCTATGCTGTGTGGTGGTGGTTGTGGGTGTTGTGGTTGTTGATGGTGGTTTTGGGCTGCTGTTAGAGTGTGGTTTAGGTGACGAAGGATGGTGGTGATGAAGGTGAAATGATTAAGCTTGGTGAGTAGTTTTGTTGGTGAAGGTTGGTGGACTGGGTGGTTGTTTGGAGGTTGAAGATGATGAAGGTGAAGTGGTGAGGGTTCGGTTATGGTGGCTTTGGTGATTGGCTGGTGGAGTGGGTTTGGGATTAGTCTCTTCTGGGAGTACTAGGACTAAAACTCTCCCTACCCTCTCTACGTACACTCCTCTGCTTTCTTTCTCAGCCCAGCTTCACTCTCTTAGTTTCTTGCTAAAGAAATTCTCCTTCCTTTTTTTACTCATTGTTGAGTGTTGTTAATTTAAAGGAAGTGATTGGTTGGTGGAGTGGGTTTGGGATTAGTCTCTTCTGGGAGTACTAGGACTAAAACTCTCCCTGCCCTCTCTACGTACACTCCTCTGCTTTCTTTCTCAGCTCAGCTTCACTGTCTCAGTTTCTTGCTAAAGAAATTCTCCTTCCTTTTTTTACTCATTGTTGAGTGTTGTTAATTTTAAGGAATCTAAAGGATTGTGTAAGTGTGTGTACGTGAAAGTTCAGTAGCTGGTGCAAAGCAAGAGTGAGATGGGGAACCAACAGCGTTGTTGCCTCTGCTGGATGTGTACTGTGTTGGGTTTGTTGGAGTTGACAGTGCAGGTGGTGTGTACGTTAAAGTGAGGGTGTGAGTGCAGTCATGGACCTCATGGTGCCCGGTGGTAAAAGGAAAAACGGAGAAGACCAAAAAAAGATAAAATGGATTCATTCTCAAAATGGAGAAAAAAAAAGGAAGAAAGCAAGAGAAGTGCAACGGCAGCTTCATTTCTTTTATTATTATTTTTGTTTTTTCAGGTAAATTTTTGTAATTATAATATCTATTGGGTTAAATAAATTTTTGGACTAAAAAAAGGAAATGAGCCAAACAAATAAGGAACACTTATTGACGTAATTAATTAATTAATTATTTATTTTATTTTGAATTAAAAAGTTTTATTGAAACGGACAAAATTGGGAGTTCAAGATACTAATTTATTGAGCCATATCGGGCTGGCTTGGAAACCAAGAAAATGAAAGCACAGATACTTAGCATAAATATGTTATTTATTGTATCAACAATTCAGGTTATACTAAAAGCTTTTGACCATTGTTCTCCTCTCTGTACTTCTTCTAGTTAACCTTTTCACTTTGCATTAATGGTCAATCTAAAGGTTACGTCCGTTTGCAGGGAATTTCTTTTTTATTTTGTGGAGTTTCTATAACACTTAATGCGGGGAATCCACCAATATGTCATTAGTATCAAATTTATTTATCAAATTATTAATTTTTTAAAATTATTTATTAAAATATTTTAATTTTTTTCATTTAAATTATTTTATTAATTATTGAGTCACGTGGGATGGACCTGGCGTGTTGGCGCAGTTCACATGGATGCGTCTGACGTGTTGACGCATCTCACGTAACCCTTAAATAATAAAATAATTCAACGTGACAAAAACGATGGTATTCGGATAAATAATTTTAAAATTATGGTAATTTGATAAATAAATTTTTAAAAAAGAGCATTTTGGTCAAAAAGCTCACTTAATGCATTGGATTTATAATTCTTTACAACATTTTATCTTGTTATGTCCATTATTTATTATGTAGTTTATTAGCAATTCAATTTTGTTGTGACTGGGGAGTGTTGATGCTGTTGAAGATAGAGAGATTTTGCTGGCAAAATGGCCAAGATAGCAGTAGCCATGTTGGTTGTTTAAAGACTAGGATTGTTTGGGGATATTTGTGGTATCAACCGTTGAGAAAGGTTTTGCAAAAGTGTAATGGTTTAACTTCTTTGTATAAAAAATAATTTAATAAACGAGCAAGTACTATGTTTCTTCTTTTATTCAATAAAATATAGGCGATGAGAGCTTTTGTTCTTAGCCAACTGTGATAGTGGTATCTTTTGTGCTTGAGGCTTTCCCAAAAGGTCAAGTTGGATCTCAAGTAAGTATGCATGTATGTTTAGATATAGTTGGAATCATAATCATTTGATATGATGCCAATAGATAATGAATGTTCACTTTCTTAACTGGAATTGGTAGAGATGGTTTATCCGTCGTTGGGCTGATTCTGATGTCATTGTATTTTCTTTGGGCATTTTGAGAAAAAGCATTGCAAAAATAGGAAACCTATAACTTCAGATAATATGAAACTGGAGATCTGTCATGTGATTTTACTGAAGATTTGTCGTGTGATAAAAAGTGCTTGTGGGGAGGAATAAGCGGTCCAAGTGCTTACTATTCGGAATGGTTATAGACAAGAGAAGTCTTCGTATGAAAATTTACACTGAATGCTAATACAGTCTCTCTACATTTGTATAAAATATCCAACTTAAGTTCAGTAATATATGTTTCAATTTGGTTTATTGGAACTAAATTTTTTGCATGTTCATGATTCCTTATACTTTCCTCACATCTTTATACAATGGCAATAAAGAAGACTGGGAAATATTACTTGTGAATGTGGTTCGGGAACATATGCTTTTCAAGATGAATTTGTTTGGAACTTCTGATCCTTATGTCAAACTAAACCTAACTGGAAGCATATAGATCAATACTGCGTAAATTGCATTAATGAGTCGGTTTTCTATGTTTCGATGGATGAATGAAGCTTCAATTTGTCGTTTTTACTAAATTTATGATCTGGATTTTATTATCAACTCATATAAAATTGGTCCAATATATACTTTGATATCCATACAATTTAATTTCACCATTTACTTAATCATTATTTAAAATATTTATAAAATTTTAACTTATTTGAATAAAATAAAAATTTTAGTAAGTGATTAAAAATATAAATCACCCATCAATAAACTCGTGCATAGCATCGGTACACATTTAGTTATAGCAGAATGAAAAATGATGATCATATATTCCCTTTAAGGGTATATGTATTATTGACATTTTAAAAAAAAGTATTAGATTTAGTGAGAGAAAATTAAAAAAAAAGAGTAAAAGATAGGGTGTAAGTGAGTGGTTTGGTTCAGTTCCTGAGGGAAAATAAACTCAAACCAATCAAAATCAATTGATTTGGTTTGGTTTGGTTTGGTTTTTGTGTTTTTTGATAGTCAAATCCGAACTAAACCGAACCGAAGATCTACGGATTGGTTTGGTTCGGGTGATTGGGTTAACCATAAATCAGTTAAATAATTAACTTTTCATAGCAAAAAAAAAAAAAACACATAATAAACTTATGAAAAAATTTCTAAAAATAGAATCAAACTTATTGATTTGAACACTAATAATTATTTTATGTTTCAGAATGTATATTAAAAAGTTCATAAAGAGTGAATAAAGAAACATATTGATATTTGTATTAAGAAATTATATTTGAATAAGTTAAAAAATTCTTCAAGAGAGATTTAACTTGACAAGTTGTATACTACTACTATTTAATTAAAGAGGAAGTTGTGAGACTAGTAACCTGAATGTATATATGTAATCAATTGAACATGAGTAAAGCTAATGGAGACTTGATTAGTTGAACTTTGAATCAGCAACCTAGCGAATCCAAAGTCTCCGACCTTTGCAGTCATATTTTCATCCAAGAGAATGTTATTGGGTTTCAAATCACAATGCACAATAGGAACTTCACTATCATTGTGCAAGTAATCCAATGCACAAGCAACATCAATATTTATATTCAATCTCTTCATAAAGTTCAACCCATTTTCGTTTGCATGCTTTCTCTTTCCCTTAATCCAATTTTCTAAGCTCTTGTTACTTAAGTACTCATAAACCACAGCCATAAATTCATTATTTTTAAAGTTAATACTAGAACATTTAAAGTCAATTCATCATTTTTAAGCTTTCAATTTCAGATGATGTTGTTGCTATTACTTCAATTTTCTGTTCGTTATGTATAGTAGCAAGCAAATTGTTAGACATAGTATCAATGTTACCACTGTAACTATGATGATGTAATGTCTAACATGTCTTCTTCTATGACCATGAGGCTCACATACAAAATGCAAGCAAAGTTTTTTATTGCCTTCTAAATGGACAGCAGAGAGATTTTAGAAAACTCCACCACTAGAAATGGTTCCTTTTAAATCATTATAAAAGATGTTCAAAAGCTGAAGGACATATAGATTTTGAAGTTCAGTAGAAATGAATCCATAGAGTTGGTTGAAAGAAAGATTTAAAGTTTCCAAGCCTCTTATCTTTTCAAGAGTTTTTGGAATAGTATCTGATAGTATATTCTTGGCCAAAAATAAAATTTTCAAGCTCAGACAATTGCTGAATGAGCTGGGGATGTCACCAAACAATTGTTAATTTTTCAATTTTTCAATATATGCTATGCTTAATATTGACTAGAGTTAATTTTATAATCTAACCAACTTATTTTAGAAATCGATGATGAAATAAGTTAGAAAAATAGTAATTATGTAGACCGTGACTAATTATTATTAATAGAGTTAAAACAATAGTGTCTCTTTCTACGATAGACGAATGACGTGGCCCGAGCTGTGATGGAGCAGATCTGGCCTGAGCTGTGGTGGAACAGAACTTATGGTAAGCTGCGGTGCTGGTGAGTAGAACCGAACATTTTGGCAGAGGAATTTTTTAGCCTTCTGCGTTGGACGAAGACAACGTTTTTAGGAGTTGAGAACTGGGAAAGTATTACAAAAAGTTAAAATAATAAGTAGTAAGCAAAAAAGATTGTAGCATAAATTAAAATAATAATATAATAAAATATATAAATATATTATTTGGTTTGGTTCGATTTTGAAATTTTAAATTTGATAACTAAACCAATTAAAGCTTTAATTAGTTTAGATTTTATCCGAATTAATTAATATACTCAAACTAAATTGAACCAATTTAATTAGTTTAGTTTAGATTAATCAAATTAGTCAAATTATCTGAATCAATTTACACCCTTGGTAAAAAGTGTAAAAAGAAGTCTATGTGAATATCAAAACTGATAGTAGAATATATTGAAATCCAACGCACACAATCCTGTGTTGTGTCGTTGTTTGGACCAAAACGGTAAAACCGAAGGGATGGTTTTTATTTTTGGGCTTAAGCCCCCATTGAATTTGATTCAACAAAAGGAAAAAAGATTTCGGTCATTATGGGAAATGATAGGGGTAGAACGGACAATGGATGAATCTTAATAACGTTTACATCTTTAGCTTGAGGAGCAAGGTTGTTTATAATGACGCTCACTCGGTTTTCGAGGCTCCCATATCCGAACCAAGAGGCTCGGTTTCGCTTCGGTCAACGGTGGGCCCAGCCACATCACATCCTCGTTCTTTCGTTCAGTGAGCAACCGCATGACGAAGCACAGGTTCGGACACCGAAGCTCTTCCATACCAATTCCAACATTCCCCCATAGTAAAGTTTCCCGCTCACTCTCACTGTCGCTTTCTTTGTCTCACTCGCCGATTGAAAAAAGGAAAAACGTTGTTGAAGTTGAATACGCTGAAGGCTGAACTGGTCTGGTTCTTTTCTCACTAATCTCTCTTTTTCTCTCACATGCGTCTTTTGGCACTTCGTCGATACAATGGCTAGGTGAGCTTAGAATCAGCAATTAGCAACACTTCTCTCGAAAGTTTCCTCCTTTTGGTGTTTTTCTTAGTAGCCCTTTCCTGGATTGTGTCTTCTTGGTGAATCGGGATTGTAGGTCGGATTCCTTTTGTCGGCATTGATGAGTAAAAATGCAACTTTTATTTTTGAGGGGGTGGGGGTGGAATGGGTTGTGACATGGTTAAGTTTTGCCTTTTGGGATTGGTGGTCAATGATGGATATGGACGGCTTACTTTTGCCTTTTCTTTCTATATATGGGATGAAAATTTGCGGATTTTGTAGTATTTGCTGCTTTAGGCCTTTTGCTGCTTTGCCTTTTGTAGTATTTGCTTTGCTTTATCTTTCTATATATATTGGGAAAAAGTAGTGTAGCGTAGGATGTGACATCCCCATTTGGACATTTTTATAGTATTTGATCCTCTAGTTGGACTCCAAATCGGGATTGGAGATGGGTGGGGTGGGGGGCGCTTGGTATGGCTGTCATTCTTGCTGGAGTTTCTTAAATAACTTATATGTCAATGAAAATATAGGGGTGACTTGTAATGGAGGTGGTGGTGAGCAAGAACCTTGCCTGGAATCAGTTTACATGATGGCATTGTCAGTCAGCAAATAATAATCCATAAAAGAGGCTACATTTCGTGCTTTGATGTTATATATGTCCTTTTTGCTCCCCAAAATGAGGCAGTTGGTAAAACAAATTTTCTGGAGGAAGAAAATAACATTATGTAGGGGATAATTGGCAATGCACATCCTATCGAATATTATATATACATATTTTAGTTGGTGTTTCCCCTGTAGAGGAACAGGATTTCTACCTGATGATATTATACGATATAAGCAAATCTTGGTATTATTTTGGGCTGATTTGGTGGGAAAATTTTGATGTTTCCCATGTTTAAGATTTTGCTTAATTCCATTACAAGTATATTACATAACACTAGTCATTTGCATTTTCATTTACACCTTGCCATGCTTGTATATCTGCAATTTCACAGGCAGTAGGATGTATTGCTGTTATCAAAGAGCCTTTAGAGTTTACTGTACTTAGGCATCCAGAATCTATAGCAATACATAGAATTGTTTACTAACAGGGGTTGGCTCACCTGGTCGACTTTCCATTCATGATAATTGCATGACTTGGGTTCGAATCTTTGGTAGGTGATATGTAATTCCACGATAAATCCTTGCTGAGGTTGGTGGTTTGCCCCAGCCTTGGAATGGGGTGAGCCTCCTCTCACCCTAAACTTTCTGCATCAAAATACACAGGGTTGTGTTCCCAAAATCCTCTGTTCATTGCTTTCTGCATGTTTTTCTTTGTTTGCCCTTGCATCTTTTTTTCCTTTACTTGGTTGGACCTCTCAGAATATGTCATTGATGTTCTTAAATATAGTGAGTTTTTCTTTTCATCATGAGAAGAAGAAGAATTTTCACTTTCATTATATATATCTTAGAAATTCTAGTTTCATTTATTCACCAGCACACTAATTCCGTGAGTCATTCTTATGAATTGTTGATGACTTAATAGTTTCTGTACTCATAACTGATATGTTTGCCCAACAGCCAACTTCTTTAGGCCTGCATGTAGTTTCTTCTCTTGCATTTGATTTTTTTCTTTTTTTAGCAACCAAATTTTGTTTTAACTATATGTAACTATTTACTAAAGGTTCTTCAGTTGACAAATGTTTTTTTTAACGGAATAATGAATTTAGAGTATATTTGTTATTTTTTTCTACAGGAGCTGGCTTATTGACATAGGAGGATTTGCAAAGAAAGTGAAAAGCACTACTCTGTCTTCAGCTGATCAAATCAAGGACTGTGGAGCATATCGTGAATGCCCAAACTGTCATTATCGTATCGATAACAGTGATGTATGTTAGAATTCAGCATAATATTCATTCTCAGTTTATAACTGTTATTCAAATTGACACATGGACCAAAATAGAGCAAAGCTAGGAGCAATGGAGTCTGCTCTTATAGTAGAGCTCTTCATGTTACTATGGAGTTTGTTTATGCTTCAATTCCTTTACCCTATATTTTTCATTTTTGGCACACAATGAATTCAAGTATTTGATGTGCTTGTGGAAAAGTTTGCAAACTTTACCTTCACACCAGGATTGAATTATTGAACAAGTTTAGTATGGGCTTGAATGATTGCAAATGTTTCATTAGGAATATTTCTTTGCCTGTGTAGGTTTCTACTGAGTGGCCTGGCTTTCCTGTTGGTGTAAAGTTTGATCCTTCTGATGTAGAACTCTTACAACATTTAGCAGCAAAATGTGGCATTGGGAACACAGAGCCACACATGTTTATCCATGAATTCATCCCAACACTGGAAGGAGACCAAGGTATTTGCTACACACATCCAGAAAATCTTCCAGGTGAGGGTTCTCTGCCCTTCTGTTTTCAAATATGTAAACATTGACCATTCTTTCCATTAAACTCACTTGACTAATGAACAGTAAAATAAAGTCATTATGTCAAACCTCAAAACATCTAGAAGAAAAAACTACTTAAAACACTTTATGTACATGTGAAAGTGACAGGAGATGGTCCCTTGTGGAATAGGTTATGAAAAAGAGCTGTGAATGACATATCAATGTAAAATTAGACTGCCTTCTTTACCTTGGTTTTTTACATTGATACCTGACAGAAAAATGTACACACTATAGTCCAGCATATTTTTAGTTAAAGTATAGGTTTCATCAAATCTCAATCAGCACCTAACAGACATTCTTGGCCTTACAAGACCTATATTTTCCCCCTTTAAACCAGAACCTAATCAAGATTCAGATATGTTAATTGATAGCTATGTTTAAATAAATTACATCTTGCTTACCCTTCTTTCATGAGGATTGAGGGAAGGAAGGTTTTTATGATTGCCAAACATAATATGGTTAGTGGCTGCTATTTATGATTTTCTCGTAATTAACTTTCTACATGTTCTGAATATTGAATTTGTTCATGGACTCCATTGGCTCTTTTTCTGGAACTGTGCCTCTAATCAAATTATACCTGTTTTGCTTCAGGTGCTAAGAAAGATGGGAGCAATGTCCATTTCTTTCACAGAACAATCAATGCATATACTACTGGTCAACGAAAGCGTCGAAAGATTCATCATCAACATGGTTTGACTGAGGAGCATGTGCGCTGGCATAAGACTGGTAAGACTAAAGCTGTAATAGAGGATGGAGTACACAAGGGCTTTAAGAAGATCATGGTTCTTTATATAAGATCTAAGAAAGGGTCCAAGCCCTATAAATCCAACTGGGTAATGCATCAATACCATCTAGGGACTGAAGAAGATGAGAAGGATGGCGAATATGTGGTTTCAAAAATTTTTTATCAACAGCAAAAGCAGACTGAGAAAAACGAGGAAAATCCAGTGCCTGAAGATTCTGACAATATGACATTGCGAACAAGTCCGAGGACTCCAAAACCAAATCCCCCCAATCCACCTCGCACAGGAAAATGTGTTGACTGTGATGATAATATTGATGAAACCGTACTGCAGTTATTCACCCAGGTGGGTAGCTATATATGATGGATAAGGTTGACTATGATGATTAATTTAACTGATGCCAATCATCATGTAGGAAAATAAAATGAAAAAGAGAAGACAAATCTGTTATTCTACCTCAGAAACAAGCATAAAGAATGCACTTGTACTTCAACTTCTATTTCTGTACATAATTTGATGGACACTTCTTGAAAAATCAGTGAACTTGTCTTGATTTTCTCTGAAGTTTGTTTAAGTACTAATGAGTAATGAGTATAGAAGTAATCAAACAGTTTACTCTCTATTTTCTGAACATGTCTACATTCTTTATTTCATTTCTAATATTTAATTTTTATGAACTAGGATGCCAAGTCTATTCCTGGAGAATCACATGCCCCACTATCTGATGTTCAGGATCAGGACAATCCAGGCGACCCTGCTTGGTTGGCTGGTGAATCACAGGCTGTGGAAAACAATGAATTTGATGGCTTGGATGACATCTTATTGTGCAAGGAGATCTTAGATTCTTCTGCTCTATTAAATGATTCTGGATTGGATTCTACCACTCTCAATGTCTTTGCTTGCAATGCAAACGAAATGGCTGGAAATGATAATGCATCTTACGGAACTTTTGTCCCGGATACCCTGGAATTGGATACTCCTCCAGATTTTGATCTTTCTGTAAGCATCCAATTATCCCTGGTCAGGCCACCTTTTAGTTAGAGTTTTCCATTTACTAACATGCTCTATGGTTCTCATTTTGCATGCAGAATTTAAATTTTTGTTCTCAACACAGTATCCTTGAGTGGATGGACAGGTTATGAGGTGTTTTTTGAAGCAAGTTCTTTTTTATACCGATGCTAATCGCTAAAGTCTTCCATTCAATTGCCTGAGTACTTGGGTAGTGCACCCCTTTCTCTCTTTCTTTCTTCAGTTGCAATGGTTTTTCTGCTCCTGGATGCTGCAAATATAGTGTATGAAGCTTAGGTTGTCATCATGTGATGCCTGCAAGCAGAAATAATGCTGGCTGTCTCTGGTTCCTGAACTAATACAACTTTTTTGTCATTATGAAGTTAAGCAAATAGCAGGAGCTGGAGTTTGGGCGTTCTTCATGTGGGTGATATTTGTGTGAAATTGTTTTTGGCGGTGTATTTGTTGCTTCTATGGCCAATCTAAACTTTGTTTTGACTCATTATGTCAAAGCCATGGAAGTGGTAGATAGATCTTTGGCGGTAAAATCCAAAATGATGTGTTAGATTCTAAACTATATGTACCAGATATGTGAGTGGTCCTATGTGAATATTATGAACATATTAGTAAAATAACTTTAGATGACATGGCACCAATTTCTTTTTCCACGATCTGCTACACTACTTTATGATCTGCACCAATTTCTGTAAGCAAGTAGTTTACAATGAAAGAATTGAGTAATTTGTTTGTTAAATTAACTAGTTTTATGTATTTTTCTTAAAAAATTTTAGGTTACATAGGAAATCTAAGACTGTTTGGATATTTAATAATGAGTGAAATGAAATGGAATTAGATGAAATAGAACAAAATTTTTATATTATTATTTGGATACTTAATGATAGAATAGAGAAAAGTTTTTATTCTATTGTTTAAAAATTACAATGGAAGTGGATGAAATATTAAGCATTATAATTATATTGTTCTTATATTACTTTTATTTCAAATATATTAAATTTTAATTATTTTTACTAAAAATAATTACTCTCATGTATTATTTAATGATGATTTCATTAATTAATATTTTTTCTCTTAAAAAATATTAATTGTTCAAACATAATATCACATGAGTAATACGTTAACATTCAAATACGTATTCATCTTATAGTAAAAAATGACGATATTGTTAAAGTTCAAAATGCTAATGTTTGAGTTTGACACAAGAATTTTACAATGTTGACAACAATACGATAGTATGTATACTAATGTTCTTACCTTTTTTTTTTCTATTAAATGAAAAGATTGAATTCATTTCACATATTATCTGTTATTTCTTTTTCTCTGTTACTTTTTTTTTTCTATTAAATGAAAAGATTGACGGCACTTGTGAGGACAAGTGAGCAACGACTGAACGAGAAGTCAAGAGTAAGGAGGCAGAAATCGTGATGAAGGAGGAAAGGAAATAACAATCATTCTCACACTTAGATTAGAGTTAAGGATAGATATGTAATTTAATAATTATATTAATAAAATAAAAAATGGTTTCATATTGCCCCAATTTGAAGGAAGAGAGGGGCGGGGAGGGAGTGAGAAAGAAAATTGAGAGTAAATGATGGAATGAGATAGAATGAGCTCCTTCACTTTCATTTATTTCATTTTATTTTATTTTAAAAAATTCAAACAATGACATTTCATATAATTCCATTCAATTTCATTTTATTTTGTTTTATTTTATTTTTTATCATCAATTCAAATATAACCTAAGATAGTAGCATAGTGTTATGAGGGGAAAATAAGCTAAAATACAGGCGAAACTGACAAATTGGATTTTATTGTGGAATTAAATAGTTCACAATAACTTAGTGTGTGTTAAATGAAGAGTCTTGAGTTCTACATTTTATTTGAAGTATTGCTATTTACACTAGTTTGCAAGCCACAAACTCAACATGAATTTAGTTTTAACTTCACTTTTATTTTATTATTTTATTTTATTTTATATTTTGTGGAGTGATAACAAGCGTTTAAGTAACAATATTTTTGTATTTCAAATGGAACAAAAAATTAAGTCAATTGATTGAGTAGATACATAAATTAAGCCAACGTGCAAATGTTTTATTGGTCAAGATTTTATTCCATTACCTAGGGGTTGCTAAACATGTTAATACCATATATGCACCACACACTACATAGCACAATAAAAATGTAACAAGTTATTTAGGATTTTAAAGCTAAGTTCCGACAAACATGAGTGTGAGAGGGAGGCAAGGATTTGGTGAATGCTTCAAGAGAATTTATTTTGGATGAAAACAGGATGTGCCATTCAAATGGTGAAGACTCAAGAGTATCAAGGGCTGATAGATACAGTTGGAGGAACATTGAGGATGAAGGAACTACCACACAAGTTAGAAGAGAAATGTAGTTAATAATGATATCACCCAAAAGTGAACACTAAAACAAGCAGAGTAGTCCAGTTAATACATGATTGTTCTGGACCAAGATCCAATACTAGGCTCAATAGGAAGCGACCCATTGTTGAGCATCCTGGACCATGATTTCCATTGATACAATCCAACTATCTAATGGCCAACCATTAAGAGGCAATTACTCCCAACAGATCTCACACAATTAGGAGTGATTGTAGGCCTGCAGATATGACCATAACTGTAACACCCCAAACTTTTTATTTATTAAATAGTAATTTTGATAGTTAACAGAATTTTACTGTTTAGTAATTTTTATGTACTGTAAAATTATTTTGAATATTCCATCTGTATATTTAATCGTTTTGTGTAATTTGTTCCATGTCAAGAAAATAATAATTTTCAGATCGGAAAAATTTACGTAATTTAATTTTTATTATTTAGTCTTAATTAATTTATGTAATTTGATTTGATATTTGTGAATTTTCTAATTTTTGTGATTTTGAAATTTTTACTGTTTGTGGGTCCCACAAGGTGTATGTGAGCCTAGGTGGCCATACATGAGTCCAGGTGGGTCTCGCAAAGTGAAAATTTTTTTACGTATAGAAAAATTTGTACTGTTTAGACGGAGACAAGGGATCTTACTAAACCTGAATTCGGAAATAGTTTTAGAAAAATTTCCTTTACTGTATTTTGTACTGAATTTAATTATCGAATGATAAAAATACAGTAAATATATTCTTTCATGAGGTTATAATAGATAAAAATAAAATTCTATACTATTAAGTCAATATTGGTGGTTTGGATATCCACCATCAATTTAATTATCATTGGAGATTTAATCTTGATTTAATCAACGTTGGAGATTTGATCTTAAAAGTAAATAGGATCAATTATAACCGTTGGATGGAAATTAAATCAAGGGTAGAGATTTAGTCTTATAAATGACTATGACCATTATCAACCATTAGATGTAAAATTAATCAATGGTGGAGATGGATCATTAATGACCATTGGATTTGGATTTAGATCAATGGTGGAGAATTAGTCATCAAAAATGACTACAACCATTTTAGACCCTTGGATGTAAAGTTTGAAGGTGTAATCTTGACCTTTCATTTTGGAGACACATTCAATGGTTAGGATTGCAAGCCAAAAATGATCCAATGGCTCAAATAAAGTCTTCCATCTATAACCTAAACCTAGTAACTATTTTTAATCCAAACCATTCTTTTAATCAATGGTTAGAATGACTTAAAGTGATGGTTATGAAATTTGTCACATTTGGAATGCATGAAGAGGGGGGGACGGTTTGGAGAAGCAAGGAAGAAGGGAGACAATTTTGTATAGGCTTTTTAGACCAAAGAAAAGGATGAAGACAATAACCAAGTGTCAAGACCATTTCCTATTGATCATTAATGATCATGTTTTTCAAACTTCACTTTACACTTCTCTCCAATGCATGCTACGGCAATATCACTTTGGAAGACCAAGAAAATTCATCTCTACACTTCATATTATCACTTCTTCACTTTTTCCACTTAAGCTTCAAGAACAAACCAAAGAAAACTCCATTCTCCCTCCCAAAAGAAGACCATTCGACCAAGCACTCTAATTCTCTCCTCCATCACTCTTTAATTTCACACAACCTAGTTTCTTGAATCTTTACCTTATTCTAAACAACTTTTATGTTGAAGACTTTCTCTAAATCTTCCATTTTGAAGGACTTTTACTAAGATCAAGTTCTAGAGTTTTTGTTGGTGAAGTGTAAGGAAACTTCATTTATTCTTTTCTTTTTCATGTTCTAAACCATGTTTGACCCATGGTTCTTCTTATTCAAGCTTGATATACTAATTTTCTTGTATTTGTTTCATGTTTAAGAACTTGTGTTGGTGGAGATCTTGTTCAAAACACAAAGCAACAAGTTTTTTTTTGGTAGTTCTTCAAGAGGTAAGAGGGAGATCCATCTCACCAACCAAGCATGGTGGTGAGAGATAGTTTTATATTTGGTGGATGGTGAATCCATGTGAGGTTTCATATCCATGGTCATGTAATAAGTTATGTGTGTTATGTGCTTTGATTATTTTTGCCTATGCTTGATATGCTTTGCATGATTTACTTGTGTATGCATGCTTAGTATGATTTTTATTTGTTTATATGGCATGCTTATAATATGCATGATGATATATGTTGAATATATTATGATGGATGTATGTTGAAATAAGCAAAATTTTGGCTCCAAAGGCCATGGAGGAGGTCACGGTTTTGAACTTCCAAGACTAAAGTTATTATTGAAAATTTTCAAGAACTATGGAGTTCATTTTTAGTCCTTGAACTAAAGTAAATTTCTGATAAGACATCAACCAATTTGGTGTTCACAAAATTATATTTTCATAAATAATAAAATTGAATGATTTAAGAAGTAAAGAAAATAAACAAAAGAGTTTTTTTTGTAAAAAGAATGCACACGATTTTTGGAGTTGAGTTTTCATGAATTTATTTTGTGTAGAAACAAGAATGAAATTTATTTAAGTTAGAAGAAAAATATTTCATGGTTCCAATGGCCATCTATAAGGTTTTGATAATTTAGAAAAATATTTTGATGTTATAAAATATAAGAATTTTCAAATAAGGATTTTTGAAAAGGGAATTAAAGTGTTATCAAGTGGAATTTTCATAAATAAAAGAAAAAGGGAGATTGAAGGTGTTGAACTTCAAATTATTTTAAAGAAAATTAATTTTTAGAAGTGATTTAGAAATATAAAGAAAACTTTTGTAACTTAAATTTACTAACGTAGAATTTATTTATTGGGTTTTAGAAAACGTTAGGAAATTTAAAATTAGAAACAAGTAATTAAATCAACTAAATGTGATTTTGTAAAATTAAATCAATAAAAAGTGATTTTGAGAAAATATATATTACGGAAAAGAATTTTTTTTGACTAAGAATAGGAAGAAAATAAAGTAAGAAATTATATTATTGTAAGAAAAGCCCAAAATAATATTTTAAAGTTAAGAAATATTTTATGAAGGGTAAAAACGGTGAAAAATGATTTATGTAACTCAAAAACGTAATTTTTAAATTACGTGATTTGAAAAATGTTAAAATATTTCTACGCAATTTTTAAAGCGTTTAAATATTTTACACGATCGAAATGTTGTAGAAAAATCGCTATGCGATTTAAAAATGAAAGAATATTTTTACGCGTTTTAGAATACAGTAAAAAATTATTACGCGATTTTTAAACGTAATAGAAATGTTACAAATCGTTATTTACGTAATAAAATATTATGTGACAGTAAAAACGTGACAAAAATATTTTTTGCGAATGAGAAAAATGCAATAATATAAGGTTGCTGTTAATTATACAGTAAATTTTACAGTTAAAAAATCAGTATGTGAATACTGTACAAGAAATTGAGCAATTTGCCTATAATTGGCATAAATCCATTTTACGAACGTAAAATAGTATTTGAACTTTGTATGAGAAATTATGTGATTTACCTTTGGTTGGTAATTGGTGCATTACACATACATTGAAAATGATCCGATGGACTGTATATGACTAATTGCCTAGGAGAAACGTACACCTCTTGAGTGGGTGCGATACGCGTAGTGTAGGTCACTTGTTGACCTTAGGGGCATCGGGGTGCGGGTTACTCGCAATGGGCAGTTGGTAGCTCTTTTGTACCGTGAGTTAGATTGATGCAACACACTGATGATCCGGACCGAGACACTATTCTTAATCAAGATCTGACAAAGATTGTCGTGTATGTGCTAGATGTGCAAGATATAATTATAGCACTTAGTCTGAAGCACGTGGTACCGGCAGATCTTTTCGATCAATTTCTCCAACTTGAGTATTAGCTCCATGGAGTAGGACATTGAGTCTATGTGTGCATGCATGAAACTGAGCATCTATATCTATATTATGGTGTTACTGTAATTATTTTGTGATTTAAACAGTGATAGTGGCATGATGGTAATTATTATTTTACACTATGATGATGGCATAATTGTGATCATGATATGATATTTTTGCATGATATGTTGTTTGTATTATCTCTGTGCTATCATGCTGGTATTGGCGTAGGTGATCTCACCTCTTTGTATGTATATCTGTATATTGTATTTATAATTGGGTGAAGACGTTGAGAAAGAAACGGTACAAGAAGGAGAAGAGGAACTACTTCTCACATCAGGGAACGTAGAATTCTGACAGTATGACGTCAAGAGCTAGTTTCTTTGGATATGTATGTCTACAATTTCACGGAGGAGCTGGAGAATGGATGACAAGTCCTGATGAGCGAGGACTTATTTACGAGGGGTACCTGACTGTTAGTATTAGTAGACTATTTCGTGGAGATCCATTTTTCTGTGTGACTATCTTTGTTCATGTTGAATTTCCTTTGCATATCAGGCGACATTAGGATACTAGAAATTATGTCCCAACGGAAATCAGCATAGTATCGTCAGCCCGGACACCTGTCCGTAGGGCTACTCGTCATAACGAATTCCTATCTGTTGAGGAACCCGAGGAGGACCCGTCTGAGGGGTCTTCTACTTAGTTAAACTTGGGCAAGTTTGAATTCTGATATAAACTATGTGTGTAATTATTTAAGTGTGTTTATTATTCCGAGACATGGTCTGTAATAAATAAGCTGACGACAAAGACTTGTGTAATATGTATATGATGTAAATTATGTGTGAGGTTGTTGTATAATAGTTTTATTTTCCGCTAAGTCTATTTTATTGTTATCCATGAAGAAAGAAAGAAAAAATTTACAACTCGTATTTTTATCACAACATCCCATTTTATGACTATTGAGGGTATTTTGGGTAATAAAGTAACATAAATGTGATACCCTACGGTGGGTGTTACAATAACTACTCACAATTCAAATGAGATTTTATCTAATCGTGCTTAACCACTAAGGAAACCTACTCTATAAATACAAGCTAAGTCACTCAGATATGAAACTAGTCCTAAACCTTCTTCTCCTAGTGCATAGCCTAACTTAAGCGTCAGAATGTCTTTGTAGGTACACCACCCCCTGCTCCACCATAGTTGTAACTACACCAAGGAGGAAAACACCACTACCAACCTACCAGAAACGCCTTTAGGTGACTCACTTGAAACTCATTCTGAACAATGACCATAGTTCATTATAAACCATTTGAAATTGTGACTTGAACATGTACTTGGTCAAAACAAAGTCATCAGGATCTGAAACCCAGTATGGCCTGTTTATTCCATTGCTAGCATGGCATGACTTCCTTTTTTGTTCTACTGGCATGGCATGACTTGAACATGTAATTGGGCCAAACAAAGTCATCAAGATAAGAAGCCTAGTAAAGCTTGTTTATTTAATTGCTAGCATGGAGCTCCATTTCATTACTCATTATTATTATTGTATATGTACACAACTCTTTCAGCCACAACTATCCTACTAGTCATATAATGGAAAATGTCAATTTTTTTAGTGGACTTGAGGTGTCAGACGCTGACTATCTTCTAAAGAAAACTAGACCGTACTAGAATAATTAAGCTTAAGCCCTAGTCTAAAACCATTATGTCATATAGCTAAATGGACCACATTGACCCGCTTTCTAATAGAAAACTTGACTCACCCCAAGTGGCAACCTAACCCATCCAAAATCAATAGCCAATACCCAAATACCTCAATCTGACCCAAGTCCTTTTACCCAACCTAACTGATATCCAACCCACTCCCAAATGTCAGCATCACCCCTTAAAATATCTGATAACAACTAGGACACGTGCCAACTTCCTTATGGAGAGTATTTTCTCCAATAGTAGCCTTTGAATCCTAAGATAATAGGCATTGTCCTCACGTCATGAATGGTTCTTTTATTTCTTTCTCTAACTTTTATCTCTCTAAATTCTCTCTATATTTGCCTTATTTTCCTCATACACTTAGTGACTTGAGCGTCAGAGTGTTTATAGGTACCCTTTACCCCAACGGAGTCAACCCACCTAAAAGCTCCATGGCGCGGCCAAGGCTAACCACCTTTCACCCTACCCATCAAGAGAAGGACCAGAACACTAATGCCATCTATAAGGGTATGGTAAAATAGTTTCCCACCCTTTCTATTGAAACTCCTCATAAAAAAGCTCCAACGATTTTTTTGTTACCCTAAAACCAACACCGAACACCCTCAACAACTCATGGCCCTCACCAAAAGTCAACCCACCATCAATAATGGATGAAATTCCGCCGCCACCACAAGTGTTAGCCATGAAAATGTCCAAAATAAGGATGATGTTATAGATAGAGAAGCCAACTTGACTAATGAGGAAGTAGCCTAAGTGATCCAAGAGCTCAGGCAGCACTTAGAGTAATTAGAGAATCAATACACTCGTCAGAAGTATAGGAGGGAAGAAAGGAGCAAGCGCGAGGAAGGAGACTCCACCTATCAAGAAGAATCCATATCAACATACCCAAGCTTGAGCAACCTCATACCACTATCACCACCACCGCTGCCACCACCATCACCACCACCTCTTGCCAACCCGAGCCATCCCTTCTCAAAGTTCATCATGTCTATCCTACTCTAGCCTAACTTTAGGCCCCCAACCATGTTGGATACATATGATGGCACTTTCAACTTAGCAATGTTGTTAGCAAGAGAGACTGACCTGATAAAATCCCAAGCTTTCCTAGGAACTCTGAGATGAGTTGTCCTACAATGGTTCTCCTCATTACTACCTTGATTTATCAATGAATTTTTTAAGCTAATAGGCCATTTTTTAGAAAACTTCACCACCAATTTGGCCCATCAAAAGACTTCCCAAAACCTTATTATGCATTTCAACCAAGGGCCACGTTGGCTCAACCTATTGTCCTTCCAGATTAGAGGTCTCAATCTTGTCGAGGAACTTCATACTATTATCTCTAGACTAAGAACTGGACCCTTTATGAATTTTCTCTTAAAAAGATACCCACAGAACTTTGACAAGCTACTAACCCGATCTACCAAGTACATCAATGTAGAGGATGCCACAAGGGTTAGAGAGGAAGCTGAGGTGTTAACCATGTAACATCCTCTCTAACCAATTAGTCTTAATCATGGTTATAAAAGTTTAGTGACCCTTGTATGAGTTACTGGTTAACTTTGGTAATCTTTTGAGTTAGTTGGGCTATATTGTTATAACATTGAATATAGCTCAGAATTGAGCATAAACTGCTTAGATGAGAAAAGTAAATATGGAGAATTTATGTCTAAGTCACAAATAAATAGAATGTGATGTGATTAATTTTGGATAATTAACTGAGTTTAGTATAGTATTTTTAATAACAGTGAGTGAGTTTTAAGGACTAAATTAAATAGACAGATATCTTAAAAAATTATGAGAATTTGTAAAAATATCAAGTAAAGAATGGAGAATTTTCTAGTAATAAGTACAAGTTAAGACAGATACCTAAAAGCCTATTAGCTTTATTCCTAAGGTTTAATTTAACTTGAGGAAGAGTAATATAGCTTAAGTGACAATTTTAGATATATGAAAAATTATGGAATGATGAAACTAGGATTAAGATAAATCCTAAGATTTTCTATAACACCTATGGGAGTTAGGAAACTTGATTGTGTAAGATCAAAGTATTTCTAAGAGATATAATGTATCCAGTAAAATATCTTAACCCATCTTTATCTCTCCACTGCCTTTCTCCTTTTTGCCTTCATCTTTGGCTTTTTTTTTCCACTCATTCTCTCATCTCACATTTTGGAGCAACAGAAAATAGAAGAAGAAAGAAAGGAAGAAAAGAAGAAAGAAAGGAAGAAAAGAAGAAAGAAAGGAAGAAAAGAAGAAGGAAAGGAAGAAGGAAGAGGAGGAAAGATCAAGGAAAAGTAAGAAGACTAAGCTTGAGCATCAACCACACAACTTGAGGTAGGGGTGTTTGTTTACTCAGCTCTTTCCTTTTCTGCATCCTCTTGATGCATGATGCATACTTGCTTGGATAGAAAATGGGTTTTTAGAGGTTTCTCAATGGTTTGAGTTAGGTGAACATGTTAGAAACTTGAGATATGATTTGTATTGAGTTGATACATGCGTGGTTATGGTTTTGAAACTTGTAAATATCCTTATAACCTCATGATTGTGAGTTTGGAAAATGAGCTTTTGATTATTTACTCGTTGTTCATAAATCCATGATTTATTAATTTGAGATTGTGTATGAGAGTTCCAACATGTTTAGAGACCATGTGTGAGGTTGAAAACCATCTAAGACCTATGTTTAGGGGTCAAGGTTTAGTTAGAAACTCAATGGAATAAGGTATGAAGACTTTGATGTTGGGCGATTAAGCGCCCAAAAGTTAGTTGCTTAATTGGCTAGCTCCATAATGGGAAACATGTTGGGCACCTAAACGCCCAAGAAGTGAGTGCCTAATCGTGCAAGGCCAGAACAGTCTGGAGCTGAGCGATTGATCACTAAGAAATTAGGCGACGAAGCACCCAATGACATAAAACCAGTAAAGTCTTGTTGTCATGGAGCGACTAATCACTGGAATGTTGAGTGATTATGTAATATCCTCTTAAATATGTTAGATTTGTATATAGTTACAGAGGTAGCATATTACTTACTTGACATGTATATTTAATTTTGTCATAAACTGAGTTAGTTTAGGCATTTTACTGTAACATAGAAAGTGAAAAGTAACCTAAAATGACTTAAACAATAGCATAAATTACTTAGATGGGGAAAATAAATATGGATAATTTATTTATAGGTCACAAATGAATGAAACAAGATGTAGTTAATCAGAGTTAGTTTAGTATTTTTAAGTACACTGGTTGAGTGTTGTAATACTGGATTGATGAGTTATAGATATGAAAAATTATGTAACTGATGAAATGAGTTTTTAGATGAATGTTAGGATTTATTCTAATGTCTATGAAAGTTAGAAAACTTGATTTGGTAAAATCTAAGTGTTCTTAATAGATAAAATGTTTCAGCAATATATCAAGTCACTTGCAACTCACCGTTCCAGCTGTTTCTTTTCTTTTGACTTTGTTAGTTATTCCTTTTTCTTTTCACACTTCAACTCATTCACTCTCTCACATTAACAACTACAGCAGCAGTAGAGTAGAAAAGGAGAGAAAAGTGCGAAGAGGAAAAGGAGGAATAAGAGGGAAGGAAGAGAAAAGTAAAAAGCAAAAAGTAAAGTTTGAAGTTCATCCTTGCTACAGGAGGTAAGGATGCTTGTTCTTAAGACTTTACTTTCTCCTATTTCTTCTTAATGCTTATGGAAGGCATGCTTGAATGAAATATGGGTTTGGAGAGGTTTCTCTATGGGTTTAGTTGAATGAACTAGTCATGAACCTAAGTTGTGGTTTGTGATGAGTAAACACATACATAGTTGGGAGTTAGATGCTTGTAACTTCCATACAACCCTTTTTCGTGAGTTTTGGATATGGGTTGATGTTTTGAATGGGGTGTAAGTCCCTCGTGCATTTGTGTATTTGTTTGTACTTGTTAGTTTTTCACTTGTAAATCTTTCTAAGTATATATGTATGTTGAGTTTGAGAGATATGGTGAAGGAAAGGCTGAGTTGCTCTATTTTATGCTGTAGAACACAACAAATAACTAGTTAAGAACCAAGCTAATCAATTATTTGTAGCTAGCAGAGGTAATTCATTTTCCAGATAACTGGTTAGCCAATTGGCTAATAGGTTATTTGCTTTGGCAGAGATCTATACCATGACAATAACCGGTTAGTAAGGAAGGTAAGCGATTATTGAGTGTTAGCAGGGAGTTCAACATAGCAATAACCAATTATGGGAAAGACACTAACCAGTTATTGAGCTCGACCAAAACATGATTTTAGAAGTCATAATAGGTTATTCCAAGCCATAACAGATTATTAGGATCCCATAACTGATTATGGACATTTCAAAAATTAGAATTTTGCTTGTCATAATCAACTTTTCAAGAGGGATAAGGGTTAGGGACTTAAGGAAATAGAGTTATTCATTCTTGGGCTTCATGTAAAGCTTGCTTAAGCTAGGTAATGAATACCCAGGATTAAATAGAGGCTCTTATGCATATCTTCAGTATGTATAGGAAATGTATAAACCTTGGAGCAACCAAAAGTGGTGGATTGCCTTGGGTAAGTGTCTAGCACTGTTAGCAACTTAGTGTTGTTTTAGATATCACTTGAGATGTGATGATGTGATATATTAAATGCAAGTAGACTAGGGTGGATTGGCAGTATTTTTCCTATGAATGTGACTTTACATGATATGCATTGTCATTTGGCTAGAAGGAAAAGAATCAGAAGTTCCTAAGGGAACAAGTCATTCCTGACCAAGAGCTAGGGTTACATGTAGTATGAGGTTGTAGTTTTTCCTCTCTACAATAGGTGAACATGAGAAACCAAAGTTCCTAGTAAAACATGCTTGGGCATCAAATGAGCTAAGTATGTAACTATAAATTAATGTATGTGTAACTTAGTTTATTTAGTTTTAAAAGTTAAACCTTGTAGAGAACTTAAACATATCTTACTCTTTAATTGTTAAGACTAGAACTTAAGCATATCTTACTCTTTAACTGTTAAGACTATGTTTATTATGTAATGTATAACTAGTTTTGGTTTACTCATATTGAGAATTATTGATTCTCACCCCACTGTGTTGCCATAAAAATTCAGGTGAAGGCTCTTCAAAGAAAAAGAAGAAAAGTGAAGCTAAAGGATTAGATTAGTTCTAGTTTTAATTGCTTTTATTACAAACCTTGTATCTATTTATACTTCTTTTGTAATGTAAAAGTGTTATGTAATACTTCATGCCCTTTTGAAAGACTATTGTTGTATATATATGTATGCATGTTTCCGCATTTCATAAGGCTCTCTATAATGACTCCAATGTGCATTATGGATATATTATCAGGTTATTACATATGTAGTGACATTGTAATGTTGTCTATCTTTGTAAATGTTACATATATCGAGATATTAGTATTAGGGCATTACAGATTAAGTGCCCAAGGATAGTTTGTTCCATGCTTTTCATTATGAAGAAATGGAGTTCTCTACTTGTTGGGATCTTTTAGATATGCTTTTTAGTATGAGTTAAGACTCTATTGGGGATATTTCATGAAAGAAAGAACCACATAGTATATGTGTAAAAGAATAAGCCTTTGTGCATCCAATGGCTGTGGATTGACATAGGTATGCTACTAATCATTGAAGAGTAGTAGTGTTGCACTTGATATCACTTGTGATGTGATGATATGGTACATGTTGAATGATATTTGCTCCATTGTTTATTGAGGTGGAGCTATGATGGTTTACTAGAAACATAAATTTGTTATAAAGTTGAGCCAGAATTGTATGTTTGCTAGATATTGCTCTTTCACTTGATTGAAGTGAAGCTAATGATGAGTGTTGTGTTGTGTATATGTGATTTGAATATAACACTACATAGTTTCACACACTTGCTATTCCTATGTATTGTAACCTTATATGATGTGCACAATCATTTGGCTAGAAAATTGTAGGTAATCGATCATAGGGACTAGTCCTAAATTCTCAGAGCGGAGGCTCTTAAGGCTAGGGTTATTAGTATGTTAAGGAGGTAACACATTCTCTCCCTACTCGATAGGTTAAGGAGGTAACACATTCACTCCCTATCAAAGAAAATACAAGGGAACCGGGTTCCTGGCAATATGCAAGTTTCATGACATTATACAAACATTATCACAACACATTTCATAATCATTACCTTAGGGCATATTTTAGGCATGAGCATGCACAAGCATTTGCATTTCAATAACAATTGTATGGGCAATTTTTTTTTTTTTATCTTTGAAAGGTTGATGATTATGGATATAGATTATGAATTGCTTTGTGAATATTACATAGAGAGAGTATGTTAATGTTCTAATGGTATTGAGTAGTGACACATTTACTTGTTACAATCATAATTTATTATTAATAAGTTTATTCATTGTGAATGGTTAATTATACAATAATTGAACCATAGTTTTGAATAATTGAACTTTCTACCTCGAGAAGAGAAAGGAACAATTTTTGGCTTTTGCCACCTTTTTACTTGTTTTTGAGTAACTTGTTTTTCCCTGAAGCAACTGGAGTTATCATGAAGCCAAATAGGTGTATATACAATTGAGAATTGTGAATTCTCACCCTGTTTGTTGTTTCCATGATAAATCCAAGTCAAGATTCTTCTAAGAAGAAAAAGCAGATAAACTAAAGTAGTTTTATTTACTTTTTTTTCTAATGCTTATATTTTGTAGTATTTGCATTGGGATGTATTAGTTCTTTTATTTTGTACTTAAGCCTTTTGAGGCCTAGTTTGTACATTATGATATATAAAGTTTACGTAGATATATTTTTCTTTCCCTCATGGTTCTTTATAATAACATGTATGGTTATTATGAATCTAGAATGTTTTTTTTAAGTTAGAAGTGACGTGACTAATACTATTTACTCATGTATATTCTGGATATACTGAGGTATTTGTATTAGGATATTACAAACCTTAAGGGTGGCATGACCGATTAGTCTAGACCGATCTAGAAGAAGACAAATAAGGATATGAAGGAACTTGATAGAAGAAACCAACCAAGAAATGGACCAACCAGCCCACTACAAAGATTCCATGACTATACTCCACTTTCAGCCCGACAAAGGGAAATCTTGAGAGAAATTTACAATACCAGCTTAATCCAATTACCACCTGCACTAGCCCATCAACCCCACTATATTGACCAAACCATCGGTGCGAATTTCACCATGCTTATAGGCATACCACGAATAACTGCATCGGCTTGAGGGATGTAATGGAAAACTTGGCCTGAAGAGGATTGTTGGATCAATACTTGAACAGGAGGAAGGATAGAAGCAATGATAGGAGAAACAATAGAAATAACAAAGGGTAGAATTGGACCAGAATGCAACAAACCAAAGACAAGAAACATCAACAAAATTAACAAGAAGACAATAGGTGATAATCCCTCAGGAAGGATCCAAAGGAGTAATAGATACAATATCGAGGGGGGGTTTGTTAGAGGAGGAGAGTCAGCCAACACAAGGAAAAGACATTTCAGGGTATGGATGGCCACCAAGATGACCCAATGGTCATTTCAATATTTTTAGTAGACTACAAAGTAAGAAGGGTATTAATCGATCAGGGAAACTCGACAGATATGATGTACATAAAAACATTTCAAAGGCTTAGAATCTTAGAAGAGCTAATAAATTCATTTGATGGTGATGCACACTTTTCTCAACCAAGTTCAAAAACTTGATGCGGGATTAATTGTTGCATTACGAACCCAAGTGCAGGTTGTCTCAAGTAATAATTTCTCGGTGAGTCCGAGGTCGATCCACAGGGAATTGATGAAGATTAATTATGGTAAGGTAAATATTTTGTTATTATGGTAAAAAATTTATTTACTTAGGTAAAAAGATCCACTCTTGGTAAATAAAGTAAAAGTAATATTAATTCCTTTTATAACTCAATTAGAATCCTCGCAACATGGAGGTTCCAATAGGAAAATACAACGTTAAAAGTCCATTAAAATAATATACGTAGTTATACTATGATTCTTTTAATTATTACTACCACTTGTAAATGGGTTAAAGCATTCACTGTGCCAAAATCTTGTCTACAATAAATCAAGAACTCCTCTTTACAAGGATGGAGTATTCCGTCTCATCACCCGGGATTTTAAATTATCGAATCAAAATATAATACGTATAAAGAATACTAGAAAAATAAATCATTAAAGCACAAGAGAGGAATAAATCTAACCTTATTTTATTACCAAGAGCTTCACACTTTAACCCAAGTAGACTGAAAAATTATTTATACATAGACTAAAAGAGAGAAAAAGAGAAAGAAAGGAAATTGGAGGGAGGAGGAAATTCCTCAGAATTTTCCCTCCTCGAATATGTCTTTCCTGAATGTGCAATTGCCTATTTATAGGCAAATTCATGTTATTGTGCAATGCATAGTAACATGAATAGTAAAACTTAATTGTTAAGTTTTCCTACGAAATCAATGATGTTTTATTTTTTTTTTCTTTTTTTCAAATAATAATTGTGTAAATGCACAGCCGTGCGTCCAGTCATTTTTTCATTTTTGAGAGAAGTGATCTTCATGAAAGTTGTAGGCCTGGATATTTGCTTTAAAATAGCTTTGGTTTGAGTCCAAAATCATGTTTAGAATTCAAGATATGGTCCAATTACTACACACTATTTAGGCTCGATTTCAGCTCCTCTATTCTGACTTCAAAGCCCAATATCACCTATTAGACCTCAGAATTTGGAAAAGTGTTCAACATGAAAGTTGTAGAGAATTGTCTTAGCTTTCCTACAAGACCAAAATCACATAATCAAATATTTGCGACTCAAGTTATAGTTAGTTTACTGAACATTACCAAAGAGATAATTACGACTAATTTATGCAATAATTTATTTAATGATCTAATAAGGTCCAATATCATAAAATGTGTCAAAACCAACTTAATTAAGCTTAATTGAACCTTAAGAAGCCTAGTGAGAGGATTATAAAATGTATAAAATACAGTATTATCAAATTCCCTCACACTTGACTTTTGCACTCTTAGGCAAAACACAAAAGATAAAAACTAAAGAAAAATGACACAAACTCAAAAATTAAAAACTCCAAAGGATTCAATGACTTAAGAAGAGCAACTAGACATTCAAGGATCAGAACATTCATGAGGTAACATGTCTTCACATCTTAAACCAATAAGTAAGGAAACTTCAGTTGAAAAGAATGAATCATGAATGATATATCATCACAGAATTTACTCTCAATCTCTCCAATGTTTAAAAGGGTTAGTATTTCACTCTATTCAACTCATGAATAATTGCACTACTATAAGCTTGCTTATCTTCTAATTCTCCACCACTCAAAAACAATATATATACACAAATCATGAGGACTTTATTCAAGGTTAAAATGGGGTTAAGATAAAGGTAGAAGTAATATAGATAAGACAAGTTAAATACCAAAGAGAATAAAAGAGCATTATGTTACAATTAGAGTGGAGAAGATGTTTGAGAACATTCAGTCTAACTTTCGTAAGATTTTCTTAATTCCTTCTTTGTTTGTTTTTTCTTATAAAGGGCATTGACCAATATTTGATTAATGTTTTGTTAAAGATCAATTGGTAGGTTGAATTCATTGTTAGATTTGAACATTCTCCTTCTATTCCTATTATTTTCAAGAATTCGCTGGCCAGCTCTTTTTTTTTTACCGATCTACACATGTACCCCCACACTTGTTCAAGAACTCATCTAATAACAAAGTCAATGCTCTCTTATTCCTTAAGGCTGGGTTAGAACATGATTTTTCATTTAAGGCACGTAATGAGTTAGAAATAAAGAATAGTTAAATATGCTCAAAGGGGTTAAGCAAAGAAAATATGCAATGTTGGTTATTTGGTCAAAGTAGTTAATTCAAGAAAAATTGCCTCAATCATTTTTATGTATGCATGTGAAAATGTAGCCTAAAAAAGAATCAAAGCAAGTTCTAGAGTAACAATTTCATGAGTGAAAAAAAATCACATAAAAAGAAGAGAATGGTACTGATGTTCAATCCATTCATCGATAGGCTCAAAATCTCATAAGCCTTATATTCATCATTCTCAGTCCACAAAAATTTCAACATCCATAACCAAACATGTGATATTTAAGAAAGAAGACAATTAACTCAATCATGCAAATTTCCCTGAATCCATTTGCTACTTCTACACAAACAAGGTATCTACCCCAATCTAGATACGTCTCAAGAGTAAAATTACATCCACAGCAAAATTTACTCCTTACTCTGCCATCCTTAATTGGTTTAGGTTAGAAAATTGATGACAAACATATAAACACATTAAAAAACACACTTCCTAATTTTTTTTTCAAACAATTTTTTTTGAAATAATTTTTTTTACACAATTATTCACACTATCCTTCCCCCCAACTAGATCACAACATTGTCCTCAATGTTAAAATAAAATAGATAGGTAAAGGAAAGAAGATAGTACCTGTTATTGCAATTACTGAAAAGAGCAACCTCACACAAATATAAACAGAAACAAAATACGACCAAAGATTGAAATTATTTAAACAGATGAAGTGTCTTGATTGGCTTCCTTTTCTTTTGGCTTCTCGCAACATTTCCTTCGGACCACTTCTTGCTCTTTTTTTTAAAATCTATATAAGAAAATATATACATGTAGTTGTGATTGTGGCTCATATCTTCCTCTGGTTTTACGTCCAGTAACGGCTTAAACGCCTTCTATGGGTCGAGGATAAGCTTCCCATCCAATTTTCTTATAAATTGACAAATAGAGTCTTTTTGAGTCAGATTCCCAAGACTTTTTTTAATATATATATATATATATACAAGTAGACAGTATAAACCTGTCATGATAAAAAAAATATATATTAAAAAGTACGCGGTATAAACCTGCCATAAAAAAATATTAAAAAGTAGGCGGTATAAACTTGCCATTAAATAGTAACAAAGGTGTGGAATAAACCAACCACCAAAGAAAAATTAAAAATGGTGTGGTAGAAACCAACTACCAAATAAGACTTAAAAATGGTGTGTTAAAAACCAATCACCAAAAATAAAAATAAAAATAAAATAAAGGTGTGGTATTAAACTAACCACTAAATAAAAACAACAACAAATGTGTGATATGAACCAACCACCAAATAAATTAAAAAAATAACATACAGAAAATAAAATGTGAAAATTAAATTACAGAAAAGTAAAAGGGAGAGTTTCTCCCATTGTTAGTATGTACAAAAAAAAGGGAGAGTTACCCCCACTAATTTAATATGTACAAAAAATAAAAGGGAGAGTTTTCTCAACTGAGTTAGTATATACAAAAAAATAAAAGGGAGAGGTTCTCCCACTAAATTAGTGCGTAAAATAAAAGAGAGAGTTTTTTCCACTGTTAATATTTACGAAAATTAAAAGGGAGAATTACCCACACTTTACATAAATTAAAAGGAAGAAGTACCCCCACAAAGTAAGTACGTAAAAAAAATAAAATAGAGAGATTCTCCCACTAGTTAGTATTTACAGAAAGTAAAAGGGAGAGTTTCTCCCACTGTATAGAAAATAAAAGTCTTAACTTTATTATTATTATTATTATTATTATTATTATTATTATTTTCGTTTATTATTATTATTTTATTATTTTATTATTTTATTATTATTATTTATTTATTTATTTATTTTTTTTGGTTTTGGTGGTCACGGTGTGACCACTTTTTTTTTTCAATTTTCAAGGGGGACAATCTTGTCCCCCATTATTAAATTTTTTTTGGGACCTTTATGTTTCTTTTTCATTTTTTTTTTTTATATATGAACTTTTTTTTTTACTTTTTTACTATTCACACTATTCACACATATTTTTTTATTATAATTTTTATATTATTATTATATAAACTTTTTTTTATTTTTTTACTATTTATACTATTCACATATTATTTACCCTATTCATACTATTCACACTATTCACCCATTTTTTTACTATTCATACTATTCACATTACTATTCACACACTATTTATATACTATTCACATACTATTCACTTTTTATTATGTACAAAAATATTTACACCAGAAATTTATTCCTCAAATCAACTCCCCGACAACGGCGCCAAAAAACTTGATGCACACTTTTCTCAACCAAGTTCAAAAACTTGATGCGGGATTAATTATTGCATTGCGAACCCAAGTGCAGGTTGTCTCAAGTAATAAATTTCTCAGTGAGTCCGAGGTCGATCCACAGGGAATTGATGAAGATTAATTATGGTAAGGTAAATATTTTGTTATTATGGTAAAAAATTTATTTACTTAGGTAAAAAGATCCACTCTTGGTAAATAAAGTAAAAGTAAGATTAATTCCTTTTATAACTCAATTAGAATCCTCACAACATGGAGGTTCCAAAAGAAAAATACAACGTTAAAAGTCCATTAAAACAATATATGTAGTTATACTATGATTCCTTTAATTATTACTACCACTTGTAAATGGGTTAAAGCATTCACTGTGCCAAAATCTTGTCTACAATAAATCAAGAACTCCTCTTTACAAGGATGGAGTATTCCCGTCTGTCACCCGGGATTTTAAATTATCAGAATCAAAATATAATACGTATAAAGAATACTAGAAAAATAAATCATTAAAGCACAAGAGAGGAATAAATCTAACCTTATTTTATTACCAAGAGCTTCACACTTTAACCCAAGTAGACTGAAAAATTATTTATACATAGACTAAAAGAGAGAAAAAGAGAAAGAAAGGAAATTGGAGGGAGGAGGAAATTCCTCAGAATTTTCCCTCCCTGAATATGTCTCTCCTGAATGTGCAATTGCCTATTTATAGGCAAATTCATGTTATTGTACAATGCATAGTAACATGAATAGTAAAACTTAATTGTTAAGTTTTCCTACGTAATCAATGGCGTTTTATTATTTTTTTTCTTTTTTTAAATAATAATTGAGTAAATGCACAGCCGTGTGTCCAGTCATTTTTTCATTTTTGAGAGAAGTGGTCTTCATGAAAGTTGTAGGCCTGGATATTTTCTTTAAAATAGCTTTAGTTTGAGTCCAAAATCATGCCTAGAATTCAAGATATGGCCTAATTACTGCACACTATTTAGGCTCGATTTCAGCTCCTCTATTTTGACTTCAAAGCCCAATATCATCTATTAGATCTCAGAATTTGAAAAAGTGTTCAACATGAAAGTTGTAGAGAATTGTCTTAGCTTTGCTACAAGACCAAAATCACATCAATCAAATATTTGCAGCTAAAGTTATAGTCAGTTTACTGAACACTACCAAAGAGATAATTACGGCTAATTTATGCAATAATTTATTTAATGATCTAATAAGGTCCAATATAATAAAATGTGTCAAAATCAACTTAATTAAGCTTAATTGAACCTTAAGAAGCCTAGTGAGAGGATTATAAAATGTATAATATCTAGTGTTATCAAATTCCCTCACACTTGACTTTTGCACTCTTAGGCAAAACACAAAAGATAAAAACTAAAGAAAAACGACACAAACTCAAAAATTAAAAACTCCAAAGGATTCAATGACTTAAGAAGAGCAATTAGACATTCAAGGATCAAAACATTCATGAGGTAACATGTCTTCACATCTTAAACCAACAAGTAAGGAAACTTCAGTTGAAAAGAATAAATCAAGAATGATAAATCATCACAGAATTTACTCTCAATCTCTCCAATGTTTAAAAGGGTTAGTATTTCACTCTATTCAACTCATGAATAATTGCACTACTATAAGCTTGCTTATCTTCTAATTCTCCACCACTCAAAAACAACATATATACACAAATCATGAGGACTTTATTCAAGGTTATAATGGGGTTAAGATAAAGGTGGAAGTAATATAGATAAGACAAGTTAAATACCAAAGAGAATAAAAGAGCATTATGTTACAGTTAGAGTGGAGAAGATGTTTGACAACATTCAGTCTAACTTTCATAAGATTTTCTTAATTCCTTCTCTGTTTGTTTTTTCTTATAAAGGGCATTGACCAATATTTGATTAATGTTTTGTTAAAGATCAATTGGTAGGTTGAATTCATTGTTAGGTTTGAACATTCTCCTTCTATTCCTATTATTTTCAAGAATTCGCTGGCCAGCTCTTTTTTTTTTTTTACCGATCTGCACATGTACCCCCACACTTGTTCAAGAACTCATCTAATAACAAAGTCAATGCTCTCTTATTCCTTAAGGCTGGGTTAGAACATGATTTTTCATTTAAGGCACGTAATGAGTTAGAAATAAAGAATAGTCAAATATGCTCAAAGGGGTTAAGCAAAGGAAAATATGCAATGTTGGTTATTTGGTCAAAGTAGTTAATTCAAGAAAAATTGCCTCAATCATTTTTATGTATGCATGTGAAAATGTAGCCTAAAAAAGAATCAAAGCAAGTTCTAGAGTAACAATTTCATGAGTGAAAAAAAATAACATAAAAAGAAGAGAATGGTACAGATGTTCAATCCATTCATCGATAGGCTCAAAATCTCACAAGCCTTATATTCATCATTCTCAGTCCACAAAAATTTCAACATCCATAACCAAACATGTGATATTTAATAAAGAAGACAATTAACTCAATCATGCAAATTTCCCTGAATCCATTTGCTACTTCTACACAAACAAGGTATCTACCCCAATCTAGATACGTCTCAAGAGTAAAATTACATCCACAGCAAAATTTACTCCTTACTCTGCCATCCTTAATTGGTTTAGGTTAGAAAATTGATGACAAACATATAAACACATTAAAAAACACACTTCCTAATTTTTTTTTCAAACAATTTTTTTTGAAATAATTTTTTTTACACAATTATTCACACTATCCTTCCCCCCAACTAGATCACAACATTGTCCTCAATGTTAAAATAAAATAGATAGGTAAAGGAAAGAAGATAGTACCTGTTATTGCAATTACTGAAAAGAGCAACCTCACACAAATATAAACAGAAACAAAATACGACCAAAGATTGAAATTATTTAAACAGATGAAGTGTCTTGACTGGCTTCCTTTTCTTTTGGCTTCTCGCAACATTTCCTTCGGACCACTTCTTGCTCTTTTTTTTTTTAAATCTATATAAGAAAATATATACATGTAGTTGTGATTGTGGCTCATATCTTCCTCTGGTTTTACGTCCAGTAACGGCTTAAACGCCTTCTATGGGTCGAGGATAAGCTTCCCATCCAATTTTCTTATAAATTGACAAATAGAGTCTTTTTGAGTCAAATTCCCAAGACTTTTTTTAATATATATATATATACAAGTAGACAGTATAAACCTGCCATGATAAAAAATATATATATATTAAAAAGTAGGCGGTATAAACCTGCCATAAAAAAATATTAAAAAGTAGGCGGTATAAACCTGCCATTAAATATTAACAAAGGTGTGGAATAAATCAACTACCATAGAAAAATTAAAAATGGTGTGGTAGAAACCAACCACCAAATAAGACTTAAAAATGGTGTGGTAAAAACCAATCACCAAAAATAAAAATAAAAATAAAATAAAAGTGTGGTATTAAACTAACCACTAAATAAAAAAAAACAACAAATGTGTGATATGAACCAACCACCAAATAAAATAAAAAAATAACATACGAGAAAATAAAATGTGAAAAGTAAATTACAGAAAAGTAAAAGGGAGAGTTTCTCCCACTGTTAGTATGTACAAAAAAAGAGAGAGTTACCCCCACTAATTTAATATGTACAAAAAATAAAAGGGACAGTTTTCTCAACTGAGTTAGTATATACAAAAAAATAAAAGGGAGAGGTTCTCCTACTAAATTAGTGTGTAAAATAAAAGAGAGTTTCTCCCACTGTTAATATTTACAAAAATTAAAAGGGAGAATTACCCACACTGTATGTAAAATTAAAAGGAAGAAGTACCCCACAAAGTAAGTATGTAAAAAAATAAAATAGAGAGATTCTCCTACTAGTTAGTATTTACTGAGAAAGTAAAAGGAGAGTTTCCCCACTGTCTGAAAAAATAAAAGTCTTAACTTTATTATTATTATTATTTTCATTTTTTATTATTATTTCATTATCTTATTATTATTATTATTTATTTATTTATTTTTTATTTTTTATTTTTTTTTTGTTTTGGTGGTCACGGTGTGACCACTTTTTTTTTTTCAATTTTCAAGGGGGACAATCTTGTCCCCTATTATTAAATTTTTTTTTTTGGGACCTTTTTGTTTTTTTTTTCATTTTTTTCTTTTATATATAAACTTTTTTTTACTTTTTTACTATTTACACTATTCACACTTCTTTTATTATTATTATTTTTATATTATTATTATATAAACTTTTTTTTACATTTTTACTATTTATACTATTCACATATCATTTACCCTATTCATACTATTCATACTATTCACCCATTTTTTTACTATTTATACTATTCATGTTACTATTTACACACTATTTATATACTATTCACACACTATTCACATACTATTCACTTTTTATTATGTACTAAAATATTTACACCAGAAATTTATTCCTCAAATCAACTCCCCGACAACGGCGCCAAAAAACTTGATGCACACTTTTCTCAACCAAGTTCAAAAACTTGATGCGGGATTAATTATTGCATTGCTAACCCAAGTGCAGGTTGTCTCAAGTAATAAATTTCTCGGTGAGCCCGAGGTCGATCCACAGGGAATTGATGAAGATTAATTATGGTAAGGTAAATATTTTGTTATTATGATAAAAAATTTATTTACTTAGGTAAAAAGATCCACTCTTGGTAAATAAAGTAAAAGTAAGATTAATTTCTTTTATAACTCAATTAGAATCCTCGCAACATGGAGGTTCTAATAGGAAAATACAACGTTAAAAATCCATTAAAATAATATACGTAGTTATACTATGATTCTTTTAATTATTACTACCACTTGTAAATGGGTTAAAGCATTCACTGTGCCAAAATCTTGTCTACAATAAATCAAGAACTCCTCTTTACAAGGATGGAGTATTCCCGTTTGTCACCCGGGATTTTAAATTATCAGAATCAAAATATAATACGTATAAAGAATACTAGAAAAATAAATTATTAAAGCACAAGAGAGAAATAAATCTAACCTTATTTTATTACCAAGAGCTTCACACTTTAACCCAAGTAGACTGAAAAATTATTTATACATAGACTAAAAGAGAGAAAAAGAGAAAGAAAGGAAATTGGAGGGAGGAGGAAATTCCTCAGAATTTTCCCTCCTCGAATATGTCTCTCCTGAATGTGCAATTGCCTATTTATAGGCAAATTCATGTTATTGTGCAATGCATAGTAACATGAATAGTAAAACTTAATTGTTAAGTTTTCCTACGTAATCAATGATGTTTTATTATTATTTTTTTTCTTTTTTTAAATAATAATTGTGTAAATGCACAGCCGTGCGTCCAGTCATTTTTTCATTTTTGAGAGAAGTGATCTTCATGAAAGTTGTAGGCCTGGATATTTGCTTTAAAATAGCTTTGGTTTGAGTCCAAAATCATGCTTAGAACTCAAGATATGGTCCAATTACTGCACACTGTTTAGGCCCAATTTCAGCTCCTCTATTCTGACTTCAAAGCCCAATATCACCTATTAGACCTCAGAATTTGGAAAAGTGTTCAACATGAAAGTTGTAGAGAATTGTCTTTGCTTTCCTACAAGACCAAAATTACATCAATCAGATATTTGTAACTCAAGTTATAGTCAGTTTACTGAACATTGCCAAAGAGATAATTATGGCTAATTTATGCAATAATTTATTTAATGATCCAATAAGGTCCAATATCATAAAATGTGTCAAAACCAACTTAATTAAGTTTAATTGAACCTTAAGAAGCCTAGTGAGAGGATTATAAAATGTATAAAATACAGTGTTATTAGATGGTAACCTGATTAGTTTCTTGGGGAAAGAAGTGGAGGTTGTTGGGTATGTTGAGTTATGGACAACCTTTGTAGGGAAAGACGAAGTCTTAAAGAAGGGAATTAGTATCAAGTACATGATCATAAATAGCTAAGCATAGCTAAGCATCATACAACACAATCATTGGCTGACCTTCACTCAACAAACTTAGAGCAGTGGTCTTAACCCCTCACTTGACAATTGAGTTCCCAATAAATGAATAGATAGTAGGGGTCATTCATGCTAACCAGGTTGAAGCTTAACATTGCTACAATGATACACTAAAATCAAAAGGCCCGACATACAGACCTAGCAACCCTGAGAAAAGAAGCCTGAATTGTGATTCTCACAGAGTTTGTATGGCAAAATTAGACCTAAGACAGGAATTCTACTAGACAAGACCAAAGTTAGAAGGCAAATTGAGGCCAGTTTAGTTAGGCACAAAACTAGACCAAATAGTTAAGGAAGACGCTAATCTCATGACTGAGCAAACTGATTGATTGATAAAACTGCTACACGACAATGCTAACCTCTTTACTTGGGAGTCAAAGGACATGCCTAAAATAAAACCAAAATTCATGTTCCATAAACTCGCCATAAATCCAAAGATGAAACTTATTGCTTAGAAAAAAATAAATACTCAATGAAGAAGAAAGAAGGGCAATGGCAAATGAGGTTAGATGCCTATCTGAAGTAGGATTTATAAGGGAGATAAAGTACACCAAATGGCTCTCAAATGTGGTCATGGTAAAGAAGTCAAATGGAAAGTGGAGGATGTACGTTGACTTCACCAATCTGAACAAAGCATGCCCAACAGACTCATATCTACTGCTAAGCATTGATAATATAGTGGACGGAGCATCCAGATATCAATATTTGAGTTTCATGGATGCTTATTTAGGATACATCCTATGCTAAACTAAGGATGAGTTAAATCCAATGCTAGGCTAAGGATGAGTTAAATCCTATGCTAGGCTAAAGATGAATTAAATCATATGCTAAGCTAAAGATGAGTTAAATCCTATGCAAGGCTATGAATGAGTTAAACCTTATGTCAGGCGAAGGATGAGTATAATAAGTTGTGAGTTATAATTTCTAAATGTACCTTTGTGTATATATATTAGTGCCATGAGATATATGTGTTATTATTAAAAAAATTTATGTTCTCACCCTTTTTATGTTTCATGGTTAGTAGGACTAGACCCTTTAGAGGGGACCAAGAAGAAGAAAAAGAAAAAAATAGATAGGTTTAGTTTTATATTTTTTATAGCAATTCTTGTAAAGTTTAGTTTTTTTTAGTTATTCCTTGTTATTGATAGCAACAAATTTTATTCATTTAATAATCCTCTTATTGGGCTTCTTAAGGTTCAATTAGGCTTAATTAAGTTAGTTTTATTACATTTTATGATATTGGGCCTAATTGGATCATTGAATGAATTATTGCATGAATTGACCTTAACTTGTCTATTTGGCAGTGTTCAGTAAATTAGCTATAATCTGAGTTTCAAATATTTGATTGATGTGATTCTAGTCTTGTAGGAAATCTAAGACAATTATTTACAAGTTTCGTGAAGACCTCAAGAGATAAATCACATGTTTGGATAATTTAAATTGGAGTTGTAGCAAGAACTAGAGTGCTGATCCTGACAGCTTGACCTTTGCATACTCATCAGCCTATTTCTTGCGCTATAGGAGTTCAATTGAGACCAAACTAAACCCAAATGAAATATAAGATACAAATCTACAACTTTTATGAAGAACACAAGAGTCAGATCAGATGTATAGTAGGTCATATTAGGTTTAGAATTCAGAACAGAGGTGCTATTACTGGAACCCAAACACTGTGCAAAGATTGGGCTATATCTTGGGCTGTAGGGGTCAGATTGTGATGAAACTAGTGGTATTGAAAAGCTTAGATAAAACCCTTAAACTTTCATGAGACCACTTATGCAATAGGTGACATTATAATAGAGTTATGGTCATGTGAAGACAGCTGAATTGGTTGAGTGGGGAGACAAGCATGACAATAATCCACCCACTCATTAACAACACTATTGTCGTGTTCCACTCATCCACCCACTCATTAAACAATTCCCATGTCATTTTGTACCCTTCATGCTCTATAAAAAGCACCATGGGCTGCTCATTAGAAGTATATTGGTTTAGAGATTAAGATCATGTTCTTGTATAATTTGTTTCTTTTGTTGTAGTTTTCTTTTGCTCTAAATAGAAGTTATGTTCATTTTCTTCTTCTTCTTCTCTCTTTCTTTCTTCTTATTTATGAGTAATTAATTTTCATTTTGCTTGGGTGAAATGGTGAAGCTTTTTAGTAATGAAATAAGGTTAGATTAATCTTTTTCTTGTGCTTGAATGATATATTATCAAGTGATCATTATATGTGTTGTATTTTATTTTCAATCAATTTAGAAACCCTCTTTGTAAAGTGTAGATCTTGATTTATTGTAGACAAAAGATTGACACAATGAATGCTTGAACCCATTTACAAGTGTTGGCGTTAGTAATTAAAGGAACCATAATATAACTACATATATAATCTTAAATGAACTTTGAATGTTGTATTTTTTATTGGAACCTTCGTTGTGCGTGAATTTTAATTGACTTATAAAAATAATTAATTTTATTTTTAATTTACTTACCAAGAGTGGATCTCCTAGCCCAAGCAAACTCTTTTTGTTTGTGAACAATGTTATCACCTTTATTGTTGTAACAAATCTTTTTCTTACCTTAACGATTTTTCTTCATTAATTCTCTGTGGATTGACCTTGGACTCCCAAAAATTTATTACTTGAGACAACATGCACTTGAGTTTACAACATATCGATTCTATATCAAGTTTTTAGCACCGTTGCCATGGACTTGATTTGAAGAACAAGTTTATTGAGGTTTTCTTTCTTTAAGTAAACTTCACCATCTAGTATATTCTTTCCCTACTCTTTTAATTTTTTATTTGTTAATTTTTTTTACCATGGCAGGTTTACCGCCTACTTGTTAATATATATATTTTTTATTATGGAAGGTTGAGCTCTGTATATATATTTTTTTCCTATTTTAAGTCACTTATTTATGCTTAGTTAGTATCGTGATTCAAATTTTAGTCGTTTAGTTAAAACTAATCCTGGTGTTTTATATATTGATTTATTTGAATCACAACCACATATATTAAACACAAAAAAAATACACAAAAAAATATAGAGTCTTGAGAGGTTCAAAAGCAGAGAGGGGATGAACCCTAGGAAATGAGGAGAAGCTGTCATGGAGCCGTCATGGAGCTCTCATGGAGTTGGAGATCAAATCACTATTAAAGGTGCTTTGGTTTCTTCTCTATAGTTCTATCATGATGAATTCTCTTTCCTCTTCCTATCTCTTATTCTCTTTTGTCATGTGTAGCTAAATTCGTGTGTTTCTAGGGTGAAGATGTAACTTGATTCAATCGATATGTATTAAGATTAGAATTTTAATTAATTTCTTTTTTATTCAATTTAAGTGCTTATTATGATTCTTAATGTTTTTATGAATTGGCTAATCATAAATTGATCTAGTGAGATGTGTGTAGAATCAAGAGGTTTGTATATGACTTAGACCATAAATAATAAGTGTCATGATATATAATAATTTAGCAATAGAGGTTATAGGTTGTGTGGGAGAATTGTGATATTTTTCATAAGAATCCATAGAGTAAAGGTCATGCCTTTAAGAGTTAGGGTTTAGATCAAGGAATTGACTAGGCTTTGATAATTAAAGAGAACTAACTCGCCAAGGAATTGAGTTTTAATTAATTAAAGGATTCTTCACATCAATTGAATAATTAGAAATTAATTAGAATGAAGGTCCCAAAGCTATTCTATTGTCTATGATAGATTGTGAATTAAGTGAAGTCAAATCTCTAGTGTTTTAATTTCATGTGTTTACATCCTTAATGTGTTTTGCATTCATATGCTTTGTTCTCTCTTTTCCCTCTTAATTTCGTGCGTTCTGGTGTGTTTTTATTTTTTTTTTGTGTCTTTAATTATTTTGAATCATTTTTAATTATTGGTTGCCTAGATAGTATTTATATTAGATAAGTGGTACTTGGTAAATTAATTCCTTGTGAGAACGATACTCTTTTCACTACTTTATTACTTTTACGATTTAGTGCACTTGCCAATTTTTACAACAAGATTTTGCCAAACCTAAGTTGATATGGTGGATTTTGTTGCTTCAAAAATTCAACATCATAATAAAAGATAAGAAAGGAACTAAAAATGTTGTTGTAGATCATTTGTCCAGACTTATAACAGGCTCACATTTTGATATCACACCTATCAATGATTCTTTTCTCGATGAATTTTTATTTTTTGTCAATTCTGTGGTTTGGTTTGCTAACATAATCAATTTTCTTGCAACAGGAAAGATGCCACCTTAATTGTCCTGACCAAATCATTACGAGATGTATGCCCAACAGTGAGGTAGGTAATGTCATTAAATTTTATCACTCAGGAGCATGTGGATGTCACTTTTATTTAAAGAAAACAATAGCAAAAATCTTGCAGTGTGGATTTTATTAGCCCACTTTATTTAAAGACAGCTATACATTTTGAAAAAGTTATGAAAACTATCAAAAATAGGGTTTCATTTCTAAGCGAAACATGATGCCTTTGAACTCTATCCTTGTCATTGAAATTTTTTATTGTTGAGGAATTGAGAAATGATGCATATGAAAACTCAAAGATTTATAAAGTTAGAACAAAAACTTTTCATGACGAATCAATTTTGAGGAAATCTTTGAAATTAGTCAAAAAGTTCTGCTTTATAATTCTCGTCTTCACAGATTCCTTGAAAAATTGAGATATAGGTGGATTGGCTCTTTTGTTGTCAAATATGTGTATCCTCATAGGACCATAGACATTGAGAATCCTAGGAATGATATTGTGTTTAAGGTTAATGGACAAAGACTCAAACCATTTCTGGAAACCCAAGTTGTTGAGGTAGAATCTATTTCCCTTTCTAATCCATGTTATGAGAAGAATTTATTTTAATTTTGTTACTTTCTTTTTGCAATTTTTTGTGACCCCAGTTAAGTAGCGGATAATGGTACTCCGTGACTTTCAAGTCAGTTTATTTTTCAGTTTCCCAGAATAACTGATTCCTTTTCCTTTAAAATAGATGTCATTCTCTCGAATTTAAGAAAACATTTTCCTTCTTTTCCTCAAAATGCTCTAACAAAAATATACAAAGCTAGGTGTGAAAGATTGAGAATGTTAATGCATAAGGGCATCCCGGAAGTTATACATTGGATAATCGAAGCAAATGTCTGTTTAGCAGGTGCATCCTCAAATTCATTTGCCTTATACATGTCGGGTCTCAGTAAAAGTTCATATTCTAAAAGGAGAAGAGCGAAAAGAATGAAGTTTATCATAAATATGCGCGATGGAATTGTAACAAGCAATATCGTTCTTTGGGGATGGTTTTCACAAACTGAGAAGTTAAAATATACTTTATTAAGAATGGACTGAGTAAGGAGTCATTAGATGATATCTTATTGACTCTTGAGATGCATTCTAATAGAGTTGTGTATCATGAACTTCTTAATTTATGGAATCTCTTCAGGGACGAGCAAAAACATTACAGTCTTGGGAATTTGACTCAAAAAGACCCTTTTTGCCAATTTATAAGAAAATTAGATGGGAAGCTTAATTGAGTATGGAGCCCCTGCTAGTGGCAGACCCGTCATTGACTCGGGTGGACCTTCACACGCCAGTCCATAAATAAAGTTCATGTGCCATGCTCTGTAGAGAGTCACATTATCCATTCCTAAGATTTTCACAGGCTTTGGACGATTGATGGATAGATAGAAGCGTCCCGTCTTTGCAGTGCACGTGAAACTGTCACTAAGCCATATACTTACTTTAATTAGTAGGCCTCTATGCTGAGTTCTGAATGACTGTGGCAGAGTACCACCTTATTAGAATACAAGCCTTTAATTAGGTTTGCAGGAAGATAGGGCTGTTATTCCATAAGCGGGACTGAAAAGGCTCAAAGGTCTGCTTTGGCAGGGTGTTCCCAATCCTTGTGGAGTTCTTATGTTGCACTAGTGACATGCAACTCAAAGATATGCCACCTACTGCACTGATGACACGCAATATAAAGATATGCTATCTTTATTGAATAAACGGGCATGAGAGCCTAGTCTCTAGTTTTGGACTAGTTCTAGCTCTCGTTTTTGTTTTAAAATAATAATAATAAAAAATAAAAAATAAAAAAGAGAAAAAATCTATGTTTCTTAATTTCAAACTTTTCTAACAACAACCAACTTACCCATTTAGGTGTTATCATTAATTTTTCCATTCTTTTTCCTATTTAAACACTCCATTTTCTTCACTTTCATCCAACTCATAATCATTCAAAGGGAGAGTGAGTATAGAAATGGAGGGAGCTTCTGTTTGTCGATTTACAAAAATCTATGTATTTTGTGGGTCAAGTTTTGGGAAAGATACAGAGTTTGTAGAAGCAACAGGCACTCTTGGTCGAGCGCTTGCTGCGAGAAAATTTCGCGTAGTATATAGGGGAGGTAGCATTGGGTTAATGAGAGTTGTATCAATCACTGCACATTTAGGAGGCAGTCTGATTTTTGGTATTATTCATAGAGTTGTAACTGAAAGGAACATCACTGGTAAGACAATTGGGGAGGAATTATAAGTATTATCTATTCATGGATGAATGAGGAAAATGCTTGACAACTCTGATGCGTTCATTGCCTTACCAGGTGGCTACGGTACTTTGGAAGAAGTTTTTCAAATTGTCTCTTGGGTTCAACCTAACATCCACCATAAATTGTTGAATGTTAATAATTTCTTTGATGGTTTGTTATCTTTTCTTGACCATGCTGTGGAACAGAACTTTATCACAACTTTGGCAAGACGACTCCTTATCTTTGCTTTCACTGTCGATGAGTTAATTGATAAATTAAAAACTTTTGTTTATGAACCTGATCTAGTAATAGCTTAGATAGATTGGTCAAAATGAAGTAGCAAGGAATGCAGGTTTGATATGACACTCCATTTATAACTTCCCTTTACCTTTGGTTTTTGTTATCGTACTTTGTTTTTGTTTAAATTTGTGTTAGGTTTTTCTTTTCAGTAATTGCCATAATAGGTAATATCTTCTATCCTTTACCTATATATATTTTAACATTAAGGACAATGTTGTGATCTGGTTGGGGGAAATGATAGTTGACAAAAAAAAACAAAAAACAAAATAAAATAGAGAAGTATGTTTATTAGTATAGTTGTCAGCAACTTTCTAACAGAAAAACTAATTAAGGATGTCAGAGTAAAGAGTAAATTATGCCCTTGAGGTAAATTTACTCTTGAGACACATCTAAATTGGTGGCAGATTAATTAGTAATTAGGTAGATAACTATTTTGTGTTGATTTGTAGAAGTAATGTAGTTTTATCATTTGATTTCCTTTGAAAGATTCAAGTGAATGCACTCTCACATCCTTTGAAGCAATTGAAATTCAAGGATCATAGTATGATTGAATAAATTGTCTTCTTTCTTAAATTTCACATACTTGATTATGGATGTTAAATTGGTGGATTAAGAATGATAAATGTATGCCTTGTGAGATTTTTAGCCTATTTATGAATGGATTAAACATTTATACTATTCTCTTCTTTCTTTTGTGATTTTCACTGATGTAATTATTACTCTAGAACTTGCTTTGACTCTATTTGAGGCTACATTTCCACATGCATATATAATCATGATTGAGACATTTTTCTTGAAATAGCTACTTTAACTAAATAGCCAACCTTGCATATTTTTCCTTACTTAACCCTTTTGAGCTTATTTGACAATTCATTGTTTTTAGCTCATTACATGTCTTAAAAAAAAATATGTTCTTACCCAACCTTAGGGAATAAGAGAGCATTGACATTGGATGAGTTCTTAAATAAGTGTAGGGGTGTGTATGCAATGGTTGAAGAAAAAGGAAAGAGTAGCCATTTTCTTAAAAAAAAAAAAAAAAGCAAAAGCAAAAAAAAAAAAAAAAGTGTAAAGAAAGGTCAATAAGGTAAAAAGGGAAAGCGAAAAGAATATGTAAAGGGAATTTGCATTAGGTAGAGTTGGGATGAACTTTCATACTTGTTATTTAAACTCAACCCTATTGCTATTTTATTCTCTTTAGTATTTAACCTATCATATCCATATTATCTTCCTCCTTTACCTTGACCCTATTACAACCTTGAATAAAGTCCTCTTGATTTGTGTGTATGTGTTTTTGAGTAGTGGGGAATTAGAAGATAAGCAAACTTATGATAGTGTAATTTTTCATGGGTTGAATTGAACGAAATACCTACCTTTTAAACACTTGAGGGATTGAGAGTGAATCTTGTGAGGATCTATCATTCTTGACTCTGCTTTTTAATTGAAGTTTCCTTGTGTGTTGGTTTGAGATGTGAAGAAATGTTATCTCATAAATGTTTTGATCCCTGTAATCTTTGGTTACTCATCTAGCTTATAAATTTTTGCATTCTTGAATATAATTAGAAATTGAGTCTTTTAGAGTTTTTAACTTTTGAGTTTGTGTTGTTTTTCATTGTTTCCAAGCTTCGGTCTTATGTGTTTTGTCCGGGAGTGCAAAAGTTAAATGTGGGAGAATTTGATAGCAATATATTTTATTAATTTAATAATCCTCTCATTGGGCATCTTAAGGTTCAGTTAGGCTTAATTAACTTAGTTTTGTCACATTTTATGACATTGGGCCTAATTGGATCATTGAATGAAATATTGCAAGAATTGACCTTAATTTATCTATTTGGCAGTGTTCAGTACATTGACTATAATCTGAGTTGCAAATATTTGATTTATGTGATTTTGGTCTTATAGGAAAGTTAAGACAATTATCTACAAGTTTCATGAAGATCTCAAGAGATAAATCAGACGTTTGGATAATTTAAATTGGAGTTGAGGCAATAACTAGAGTGCTGATCCTGACAACATGACCTCTGCATACTTATTGGCCCATTTCATGAGCTATAGAAGCTCAATTGACACCAAATGAAGCCCAAATGAAAGATAAGATACAAATATACAACTTTTATGAATAACACAAGTGTCAGATCGGATGTATAATAGGTCATATTAAGCTTAGAATTCAGAATAAAGGTACTATTGCTGGAACCCGAATGTGGTGTAAATATTGGGCCATATCATGGGCTGTTTGGGTCAGATTATGATGACACTAGTGGCATTAGAAAGCTTAGACAAAACCCTTAAACTTTTATGAAGACCACTTATGCAATAGGTGGCATTATGATAGAGTTATGGTCGTGTAAAGACAGCTGAATTGGTTGAGCGGGGAGACAAGCATGGCAATAATCCACCCACTCATTAACAACTCCATTGTCATGTTCCACTCATCCACCCACTCATTAAACAACTCTCATGTCATTTTGTACCCTTCATGTTCTATAAAAGGCACCATGGGTTACTCATTAGAAGCATATTAGTTTACAGATCAAGATCATGTTCTTGTATAATTTGTTTCTCTTATTGTAGTTTTCTTTTATTCTAAATAGAAGTTATGTTCATCTTCTTCTTCTTCTCTCTTTCTTTTTTCCTTATTTATGAGTAACTAATTTTTATTTTACTTGGATGAAAGGGTGAAACTTTTGGTAATGAAATATGGTTAGATTAATCTCCTTCTTGTGCTTGAATGATATATTATCAAGTGATCATTATATGTGTTGTATTTTATTTTCAATCAATTTAGAAACCCTCATTGTAAAGTGGAGATCTTGATTTATTGTAGACAAAAGATTGGCACAATGAATGCTTGAACCCATTTACAAGTGTTGGCGTTAGTAATTAAAGAAACCATAATATAACTACATATATAATCTTAAATGAACTTTGAATGTTATATTTTTCGATTGGAACCTCCATTGTGTATGGATTCTAATTGAGTTATAAATAGAATTAATCTTGTCCTTAATTTACTTACCAAGAGTGGATCTCCTAGCCTAAGCAAACTCTTTTTGTTTTTGAATAATTTTATCACCTTTATTGTTGTGACAAATCTTTTCCTCACCTTAATGAATTTTCTTTATTAATTCCATATGGATCAACTTTGGACTCCTGAGAATTTATTACTTGAGACAACCTGCACTTAGGTTTGCAACATATATCAATTCCGCATCAAGTTTTTGGCGCCATTGCTGAGGAATTGATATGTTTCAAACCCAAGTACAAGCTGTCTCAAGTAATAAATTCTCGAGAGTCCGAGGTCGATCCACAGGGAATTGATGAAGAAAATTCGTTGAGGTAAGGACAAGATTTGCCACAACAATAAAGGTGATAAAATTGTTCACAAATGAAAAAAAATTTCTTGGGCTAGGAGATCCACTCTTGGTAAGTAAATTAATGATAAGATTAATTCTTTTTTTAACTTAATTAGAATCTACGCACAACGGAGGTTCCAATCGGAAAATACAACATTCAAAGTTCATTTAAGATTATATATGTAGTTATATTGTGGTTACTTTAATTACTAATGCCAACACTTGTAAATGAGTTTAAGCATTCATTGTGTCAATCTTTTGTCTACAACAAATTAAGATCTCCACTTTACAAAGAGGGTTTCTAAATTGATTAGAAACAAAATACAACACATATAATGATCACTTGATAATATATCATTCAAGCACAAGAAAGAGATTAATCTAACCTTATTTCATTACTAAAAGCTTCACCTTTTCACCCAAGTAAAATGAAAATTATTTACTCATAAACAAGAAGAAAGAAAGAGAGAAGAAGAAGAAGATGAACATAACTTCTATTTAGAACAAAAGAAAATTACAACAAGAGAAACAAATTATACAAGAACATGATCTTGATCTTTAAACCCAGATGCTTCTAATGAGTAGCTGATGGTGCCTTTTATAGAGCATGAATGGTACAAAATGACATGGGAGTTGTTTAATGAGTGGGTGGATTATTGCCATGGTTGTCTCACAGCTCAACCAATTTTGCTGTCTTCACATGACCATAACTCTATTATAAAGTCACCTATTGCATAAGTGGTCTTCATAAAAGTTTACGGGTTTTGTCTAAGATTTTAATGCCACTAGTTTCATTACAATCTGACCCCTACAACCTAAGATATGGCCCAATCATTAAACAGTGTTTGGGTTCCAGCAACAACACCTCTATTCTGACTTCTAAGCTTAATATGACCTACTATATATCTGATATGACTCTTGTGTTCTCTTAAAAGTTGTATATTTGTATATTATCTTTCATTTGGACTTAGTTTGGTGTCAATTGAACTCCTATAATTCAAGAAATGGGCTGATGAGTATGCAGAGGTCAAGTTGTCAAGATCAACACTCTAGTTCTTACTTCAACTCCAATTTAAATTATTCAAACGTGTGATTTATCTCTTGAGGTCTTTATAAAACTTGTAGAGAATTGTCTTAGCTTTCCTACAAGACTAGAATCACATCAGTCAAATATTTGTAACTCATATTATAGCTAATTTACTGAACGCTGCCAAATAGATAAATTAAGGTCAATTTATGCAATAATTCATTCAATGATCCAATTAGGCCCAATATCATAAAATGTGATAAAACTAACTTAATTAATCCTAATTGAACCTTAAGAAGCCCAGTGAGAGGATTATTAAATGAATAAAATATATTGCTATCAGTTGTATATATTACATATGCCCTTGGGGCTTTTGATGTAAATATGTATAACTTTTGTTTATCGAGGCTCTCCATAATTTATTTATATAAATGGTATGAGACTAGTTTGTTAAATAAACTAGTAGTAGCATAGCTAATACTATTTGTCTTTTATATATGATGAATATATCGAGATAATAATATTTGGGTGTTACATTATGGTATCAGAGCAGTTCATCCTATGAGTCGGGGTATGGACTGGCTAGGCTTAGGCAAGTTTAATGTTCCGCTTAGTGTTATGTATTTATTGTCTCTTTTATGAGATGTTCGCATGACTTGCCCTTTGTTTGAATGTTATTAGTTATTGTTACACTATTATATGGTATTGAGATTAATCAACTTGATATTTAATAGTTTGGGGTGTACAAGGAACTATGACGTCACCAAGGCGTACTAGAGGAAATGAGAATTCTTCTAGTGAGGGACCGAGCATGGCCGAAGAAGTAATGACAATGCCAAGGCTATGCAGGAGCAAACGGATGCTACCAATAAAATGTTGGAGAGGTTGCAAACTAACCAACCTCAACAACCAATGCCTTCACTATTGGGAATTGCGGATACAACACGTAGCGAAAAACAGGGATTCCCACCGAGGATCCATGCAAAAAAGCCATAATCCGAGTTTTAAAATGATTTACCTCTTGAAGCGTGATCAAAAGGAAGGGCGTCAAACACCAACATCGTAATAGAAATGATGTCTCTGCGGTATCCACACAAACAGACTCACGAACGTCCAACGCCCGCAAAGAGGAGCCTCACGTCTCTCACACAGTGCTAGCTACGAAGAGAAGAGAATAAACCTGTCGCTTTTTCACTCACTTTTCTATAAGTGCGGCTAGGGTTCTGTAATTGCGTATCTTAGCAGCCCCTTAGCAGTACTATTTATAATAGTGACTGCCTTAAGTGAGTGTGAGCAGCAGCAAGGTAAGTTGTGCAACCCTAGACCCATCTGTTATGAGTCTGGCTCATATTTGAATCCGAGTCCAACTTGGATCCATTGCTCCAATTTTAGTATGCCCTATGTGTGTGACCTTGCAGGTTCTTATTACGTTGGCAGTAATATTAAAATCCCATTTTAATATTACAAGCAGTGAGCAGTATCTGGCAACACATCGCTGCTACCAAAGTAATAAGAATGTCAGTGATTTGACATAATCTTTCCGTGACCAATGTTTTTGTGTCGTTTAGTCTCTTTGTCAAGATATCTAAATTGAACACAAGGCATAGAATGCATCACCCTTGTATAGTCCAATCATTCATTTCCTGATACTCGAGTAGACTTTGTAATAACAAATGAGATCAATATCTCATATTGACTCATTTGAGCATGACCATGCATTTCGCAGTCTCACTCAATCAAGGGGCCCGAAGATATCGCTCCTGTTATGTAGGAGTGACAAATCCCATCTAAGTCACTCACATCCTTCTGCACGATTTACGGTATATCCAATAATCAACTTTATAATCACCTTGTTATAGATGACGTTTGATGGTATTAAAACACACAACTCCTCATGTAGAAATCATAGTGATTTCAGATCAAAGGACCACAGACACCATTGTCACTATGAGAATCGCTTATGACACTCATGTAATGATCCATGTAGCGTTCTCATGTTGGGTCAGTCCAGTACATCATTACTCTAATGTGTACCCATGTGAAGACTTGATATCTCATATCCATGACCCATGAAATGTGGTCATCAGTCTATGCACATACTAGTCTCAATGTATTATTGTTGTCCTAACAATAATACTTGACTAGGGATATTTAAGAATAGTGTTGTAACCAAAAGGATCTCATAATCAAGTCATCCACTTGATGTCCTATGGCATCAAACTTACTATTCTAAGGACTTTATTATGTTTATAAAAAAAAACACAATAAATGAAATGCCTTATATATAAAATAGTATAATAGAATATATATAAATACAGAAAATGTATTGGCCATTAGGGCATACACCAACAATCTCCCACTTGCACTAGAGCCAATCAGGTATATATCCAATGCCTAAAGACCTAGTGTGACCCTCATGCTTCTGCTGTGCAAGAGGCTTCGTCAGTGGATCAATAATGTTATCATCTGTTGGTACTCTGCATATCTTCACATCTCCTCTATCGATGATCTCTCGAATGAGATGGAAGCGCCTAAGTATATGTTTAGATCGCTGGTGAGATCTAGGCTCCTTAACTTGTGCAATGGCTCCATTATTATCACAATAGAGGTCCACTGCGTCCACAATGCTAGGAATAGTGCCAAGTTCAGTAATGAACTTCCTGATCCAAACGGCCCTCCTTTGCTGCATTGGAGGCAGTAATATACTCAGTCTCTGTGGTAGAATCGGAGACTGTCTCTTGCTTTGAACTCTTCCAGCACACAGTCCCACCATTTAGGCAAAAAACATAACCCGATTGCGATTTGGAGTCGTCCTTATCAGTTTGGAAGCTAGCATCAGTGTAACTTTTTATAACTAGCTCTTCCTCGTCTCCATATGCCAAGAACGAATCCTTAGTCCTTCTTAAGTACTTAAGGATGTTCTTGATAGCAGTCTAGTGACTCTCACCAGGATCAGACTGGTACCTACTCAGCATGCTCAAAGCATACGAGATGTCTAGTCGAGTACATAACATGGCATACATGATAGATCCAATTGCAGATGCATATGGAATCTTGTTCATGCGATCCCTCTCATCCTGGGTGGAAGGGGATTGAGCCTTAGATAGGTTTACACCATGTGACATAGGTAAGAGTCCTTTCTTGGATTCATGCATGTTAAATCGTCTTAACACAATGTCTATGTATGTACTTTGACTTAGGCCAAGCAGTCTCAGTGATCTATCTCTGTAGATCCTGATACCTAATACATAGGTGGCTTCGCCCAAGTCCTTCATAAAGAAGCAGTTCCCTAACCAAGTCTTTACGGACAGTAGGATAGGGATGTCATTTCCAATAAGTAGTATGTCATCTACATACAATACCAGAAAGACAATAGTGCTCCCACTAACCTTCTTGTAGATACAAGATTCTTTTTCATTCTTGATGAAATCAAACTATTTAATTATATCATTAAAACGAAGATTCCAGCTTCTGGAAGCTTGCTTCAATCCATAAATAGATTGTTGCAACTTGCATACTTTTCTAGCATCCTCTGGAGTGGCAAAACCCTCAGGTTGTGTCATGTACACATCTTCGAGAAGATTTCTATTAAGAAAAGTAGTTTTGACATCCATTTTCCAGATTTCATAATCATGGTATGCTGCAACAGCAAGCAAGATCCGAACGGATTTAAGCATCACAACTGGGGAAAAAGTCTCATCATAGTCTACACCATGAATTTGTTTGAAACCTTTAGCCACCAATAGCGCCTTAAAGGTATGCACATTACCATCCATGTCAGTTTTCTTCTTGAAAACCCACTTGCACCCAATGGGTTTTACCCTTCAGGTGGGTCAACCAAGGTCCATACCTGGTTGGCATACATGGAATCCATTTCGATCTTATGGTCTCAAGCCATTTCTCGATTCTCCAATAATGGCTTCTGGTAAGTCACAGGCTCATCTTGATCCATGAGCAATACGTCACCTTGTTGGGTCATGAGAAATCCATATCTCTCTCGGTTGATGACATATCTGTTAGACCTACGTAAGTCTTGTGCTACTAGAGCAGTTCTTGTTCCACAACATTTTGTGGAGGTCGCTCTATTTCCACCATTGGTTCATTCTTCGCTTTGTGAAACTTGAACTTCTTCAAGTTCTGCTTTTCTCCCACTGGTTCCTTTGGAGATAAACTCCCTTTCTAGAAACACAGTTGTCCGTGCGACAAACACTTTGCCCTCGGTAAGATTATAGAAAAAGTATCCCTTGGTTTCCTTTGGATACCCCACAAAGAAGCATTTATCTGATTTAGGTCCAGGCTTATTAGAAACTTAATGTTTCACATAAGTTTCGCAGCCCCAAATCTTCAAGAAAGATATACTGGGCCGTCTCCCAGTCCATATCTCATATGATGTCTTTTGAACCATCTTAGATAGAACACGGTTAAGTGTGAAAGCTGCTGTTAACAGAGCATGTCCCTAGAAGGAGCCTGGAAGGTTTGCATGACTCATCATGGATCGGACCATGTCCAACAAGGTCTGGTTCCTCCTTTCAGAGACACCATTCCATTGTGGTGTTCCTGGTGGAGTGAGTTGAGATATTATCCCACACTCTTTCAGATGATCATCAAATTGTTGGCTTAAGTATTCACCTCCTCGATCTGATTGAAGGATTTTAATACTCTTACCAAGTTAGTTTTGTACTTCATTTTTGAACTCTTTGAACTTTTCAAAGGATTCTGATTTGTGCTTCATAAGATATACAAATCCATATCTACTGAAATCATCAGTAAATGTAATGAAATATTGAAAACCGCCCCTAGCGAGTGTGTTTAGTGGCCCACATACATCACTATATATAAGGCCTAAAAGATCACTAGCCCTTTCACCTTGTCCAGTGAATGAGGCCTTTGTCATCTTCCCCAATAAACAAGATTCACATGTCTCATATGATTCGAAATGAAACAAGTCCAAGAATCCATCTTTATGGAGTTTGGAGATGTGTTTCTCATTTATGTGGCCCAAACGGCAATGTTAGAGAAAAGTTGAGTTCAGATCGTTTAATTTAAACCTCTTTGTATTTATGTTATAGACGGGTGTTTCGAGATCAAGTACATAAAGTCCATTACTCAATTGTGCACTACCATAAAAAATATCATTCATATAAATGGAACAACACTTGTCCTTTATAATAAAAGAAAAACCTTTCTTGTTTGGACAAGAAAGCAGAAATGATATTCCTGCTAATAGCAAGCACAAAATAGCAGTTCTCTAACTCTATTACAAGCCCAGTGGACAAAGATAATAAATAAGTCCCTACAGCTAATGCAGCAACCTTTGCTCTATTTCCCACTCGTAGGTCGATTTCATCCTTCGTCAATGGTCTACTACTCTTTAGATCCTACACATTTACACAAATGTGAGATCCACATCCAGTATCTAATACCTATGATACAGAAGTAGATAAATTGACTTCAATAACAAAAATACTTGAAGTGGAAGTCTCACTTCCCTTCTTCTTTTTGAGCTCCTCTAGGAACTTGGCACAGTTCCTCTTCCAATGTCTGATTTGACCATAATGGAAGCATGTACCTTCCTTAGCCACTCCACCCACTGGTTTCAAGCCAGAAGTGCTGGGCTTGGACTTATCCTTGCCCCTGCCTTTCCAGTTGTCCTTGGGCTTTTTCTACTGTTTCTTGCCCTTATTCTTTTAGACCATCATTATGGCCTTCCCTTTGCCTTTGTTAATGTTCTGCTTAGCAGTTCTCAACACGCCTAGCAGCTCTGGTAGTGATTTGTCAATCTCATTCATGTTGTAGTTCATGACAAATTAACTAAAACTTTTCGGCAATGATTGCAGGACTAAGTCAGTGGCTAACTCTTAGCCCAAAGGAAAACCGAGTCTCTCTAGGTTTTCAATGTACCCAATCATCTTGAGTACATGAGCACCAACAGGGCTTCCTTCTACCAGCTTGCACTGAATAGTGCTTTAGAGACCTCGAATCTCTCATACCTGGCCTGCTCTTGATAGAGCTTTTTAAGGTGTATGATCATATCATATGCATCCATGTTCTCATGTTGCTTTTGGAGCTCAGAGTTTATGGTGGCCAGCATTAGACATCCGATGTCCAAGGCATCATCTTGATGCTTCTTATAAGCATCTCTTTCAGTTCTAGGGGCATTAGCAAACAGTGGCTCAGAATAGGCTCATTCCAAAACATACAACTTTTTCTCTTGCTTGAGGACAATCCTCAAATTCCTGTACCAGTCTAGAAAATTCATTCCAGATAACTTGTCCTTCTCAAGGACGGATCGCAATGATAAAATACCCGATGTATTTGTTGCCATGGTAATCTACTAACAGAAATATACAAAATATAAGTATAATGCCATAAACATATTTAATGAGGTCTTTTAACTAAATATGCCTCCCACTATTTTATTCAAATCAATGACCCTCAGCATTGACTCAGAAAATCCCATCGTAAGATTTCCTAGCGGGCCAAGATCCATATTTCACCTAGTTTTGAGTCAGCTTTGGCTGATCACCTAAAATTCAGTTATTTAGGTAGGAAACACTTTCCAATTACATCACATATAACTCTTAGATAGTTGGGTAAATAACACTTATTCAAATCCATTTAATGGACCAAAGCCCAACTTCATGCCTCTAAGCCTTCAATCCTATTGAAATGGCCTAGTTAAGTCAGACCCAATGATTGGCATTTGGATATTACCCTTATCCCATCGCATTTTACTAATATAGATAAAGGTATCCTGCTTTGGCAGACCTACACTTGATCGATACTAGTCTTGACGAGTGCCACACATTGGAAGGCATCACATAATGACTTAATATTTGCTTTGAGGGAATTTTTATTATTATTATTACTAAATCTCACCATTTATTAAACTGTTTATCATACCATAAACATTATCCATGCATCTCATACATAAAAAGCATATAATAAAAGTGACATGGTTATGGCCCCTAAGAGAGTAGCATTAACTAAGCCAGCTTCACCAAGCGTTTCTCACCAACGTCCTCACTTAATGCCGTCTTCTTGCCTCCATATTATGATTACATTATATAGAAACTTCTTTTATATTCGAGGGGAGTTAGGTGAGAAGAGAATGTACAATTAGAATGTAGAGAGAAAGGCATGACACGCAGGGCGTATTTATAAAATCCAAAAAAGCATTAAAAGAAGACTGAGGCCATAACCATGCACCATGCATCATAAGAATATACAAACTCAAAATAATAATACATTATTATTTTCATGAGTCATAAAAGGGGATAGAAAAAGGTGTTTTCGAATAACACATGCTACGCAACGGGGTTCGGGATAGCGCCCCGACCACGGGGGTCCCGCTGACCATAAACAAGACTTGAATCTCTTGCGCCTCCCTTGAGCCCTTGTGCCGCGCAGAACCCTAAGGCCGAACAACATGAACACTTTATGCGCCGCAGGGAACCCTTGCACCGTCGTTCAACACTTGAACCTTAGGCGCCTCCTTGACAGCTTGACATCAACACTTGATGCTGCTGTCGCAAAATAAGAATAGGGTTTCCAAAACCCCTTGCATACGCGCCTCTTGTGCGAAACAAGGATTCCATAACCCTGCCGTCATGAACCAAGAACAAGGTTTCCTAAACCCTTGCACCGCGCATTGAGAATAAGGATTCCATAATGCTGTACGTATCACATACATACCAGAAAGCTTCACAAAAATATATGAACATCTTCATGGGTTTTGAAAACAACATCATGATTTTGCATACAACACATAAAACAGAATATGCTTTCGCAAAGGGTTTCATACGGTTTTCTGAAATAAGATATTAAAGATCATATCTTTTGTCAAAACAAGAACAGAAAACATGTTATCTCATGTAAACGAAAACAGAAAACCAAATCATGGTTTTGCAAGATGCTCTGATACTACTGTTGGGAATTGCGGATACAACACGCAGTGAAAAATAGGGATTCCCAGGGAGGATCCATGCGAAAAAGCCATAATCTGAGTTTTTAAATGATTTACCTCTTGAAGCGTGATCAAAAGGAAGGGCGTGAAACACCAACACCGTAATAGAAATAATGTCTCTGCGATATCCACACGAACAGACTCACAAACGACCAACGTCCGCAAAGAGGAGCCTCACGTCTCTCACACAGTGCTAGCTGTGAAGAGAAGAGAAGAAACCTGTCGCTCTCTCGCTCACTTTTCTGTAGGTGCTGCTAGGGTTCTGAAATTGTGTATCTTAGCAGCCCCTTAGCAGTACTATTTATAATAGTGACTGCCTTAAGTGAGTGTGAAGACAAGGTAAGTCAGTAACCCTAGACCCATCTATGAGTCCGCCCATATTTGAATCCGAGTCCAACTTGGATCCATTGCTCCAATTTTAGTCTGCTCTATGTGTGTGACCCTGCAGGTTCTTATTACGTTGGCAATAATATTAAAATACTATTTTAATATTACAAGCAGTGAGTGGTATCTAGCAACACATCGCTACTACCCAAGTAATAAGAATGTCAGTGATTTGACATAACCTTTCCATGACCAATGTTTCTGTGTCATTTAGTCCCTTTGTCAAGATATCTAGATAAAACACAAGGCATGAAATGCGTCACCCTTGTATAGTCTAATCTTTCGTTTCCTGATATTCGAGTAGACTTTGTAATAACAAAAGAGATCAATATCTCATATTGACTCATTTGAGCATGACCATGCATTTCGCAGTCTCACTCAATCAGGGGGCCTGAAGATATCGCTCCTGTTATGTAGGAGTGACAAATCCTATCTAGGTCACTCATATCCCTCTGCATGATTCACAGTATGTCCATTAACTAACTTTATAATCACCTTGTTACAGATGATGTTTGATGGCAGTAAAACACACAACTCCTCATGTAGGAATCGTAGTGAGTTCAGGTCAAAGGATCACAGACACCATTGTCACTACGAGAATCACTTATGACACTTACATAATGATCCATGTAGTGTTCTCATGGTGGGTTAGTCCAGTACATCATTACTCTAATATGTACCCATGTGAAGACTTGATATCTCATATCCATGACCCTCGAGATGTGGTCATCAGTCTATGCACATACCAGTCTCAATATATTATTGTTGTCCTAATTAACAATAATACTTGATTAGGGACATTTAAGAATAGTGTTGTAACCAAAAGGATCTCACGATCAAGTCATCCACTTGATGTCCTATGGCATCAAACTTACTATTCTAAGGACTTTATTATGTTTATCAAAAAAGAACACAATAAATGAAATGCCTCATATATAAAATAGCATAATAGAATGTATGTAAATACAGAAAATGTATTGGCCTCTAGGGCATACACTAATAATCTCCCACTTGTACTAGAGCCAATTAGGCATATATCTAATGCCTAAAGACCTAGTGTGACCCTTATGCTTCATTTGTAAGAGGCTTCGTCGATGGATCAAAGAATGTTATCATCTGTTTGTACTCTGCATATCTTCACATCTCCTCTATCGATGATCTCTCAAATGAGATGGAAGCGCCTAAGTATATGTTTGGATCGCTAGTGAGATCTAGGCTCCTTAGCTTGTGCAATGGATCCATTATTATCACAATAGAGGTCCACTGGGTCCACAATGCTAGGAATAGCGCCAAGTTTAGTAATGAACTTCCTGATCTAAACGGCCTCCTTTGCTGCATTGGAGGCAGCAATATACTCAGCCTCTGTGATAGAATCGACGACTGTCTCCTGCTTTGAACTCTTCCAACTCATAACCCCACCATTTAGGCAAAAAACATAACTCGATTGTGATCTGGAGTCGTCCTTATCGGTTTGGAAGCTAGCATCAGTGTAACCTTTTACAACTAGCTCTTCCTCACCTCCATATACCAAGAATGAATCCTTAGTCCTTCTCAAGTACTTAAGGATGTTCTTGATAGCAGTCTTGTGACTCTCACCGGGATCAGACTGGTACCTACTCGTCATGCTCAAAGCATACGAGATGTTTGGTCGAGTATATAACATGGCATACATGATAGATCCAATTGAAGATGCATATGGAATCTTGCTCATGCGATCCCTCTCATCCTGGGTGGAAGGGGATTGAGCCTTAGATAGGCTTACACTATGTGACATAGACAAGAGTCCTTTCTTAGATTCATGTATATTAAATTATCTTAACACTTTGTCTATGTATGTACTCTGACTTAGGCCAAACAGTCTCAGCGATCTATCTCTATAGATCTTGATACCTAATACATAGGTGGCTTCGCCCAAGTCCTTCATAGAGAAGTAGTTCCCTAACCAAGTCTTTACAGACTGTAGGGTAGGGATGTTATTTCCAATAAGTAGTATATCATCTACATATAATACCAGAAAGAAGATAGTGCTCCTACTAACATTCTTGTAGACACAAGATTCTTCTTCATTCTTGATGAAACCAAACTATTTTATTGTATCATCAAAATGAAGATTCCAGCTTCTGGAAGCTTGCTTCAATCCATAAATAGATCGTTGCAACTTGCATACTTTTCTAGCATCCTCTGGAGTGGCAAAACCCTCAGGTTGTGTCATGTACACATCTTCAAGAAGATTTCCATTAAGGAAAGCAGTTTTGACATCCATTTGCTAGATTTCATAATCATGGTATGTTGCAACAGCAAGCAAGATCCGAACGGATTTAAGGATCGCAACTGGGGAAAAAGTCTCATCATAGTCTACACCATGAATTTGTTTGAAACTTTTAGCCACCAATCGCACCTTAAAGGTATGCACATTACCATCCATGTCAGTTTTCTTCTTGAAAACCCACTTGCACCCAATGGGTTTTACCCCTTCAGGTGGGTCAACTAAGGTCCATACCTAGTTGGCATACATGGAATCCATTTCAGATCTCATGACCTCAAGCCATTTCTCATATTCTGGGCCAATAATGGCTTCCTAGTAAGTCACAGGCTCATCTTGATCCATGAGCAATACGTCACCTTGTTGGGTCATGAGAAATCCATATCTCTCTGGTTGATGACGTATCCTGTTAGACCTACGCAGGTCTTGTGCTACTAGAGTAGGTTGCTGTTCCACAATATTTTCTAGAGACTACTCTATTTCCACCATTGGTTCATTGCTGCTTTGTGAAACTTGAACTTCTTCAAGTTCTACTTTTCTCCCACTGGTTCCTTTAGAGATAAACTCCTTTTCTAGAAACACAGCTGTCCGTGCGACAAACACTTTGCCCTTGGTAGGATTATAGAAAAAGTATCCCTTGGTTTCCTTTGGATACCCCACAAAGAAGCATTTATCTGATTTAGGTCCAAGCTTATCAGAAACTTGACATTTCACATAAGCTTCGCAGCCCCAAATCTTCAAGAAAGACATACTGGGCCGTCTCCCAGTCCATATCTTATATGGTGTCTTTTGAACCATCTTTAGATGGAACACGGTTAAGTGTGAAAGCTGCTGTTAACAGAGTATGTCCCCAGAAGGAGCCTGAAAGGTTTGCATGACTCATCACGGATTAGACCATGTCCAACAAGGTCCGGTTCCTCCTTTCAGAGACACCATTCCATTGTGGTGTTCCTGGTGAAGTGAGTTGAGATATTATCCTACACTCTTTCAGATGATCATCAAACTGTTGGCTTAAGTATTCTCCTCCTCGATCTGATCGAAGGATTTTAATACTCTTGCCAAGTTGGTTTTGTACTTCATTCTTGAACTCTTTGAACTTTTTAAAGGATTCTGATTTGTGCTTCATAAGATATACAAATCCATATCTACTTAAATCATCAATAAATGTAATGAAGTATTGAAAACTGCCCCTAGCGAGTGTGTTTAGTGGCCCACATACATCACTATGTATAAGGCCTAAAAGATCACTAGCCCTTTCACCTTGTCCAGTGAATGGGGCCTTTGTCATCTTCCCCAATAAATAAGATTCACATGTCTCATATGATTCGAAATCAAACGAGTCCAAGAATCCATCTTTATGGAGTTTGGAGATGTGTTTCTCATTTATGTGGCCCAAACGACAATGCCAGAGAAAAGTTGGGTTCAGATTGTTTAATTTAAACCTCTTTGTATTTATGTTATAGACGGGCGTTTCGAGATCAAGTACATAAAGTCCATTACTCAATTGTGCACTATCATACAAAATATCATTCATATAAATAGAACAACACTTGTCCTTTATAATAAAAGAAAAACCTTTCTTGTCCAAACAAGAAACAGAAATAATATTCCTACTAATAACAGGCACAAAATAGCAGTTCTCTAACTCTATTACAAGCCCAATGGGCAAAGATAATAAATAAGTCCCTACAGCTAATGCAGCAACCTTTGCTCCATTTCTCACTCGTACGTCAACTTCGCCCTTCGTTAATGGTCTACTGCTCTTTAGATCCTGCACATTTACACAAATGTGAGATCCACATCCAGTATCTAATACCCATGATGTAGAAGAAGATAAATTGACTTCAATAACAAAAATACTTGAAGTGGAAGTCTCACTTCCCTTCTTATTTTTGAGCTCCTCCAGGAACTTGGCACAGTTCCTCTTCCAATGTCCGGTCTGACCACAATGGAAGCATGTACCTTCCTTAGCCACTCCACCCACTGGTTTCAAGCCAGAAGTGCTGGGCTTGGACTTATCCTTGCCCTTGCCCTTCCAGTTGTCCTTGGGCTTTTTCTGTTGTTTCTTGCCCTTATTCTTTTGGACCATCATTATGGCCTTCCCTTTGCCTTTGTTAATGTTCTGCTCAGCAGTTCTCAACATGCCTAGCAGCTCTAGTAGTGATTTATCAATCTCATTCATGTTGTAGTTCATGACAAATTAACTAAAACTTTCTGGCAAAGATTGCAGGACTAAGTCAGTGGCCAACTCTTGGCCCAAAGGAAAGTTGAGTCTCTCTAGGTTTTCAATGTACCCAATCATCTTGAGTACATGAGCACCAACAGGGCTTCCTTCTATTAGCTTGCACTGAAATAGTGCCTTAGAGACCTCGAATCTCTCATGCCTGGCCTGCTCTTGATAGAGCTTCTTAAGGTGTACTATCATATCGTATGCATCCATGTTCGCATGTTGCTTTTGGAGCTCAGAGTTCATGGTGGCCAGCATTAGACATCCGATGTCCAAGGTATCATCTTGATGCTTCTTATAAGCATCTCTTTCAGTTCTAGGGGCATTAGCAGCAGGTGGCTCAGGAATAGGCTGTTCCAAAACATACAACTTTTTCTCTTGCTTGAGGACAATCCTCAAATTCCTATACCAGTCTAGAAAATTCGCTCCATATAACTTGTCCTTCTCAAGGACGGATCGCAATGATAAAGTACCCGATGTGTTTGTTGCCATGGTAATCTATTAACAGAAATATGCAAAATATAAGCATCATGCCATAAACATATTTAATGAGGTCTTTTAATTAAATATGCCTCCCACTATTTTATTCAATTCAATGACCCTCAGCATTGACTCAGAAAATCTCATCGTAAGATTTCCTAGTGGGCCAAGATCCATATTTTACCTAGTTTTGAGTCAGCTTTGGCTGGTCACCCAAAATTCAGTTATTTAGGTAGGAAACACTTTCCAATTACATCACATATAACTCTTGGATAGTTGGGTGAATAACACTTATTCAAGTCCATCTAATGGACCAAAGCCCAACTTCATGCCTCTAAGCCTTCAATCCTATTGAAATGGCCTAGTTAAGTCAGACCCAATGGTTTGCAGTTGGATATTACCTTTATCCCATCGCATCTTACTAATATAGATAAAGGCATCCTGCTTTGGCAGACCTGTACTTGATCGATACTAGTCTTGACGAGTGCCACACATTGGAAGGCATCACATAGTGACTTAATATTTGCTTTGAGGGAATTTTGTTTTTATTATTATTACTAGATCTCACCATTTATTAAACTGTTTATCATACCATAAACATTATCCATGCATCTCATACATAAAAAGCATATAATAAAAGTGACATGGTTATGGCCCCTAAGAGAGTAGCATTAACTAAGCCAGCTTCACCGAGCATCTCCCATCAACGTCCTCACTTGATGTCGTCTTCTTGCCTCAACATCATAATTGCATTATATAGAAACCTCTTTTACATTCGAGGGGAGTTAGGTGAGAAGAGAATGTACAATCAGAATATAGAGAGAAGGGCACGACTTGCAGTTCGTATTTATTAAAACCAAAAGCCATAAAAAGAGGACTAAGGCCATAACCATGCACCATGCATCACAAAGAACATATAAGCTCATAACAATAATACATAATTATTTTTCATGAGTTATAAAAGAATAGAAAATATTACGCTTTCGAATAACACACTACGCAGAGGTAGCATGGGGTCCCGTTGCCCGGTCAGCAGGCGGGAGTGCCGCATCCCAGTATGCGGCCGGGGGTCAAGGGGAGGCCACCCCTTGCGGAGTGCGGGGCAGCACCCCGGCCCAAAAAATTGGACCATAAATAATAGCTGAATCTCTTGCGCCTCCGTTGAACCCTTGTGCCGCGTGGAACCCTTGTGCCGCAAAACATCAACACTTGATGCTGCTGCCGCCAAACAAGAATAGGGTTTCCAAAACCCCTTGTGCTGCACCTCTTGTGCAGAAACAAAGATTCCATAACCCCTGCCGCCGCAAACCAAGAACAAGGTTTCCCAAACCCTTGCGCCGCGCATTGTGAATAAGGATTCCATAGCGCTGTACATATCACATACATACCAGAAAGCTTCACAAAAATATACATCTTAATAGAAAACGATTTTCACAGAACATATGAACATCTTCATGATTTTTGAAAACAATATCACAGTTTTGCATACAACACATAAAACATAATATGTTTTCGCAAAGGGTTTCATACGATTTTTTGAAATAACATATTAAAGATAATATCTTTTGTGAAAAACAAGAACAAAAAATATGTTATCTCATGTAAACGAAAACAGAAAATCGAATCATGGTTTCGCAAGACGCTCTGATACCACTGTTGGGAATTGCGGATACAACACGCAGCGAAAAACAGGGATTCCCAGGGAGGATCCATGCAAAAAAGCCATAATCCGAGTTTTTAAATGATTTACATCTTGAAGCGTGAATCTCCAACACCGTAATAGAAACAATGTCTCTGTAGTATCCACGCGAACAGACCCACGAACGTCCAATATCCGCAAAGAGGAGCATCACGTCTCTCACACAATGCTAGCTGCGAAGAGAAGAAAAGAAACCTGTCGCTCTCTCGCTCACTTTTTTGTAGGTGCAGCTAGGGTTCTGAAATTTTGTATCTTAGCAGCCCCTTAGCAGTACTATTTATAATAGTGACTGCCTTAAGTGAGTGTGATTAGTAGCAAGGTAAGCTGTGCAACCCTAGACCCATCTTTTATGAGTCTGGCCCATATTTGAATTCAAGTCCAACTTGGATCCATTGCTCCAATTTTAGTCTGCTCTATGTGTGTGACCCTGCAGGTTCTTATTATGTTGGCAGTAATATTAAAATCCTATTTTAATATTACAAGCAGTGAACGGTATCTAGCAACATATCGCTGTGACCCAAGTAATAAGAATGTTAGTGATTTGACATAACCTTTCCGTGACCAATGTTTCCGTGTTGTTTAGTCCCTTTGTCAAGATATCTAGATTGAACACAAGGCATGGAATGCGTCACCCTTGTATAGTCCAATCTTTCATTTCCTGATACTCGAGTAGACTTTGCAACAACAAATGAGATCAATATCTGATATTGACTCATTTGAGCATGGTCATGCATTTTGCAGTCTCACTCAATCAGGGGGCCCGAAGATATCGCTCCTGTTATGTAGGAGTGATAAATTCCATCTAGGTTACTCACATCCCTCTGCATGATTCGCGGTATGTCCAATAACCAACTTTATAATCACCTTGTTACAGATGACATTTGATGGCATTAAAACACACAACTCCTCATGTAGGAATCGTAGTGAGTTGAGGTCAAAGGACCACAGACACCATTGGCACTATGAGAATCACTTATGACACTCATGTAACGATCCATATAGTGTTCTCATGGTGGGTCAGTCCAGTACATCATTACTCTAATATGTACCCATGTGAAGACTTGATATCTCATATCCATGACCCGTGAGATGTGGTCATCAGTCTATGCACATACTAGTCTCAATGTATTATTGTTGTCCTAATTAACAATAATACTTGACTAGGGATATTTAAGAATAGTGATGTAACCAAAAGGATCTCACGATCAAGTCATCCACTTGATGTCCTATGGCATCAAACTTACTATTCTAAGGACTTTATTATGTTTATCAAAAAGAACACAATAAATGAAATACCTCATATATAAAATAGCATAATAGAATGTATGTAAATACAGAAAATGTATTGGCCTCTAGGGCATACACTAACACTCCTTGTTGCCATTGTAGTCTTTACAAATGTAGACATAAAACAGAAACAGATAGAATAAAATAGCAAAAAGGTGAGATCCCCTACATTGTATACCAATATGGCAGCAAAGAAATGATACGAACAACAATGTCGTTCCACACATACAATCCATAGATTAATATAAAATTAGAAAACATATTCATAGCATTTAATAGATAAATAATTCAATAAACTTGCGACACAATAACAGACATAATGCTAATTCCACAATAATATTCTACCATCATAATATCATATCACCACAATACTATATCATCACAGTGTGAATGCTGAGTATGCTCATGAACAATGTGTACACTAATTATGCTCAATGAGTAAAAGGGCCATGATTATGCTCAATGCTCCATGTTAAGTGAACACGCTTTTCTATGCATAAGCGAACACACTTTTCAATGCTCAAGCGAACACGTTTTTCTATGCATCTTAAATGATTCAAACATATACTATCATTGATCACACAATATTTCTTTATTCATATGCCGTCTCATGTGATATACTGTCATTAATCACACAGTATTTCTTATTCATATGCCGTCTCATGGCAATATACTGTCATTAATCATACAGTATTTCTTATTCACATGTCGTCTGATGGTGATATACTATCATTAATCACATAGTATTTCTTTATTCATATGCCGTCTCATGGCGGTATCACTGTATAATGCTCAATAGCATATCAAAGTACCATTGTACTGTTCCCAATGATATTAACGCAACCGTCCATACAATTCTCTAATACCATTAGTATCAATTATATTATGTAACTGCTCATACAACTATATAATACCAAAGATCCACTCGGGTCCAATACTTCAGTTTCACAAATTATTTGGTTCAATACGTTGGCCCTACAGTAAAACTTGCTATTCCTCTCAATCGCGTAGCAATATTATTGCATTTTCACAATCGCATAACACTTCTGTTACACTTCCAAATCGCGTAAAGATTTTGCAACATTTTCTCAATTGTATAAAGATTTTAAAACATTTTCTCAATCACGTAGCTAAAATTTACTATTTTAAAATCACATAAGAGTTTTTCTACGTATTTTCAATCGCGTAAAATATTTCTAACATATTTTAAGCTCAAAATAAGATTTTTCTTATTTATTATTAAAATTTGATTTTTATTTCCATTATCACCATAGTAATCTCTCTTAAAATAATATTTCCAAGATATTCTCATTAAAATCAATATTTTCTATTGTTTCCTAGAAAACTATATTTCTTTAATTTACTTGAGATATTACAGCTCAAAATTGCCTAACGCGCTTCAAAACCCAAAGGGTGAGCTATACGTTAACAAATTTCAAGTTTCAACTTTTATTTTAGTACATAACTTTATTAGGCCAATTTTTATTCTAAAAAGTTAATTACTTTCATTTATATTGAAAAACTTGCCAAATTGATTCCTTACCATTTAAGCACCTAAGTCTACAATTAGTAAATAATTTTGGATCTTGAACATCAAAATAGCATGTTGGCCGAATTTCATATTATGCTTCATAAATCACATATAATTATTTTCTAACACTTTATTCCTTATAAATATACTTAATTAACTTTCTTGTCATAAAATCATTTAATCCTTGATTAGGAAAATAATTTAGAACACTTGGTTCCCTTGGTGTTGTTAAGGCCGTGTGCCTCTAGGTTCTTTGGAACCATCATACAATTTCTATCATGTGAATCATACAATTTCTATCATGTGAATCATACAATTTCTATCATGTGAATCACATCCTCATTTACACAGAAATTAACATGTTTTCCAAATCACACATGTAAGCATATTATCAAAACTACAAGCATCCCAAACACATATATAAATCATGCATATTTATCAAAGCAATAAAACAATCACATATAATCTAACAAGCATAAAACAACAACCACACAATCGAGTGAATAAATCGTCACATGGATTTTTCACTCACAAATACAAACAATCCATTCCTTCACCACCACATATGGCCGATGAGGTTAATCTCCCTCTTACCTGGTTGATGTCCTCCTAGCTCCTCGTAGGACTCTTTTTGTATCGAACTTTCACCACCAAAAAGATCTTAGAATCAAAACAAACACATACAAATTAGTATCTAAAGCTTGATCAAGATGACCATAGATCAAACATGGCCTTAGGATTCTAAAAATAAAGTAAGAATCCAAGTTTCAAGATTTTTACTTTGAAATCTTAGAACTTAAATCCAAGATTCAAGCTTGAAGATGATGGAATTTGATCTTGATTACCACATGAAAGTTGCTTAGATTGATGAGAGGATTCAAGAAGTATGATTGGATAAAATTAAACAAACTTGGAACATAGTGTTTGGATGGTTGGCCGCGAGCCACTTCAAGAAGAAAAGTAAGAGCTTTTTGATCTTCAACTTGAAGAACAAGGTTGAAGATGATAGAACTAGGCTAAGATCTCAACTACAAAAGTATCTTAGAATTGTGTATAGGTTTAGAAAATAAGATTGGATAGAATTATGGAAACTTGGAAGTGGTTCTATGGGTCATAGTTGAATTCCTCAAGAAGAAAGAAAGTATGGAGTTCTTTGGTTGTTCTTCAAAGATTGGAAGAGAAAGAATGGAGAGGATTAGTTTTATGTCACAAAGTGTGAGAAAATGAAGTGAAATAGCCTATGTTCTAGTGTTATAGCCGTGTGGTTCTTTAAAGAAAATATGAGAGAATTGGTTGCATCACAAAGTAATAGAAATGAAAGGAAATGGCCTAATATCTAAGTGCATAGCCGTGTGGTGCTTAGGATAGATAGTTAAAGGCTTGTTTTGCAAGATAGAAAACCATCACATGGATGTACATGGCCTTCACATGGCTTAGGTCACTTAGGGATCATCCTTTGGTCATTAGATGATTCATGAATCTCCTAGAAGTACCTAGGTGGCCGTGTGACTCATAAAGGCAAGTACCCAAGTTTTGTTTGCAACTAAATTCTAGTTACACTTAGCTTAGATAGTTAATTCATCTAGTTGCATTTAAACTAACTTAGTTAGATCATTTAATTACATTCTAACTATCTAGTTATATGATTAAGTCATGCATTGTCATGCTTAGGTAATGATTTTAGAAACTCTAGATATTTTCTAGTAACTAAAGATTCTAAGTATTTGCAAACTTAGTTAACTCCATTTAGTTACTACTTAGTCTATTTAAGTAACTTAGTTAGGATATCTAGTTACTCAATTAACTAACCTAGCCATTTTCGTTGACTTTTCAATGATTCTAATTGATTATCATGATGTCATGTAATGATGGTTCATTATTACTCTTAAGATATTTAGCTTAGATATTATCAGCTTTCATGATTATACTTAAGATATGTAGCGTAGATATTTTCTAATTAGAAATATCTTAGATATTTTCTACTTAGATATTTTCACCTAGATATTTGTATTCAAATATTTATCTAAGATATTTTTCCATTAGATATTTATTCCTAGATATTTATCCTTAGTTATTTACTAGGTGAGTCATCATATAATTTTCTAGAACAGCTGAGTCAGCATGGTGAGTCGTAGTGCTGAGTCACCAGCTGAGTCATCAAGAGAAGCTTCTGGAATGTGTGACTCATCATGACAAGTCACTGGGTGAGTCAGCATTCCACATCCTTCTAGAATATAATGAGTCACCACTCTATAACATGGCGAGTCATCACTTCTAGAAAAAGAATGACAAGACAAACTTAAAATATCTTGAAAGAGTAAGTTGTCAAATTGAATTTGTCTTCTAGCTTGAAAAGTCAATTTGAATTTCTCTTCTTTAAGTTGAGTATCCAATTTGCCTTCTTCCTGCTTACCATTGGTCCATCGCTTTGACCCATCGCCATCAAGATATTTTTCCAGAAGATATTACCCAATGGATAACAGCTACTACTATTATTACACAATGGGTAGTAGAAAACTCAAATACAGAAAATCTCCGTCAATTGTTCCTGGTTTTGGGTTTAGTAAGATTCCCCGATCCTGCCTTGACAGTCCAAGATTTTTTAGTCCAAGAAAAACTATTATCTTTTTCGGGCCTGCCTCAAGCACACATACAACTTAGAATAATATTAAAATAATCACAGAATCAGAAAATTACATAAAAATTCTCAAAAATCATAAAAATTATAAAACTCGTATATTTTCAGAAAAAAAAGAAATTCGGGCATATATTTCAAAAATAATATCAAAATAATTAAAATAATATTAAAATATTCAAAATAATTAAAAATTCTCAAAAATTCATAAAAAATCGTAAATATTATAAAACTTATTTATTTTCAAGGAAAATAAAAAAAATCGTGGTGTTACAATAATACTTATGAGTTTTTGTGAATTTTTGAGAATTTTTAATTATTTTAATTATTTTAATATTATTTTGATATTTTAATATTATCTGGAAAACTGTATGTTCGAATTTCATTTTTTTTTCTGAAAATAATGAGTTTTATAATTTTTATGATTTTTGTGAATTTTTTTAGAACTATCTGAGTAATTGATATTTTAGTATTATTTTGAGTCATGTGTGGGCCCGTGGTGGACTTGAGGCGGGCCCGAAAGAATAAAAATTTTTCCTGGACCAAAAAGTTCTAGACTGTCAAGGTGGGATCGGGAAATCTTACAAAACCTGAAACTGGGAACAGTTGATGAATATTTCTTTATCTGAGTTTTCCATTACCCATTGCGTAATAATAACAATAGCTATTGTTCCTCTTGTAATATCTATTAGAAAAATATCTTGATGACTCAGCTGGTGACTCAGCACTACGACTCACCATGCTGACTAAGCTGTTCTAGAAAATTCTATGATGATGCATCTAGTAAATATCTAAGGATAAATATCTAGGAATAAATATCTAACAGAAAATATCTTACTAAAATATCTTAGCAAAATATCTAGTTGAAAATATCATTTGAAAAATATCTAAATGAAAATATCTAAGCTAAATATCTTAAGTGTAATCATGAACCATCATTACTTAGCATTTTGACTAACCAATAGGAATTGGTCAAACATAGTGGCTTAGACTTTGCTATGAATCATTGGATGGAAAACTTCAAAGTTGTAACTTCATTAGATCGTTCAGCAGCAAGAACTGATAACTGAACTTCAAAGTTTGTTAGAGTTGGAGCAGTCTCAGAATGCAAGAAGCTGTAACTTTAGACCAATTAGGATTCAAAAGGGAAGAAGATGTAAAATCAATCAATTTCGTCAAAAGTCGTATATACGACCACCGGGGAAGCAACAACAAACAAATAGAGGAAGTACTAGTGGCAAAAGATTTGGTTAGACTGTGGCATCAACATCAAAATGTAGGAAGTGTGGAAAGGCTCATTTGACAAAGGAATGTACGATCAAAGGAATTATTTGTTTTAGATGCAGGAAGCCCGGACATATTTCTAAAGGTTGTACACAACCGGTGACGGAACCTTCCGTTAGTAATGAAGGTGCGACAAGATCTCAAGTAGAAGAAAGAGTCAATATGAAGAGTGGAACGAAAGCATTCAAATATAAAGATTTAAGAAACAAGGAAGTTGTGCCACAAAGAGTAATCCTAAAACTGTACTGTATAACTCGCAAGGTAACCCATTCTCTTATGGTTTGTGACTGTGTGAACATTTTGGAGTTATGTGTGTTTTTATTTCCTTTTATAATGCTATTTCAACTTTTAAACTTATTGTTACTACTCAAGCCTGTTTAAACCTATCCTATTACTATTTTCGATTGGAACTTTTTTGTTGGTTTGGTTTGTCTATTTCTTTCTCAAATAGACTGAGTAAAAATTGATTTGAGTTATTTGTGTATTTGTTATCTTTTGGTCTGAGTATTTCTACTCTTCTGGTTAAACTTGTTGTTTATACTCAAGTTTTCTAACTCTATCTTACCTCTATTAAAGATCAAATCTCTTTTGTTGATTTGATTTGTTTATTTAAAATCACATCTATTTGAGAGCTTGACTTTATAAATGGATTGGTTATTTTCCAACCATATCCTACTAGATTGTTTCAATGAAACTTTAGTGTTTCCTTGAACTGAGATTTTTGGATTTGAATCCAGAAATTAAATCCAGAAAGTTCATTTCTAAACTTATTAGACCATATTCATTTTGAAATCTATTAAACCATATTAAATTCTTTGTTGGATGAATCCGGTAATCTACCGAATAGCCTTATCACTTTTTTTTATAACCTTCATAGTGTCTTTTAAGTATCTCAATTGAGAAAAAGTATTCTTGATCCAACACATGTCATAGTACCAAGTACAGTACATTTAGAAGAGAACTTAATCTATGAAACATTTTCTGATAAGATTAAGGATAAACGAGTGAAACAACTTATCTTGAAGTAGATAATATGGAACGATGTGACGGGAAATAGAACATGGAAACTAGAAGACCAAATGAAGAAAATTGCTATTTTTTTCAGGATCAATTCGGAGTAACGAATGTTTCTGTGATATTCACAAATTACATGAATAGGATCTTTTTTTCTTATCTAGGCAGATTTGTCATTGTCTTTATTGACGACATTCTGATTTATTCTCGAAGTCCGAAGGAGCATGCTAAACATCTGGATGCAATTTTCAAATTCTGAAGAAAAGAGTATATGAGAAGCTGTTCAAGTGTGAATTTTGATTAAAGAAATGGTAGTGACGTATGCTTCAAGGCAAGGAAAGTGCATGAGAAGAATTATCTGATTCACATTTAGAATTATGCGATAGTCATATTCGCATTAAAAATTTGGAGACGTTTCTTTATTAATCAACCTACAATGTCTACGGTGATCACATGAGCTTGGAGTACTTGTTCGATCAAGAGGAGTTTGATACGAGGAAGAGATAAGGACTACGATTTTCAACTTCAATGTCATTTCGAAAGGTGAATGTTGTGGCAAATGCCTTATGTAGAAAACGTATTTAGTATATTTGCTATGATGAATAAGGAGAATCTATTTGACTACGATTATTATTCGAATAATTTGATGGAGGAAATCCAAGAAAAGCAAGAGGATCGTCTGCAACGACGTAACTGAAAATGCTATGTGGAAGTTTGAAGACAAGATAAATAAATAATATCTTTTTGTATTATGTAAGAGAAATTTCGTGGACGAAATTCTTTTTAGAGGGGGAGAGTTGTAACACCCCGATTTTTTTGATTTCCTTGAAAATAAATAAGTTTTATAATACTTATGAGTTTTGTGAATTTTTGGAATTTTTCATTATTTTGATTATTTTAATATTATTTTGATATTTTAATATTATCTTGAAAACGTATGTCCAAATTTCATTTTTTTTCTCGAAATATATGAGTTTTATAATTTTTATGATTTTTGTGAATTTTTTTAAAACTTTTGAGTAATTAATTATTTTAATATTATTTTGAGTTATGTGTGGGCCTAGGGTGGACCCGAGGTGGGCCCGAAAAAATAAATTTTTTTCTTGGACCAGAAAGTTTCAGACTGTCAAGGTGGGATCGGGGGATCTTACTAAACCTGAAATCGGGAACAGTTGACAGAGATTTCTTTATCTGAGTTTTCCATTACTCATTGCGTAATAATAGTAGTAGCTATTGTTCCTTGGGTAATATCTGTTTGAAAAATATCTTGATGCCTCAGCTGGTGACTCAGCTCTACAACTCACAATGTTGACTCAGTTGTTCTAGAAAATTCTATGATGACTCATCTAGTAAATATCTAATGATAAATATCTAAGAATAAATATTTAACGAAAAATATCTTACTAAAATATCTTAGCAAAATATGTAGTTGAAAATATCTTTTGAAAAATATCTAAATAAAAATATCTAAGCTAAATATCTTAAGTGTAATCATGAACCATCATTACTTAGCTTTTTGACTAACTAATAGGAATTGGTCAAACATAGTGGCTTGGACTTTGCTATGAATCATTGGATGGAAAACTTGATGAAAAAGCCTTAGATCATCACCATTGATCTAATCAATGGTGTGAGAGCAAACTTGTTACGGAAGCTTAGGATATCAACCGTAGATTAAATCAATGGTTAGGAAGTAGTCAACAAAAATGGCTAGACTAGTTACTAAGTAACTAGATAAACTAACTAAGTTACCCTAATAGCTTAATTAGTAACTAGATGGAACTAACTAAGTTACTAAATGTTTAGAAACCTAACTACATAAAAGATCTAGATTCATCTAGAAGGTGTGATAAAGCATGACATATGTAATGACTTAATCAAGTAACTAAATGGTTAGAATGTAACTAAATGCCCTAACTAAATTAGTTTAGATGTAATTAGATGAATTAACTATCTAAGCTAATTGTAACTAGAATATAATTGAAATTAAAACTTAGTTAGTATGCTCCATGTGCTCCATGACCACTAGGCTATTCTAGGAGGTTCTTGATTCATCTTTTATGATCAAATAATGACCACTTGATGATCTAAACCATGTGCACCTATGTGAGCCCACGTGCTTATGTTTTGTCTTGCGAAACAAGCCATAGTTTTCCTTTCCTATTGCATCCCACAGCCAAGGCATGCAAACTTGGACTTTGTATTTCGTTTCTATAACACTTTGTGAAGACAAAAGTCTATCATCTTTTCTCTCTCATTCAAGAACACCAAGAACAACCAAAGAACTCTATTCTTTCTCTCTTCTTGTAGAATTCAGCAAGACCCATGGAAACACTTCCAAGCTTCAATAATTTTATACAACCTTAGATCTAGAACCTAGACACAATTCTAAGATACTTTATAGTTGAGATCTTAGTCTAGTTCTATCATCTTCAACCTTGTTCTTCAAGTTGAAGATCAAAAAGCTCTTGCTTTTCATCTTGAAGTAGCTCATGGCCAACCATCAAAACACCATCTTCCAAGTTTGTTTAATTTTATCCAACCATACTTTTTGAATTCTCTCATCAATCTAAGTAACTTTCATGTTGTAATCAAGATCAAATTCCATCATCTTCAAGCTTGAATCTTGGATTTAAGTTCTAAGATTTCAATATCTTTTTGGTGGTGAAAGTTCGATACAAAAAGAGTCTTACGAGGGGCTAGGAGGACATCAACCAAGTAAGAGGGAGATTAACCTCATCGGCCATATGTGGTGGTGAAGGAATGGATTGTTTGTATTTGTGAGTGAAAAATCCATGTGAGGATTTATTCACTCGATTGTGTGGTTGTTGTTTTATGCTTGTTTGATTATATGTGCTTGTTTTACTGTTTTAATAAATATGCATGATTTATATATATGTTTGGCATGCTTATAGTTTTGATAATTTGCTTACATGTATGATTTGGAAAGCATGTTAATTTCTGTGTAATTTAGGATGTGATTCACATGATGAAAATTGTATGATGGTTCCAAAGAACCTAGAGGTACGGCCTTAACATCACCAAGGGGACCAAGTATTCTAAATTCTTTTCCTAATTAAGTATTAAATGATTATATGACAAGAAATTTAATTAAGTAATCTTTATAAGGAATAAAATGTTAGAAAAGAATTATATATGATTTATGAAGCATAGTAGGAAATTCGGCCAACATGCCATTTTGATGTTAAAGATTCAAAATTATTTACTAAGTTTAGACTTAGGTGCTTAAATGGTACGGAATCAATTTGGCAAGTTTTTGAATCTAAATGAAAGTAATTAACATTTTAGAATAAAAATTGGCCTATTTAAGTTATGTACTAAAATAAAAATTGAAACTTAAAATTTGTTAACGTATAACTCACCCTTTGGGTTTTGAAGCGCGTTAGGAAATTTTGAGATGTAATGTCTCAAGTAAATTAAAGAAATACAGTTTTCTGAGAATCAGTAGAAAGTACTGATTTTGATGAGAACATCTTGAAAATATTGTCTTAAGAGGGATTATTATGGAAATAATGGAAATAAAGTCAAATTTTAATAATAAATGAGAAAAGTATTATTTTGAACTTAGAATATGTTAAAAATATTTTACACACTTGAAAATACGTAGAAAAACTCTTACGCGATTTAAAATTAGTAAATTTTAGCTACGCGATTGAGAAAATATTTTAAAATCTTTACGCAATTGAGAAAATGTTGAAAAATCTTTACGAGATTTGAAAACGTAACAGAAGTGTTACACGATTGTGAAAATGCGATCATATTGCTACACGATTGAGGGGAACAACAAGTTGTGCTGTAGGGTCATTGTTTGTGAAACTGAAGTACTAGACCCGAGTGGATCTTTGGTATTATCGATAGTATGGATAGTTATACAATATCATAGATACTAATGGTATTGGACAACTGTATGTGCGGTTGCATTAATGCCATTGGGAACAGTACAACAATACTTTGTTTCGATTAAAAGTGCTTTTGAGCATTATACGGTGACACTGCCATGTGACGATGTGTGAGTAAGAAATACTATGTGATAAATGACAGTATATCACCATGAGATGGCACATGAATAAAGAAATACTCTGTGATCAATGACAGTATATGTTTGAATGATTTATCATGTATAGAAAAGCATGTTCACTTGAGCATAGAAAAACGTGTTCGCTTGAGTATAGAAAATCATGTTCACTTGAGCATAGAAAGGCGTGTTCGCTTGAGCATAGAAAAGTGTGTTCGCTTAACATGGGACATTGTGCATAATCATGGTCCTTGTACTCATTGAGCATATTTAATGTACACATTGCTCATAAGCATACTCAGCATTTATACTGTGGTGATATAGTATTATTGTGATATAATATAATTGTGGTATTACCATTGTATCTGCTATTATACTGCAAGTTTATTGGATTATTTATCTATTAAATATCATGAATATATCTGCTGATTTTATATTAATCTATGGATTGTATATATGGAACGACATTGTTGTTCGTATCGTTTCTTTGCTACCATATTGGTATGTGATGTAGGGGATCTCACCTTTTTGCTATTTTATTTTGTCTGTTTCTATTTTATGTCCACATCTGTAAAGACTGCAATAGCGACAAGGAGGAATTAGCTAGATTTCTTTAGGCTACAGTTTCTTGAAGGCGCTGCTGCTTGGCATGTCCATTGGGACACAGGGCACATAGAGTATTGTGGTGACATTACTCTATCAGTAAGTAGGACTCGCCATAGGATTGTTACTTGATTTTATACGGTTGCTTATGTATAGGTTAATTTTCCTATTAGGGAGTTGTGGAATGAATTTCACTATACTCCTAGAGAGAACTTCGATATATTTTTGGGTTGAATTTCTATCCGTCGAGACATTCCCAGCTAGGGAATTTGTCTTCTGACAATGGCTCATATCTTAGGTGTTATGTTTTTAGGTATGTAAAGTTAATGAATGTATAGTTGTAGTAAACTCTGTTTATATGAAAAGTATATTTATTCAGTTTTTATATTTTGAGTTACTTTAATTTGATCAATTGATGTTTTTTGCGAAAAAGAAATTTTGAAACTCGTATTTAAATAATATTAAATATTTTATAACTTGGGAAATTATTTAATTATAAGAAGTTGGTATGAATGTGATACCCTTCGGAGGGGGTGTTACATACATCATCATTCTGTGGTCTGAGGTGTACAATTGGTTGTCCCCATACTGTGCAGGGTCTGAAGCAGTCCAGTCTTAAGTTGAGATCTGGGGTGTTGTTTCACCACGTGTAATGTCCTACTCTAATAATAATAATAATAATAATAATAATATTATTATTATTATTATTATTATCTAATAATTCATAATTTCAAATTAGAATATTATGTTACATAACTGACGTTCTCATTAGATTATATGACAATTTACATAAAGGGAATAAACCCTTCAAAAGTTGTTTATACATACAACACACTTTTAAGTTAAGCACCAACAACAGAATTAGGCTTTACTAAAGCCTTTAAGGTGCTACTACAACTTTTCACATTTTTGCGCATTTACAAGACTCTTTCTTCTTCTAACTACTCATCGAAGAGTAGCATTGTGGCGTCCCAGGGCCGACGAGGGCGGGAGTGATAATGAAGCACTTTAAGGAGCGGCTCTCTGGCGGGCTTCTAGGCGGAGGGTCTCGCATGAATGAACCGAATACGCACCGAATGAGAGGGATTGAGAAAAGACCGTGCGGGTAGGGACCGCATAGTTGAGGATGGCTTAAAGGAATTGATTTGGTGTAGCCATATTTGCAACTTCTTTTCGGGGCCTAGAACATAAGAACTCCATGGTTAAGCGTGCTTGACCCGGAGCAATTGTGGGATGGGTGACCTCCGGGAAGTTTCCTAGATGCGTGTGAGTGAGGACAAAGCACGCCGAAAAGACCCATGTTGGTTTGTGGAGACACTCATCAATCTGCAGTGGGCTCCGGTCGTTACATTAATGGTATCGAGACGGGACCTCTCCCAAGTACGGTGTGGTTCGGGGACAAACCAAGCGGAAGTTGGTGGGCATGTGGCGTCCCGGGCCGACGAGGGCGGGGAGTGATCGCCGGTGCAATGAAGCACGGACAAGGAGCGGCTCTGGCGGGCTTTTCTAGGCGAGGGTCTCTCATGAATGAGAATACGCACCGGAATGAGAGGGATTCAGAGACTGTGCGGGTATGGGACTGCATAGTTGAGGATGGCTTAAAGGAATTGATTTGGTGTAGCCATATCAACAAGTTGCAACTTCTTTTCGGGAGCCTAGAACATAAGAACTCCATGGTTAAGCGTGCTTGACCTGGAGCAATTGTGGGATGGGTGACCTCCTGGGAAGTTTCCTAGGATGCGTGTGAGTGAGGACAAAGCACGCTGAAAAGACCCGTGTTGGTTTGTGGAGACACTCATCAATCCTGCAGGTAGTCCCGGGTCGTTACAAGCATGATCACGAACAGGTCTCCCAGAGTCACAGAGAACACATAGTCTCCTAGATTTAGCATAAAAACTTGCCCAACTCTAAAATCAACCAGAACTCTAATGATCAACATTCTCTGAAATATTACACTGCAAATGAGTGAGATAAAAATCTCAATAGGAAAATAGCAAAAACAAATATACATTTCCACTCTTTTCAATTCTTTCTTTCTAAAACCATCTATGAGAGTCCATGAATAAACAAATCATTATTTGAAAAATAAATTGGATGAGTTGTAAATAATATAAGAGTAATAATGAGTAGTAACACAACATTTAAAATATAAAAGTAATAATATAATGAACAAATAAGTAACTTAAATAATATTTCAAATTTTCTTAAGTAACATCATGAAATTGAAAGAGCAAGTAAAAATAAGTATTTGAATATTCTTTTCATTAACTTCTTATCATCCCATCATCTTTAAACTTTCCTTTCCATCTTCATCATCTTATTTTAATACTCTTAATCAAATGTGCATCTCTTTGACAATAAGGCGCCCCCCAAAGTCATATGATTATGACCACAATAATATCTAATCAGGGCATCCCCTAATAATCTCTAATCATGGTCATAATATTCTTTGATTGAGGAATTCTCACATATCTCTCTTTGACAATGAGGCGTCCCCCAATGATATCTAATCATGGTCATAATATTCTGTGGTTGAGGAATTCTCAATATTCTCTTAACAAAAAGGCATTTTTCAATGTCCTCTAATCATGGTCATAATAATCTCTAATCAGGGCGTCCCCCAATAATCTCTAATCATGGCCACAATACTTCTCTTTACACATTAATTCATTTTTATCCATGGGATGACTTTTCTTAAATACTTTCTTCATAAAAAAATGTTCTCCATATTTAAAATAAATTGCATTATATATATATATATATATATATATATATATATATATATATATATATATATATATATATATATATATATATATATATATATATATACATACATAAAAAAGCTACAAAAGACAATAATTGACCAAGCATAATATAAGAACCAATATATAAGAATTTAAAGAATAACTTGTAATAAAAACATATATAAATAGAAATAGGAACACCATTGAAGATCAAGGATTAACTCATCTCAATTTATATAGATAATAGTAAAATGATTCACGTTCAAAAGAAAAGCATTTTGGTATTTGTTATTCGAATAACCAATGGGTTATTTGAATAACTCTTTAATTCCATACTTCCTGTTTTAAGTTTATTTGAATAATAGGATGTTTATTCGAATAAATCCCTTTAAACCTCATTTTTCAGCATTATGTTTAATCGAATAATGCAGAGATTAGTAAAATCATTGTTTCATTGAGATTAATTCCAAGCAAGTGACAATAGATGCAAAGCGATGGACTAGGAGATATGGTAGAAGAAATAAAGAGAAAAGAGCAGTGTTTTTGTCATTTTCCTACCTATTTTATAGAATTAAAATAGATTGAGGGAGAGAGTGGAATGGAGGTTGAGAATGGAGAAGTAATGTGTAGAAAATAAAGGCTGTTATTTCTTATAAATTGGGTGAGTGTGTTGTAACAAAATTGAAAGGGAAGTGAGCTATTTATAGAGCTTCTCATGTAGAAAATTCTCCTTCTCATAATCATGGCTTTCAATCCTATTTTGACACTTGTTCTTGATGACTTCACTAAGCTTACATCACCATCATTAAATTCTTGGACACTTGTTACATAAATCACCATCCTTCTTTTGTTTGTGTGACACTTGGTCGTGCTTCATCATACTTGTTCTAGATCTTACTTATGCAACATGTTTCCAAGATGAACACATGTCTCTTATAATCATTACTTCAAAGTACAAGTCTTCCAAGAGTCTCTCCTCTTGCCACTTGTCTATGCTTGTTTCATAATCTTGGTTTTTCACCATTCATCTTCATTGTTTTATAACTTTTGTTTCTTTCAATTATTGTTTTCAAATCCACTCTTGACACATGTTGATGTCAATCATTACTTCCTTGGTCAAGATTTCAAAAGTCTTTCTTTCATGACACTTGTCTTTTTTACCTCACCAAGCTTACTTCACCATTTTAGTTCCATTGGAACTACTTGAACAAGGAAGAACAGAGCTAAATGGGTTTTAATTTCCCATTCTATTATAGTTGATGTGCTTCCCTTTTTTTTCTGATATCTGCTATGTTATTCGAATAACAAGTTTATTATTCGAATAACTCACTCTGTATATATTTTCTCAATGGCCTGTTTATTCTAATAGAAGAAATTTTATTCAAATAAGGTGACTTATTTCCTCCTATATATTTACACCATCAGATACTCTATTCAAATAATCATCTGATTATTCGAATAACAGAACTTTTATTTGAATAAATATTACATCATACTTTGTTTTAATATTTTTCAGGGATGATACATTTGGCTTATTCAACAAGCTTCAAGATTTTTGTTAGTCTTAAGCCCATTGCTTGACACTTGTTAACATACTTATCTCACCTTGCTTGACTCACAATGGCTTCTTTAAGAAACTTTAAGATTTTTCTACTAATGGCTTCTTCAAGAAGCCTCCAATAACTTCTTCAAGAAACCCCCCAATAGCTTCTTCAAGAATCCTTGAGATTTTCTATTATTCTTCAAGAAGCCTCCAATAGCTTCTTAAAGAAGCCTTGAGATTTTTATCTCATTACTTAGTATTATTGTTATTACTATTTTGAGGGTTGTTACACCGTGGAGTTTTGTTTAAGGTCCAGTGTTTGGATTACTTGTCCTTTCATGGTGCCATGCGTCGCTTCATTTTCGAATGTTCTGGGTCTTGTGCTTTTGGTTACCTTCGCTCAAATGCAATACAAAATGTGGTCAAAAAGTGATACTTGAGCTTCATATCATCATAATAAGCCACTTTGAAATGACGTATTTGCGGAGCAGTGACGTATCCTCCCCTATTAATGGCAGTGATTTGTAGTATACTATGCTTGCTTGAGAACTATTACTTTGTATTTACAGGTAATTCAACCATTTTGATAACAATAGTAGCTCTGTGTAGCTTCCTAACTGCTCACTGCCCTCATGGTCAATCACAAAGGGGAGCATTAAAATGTGTCTTCGGAGTGCAGCTAACTCACTTTTCTAGAAGCTAATTAGAACATCTCATTCTCTCTATAAATAGGGAATATTTGCGAAGGAGCTATCATCTATTCCTTTCATTATTTGATCACACTCAAAAGTGATTCTTTTCTAGGGAATAGTCCCTTTCGTGCCTCTTGTATGGAGGATTTTGTCTCATTCTGTAGCCATCTTATTGTTCTTTCCAAAATTCATAAAGAAGCCTTTTTTCCCTATCGTATGTGGGAGTGTGCAACCTTTCTTCACCTTTTGGGAAGATTCATTGTTTCTGTCATAGTTCTTATAAGGCGTGGAGGTGTTCCACACATGTCCTTCCTCTGCTCTCCTGACTATCTTTCATGGTACTTGCCGCATTGTGGGTGTGTGGTTGGATATGCAAGAGGCTTTTGGGGTGGAATAATCTCTTGGAGTAAAGTATTCTCCTCATACTGGCCGAAAGGAAAGGCACGGGTGCTACTTTTTGGAAGAATGGTGGAGGTGGTCGTGGTCAGTGTTCGGTCATCATCATCGTCACGTTTGGCTTCCTTTTTTACTTCCTCCAGTGGGCGCCTTTACCTTAAAGTAGTTTTATAGGTCCTTTTTGTAAAGTTTCCTTGTAAATTAGGCGATGTTTGGAATGAGAATAAAGACTTGCTTTTCTGAATATTCTACTTTCCATTGTGTTGTGTAGTTAAATTATCACTGTCTTGTGTAGTTACTTGGTTTTGAGATTAGTTCAATGCCAAGTCTCGATGTACGCTTGAATAATGAACGCTTGCTTCACCTAATCGAGGTGAGTGCAAAACTCAACCTCGAAGGTAGGGTTCACTTGATTGGACGAACACTCGTTCGTCTGCCGAGGTAAGCGAGAGACTCGACCTTGGTGGTAGGGTTCATTTGATTGGACGAACATTCACTTTACCAACTGAGATGAATGTGAACTCAACCTCAGTGGTAGAGTTCATTTGATTGGACAAACATTCACTTCATCAACCGAGATGAATGCAAAATTCGACCTCAATGGTAGGGTTCGTTTGATTATAAGAACATTCACTTCACCAACTGAGATGAATGCAAACTTGACCTTGATGGTAGGACTCATTTGATTGGACAAACATTCACTTCACTAACTGAGATAAATGCGAACTCGATCTCGATGGTAGGATTCATTTGATTGGATGAACATTCACTTCACTAACCAAGATGAACGCAAACTCGACCTCGGTGGTAGGGTTCATTTGACTGGACGAACATTCACTTCACCAACCGACATGAATGCGAAATTCGACCTTAGTGGTAGGGTTCGTTTGATTGGATGAACATTCACTTCATCAATTGAGATGAATATGAACTCAACCTTGATAGTAGGGTTCGTTTGATTAGATGCAGTAACCCTATGGCATGGAGTTCACTGTCCCGGGTTAAGGTGTAACACCCCGAAAATTGCTTATTTTATAATATATATTCATTTTATAATATTTGTAATTTTTGTTAATTTTTTTGGATTTTTTCAAAATTGTTGATTATTTTAATATATTTCTTAATTTGCGTGTGCACTGAGCGGAGTCGAGAAAATAAAATATTTTTCCCGAGGCCGAAAAACCTTTGATTGTGGAAACGTCGACGAAGGATCTTACTAAACCCAAGGTTGGACACGGTTTACAGAGTTTTCATTTTTTGAGATTTTATCTGATAAATAAAATCGTTGTACTGTGAAATTATCCGATGAACAATAAATACTATTTTTATTAACTGTAACCTTTGTCCACTGGATAATAGCCTTAGTAGAGTGTTAGTCATCTTTTGGAGATAACACTTTAATGGCATCATCAAAGATGACATCATATATGTGACATCATCACTTAGCTTTTGGAAAAGTGTTCCAAAACTTCCTAAAGAAGCTTTGTACAAAGCTTCCAAAGGAAACTTTGTTTTCTCTCTCCTCCCTCCCACACTGCACGGCAATGGGGCCCATTCTGGAGCCAAAAAAAATTAGCTTTTCACTTTATCACTTTTCATTTCTAATTTTGAAATCACCAAAAGCTATATCACCTTTCTTCTTTCTTCATCTTCTTTTTCCTCTCAAGTTTCTCTCTTCCTCTCTTCTACACGGCACCAACACCATTGGGAGGTCATTTTCTCTAGATTGATAAAATAATCTTATTTCTTGCTTCCTCTCATCATCCTAAGACTTTTCTCTTTGGTGATCATCTCCTAAATCTTCCTTTTTCATCTTCCACCATTGAAGCCCAAACTTGAAGCTCTAAGGTAAAGTTCTTGGCTTTTCCTTTCTTTTCTTCTCTTTTCTATTTTTCTTGGTCACCTATGTGACCAAGGACTCCTCCTTTCATGATTGAGTGAAGATTTTAAAAAATTACTCATCTTAGGGTTTTCTTGGAGGCTTGGATGAATATTGCAAGGAAAGGACCAAGAAGCGTACTTTCTTGTGTTGTCTTCTATAGGTAAGAGGGAGGTGATCCTCTTCAACCTATCTTGGTGGTGAGGAAACGTTTTTGGTGTTGTTGATGAGGAATCCATGTGGGGTTGCTCTCTTTGTAATGTTGTTCTTCATGATTTTGTAGCTATTTTGACTTGTATGAATTTATTGATTATCATTGTGTATCTTGATGGCTATGGAATTATATATTGGATTGCTTGGATTGATATATGGAAAATCTAGGGCTCTTTACCCCTTTTGGATTCATGGCCAAGAGGCCAAATTTTTGGGTGTTCAAGATTTAATTTTTGTAGAAATTGGAACTTAGGTGATTAAGTGTTAAAGAATTAATTAATGCAATGGAAAAAAAATTTGGATTCTTACCCTTTGGGAGGCTCACGGCCTCTAGGGCATTTTATAGGATTCAATATTTAATTTTGGGTTAACCTTGGAACTTAAGAAATTAAGTGTTAAGTACTTAACAATGTGATGGAAAAACTAGTTGGACTCTTGTTCTTGGGAGGTCACGGCCTCAAGGGCCATATTGGCTAAAAGTTATGCATCAAGCTGAGGCTTAGGTGATTAGGTAACTTAATAATTTATTATGAATTCATAAGATGGAAAGAAACTTATTTGATGACCTAGGGTAATTCTTTTGAACTTAAGGGAAGAACAAGAGTGTGTGTGAGACTTGGAGAATCTTAGATAATTTTCTAAGTAAGTATGATTTAATTTGAGTAAAGGACTTGACTAATTAAGAGAAATAAAGATTGAATGAGAATTGCAAGAGAATTCCTCTAGAGAAAGATTTTATAAGAAATGTTAAATTAAAGTTAAACTCCATAATGAACCTTAAAAGTGTATTGTCATATTTGAGAACTTGATAATATGTATTGCGGGTCCATGAGTGCGACATAGAATTATTGGTGTTTAACTTGGCCAAATTGTGGTATGCTATGAAAAAGTATATTATTGTTAAATATACATGAACATGCATTGAGTCATCATGCATTGTTGAAGTAAAGTTTTATGCCTAGGAGTTAAATCACGCCTTAGTGCGGGTACGAATAGACTAGTGTAGGTCATTTGTTGACCTTGGGGGCGTCAGGGTGCAGGTGTCTCACAAATGGATAGTTGGTAGCTCCTCTGGGCTGTGGGATAGACCGATGCAAATGCACCGATGATCCGGACCGAGACACTGTCCTATATCACGATATTGTGAAGAATGTCACTGTATAAAGCCTTGTTGCACAAAATTATTGATTTTCTGGAAAGTACTTGATTTTAGGCTGACGAGATACTGGCATGTCTCCCTGATCATTCTCTCCGATGTTTGTGTCTAGCTCCATGGAGTAGGATTTCGATATCATGTGCACATGCATAATGAGTCAACATATTATTTGGCATTTATTTATATGATGATTAGAACTGTTGTCTCATTGATGTTATAATGGCCTGGATTCGTTAAGTTGTTTATTATTGCATCTTGATACTACTTATTATTCTTGCAATGCTATGTGGGCGTCCTGCACCATTCTACGCCATTCTGTTTCTTTACTACCACAATTAGTACTGAATGTAGGATGTCTCACCTCTTTCATCGTATTTTCTGTTTGCTTCTATCTTATTCTCATGTCTATAAAGATTGCGTTGGCGGTGAGGCAACATCTGTGAGGTTTCACTAGGCTACAATTCCATGGAGGCATCGAAGCGTGGAGTGTTCAGTGGAACACAGGGAGCATTCGGTATGACAGAGATGTCACTTTGCTTTGGAGTAGGGCTCGGCATGACACCGCTACTTTTATAGTGGATGTAGCTGTTTTGCGTGCCTCCTGGAGAGCTTCCTTGAGGGAGGACTTTGTGGATTCGACTGTTTGGACTTTCGTCTATTGTGACACGCTCCAACTGGGGGCCTTGTCTATTAGGGATCCCGCAGGGGATTTAGATGGAGATCAGGTATAGGACCCTATTCTTCAGGTATTGATACTTGGACTAGTTTCAATTTTCTTTCAGTAGTCATATACGTGTATGTTTACTATTTGGAGTACTTGAGTTTTATACTTTTGGAATATGAGATAATGTACTTAAGGATGTAATGAACTTCGTTTTTATGAAAAGATATTTTCTAGTTTTTATGCCTTGTTTCTTTATTATTTGATAATTCGATGTTATTCGTTGAAAAGAGAATTTTGAAACTCATGTTTTATAATGTCAACCTTTTTATAACTTGTGTAAAGATTGGTTTCGAAAAAGGAGTCGGTTGGAATGTAATGCCTTTCGGAGGGGGTGTTACATAAGGTCGATTATCCCTAACCACTGCAAACCTTGTCAGTTGGTGGCTAAGGTGCAACTCAAATAGGTATGGGTTAAGACCCTTGATCGCACTGCTTGACCTTAGAGGGTGTTCAAGTGGCTCTCCCTAGTTTGACCTTCTTACATAGATGTTGGAATAGTTGATCCTTTTCTGACCTTGTATTCCTTGGACCTCACCAAGGCATGGTGACCTTGGGGGATGTAAGACGCCGAGGTACTTGTGGACTCGAGGTTACGACCGAAGTACCAGCTTCAAATGAGGCAGTAGTTGGAGAAAGTTGATTTATTGATATCGGGAGCAGTTTACATAATCGAAGAATTTAACTATAGTACTTTCTCAATTTGTTTGCATTCCATAAATTTTTAAATGGCTTACTCGATAGAGTTTCTAGGGTGTATGTGGTTGTGGCCATAATTATGTACGGTCCTTCCCAATTAGGCACTAGTTTTCTTTCTCTTGCATTTTTTCCTCCGATGTCCGCTTTGTGTAGTACGAGATCTCTAGGGTTGAATTGCCGTGGGATCACTTTGAAATTGTAACGCGTGATAATTTTCTACTTTAGAGCTGCTTCTCAGACATGGGCAATGTAGCACTGTTCATCCAGGATGTCTTGTACATGGCGAATGAGGTCTGAGCTGGTCTCTTTAGAAAAGCTTTACTTCCTCCAACTTAGTTCTCCTATCTCCATTGGATCATGGCTTCACAACCATAAGTTAACTTGAAAAGGGTTTATCTTACGGAGGAGTATAGAGTGGTTCCATATGCCTATAGGATATGATCAAGTTGTTCCACCCAGCTTCTTTTAGCATCATCAAGTCTTTTCTTTACCCCCCTCAGTACGACTCAGTTGGCAGCCTCAGCTTGCCCGTTGGTTTTTGGGTGCTCTACCGAGGTGAAATGTTGTTTGATCTTAAGGTCTCCCAGGAGATCTTTGAATTTTTAGTTAATGAATTGAGTTCTATTATCTGTAACCATCAACTTCGTGACTCCAAATCTGGTTATGATATTCTAGGAAGTGAACTTTTGGATTCACACCGATGAGATTGTGGACAACGGCTCTGCTTCAATCCACTTTGTGAAATAACCAATGGCCACTAGCAAGTACTTGAACTGCTCGGGAGCTTGTGGGAAAAGGGCCTAAGATGTCCATTCGCCACCAGTAAAACGGCCAGGGAACGAGCATTGTTGATAGCTCTTCGGGCGGTGCAACATAGATGTCAGAGTGACACTGGCATTTATCACATTTCTGTACATGTTCTATGTTGTCAACTTCCATAGTGGACCAATAATATCCTCCTTGCAACGGATTTTCTACAGAGGTGGTGGACTGAACTTCCTTCATGATTTTTGTAAGGACGTATTCTACTTACTTGGGACCAAGGCACTTAAGGGGGGATAGGTGAAACCTCAATGATACAACTGGTTATTGTAAAAGGTATACCAAGCCGCTGTCTGTATTACTTTCTAGGCTTCTTTTTGGTCTTTAGGGAGTAAGCTGTCGTAGAGGTAGGCTAAAATAGGCGTCATCTAGGATTCCTCAACTCCAACAAGAGGACTTCATCACCCGTGATGTTGGGAGTGAAGAGAGTGTTCTAGATTACAGACTTGTTGTTGTCTTGGCTCTTGGTGCTGGCAATTTTTGATAGGATATTAGCTCTAGAGTTTTGATCCCTTGGGATGTGCTCCACCTTGACGCTGTCAGAACTTTCCATCAGCTTTTTAACCTTGGTTAGGTATTTTTGCAACAAGGGTTCCCTTGCCTGGTATTCTCCTTTGATTCGGGATGTTGCCAATTGTGAGTCACTGCATAAAACCACGTGTTTGGCCCCTATTTCCTTTGCCATAGTTATACTTGCAATTCACGCTTCGTACTCGACCTAGTTGTTGGAGGTAGGGAACTTAAATCTTAATGAGAGCTCCAGTATATAGCTAGTTTCATTTTCCAACATAACTCTAGCTCTGCTCTCTTTGGGATTCAAAGATCCATTGACATAAATGGTCTACAAATGCACTCTAGGGTTATAGGAGTCCGGTGTAAGTTTGATCAAGAAGTTGGACAGTACCTGGGTTTTGATGGCTAGTCTTGGCTCGTAGATGATTCCAAATTCAGAGAACTCTACGGACCAAGCAATCATTCTCCCTGTGAGATTTGGCTTGTGCAGTACTTTCCTAATAGGCTAGTCTATCCTTTCCACTATGGGGTGGCATTGAAAGTACTGTCTCAGCTTCCTTGTAGTGATTACTAATGCTAGAGCTAGCTTCTCAATTTTTTGGTAATGAACTTCATGGCCTTAGAGAACTTTGTTGAAAAAAATAAACTGGCCTCTAGCCTTCATTTGTCTTTCTTATTAGGACCAAGCAAATTGCTTCATTACTGATAGAGAGCTAGATGTAGAGCGTCTCTCTGGGGTTTGATCTTGTCAAGATGGGTGGTGTTGACAACATCCTTTTTAGTTTCGAGAATATGGCTTCACATTTCGAGGTCCACTTGAAGTTCTTTCCCTTCTTTAAAGTTTAAAAGAGGGAAGAGATTTTTGGGTAGCCTTGGCCAAGAAATGCGTGAGGGCTATGACTCGACCTATTAACTATTGTACCTCTTTGACAGATTAGGGGCTACACATGCTAAGCACTACTTAGCATTTCTCTGGGTTTGCCCTGATATTGCGATTCGTTAGCAAAAACCCTAGAAATTTTCCAGCCTATACCTTCGAACGCGCATTTCTCTAGGTTCAATTGCATGTTATGCTTTCGAACCTCAGCGAATACCTCTTCTAAATCCCGGATGTGGTCATCGGTGTCTATCTTCTTGATTATCAGGTCGTCAATGTACATTTCTAGCTTCTTGCCAATTTGTCGTTCAAAGACTTTGTTCATCATACGCTGGTAAGTGGCCCCTGCATTTTTAAGCCCAAACAATATTACTTGGTAGCAATAACTTCCCATCTCGGTTATGAATGTTGTCTTATCCTCGTCGTCTAGATGCATGAGAATTTGGTTATAGCCAAAGTATGCATCCATAAAGGAAAGTAACCCAAAATCAAACGAGTTGTCTACCAGCTTGTCGATATTGGGAAGGGGGTAGGGGTCTTTTGGACACATCCTGTTAAGGTTGATGTAGTCGACGCACATGTGCCATTTCCCATTGGCCTTTTTGACTATGACCATATTTGAAAGCCACGTGGTGTAGGGGACCTCCCTGATGAAATAAGCGTTTAGGAGTTATTTCACCTATTTTTGTATTACCTCTTGTTTTTCTGATTTGACTTTCCTTTTTTGCTATGCTATTGGCTTGCCATTCTTCATGATGAAAAGATGGTAGTAAATGAGTTTAAGGTCTAAGCCTGGCATGTCTGTTGAAGTCCAGGCACCTTATTTTTTCGAAGGATCTCTGTTAACTGGGCTTTCTCTTCCTAGCTAAGTTGCCCCCAATCTGGGTGACTTGGCCTAGTTCAGCTCCCAGCTGAAGTTCTCCATCTAGCAGGGGTCGTGTATCCTGGATCACTTCACGTATGTCCAACTCAGTTAAGAGGATGTTGACTAAGTCCATTGTGATCGAGATTGGATCGTTGTACATGATCACTGTCCTTTGTCTCTTAGTGAAAATTTGACTTTCGTTATAGCACTTCCTTGCCACGACTTAGTCTCTTTTAATTGTTACCACCCTATCTTGGTGGTCCAAAAACTTCATGGGTAAATAAGGACTGGAGATCATTGCCCCAAGGACGTTGAGTGAAGGGTGATCTAGAATAATATTACAAGTGGAGGGGCAGTCTACCATTAGAAATCTAACCTTGATAATTTTGAAAAGGAGGTCTTTTCCCAGAGTAAGGTGAGTCTTAATATACCCAATCAAGATGATCTTATCGCTAGTGAACCTGATTAGTTCACTAGAATGTGGAATGAGCTCTTCCTTCGATAATCCCAACTTGTTGAATAAGTCTAAGAACATTATATCGACTGAGTTTCCTTGGTCCAAGAATATTCTTTGGACCTCGGCGTTTGTGATTATTCTGGTGATCACCATAGGGTCATCATGATCTAGAATAGTGTTGTCATAGTCCTCGTTAGAAAAAGAAATTAGAGGGGCCTTTTTTGACCCTCTTCTCGATTTGGATTCTGCAAGGGAGGTACACTCATCACTGCCCAAACGGCCCTTTTCCTAGCATTTACTGACTTGTCACCGCCCATGAATCCCCTAGAATTTATCATCTGGGTCACTTTAGAGTGGTAACGGTTACCTCCCACTAGGTCTCCAAGTCTTCACAGCGCTTACAACCACTATTTAGCATCTCAGGAATGTACCCTTTTCAAGCTGGAGCATTGTCTCTTCGGAACTCTTTTGGGAAGCAAGGGGAGATTCTCTCCGGTGGAGGAATTCTCGTGCTCATCCTGCCTGGGTTCCGATCGAGTTAAGGTTGGTTCATAGGATGTAGGGATCCATGCTGGAGGTGGGTTGTGCGTTGTTGGAGCTTTGTTTTGGTTTGTTGGAGTTTGTCTCCTCCTTGTGCTCACCATTGTGGCGATGTTAGGGGGAGTTTTGGAAGTAGTGTTGGGAGTAGAAATTTATTATTTCCCATAGACGGTGCCAATATTTAGAACTAGGTTTTGAGGATTACCTAATAAGGTAGGATGCACTGAATTCCTCCTAGGTGCAACACTACGATAGTGGAGCGAGGGGTGGGTACCTGCAAAAGAAACTCAAACGCTCAAGTTAGTAACTGCACAAAGAGGATAATGTGTAATAAGTATGGTGTATTCTTTTGTCCTCTTGGTGAGCCTTTTTATGGAGATATATCAGCGTGTAAAAAGTGTGGGAGTTCTGAGCATTTCAGTGTGTATTGTACGTTGTCCCTTAATGGTGTGGGAAATCCTCATCCCATATGCTTTATCCTCTTCATCTGAGTGGAGTGGTGTTTCCTCTTTTCTATCGAGGGGAACAGGTTCAACAGACGTGTTGCTTCCTGCACATAGCACGTCTAGGGCCAGCTTGGTGGGTCGAGCTGCTCCAGTTCTATGGGCCTATACTTTGTTTAAAACAGATATATTACAGAAAAGAGGACAGATTATTTATGTAAAAGGGTAAAATGTCAATTTCTTAATAGACAAAATGTATTCTTATTCACAATTAAATAATTGAATTTGAATATGATTCATTCTTCTACATAGGTAGAAATAGAATCTCTTCCCCCCCAAAAAAGATAGAAATAGAATCTTCTTTATTAAAGTTTTTTGTTTTGAAGTAGATTTAGAGGGCACTTGAGATAGGCATGTGATAGAGGTTTCCTCCTTGAGCAGCAGCAGCGACTAAGCGTATTGAAATAGGGGTGGGTATCTGCAAAGGGACTCCAATGCTCAAGTTAAGATATGCACAAGTGAGGCAGTACATGGTGAGTAATTTACTGATACCTGATTAAGGCTACTTAGCCTTGTATTTATAGAGCGTATATAGAATCCTCATGCAATCTATATTGAATGCAGGTATTTAGGATTAGTATCTTGGTAAAGATTACCTTCCCATTATTATTGGGATGAATCCCTATAAGTTAGGAACTCTTGATATGAGAGCTACTTATCAATCTGAGATAATTATGGGTCCTATAATATCGTAAGTAGATAACTGACAATTACGGATATTTAGAGATATATCATTTGCATGAATCTAGCAATCTTGATATTATGGCCCATTGCCGCTCGGTGTGCATGGCTCCGAGGTCCGGACTGCCTTCAAGGCCTTAGCTACGTCATCAGGGTGGATTCTGATTATACGTGTGCCGGGTTGATCCAACTAGATGGGATCCCAGATCACGGTCCAGAATAGTTACCCCCAGCTTGGGGCTTGGAAGGATAGCCAAGTGTCAAGTTTCAACAGGATCATCCAGGCATGCAATTAACACAAGAGTCTGAAAAATTAACATTGGACCTTAGATGTTTTACGCAAAATACCGATGTCTGTGGTATGCTATTACGTCCCGTAAATTCATTACCCCCAAGTATTAATTCTCGGGATTTCCTTAGCCATTCTTTATGTAAACTCTGAATATAATCTCTAAAACTGTAAGTGGTAATAGTCTATGATTCTTTGGAAAACTATTGCTTTGACTTTATTGGGAATTAAATATCTTTTAAAAAGGATCTCAGTTTCGTACTATGTCCCAACTGCCCGCTGTGTAACACCCCAACTTTTGGGGATAATTACAATATAGTCCCGAAATGTACTGTTTTGTAAATTATGTGAGCAGTAAATTAAATTTGACTGTTTCGTGAGTGTACTTGACTGTTGTATGTGATTTGCTCCGACCTAGGGAAATAAAAAAATTTTTTGGCCGGAAAAATCTTATTTTAATTAATTGGAGCTGGGGGATCTTACTAAACCCAATTCTGATTGATATATATATTAATCTCGTAATTTTTAGGATTTAATTGTGCAATAAAATAATTTTATATTTTTATAATATTATTTTATATTACAGTACCTACTGTCTCAAAAATAGTAAAAATCTGCTTTGATTTGACCACAGATCTTTAAAAGTACTGTGGGACCCGCGTTTAGGAAAAATAGTCAACTGTGCTGACTGGACAAATTCTAGCCAATGAGAACAAGTCAACGAAAGTGGCTTGACTTTTTAAAACCAATAGGAAAAGGTCAACAAAAGGAGCATGGACTTTGATTAGGACCGTTGGATGAAGACTTAGTTAGGAAGCCTTTAACCTTAGCTGTTGATCTAATCAATGGTGAGATTAGAATAATAGTTTTATGACCAATTGATATCTACCTTAGATGTAATCTATGACTAGGAATTAAAGATGAATCAATGGTTAGAATTAAGTCAAAAATTGTAGGCTTGAATTTGGTTAGTAGCTAATTAAGCTTAATTTGACTAATCTAATTACTTAATTAGCAAACTAAGTGAACTAGCTTAGTTATGAATTAATTATAATCTAAATACTAATTAGACATCCTAATATTAATTAAAGGTTATAATATATGCTAATATATACTAAATTAATTAGTTATATGATTAGTATGTTAATTAAGATTGGTTAGGATATTTAACCTAACTAATTCCCTAATTAGTTAGCATGTAATTAGGAGTAATTTAGAAACAATTAAGTCACTAAAATGAAGGAGGGCTGCACGGTTTTGGGCAGCAGCTTGGAGGCTTGGATGGCTTGGTTCTACTAGCTTCTTGAACCCTCCAAATTGTCATAAACCATGTGCACCATCATGTGCATTTAATTCGATATTTACTTAGCAAAATCAAACACTCAACCTCACCCAAAAAGCCACTCACGGTAGCAGCCCTTTAGTTTGCCCTCTTCACCTTTATTTTCACACTTATCTTAATTAAGCTATTCATTTCCTCTCCAAAAATACCAAGAACCCATGCATACTTTTCCTTCCTTTTTCTTTCTCTCTAATTCGGCCAAGCCCTCACCCCACACAACCAAACCTCTATAATTTTATCTTATCATATTTCCTAAACCCAAATCCTATTCTAAACACTTTTCATTCACAAAGTTTTTTCAAATTCCTACTCTATCTTGTCCAAAATCCAACCTTTTGCTTACTTTCTTAAGGGTAAGTTTTGTTTCTTTGGTTCAAAATTTGATTTCTAATTTTTCTAACCATGATTGTTCCATGGTTTTCCAATATTGTACCTTGTATGTGTTTTTACTAATTGTTTAAGAATTTTAGGGATTTGTTTGGGAGATTGCACGAAATTTCAAGAAAGAAGGAAACTAACCGATTAATTGTCTTCAAGAGGTAAGAGGGAGATTTAATCTCATCAACCCTAAGTGGTGATGGGAAAATGGATTTGATTGTGTATGAAGAATCCATAATGATTCGATTTATGTGGTTGTTTATGGCTTTTATTATTTTTGTGATTCTTTAGATGCTTTCCTATTTGTGATTTATTTTGCTATGCATGATTATAGCTTTCATTATTTTTGCTATGCATGTTTATGGTTTTAAATAAATTGTATGTATTTTGTATGTGATTATATAATTGCATGTGTTTATAATTATATAATTATTAAAGTAGGATGTGAATAACATGTACGGTTTGCATGAGTGTTCCAAAGAACACATTATGAGGCTCACGGCCTTACATCCAAACAGAGAACCAAAATGTTCTCAGCAATTTTCTAAATTACTGATTTGAGGAATCTAGGTAAAATAATCAAATTAAAGTTGATTTAAGTTAATTATGGCCAACATGCCATTTAGTGTATAATTAAATGCCATTTTATTTTGATTTGGCCAATATGCCATTTAGTGTATAATTAAATGCCATTTTATTTTGATTTGGCTAACATGCCATTTTATTTACTAAGATAGGTTAGGTAATCGTTTTACAACATAAATTGATTCCAATGAATCATTGAAAAAATAAAAGGAATAAATTCAATTTTAGAAGTTTAACTTAGCAGAAATTAGTTTAAATAAGAATTAAATTAGACGCTTGAAAAATACTAACGTAGAGCTCATTCCATAAATTTTGAAGCGCGTTAGTAAGTTTCAAAGTGAATTTATTGGGTAAAAATAAAATAAACTATATTTAGAGGAAAATGTTAAAAATACCTTATACTGATTTTATAGGCAAAATGCTGCCAAAATTTATTAAAATCAGATGCATAAAATGAAAAGATTCCATACTATATTTAGAACACAAGAAAAATACTCTACGTATTTTAAATATACTAGATATAGTTTTACACATATTGAAAATAATAATTATAAGCTATTCGGTTAAGAAAATGAATTAAAAATCCTACGCGATTGAGAAAATGATTTAAAAAGATTTTGCGATGTTTAAAAATGTCAAAATATATTTACGCGATTTAAAAACGTTTGTGAAAACAACGAGATTGTGAAAATGCGATAAAATTCCTACGCGATTGAAAGATACTGTGAGTTTTGCTGTCGGGCCAAAGTGGTGGACCCTAGACATATTGTGGTGTAATACTTGTCGGTGAGACGTACTATACTTTGATATTTTGTGACTAAGGGCATTTTGGTAATTTTTTATAATTATGGTAAAATTTGGATAATAAGGGTATTTTTGTCATTTTAGATCATACTTAGAGTGTTGTGCCAATTTGGGTTATAATTGGTGATTGATTGACGAGGCAAATTACACCGTGTTTGGTGTGATAAGCATAGTGTGGTTCATTTATGAACTTGGAGGCATTAGTGTGCGGAGGATCCCATATGTGGACAGTGGTAGCACCTCTGGGCCGTGGTAACGGGCAACATACTAATGATCTTGACAAACACTATTCTTAATCGAGATCTTGAGGGGACTATTAAGTACTATACCTGTGGTACACGATATTGGACTGTGTACTGCTACACGATGTTTTGGACTGTGGGCTATAGACACAACGATTGGACAGTGCAATAGTTTGATTGGGCAGCCATAAAGTATTATTAGTTTCTATTTGGATCATTCCCTCAGATATCCGTGTTTAGCTCCATGGAGTAGGAACGAGTCAGTGTGTGTATCATTCATCATCTATATTTTAAATGTTTATTATGTTCATGCATTATTTGCATTTTACTGTTCATGCATCCTCTGCACTTTACTGTTTACCATATTCTGTGATAAACTGTATGATGTATTGCTTTAATATATATTATATGATATGATGATATATGTTATTTAATATATATATATTGCTTTGTTATATTATGTATGATGTATTAAATTGCTATACTGTATATGATGTAATAGCATGTGTTATTGTAATATCTGCTTGCCATTGTAATACCTATTTGTATTGTCATTTTCTTAATTGCCATGCGGGTAATGATGTTGATTGTCTCACCTCTTTATTTTATTGTTCTGTTTTGTTTTCTACTTTATGTTTATATCATCGAAGACTAGAATGGCGGCAAGGCGAGATCAATTAGGTTTCTTTAAACTTCAATTTCTCGAAGGCGCTGAGGCTTGGTATGTCCACTGGGACACAGGACACATAAAGTACAGTGGTAATGTGACTTTATCAATAAGTAGGACTCAACATGGGGTTGTTACTACACGTTATATAGTTGCTTTCGTAGAGATCATTTTACCTATTAGGGAGTTGTGGGACGAGTTTCACTATACCCCTAGAGAGAACTTCGATACACTTTTGGGTCGAATTTCTATCGGTCAAGACATTCCTAACTAAGGAATTTGTCTTATGACGAGGGCTCATATCTTAGGTGTTATGTTTGAGTAGTATACTATCTTTTATTATTTCTATTAAATATTAATAGTTGTAAATTAATTGTATACTTCAGACAAGAATCACATGTATATTATGGTGAGTTTATGTTTGTTATATTTTGTGTTCCGTGTTATTTTATTTAATATTATAATTATGAAAAGAAAAAATATATATATATACCACAAATATTATTCAAGTATCAAGTGTTTTATAACTTGGGTAAGGATTTTATTTATTTTTATTTTTCTGCATCATAAATGTGACATCCCCAGAAAGGGTGTTACACGCTGCTCCTGTGACTGATCAGAAATTGGGAGCATTAAACGTGGCTGCCATCACACGAATAGTTCACCTTTTACACGACCAATCAGAGTACTTCATTCTCTCTATAAATAGAGAGTGTTTGCACTAAAGCTGACATTCCTTTCATTGTATTCCTTTCACTTTGTAATTTTGTTTGAGAATGATCTTTTTCAGAGAGTAGTTTCCCTTTCATTTTTTACACTTATATAGAGGGTTTTGTCCCCTGCGAAGGTCATTCTCTTGATCTTTTCAAAATTCCAGAAGATGTTTGACTCTCTTCAAGCAACTTCCTTTTTCCACAGGGGCCTTTCTTTCTTAGCGGAATGTTAAGTTGCTATACATTTAGGGAGGCAGAAGCCTTTCTCTCTTGTCGTACACGAGGGTGTCGGATTCAACGTGTTGTTAGGATAGAATGATGCTTCCGTAAACTAGTGTATATGGACACTAGAGGGCACTCTGTCCTTCATCTTTCTTCCAACCTGAGTGATTTAGAGGCACCAAGCCAGTCTTCTTCGTAGTACGGTTAGGTATGCAAGAATGCCAACCTTTTGGAAGAGAAAGTCCTCTTGAGGAAGTTTGGGGTGATCTTATTTCTTGGACTTGCTTTGCGAAGAAATAGCTGGTACTGACCTTTATTATCATTGTGAAGGAGGCAGGGAAGAAGAAATGGAGTGGCTTCAGCCTGTTTCGATGAATAGAGTGCAGGAACTATAGATGTGATAATGCAGTAGGGTGCCTCTACGGTGATGTTGCTTCGTCCTTAAACTCTTCTATGGACACTATTTTCACTTTCCTTTTAATGTACTTTTTCCTTCTCCTTCCATGGAGGTTGACGATGTATGAAATGAAATTAATAAAATTTTTCTCTTTGAGAATCTGTCTTGTATCTTAAAAAAAAATTTTTGGCTTTCCGCTTTACATTATCCGGAGTGAGTTCAGCGCTTACCCTAGAGCTATACTAAATTGCCCCCAGCTCAGCCTTGGTTGTTGGTACAATGAAATGACGAGTTTTAGCCATTATCCCCAAGGTCCATGTCCCTTATAGGGTGAAGAGTTTTGCCACAGCCTTTCGAAATCAATTAACCTTTCTTAGCGGTACTGTAGTTCGTGTTAGTATTTCATGCCTGTAACGAATATTATAGAAGCAAACGGGGTTCGTGAAAAACTTCTGTGCTCCATGATGAATTCCTGAAGTTGGTTTACTAAAGTTCCTAATTTGGGGTCATAGAAGACTTGGGCCCCAAAAACCAATCAGGTCTTTACTTATTTAAGGAACCCATAACTGACCAAGGTGGTCCACTAAGTTCTGTGATCCGTGGAAAATTTATGAGATGAATTGATAAACTCTACTGAGGTTGCGTGTCCCTTGGCCTGCTGCGCAACTGTCCCCTCAACCGTCATGACATCTGTGAGGGCCACGTGGCTTGCTCTGATTGTGTAGATATGCATAGTGCCCTGCACGCCATAATGAGTATCTTTCAAACTTTGGATTGTCGAGATCGAATTATCCCCTAACTGTCTAGCCCTTATTTATAGGGGTTTAGGGGTTTGGGATTCTTTCATTATTCATTTCACTGTGTCTCTCTCAAAATTTGTGGTTTGAAGTGATTTCCTGACGATATTCTGTAGCGGTGGAGGACAGCCCTAGTGTTTCTTTCAACACTTTGCCCTTTCAGTAACCCGATTTTCCCTATTTTCTTTAGGTACTTACTTTCCTTCTAAGTCATTCATGTGTATTTATCCTATGGGTAGTTATGTAAACTTCCTCCCTATTCTTTTGTGAACAAATGGTGGGAACGTTGTTTTCGTCGCCTTCAACGGCGTTACCCTATGAAGCACTTCCTCCCTTATGCTCCATGCGGCGAAGGTGTCCTTCTAAGGCTTTAGCCTTGGAGGGTAGTGTATGGTTGCGAGCAATCCTCTTTGATTGCCCACTTTCGTGTCTGAATATTTAAGTTTGATTTATTCTGACCACCAACTTCTGTGTGTTTCTAGGAACTCTAATGGCTAGGAGAAGAGCGGTCAGGTTTGAAGAACCGGTTCCAAATGTTACCCCAATCCCAGAAGAAGGAGAGCCAATAGAACAAGAAGCAGGCATGGAGAATGTAATCCGCATTCGCCGTGATCCGGGATTGGTATACCCCTGGGTTGCTGACGATGCCTATGACCGAGTATCTCGTTTCCAATCGGGAGAACTTCTCGACGAGCTTAAAAGCTATCTATTGTTGACCGAGGGGAAGAATAGGGACCGCGAGTTCCAAATCCTGTCGCCGAAAAATGAAAGGGTGTGTTCTGCTCGTCAGGTGGGGGAACATTTCACATACCTATACGAGGACTTCTTTATTAGATTTGGACTTCGGCTTCCTTTTAACAACTTCCATATTTCTATTCTCTGGACTTTGAACACTGCTCCGACCCAGATTCACCCTAATGGTTGGGCCAACATTATGGCCTTTGAAAAGATATTCCAGTTGGCCAAGTTACAATGCTCAGATAGAGCATTTTTCTATTTCCATACCCGATATTCTGTTCATGGTGCCAGGGCCCCTCCAAAAACTAGGCTCTCTATCCAATCACGGCAAGGGCAAAAGGTCTTCCATCCATATCAAGAGAGTTATAAAGATTTCAAAGAAAAGTTCTTTAAGTTGATGGTGGCTCGCGGTGTGCACCCTTTTTGGTTAGGCGGTGACGCGGAACTAACATTTAGTCTATATTAGAATTCGAGGGCATGGAGCACTCCTACTCAATCGTTCGAGAGTAAAGCAAGTCATCTGAATGATGAGGAGCTAGAATGCATTGACTTCTTTAAAATATGGGTCGAAGAGATTGGTTTGATTCGACCCAAAGATATATTGGATAGCCCAGATGATGAGACTCTTTGGACTGTATTAGGTAGTTTAAACCATTATCCAAATGTTAATCTGTGTGCTTAACATTTTTCATAATACCTCATAGCAACATTATTATGTTTGACTATGCTACAATGAAGTTTGGTTTTGATAATAACAAACATGAAGATGATAAGAAGACCAAGTCCAAGATCTTTAAGATTAGCTTTGGGACTTGGAGTCTCCTTGTATGAGGATCTTTATGGATATCTCATGGTTTTACATGATTAGATACAAATGTTTTTGAAAAGTGTTTAAACATCTGGGCCTTTTCTTAAAGCTTTTTCTAATGCTTTTGATACAAAGTTATTCGAATAAAGTACTCTTTATTCAAATAAATCAAGCTTAGAAAAATCTTTGTTTAAACTGAGTTATTCGAATAACTCATTAGTTATTCGAATAGTGTTTTAAATATGCTGCTGCGCGCCTCTGTTTTTACACATGTTATTCGAATAACATTTTTGTTATTTGGATAGAACTTTTCAGAATGGCTTATTTTTTATAAGCTATTCGAATAACCCTGATGTTATTCGAATAAAGCTGTTTTCCAGAAATCTTTTTGTGATAGTGTTATTCGAATAAACCATGTGTTATTTGAATAAATTTTTTCAGAACTGTTTTGAAAAGAATGTGTTATTCGAATAATTAGAGATGTATTTGAATAAACACGAATCCTATTTTGGAAAGAAACGGTCATATTTCATATTAATTACGTGAATTAATTGCTTCAATGGCTAATTTCTTCTTCGACTATATAAATAGAGACCATGGGTCTCTTCTGTTTCTTGCCTAGCTATCTGATTAATTTTGCACTTGCTTTGAAAATGTGATTTATAATTTTAACATATTTTTTGTGCTCTTTTTGCGAAAACTTTGAGATATCCTTAGAGAGTCTTTTATCACTTCAAGTTGTAATATTTACTCTGTGTGAGAGTTTCTATTCATATATCTTCTGCTTTTCTGTATCGAGGGTGAGGTATCCTTCAAGGTTTGTATAAGGGTGAGGTATCCCTGTAGGCTGAGACTTTAGCACAAGGGTAGAGTATCCTTGTGTGTGAAAAGTGCTCTATTTTGTAACAGTAGCAAGCACCTATTAAAGCTTGTATTCATAGTGAAAAATCTCGTATATTTTCAAGGACTGGACGTAGACTACAAGTGATTTGGTAGTCGAACCAGGATAAATATTATGCCTGCTCTTCTCTTCTCTATCTCTTTATTTACTGCAGTTTAATATTATTGCATATTTTATTATTTGTTGTTCTTAAGTTTTTCCTCTTCCTCTCTCTTTTTCACATCTTTTATTTATTAGCTTCAACATTTGTTTTATTTTAAAAGCATTTGCAAAAATTTTCTATTCACAATTCACCCCCCTCTTGAGTACTGGAGCCACTTGGTAACAAGTGGTATCAGAGTTAGACTCTTGTTTAAAGAGCTTAGTAGCTTCAAGAGAACATGGATTCCTCAAATGACTTTTCAGAGGGATCTTCTATAAACCAACCACCCTTTTTTCAATGGGGGTGATTATACTTATTGGAAGGAAATAATGAAAATCTTTATCGAAGTTATTGATCTCGATGTGTGGGATGCTGTCGAAAATGGCACATTTATACCTACAAAAGAGGTCGATGGTGTTAAAACCGAGACACCAAGAAGTGATTGGTCTGATGAGGATAAAAGAAAAGTTCAACACAATTTAAAAGCTAAAAGACATCATTACCACCTCCTTGGGGTATGATGAATTTTTTAGAATTTCAAATTGTAAAACTGTTAAAGAAATATGGGATACTTTACAAGTCACCCATGAAGGTACTAGTGAAGTAAAGAGGTTGAGAATAAATTTTCTTACTTGTGAATATGAATTATTCAGAATGAACTAAGGAGAAAGCATTCAGGAAATGAAAAAAAGGTTCATCCACATTGTTAATCACCTTGCATCATTAGGAAAGAATTTTTCTAACAAAGATTTGATTAACAAAGTTTTGAGATGTCTAAGCAAGATTTGGCAACCCAAAGTGACGACCATATCAGAATCAAGGGATTTGTCAACAATAACATTAGCTTCCCTCTTTGGGAAACTGCATGAACACGAGCTGGAACTGAGCAGGTTAAGCCAAAGCGAAGAAAATGATAAGAAGAAAAAGGGAATCACACTTAAAGCCATCTCCTCCAATATCGATAATGAAGATGAAAGTGATGGAGATGAAGCAGACAACCTTGAGCTGAATGAAGAGAACCTCAGTCTCCTAGTAAAGAAATTTGGAAGGTTTCTCAAAAAGAAAGGAACACAAAAAAGATCGTCTTTCCCCCAAAAGAAGACTCATCACAAAGGGGAAGGAGCATCATCAACCCCAACTTGCTACGAGTGTAGAAAACTGGGCCACATGAAGATGGAGTGCCCAATTTATCAAAAGAAAATGGAGAAAGTTGAAAAGAAGCCCTTCAAGGATAGAAAAAGGAGAAGAGCTTACATAGCATGGGATGACAATGATATAGACTCCATTGATAGTTCAGATAGTGAAGAAAGTCATTTATGTCTTATGACCAAAGGAGAAGAAGAAGAAAGCGACAATGAGATAAGATCTTGTTTTGACTTATTGCCTTCTTATGATGAATTACAAAATACTTTTGAAGAATTACATGAAGAATCAATAAGACTAACAAAATTAATTTCCTCTTCTAAGAAAACAATTTCTTCTCTAGAAAATCAAATTCTTGCTTTAAACAAAGAAATTGAATAATTAAAAATTGAAAATGATACATTAGGATTAATTGATGCTTGTACAATTTGCTCTTCATATGTTTCAAATTCTTCATCTTGTTCATCATGTCAAATTCTCAAAAAAGAAATTGAAGACTTAAAGAACACACTTTCTAAATTCACTTTTAGAAGAAATAACTTAAATATCTTGTTAGGGAAACAAAGAGTTATTTTTCAAAAAGCTGGGACAGGTTAATCAACATAAATTTTATAAAAATTTCTTTGTGCATTCAAGTACTTCTAGTAGTCCTTTTATTGAATGTTTCTATTGTGAGAAGAAAGGATACAGTGCGTCAACATGCAATGTTATAAAAAAATATAAATATAAAGAGTGGAACAAAAATGGTTTGGGTTCCTAAGGGCACTATTTCTAAAACTAACACTCAAGGACCCAAGCAAATTTGGGTACCAAAAGTTAAAAATTAAACATGTGTTGTAAGTGTGCTTGAAGACTAAGAGCTCAAATTGGTATCTCGATAGCAGTTGCTCCAAGCACATGACCGGAGATAACTCTAAGTTCATATCTTTTGTTCCCAAGAATCATGAACATGTTACATATAGTGACAACAACAAAGAAAAGATTCTGGGAATTGGAAAAGTTGGTAAGAGTCCTAACTCCTCAATAGATAATGTATTGCTTTTTGAAGGACTCAAACATAACTTGCTTAGTATTAGCCAAATATGTGATAAAGAAAATAAAGTAATTTTTTATTCAAATTGTTACATTATTGAAGATAAAAATGATAAACATGTTAAGTTCATCGGTCATAGAGTTAATAATATTTATATAATTAGCCTTGATGATATATCCTCAGATGATGCGAAATGTCTTTTAAGTAAGAATGATGATTCATGGTTATGATATAGGAGAATTGCACACATTCATATGGATTACCTAAAAAAGTTGGTCTCTAAAGAGCTAGTAATTAGACTACCCAAACTCAATTTTATAAAAGATAAATTATGTGATACATGTCAATAGGAAAAACAAGTAAAGGTTTCTTTTAAAGCAAAAAATGTAGTTTCAACTTCTAGACCTTTACAACTTTTGCACATGGATCTTTTTGGATCATCTAGAGCTATGAGCTTTGGTGGGAATTACTATGCTTTAGTGATTGTGGATGATTTTTCTAGGTTCACATGGACTTTATTTCTTTCAAATAAAAATGATGCATTTCTAGCTTTTAAAAGACTTGCCAAATCCAAAACGAAAAAAGTTTTTATATTTCTTCTATAAAAAGTGACCATGGTGGTGAATTTGAAAACCATGCTTTTGAAACATTTTGTAATGAACATGACATTGAGCATAATTTTTCTGCCCCTAGAACTCCACGACAAAATAGAGTTGTAGAAAGGAAAAATCGATCTTTAGAAGAAATAGTGAGAACTATGCTCAATGAGGCTGCTCTTCCTAAGTATTTTTGGGCAGACGCTTTAAGTACAACTTGTTATGTAATAAACAGGGCCCTTATAAGGCCAATTTTAAAGAAAACTCCTTACAAATTATACAAGGGGAAAAAGTCAAATGTCTCACATTTTCATGTTTTTGATTGCAAATATTTTGTTTTGAATAATGGAAAGGATAACCTAGGCAAGTTTGATGTTAAGTCTGATGAAGGTATATTTCTTGGTTATTCTAATCATAGCAAAGCTTTTAGAATTTATAATAAGAGAACTATGACTGTTGAAGAATTCATTCATGTTGCATTTGACGAAACTGACCCAAATGGATCGAGAAAGGATTTTGTTGTTGATGATGTTGCAGAAGCTTTAGCAAAAACCCACATGGATGACAAGGAGATAGAAGAAAGAAAGTAAGAAGAAAGTCAAAAGGAAACAACAATTCAACAGAATTCACAAGCCATGGACCTTCCCTAGGAATGGTGAACCTCAAGATACCATCCACTTGACAAAGTAATAGGTGATGTATCCAAAGGTGTAAGTACCCGAAACTCAATTAGAAATGCATGTAACCATATGGTTTTCGTTTCTCAAATTGAACCTAAAGACTTAAATAAAGCCTTTGATGATAAACATTTGATCTTGGCAATGCAAGAAGAGTTAAATCAATTTGAAAGAAACCAAGTATGGGAATTGGTTGTAAGGCCCAATGATCATCCAATTATAGGCACCAAATGGGCCTTTAGGAACAAGCTTGATCAAGCTGACCTAATAACAAGAAATAAAGCTAGGCTTGTAGCTAAAGGATATAATCAAGATGATGGAATAGACTATGAAGAAACCTATGCACCTATAGCTAGACTAGAAGCTATTAGAATGCTACTTGGTTATGCTTGCATCATGGATTTTAAGTTATATCAAATGAATGTTAAAAGCACTTTTCGAAATGGTTTTATTCAAAAAGAGGTATTCATTGAACAACCTCCAGGTTTTGAAAGTCATGAACTACCCAACCATGTTTTCAAACTGAAAAAGGCTTTATATGGATTAAAATAAGCTCCTAGAGTTTGGTATGAAAGGTTGAGTAAGTTTCTTTTAGAACACAATTTTTCAAGAGGCAAAATTGATACAACTCTTTTTATTAAAAATAATAAACATGACATTCTCCTTGTACAAGTGTATGTAGATGATATTATCTTTGGTGCTACCAACGAGTCTTTATGCAAGGGTTTCTCTAATATTATGCAAAGCGAATTTGAGATGTCCATGATGGAAGAGCTCAACTTCTTCCTTGGACTTTAAATTAAACAAACAAGGAGTGGAACATTCATTAACCAATCTAAGTATTGCAAAGAACTCCTTAAAAGATTTGGAATAGATAACTCAAAGCATATGGACACTCCAATGAGCACCTCTTTCTACTTAGACAAGGATGAAGCAGGTAAATCTATTGAAATCACCAAATACAGAGGTATGATTGGATCCCTTCTTTATCTCACTGCTAGTAGACCTGATATCATGTTTAGTGTATGCATGTGTGCCAGATACCAAGCTAATCCTAAAGAATCACATTTAAGTGCAGTAAAATGATTATGAAATATCTTGGTGGCACTTCACAAGTGGGCTTGTGGTATCCCAAAGGGGCCACTTGTAGTCTTGTTGGTTATTCCGACTCTGATTTTACTGGTTGCAAATTGGATAGAAAAAGCACTAGTGGAACATGCCACTTGCTTGAGAGCTCTTTAATTTCTTGGCATAGCAAGAAATAAAATAGTGTGGCTTTATTTACCACTTAGGCTGAATGTAACACCCACTGTAGGGCACCACATTTAAGACTAACCCTAATGTAACTTACCCAAGTTGTAAAAGAATTAATCTTGTAAAAAACATCGATTTTAAAATTTCATTTGCGGAATAAAATAAAATAAATAAATTAAACCAAAAAGTCATAAGTAGAACTTATCATTAAAATAAACACACCAAAATATATGTTGATATTACAAACTTTGTCCAAATAATTTACATAAATACAAACATATATTAAAAGTAAAATATAGACATAACTACTGAACAGAAAATCTAAACTCCTAACTAAGGATTTGGTTCCTCGGAATGATCATCATCCTCTTCCTCCTTTACATTGTTATCAAAGAACCCACGCGGATGCAGTAGCCTCATAGGGTCCTTGCGGAAGACACCATAGAGTCCTCACATGGAGTATAAGTTGTGCCACCCCAGAGATCACGAATGGGCATCGTGAATTCTAGGCGCATCGATGCATGTTGCATCAAAATATGGATCCCATTAAGGGTACCACTCAAATTCAGCGTCAGATCTCCCATATAAACAAAACGTTTGTTATTATAATCAAACCTCTAGGCATCAGTCCCCCCATAGAACTATACCCGGACAAAACCTAAAACCTATCGTCTTGCTGCCATCTCAACCAACAAACAAACGGCTAGTGATGGTAAATAGAATTACTAGCTTCTTCGTCTCCCTAGTCTTTATCAAACATACATAGCAAAACAGATACAATATAATAAAGAGGTGAGATCCACTATATCAATACTAGTATGGCAGTAGAGAAAACGACAACAAGCATACAATTATAATATTTACATATTTAAATCATATTTATTATATCACAAATAATGAATCAAATAAGTACAATTAACACATCAATATGTTGACCAACTATGCATATGCACACAGACCTATTCCTACTCCATGGACCTAAACACAGTTTCGGAGTGAATGATCTAGAAGACATGTTTGTAACTCGGCTGTCGTGGCCAAAAGTGCTATCAATTTATTAGTTTATCAACGTGCACATTAAGACATTGTACAAGACATTCTACACTAGATCGTGATATAGGACAGTGTCTCAATCTGGATCGTCGGTGCATTTGCATCAGTCTGCCTCACAGAAAAAAGAGCTACCAATTGTCCATTGTGAGGTACCCGCACCCCGACGCCTCCAAGGTCAACAAGTGACCTACACTTGTCTACTCACACCCACACCGAGGTGTAATTCAACCTCTTAGGCATATAGCCTTAACTAAACAAGCTAACACGCTTTTCTATGTATGATGCATGGTTCAAACACACATACAATTATTATTTTTACAATATATCACATACCCTCGCCTTTTCTTGGCGATATCATTATTCAACATGACTAGGCCCACCACAACTGCCCGATAGCAAGCTACTGTTTGCGTTCAATCGCGTAGCGATATTATAGCATTTTCATAATCGCGGGACATTTTTCTTACGTTTTCAAATCGCGTAAAGATTTTCCAATGTTTTCTAAATTGTGTATATATTTTATCGCATTTTCTCAATCGCGTAGCCAAAAATTACTATTTTTAAGTCGGGTAAAAGTTTTTCTGCGTATTTTCAATTCCATAAATTATTTCTATCATATTTTAAGCTCAAAATAAGAATTTTCTTATTTAATAACAAAATGTGACTTTATTTTCATTATTTCCATATAATCCTTTTTAAATAATATTTCCAATATATTCTTGCTAAAATAAGTATTTTCTCTTGTTTCCCGAAAACTGCATTTCTTTAATTTTACTTGAGACATTACAGCTCAAAATTTCCTAACACGCTTCAAAACCCATAGGGTGAGCTATACGTTAGTAAATTTCAAGTATCAACATTTATTTTACTTTATAACTTAATTATTTAATTATGCTAATTTTTATTCTAAAAAGTATATTACTTTGATTTTAGGTTCCAAAACCTACCAAATTAATTTCTTATCATTTAAACACCTAAATCTACACTTAGCAAAATAAATTTGGATCTAGTTTATTAAAAATGGCATCTTGGCCGAAATTCATATATAGGTTTCATAAATCATTATTTAATTCTTTCTATCATTTATTCTTTGTAAAATACTTAATTTAATTTCTTGTCATAAAATCATCTAATCCTTGATTAGGAAAATAATTTAGAACCCTAGGTTCCCTTTGTGATGTTGAGGCCGTGTGCCTCATAGGTTCTTTGGAACCTTCATACAACATTTCCTTCGCGTGAATCACATCCTAAATTACGCATAAATTAGAATGCTTTCAAACTCACATAGGCAAGCATATTGTCAAAGCTAGACATACAAACACATATGTAATCATATTTTCAAAGCTATAAACAAATCAATCACAAACAAAGAAGGCTTAAACAATATAGTGAATAAATCCTTATGGATTTTTCACCACAAACAATCCATTTCCTCACCACTAACACATAGTTGATGAGGTTAATCTCCCTCATACCTCAAGGAAGACAATAAACTTCAAGCTTCTTCTCCTCTTGATTTCGTATAGCCCAAAGAAAACCCTAATCAATCTTAAACAATTCTAAAAGTCATTATCAAAGCTTGAAAACAATAAACCACAGATCAATCATGGTCTAGAAAATTAGAAATCCTACTTAGGATCAAAGAATCAAGAAATTACCTTAGGAGTAGGAAACTAAAGTTTGATTTTTGAAGTCCTTAGAGAAGGATTTAGATAAAACTCTCTAAAGGAAAGATGTTTAGAATTGTGTTTAGGTTTGAAAAGTAAGATTGGATGAAATTTTTGAAGTGTGGAGGTAGGGTTCGGGTATGGAGGTCGTGGGCTTTAGGAAGAAGGGAAGAATGGTGTTCTTGTTGTTCATGAGGTGAGAGAAAAGATGATAAAGGTTTAGCTTCACAAAGTGAGAGAAAATGAAGTAGAATAGCCAATTTCTCAAGTGTGTAGCCATGAGAATGAGTGAGTAGGAAAGACTAAGGCTATTTATGATGATAGAAAATATCACAAAGTGTTCATATGCATTTCACATGGCATAGGTCACTTAATGATCATAAAATGGTCATAATAGACCTTTCAAGAACATGGTGGAAGGCCTTATGGCCGTGTGACTCAAAGGGGTGTGTAACTAAGTTTCTTTTAGTTATAACTCCTAGTTACACCTTAATTAGATTGTTAGTTCATTTAGCTAACTAAGTTAGGTTATCTAGTTACATACTAAGTAGCTAGTTACATGCTTAGATCATTGTATAGGTCATGCTTTATCATTGCTTCTAGATGGTTCTAGATTAATTTTTCTAACTAGAGCTTCTAAGTACATAGTAACTAACTTAGTTCATTTAGTTACTAATTAAGCTATTAGGGTAACTTAGTTAGTTTATCTAGTTATTTAGTAACTAGTCCAACCTTTTGTATTGAGTATTTCCTATTGGTTAGAAGAAGTCTAACCACTAATGTTGACTAATTCCTATTGGTTCATTTTAAAATTAGTTACAGAAATTATTCTCAATATATTTTCTAACAAATAAAATATACCGGGTCTATTACTTGATAGCAGAAGTTGCTGTTATTAAAACAGCAGATATTTTTTCTCAAAATATTTTTATTTCACAGATATATTCTAAAAATTAAAAAATTTGTTTTCGTGTCTCTCTGATTCGGGTTTTGTAAGATCTCCCGGCTTTGAATAAATCAAATAAGATTTTCTCTGGCTTGAAATTTATTATTTTCCTGACCCGGAGCAAATCTCACACAACGATCAAAAATAGTCTCAGAACAGTCAAAATAATTTTATATCATACAGAAAATACAAAATAGTACAATTTAGGCTTTACTGTCAAATAGCAAAATTTGGGGTGTTACAACTCTCCCCCACTAAAAAGAATTTCGTCCCCGAAATTAATCATACATTAAAACAACTGAGGATACTGTTCTCTCATTTTATCCTCCATTTCCCAAGTAGCATCTTTGGTTGTCTCATTCCAGATCACTTTCATTGACGGAATTGCTTTGCCCGTGAGTTACTTCACCCTCTTATCTTCAATCTTAATAGGAAGTGCCTCATACGTCAAATTTTCTTTCAATTGCACTTCATCAGACTAAATGACATGCGAAGGATTGGGGATATACTTTCTCAATTGAGACACATGGAAAACATTATGGAGGTTTAAAAGAAAAGGTGGTAAAGCTATTTGGTTTGCAACTGGACCTATCCGACGAAGAATTTGATAGGGTCCAATAAATTTAGGAGTGAGTTTTCTGGATTTTATAGCCCTACCAACACCAGTTGTGGGTGTGACTTGCAAAAACATATGCTCACCTTCCTTAAATTCAAGAGGTCTTCTTCTTTTGTCAGCATAGCTTTTGTGTCTGCTCTGAGTTGCCCTCATTTTCTCTTCAATCAACTTTGCCTTCTTTGTTGTTTGTTGCACCATTTCGAGTCCGACGGTCATACTTTCCCCATCTTGATACCAACACAAAGGTGTTCGGCATCATCGTCTATAAAGCGCCTCATAGGGTGTTATCCCTATGCTTGAGTGAAAACTGTTATTATAGGTGAATTCCACCAAAGGTAAGAATTCAACCCAACTCCCTCATTGTTCTAACACACAAGCTCTCAGCAGATCCTCTAGTGACTGTATAGTTCTTTCCATTTGTCCATCAGTTTGCAGATGAAAGGCAGAACTCAGACATAGCTTAGTCCTCATTACTTCATGTAAGCTTTGCCAAAACCTCGATGTAAACCTTGGATCTCTATCAGAGATTATACTAGTGGGTACACCATGAAGTCTTATGATTTCACTAATGTACAACTGGGTCAGCTTCTCCATAGAATATCTGATATTGGTTAGAAAGAAGTGAGCAGACTTCTTAAGCCGATTAACAATGAACCATATAGAATCATAACCTTTCCTTGTCTTTGGCAACCCAGTAACGAAATCCATAGCAATACCATCCCATTTCCATTCTGGGATAGTTAAGGACTGTAACATGTCTGCCGGTCTTTGGTATTCAACTTTTACTTTTTGGCATACTAGACAAGATGACACATAATCAACAACATCTCTTTTCATTCCAGGCCACCAAAACAAACGTTTCAGATCTTGATACATCTTGGTCATCCCAAGATGTATACTCAATCTACTGGTATGTGCTTCACCAAGAATTGCCTTCTTAAGATCGGGATCATCGGAAATACAAATCCTGCCTTTAAACCTTAAGACCCCGTCAGATCCTTCTTCAACCTTTGCCTTATGACCTTGCTTCAGAAATTCTCTCTCATTTTGCAAAAACTAGTCATCCTCTTGTTTTTCATAGATTCCATCCAGTAGACATTCAGAATAATGACTATATTCAGATGAATTCTTCCAGGTGATAATTCCACTGATAACCACATATCTCTAAACTGTTCAATCAACTTTTCCTCTTTAATCATCATAGCAGAAACACTAAGCATCTTCTGACTCAAAGCATCTGCCACGACATTCACTTTTCTAGGGTGATATTGGAGTTGAAAGTCATAATCCTTTAGGAATTCTAACCATCTCCTCTACCTCATGTTCAATTCCTTTTGATCAAATAAGTACTTTAAACTTTTGTGATCGCTGAAGACGTTGAACATAGCTCCATACGAAAAGTGTCTCTATATCTTCAACACAAAAACAACTGCGGCTAATTCCAAATCATGTGTTAGGTAGTTCTTTTCATGCACCTTCAATTGTCTGGAAGCATATGCTACAACTTTTCTGATCTGCATTAGTACATATCCTAACCCTTGATAAGAAGCATTGCAATATACTTTAAAAGATTCATTCAGATCTGGTAGAATCAGCACTGGTACAGTAGTCAACCTGTTCTTCAATTCTTGGAAACTCTCTTCACACTTATTCGTCCAATCAAAAACTTGGTTCTTCCTTGTAAGTTGTGTAAGAGGTCCGGCTATCTTAGAAAAACCTTCAATAAACCTTCGGTAATATCCAGCTAATCCAACAAAACTCCACATCTCTGTCACGGTCTTTGGTCTTTCCCATTCAACGACCGTCTCCACCTTTGCTGGATCCATTACAATTCCATCCTTGGAAATTACATGACCTAGAAACTGAACTTCATCTAACCAAAATTCACATTTTGACAACTTCGCGTACAACTTCTTCTCTTTCAAATTCTGAAGAACTATACTGAGATGTTCAGCATGCTCTTCCTGATTTTAGGAGTAGATTAGAATGTCATCAATAAAAACAATGACAAATTTGTCCAGATATGGATGAAAGATCCTATTCATGTAATCCATGAATATAGCTGATAACTCCTTGAAATGTAGTTATTTCTGCCCCTATATGTGTGTGTTTTGATTGTTTAGTCCTTGTTTTAAGGCATGAATGGAAGACTTTGATTTTATTTTCACTCAATTTCATGATTGATGTTTTTCGTTCTGTTTTGAGAAAATCTTTCCAATTCATTGTTGAATTAAGTAGATTGTGCACATATGCTTAAATGGGTGAAATCTTAAATGTAGGTGGGCTCAAAATGGATAATTTGATGCAAGTAAAGACCCAGCATAGGGTGGAAATGCATATGGAGCATCTCAGTATGGAGGGCCGCGGTGCACACACATGAGGGCCGCGGTGCTTGGTGCATCAGTAGCATTTTAGTACTTCAACCCAAGGCTTCAGGGCTGCGGTGCACACACAAGAGGGTCGCGGCCCCAGTGACCTAACTGAGGAGGGCCGCGGCGTGCAAAAGTTATTTTCATCTATAAATATTGTTCCATTAGTTTTTTCCTAGGAGATTACTTAGAAATAGATTTCAGCTGCTAGGGTTACGATTTTTGGGTAGAAAAGAAGCAGAAATAGCCAAGATTGGAGGCCTTCTTCACCTTGGTGGAGGATTGAAGCTTGAAGGATCATCTCCCTAAGCTTTGTTCTTCCTTTTTCTTTTCCTCTCTTATCTCTATCTCCATGACTATGATTATCCTTGTTGAATTTTCGTTTGTCATGGCTGGCTAGGCTATTATAGGGTCTTTCTTTGGATCTTCCTATGGATGTTGATTAAACTTGTAATCTTTTGAGTTATATACATGATTTGGTCTCTGTTCAGTTATATAGTGCTTAATGCTTTGTTAGTCTGATCAGCTTTCAATTGATTTGTTTAAATCTAATGAACCTAGACATAGGAATTTCGGTTTAAGATCAAGTGTATGATTGATGCTTGTTCTATTTCATTCAATTGGGTTGGATGCAATGATTCGTTAATAGGATAGGAATATACCTATTGACCATGCATAGTAATTAGTTGGGAATAGATCTTAATAAGTGGATTTACTCTAGTTCTCATGGAAACATAGTGAATTAGGTAATGGAAGCGGGGTTAATTGACCTAGACATAAGCTTTTAACTAATTGTGATTCCCAAGCTAACCTAGCCATTTCATTTATATTGCTCATAAGGATTACTTGTTATCAATTAAAATAGGAAGTGAAAAAGGAATCCCTATTCTTGAAATATCAACTCTCACTTTAATTTAATAGTTTTTAAGTTCTTATAATTAACAAATACATGTACACTCCAATTTATACGTCCTTGAATAGAAGTATTTGAATTATTGGTTTATAATTAGCACTTAATTTAACGTTTTTTCCTCATGGGAATGATATTTGACTCTTAGCTAAACTACAAGTGCGACCCATGCATTTGCGGTAAGCAAAGAGCGAACAATAGCAGGAGCATTCATCACACCGAACAGCATTACAAGATATTCATAATGACTGTAATGCGTTCGAAAAGCTATTTTAGGTATATCTTCTACCTTGACATGAATCTAGTGATAACCTGATCGCAGATCTATTTTGGAGAAAACAGCTGCTCCTTTCAGTTGGTCCATTAGATCATCAATTATTGGAAGTGGATACTTATTCTTTATTATGACCTTGTTCAGCTGGCGGTAATCGACACATAAACGTGAAGTTCCATCCTTCTTCTTGACTAACAGCATTGGAGCTCCCCAGGGCGAAACACTAGGTCTCACAAACTATTTTTTCGACAACTCCTCTAATTGATTCTTCAACTTTGCTAACTCCAATGGTGACATATGGTATGGTGTAATCGATATAGGACCCGCTCTTGGTTCAAGATTGATAGTATACTCTATCTCTGTTTCTGGTGGTAACCCAGGCACTTCATCAGGAAAAACTTCAGGAAACTCGTTCACGACAGAAATAGCATTCACATCTTTCTCACTCTTAACTTCTAAAGAAAATAGCAGCATGTATCCTTGAGCTCCATCCCTCAATAAAGATTTAACTTGTTTGGCAGTTACAAATCCAGAAACCTCATCAGGAAAAACTAGGGTCTTTCTAGAACAACCTAATAGGATATGGTTAGAAGATAACCAATCCATCCCTAAGATTATATCAATATCAACAAGAGGTAAACTGTAACATCCCGAAAACTGTTCATTCATTTATAAAATGTCATTTTATAATATTCTTGATTTTTAGGAATTTTTCTAGAATTTTGCGGAAACGTCGAATATTTTAATATATTCCTCGTTTTGCATGCACACTGGGCTGAGAATTTCTGAGACCAGTGTAACACTCCAAAAATTGATTATTTCATCATCAATAGTCATTTTCTAATATTTGTGATTTATGAGAATTTTTCTGGAATTTTACGGAAATGACGAATATTTTAATATATTCTTCGTTTTGCGTGAATACGGAACAGAGTCGTGAAAACGACTTTAACGTTTCAAAAACTGGAAAATAACATGACGAATAATCGTTTTACAATATTTTCAATTTTTGAGAATTTTCTGGGAATTTTTCGGAAACGACGAATATTTTAATATATTCCTCGTTTTGCGTGCATACTGCGCGAAACTGAGAAAATGCGACATTTTCTCTGTGAATCTTGGACTATGGATAAGTCAACGGGGGATCTTACTAAACCCGAGACTTGACACAGTTTACGAGGTTCGCACCATTTTTCGAGAAATCTTAACAAATAAAATAAATTAATACAGCGAAAATTTCATCTGTCAGATTAATTAAATTTCGATTTCTATCAACTGTAACTATTATCTATGGGATAATAGTGTGTAATAAAAATCCTATCACATTATCCTAATGCAATCTACTTTATGTCTAATCCATTCACTTTAATTCAAATTTAATATTAAATAATCAAAGCTTCTTTGAGAAGCTTTGACCAAATAATGACCCAATGCCCTTAGCTTCCTTTGGAAGCCAAAAATCTGATCACACTCTCTCCCCCCCTCTCACGTCTGCTGCTGTTTGGAGAAGGGGAATTAATTGGTTTCAATAAACCAAATATTAGAATTACATCATTATCACCCAAAAGCCTATTTTCCTATCTCATTTACGTTCTTCCTCTTCCATTTCCTTCTTCAACATTTTTCTTTTCTCTTCCACATGACCACACAAGCCCACTTTCCCATTCCCCAACCATCACAAAAACAATACTTGATCATACTTTCTTAATCTCCTACTCATTCTCTTCAACATTTGTGCTTGGAGTTTTCAAGAAAGCCATCATCTTCAACCTCTTTTCAAGCTTTGAAGGTAAGCTTCCATGGCTGAAAATTTTCAGAATTTAACTCCATTTTTGTTTTCCATTTTCACCATGATTTTATAGCTATTCTCTTCTTCATTTTCACACCATTACCTTGTCCTAATTCATGTTGCATTTTCTAGGGTTTTTGGAGCCAAAATCCAAAAATCAAAGGGGTTCTTGGAAGTGTTCTTGGTTCTTCTTCTTGGTAAGAGGAAGATTAATCCCCCTCAACCTCTTTAGCAACTAGGGACCTTGTATTTGATTTTTTTGGAAGAAAAACCACATAGTGGTTATTCTTGAATGTGCTTGTAAATTTGCTTACTTGATTGCTATCTTAGTTTAGCTTTGAGAAATGGATTGAATGGTTGTTTAATCATGTATGCTTGTGATTGGAATCCATGTTGGCTTGCTGAAAATTCTGGTTGCTGGACATCCATGGTGTGCCACGATTTTGGGGCTGTTTTGGCTTGGAAAATGCATGATGAATGATGCTTAATTTTTATCAATGCATGCTTAATTTAATCAAGTGGTTAATGTGGGTTTAAGTGGAGTAAAATTCTGGTTGTGTGATCCTAAGTGTGTCACGATTTTGGGCTGGAAAATGTGGGGAAATTAAGTTAAAATTTTGATCAATGTAAAGCTTAATCAAGACAAGGAATTAAGGGCAAGTTAGGTGAACTAAAATCTAAAAATTTTGGCTAGAAGTTCTATGGTTCTTGGGGCTGTTTTGTGGGCTGAATTTGGATGGAATTTATGTCAAGAATGATGCTAGGTAAATTGAGTAAAGGAAGGACAAGTTAATGAAAAGAAAATGGTAATCTAGTAACCCCTTGAGTGTCACGGTTATGAGGGCTTGAATGAGGGAAATGATGACTAAAATTGTGAGATACTAAGACTTGAGTTAATCAAGAAATTAAGTAAAGCTTAATAGAAGATAATTTGTAACATTAATTTTCATAATGAATTATGGTTAAGACTTAGGAAATAAGCAAGAATTGCAAGGTAATCATAGTGATTAAATAAATTGGATCAAGTAACACTTAAATGGGACTAATCATGTGAATATGACTTAATTGAGACCTTGGGAAGGCCACGGCCTCTAAGTGAGATTTGGGCTAAAATTCCATAACCCATAACTTGAATTACAAGTATTTAAAGAGTACAAGAAATTAAGGGTTTCATAAATCTTAATGAGCCAATGAGATAATTATTATAAGACTTGAGGTTACTAGAAGAAAAGCACAAGAGAGTGTGAAACTTGGAGAGTTTGGGAAATCCATAATGAACCTAAAATGTACTTTGAGAAACATCTGGTTGACGATTGAGTCGGATGTACTTTGAGATTTATTCCCATGGAGTAGGATATTGGGCGTCCATGCATATGCATCACATTGTCATACATTTATTTATTGATGCTGTTTTGTATACTATGAATGGTTGACTGCTTTTATTATTATGGACTGCCTGGACTTAACTGTCTGGATTTAACTGCCTGGATTTAACTGTCTGGATATTATGACTTATTCATTATCCCTGTCGATGACTTGCCGATTGGTTATCTGTTTAGAAATTTATTTATTGCCTTTACATGCTACGTGGGCGCTATGCGCTTGGATTCGGTTCTTGGTTGCTTTGTATTGGTATTGATGGTAGGATATCTTACCTCTTTTCTGTATTGCTATTGTGCACTATTTGTATATACTTTATATTTGTCGAAGACGACGGCAAGGAGGTCGGTGCTATTGAACCTTCGAGCGGGTGGCCATACCTCAACTAGCATTTGCTTGGAGATGGAGGCGCGCATGCACGGACTTCTGGGCGACGTGCGTCTGACCTTCTTGGGAGGGCCAGAATGCTGGCACATCAACCTCAGCTCCGATCGTTGTGTGTACCTCGGCGACGTGTCTATTGCTCTAGCCTGGAGGCGACACGAGATGCCGGTTCTCACATATTCGACCACTAAATCCGGAGTTCTATCTACCCATTTGCGAGATGTGGGGTTCTCGTTTCCACAACCCGCGTGAAGACTCATTTGATTCTACACCGGGCCCCGTCCCGTGTCTCTCGCTATTCCTATGGTGATTTCCTCGATGATGAGGAAGATCCCGAGGAAGATCCCGAGGAAGTCCCCGAGGACGACCGAAGAGGACCCCGAAGAGGATCCCGACATGATTCCTCCTCACATGAGGATTGACATCACCGGTAGCTACCGATGGTACGCTGCCTTTTATTTTGGGGGCACGATGGTATTTTTGTCTTATGGGTTGTATATTTTGTTATTCTGGAGTAGTGTTGATATGTAAATCCATAGCGGTATAGTTTTGCTTTTTGGATTGATTCTAGGCTTGTAACTAAAACACCGTTATATTTAAGTATATGTATATATGTTATTCAGGTGAAATTTCATTTACTGTTTTATTTTACAGTAATTAACATTCCGCATTGTCATCATTATTATATAAGAAAAAAAAATATACTGCTATTTTTACATATTAAGTATCAGGTAATTCAACCTTTAATTATTTAAACTTGGTCTTAAGTGATTAATTATTTAATTTCCGCATTTTATTTTATTTGACAAATGTGACGTTCCCTCCAGAAAAGGGGCGTTACATAAACAAATCAAATTAACATAAAAGACTCAATTTTTGATAGTAATAGGATAATTTAGGCATATTCTTATAATACTAACTGGTTTGGCAGTAGGGGTGGAAACAATTAATTAGAAGTTTAAAGAAGACACAAGCAATCCCAAACGATCCACGCAGTCATATGCAATAAATGAATAAGTTGCACCCGAATAATATAGTAGAGTTAAAAGATTACTTGCGATGACACCTTCTCCCTAAATAAGATCTCTAGACAGAGAGGCTTCAGCTCCACTCATTGTATAAACTCTTCCTCCAGCTTGCGGCTTCACAACACGAACATTGCTTACCGACGGCTCTATCTTCGCTTGATCACAATCTTTAGAGACATAACCAGGCTTACTGCATCTAAAACAAATTATGCCTCTGATCGAGCAGTCTCTCGTCATGTGACCTTTTTCGCACTTCAGGCATTTTATTGGCGGTGCTGCAGTCTGATTGAATCGATTACCACTTGGACCACCTCCACGAGGTTGCTAGTGTTGTTGTTGCTGACTACTCGAAGGTCGATAATACGACTTCCATTGAAACCAGTTATTATTGTTGTTGCCTCCCCTTTGGAACCTAGTCGGTCCAAAGTTGCGGTTCCTGTTATCACGTGCTGGCTCCAACCCTTCCAGTCTACAACATATATCCATTAGTGTTGAAAACTGATTCACGTGCATTGATATCACTCCTCTCTTTAGCTCAATTCACAAACCTTCCTCGAACTTGCGGCACTTCCAAACCTCGTCTGGCTGGATTTGGAGGTACCTTAAGAACTTAGACAAGCTCTTGAACTTCACAGCATATTCATTGACAGTCATTCCACCATGATGCAATCCCAGAAATTCCATTTCTTTAGCGTGCCTCGCACTGTCAGGAAAGTATTTCTCTAAAAACACCTCACAGAACAGCTCCCATGTGATTTCTCTACCTTCAGCTTGTAGCACCCTTCTAGTAGCTTTCCATCAGTTCTTGCCATCTCCCATCAATATGAACGTAGCATACGTCACTCTACAATCATCTGCACATCCTATCCCTTCAAAGATCTTCTCTAGCTCTTGGATCCATAGACTAGCTTTCTCAGGATCAAACTCGCCCCTAAAGTGTGGCAGGTTATTCCAGCGAAACTCTGACAAATGCTGGACTTCTGCATTTGCTTCCTATTATTGTGCAGCCTATTGATTTTGTTGCACAATCACCTCTGCCATTTGCTGCATTGCTTCAGCAGCAGCAGTCATTACGTCGTCATCACGTCTAGTATTCGCAGTGCACCTCTACCACGAAACATAATTTTCTTCACAACAATCAAACATAATCCAAGAAGAGTCAATTATAATCCTTTTGGAAATCAAACACAGAGAATCACACAACACAAGCAAAATAGACCTAACCACAAAAACCTCAAAAGACTCTAACCGGGAGCTCTGATACCAACTAATGTACACCCACTATAGGGTGCCACATTTAAGACTAACCCTAATGTAACTTACACAAGTTGTAAAAGAATTAATCTTATAAAATGTCGATTTTAAAATTTCATTTGCAGAATAAAAATAAATAAATTAAACCAAAAAGTCATAAGTAGAACTTATCATTAAAATAAACACACCAAAACATATGTTGATATTACAAACTTTGTCCAAATAATTTACATAAATACAAACATATATTAAAAGTAAAATACAGACATAACTACTGAACAGAAAATCTAAACTCCTAACTAAGGATTTGGTTCCTCGGAAGAATCTTCCTCCTCTTCCTCCTCTATATTGTTATCAAAGAACCCAGGTGGATATAGTAGCCTCATAGGGGTCCTTGCTGAAGACACCATAGAGTCCTCATGCGGAGTATAAGTTGTGCCACCCCAGAGATCATGAATGGGCATCGTGAATTCTAGGCGCACCGACACATGTTGTGTCAAAACAGGGATCCCATTAAGGGTCCCACTCAAGTTCAGAGTCAGATCTCCCGTATAAACAAAACGTTTGTTATCATAATCAAACCTCTAAGCATCAGTCCCCCCATAGAACCGTACCCAGACAAAACCTAACACCTGTCGTCTTGTTACCATCTCAACCAACAAACAAACAGATAGTGATGGTAAATAGCTTCTTCGTCTCCTCGGTCTTTATCAAACATACATAGCAAAATAGATATAATATAATAAAGAGGTGAGATCCTTTACATCAATATTAGTATGGCAGAAGAGAAAATGACAACAAGCATACAGATATAATATTAACATATTTAAATCATATTTATTATATCACAGATAATGAATCAGATTAGTACAATTAACACATCAATATACTGACCAACTATGCATAAGTACACAGACTTATTCCTACTCCATGGAGTTAAACAAAGTTTCAGAGTGAATGATCTAGAAGACATGTCTGTAACTCAGCTACCATGGCCAAAAGTGCTATCAATTTATAAGTTTATCAACGTGCACAACAAGGCATTGTATAAGACATTCTACACCAGATCGTGATATAGGACAGTGTCTCCGTCCGGATCGTCGGTGCGTTTGCATCAGTCTGCCTCACGGACAAAAGAGCTACCAATTGTCCATTGCGAGGTACTCGCACCCCGATGCCCCCAAAGTCAACAAGTGACCTACACTTGTCTACTCACACCCGCACCGAGGAGTAATTTAACCTCCTAGGCATATAGTCTTAACCAAACAAGCTAACACGTTTTTCTATGTATGATGCATGGTTCAAACACACATACAATTATTATTTTTACAATATATCACATACCCTCGCATTTTCTTGGTGGTATCATTATTCAACATGATCGGGCCCACCACAACTGCCCGACAGTAAACTGCTATTTTCGTTCAATCGTGTAGCGATACTATCACATTTTCACAATCGCGAAACATTTTTCTCACATTTTCAAATCACATAAAAGATTTTCCAACGTTTTCTAAATTGCATATATATTTTATCACATTTTCTCAATCGCATAGCCAAAAATTACTATTTTTAAGTCGGGTAAAAGCTTTTCTGCGTATTTTCAATTGCGTAAATTATTTCTATCATATTTTAAGCTCAAAATAAGATTTTTCTTATTTAATAACCAAATGTGACTTTATTTCCATTATTTCCATAATAACCCTCTTTAAATAATTTTTTCAATATATTCTTGCTAAAATCAGTATTTTCTACTATTTCTTAGAAAACTGCATTTCTTTAATTTTACCTGAGACATTACAGCTCAAAATTTCCTAACGCGCTTCAAAATCCATAGGGTGAGCTATATGTTAGTAAATTTCAAGTATCAACATTTATTTTACTTTATAACTTAATTATTTAATTATGCTAATTTTAATTCTAAAAAGTATATTACTTTGATTTTAGGTTCCAAAACCTACCAAATTAATTTCTTATCATTTAAATACCTAAATCTACACTTAGCAAAATAAATTTGGATCTAGTTTATTAAAAATGGCATCTTGGCCGAAATTCATATATAGGTTTCATAAATCATTATTTAATTCTTTCTATCATTTATTCCTTGCAAAATACTTAATTTAATTTCTTGTCATAAAATCATATAATCCTTGATCAGGAAAATAAATTAGAACCCTAGGTTCCCTTTGTGGTGTTGAGGTCGTGTGCCTCATAGGTTCTTTAGAACCTTCATACAACATTTCCTTCATGTGAATCACATCCTAAATTACACATAAATTAGGATGCTTTCAAAATCACATAGGCAAGCATATTGTCAAAGCTATAGACATGCAAACACATATGCAATCATATTTTCAAAGCTATAAACAAATCAATCACAAACAAAGAAGGCTCAAACAATGTAGTGAAAAATCCTTATGGATTTTTCACCACAAATAATCCATTTCCTCACCACTAACACATAGTTGATGAGGTTAATCTCCCTCTTACCTCAAGGAAGACAATAAACTTCAAGCTTCTTCTCTTCTTGATTTCGTATAGCCCAAAGAAAACCCTAATCAATCTTAAATAATTCTAAAAGTCATAATCAAAGCTTGAAAATAATAAACCATGGATCAATCATGGTCTAGAAAATTAGAAATCCTACTTAGGATCAAAGAATCAAGAAATTACCTTAGGAGTAGGAAACTAAAGCTTGATTTTTGAAGTCCTTAGAGAAGGATTTAGATAAAACTCTCTAAAGAAAAGATGTTTAGAATTGTGCTTGGGTTTGGAAAGTAAGATTGGATAAAGTTTTTGAAGTGTGGAGGTAGGGTTTGGGTATGGAGGCCATGGGCTTTAGGAAGAAGGGAAGAATGGTGTTCTTATTGTTCTTGAGGTGAGAGAAAAGATGATGAAGGTTTAGCTTCACAAAGTGAGAGAAAATGAAGTAGAATAGCCAATTTCTCAAGTGTGTAGCCGTGAGAATGAGTGAGTCGGAAAGACTATGGCTAATTATGATGATAGAAAATATCACAAAGTGTTCACATGCATTTCACATCGCATAGGTCACTTAATGATCATCAAATGGTCATAATAGACCATTCAAGAACATGGTGGAAGGCCTTATGGCCGTGTGACTCAAAGGGGTGTGTAACTAAGTTTCTTTTAGGTCTAACTCCTAGTTACACCTTAATTAGATAGTTAGTTCATTTAGCTAACTAAGTTAGGTTATCTACATACTAAGTAGCTAGTTGCATGCTTAGATCATTGTATAGGTCTACTTTATCATTGCCTCTAGATGGTTCTAGATTAATTTTTCTAACTAGAGCGTCTAAGTACATAGTAACAAAGTTAGTTCATTTAGTTACTAATTAAGCTATTAGGGTAACTTAGTTAGTTTATCTAGTTACTTAGTAACTAGTCCAACCTTTTGTATTAACTATTTCTTATTGGTTAGAAAAAGTCTAACCACTAATGTTGATCAATTCCTATTGGTTCATTTTAAAATTAGTTACAGAAATTATTCTTAATCTAGTTTCTAACAGATAAAATATACTGGGTCTATTACTTGATAGCAAAAGTTACTGTTAATAAAACAGCAGATATTTTTCTATGAAATATTTTTATTTCACAGATAAATTCTAAAAATTAAAAGATTTGTTTTCGTGTCTCTCAGATTCGGGTTTAGTAAGATCCCCCGGCTCCGAATAAATCAAATAAGATTTTCCCCGGCCCGAAAATTATTATTTTCCTAACCCGGAGCAAATCTCACACAACGATCAAAAATAGTCTCAGAACAGTCAAAATAATTTTATATCATGTAGAAAACATAAAATAGTACAAATTAGGCATTACTGTCAAATAGCAGAATTTGGGGTGTTACACCGAATATGTTGCAGCCAGAAGTTGTTGCGCTCAAATCCTATGGATGAAGCAATAACTTCTAGATTTTGGTCTTCAACTTGATCACATCCCTATAAGATGTGACAACACTAGTGTAATCAACTTGACTAAAAACCCTATGATGCATTCAAGGTCTAAACATATTGAGATAAGACATCATTTCATAAGGGATCATGTTATAAAAGGTGATTGTGTTTTAGAATTTGTTGAAACAACTAATCAACTTGTTGATATTTTCATAAAACCTTTGCCTAAAGACACCTTCTTCCATTTAAGAAGAGAACTTGGAATTCTAGATTAATCTTTCATATAATGCTTATATTTATTATTGAGCTATTAAATTTGAATTTTTACTGACTTGAGCATTGGAGATATCCCCAAATTCTCTTTTTATAGGTAAATCATCATGAGGTAAGTATCTAAATATTGTTTTTACATTCTAGTCATGTTTAATAATGTTTTTATGATAGGTACATTCGAATAAACTTGTGGTTATTCGAATAAACTCCATCAGCTGCTAAAGAAGAGGTGTTGCATATTAGTTTTATTCGAATAAAACTTTATTTATTCGAATAAACTGAGACAAGCAACCACAGTTTTTAATCTTTCATATCTGTCTCATTCGAATAAATTTACTGTTATTCAAATATATGTGATGCATTTGCCTTTGTCTTCATGATTTATTCGAATAAAAAGTGCCTCATTCAAATAAACCTAAAGTGGATCTATTGATCCTATGTTTTTCCATCTCTGCCTTATTCGAATAATTCACACATTATTCGAATAAATGCTTTGTCAAGGCATTTGTTCTATTTTGATTATTCGAATAACCATAGGGTCATTCGAATAAACCCTTGATAGAAAAGCTCCTTCACAGAGCTTGTTATTTGAATAAACTCAGAGTTATTCGAATAACATCCTAGTTATTTGAATAAACACGAGAGTTCTATAAATACTCCTAGCGCTTTCTAAACGTCTTTCTATCTGTTTTCTCTCTTTCTTTCTGTTTCTCACCTTTCTCTCTTTCTGTTCTTCGCACCCTTCTTTCTCTGTTCTCTGTTCTACCCTTTCTTTCACCTTCACCCCCTTAAACCCTTCTCACTGTAACCACCATCCCACCATGGCATCCTCCTCTTCACGTGCAAAGCGCCCACAGATGAAGACAGCTCCCTGCAACAACCCTCTGGATCTTAGAAGGCTGTCCTCCAACTAAGAGGAACTGGGTCGCTTCGTTACGTATTTTCGGGAGTATAACCTTGTGCACCCGAAGTATATGAACCTTAACTTCTTCTAGAATGAAGGCAGCTTTGACTTCCTCAACCTTCTGGCCATACAGGGTGTTCTTCGCTTCTGCTCACACCAAGCCCCTCATTACCCAAACTTGGTAAAGATGTTCTACTGCAACATGAAGATTGTTGGCGAAGACCTTCATTCAGACATCTCTGATCAGCACATAGTCATCACTCCCAATGATTGGCAACAGATGTTTGAGATGCAAACCATTGAGCGCAACCATGAAGAAGATATTGTTACACTCCTGATTTTGGCTATTTTACAATAATGACTAAATTTCACTGTTTTGTATTTTCTGTATGCTATAAAATTATTTTGACTGTTCTGAGATTTTTTTGATCGTTGTGTGAGATTTGCTTTAAGTCAGGAAAATAATAATTTTTGAACCCAAAAAAATCTTATTTGATTTATTCGGAGACGAGGCATCTCACTAAACCCGAATCTGAGAGACATGAAATACAATCTTTTAATTTTTAAAATTTAACTGTGAAATAAAAATATTTCATGGAAAAATATCTGCTATTTTATTTATAGCAGCTTCTGTTATCGAGTATTGGACCCGATATATTTTATCTGTTAGAAAATAGATTAAAAATAATTTTTGTAATTTATTTTAAAATGAACCAATAGGAATGAGTCAATATTAGTGGTTAGACTTTTCTAGACTAATAGAAAATGGTCAATAAAAATGGTTGGACTAGTTGCTAAGTAACTAGGATAACTAACTAAGTTACTTTATATAGTTTAATTTGTAACTAAATAACCTAACTTAATTAATGTACTATCTAATTAGGATGTAATTAAAACCTAATTGAAGTCAAACTTAGTTACTAAGCCCCTAGACTCCCACGGCCATGAAGGCCATTTCCACCATGTTCTACTATGTTCTAGGTTCATCTACATGACCACTTGATGACCATTTTATGACCTAAGTCATGTGTGCACCATGTGAGACCATGAAAGTGAATTCTTATCACATTAAGCTACTCCCCATGCACTACATGGCTGCACACTTTCATTTGGCTATCCATTTGCATTTTTATTACACTTTGAAATATCAAGCTTTCATCTTTTCTCTCAAATCTTCAAGAACAACCAAGAACACTTAGCTTCTTTTCTTCTCTTTTTCCTTGTGAACCCCACGGCCTCAACTGCAAACCCTACCTCTCCACTTCTAAAATTTCATCTCTTCCCACTTTCTAAAGCTAAACCTCTTTCTAAACACTTTTCTTTTAGTAAGTTTTGTCAAAATCCTACTCCAAGTACACCAAAAATCAAGCTTTAGCTTACTACTCTAAAGGTAATCTTTTGATTCTTTGATTCTAAGATAGGTTTTTAATTTTCTAGACCATGATTGATCTATGGTTCTTTGTTCTTATGCTTTGTTTATGACTTTAGAATTTGTTTAAGACTTTTAGGGTTTTTGTTTGAAGCACACGAAATCAAGAGAGAGGAGGAGCTTGAAGATCTTGTCTCTCTTAAGGTAAGAGGGAGATTAACCTCATCAACTATGTGTTGGTGGTGAGGAAATGAGTTGTTTGCGGTGAAAAATTCATAAGGATTTATTCACTTAATTTTCTATGCTTTCCTACTTGTGTTTGTTATACTTTTGGTTTTGAAAATATGATTGCATGTGTATTTATATGCTTATAGCTTTGATAATATGCTTGTATGTGTGATTTTGAAAGCATGCAAGTATTGGTGTGTAACATAAGATTTTAATCACATGAGGGATTTGTTGTATGAAGGTCCCAAAGGGCCTATGAGGCACACGGCCTCCACCATTCAAAAGGAACCTAGGGTTCTAAATTATTTTTCTAACCTTGAAGTAAATGATTTTATGATAAGAAAAATAAATTAACTGTTTTGCAAAGACTAAATGCTAAAAAGAACTAAATTTTAGGTTATGAAACCCTAAGTGGATTTCGGCCAACAAGCCATTTTTCATAACTTAGATCCAAAATTATTTTACTAAGTGTAGACTTAGGTATTTAAATGAGAAGGAAATTATTTTGATAGGAATTAAACCTAAAATCAAAGTAATTTACTTTTTAGAATAAAATTGACATAATAAAATAATTAAGTTATTAAATAAAAATAAATGTTAATACTTGAACTTTTCTAACGTATAGCTCACCCTATGGGTTTTGAAGTGCGTTAGGAAAATTTAAGCTGTAATATCTTAAGTAAATCAAAGAAACACGATTTTTTGAAAAATAGTAGAAATATTATCTAAAGATGGACTATTTTGTAAATATTATTTTTTGGAGGAACTATTATGAAAATAATTATTTAAACAAGGATTATTATGTAAATGTTATTTAATGAGGGACTATTATGCAAATAGTGGAAATAAAATCAAATTTTTGAGAAAAACATTATTGTTGGTTTAAATAAGTTAGAAACATTTTTTCGTAATTGAAAATAGGTTGAAAAATATTTAAGCGACTCAGAAACAATAATTTTAGGCTACACGATTGAGAGAACGCAATAAAATATTTAGGCGATTTAGAAAACATTGAAAAATCTTTACGTGAATTAAAAACGTAGAAAATATGTTTTGTGATTCCAAAAATGTGATAATATCGCTACGCGATTGAGTGTAAACAGCAGTTTGCTATCGGGCAATTGTGGTGGGCCCGGTTGAGTGGAATATTTATACCGCCAAGACATGGTGAGATTATATGAAATATTGTGAAACTAATAAATATATGTGTGTTTGAATCATACATCATGCATAAAAAAGTGTTCGCTTATTTGAGTAAGGTTGTATGCCTAGGAGATGAATTACATCTAAGTGCGGGTGCGAGTAGACAAGTGTAGGTCACTTGTTGACCTTGGGGGCATCAGGGTGTGGGTACCTTGCAATGGACAGTTGGTAGCTCTTCTGTCCGTGGGGCAGACCGATGCAAACGCACCGATGATCCGAACTGAGACACTGTCCTATATCGTGATCTGGTGTAGAATGTCTTGTCCAATGCTTAATGTGCACTTTTGACAAAATTGATATATTATAGCACTTTTGGCTGTGGCAGCCTAGTGATAGACATGTCTTTTGGATCTTCTCTCTGAAACTGTGTTTAGCTCCATGGAGTAGGAATTGGTCGATATATATATATATATTGTGGGTCAGCATATTGATTGGTTATTTAAGTTTATTTAACTTATTATCTGTGATATGACAATATGATTTAATGTTTTAATATTGTATGTTATTTATTTGCTGTCATTTTCTTTACTGCCATACTAGTATTGATGTAGGGGATCTCACCTCGTTATTATGTTATATCTATTTCATTGTATATGTGTACTGAAGACTGGGAGAACGAGGAAGCAAGAGGCCCTGTCTATTTTCAGTAGCAGTTTTCTTTATTTATTAGTATAGCGACAAGACGTCAAGTCTTAGGTTTTATTAGGGTTCAGTTCCACGGCGGAGCTGGCACTTGGAGATTTGACTACAATAATGAAAGATTTGTTTATGCCGGGGACTTAACTATGACCTTGAGTGGAACCCTGGATGGGATCTCCGTGTTAACTCAACATGCAACAGTGCGTTTAGAATTCACGATACATATTCGTGAACTCTGGGGTGGAGTTGTGTCTATCTATACACCCTTAGAGGATTCTATCGTATCATCGGCAAGAACCCCTATGAGGCGTTTATATCCATCTGGGTTCTTCGATGATAATGTAGAGGAGGAGGAGGATCCTTCGGAGGAACCAAATCCTTAGGTCTGTTTAGAGTTTTGTTTATTAGTATGTTTGTAGTTTTGCTTTTGGAATTGGTTTGTATTTATGTAAATTATTTGGAAAAATGTTTGTAATATTAATGTATAATTATATTTTAGTGTGTTCATTACAAGTTTTATTAATGTTTTAATTTAGTTTGTTTATTTTATTTTATTCCTCAAGCAAAATTTTAAAAATTGACATTTTTACAATATTAATTCTTTTACAACTTGGGTAAGTCATATTAGGATTAGTCTTAAATGTGGTACCCTACGGTGGGTGTTACATTAGTTGGTATCAGAGCCCCGGTTAGAGTCTTTTGGATTTTTGTGGTTAGGTCTGTTTTAGCTTGTGTTATGTGATTCTCTGATTTTGATTTTCAAAAGATGACATCTGATTTTCATTGGATTTTGTTTGATTGTTTGTGAAGAAAACTATGTTTCGTGGTAGAGGTGTACGTGCAAATATGGAGCATGACAACGACCCAATGACTGCTACTGTTGAAGCAATGCAAAGAATGGCTGAAGTCATGGCATAACAAAATCAACGAGCTATGCAACAGCAAGAAGCTAATGCAGAAGTTCAACATTTGTCAGAATTTCGTCATAACAATTCACCACGTTTTAAAGGTGAGTTTGACCATGAGAAAGCATATTTATGGATCCAAGAACTAGAGAAGATCTTTGAAGCGATAGGATGTGCAGATGATTATAGAGTGACGTATGCTACGTTCATGCTAATGGGTGATGGCGAGAATTGGTGGAAAGCCACTCGAAGGATGTTAATAGTTGAAGGGAGAGAAATCACGTGGGAGCTGTTTTGTGAAGAATTTCTAGAGAAATATTTTCTGGAAAGTGCGAGACATGCTAAGGAGATGGAATTTCTGGGTTTACGTCAAGGTGGAATGACTGTCAGTGAATATGCTACGAAGTTTGAGATCTTGTCTAAGATCTCAAGGTATCTCAAAATTCAGGCAGACGAGGTTTGGAAGTGCCGCAAGTTTGAAGAAGGTTTGAGAATTGAGTTAAAGAGAGGAGTGATATCAATGCGTGTGAATCAGTTTTCAACACTGATGGACATGTGTTGTTGGCTAGAAAGGTTAGAGCCAGCACATGATAATAGGAACCGCAACTTTGGACCGACTAGGTTCCAAAGAGGAGGTAATAATAACAACAACCGGTTTCAACGAAAGCCATATTCTCAACCCTCGGGAAGTCAACAGCAACAACAATATCAGCAACCTTGTAGAGGTGGTCTAAGTGGAAATCGATTTAATTAGACTGCAGCGCCACCAGTAAAATGTCTAAAGTGCGGAAAGGGTCACCTGATGAGAGATTGTTCGATTAGAGGTATAATTTGTTTCCGATGCGGTAAGCCTGGTCATGTCTCTAAAGATTGTGATCAAACAAAGATGAAGCCTTCAGTGAGCAATGTTCAAGCTGTGAAGCCGCAAGCTGGAGGAAGAGTTTATACAAGGAGTAGAGCTGAGGCCTCCCAGTCTGAGAATCTTATTCAGGGAGAAGGTGTCATCTCAAGTAATCTTTTAACTATACTATATGATTCAGGTGCAACTCATTCATTTATTGCATATGACTGTGTGGATCGTTTGGGATTACTTGTGTCATCTTTAAACTTTTAACTAATTGTTTCCACTCCTACTGCCAAACCAGTTAGTGCTATAAAAATATGTTTGAATTGTTCTATTACTATTAAAAATCGAGTCTTTTGTGTTAATTTGATTTGTTTACCTCTTGTTGATATCGATATAATCTTAAGAATGGATTGGTTATCTTCTAACCATATCCTATTAGATTGTTCTAGAAAGACCTTAGTATTTCCTGATGAGGTTTCTAGATTTGTAACTGCCAAGCAAGTCAAATCTTTGTTGAGGGATAGAGCTCAAGGATACATGCTGCTATTTTCTTTAGAAGTTAAGAGTGAAAAGGATGTGAATGCTATTTCTGTTGTGAACGAGTATCCTAAAGTTTTCCCTGATAACATACCTGGATTACCACCAGAAAGAGAGATAGAGTTTTCTATCGATCTTGTACCAGGAACGGGTCCCATATTAATTGCACCGTACTGTATGTCACCATCGGAGTTGGTAGAGTTGAAAAAGTAGTTAGAAGAGCTATTGGAAAAACAGTTTGTGAGACCTAGTGTTTCACCCTGGGGAGCTCTAGTGTTGCTAGTCAAGAAGAATAATGGAACTTCTCGTTTATGTGTCGATTACCACCAGCTGAACAAGGTCACAATAAAGAATAAATATCCACTTCCGAGAATTGATGATCTGATGGACCAATTAAAGGGGGCAGCTGTCTTTTCAAAGATAGATCTGCGATCAGGATATCACTAGATTCGTGCTAAGGTAGAGGATATACCTAAAACAGCTTTTCGGACACGTTATGGTCATTATGAATATCTCGTAATGCCATTTGGTGTGACAAATGCTCCTGCTATATTCATGGATTACATGAATAGGATCTTTCGTCCATACCTAGATCAGTTTGTCATTATTTTTATCGATAACATTTTGATCTACTCTCGAAATTAGGAAGAGCATGCTGAACATCTCAGTACAGTTCTTCATATTTTAAAAGAGAAAAAGCTGCACACAAAATTGTCAAAATGTGAATTTTGGTTGGATGAAGTTCAGTTTCTGGGTCATGTAATTTCTAAGGATAGAATTGCAGTAGATCCAACTAAGGTGGAGACGGTTCTTCAATGGGAAAGACTAAAGACTGTGACAGAAATCTGGAGTTTTGTTAGATTAACTGGATATTATCAAATATTTATTGAAGGTTTTTCCAAGATCGCTGGATCTCTTACGCAACTTACAAGGAAGAACCTAGTTTTTGATTGGACGGATAAGTGTGAAAAGAGTTTCCAAGAGTTGAAGAAGAAGTTGACTATTGCACTAGTGTTGATTCTACCATATCCAAATGAATCTTTTGAGGTGTATGTGATGCTTCTTATCAAGGGTTAGGATGCGTGCTGATGCAGAATAGAAATGTTGTAGCATATGCTTCTAGACAGTTGAAGGTTCATGAAAGAAATTATCCAACACATGATTTGGAGTTGGCCGCAGTTGTTTTTGCACTGAAGATTTGGAGACACTTTTTGAATGGGGCTACGTTTAACGTCTTCAGCGACCACAAGAGTTTAAAGTACTTGTTTGATAAAAAAGAATTGAATATGAGACAGAGAAGATGGTTGGAATTCTTAAAGGATTATGATTTTCAACTCCAGGATCACCCTGGAAAAACAAACATTGTAGCAGATGCTTTGAGTCAGAAAATGCTCAGTGTTTCTGCTATGATGGTCGAAAAGGAAAAGTTGATTGAACAATTTAGAGATATGTGGTTGTCAGTGGAATTGTCACCTGGAAGGATGCGTCTGAATACGGTCACTATTCTGAATGATTTGCTAGAAGAAATTCGAGAGAAACAGGAAGATGACCAGTTTTTGCAGAATGAGAGAGAATTTTTGAAGCAAGGTCATAAGTCAACCGTTGAGGAAGGATCTAACGGGGTCTTAAGGTTCAAAAGCAGGATTTGTATACCCGATGATCCTGAGCTTAAGAAAGAAATTCTTGGTGAAGCTCATACTAGTAGATTAAGTATATATCCTAGGATGACCAATATGTATCAAGATCTAAAACATTTGTTTTGGTGGCCTAGAATAAAGAGAGATGTTGCTGAGTACGTGGCATCTTGTCTAGTATGCCAGAAAGCAAAGGTTGAGCATCAAAGACCGGTAGGCATGTTACAGCCCCTCACTATTCCAGAATGGATATGGGATAGTATTGCGATGGATTTTGTCACTAGTTTGCCAAAGACTAGGAAAGGTTATGATTCTATTTGGGTTATTGTTGATCAATATTAAGTATCTAATGGAGAAGTTGACCCAGTTGTACATTGGTGAAATAGTTAGACTTCACAGTGTACCTACTAGTATCATATCTGACAGAGATCCGAGGTTTACATCAAGGTTTTGGCAAAGCTTACATGAAGCAATGGGGACTAAACTGCATTTGAGTTCAACTTACCATCCATAGACAAATGGACAAACGGAGAGGACTATACAATCTTTAGAGGATTTACTAAGGGCTTGTGTGTTAGAACAACGAGAGAGTTGGGATGAATTCTTACCTTTGGTGGAATTCATCTATAATAATAGTTTCCACTTAAGCATAGGGATGGCACCCTATGAGGCTCTTTATGGATGATGATGTCGAATACCTTTGTGTTGGTGTCAAGATGGGGAAAGTATGACTGTCGGACCTGAAATGGTGCAGCAAACAACAGAGAAAGTAAAGATGATTCAAGAGAAAATGCGGATAACTCAGAGTAGACAGAAAAGCTATGCTGATCAACGAAGAAGACCTCTTGAATTTGAGGAAGGTGAGCATGTGTTTTTGCGAGTACCACCTACGACTGGTGTTGGCAAGGTTATAAAGTCCAGAAAACTCACTCCTAAATTCATTGGACCTTATCAAATTCTTCATCGGATAGGTCCAATTGCATGTCAAATAACTTTACCGCATTTTCTTTCAAATCTTTATAATGTTTTTCACGTATCCCAATTGAGGAAGTATATACCCAATCCTTCACATGTTATACAGCCTGATGAAGTGCAATTGAAAGAAAATTTGACGTATGAGGCACTTCCTGTTAAGATCGAAGACAGGAGAGTGAAGCAACTTATAGGCAAAGCGATTCCGTTAGTGAAGGTGATTTGGAATGAGACAACCAAAGATGCTACTTGGGAAATGGAAGAGAAAATGAGGGAACAATATCCTTAGTTGTTTTAATGTATGATGAATTTCGGGGACGAAATTCTTTTTAGAGGGGGAGAGTTGTAACACCCCTGATTTTGGCTATTTTACAGTAATGACTAAATTTCACTATTTTGTGTTTTCTGTATGCTATGAAATTATTTTAATTGTTCCGAGATTGTTTTTGATCATTGTGTGAGATTTGCTCCGGGTCAAAATAATAATAATTTTCGGGTCGGGAAAAATCTTATTTGATTTATTCGGAAACGGGGAATCTTACTAAACCTGAATCTGAGAGACATGAAATACAATCTTTTAATTTTTAAAATTTATCTGTGAAATAAAAATATTTCATGAAAAAATATCCGCTGTTTTATTTATAGCAGCTTTTGTTATCGAGTATTGGGCCCAGTATATTTTATCTGTTAAAAAATAGATTAAAAATAATTTTTGTAATTTATTTTAAAATGAACCAATAGGAATGAGCAAATATTAGTGGTTAGACTTTTCTAGATCAATAGAAAATGATCAATAAAAATGGTTGGACTAGTTGCTAAGTAACTAGGATAACTAACTAAGTTACTTTATATAGCTTAATTTGTAACTAAATAACCTAACTTAATTAATGTACTTCCTAATTAGGATGTAATTAAAACCTAATTGAAGTCAAACTTAGTTACTAAGCCCCTAGACTCCCACAGCCATGAAGGCCATTTCCACCATGTTCTACTATGTTCTAGGTTCATCTACATGACCACTTGATGACCATTTTATGACCTAAGCCATGTGTGCACCATGTGAGACCATGTGAGTGAAATCTAATCACATTAAGCTACTCCCCATGCACTACATGGCTGCACACTTTCATTTGGCTATGCATTTGCATTTTTATTACACTTTGAAATATCAAGCTTTCATCTTTTCTCTCAAATATTCAAGAACAACCAAGAACACTTAGCTTCTTTTCTTCTCTTTTTCCTTGTGAACCCCACGGCCTCAACCCTAAACCCTACCTCTTCACTTCTAAAATTTCATCTCTTCCCACTTTCTAAAGCTAAACCTCTTTCTAAACACTTTTCTTTTAGTAAGTTTTGTCAAAATCTTACTCCAAGTACACCAAAAATCAAGCTTTAGCTTACTACTCTAAAGGTAATCTTTTGATTCTTTGATTCTAAGATAGGTTTTTAATTTTCTAGACCATGATTGATCCATAGTTCTTTGTTCTTAAGCTTTGTTTATGACTTTAGAATTTGTTTAAGATTTTTAGGGTTTTTGTTTGAAGCACACGAAATCAAGAGAGAGGAGGAGCTTGAAGATCTTGTCTCCCTTAAGGTAAGAGGGAGATTAACCTCATCAACTATGTGTTGGTGGTCAGGAAATGGGTTGTTTGTGGTGAAAAATCCATAAGGATTTATTCACTTAATTTTCTATGCTTTCCTACTTGTGTTTGTTATGCTTTTGGTTTTGAAAATATGATTGCATGTGTGTTTATATGCTTATAGCTTTGATAATTTGCTTGTATGTGTGATTTTGAAAGCATGCAAGTATTGGTGTGTAACATAAGATGTGAATCACATGAGGGATTTGTTGTATGAAGGTCCCAAAGGGCCTATGAGGCACACAGCCTCCACCACTCAAAAGGAACCTAGGGTTCTAAATTATTTTTCTAACCTAGAAGTAAATGATTTTATGACAAGAAAAATAAATTAAGTGTTTTGCAAAGACTAAATGCTAAAAAGAACTAAATTTTAGGTTATGAAACCCTAAGTGGATTTCGGCCAACAAGCCTTTTTTCATAACTTAGATCCAAAATTATTTTACTAAGTGTAGACTTAGGTATTTAAATGAGAAGGAAATTATTTTGATAGGAATTAAACCTAAAATCAAAGCAATTTACTTTTTAGAATAAAATTGAAATAATAAAATAATTAAGTTATTAAATAAAAATAAATGTCAATACTTGAACTTTTCTAACGTATAGCTAACCTTATGGGTTTTGAAGTGCGTTAGGAAAATTTCAGCTGTAATATCTTAAGTAAATCAAAGAAACACGATTTTCTGAGAAATAGCAGAAATATTATCTAAAGAGGGACTATTTTGTAAATATTATTTTTTGGAGGTACTATTATGAAAATAATTATTTAAACAAGGATTATTATGTAAATGTTATTTAATGAGGGACTATTATGCAAATAGTGGAAATAAAATCAAATTTTTGAGAAAAACATTATTGTTGGTTTAAATAAGTTAGAAATATTTTTCGTAATTGAAAATAGGTTGAAAAATATTTAAGCGACTCAAAAACAATAATTTTAGACTACACGATTAAGAAAAAGCAATAAAATATTTATGCGATTTAGAAAACATTGAAAAATCTTTATGCGAATTAAAAACGTAGAAAATATGATTGCGATTCCAAAAATGTGATAATATCGCTATGCGATTGAGTGTAAATAGCAGTTTACTGTCCGGCAGTTGTAGTGGGCCCGATTGAGTGGAATATTTATACCACTAAGACATTGTGAGATTATATGAAATATTTTGAAAATAATAAATGTATATGTGTTTGAATCATACATCATGCATAGAAAAGCGTGTTCGCTTATTTGAGTAAAGCTGTATGCCTAAGAGATGAATTACATCTAAGTGCGGGTGCGAGTAGACAAGTGTAGGTCACTTGTTGACCGTGGGGGCATCGGGGTACGGGTACCTTGCAATGGACAGTTGGTAGCTCTTCTATTCGTGGGGCAGACCGATGCAAACGCACCGATAATCCGGACTGAGACATTGTCCTATATCGTGATCTGGTGTAGAATGTCTTGTCCAATGTCTGATGTGCACTTTTGACAAAATTGATATATTATAGCACTTTCGGCCACGATAGCCTAGTGACAGACATGTCTTCTGGATCTTCTCTCTAAAACTGTGTTTAGCTCCATGGAGTAGGTATTGGTTGATATATATATATATATGTATATATTGTAGGTCAGCATATTGATTGGTTATTTAAGTTTATTTTACTTATTATCTGTGATATGATAATATGATTTAATGTTTTAATATTGTATGTTATTTATTTGCTGTCATTTTCTTTATTGCCATACTAGTATTGATGTAGGGGATCTCACCTCGTTATTATGTTATATCTGTTTCATTGTATATGTGTACTGAAGATCGGGAGAACGAGGAAGCAAGGGACCCTGTCTATTTTCAGTAGCAGTTTTCTTTATTTGTTAGTATGGTGATAAGACGTCAAGTCATAGGTTTTTTTAGGGTTTAGTTCCACGGCGGAGCTGACGCTTGGAGATTTGACTACAATAATGAAAGATTTGTTTATACCGGGGACTTAACTATACCTTGAGTGGAACCCTGGATGGGATCTCCGTGTTAATTCAACATGCAATAGTGCATTTAGAATTCACGATACCTATTTGTGAACTCTGGGGTAGAGTTGTGTCTGTTTATACACCCCAAAAGGATTTTGTCGTATCATCGGCAAGAACCCCTATGAGGCGTTTATATCCGTTTGAGTTCTTCAATGATAATGTCGAGGAGGAGGAGGATCCTTCGGAGGAACCAAATCCTTAGGTCTGTTTAGAGTTTTGTTTATTAGTATGTTTGTAGTTTTGCTTTTGGAATTGGTTTGTATTTATGTAAATTATTTGGAAAAACGTTTGTAATATTAATGTATAATTATATTTTAGTGTGTTCATTACAAGTTTTATTAATGTTTTAGTTTAGTTTATTTATTTTATTATATTCCGCACCCAAAATTTTAAAAATTGACATTTTTACAAGATTAATTCTTTTAAGACTTGGGTAAGTCATATTAGGATTAGTCTTAAATGTGATACCCTACGGTGGGTGTTACAAATATCAACACCTTGGACCAAGAGTACAGGAAGCTTCAAGCCATCGAAGACCTGTTGAAGCTTGGTTTGGCCCTGCCTCCTAAAAGCATAAAGGAAGGCATGATGAAGAGCCAAGACAGGCTCTTACTCTATGCCTTTGCTCACATCTTAGCATCTCGGGGAGGCAACTACGCCTACCTGAGTGAGGATGACATCTTCATGCTATGATTCATCAAGAGAGGATACCAGGTTAACTGGCCTGCCTTTATCATGAAGCATGTGATGAAGGCAAAGGGCAAAGAAATGTCTGATTTGCCCTATGGTTTGATCGTCTCTGCCTTCCTAGGTAAGTACCCTCAGATCTTGGAGACTGAGCGAGCGTCAAAGCTGACTCACCATTATATCTTTGGATCCTTTACTCTGAACAAGATGAAGATGGTTAGAACTCCTGATGGCTGGGTGTACCCAGATGAAGTTGAAGATGAAGATCAAGAAGACGTTCCTGCTGCTGATATGCTTGTTCTTGCTCCTGTTGCTCCTGATCCAGTCACCTTGGATTAAATCATGGCAGTCTTGCAGGACAATAGGGCCTACATGGAGAACACATTTTCTATTTTGTTTGATAGAATAGAAGGTGTGGAGCGTGAGCAAGCTAGTCTTCGCACTTTGCTGACCCAACGAGCTCCTGACTTCCCTCCTCCGCCACCGGATGCCTACTTTTAGGCTCTGCATTGCTTTATGTTGTTTTTGTTTTATTTCTTGATGTATTTGCCCTAGATATACATGTAATTAGAAATTTAATATAAATACCATTGATGTTTTGATCATGTTATTTGTTTATATGCTATCTGAGATCATATGAATATTATATGTTTGCAATGCCTATTATATGTTTTGCCTTGATCCCCTGTTCTTTTTTATCATGCCAAAGGGGGAGAAAAATAATAACAGGTAATTCTTGATAATTCTTGAGAAAATTCAAGTAAAAATAAAAATATTGGATTCCAAAAGAAATGGAGAGCTACGCACATCTGATATTTTTAAACACCTCTTTTGAAAAAGAGGGGGATTAAGTTCTCTAAACTTTATCTTTGTAAATTCCGATTTATATGAACTAATGCTTTTCTCAATGATAGTTTGTCATCATCAAGAAGGGGGAGAATGTGTTTGACTGTGCTACAATGAAGTTTGGTTTTGATGATAATAAACATGAGGATGATAAGAAGACCAAGTCCAAGATCTTTAATATTAGCTTTAGGACTTAGAGTTTCCTTATACGAGAATCTTTGTGGATATCTCATGGTTTTACAAGATTAGATACAAATGTTTTTGAAAAGTGTTTAAACATCTGGGCCTTTTCTCAAAGCTTTTTCAAATGCTTTTGATACAGAGTTATTCTAATAAAGTACTCTTTATTCGAATAATTCATGTTTAGAAAAATCTTTGTTTAAACTGAGTTATTCGAATAACTCATTAGTTATTCGAATAGTGTTTTAAATATGCTACGCCTTTGTTTTTACACATGTTATTCGAATAACATTTTTGTTATTCAAATAGAACCTTTCAGAATGGCTTGTTTTTTTTATAAGTTATTCGAATAACCCTGATGTTATTCGAATAAAGCTATTTTCCAGAAATCTTTTTGTGGCAATGTTATTCGAATAAACCATGTGTTATTCGAATAGCCTTTTTCAAAATTATTTTGAAAAGAACGTGTTATTCGAATAACTTGAGATGTATTTGAATAAACACGAATCCTGTTTTGGAAAGAAACGGCCATATTTCGTATTAATTACGTGAATTAATTGCTTCAACGGCTAATTTCTTCTTCGACTCTATAAATAGAGACCATGGGTCTTTTTTGTTTCTTGCCCAGCTATATGATTAATTTTGCACTTGCTTTAAAAACGTGATTTATAATTTTAACATATTTTCTGTGCTCTTTTTGCGAAAACTTTGAGATATCCTTAGAGAGCCTTTTAGCACTTCAAGTTGTAATATTTACTCCATGTGAGAGTTTCTATTCATCTATCTTCTACTTTTCTGTATCGAGGGTGAGGTATCCCTCAAGGTTTGTATAAGGGTAAGGTATCCCTACAAGATGAGACTTTAGCACAAGGGTAGAGTATCCCTGTGTGTAAAAAGTGCTCTATTTTGTAACGGTAGCAAGCATCTATTGAAGCTTGTATTCATAGTAAAAAATTTCAGATATTTTTGAGGACTGGACGTAGGCCACAAGTGGTTTGGTGGTCGAATAAGGATAAATATTATGTCTGCTTTTCTCTTCTCTATCTCTTTATTTATTGCAGTTTAATATTATTACATATTTTATTATTTGCTGTTCTTAAGTTTTTCCTCTTCCTCTCTCTTTTTCACACCTTTTATTTATTAGCTTCAACATTTGTTTTATTTTAAAAGCATTTGTGAAAAATTTCTGTTCTCAATTCACCCCCCTCTTGAGTACTGGATCCACTTAGTAACAATTATAACTCTGATCCTCTGTTATTTTTGTAGGAAGTTTGGTTGAGATGTCAACTAGGAATGCCTTAGTAATTCTTGAAGCCTTCAAGGTCAGGAATGCAACTGAGTCATTGGATCCTCCAGCAAATGCTGTTGTAGCTCCTTTGCCCACACCAATTAAGTCTCGATGGTGGATAGGGAGCCTACCCAGGTGGAGGACTCTCCTCAGGCTATCGAGACACGTAAGAGAAAAGTAGTGGAGGACGAGTCATTGGGTGGTCATGTTAAAAGGGCAGTGGTCGATCAAGAAGGCGGTCTGATCAGTTTATACCATGAAGAATCGGACCCCCGGGGAGTCCATTGATTATAATCCCCTAGACGAGTAAGTTACAAACCATCTTGCCCTTCGTAGCACGAAGGATACTTTTGCATGGTTTAAGACTTTTGGTCTCCGTCTTGCTGTTGAAACATGGTATTTGGAGCAAGTTTGTGAAGAGCATAAGCGAGAGATGGCGGAGAGAACAGTGGCCACTGAGCAAGGTGAAAACCAAGCTGATAACTCCATAAAATCATAAAATGTAGTTATTGGTGCCCAATCTCTGTGGTAGAATGAATGCTTAGTCCTTGTTAATAATGCATATTTGGAGGATTTTGTGCTTATATTTGTCATATTTTGATTCCAATGCCTTTCTATGTGTTATTGAGCAAATTGAGCTTTAATTGTTATTGATTAAGTAGATTTATATATGTTACTGATTTGATGTATTCTCTATGTTAGGAAGGGCTCCAAACAAGGTCAAATATGGAGCATTTGAGCTAAAAAGCCAAGAGGAAGCCAAATTAGCCTTTCAGTAGTCAATGTCACGGTGCAATGTTGTGTACGCCACGGTGCAGAGAGGCATCTCAGCCATTCCATACTTGAACCCGAGAGTTCAGCAGCGCGGCCTAGAAGATTGGTGTGCCGCGGCGTAATGTAACCGACCCAATGGGCGCCGCGGCGGAAGATAGTGCGGGCTGCGGCGTGGTGTGGCAAGCTGAGCCTATAAATAGGATTTTTCATGTTTTTCTCTAAGTCTTGGCCATTTGAGCCATTTCCATTTTAGGTTTTCTTAGTTTTTCTTAGTTTTAGGTTAGAAAGCTTTGGCTAGATCTCCATTGATGGTGGATTGGAGGCTAGGAACAAGGATGAAGGAGGATTCAAGCTTTAGAGACAAATCAATGAGCTTCTTTTCTCTTTTTCCTTTCTCTCTTCTCTTCCTTATCTTCCTTGGATATGATTTTACTTGTATTTTCATGTTCATTGTTTAGCTGAGTTGTATTTAGGGATATTTTGAATCCTTTTCTATATATATTAATGATGTGTTATTCTCTGAGTTTGTGTGAATGTTTGGTTTTGTTCAATCATAATCTATTCTTAATGCTTGCTGTTGGTTGGCCATCAATTGCATGATCCTAATATTGCAAATGAACTAGACATAGGGATTTGTTAATATGGATATGGTATAGTTGATGCATGTTCGATGAATTCAATTGGCTTAGATGAGTTGATTCATTAATAGGATAGAAATATACCTATTGGCCATGCATAGTGTGTGATTGAGAATAGATCGCTCATGAGTAGAAGTTGCGCTAGGTCTCAAGGAAACTTAGTGAGTTGGGCAATTAAAACCAGGGTTGATTGACCTAGACATAGGCTTTTATCTAATGAAGATTCTTAAACTAACCTAATCAATGCATTCATGTTACTGAGGAGGATTGCATGTTGCTGGTAGATGTAGGGGGTGAAGAAGGATTCCCTGAAACCTAACCGTTTATCTTTATTCTTTTGTAGATTAGATTTAGTTTAGTTTATTACTTTCTTATTTTTATGTCCTTGAATAGAACTGATTAAGCTATTGGTTGGTATTTAGTCTTGGAAACATATTTATCCTCATGAGAACAAACTTTTACTCTGTATCTGTATTACTTGAGTGATCCGTGCACTTGCGGTTAGCAAATGGGCAACACGTTTTGACCCTATCAAGTTTTTGGCGCCATTGCCGGGGATGAAGCTTTCTATATTGCTAATATTGACAATGAATTTAGTTAGTTCTAATTCAAGTTGTATATAATCTATGTTAATTTCAGTCTCTTTATTTTATTGTTTTAGTTTCAATAAAGAAGCCGGGTGATTACAACCATACGAGGCCCTTGAGAGAATTCGCGACTCCTGGAAAGGATAACCCTTGGATAAAGTTTTTGAGGACTACTCATCTGCAGCAATTTAATTTTGGTGACAAAGTCCCGCCAAGACTTTAAACTAGGTCCTTCTTGGGGAGGAAATCCCAAGTTTATGTTACATTCCTGCTTTTACTTTGTGTATAAATAAGTAGTATATTGTGTTGTTTGTTTGTATATATATGTTCATGTTGATGTTAGTTGTGTTAATATGTTTTTGTTAATATGTTAGCATATATATGTGGTAGTACGTTAGTTTAGTAGTATATAACATTTGTTAGTTATGCCTTAGTTATGTTAGTGTTTGTTTGTTTATGTTTTAAGCGTTATTTGTGTTAGTTTTTATATAGGTTAATATGTTAATTATGTTAGTTTTATGTTTTTGTTTATTTTTAAGTTTTAAGTTTGTTTTAGGTATTAAATAGGTTAATATGTTGTTTTGTGTTTTATTATGTTTGTGTTGTACATTTTGTAATTTAGATTTTTGAATAAGTTTTATTGCAGCTAGAGACCCATATGAGCCAATTCTAGCAGCAAAACTGTGTTTGCTTCCAAATTTAGCAATTTAGGTTCTCACGCCGTGGCGTAAGGTGTTGCATGCCGCAGCGCAGGTGCTCGTTTTCTACAGAATTCCTGCAGCTTTTTGTGAACGCCACGGCCCAAGCATGGGAGCGTCGTGGTGCAGAGCCCCTGTTTTTGCTTTTTCTATTGTTTTCTCTATTTTTCTGTATTTAGTAATGCGCAATAGTAGTTAGGTTGTTATTTTGAGAGTCTCAGGTACCCTATAGACCATGTTCATTAAAGATACATTTCATTTTGGTTTGGGGAGTATCTTTACATGTTTTATTACTTTTATACTTAAATGTTAGCATGTATTAGTATTTTAAGTATGCAGTGGTGTTAGTCATTATATTTTTATGATTATATCTTGTTTTGACTATCACTGATGTGCTGTTGACAAGATTGTCAATTTTCACATTATGCAAATGATGTTATACATGCTTGAATTGAAAAGAATGCATGATATGTTGTAAGAATACTGGTGTTGTTAAGGTTGTTCATGATATGAAAGGTTGCTATTTGCCCCCTTTTCAGTGAAACCTTATGTGATCTTGAAGCATGTGAAACAATTTAGTTGCTTTTGATGCATGATTTACATCTCACTTAGATGCAAGTGTAACTTTGAAAATGATAAGGGTGCATGTCTTGAGAATGTTTATGGATGTACATGTAGAGTTTTGATTATCCTAGAAATTGTTTTTGAACTCTCTTGAGGCGAAATCCTAGGTTATGCATGATTGAGAAAATGATTAGGGCATTGTTTGGACCAATTGAGCCTTAGAAAGCTTACCATGATATGATGATATCCCTAGGTCCCTTTTTGAAGCCTTATACTGTTTAACCTTATTTGTTTTTCATAACCATTGTGTTCGTTAACCTGTTACCTATTCTAATGCATGTGAAAGCATGTCATTTGTCTTTCTACCATCAATGTTTGTTGAGTACATGGTATGCTATTTCTTGAGATGAGTCTGATGATTAGGGGTGTTAATGAATATTCAATTCAAAATGAGCCAGAAGGAACCAGATGCAAAGAAAAAAAAAAGCAATGCTTTGCAAAATAAAGAAAATCAAAAGAAAAAGAAAAAAATGAAAAAGAAAAGCAAAGCTTAAGTAAAGTAAAGTTTGAAAAGCATCGAAAAATGATTTTGGCAAGTTTTACGATCTCACTGTTGAATACCCTGCTGATATCAAGTTAGTGGCTCATATCTTGAAATAATATATTATATGTCTCAATGTTTGTATTGTATCCTTTCCCTTCATTTCTTTCGCCCTTACCATTAGCCTAACATTATAAGCTGATAAAGTCCCTTTTGATCCTCAATCTTGTGTGATTTACATTAGTGGAGAGAGAGTTAATTTACAATTTTGTGGATTCTGTGAATCATATACATGTATGTTTATAAACTTATCTGAATGTGTAAGACTTGATTAGGAGAAGTTTATCTTGCATGTTTGTGAAAAATGTGAATTGCATGAAGAGTTGTTTGGATTGATAGCATGTTAAGAATTGTATATGTGTGGAACTATTTATGGGGCATTTGCACTTTTTGAGGATTGATGCAGTCATTACACACTAGTTTTGATTTAATTGAAAGAAAAAAAGATTGAAATGATGTTTGCTGAATGAATGTTTGATTTGAATTGTCAAGTGATTTACTTAGTTCTATTTTGTTTTACTCAAGGACTAGCAAAATGTAGGTTTGGAGGTATGATAAATCCATAAAATATAGTTATTGATGCCCTATCTCTGTGCTAAAATGAATGCTTAGTCCTTGCTAATAATGCATATTTGGAGGGTTTTGTGCTTATATTTGTCATATTCTAATTCTAATGTCTTTCTATGTGTTATTGAGTAAATTGAGCTTTAATTGTTATTGATTAAGTAGATTTATATATGTTATTGATTTGGTGTATTCTCTATGTTAGGAAGGGCTCCAAACAAGGTCAAATATGGAGCATTTGAGTTGAAAAGCCAAGAGGAAGCCAAATTACCCTTTCAACAGTCAATGTCGCGGCGCAATGTTGTGTACGCCGCGGCGCAGAGAGGCATCTCAGCCATTCCATACTTAAACCCGAGAGTTCAGCGCCACAGCCCAGAAGATGGGTGCGCTGTGGCATAATGTAACTAACCCAATGGGCGCCGCGGCAAAAGATAGTGTGCGCCGCAGCGTGGTGCGGCAAGCTGAGCCTATAAATAGGATTTTTCACCTTTTTCTCTAAGTCTTGGCCGTTTAAGCCATTTCCGTTTTAGGTTTTCTTAGTTTTTCTTAGTTTTAGGTTAGAAAGCTTTGGCTAGATCTCCATTGATGGTGGATTGGAGGCTAGGAACAAGGATGAAGGAGGATTCAAGCTTCAGAGACAAATCAATGAGCTTCCTTTCTCTTTTCCCTTTCTCTTTTCTCTTCCTTATCTTCCTTGGATATTATTTTACTTGTATTTTCATGTTCATTGTATAGCTGAGCTGTATTTAGGGATATTTTGAATCCTTTTCTATATATATTAATGATGTGTTATTCTCTGAGTTTGTGTGGATGTTTGGTTTTGTTCAATCATAATATATGCTTAATGCTTGCTGTTGGTTGGCCATCACTTGCATGATCCTAATATTGTAAATGAACTAGACATAGGGATTTGTTAATATGAATATGGTATGGTTGATGCATGTTTGATGAATTCAATTAGCTTGGATGAGTTGATTCGTTAATAGGATAGAAATATACCTATTGGCCATGCATAGTGTGTGATTGAGAATAGATCGTTCATGAGTGGAAGTTGCGCTAGCTCTCAAGGAAACTTAGTGAGTTAGGCAATTGAAACCAGGGTTGATTGACCTAGACATAGGTTTTTAGCTAATGAAGATTCTCAAACTAACCTAATCAATGCATTCATGTTAATGAGGAGGATTGGATGTTGTTGGTAGATGTAGGGGTGAAGAAGGATTCCCTGAAACCTAAGTGTTTATCTTTATTCCTTTTGTAGATTAGGTTTAGTTTAGTTTATTACTTTCTTATTTTTATGTCATAGAATAGAACTGATTAAGCTATTAGTTGGTATTTAGTTTTGGAAACATATTTATCCTCATGGGAACAAACTTTTACTTTGTATCTGTATTACTTGAGCAATCCGTGCACTTGCAGTTAGCAAATAGGTAACACGTTTTGACCCTATCACAAGCTCTTAAGGCCATGGAGGAGCCCTTGAAGGCCAAAAGTGATACTGATGCTCGGGTTCGAGAATTGGAGTGGGAGGTGGGTGCCTTGAAAGATGTTGGGAAGCAAAAAGACTCCAACTTGGCAGAGTTTAAGAGGTACGTGACCGTGCTTCAAACTAAGAATAAGAGTTTTCGTGTCAAGAACTAGCAGTCCGATGCTAAGATCAAGTCATTGCGAGATGATGTCCAGAAGCTTATCACTATTTGTACTGATATCAGTGGGGAGCAATTTCAGAACGTCATTGATTAAGTCCAGCTCTTTAATCCCGGGGTAGCTCTGACCTTGGGCACCCTAGATTCTGGGAAGGTGGTACAGGATGGACACCTCATGTAACCTAGGATTAATCTAAGTGTTGCTAAAACTACGTCCGCAATGGCCATCGATCAGGGAACCACCGAGGAGTAGGGAAGTGTTTTGTTTTGATTTTTGCCTTTGCCCTATACGTGGGGTTTATTGACTTTGTAAGGATAATTGCCCTGTTTCTTTGGGTTTAATTCTCCTTTATTTTGCTTTGCCTTGTGTGCTTGTTTATTTTTATGGTAGACCTTTCTGGGCCGAATGCCCATCCAAGTGCTTATGTTGCAAACCTTTTTATGACTTAAGAAATTTTCATGATCCAGGATCTAACGCCCTTTTATGGACTTGTGGTTCCCTTTAGGACTTGTGTATTTTCCATACGTTATAAACCATGGTCCGGGGACCAACGACCTTTTGTGGATTTGTGGTTCCCTTTGGGACATAGGTATTAGAGTAAAATCGTAGTCCATGGTCCAGTGCCCTTTAGTAGGGCTTTTAGGATCTCACGTGGCTTTGCTTTAAGTAAGGCCTTGTCGGGGGTCCGACGCCCTTTAAAGGCTTGGGGATCCCCTTGGGACTTTGGCATAAAAGAAACTTTGTCTGGGGTCAGTTACTAATCAATATATCTTTTAAGATCCTTCTTGACCTTGGCATAAGTGGTCCTTACCAGGGTCTTTCGTGCATATGGTTCAGTGTGAGAGTTTTCCCAATACTTAGGATTTTTCTACCGCATAACCTTTTCAACACAAGACACTCTCTAGGGGTACTGTGGTAGTCTGTCCATGCTAGAACGATCCTGGAGCAAAGCAAAATATCACTTTGTTTTATTGATTTAAGAAAGGACTAAGGTCTATACAAAGTGTTCCTGTAGTAATTGGGGCAAAGTAAACATGAAGTAAACTAAGACTAGGCCTTAAAAGGCACTTAGCTATAGTACTTTCTAAGTTTATTTGCGCTCCAGAAGTTCTTCACTGGCTTGCCTATTAACGTCTCCGAGGTATAAGCTCCTTTGCCAGTATTGATCACAATGTGGTAGGGCCTTTCCTAGTTAGGGGCTAACTTCCCCTGGAAGACATTCTTTCCTCTGATGTCAGCCCTACGGAGTACAAGGTCGCTTGGATGGAATCTCGTGGGGACAACTTTTAGGTTGTAGCATGTTGTCGTCTTCTGTTTGATGGTGGCGTCGCGTATATGGGCAATGCATCTTCTTTCTTACAAGAGGTCTAGGTCCTCCCTGATCAGTCTGGGGTTACTATCCGGTGAGAAATGTTGGATGCGCCAACTAGGTTCTCCTATTTCTATCGAAATCATTGCCTTACACCTGTAAGTGAGCTTGAAAGCAGTCTGTCGTAGAATGATGCATAGTCCGGTAGGCCCAAAAGGATGTGGTCGAGCTGTTTGGCCCAGTTTCCCTTGGCTTCATCCAACCTCCTTTTAAGTTCGCAGATAATAACCCAGTTGGTAGCTTCAGCTTATCCATTTGTCCAGGGGTTTTCTACAGGGCTACAATGATATTTGATTTTCAAACCAACGAGCAGTTCTTCAAATCCCTTGTCTTTGAACTGTATCCCGTTATCCATCACAATGGATTCCGGGATTCCAAATCTTGTAATAATGTCGCGCCATGTGAATTTTTGGATTCTAGCTGAGGTAATGGTGACCAGAGGTTCGGTCTCGATCCATTTAGTAAAATAGTCCACCGCTACCACCAAAAACTTCAGTTGTCCGGGTACTTGAGGGAACTATCCATACCTTGTAACACTCTCCTTAGGGCATCACATTTCCGACTCCCGACTCATAATCTGAAAAGAAGTTCGCACAAAGTTTGAGTTATAAAAGATGGGTTTCAAAATTTCTTCTTTACTGAAACGTAAATTTACTGAAAATATTAGGTAATATTGAAAATCATATTTCAACTATTCATTATGCAATATTGACACCAATTAATATCACAGTAAAATTAACAGACTTATTTTTTTTTAACAGTAGCAAACCCCATGACGAGTCCTACTTAATAGCATGGTACAACACTAACGAGAAACTTTAACATACTTATTCCTTTCTCTGTCCATCTTGATGTATCAGACATCTGTTCCTTTGTCAACATTGCACACCTTCGAGTCCTGAATGTCCACTCCTTATTGTTATCACCAATCTCAGAGTATCCATCGCCCGTTATGTCTAAGACAACTCGATCCTTCTATTATTTGATTTTAACAGTACAGACACAGCAAAACAGCATAAAAAAGAGGTGAGATCACCTACGCCACTACCAACATGGCAGTACAGAGATAACACAAACAACATATCATACAGATAGATCATACCATAATCATGCTATCAGCATTAATTAACTATCATCATCTAATCATTTATCAGTTCAATCATCATCCAAGTACTCAAAACAATTGTCATAGCCAACATTCCTCAACTAATATATCATACAGATATAAATGCTCAGATTTATGCATATGCACAAAGACTCAGTTTATCAAAAACAACTCTATGGAGGTTTTCACAATTTCGAGAAGAATGCTCTGGTTAATTGTCAGCCTTAGCCCAAAGACAATCTCCCAGTCGTTGAAAAGAATTGTGTTCTTGTCGGGTATCATCAATGCGTTGCAATGGATTGCATCGCCAAGTGGCACAAGGTACTCGCTAACTGTCCACTGGTCGACCGCCGCGCCTCGATGCCCCCAAGATCCATCATAGACCTCACTATCAATTCTAATTCCCTCTTCAACCATAAGGGCCATAATAGCTATTAGCTATATTTTATACAATGCACGAATATATCAGTGCAAGTCCAACCCCAAAGAGCCAAATCTTTTCAATTTCATTTGTTCAATGTAATCATATGCTTCAACACATATTTTTCCAATGCACGTATAATGCACCAAATCCAATCACAGACATATCTTTCCAATGCATGTATAATGCACCAAATGCCAATCACAGGTAAAACATGTCATTTTATCACACAAAGATCTATATACTCTGGTTCTACAAGATTTATACTTGTATTTTCAACAGAAAATCATATTATCACATTTTCATAGTTATAAAACTCTTTCGTCGTGTTTTCACAAAATTGCGCAACATTTCCATTTCGTTTCACAATTCCAAAATGTTTCATTACGTTTTCACAATCTTTTGCAACTCTTCTGTTGCACCTTTAAATCATGTATTAAAATTTTTTAACATTTTTCTCAATCGCATAAAAATATACGTTTCTCAAATTGCATAATGATTTTTCATCATTTTCAAAATCGCGTAACTTAAAAATCATTATTTTAAGTCGCATAAAACATTTTCCATCATTCTTAAAATATTTAAAACACTTTCCAAATCACATAATGATTTTTTGTCATTTTCACAATCACGTAAAAATATTCTATCACTTTTAAATCATATAGTAATTTTTCAACAGTAGTTCAAATTACATAAAATATTTAAACATAATTCAAATCACTTAAAATGTTTCAACGCATCTCTAATCGCATAGTAATATTTTATCATATTTCAAATCGTGTAAAAATATTTTACTATATTTCCAAACACTTAGAAATATTTTACTGTATTTCAAATCATGTACTTTAAAAATTATGTTTTTAAGATACGTAAATAATTTTTTTCACCACAATTCCATTACAGAAAATATTTCTCATTTCTTCAAAAATTCCATTTCCACTTTTCTCAAAATAATATGACTTTATACTTTATTTAATACATTTTCTTTACTCAAAAAAATCTTTTTCCATATTTCTTTACTCAAAAAATCCTTTTCCAAAATATAATTCACAAAATCACTTTTCATTGATATAAATCAATGTTTCAAAACTTAACGTTTTCTAACGTACTTCAAAACTCGAAAATAAGTTATACATTAGTAAATTTTCAAAATACCATTATATTCTCCATTTTTCTCAAATCATTTCCAAATCAACCTTCCTCAAAATAATATAACTTTATACTTCATTTAATATATCTTCTTATTCAAGAAAATCTTTTTTCACAGTATATTTCACAAATTCACAATTCCATTGAATTAAATCAATGCTTCTAACTTTAAAAATTACTAACACTTTCCAAAATCCAACGGGATTTTAACAAAAATAAATTCTTTTTAAAACAAATTGAGACTCACTTGCAACCTCTCTTTTTCATTTACATAAAAATTCATTTCTCAAGTCCTAAAATACTCTGATTCCCTTTTCAAATTTTTTGTATTAAATTAATTATATTTTCACTTGGAAAATCACTTTGTTTCATCAAAATCAATGCATTACAAGCCTTCAAAAACGTGGATATGACTATTGAAAATTATCAAAACATTTTTCCTTCTAAATTGATATGGTTTTACACAAACAAAATCATTAAAATTTTATTTTCAAAACCAAAGTACCGATGGTTATAAAAAAAGCAAACCCATTTGTTTAAATCCTTTTTCACTTTCTTTACAAATCCTTTTTCACTTTCTTTGCAAATCCTTAAAATTCAATGTTTGCCTGTTTCATTCAAAACTCATATTTAGAAAAATACTTAGGATCTTTTTACACAAAATAAATTAATAAAAATTCCTCAAAGACCGTATTCTTGTTCTCTTGAAAAACAAACCCTTTGTTTATTTTTCATACTCTTCAAATCATCTATTTTTATTTTTCATGAAAATATTAATTTGTGAACACCTATTTTGAGGTGTCTTGGCTGAAATTCTCATTGTCCTAAGGATCCAAAAATCAATTTCCTTATTCTTGAAAAATTTCAACATGAACCCTAATCAAGGGCATCAAAAATCGAAACCTCTCCTTTGGCTATTGGAGCCAAAAATTGAATTCCTTTTCATTACCACATCATGACATACACATATATATATTTCATCATAAATACTATAAGCATGCCATATACTTATCATGCATAATATAAGCATATCATCAAAGCCATAAAATCATACAAAGCATATCAAACATAAGCAAATAAATCAAAGCTCATAAACACATATAAATTATTACATGACCATGGATTGGAATCCTCACATGGATTCACCATCCATCAAATATAAGACCATCTCTCACCACCATGCTTAGTTGGTGAGATGGATCTCCCTCTTACCTCTTGAAGATCCTCAAAAACTTCTTGATTTGCTTCTTTTTCCAATTCCTTCACCACCAAAGGCTTCTCAAATACAAAACAAAATACATAGAAATTAGTATACTAAACTTGATTAAGAGGAACCATGGATCAAATATGGTTTAGAACATGAAAAAGAGAGAAGAAATGAAGTTTCCTTACACTTCACCACAAATACCCTATAACTTGGCTCTTGAAGAAAGTCCATGAAGATGAATGGTTTAGAGAAAGTCTCCAACATGAAAGTTGCTTAGAATATCATGTAGATTCAAGATCTATGGTTGGATTAAATTAAACAAACTTGAAGGGTGGTCTTAGGGTGGTTGACCGAATTCCTCACAAGAAGGAAAACATAAGCTTTTTTATCTTTAA